>CANTUV010000004.1:10075000-12575000 GCA_947685225.1 Garcia nutans | reverse complement strand
AATTACATTCTTTTCTTGTATGAATTTGATCTTTATTATTGTTGTTAGGGTGCCTGGTATTTCCCAAGAGAGAGAGAGAGTCGGGTATCCGAGATTAAATTTCTACTTGTCAGATTGCGTGGACGTTCCCGGCTCTCACCATGTGCATACCCAACACTTCATGTTGAGCCGCTTAACCTGGGACCAGGTAAAATAGCATTAGTATGCTTTAAAATTTATATGAAAGTTTACTTACCTTATGTCATTTTGCAGGTGAATTTGGCCAGTTGGAACCCAGAAGAGCGAACAAACTGGACTCCCTCCATGAATGTTGCACTATCTTTTCAACATACTCGCCGAGTCATTGCTGGCCCAATGTCTAGTGGCTGGTTTCTCAGAGAGAGAGAGTTTATGAGTGGTTTCTTGGTCCAAAGCAGCAGAGGGTCCCGATGCGTTGCTTGGAATATACTTTAAATATTACATCAATGCCGGAGGATGCATGGTAGTTGGCCCAGCACAGTTATGATGTTGAAACATTTCTCTATCCGCCGGGTGCATCTTATGCCCATTTTATTCAAATGAGGCTCTTGAACTTTGATGTATCTCCTGTTGGTGTATAGGAAATTCCCGAAGAAAGTGAGGGTAGAGATGAAGAGGAACATCATGGAGAGGCAGGAGAATTCATTCTACATCTCGGTGCTAGTACTTCTCAGGTAAAACTTTTACCATTTTGTCCTTTGCAATCGGTTCTTTATTATTTTGACTTTTTAATGATTGTTGTAGGTTGCCGGCTCATTTGATCATGAGGCTGGATCTTCTTTTACTGCTCCTTCATTTGCTCATTCTAGTCCGTCAAATATGTCATCTTATCCATAGGGTATTGATATGAATTACTTGATAAGTTTTCTTGTTTCATGGTAATTTATGCTATATGTATGCATGATTATGTATGCTCTTACCTTTTCCTTTATGGCTCACAGCGGATGCTTGAAGAACAAAATAAGAAACTTCAAGAAGAGTTGGCCGCTAGTCGTCAGCATGCTTCTCATTTTGAAAATTTATATCATCAATCAGAATAAAATTTTCGAGACTTCCGATTTCAGGGGATGAGGGATCTTGGTGCTTCTTCATCTAGAGGCCCCCAAATTGATGACCATTAGATCCTTTTGTCTACTTCTGATGAGGATCGTGATAGATCGAAACTTCAAGGTAATAGGGATTCTGGTGCTCCTGCTTAGGGCGAACTCGGGACGAGTGATTTGCCTCCTCCTCCCACAGGCGATGATTTTTTCAAGGCTTTATTTGATGACCTATCACCACCTTCTTAGTGATGTATAAATATTGTATCAATTGTATAAAAATTGTACAATAAGCATAAAAATGACAATATATAATTTCCATCTTTACTGTAACTCTTTTATACACATATATATAACATCATAATCATCGCACCACAACTTTCTTTTCACAATTCACAGCCACATCACTTAGCTAAAACCAAATGCAACACGGTAAAGTAATTTCATTGCTAATTCTTTTCCTCATGCATCATGGTCTCATGTTTTTTCCTTATCATCTTTTCCTTATCAATTTTGGAAAAGGATGTTTCTACTATATAAATTACTCTTCACGCCATAATTTAATACAAAAACCAAAAACTCCTTTTATCAATTCTAATTTTCCTTCATCCTTCAATAATGACCGAACTTTATTTAAAGAAGATAAAAACTCTATTTAAGAATATGGATGCTATTCACTGGAAGCAAATGTCTTGGTCAAAACTTGATGTTTTAAAGTGTTTTCAAAATTTTAAATTGGACCACTCCTTTTTACATGCCATGGCTTCATTTTGGGATGTGGATTCTAGGACATTTAAAATTAATGGCTTTGAAATATGTCCCTTGATTGAAGAATTTGAGGCCATCCTTGGATATCCAAATAATCAACAAATGGCATTATCCACATTGATTACCAAGACTCAACAAAAGATGCAGATGTTATTTCAAATTTCAAAACCCGAAGTTCTTCAGTTGATGAGAGGTGAAAATTCTGCTTGCTCCCTTGATTGATTTTTGTCTCTCTCATTTGGCTCCTACTAAGGCATGGGGACGTATGCTTTGTCTGTGCTTGCTTGGCCAATTCCTGCTTGTTTCTTCTAATGGCGATATTGATCCATGAGTTTTGGATATTATGGACCAAATGGAAGGAGGCTTGTCGCCAATACCAGTGATCTTAGCCAAAACTTTAGTTGGATTAGACCAAATGGAAGGAGGCTAGTATGCTCATATGGGTTTTCAGAGCTAGCGAGCTGTCTTAATTTTTGCCTAAGCTGCCCTTGCGGGTTTTCAACTTAGAGGACTCTTTATTTTTTTTAATTTTTTTAATTTAATTCTTTCCTCACAGATTTGGCTTCAGGAGCGTCTCTGCTTGCCTGATACTCCATCCATTGATTTTGCCAGATATCTGCCACGGCATCATTCTGCTAGGAAACTACTCCATCCTGCTTCTTCATATGCTGACCGGGTTGACTGGATCCACTCATGCGCTGAAGTCAACTTCTGTTGATTGGTACCTTGGTGGAAGATTTCTCGTATCACCATGTGGACATACTTGATGTATGTTCCCCTTACTGCTCTTCGTCAAGGTACTTGCTATGATTCTCGCTGACTTGGCCGTTAGTATGGAGCTGAGCCTCGCGATTCTGACTTTACTCACGATTTAGACATGCCTTGCTTGACTGAAGCCTACTTGGATCGGCTGAGGCAAAGCTAGCCTGCACGTTACACTTATCGTCTGGCATAGATTTTATATTTGTCAATTCACAAAATGTATTGTCAGGATGAAAAATAATTAAAGTAATAAAAGATGCTTCTTTTCCATTTATAATTTGTCATCACCTTTTGCTATTGTGTTTATTTATTTCATCCATATCTGGTCAAATACTTATAACAGTGCACATAGAACAACTTTAACATTAATTTTGTTTTATTAAATTGGGAAACATACAAACATAAAGCAAGCATATACAAGATTACTCCTATTGCCAACTAGCCCTTTCAGGTTTTATAATTGACAATTTTCTCTCATTTAGCCTTAATTGTTGCCTAGCCCTCCCTTTAGGGTTTTTGAAACTATCGGACTGCTCTAACTTTTTCCTAGGCTGCCCTTTTGAGTTTTCAACCTAGCGAGCTCTTTTTATTTTTTCGCTTTTTTATACATAAAACCTCTTCAACCTGTCAATGTTCACTGGCTCACTAAAATCATTCTCGTCCATCTCTGATAACTTTACTGCACCCTTATTCATGACTTGTTTCACAACATATGTCCCTTCCCAGCTAGGTCTAAACTTCCCTCTCGGATCAGATATATTAGGCTTACATTGCTTCAACACCAAATCCCCGACTCTGAGCAATCTTCTTTTGATATAGTTGGTGATGATACAGTGCCTTTAACCTTCTCTCCTCTAGTAAAGCAAACTGTGTGTATCTGCTCACTACCCATTTTGTTTCAGGCAGTTCAGTTTCCAAGACTACTCTCAATGACTTGATCTCTATTTCAATTGGCAACACTGCTTTCATCCCGTAAACCAAAGAGAATGGTGTCATTCCAGTAGGTGTTCGGACACTTGTTCTATGTCCCCATAAAGCAAAAGGAAGCAACTCTGACCAATCCCTATATGTCTTGGTCATCTTGGATAGAATTTACTTAATTGTCTTGTTTGTTGCTTCTACTGCCCCAATAGCCTTTGGTCTATAAGGAGAGGATCTGTGATGATGGATTCGGTACTTCGAAAATAAATCCTTAACTGCTCCTTGAAACTATACCCTATTTTCTGATATCACACAGTGTGGGACCCCATACCTGCAAATGAGGTTCTTTTCAATGAATCTTAGACTTGCGCCTGTAGACCCTTAATTTTTGACCCAATCCGATCTAATATGTTTTATTTAGCCCAAAATGATTTTTGTTGTCTAATTGGTCCAAAATAATTTTAATTAAGTAATTTTTATCTTAGAATCTAATTTTTATTAATAAAAAAATGAAAATAAACAAATAAAAATTAAAAAATAAAAATAAAAATAAAATCGAAGTCCGAAAAAAAATCGGCAGCGAGAAGCAGTCGTGCTGGCCCGTGGACGTTTTGCCCGCAGGAATTTCCTGCTGGCGGCACGCCCGTAGGCCCAGCATTTCACCCGCAGGCCTGCAGGCATTTCCTGCGGGCGAGTTATTTCGCTATCAGGAAATTCCTGCGGGCGAAATAACTTCCTGCGGGGCGAGTTATTTCGCCCACAGGAAATTCCTACTGGCGAAATAACTTCTCGCAGGAATTTCCTGCGGGCTGGCACGCCCACTGGCCTCAGCCACGGGCCCGTTGCCACAGTTTTTGCCAGCGCAAAATTTTTCAACGCAATTTTTTTGAAACCTAATCCAATTAGGTTTTAATTTCTTTTTTTTTATTAATATTACTTACCTTATTTAATTAGGAATAAATAACCTTAAACCACTATAAATAAGGACCAAAGGCATTGAAAAAAAAGGGGAGGCAGAGAGAGAGGAAATCCAAAGGGAGTTTGGAAAGTTTGAAACCAAATCAAGGAAGGAAAAGAAGAAATTCAATTTAAATCTTTTCTGGGCAGCAGCATCACAAAAAAAAAGGATTCCAAAGGCAAAAAAGGCTTGTCTTTGGAGCTAGTTCATCCAAGAAGAAGCAATTTTGGAGCAACATAAGGTATGAAATTCTAAATTCTAATTTTTTACACAGTAACTAAACTAGGATTTTTTTTTTGTGTTTTTCAAAAGTTAAAATTGTAACACCCTTATATCCAGTATACGTACCAAGCATGCTTAAACGATCGTAATATACGTATACTAAGTATAAGGAAAATGCCACAGTTTTTTTTTAAAAAAAAATACACCACAAATATCTTTGTAAATAAGTGAAACCAATCTCGAACATTTAACAGAAATCCAAAAGACACCATATATATATATATATAAAATGTTTATTAAATTCACAGCGGAAGTTATTACAAATATATTATAAATCAAAGTTTACAAAACATAGAATATATACATGATTGGCAGCTCTTCTCTGATCTTTAAGTCTCAAAAGAAAATCTTCAATGTCTAGTCTCACTTGGTCTCGAGGAGCTCTCAGGTTCAACTCTGTCACCTGCGCGATCAAACACTATCGCGCTAAGCCAACGACTTATGTGAACCTCGGTTTTCCACCCGAAAAGGATTCGGAGGAACGTTCACTTGTTGCTAGGAGTCGCCACTCAGTTTTTTCTGTTCAAAGGGAAAAACTAAGAAAACCCTTGTTTGACTCCAATTAATGCATCCAATGTAAAGGTTTCTAATCTACGAACCCAAGGAGGATTCGGGGACTATGTCATGTATTTGATTAACTTGCCAAAAGGAAACAAAACTAAGAGGGACAAAGAAGAGAAGACAGACAGATTGTTAGTAAATTGTGGACTTGCTATTTGGGGTGAATCCCAAACATGCCTACATACTCTCATTTTTATGAGAGATCAAAGTCCATGTAGTTCAAAAAAGCCTATTTAAAGGCAATTATGCATTATGCATGTGTGTGTGTATATGCTTCGTGCATTGTCGGGCTTTTTGCCAAAATTGTGAGATTTTGAGCACTTAGTGCTAAATTTGATGAAACTTGGGTACTTGGTACCAAAAAGAATGCAATTTAGGCTCCGTGCCAAAAAGATCAATTTTAATTGTGATGGGCTTCATGCCAAAAGAGATTAGGTCTTTGACCAACAAGATTGATTGATTCATGGTTTAATGCCGAAATGTTGATTGATTAGTTAATTAGGCCTAAGACCTAAAATGATTAGGTCTTTGACCAACAAAATTGATTGATTCATGGCTTAATGCCGAAATGTTCATCGATTAGTTAATTAGGCCTAAGACCTAAAATGATTAGGTCTTTGACCAACAAAAAGAAATTAAGAAGAAGATGGAATGTTTATGACATACTTGAATTGACAAATGATGAATTAGGATATTACCTTGCTTAGGATTTTCCCGCTTCGAAGTTCCAGATCTTGTTTTCTCGGACCTTGAATTCGATTTTGATTAATTCCTACAGCACACGGTTAGGTTTATGCAAATAAAAGCCCAATAAAAGTTCTTAAGCGTGTGTAAATAGAGAGTTCATCAGCATGAGGCCCGAGATCCGAACAGCCAACCTGTTTTCTGAAAAATCTGAGGCATTTTATAGACAAAAAATCAGACTGGACGGTGGTCAGACCCTCGGTCCGACGGTTAGATCGCCGTGGTGAGAGGTCGGAACGGGTGGCTCGCCGAAAAAATGGGAAAGAAAATGGGCGGTGGTCAGACCGCCGGTCCAGCGGTCGGACCGCCGCGGTTGGCGATCGGACAGCCGGTTCTGGCGGTCGGACCGCCGGTCTCGGCTGTTCAACGCCAAAACGGCACAAAAATTCGCACTTTTTCATTCAAACTGATTTTCTGGGAGCTGCGGACTTCCAAAAATTATTCCGAGCCCATATCCGTGATCCTTGCGTTGCTCCGGACATTTCAAGTACCATGAAGATATACTTTCAGTGAACTTTGTCGTGATCGTCCGGTCTGGCCCGGTCAATTGCAGTCTGAAAAAAATTGGCTTTCCGAGCCTCAAATTTTGAGTATTCACAATTGCCCTCCACTAGGGCCCATAAAAATGATTTATTGGGCCCAGTGGTCGTCTGAAGAGCGAATTTTGAGCGAGGGGTAAAAGACCCGCTTTTGGCTTTTCTGGATTGCTTGCAACACTTCTGATTTTTCTCTGATTGTATTCTGACTTTTCAGTACCTGCACTTTTGTTTAGTACAAACAGTACATATGTATGCATGATGTCCCCTTTTATTTTCATAAAGGTATTTATTTTCTTCTTTACAACCATTGCATGCACAACTGGACCAAGAGTTTTCAAAAGGTTGAAAGGATCAATATGGGAAGATATGGATTGAAAGCTGTTGCCACCCTTAGAGGTGTAGCTGTGGATTGGGATTTTTTGCATGCTTGTATCAGATTTTGGGATCCCCAAGCTCACGTTTTCAGATTTAGTGCTCGGATGGAGGAGATGTGTCCTCTTTTTGAGGAATTCTGCTCAATTATTGGATGTGACCAAAATGCCCCTCTTGTAAGGCATGAGGTTCAAGTTGGCTATGTGGGGTCTTTTCAGAGGCTTTTCAACTTTACAAGGCCTCAAGCTCAAGCTATGATTGTGGATGGGAATAAGGCAATGCTGCTTCTTTGATTGATGCATTCCTGACTGCTAATTTTGAAGATGAAATCCAAATGAAGCATAGGATGCGAGCTTTTATTTTCTGCCTGTTAGCTGGGTTTCTTTTCAACTATGACCCTGGCTTTGGAGATTTAAAGCTTTGCCCCATGATTAGGTAGATGGAAGAACTTAACTGCATTGGTGGTATGATTTTGGCTGAGACTATTCAGAGTCTTGACAGAACTGCACTCAGATTTGAAAATTGGACTGTTACCCCGATCATTCTTCAGGTAATTCTGTTATACTTTTTGCTTTTTCTCATTTCATCATCTCTCTTTTTCCTTTATAAAATAGAAAGGATCTATTTTTTTCAGGTTTGGCTGAGAGACCATCTCTGAGTGGTACCAGAAGAATCCAGATATATTTTCCCTCTATGGCTAAGTGGATCATCTGGTTGTATGAGCTTGGGCCAGAAGAATTGTTGTGGTTCATCCCTTGGTATAGAATTTCTCGATTCATGGAGGCAAATGCAATGCATAACCATGTCTACCTTCTTGGTTTTACCCATAGTACATGGTATAGTGCTTCTCGGGTACTTAGACAGATGGGGATTGATCAGAGGGTTCCCCTTCCTGTTGGGCTTACCATTGATTCCCCTATTACCCCTGGAGTTACTCGAGTTGTTCTACAGACTTGGATCAGAGACCATCAGATGATCAGGCCTTTTGCTAAGCCTTCCCTTATTCAGCCTACTCCAGAGTATAGAACCTGGTTTATAGCTGAAGTTTGGCCCGTTGAAAAACCCAGGAGGTATGCCTTGCTGCAGGAGCTGGAGGGAGAGGAGGTGGTTCCTCTTAGTGAGGAGAAGATAGATGTCGCAGAGAGTTCCGGAACTAAGGAAGATACTGAAGACTCTGCCCCATGTAGGAGGCATAGGATTTAGATCCCAGGGTGACTCCATTGTTTGCTTTTTTGGGTTGTCTTTTTACCTTTTGGGTTCTTTTGACATTTTGGGGTTATGACTTGACTTTTTGATTGGTTGGATATTTCATGGGATGAATGACTCTTACTGAATGACTCTTTTTGTAACAAATGATTATTTTTTGTAATGAATGATTCTTAATGAATGGCTTTTTTGTTTACTTTCCAAGCATTATCTACTTTATTTATTTGCTCTAATTTTTGCCTAAGCCGTCCTTTCGGATTTTCAACTTAGCGAGCTCTTACCCATTCTTGCCTAAGCCGCCCTTTGCGGGTTTCCAACTTAGAAGAATTTTTTATTTATTATCATTTATTTATTTATTTATTTTTATTAGCGAAAGAAAAATGAATGGATGATTTTTATTAATATTTAGACCGTGCTCAAGGAGAGCTGCCTACATATCTCGAATTAGTTTGCGAGAATCAGGTCTACTGTAGTTCTTTACAATGCATGATTATATATAATATTTCTTTAATTGATCTAGATTGCATGGGTTTGTGAACTCCAGACCATCCAAATCAGACAATATGACGGCTCCACCAGAAAGTATTTTCTTTACAATGTAGGGTCCAGCCCAAAGAGGACGAAACTTCCCACGAGGATCTGTAACAGGTGTTCTGATCTCTTTCAGAACCAAACAACCTTCTTCCAACTTTCGATCTTTGACCTTTTTGTTGAAATGTCTGGCCATTCGCCTCTGATACCCTTGAATCTGATGTAGAGCTTGAAGTCTTTTTTCATCCATACCCAACAATTGATGATGATAATTGCTAATCCATTCAGCTTCATTTATCTGACTTTCTTGAATTATCCTCGCCGATTGAACTTCCAGTTCAATGGGGAGTACTGCTTCCATTCCGTACACCAGGGAATACGGGGTTGCCCCAGTAGGAGTTCTAATTGATGTTCTATATCCCCACAAAGCCAACGGTAACTTCTCATGCCAACGAAAATGAGTTCCATTATCAGTGATAATCTCAAATGGCGTTCCGTACCGACAAATGATGTTGGTTCGGACAAACTATGCTGCCTTTTTGGCGTTTAATTCTGCATAGGAAGCTGCTTCAACCTACTTTGTGAAGTAATCCACTGCTACCAAGATAAACTGATGTCCATTTGAGGCTTTTGGATGTATTTTGCCAATTATATCTATTCCCCAAGTAGCGAAGGGCCATGGAGAAGTGATCGGATTCAGGGCAACGGGAGGTTGCTTCTGCATCTTAGCAAATATCTGACACTGATGGCATTCTTGCACAAATGCTACGCAGTCTGCATTCATGGTGGACCAATAATATCCTAGATTGGCAATTTTTCGAGCCAAGGCGATCCCATACATGTGTGGCCCTGATTCGCCACCATGTACCATTTCCATTATCTGCTTAGCCTCTGCTTCATTCACACACCTTAGGTGCATTCCATTCCAACTCCTCTTGTAGAGGATATCTCCATTAAGAATGTAACCTGTGGCTAGCTGCCTTATGGCCCTCTTATCAACCTTCGATGATCCCTCCAAATAACTTCCATCCTTGAGATAACTTTTGATATCCCAAAACCATGGTTTACCATCGGTCAAATGCATTACATGGGCGGGTCATTTCTGAAGCTGAACTTTCAATGGACGAATGGCTTTCCCCTCCCTGATATTGATCATGGAAGCTAAAGTAGCCAGGGCATCAGCAAACTGATTCTTTGCTCTTGGGAGATATTCGAAGGATAGATCATCGAATTGTTGTGCCAAATGATCAAGGCGTTGTAGGTAAGGAACCAAACGCTCTTCTCTTATCTTCCATTTCCTTAAAGCTTGTGATACTATTAAAATAGAATCACCGTAGACCTTTAGGTTCTTAATCCCTAATTCCAGGGTGGCTTCAAGCCCGTTGATGCAAGCTTCATATTCTGCTTCATTGTTTGTGCATCTAAAGTCAAGTTTAACTGCAAATGGAATGTATTCTCCACAAGGAGTTTTGAACACAATCCCAATTCCATTTCCATGATAATTGGATGCCCCATCAAAATACATCTCCCAAATACTCCTTTCCACATTCAAGAGGTCTTCGTCAGGGAAACCCATTTCTCGCATCTCGTCTTTTACGGGTAATTCTGCTAATTGGTCAGCTATTGCGCCACCTTTCACAGCTTTCCTCTGAATGAATTTTAAGTCAAAGGCTGCCAATGTTGACACCCACTTAGCCATTTTGCTATCCAAAACAGGCCTCTCCATAAGGAATTTCAAGGGACTCTGTTCTGCGATGACATAAGTAGTGTAAGAAGACAAGTAGTGTTGTAACTTTGTACAAGTCCAATACAAAGCTAAACACAACTTCTCAATCTTGTTATACTTTAACTCATAGTCCAGCATCCTTTTGCTGAGGTAGTAAATTGCATTTTCCACCTTTGTACTTTCGGCTTCTTGAGCTAGCATTGCACCCATGGCTTCATCTGTTACAGACAAATACAAGAGCAGAGGTTTTCCCATTCTGGGAGGTTGTAGAATTGGCGGACTTAACAAGTATTCTTTGATCTTGTCGAAGGCCTTTTGGCAGTCTTCATTCCATTCTTGTGAAGCACCTTTCCTTAGTAGCTTAAAGATTGGACCACAAGTCTCTGCCAATTGCGATATGAATCGACTGATATACTGTAACCTACCTAGCAAGCCTCGAATCTCTTTTTCTGTTCTTGGCGGAGGCATTTTCAGAATAGCCTTTGACTTTGCTGGATCAACTTCTATTCCTCTCTTGCTGACCAAATACCCCAAAAATAAGCCTGATGTTGCTCCAAATAGGCACTTTGCAGGATTAAGCTTGAAATTGTACTTGCGAAGTCTAAGGAAGAACTTCTCAAGTGCTTCAACGTGTTCTTCTGGAGATTTTGACTTAACAATCATATCATCAACATACACTTCTACTTCTTTGTGAATCATGTCATGAAAGACTGTTGTCGCCATCCTTTGGTAGGTAGCCCCTGCATTTATCAACCCAAAAGGCATAACCCTGTAGCAGAAAGTGCCCCATTCTGTAATGAAAGCTGTCTTCTCTTTGTCCGGTGGGTGCACTAGGATCTGATTGTACCCAACCTCGAGGTCAGTCATGGAAACCATCATATGCCCAGCCATCCTGTCTATCAGCAAATCGATGTGTGGTAGTGGAAAATCGTCCTTGGGACAGGCCTTATTCAAATCTCTATAGTCAACACACATCCTGACCTTTCCATCTTTCTTCGGGACTGGCACGATGTTTGCTAACCAGGAAGGGTAGGCAATTGGTTCTATGAACTTATTGTCCAGTTGCTTGGCAACCTCCTCTTTAATTTTCAAAGACCGTTCAGGCTTCATTCTTCTCAATTTCTGCTTAACCGGCTTCGCATCTGGGTATAGTGGAATCTTATGAACTGCTATGGCTGGGTCTATTCCCGTGACATCACTTGCCTTCCACATGAAGCAGTCGACATATCTTCTGATGCACTCAACAACCTGTTCCTTATTCACGCAATCATATGCAATGTATGTATGTTCATTTTCTTTGCCAATCATTATTTTTTCATTTATTTCTTTTATTTCATCTATTTCATTTTTGCTAGATAATACTTGGAAAGCAAAAGACACAGGGTAACCAAGAACTTGAACAGTTTCATTAATAATGGCGGAGTCATCCCCCAGAGTTACATCATATTCGACATCAGGGTTTTCTATTCCTGAAGCTAAGAAAGACTCAGAACTAGACTCTCACTCTGTGTTTGACTCAGAATTTGACTCAGTACAAGACTCAGGTTCAGGGTGTGACACAGGACTAGATTTGACTGTAGCTGCTTGTCCCTCCTCGGCATACCAGTTCATCAGTGGTCCATCTGTGGTCTTGATCAGCCTTGTGAAGTCCCTTTTGTCTTCAAAATTGGTTATCATAGCAACCTCATCAAAGAGACTAGGCCGCATAAAATCTTCCATTTGTGGGTCAGCTATAGGTTCTGGCTCTTCTTCTTTTATGGCTAAAACATCATCGAACATCTCAAAACCCGGTAACTTCTTTCCAGTCATAGGAGAATAGAATGGTTCCTAAAAACCACAGTAAGGAACTGCTTTTCCAGGTTTGCAGAAGTGCCCATTCAGAGTTCTAAAATAAGGGCGCATTTTGAGGCTTCTTGCCCCCCAATTCTTCCTTTTCTTCCTTCCATGCTCAAACTCTTCTATCTCCTCATCTGTGGGTTTGTACCCCAGGCCAAAAGTTCCCTTATTCTCAGGTTCTTCCCATGGCCGCACTATGGGTGTTTTTCTCCCAGACTTTATCATTTCCATTCCGGGCAGCAGACCTACCCTTAGCATTATTCCTACCAGGCAATTGATTTGGACCTCTCCAAAATCATATAAGATAAATGGCCCTTTGGGTTTTTCTCCTTCAATGCATTGGACTGTATCATAATGGAAACCAGTCAAGGTCATGGCGGTTTCGCCAGGAACAACCTCAAAGAGAGACTGATCCATGGTTCTCTTGTTGATTTTACAGGTGTCACCTTTGATAGTGATGATTTTTCCTTCAAAAGGGAACTTAAGTTTTTGATGTAATGAAGAAGGGACAACATTATTCTGATGAATCCACGGCCTTCCAAGGAGGAGATTAAAGCTCGCGGGTACATCAATGACTTGGAAGGGCACTCTCATTTTCACCGGCCCAATAGTAATTTCCAGAGTGGCAACACCCAAAATTTCTCTTCGAGTGTTATCATATGCTCTAACAATCTGATCAGAAGGTGTAAGATCTGTAGCCTCCAACCCCAAACAGCTTGCTACCTTCAAGGGACATACATTTAAGGCTGACCCATTATCAATGAGGACCATGGGCACAGTCTTTCCTCCAGTTTGTATGGTGATGTATAGAGCATCATTGTGTTTACTGCCATCTTCTGGTATGTCTGTATCAGAAAATAGGATACTCAATGCCTTGGTTGATTGAGTCAATGTGGCCACCAAAGCTTCTGGGCTTGTGTCCACTAATGTATCAAGTTGACTTAAAGCTTTGCTGAGAGCCTGACGATGTGGGAATGAGGAAGCAAGGAGCTCCCAAATTGATACCCTAACTTGAGTTTGCTTAAGCTGAGAGAGGACAGGGTCTTCTTTTGGCTCTGGTGTCTTCTTATGGGGGTGATTTGAGGTTGAAGGGGCTTTTCCCAAGTCGAGTGGCTGATATTGCCTTCCGCTTCTTGTCAAAGCGTCGACCTCTTCAGCAAGGTCATTCAAATCCAACACACACACTTCATCCATTTCTAAGAGAAGTTTGAAAGGATCAAACAACTCTTCTTCCACAGTGATGGCGTGGATGGAATGATTAGGTAAAGGGTTAGTATTAATATTTGGTTGACTCCTGAGAGGAATGATGTCACCCTATCCACCAAATCCTGGATGCAATTTTTCAGAGTCCAACAAGCATCTGTTCTATGCCCTTTTCCTTGGTGGTATTTACAATACTCATTGGCCTTATAACTGGAGGGTAATGGGTTTGGAGGTGGCCTTGGGTCCAAAGGCTTCAAATACTTCCCTTCCACGGCCTTTTTAAACACTAGATGAAGGGGCACCCCAAGGTCGGTATATTGTCTTCTTGGCTGATTTCTCTGCCCAAGATTGCCCACACGTAAAGGATTCGCAGGGGTAATATTGGCCACTTCATTGACCTTGCTTGAGGAAGCAACTTGGCCCTGTTTCTTATACTTTGAAGCAGCTCCCTCATCTACTATCTTACCCAATTGTATCAAGTCTTCTACCTTAGTTGCAGTCGCAATGAGTGATTTGAAAGTAGGTAGGTATTGGGTTTGCAGTTGAGCTTGATATGTAGGCCTTAAATTCCTGATTATAATATCAATTTGCTCCTGTTCAGAAGGGCGATTGATCATTTGGGCAGCCTTCTCCCTCCACCTCGTAAGGAATGAGGAGAAGGGTTCATTGTTATTTTGTTTAGTGGTCTCAAGCTCCCTTCTAGTGACATCTACCTCAATATTGTAGTGGTATTGAGTGTTAAATGCATTGCAGATGTCTTCCCAGGTCTTAATCTTAGCACGGTCCAGGCTTACAAACCATTTTAGGGCAGCCCCAGTCAAGGATTGTTGAAAGAGTTGAGCAAAGAGCTCATCATTTAAACCCCAAGGGCTCAAGGCCCCCACATACATCTTCAAATGGGTTTTAGGGCAAGTGGTCCCATCAAATCTGTCCATCCCAGGCATCTTGAATTTTGGAGGCAATCTAGCTTGGGGAAACAAGGATAAGGAATCCATGTCTACCACCTCTTTATGAGTTTTCATGGCAATGACTGACCTTTCAAGCAATTCAAGTTTCTTTTTCAGTTCATCAGTTTCATTCTTAGAGGGTGTATCCTCCAAATTGATGACAGGGGTATTGTTCTGAGCAGTCATGGGGGTACTAGTTTGCCCCACAATGGGTTCTTTTCCTAAATTTCCAGGAGTAGAGTCCGTCTTTGGTGCCCCTCCCAATTCAGCCAGGATGGCTACCCTTTGGGCAGCCAAAGCTTCATCAATTCTCTCTTGCATCCTAGCTTCAATTTCCTTAACTTGTCCATCTAGCAGGGCCTTAATCTGTTCAATAGTAGCCATTTCAATAATTGGAGTAGTTGGTGAAGTTGGGGTAGTAGGACTTGTGGGTGATTGAATAGTTGGAGTTGGTGTAGCTTGTGTAGGTGAAGGCACACGGATAGTGGGTACCTGAAAAGGTTAAGGGCAAGAGATCAGGGTAGTGTGTAGGATAGGAAAAACTCTTGGTCCACTTATATACATCAAAAGTTTTCCCCAAAAGATTTTGTAATATCCCCATATATGCCCTAGAAGTTTTGAATGTTGTTGTTGTTGTTGTTTTAAAAATTGGATTGAATGTAGGTGTCAATTTGCAAGAGAAAAGAAATTAAAGGAAAGTGTACATGTTGATTATATTGTAATATATATAACATATAAGTTGGTCAAATGAAGAGTCAAGGGGGAAGAGATATTTATCTTGTTGAGTATGAAATTACCTAAATGGGCTTATAAGTTAAAAGAGAGTTAGAACAAATGGTTAAGGGCATTGAGGTAATTTTCTTTTGGAAATCTCTTGGTGGAGATTTAAAGAAGAAGAGGAAGTTGACTTGATTTATTTTCTTTTCTTCTCTTTTCCTTAGTGGTGGCCGGCTCTCCAAAACCAAAGAACAAGAGTTGATTTTTGTTGTTCCAAAATCAAGATTGAAGAGAGAATCAAGGAATCAAGTTGGAGATTTGTGGAATTCAACAACTTTGGTAAGTTCTTTTCTTTGATTTCTTTTATTCTTTTGAAGTGGTATTTGAAGTGAATTAGGGTTTGTTGATTTGATGATGAGAGGTGTTTGTGATGTGTTTTCAAGTGTTAAATTTGGTTTTAAGTTAAGAGGTTAAATAGGTGTTGTTGTTGGAAGTGGTGGATGTTGATTTTGAAAGATTATGAATGATGTTGAATTTAGGGTTTTGAAGTGGTTGTGTTTAAATGTAATGTTAATGTGTTGTTAAAGTGATTATTGTGATGATTGTGTAAGATATGTGTTTATGTTATTGATTGTATCCATTTGAATGAGATTAATGTTGTGCAAAAAGTGTGTAAATGCAATTGAAAGAGTGTTGGCTTTGGTTAGGGTGTTGTTCATGAGTGACACGGCCAAAAGCAAGGAGAGACACGGCCAAGTCATGGAAATTTTGGACGTGTTGGGTTGATTTTTGAGAGACACGGCCGTGTCCCATACCAGTGTCTGTCACTGCCAAAATTAAGTTGAGAGACAAGGTCACAAGCTTGGCCGTGTCCCTCAAGTGTGCTGCCCGTGTCCCTCAAATGTGTTAGTTAATATTTTTGTTCTTGCTCTTCATGCAATGTTGTGATTCTTTAAAGGTCTCTTTGCACCTATACATGAAAATGAACATTCTAAATACCCTTAAAACAATAATGATTCAATCAAAGGCATATGGAAGATTATAAATCTATGAACAATGTTATGTTACATACATTGTGAATGGTAATGTGATTCATGAATAATGTATCTTGAAATGTTATAGCAATGATGCTATACGTATAAAATGAGTTGAGATATAATTGTGATATGAAGCCATTGTGATTGGCTATGATGATGAGAATTGAGAATGGAAATGATAACTAAATAATAAATGAATTGTGTGGCTAATGTGTTATTCCATTTTCAGAGTTTGTTGTTGGTGGCATGCCTAATAAGTGTAACAATCTCTTGAAGTTAGGTTGGATTGAATCCTTGAAGCCTAATTGAGATGTTTCCACCCTTGAAGCTAGGTTGGGTTGGTTCTTGAAGCCAAGTTGGGTTGAAACTTAGCATGCTTTGTTCCCCTTGAAGCTTGGTTGAACCTAATCCTTGAAGCCTAGTTGGGTATATGATATTGATAAATGTGATAATTAAACCAAAACATTAACTCTAAAAATTGAATGGCATATTAGTATGTTTTGGGCCCATGCTTGTCTTTGTTTAATGTGACTCATAAATGGTAACATAATTGATAAATGAGGTATATGATATTGAGAAATGTGATATGTTCATATAATTTGGTTTATGGAATGTAAAAGTATGTTGTTAGCTTTACATCTATGATGTTGTTTTTTTTAATAAGGTGTGTGGCATTGCATTGCACTAAAGCATAATATTAGCATGATTTGTCTTACTAAGCCGTTGGCTTAGCGCGATAGTGTTGATCGCGCAGGTGATAGAGTTGAACCTGAGAGCTCTTCGAGACCGAGTGAGAGTAGACATTGAAGAGTTGATTTTGGGACTTAAAGATTAGAGAAAGCTGCCAATCATGTATAACTCTTTTATATTTGTAAAGTATTGTTTATAATGTAAATATAGGTATATTTGTAAATATTTTCTATATTCCGCTGCGTATTAAGTAAATGTATATATATATATCTATTTGTTTTATATTACAAGTTAATGACTTACTTTCTATAATGTATAATGAGAAAGATTATAGTATTATTTAAAATGTTTTGAATGTTAATAAAATCCGTAGCATCCCTATGTTCAGTGCACGTATAGTACATTGTGATGTTTGTAGTGTGCGTGTATTGAATGTGGGGGTGTTACAGATTTTCCCCCAAAATAATGTTGTCATGTTGCATGAATGCACCTCATCACATCATAATTCATTTTAATGGAATGTGGCACTATCATTGGGTACATACAACCTAAGGGAGGGTTCTATTGTTCATGAAAAATAGAGAATTGGCTCATAATAGGGACCCTTGAGTCTTGAGTAAGATATACCTAACCACATGTGAAACAAGGAGTTTCGCGTGGGTCCAACAGTACGATTACTCATAGGCCACTCCAAAAGGATTGGAATGGTTTGCGACAACAGGGAGGACGCTTTGGCTGTCCGCCGGCATAATCAAGGAGACCTGCCGGTCAGCGCTACTTGCTATCCAGACTCAGAATTTTGAACAGAAAGAGAAGAAATTCATTTGAAAACAAATTTTTTTATGCAATGGAGGAAAAGGATTCCCCCATATAATGCAAGAGAAAAAGATTCTCTGAATGACAAAATAAATGCACAATTAATCAAACAAGGGGTCCATTAAAGGAAAAAGATTCCTTTTGTCAATTTTCAATCCAATATCCCCAAGGAGGGGATATATATTGCTAAGGTACCCTGCAAAATGAATAAAAGTACCCTAAAGAAGGGCAAATCAGTTAAATGAATAATGATAGTCTACTAGGATCCCATAAATTATTATTATTATTATTATTATTATTTTATTATTTTTTTATGGTCCCCAGAAAGATTCTTTTAGTCAATTTTCAATTCTAATGTCCTTAAAGAAAGGACAACCATTGCTAAGGTACCCTGCAAAATAAATAAAAATACCCTAAAGAAGGGCAAGTTAATCAAATAAACAATAGTAGTCTACTAGAATCCCATAAATCATTTTCATGGTCCCTAGTGTCAAATTAATCAAGTAAGTAATAGTAGTCCACTAGAATCCCATAAATCATTTTTATGGTCCCCAGTGGAGTCGCCAAATTGTGAACCTCGGTTTTCCACCCGAAAAGGATTCGGAGGAACGTTCACTTGTTGCTAGGAGTCGCCACTCAGTTTTTTCTGTTCAAAGGGAAAAACTAAGAAAACCCTTGTTTGACTCCAATTAATGCATCCAATGTAAAGGTTTCTAATCTACGAACCCAAGGAGGATTCGGGGACTATGTCATGTATTTGATTAACTTGCCAAAAGGAAACAAAACTAAGAGGGACAAAGAAGAGAAGACAGATAGATTGTTAGTAAATTGTGGACTTGCTATTTGGAGTGAATCCCAAACATGCCTACATACTCTCATTTTTATGAGAGATCAAAGTCCATGTAGTTCGGAAAAGCCTATTTAAAGGCAATTATGCATTATGCATGTGTGTGTGTATGCTTCGTGCATTGTCGGGCTTTTTGCCAAAATTGTGAGATTTTGAGCACTTAGTGCTAAATTTGATGAAACTTGGGTACTTGGTACCAAAAAGAATGCAATTTAGGCTCCGTGCCAAAAGATCAATTTTAATTGTGATGGGCTTCATGCCAAAAGAGATTAGGTCTTTGACCAACAAGATTGATTGATTCATGGTTTAATGCCGAAATGTTGATTGATTAGTTAATTAGGCCTAAGACCTAAAATGATTAGGTCTTTGACCAACAAAATTGATTGATTCATGGCTTAATGCCGAAATGTTCATCGATTAGTTAATTAGGCCTAAGACCTAAAATGATTAGGTCTTTGACCAACAAAAAGAAATTAAGAAGAAGATGGAATGTTTATGACATACTTGAATTGACAAATGATGAATTAGGATATTACCTTGCTTAGGATTTTCCCGCTTCGAAGTTCCAGATCTTGTTTTCTCGGACCTTGAATTCGATTTTGATTAATTCCTACAGCACACGGTTAGGTTTATGCAAATAAAAGTCCAATAAAAGTTCTTAAGCGTGTGTAAATAGAGAGTTCATCAGCATGAGGCCCGAGATCCAAACAGCCAACCTGTTTTTTGAAAAATCTGAGGCATTTTATAGATAAAAAATCGGACTGGACAGCAGTTGGACCGCCGGTCCGGCGGTTAGACCACCGTGGTGAGCGGTCAGAACGGGTGGCTCGCCGAAAAAATGGGAAAGAAAACGGGCGGCGGTCGGACCGCCGGTCCGATGGTGGTCGGACCGCCGGTCCCGGCGGTTCATGTAACACCCCCACATTCAGTACACACACACTACAACACCACAATGTAGCATATGTGCACCGAATATAGGAGTGCTACGGCTTTTCATCAACATTCAAAACATTTTTATATAATACCATCATCTTTCTCAATATACATTATAGATATATAAATACATTTAAGTAGTACACAGCGGAAGTTATAAAATATTTACACATGTGAAAACATTTGAGTACATATTTATCATTACATATATATTTACAATATAAACAAAATCTTTACAAAATATAAAAGAGTTATACATGATTGGCAAATCTCCTCTGATCTTTAAGTTCCCAAAATCAACTCTTCAATGTCTACTCTCACTCGGTCTAGAAGAGCTCTCGGGTTCAACTCTATTACCTGCGCGATTAAACACTATCGCGCTAAGCCAAGGGCTTAGTAAGACAATTCATGCTAATGTTATGCTTTAGTGCAATGCAATGTTTCACATTTGTATTAATAAATCTACATCAATGATACACACACAATTAGTAAAGATCATACTCAACAAACAATATTCCGTGAATAGTCCGCTTCATCATATAAGTAATATTAACTTTTCATTACATTAGAACAACATTTATGTTATACATAAAACCTAGACACCTATGGGCCCATCAAGTATTTAATACGATATTCAGAATTCAGAGTTACTGCTTTAGTTCATAAACACCATTATCACGCCCGTAGGCAACATATACATATATATCTCTATCCATGGATAGTGTAACAGACCCAGTCTCTTGGATCATCAACTCATCTAACTTGAGGAGATCCTCAACCCGGCAAGACTGTTACAAATCTAATATTTCATAATATCAATTATCATAGTGTAACAGACCCAGTCTCTTGGACCTCAATTCAACTCAATTTGAAGAGATCCTCAACCCGGCAAGACTGTTAACTTTCATTAAATAGGCATGCCTCCAAAAACCAGAACTCTGAAACTGAATATCATATTAAACATACACTTATTTCATTATTCTCTTTATCAAACTCTTTCTCAAACTTTCTCATAAATTATATCATCATAGCCAATCACAATGGCTTTATAGCATTTCATATCTCAATTCATATTGTATATATAGCATTATTAGTATCACATTTCAAAGTACATTATTCATAATACACATCACCATTCACAAGCCCCACAATGCACAATACATAACCTTATTCATGTAATATCATATGCATTATCAATTCCATATCATCTCACATTTCATAATTCAACAATGATGTTAGACAAATGATATCTATTTTGATCCTTGACAACTCAAATGGATGATCTATTTAACATATATTTGAGAATCTTGTTGTAGGATTAGATTGCTTCCAATAAGGTGAACAGAACCTTTCTAGCGGTCGCGCCTCACCTGAATACGACCGCCCCATACAATTACAAGATGAAACCTTATTACAGTAGGTTTCGCGGCCAAAAGCCCTACCTAAGTCGCGACCGCACTTCACAATCACAAGATGAAACCTTATTACAGTAGGTTTTGCGGCCAGAAGCCCTACCTAAGTCGCGACCGCACTTGAATAATAGCGACCGCCCCAAATTACGTGTCTCTCATGCATAAACCCTAAATGTAACCAACCCTCTTCCAAATGCATTTTAACATATAATTCCCAACACAAACTCACTCAAATGGATATAACTCATGTCATAACACATATTCATTACAATAACCACTTTAACAACACATTTGAACACAAACCATCTCAAACCCTAACTCAAACTTTACTCTTGATTTTCCACTATCAATCTTCACTTATTTTTCCATAATCACAACCAAACCAACACCAATTCCAATTTTTAACTTTAAATCAATTCTAACACTTGCAAACACATATCAAATACACCAAATCATTACATCAACAAATCACACTTCACTTTAAACATAACTTCAAAATTTACAAAGGAAAACAAGAGATTTCTTACCTTAGATGAAGAAATTTCACAAATCTCTAACCAAACTCTTTGATTGCCTCTTCAATTGCACTCTAGCATCAAGAACACTTCTCTTCCTCTTTCTCTCCTTCAATCACCGGCACCCAAAATGAAAAGAAAACAAAATAGCCACAAGTCAAACACTTTTTCATCTTTTAATCTACACCAAGAGATTTCTAAAGGTAAATTACCTCAATGCCCTTAACCATATAACTCACCTTTTGTCTCATATAAGCCCATTTAAGTAATTACACACTCAACACAAAAATATCTCTTTTCCTTTGACTCTTCCTTTGACCCATTTATATGTTATATATATCATCATATACACAACATATACCATTCTCTCTAAACCCTATTTTCTTTCCCAATTTCTTTTCTCTTGCAATTAACATATATATACAATCCAATATAACAACAACAACAATAACAACAATAACAATAACATAATCAAAACTTCTAGACCATATATGAGGATATTACAGTTCAACGCCAAAACGGCACAAAAATAAGCACTTTTTCGTTCAAACTGATTTTCTGGGAGCTGCGGACTTCCAAAAATTATTCCGAGCCCATATCCGTGATCCTTGCGTTGCTCCGGACATTTCAAGTACCATGAAGATATACTTTAAGTGAACTTTGTCGTGATCGTCCGGTCTGGCCCGGTCATTTGCAGTCTAAAAAAAATTGGCTTTCCGAGCCTCAAAATTCGAGTATTCACAGCTTAGTAGTACAAAGTATGCTAGCATTATGCTTTAGGGCAATGCAATGTCACACATTTTATTAATAAATCAACATCATAGATGGAAGGCTAACAACATACCTTTATATTTCATAAACTACACTTATATAAACATATAACATTTCAACATCCTTCCATATATCTCATTAATCAATCATTTTACCATTCATGAATCACATTAAACAAAGACAAGCATGGGCCCAAAACACACTAATATACCATTCAATTTTCAGAGTAGATGTTTTGGTTTAATCATCACATTTATCATTATCATAAACCCAACTAGGCTTCAAGAATTAGGTCCAACCAAGCTTCAAGGGGAACAAAGCATGCTATGTCTCAACCCAACTTGGCTTCAAGAACCAAACCAACCTAGCTTCAAGGGTTGTAACATCTCAATTAGGCTTCAAGGACTAGACCCAACCAAGCTTCAAGGGGAGTAAAACATGTTAAACTTCTACCCAACTTGGCTTCAAGGATCAAGCCCAACCTAACTTCAAGAGAGTGTTACTATCATTAGGCATGCCACCAACAACAAACTCTGAAAATTGAATAACACATTAGCCACACAATTTATTTATTATTTCATTCTCAATTCTCATCATCAATTAGGCAAACATGCCTTATATCCTTCAATTGAATCATCATAGCCAATCACAATGGCTTCACATCACATTTGAGTTATCATAGCCAATCACAATGGCCTCATATCATATCATATGATAATATTTCATTATTCAAGTATACATAATCAATTACCTCATCATATACTTCACATTACACATATAGCATCTTTGATATAACATTACAATTTACAAGATTCACAATGCATAAAAGATAATATTGTTCATATAGTATCATATACATTATCATTATCATCAAATCACATTTCATATTCATCATTTATATATACCTAACACTTTACATTATTCATAGCTTTAGAATCTTCCACATACATTGATTTGGATCATTTTTGGTTTTAAGTGTTTTTATAATGTTTATTTTTGTGGTTAGGTGCATAAAGACCTTTGAAGAATCAAAACAATGCAAGAAGAACCAAGAACAATCACAGTAGCTAACACCCTCAAAGGACACGGCCAAGCTTGTGGCCGTGTCTCTCAACACGATATCAAGCCGAGGCAGACACGGGCAAGGGACACGGCCGTGTCTCTCAACAAAAATCAGGCAGTGGCAAACATGGGCAAGGGACACGGCCAAGCCAATGGCCGTGTCTCTCCAAAATTGATCCAACACGGCTAAATTTCCTTAGACTTGGCCGTGTCTCTCAAAAATCATTAGTTTGGCCGTGTCTCTTCCTTAGTTTGGCCGTGTCTCTCATGAATAAAACTCTAAACATGGCCAAACCTCTTTTTATTGAATTAAAACACATTACGCACAACATAACCTTATTCAAATGAATATAATCAATGTCCTTAACACATATTTTACATGTTCATCACAATATTCACATTAAAAATACATCAACAATACATTTAATCACTTACTATTTCAAAACCCTTAAACCAACATCACTCTTATTCTTTCAATATCAACATCCACATAACTTACCATCTTCAAACCAAAACCAACATCAATTTAACTTTGTAACTTACAATCAATTTCAACACTTATAAACACATCTCAAACACACTAAATCATAATAACAACAAATCACAACTCACCTCAAACACAACTTCAAAAATAACAAAGGAAAACAAGAAAGTACTTACCAAAATTAAGGCAATTCCACAAATCTCCAACTTAATCCTTTGATTCTTCCTTCAATTTGATAATAGAATTTAGAACACCTCTCTTGCTCTCTCTTTCCTTTGGTAGCCGGCCACACCCATGAGAAGAAAAGAAAAATGAAAACAAGTCAACTTCTTTTCTTCTTTAAATCTCCACCAAGCAATTCTAGCCAAGCAATTACCTACATGCCCTCATCCATTTAACTTAGCTTCTTTCAATTATATGCCCATTTAAGTAATTCACATATCATAAATAAAATATCTTCTTCCCTTGACTCCTCATTTGACCAACATATATGTTATATATATTAGCATATACCCAACATATACACTTCTCTCTACACATTACTTTCCTTTTTAAACAATACCTAAACATTCTCTTGCAAATTCACATATACATTCAATCCAATTTAAAACAACGACAATATTCAAAACTCCTAGGGCATACATTGGGATATTACAATTCTCCCCCTCTAAAAAGAAATTTCATCCTCGAAATTACCTGATATCAAGTCTGAAACAACTGAGGATATTGATCTCGCATAGCTTGTTCACTCTCCCAAGTTGCCTCTTCTCTTCCATGATTCTTCCATAGAACCTTCACTAAAGGCACTTTCTTATTCCTTAACTCTTTCACTTCACGTGCCAGAATAGCAACAGGTTCTTCTTCAAATGTCAGATCTGAACTCACTTCGATAGATTCAATTGGTAAAACATGAGATGGATCCGACCTGTATCTCCTCAACATAGAAACATGGAATACACTATGGATCCTCTCCAACTCAGGTGGCAAAGCAAGCCGATATGCAACTGGCCCAACTCTTTTCAAAACTTCATAGGGTCCAATGAAACGAGGACTCAATTTTCCTTTCCGACCAAATCTCAAGATCTTCTTCCAAGGAGACACTTTCAAGAATACCTTATCTCCCACATTATACTCAATGTCTCTCCTCTTCAAATCTGAATAAGATTTTTGTCGGTTTGAAGCTGTTTTCAACCTATCTCGAATCATTATCACTTTCTCTTCAGTTTCTTTAACCAGATCAGGACCAATTATCTTACTTTCTCCAAGTTCATTCCAACATAAATGTGTCCTACACCGTCTACCATACAGTGCTTCGAATGGTGCCATACCAATGCTTGATTGATGACTGTTATTTTAAGCAAATTCCACAAGTGGTAAGAATCTATCCCAACCTCCAGAGAAATCAATAACACAGCTTCTCAACATATCCTCAATAATCTGTATCACTCTCTCTGACTGTCCATCTGTCTGAGGATGGAAAGCAGTACTGAAATGCAGTCGAGAACCCAAAGCATTATGTAAACTCTTGCAAAACCTTGAAGTAAATCGGGGATCTCGATCAGACACTATAGAAATTGGGGCACCATGCAGCTTCACAATCTCATGGATATACAGCTCAGCTAACCTCTCCAAAGAGTAATCCATCCGAACTGGAAGAAAATGAGCTGTCTTAGTCAACCTGTCAACAATCACCCAAATAGCATCATGCTTTCTTTGTGTCAATGGCAAACCAGACACAAAATCCATGGTCACTCTATCCCATTTCCATTCAGGCACTGATAAAGGTTGAAGCAACCCGATTGGAACTTAATGCTCAGCTTTTACCCTCTGACATGTGAGACATTTGGACACAAACTCTGCTATGTCTCACTTCATACCAGACCACCAGTAAAACTGTTTAAAATCATGATACATCTTTGTATTGCCCGGATGCATAGCAAATACTGACTGATGGGCTTCTTCTAAAATGATCCTTCTCAAATTAGCATCATCAGGTACACACAATCTGTTCTTAAACCAAATACTCCCATCATCTCTCACAATAAAATCTCGACTCTTTCCATTCTGGCAATCTGAAACAATCTTTTGAATCTTCTCATCAACCCATTGAGCCTCTTTAATTTGATCCAACAATATGGGTTTCAATTGCAACTGTGCCAACAATGCACCATCATCACAACATACAAAACTAACACACAACGCTCTCAACTCAACAAGCAACGAGAGGGAATAAACAGTCAAACCTTATAAAGACTTCTGACTCAAGGCATCAGCAATAACATTTGCCTTACCAGGATGATAATCAATCAAACAGTTGTAGTCTTTAATCAACTCTAACCATCTCCTCTGCCGAAGATTAAGCTCTTTTTAGACACCCAAATATTTCAAACTTTTATGGTCTGTGATAAAACACTTCTCCCCAAACAAATAGTGTCGCAAAATCTTCAATGCAAACACAATGGCTGCCAACTCTAAATCATGGGTCGGATAATTGAGTTCATGCAGTTTCAACTGTCGAGAAGCATAAGCTATCACTTTACCTTCTTGCATCAGAACACAACCCAAACCACTATGTGAAGCATCACTGTAAATCACATATGGTTTATCTTCCACAGGTAAAGTAAGAACAGGCGCTTGAGTCAACATTTCTTTCAACTGCTCAAAACTAACTTGACACTGATCTGTCCACACAAATCTAATTCCCTTTCGAAGTAATCTGGTAAGTGGAGTAGCTATCAAAGAAAATCCTTTCACAAACCATCAGTAATATCCTGCCAAACCCAGAAAACTTCTAACTTCAGTCACAGACTTTGGTGGACTCCAATTCAGAATAGCTTCAACTTTACTCGGATCAACTCTAATACCTTCCGCTAAAACTATATGACCGAGAAAAGTTACTTGGTTCAGCCAGAACTCACACTTCGACAGTTTAGCAAACAATTGCTTCTCTCTCAAAATTTGCAATACAATCCGCAAATGCTTGTAATGCTCCTCCTCGTTACGCGAATACACCAGAATGTCATCAATAAAGACCACTACAAACTGATCTAGATAGGGCCTAAACACCCTATTCATTAAGTCCATAAAAACTGCAGGTGCATTCATCAAACCAAAAGGCATAACTAGAAACTCATAATGCCCGTACCTGGTCCAAAAGGCGGTCTTAGGAACATCTTCAGCTCTGACCCTCAACTGATGGTACCCTGATCTCAAGTCAATCTTGGAAAACACTACTGCACCCTTCAATTGATCAAAGAGATCATCAATTCTAGGCAAAGGATATTTATTTTTAATAGTCACCTTGTTCAATTGCCTATAATCGATACACAATCTCATAGTACCATCCTTCTTCTTCACAAACAAGACAGGAGCTCCCCACGGTGAAACACTAGGGCGAACAAACCCTTTATCCAGCAACTCCTGCAACTGCACCTTCAATTCTCTCAATTCAGCAGGTGCCATTCTATAAGGAGTAATAGAGATAGGAGTGGTACCAGGCAATAATTCAATACCAAACTCCACCTCTCTCTCAGCAGGCAACCCTGGCAACTCCTCTGGAAACACATCTGAAAACTCTGCAACTGTGGGTATATCATCAATTTGAGAACCCCAAACTCTAATATCCACCACAAAAGCAAGATAAGCGTCACATCCTTTTCTAATCAACCTCCTAGCTGCAACAGCTGAAACAAACAAAATGCTAGCTGTCCTTGCTCACTAGATACTATTACCTCTCTACCATCACCAGTTCTCAAAGTAACAATTTTCTTTTTACAATCTACCACAGCTCCATGTCTAGATAACCAGACCATGCCTAGGATCACATCATATTCCTTAAAAGGCATTTCAATTAGATCTCCAAGGAACTCTTCACCTTGCACCACTACTGCAATATCTCGGTGCACTTTACTAACAATCACACTATGACCTAAAGGATTTGTCACCAATACATCAAATCCTAGGGATTCAGCATGCACATCAGACACAGGCAAAACAGATGCACTAATATATGAATGTGTGGATCCGGGATCAATCAGAGCAAGTACTGAAATACCAAATAAAGAAAAAGTACCAGCTATGACTGCCGAAGCATCTGGTTGCCTCTGCATCACATAAATCCTCTGAGAAGATCCAGCCCCCTCTGGTCTACTCTCCCTAGATGTAGTACCTCCTCTAGAACTGAACCAAAATCTACCTCCTCTGCCGAAACCTCTGCCTCCTCGACCTCCCCTCACACTAGGTCGAGAAGCTGCAGAATCTACTGACATCTGCTCTTGCCTCTCCGGACAATCTCTAACAAAATGATTAGGTGATCCACATCTGAAGCATACCCCTGCTACACCAGTCTTCCAACAAGTACCACCATGTGGCCTACCACAATGAATACATACGGGTAAAGTGGATCTCTGAGTCACTAGGGTCGGAACACTCGCCACTGAAACTATAGGTCTAGATCTCTGCCTCTGAAACTGTACTGACCTACCAGCTGGCCTCTGACTCCTACTAACCCGAGGAATAAAACTTCCTTTACCTCTCTTTGCAGATGAAGACCCTGCCTCAAACTGGGGTCTTCTAACCCTGATCTCTTCCTCAGAAGCAGCCGCTGCAATATTCTGAGCTATTTCCACACTCCTAGCTACTGCCACAAGCTGGGAAAAATCATGATATCTAGATCCAGCCACAAGACATAGAATAGAGGGCCTCAATCCCTCCTCAAATCTCCTGCATCTATCTATCTCATCAGATATAATACCCCCAGCATAATGGCTCAACCGTATAAACTCAACCTCATATTCCGTTACGGTTCGGTGATCTTGCTTCAAGCTTAGAAGCTCCATTTTCTTCACATCCTTATACTCCCTTGGAGTGTACTTCAATTCAAACTCTCTTAGAAAATCAGCATAGGACAATGTAGGTGGATCATCCATAGCATGGGGCACTGTCTTCCACCAGTCGTATGCATCCTTCTGCAACAATGATCTTGCATAATCAAATCTTTCCTCTGGAGTGGCTTGTAACTGAACAAATATCCTCTGTACTTTATCTAGCCACTGCTCAGCTACAGCTGGATCAATAGTACCTAAGAAATCTTCTGCTCCATACTTCCATAATTTGTCATAATGCCTCACTGATACCAAAGGCTGTGGGGGTGGTGGCGGTGGTTGCACTGGTGCTGGCCTCAAAGCCTCTACCACATACCTAAGCCAAACTGGTGGAACCTCCTCACCAGCTAGTCTCCCCGACACAGAAGCAGGTACCTCTCCAGCACTATCCACTCTAGCTCCCTCTCTAACCTCATCAGGAGCTACGCTCTCCGCACTACCCTCTACTGATTGTCGCAAGTGAGAATCCATCACAACCTATGTCTGCAAACACAGCAGAATACATCTTATTAAAGATCAGAGACTGCCAAACCCAAACATGTATATTATTCAAAAACCAACTTTTTAAATCAAAATACTCTTTTTCTTACACTTTACCTAGGTTGAGAATCTCAAACCTAGGCTCTGATACCAAAACAATTGTAACACCCTTATATCCAGTATACGTACCAAGCATGCTTAAACGATCGTAATATACGTATACTAAGTATAAGGAAAATGCCACATTTTAAAAAAAAATACACCACAAATATCTTTGTAAATAAGTGAAACCAATCTTGAACATTTAACAGAAATCCAAAAGACACCATATATAAAAAAAAATGTTTATTAAATTCACAGCGGAAGTTATTACAAATATATTATAAATCAAAGTTTACAAAACATAGAATATATACATGATTGGCAGCTCTTCTCTGATCTTTAAGTCTCAAAAGAAAATCTTCAATGTCTAGTCTCACTTGGTCTCGAGGAGCTCTCAGGTTCAACTCTGTCACCTGCGTGATCAAACACTATCGCGCTAAGCCAACGGCTAAGTAGTACAAAGTATGCTAGCATTATGCTTTAGTGCAATGCAATGTCACACATTTTATTAATAAATCAACATCATAGATGGAAGGCTAACAACATACCTTTATATTTCATAAACTACACTTATATAAACATATAACATTTCAACATCCTTCCATATATCTCATTAATCAATCATTTTACCATTCATAAATCACATTAAACAAAGACAAGCATGAGCCCAAAACACACTAATATACCATTCAATTTTCAGAGTAGATGTTTTGGTTTAATCATCACATTTATCATTATCATAAACCCAACTAGGCTTCAAGAATTATGTCCAACCAAGCTTCAAGGGGAACAAAGCATGCTAAGTCTCAACCCAACTTGGCTTCAAGAACCAAACCAACCTAGCTTCAAGGGTTGTAACATCTCAATTAGGCTTCAAGGACTAGACCCAACCAAGCTTCAAGGGGAGTAAAACATGTTAAACTTCTACCCAACTTGGCTTCAAGGATCAAGCCCAACCTAACTTCAAGAGAGTGTTACTATCATTAGGCATGCCACCAACAACAAACTCTGAAAATTGAATAACACATTAGCCACACAATTTATTTATTATTTCATTCTCAATTCTCATCATCAATTAGGCAAACATGCCTTATATCCTTCAATTGAATCATCATAGCCAATCACAATGGCTTCACATCACATTTGAGTTATCATAGCCAATCACAATGGCCTCATATCATATCATATGATAATATTTCATTATTCAAGTATACATAATCAATTACCTCATCATATACTTCACATTACACATATAGCATCTTTGATATAACATTACAATTTACAAGATTCACAATGCATAAAAGATAATATTGTTCATATAGTATCATATACATTATCATTATCATCAAATCACATTTCATATTCATCATTTATATATACCTAACACTTTACATTATTCATAGCTTTAGAATCTTCCACATACATTGATTTGGATCATTTTTGGTTTTAAGTGTTTTTACAATGTTTATTTTTGTGGTTAGGTGCATAAAGACCTTTGAAGAATCAAAACAATGCAAGAAGAACCAAGAACAATCACAGTAGCTAACACCCTCAAAGGACACGGCCGAGCTTGTGGCCGTGTCTCTCAACACGATATCAAGCCGAGGCAGACACGGGCAAGGGACACGGCCATGTCTCTCAACAAAAATCAGGCAGTGGCAAACATGGGCAAGGGACACGGCCAAGCCAGTGGCCGTGTCTCTCCAAAATTGATCCAACACGGCCAAATTTCCTTATACTTGGCCGTGTCTCTCAAAAATCTTTAGTTTGGCCGTGTCTCTTCCTTAGTTTGGCCGTGTCTCTCATGAATAAAACCCTAAACATGGCCAAACCTCTTTTTATTGAATTAAAACACATTATGCACAACATAACCTTATTCAAATGAATATAATCAATGTCCTTAACACATATTTTACATGTTCATCACAATATTCACATTAAAAATACATCAACAATACATTTAATCACTTACTACTTCAAAACCCTTAAACCAACATCACTCTTATTCTTTCAATATCAACATCCACATAACTTACCATCTTCAAACCAAAACCAACCCCAATTTAACTTTGTAACTTACAATCAATTTCAACACTTATAAACACATCTCAAACACACCAAATCATAATAACAACAAATCACAACTCACCTCAAACACAACTTCAAAAATAACAAAGGAAAACAAGAAATTACTTACCAAAATTAAGGCAATTCCACAAATCTCCAACATAATCCTTTGATTCTTCCTTCAATTTGATAATAGAATTTAGAACACCTCTCTTGCTCTCTCTTTCCTTTGGTAGCCGGCCACACCCATGAGAAGAAAAGAAAAATGAAAACAAGTCAACTTCTTTTCTTCTTTAAATCTCCACCAAGCAATTCTAGCCAAGCAATTACCTACATGCCCTCATCCATTTAACTTAGCTTCTTTCAATTATATGCCCATTTAAGTAATTCACATATCATAAATAAAATATCTTCTTCCCTTGACTCTTCATTTGACCAACATATATGTTATATATATTACCATATACCCAACATATACACTTCTCTCTACACATTACTTTCCTTTTTAAACAATACCTAAACATTCTCTTGCAAATTCACATATACATTCAATCCAATTTAAAACAACAACAATATTCAAAACTCCTAGGGCATACATTGGGATATTACAAAAATCTTTGAACTTTAATTTAGTTTTCCAAAGTTAAAACACTAAAACGTGACCTTATTTTCTAAAAAGTCTTAAAATTGTTATTTTTTCTTCTTAAAGACCTTAAAACACTAATTGAACATATTTTTCAACAAAACCAAAATCAAATTCTGTTTCTTTTAAGATTTTAAAGTAGGTTCTATTTCATTCAAAAAGCCTTAAAAAAACATCTTTTCTACTTATAAAAACTTCAATCCTTTTGTTTAAATTAAAAAAACTTCATAAAATATCAAATCGATTTCTAAAACCCTAAAAATTCTTTATTACCCGAGACCCAAATTTCAAAACCCTAAAATCCAAAATTTAACTTTTAAACCTAAAATAATGAACCCTAATCCTTTTAAAACCTTCCTAATTTTTATGAACCCTAATTCTTTTAAAACATTAAAAAACATAAAAACATGAAAACCCAAAAATTGCACAGTAGCTTAAAATTCAATAACCAAAAATAAGAAATTAAAGTATTTTAAGGTATTTAAAACCCTAGTTTCATGATTTCATCATTCAAACCTTAATTAGTTTAATCAAAGAGTCTTATCAATCTTTTAAAACATAAAACCCTAATTTATTTTAATTCCATAAAAAGTCACAGTAGCTTAATTTTAGAAATTTCCAAAACCTTAACACATGAGATAAAAAACCCTAAATGGAAATAGTAACTATACTTGAACTTTTATTTGCTTTATTCAATTCCATACTTGATTATGCTTTGATTTATTTCTTATGCTTTAATTTATTTGAATTCAATACTTGGTTTATTTAATTTATCATGGATGGATGTTTATTTTATATCTTGATTAATAGCTTTGATAAATGATTTATTTATGATGAATGATTATTTATTTTTATCAATTAATTTAGACTTCCAAAAGTTGTAAGAGGTATGTTTCCACTTGGTGGGTACCCCATTATTTAAACATCATGTAATTTAATTTGCTTTTCTATTTTAGAACTTATGTAAAGGGCATGTTTCTACCTTTTGGTGGGTGTCCTATCTAGGCATGTGATGTAAGGACATGTTTCCATCCTTGGATGGGTGTCCATTTATTTGTTTTGTTTTGTTCGGACATTGCTTTGATTTTAATATAATGATGCTTTCTTTTTATTGTGTGTAGTATGGATAATATTATTATATTTAAGAATTTTATAATATTAAGACCTGTAAAGGAGGCCGGTTCCAATGAACCGGGCATTGTGGGGGTGCTGGGCCATTTCTCACCTTCCCCACACGTACCCAACTTTTTGAACCCATTAAGGGGTTGGGGATTCCTTAGGAATCGAGTCATCCACCCCTTTCTTTTTCCCGGCCAGTCTAGGTGGTGACTCCATTTTCTCCGGACTTAGGTCCGTGTTCTCTAAGGGCCCGAGCCTAAAAAGTGTCGAAGTCGCAAGAACCATTCCACAAGGAGTGGGGGCGAAAATCCCCGCTCACAATGGCGACTCCACTGGGGATAAGAGAAGTTGATTCCATTGGTCTCTATATTATTCTATTCTTTCTTATAATGATATTATCCATTGCATCATATTAGATTGCATTGTGTGCGTGAATTAGGACGCCCGTGTTACCCGTGTTATGTTATGTAAGGGATACCATACTTTCACTCAAGGTATGGAGATCGAGCATGGCATAACCACTCATAGCCTTGTACCATTTGGTATATACTTGCTATGGGAACCTAAGCCTTTTAACCCAAAGACTAAAGCTCATGTAATTGGCCTAGTTACTTTCCTTAGGTTTTACCCTAAATGCATGTTGTTTGACTATGGTTAGTTTATCTTAGTCTAAATCATGGCTTATTTGGTTTGTTCTTTTTCTAATATGACCTAAGTATATTGTAAGCTCAAAATAAATTTTTTCTTAAAATCCAAAAGACCAAAACTATTTTCAAAATTTTTCAAGATGGTCTTTGGACATAAGACTTTTCTAATAAATAAATAAATTCTTTGGCTCATGGCCCAAATACTAAGCCCAAAATCCATTTTTCTAAAAACTTTTACAATGGGCTTAGAAACAAAACTATTTTCACCCAACCTTTCCTTATAAAGTGCTTGCAAAAATATTTAGGTCAATTATGAAATACCAAAAATCAATTGTGGGCCCAGTTTACACTAAGAATAAATTAACCATGGGCTTGTTCTTGGCATGAACCATTAGTTACCTTTTTTCAAGTGAGAAATCCATCTATGATAAACCTCTTAATTTTGTTTTAATCCAATATAGCATAAAAGCTACTTTGGTTGGTTGAATGGATTAAAACCTAATTAATGGGAATTATCATGGATTGATTTCCATTTTCAAGGATATAACTATTGGTTGAAATGTCCGAGGGAATTATTCGAAAGCAAGGTACCCCATGTTGGTATTTTGGTTAACCATATACCTAGGAAAAGAGACTCACCATTCGTGTGTGGATGATATAAGGTTGGAAGGAATGTCCTAATTTGTCCTTGTTTGTCTATTGTTTGTGCATACATGCATACATGCTTACATTTGCATCTCATATCATTGATCCTCTCTGGCTCACAGCCCTGGATTACGATAGTTCTAAAGCTTACAACAATCCGACCTACACCGAAGACGAAGCATCTAGCAACGACTCAATCACTTGCTCACCAAAAACAATGGAGCCCGAACAAATTCAAAGGATGGTTGATGAAGCCCTCAATGCCAAGATGGAAGAAATCAAAGAGGCCCTAGCTGAGACCATGAAGAACCAATTGACTGCAATCTTAGAAAACCATGCTGAAGCATCTGCTAGCACTACGAAACCAAAGGACAAAGGGAAGACCAAAGTCAGTGAAGTAGCTTTTGATGATGATAAGGTGATCATTGATGATGATGATTGGGCTCAATATTACCAAGATCTTCAAGACAAAAAGGAACCGAAGGTTGTTGAGAAGGCAACTATTGAAAAGATGATTGCTGATTTAGAAAAGAAATTTGAGAATAATCTAAAAACCGAAGAGAAGTCTGAGATCGACAAACTGTTTAAGCTAGATGAAGAAGTCCCGTACAAGTTCAAGATGCCATCTTTTGCCAAGTACAATGGCACCGAAAATCCTCATCTCCATGTGAAGCAGTATATCACCGCCATGCAATCTGCCCGAGCTACTAAGGCTCAAACTCTAAGGTACTTCATGCTCTCATTAGATCCTGTTGTCCAAAATTGGTTCAATACCTTAGATGATGGAACACAAAAGAGTTGGAATCTACTTTACAAAGCCTTCATCCAACAATATGGATACAATGTTGAAATGGAAGTTACCTTAATGGAAGTTGAGTCCATTAGGCAACGACCAAATGAAAATTTTGTCGACTATGTGAAGAGATGGAGAAATAAGGCCGCTTTACTCAAGAAGAGGCCCGATGAATCTGATCAAATAAGGATGATCGTGAGAGGCGTCCTACCCAATCTCCGTGAAAAAATGTCTCATACACTCTTCCATGACTTCAAAGATCTTCTCTAAGCTAGTTTACAAATTGAAGAGTGGGAAAGGGAGAAGAATCGCTTTTCAATAAAAAGGAATGAGAAACGGAACTACCAGTCAGGCAATCAAAGCACACAAAAAGAAGTTGATGTTAATACAACTGGTCAAGCAAATAGAAGGCAGTTTTCAAATCTAGGGAAGCCTTTGTCTTGGGTCTTCGATAAGCTACAAAAGAAAGGGTTGTTACAACCATTTACTCCTCAACCTTTGCCTAGTCCATTACCCCCAAAATTTGATATTAAGGCTTTTTGTCAATTTCATCATACTCAAGGACATGAGATTGATAGGTGTACCTGATTAAGGCATGAGATTCAGAATTTAATTGATAGTGGCAAGCTACCCGAGTCGGATAAGCCCAACACCAAAGACAATCCATTACAAAGGTTCAATAGAGTGCCACCACCAGCAACCTTCATGGTGGGAAAAGGATTGGAGGAAGATTTTGTTTTATCCTCTTTTCAAGATGGGGATATTGAAGATATGAAAGAAAAAGAAGCTTCAACTCAACAAACTTTCCTTAGCTTGAATATTGCTTTTCAATTTTACTTTCTTTAATATTTAAATTGGAACAATCATGTTTTCAAATTTAAAGTTGTTTGAACAAATTACTTTCATCAAAATTTTTGTTGGTCTTTGTTCATTTTGGTGCTCAACCAATGAGGAATTTAGCTTGATGTTTATAAATTAATGTGTCTAGGCATCATGACTCGAATGACTTTACTAGATGAGGGAATTACTCTATAAAATTGAGTTGTGTATGCTAACTTAGAGAGGGCTCCTGCATAATTATCTTTGTCTAGGTCTTAGTCAGTCTTAGAACATGCTTTGACAAACTTTTGAGGCAAAATTGAACTCTGCTTATTTAAGGGAGAGATGATCTAGGCATTGTTTGATTAGCCAACAACTAGTATCCACCCTATTAAATATCAATCCCTAGTTGTCCCTTTGAGCCTTCATTAAATTTTAGCTTTCTTTTCATTGGCATATAACCTTAATAACCTACTCTGAGCTGTTGTGATACTTTTGGCAAGTCTTATGATCACTAAGATGAAGAGGCAATAAGATCAAAAAAGGCAATGATTAGTCAAGATCATGAAGATAGTTGAAGTTCTTGAGACTATGAAGATAGTTGAAGTTCTCAAGACCATAAAGATAGTTGAAGTTCTCAAGACCATAAAGATAGTGGACGTTTTCAAGACCCTAAGGGTAGTTGAAGTTCCCTTAATATCTCCAAGACAACATCAACATTGGAGTAATAAATGATTTATCCCTATTAAAGAAGATTTATGTTACTCCACTCATTCATTATTGGAAGCCCAAGTTGGTACAAATAAGACAACTCTATTTGAGCTAGAACCAAAAACAAAAAAGGAGAGAAAGAGAGAAAAAATCAATAGAAAAAGAAAAAAACCCAAAATGGTTCAGAAAGCCAACTGAGTTCTCTTTTACCTAAAGCAGCAAAAGGCTTCCATAAGGATGGTTTGACTTGAATTGGTCCAACCTAACCAAAGATTCAATAAAAATTGAAGGGAGACCATCCAGTTCTTGAAAGTTTTGTACTTGATAGTCTAACAAGAAAGAAGGACAAAATGATAAAATGCTCAAAGAAAGGGAAGAGTAAGAAAAATAAAGAGGAAAAAAGGGAAAAGAAGAAAAGAAACTAATTTGGGTCTTAAACTTTTTGTAAGGGCAAAGATTGTCCTAATCAAGATCCAAATTAATGCCAAGAAGATACAGAAGGAATTTGGAGTCTAGCAAGATTGCTCCCAACTGCCTAAAGTTTAAATAAGAAATTTATAGTGTGAGGGTTTGTCCATTGTGTCACATCAGCTCCTATCTCAAAATGGCCTTCATTTAACCCATGTCCCTTGTAGACCCCATTTCAAGCTTATCAAAGACCTATTGATCTCTCTTGGTAGATAGAGTCTATTAGTGGAGATAGTTTGGATAAGCATGCATATGAGATAGACAATATTTAAACTCAAATGAGACCTTTGGCCAAGCAATGTTTATGTGCCTGACTCTGCTGCTTAGGGTCTCCACCACTCATGTTTTCAACATTTTGAAGATGAAAACCACAAATGCAAAAGCTTTCGAGCATTCCATGCAAGACTTGAACAAACGTCAAAAGAAGTCAATGAGAACACTTCTGCTGATCACCTCAGTCTGTGAGTCAATAAAACCTCTGTAAGTATCATTCATGCATATCATGCATACACGAGCATGTCACATCGGACTTTCTTGTCTTGTGTTGTCTATTCCTTGTCAAAATGAACAGCAAGCAATCAAAAGAAGATATCAAATCAGGGGGGGCATAGAAAGCCCATTGCTTGAGAAAGCTCCAGTCATTTTACGAAGAGAAGAAATACGTGCTTGTGTGAAGAACTAGACAACAACAACATCAATCAGAGTCCGCATAGAAAAATCATGGGTTTGAGCCTACACAGGGGGCAAAGTTTCTCCTTTTCAATTTTTTGAGTTATATGTAAAACATTTTCAAACTCACTTGCAAATATTTCGCCACGCAGAGATATGAGAGCCAACTAAAAAGGGTTGAATTTTTTGCAAAAGTGCAAAGGAAGAACAATAAAGAATGAGAAAGAAGAAAATTATAATTCTCAAAAGAATGAAGATGCAAAAGATGAAAGATCAGTCCGGCTAAAAAAGCTTAAGCCAGGGTAAAGACCCGATCTCAAATGGATAAAGATCCATGTTTCAAGGGTAAAGGCCCGATTTCAAACGGATAAAGATCCATTTTCAAGGGTAAAGACCCGATCTCCAATGGATAAAGATCCATGTTTCAAGGGTAAAGACCCGACCTCCAATGGATAAAGATCCATGTTCCAAGGGTAAAGACCCAATTTCCAATGGATAAAGATCCATGTTTCAAGGGTAAAGACCCGATTTCCAATGGATAAAGATCCATATTTCAAGGGTAAAGACCCAATTTTCAATGGATAAAGATCCATGTTTCAAAGGGTAAAGACCCAAAGTTCGAAGGATAAAGATCCTTGTTTCAAGGGTAAAGCCCCGATTTCAAATGGATAAAGATCCATATTTCAAGGGTAAAGACCCGATTTCCAATGGGTAAAAGATCCATGTTTCATGGGTAAAGACCCAATCTCCAATGGATAAAGATCCATGTTCCTAGGTAAAAAACATAGTTTCTAATAGATAAAGATATATTTTTGGTGGGTAAAGACCTACAATTCATAAAAATGGAACAACCAGTTATGCCAGAATTCTCAACTGATAAAAGGTCAGATGAGTTAAATCAATCTCGGGTCCAAGTACCCAATCTCGGGTCCAAGTACCCAACTCAAATCAATCCTGGGTCCAAGTACCCTATCTCGGGTCCAAGTACCCATTCTCGGGTCCAAGTACCCATTCTCGGGTCCAAGTACCCAATCTCGGGTCCAAGTACCCATTCTCAGGTCCAAGCACCCAATCCCTGGTCCAAGTACCCAATCCTGGGTCCAAGTACCCAATCTCGGGTCCAAGTACCCAAATCCAGGGTCCAAGCACCCAATCCTGGGTCCAAGTACCCAAATCAAATCAATCCCGGGTCCAAGTACCCAAATTATTTCAATCTCGGGGCCAAGTACCCAATCCTAGGTCCAAGTACCCAATCTCAGGTCCAAGTACCCAATCCAGGGTCCAAGTACCTAATCCCGGGTCTAAGTACCCAAAATCAATTTAATCTCGGGTCCAAGTACCCTATCTCGGCTGCAAGTATGCAATCCCGGGTCCAAGTACCCAATCTCGGGTCCAAGTACCCAAATCAAATTAATCCTGGGTCCAAGTACCCAAATTAATCCATTCTCGGGTCCAAGTACCCAGAATAAATTCAAAACAAGTCGCAATTTCAAAAATTAAGTCTTATTGCTTTTCACTCTCTTTCACTAAGGTTTCAGATCATTCAAGCAGGGGGCAAACTGTAGACCCCTAATTTTTGACCCAATCCGATCTAATATGTTTATTTAGCCCAAATGATTTTTGTTGTCTAATTGGTCCAAAATAATTTTAATTAAGTAATTTTTATCTTAGTATCTAATTTTTATTAATAAAAAATAAAAATAAACAAATAAAAATTAAAAAATAAAAATAAAAATAAAATCAGAGTTGAAAAAAAAATCTGCAGCGAGAAGCAGTCGTGCGGGCCCGTGGATGTTTTGCCTGCAGGAATTTCCTGCGGGCGGCACGCCCGTAGGCCCAACATTTCACCCGCAGGCCTGCAGGCTAGTTATTTCGCTCACAGGAAATTCCTGCGGGAGAAATAACTTCCTGCAGGGCGAGTTATTTCTCCCGCAGGAAATTCCTAAGGGCGAAATAACTTCCCTCAGGAATTTCCTGAGGGTTGGCACGCCCACGGGCCCGCTACCACAGTTTTTGCCAGCACAAGATTTTTCAACGCAATTTTTTTGAAACCTAATCCAATTAGGTTTTAATTTCTTTTTTTTATTATTAATATTAGTTACCTTATTTAATTAGGAATAAATAACCTTAAACCACTATAAATAAGGACCAAAGGCATTGAAAAAAAAAGGCAGGCAGAGAGAGAGGAAATCCAAAGGGAGTTTGGAAAGTTTGAAACCAAATCAAGGAAGGAAAAGAAGAAATTCAATTTAAATATTTTCTGGATAGCAGCATCACAAAAAAAAAGGATTCCAAAGGCAAAAAAGGCTTGTCTTTGGAGCTAGTTCATCCAAGAAGAAGCAATTTTGGAGCAACTTACAAAAGAAGGTATGAAATTCTAAATTCTAATTTTTTACACAGTAGCTAAACTAGGGTTTTTTTTTTGTGTTTTTCAAAAGTTAAAATCTTTGAACTTTAATTTAGTTTTCCAAAGTTAAAACACTAAAATGTGACCTTATTTCTAAAAAGACTTAAAATTGTTATTTTTTCTTCTTAAAGACCTTAAAACACTAATTGAACATATTTTTCAACAAAACTAAAATCAAATTCTGTTTCTTTTAAGATTTTAAAGTACGATCTATTTCATTTAAAAAGCCTTAAAAAAAATCTTTTCTACTTATAAAAACTTCAATCCTTTTGTTTAAATTCATAAAACTTCATAAAATATCAAATTGATTTCTAAAACCCTAAAAATTCTTCATTACCCGAGACCCAAATTTCAAAACCCTAAAATCCAAAATTTAACTTTTAAACCTAAAATAACGAACCCTAATCATTTTAAAACCTTAAACCCTAATTTTTATGAACCCTAATCCTTTTAAAACATTAAAAAACATAAAAACATGAAAACCCAAAAATTGCACAATAGCTTAAAATTCAATAACCAAAAATAACAAATTAAAGTATTTTAAGGTATTTGAAACCCTGGTTTCATGATTTCATCATTCAAACCTTAATTTGTTTAATCGAAGAGTCTTATGAATCTTTTAAAACATAAAACCCTAATTTATTTTAATTCCATAAAAAGTCACAGCAACTTAATTTTAGAAATTTCCAAAACCTTAACACATGAGATAAAAAATCCTAAATGGAAATAGTAGCTATACTTGAACTTTTATTTTCTTTATTCAATTCCATACTTGATTATGCTTTGATTTATTTCTTATGCTTTAATTTATTTGAATTCAATACTTGGTTTATTTAATTTATCATGGATGGATGTTTATTTTATATCTTGATTAATAGCTTTGATGAATGATTTATTTATGATGAATGATTATTTATTTTTATCAATTAATTTAGACTTCCAAAAGTTGTAAGAGGTATGTTTCCACTTGGTGTGTACCTCATTATTTAAACATCATGTAATTTAATTTGCTTTTCTATTTTAGAACTTATGTAAAGGGCATGTTTCTACCTTTTTGTGGGTGTCCTATCTAGGCATGTGATGTAAGGACATGTTTCCATCCTTGGATGGGTGTCCATTTATTTGTTTTGTTTTGTTCGGACATTGCTTTGATTTTAATATAATGATGCTTTCTTTTTATTGTGTGTAGTATGGATAATATTATTATATTTAAGAATTTTATAATATTAAGACCTGTAAAGGAGGCCGGTTCCAATGAACCGGGCGTTGTGGGGGTGCTGGGCCATTTCTCACCTTCCCCACACGTACCCAACTTTTCAAACCCATTAAGGGGTTGGGGATTCCTTAGGAATCGAGTCATCCACCCCTTTCTTTTTCCCGGCCCTTCCGGGTGGCGACTCCATTTTCTCCGGGCTTAGGTTCGTGTTCTCTTAGGCCCCGAGCCTAAACAGTGCCGAAGTTGCAAGAACCATTCCACCGGGAGTGGGGGCGAAAATCCCCGCTCACAGCGCCCAATTTGTTGAAGGATTCGATTTCGACCCATTTTGAAAAATAATCTACTGCTACTACAATGAAACGATGACCGTTTGAGGCTGTCGGATGTATTTCCCCTATAATGTCGATACCCCAAGCGGCAAAGGGCCAGGGTGAAGACATAAAATGCAATTCTTCAGGAGGCATGTGATTCAAGTTACCATACATCTGACATTGTTGGCACTTCTTTACGAACTCAATACAAATCTCTCTCCATGGTCAACCAGTATTAACCTTGTCGAATAATCTTCTTAACTAGGGCCAAACCACTCATGTGCGGACTGCAACTTCCCGAATGTATTTCTGGCATGATATGCTCCACCTCAAGCTTCCTTAAACATCTCAAATGCACCTCATCAGGCCATCTTCTATATAACTCTCCATGGAATGTGATGTATTGCAAAGACCACCGCCTTATGGCTCTTCTTTCTTTCTTTGTTGCCCTCGACGGGTATTCCCTTTCCTCCAAAAATCTTCTTATAGTATCATACCATGCATCATGGTCTGTATCAGTTTCCATGATTATCTCATATTCATAGCAAGGAGTTGATGAACTGGTCAAAACCAGAGGCTTAAGGAATAAACTGACAGGATTTTCCCATACTGAAGCCAATGTGGCTAGGGCATTGTTTTGTTAGTTTTTGTCATAGATTTGTAGTTTGTTTATTATGATAATTATTGTTTTATTTAGGTATTTTGTTAGTTTTTATCGGTTTGTTTAGTGTTTTCATTAATTTTGATAGTTTTAGTTTATTTTAGTGTTTGTGTTGTTTTTGATCTAGTTTTTAGTATAGTGTTTATGTTTTGTTGGTTATTGTTTATTTACTTTTTGTTTAAAGTTTGTTCGATGTTTTGTTTTAGGTTAAAAAGCCAAGGAACCAAGACTAAAGAAAGATTGCACAGTAGCTGACACAGGCAGAGGACACGGCCAAGTCACTGGCCGTGTCTCATATCCAGCTAAAGATGGAAATCAAGCACAGAGAGAGACACATTCAAGGGACACGGCCAAGTCTTGTGGCCGTGTCCCTCCAAAGAAGCCCAACACGACTAAGTCATCTTGACTTGGCCGTGTCTCACTTGGTTCCAAAGGCAAAGACGAAGCAAATTTCACAGAGGCAGACACCGGCAAGGGACACGGCCAAGTCATGTGGCCATGTCCCTCAATCATGGTGCAACACGGCCAAGTCACTCATGACTTGGCCGTGTCACTCAACCAAAAGAAGAAGAAAGATAAGAATGCAACAGAGGTGGACACCTGCAGGGGACACGGCCATGTCTTGTGGCCGTGTCCCTCCAACAAGCTCTCACACGGCCGTGTCCCTCATCACCTGGCCGTGTCCCTCATGAACCAAACTCGCACCGAATTTTAAAGCCGACGTTTCGTATAAAAGCAAAAAGAAAGTTAGGGTTTGGGGACGATCGACGATTTGGAGCAGATTTTGAGCCGTCAAGAGAGTGAACTTAGGGTTTTAGTTTTGTTTTCTTGATTTTGATTTCACTTTGGATTAAAAACTAGTTTAGATTAAATTGTTCTAGCCATCAAGACATCCTTCTTGCAAGATTGAAAAAGAGATTCTTCAAAAGCTTCAAGGAGTTTGTAACTTGGTTTTGTTCTTGAACTTATTCTCTTTATTTTCATTGAATGGATATTATCATGTCTATTTTGATTTCTTTAAACATTAATAAGATGAATATGTTTGATTGCATTATGAACTAATTTGATCTAGTCTAGGGTTTGTATGGATCTGCTATGATTGTATGAATCGGTTATTCTCTTAGCTAACAATTTCCTTAGCCTTGGTTGAATGGAATATTGTTAATATATAATTGATTGATCACCAATTATGTGTTTTAAGGTATTAGATGATGGATTGAGAGATGAAGTTTAATACTTGAACAATTCAATTAAGGACTTAGGTGAATTAGAGATATAACCTATTAAAAAGATTATTTCACTTATAACAAGATTAGTTGAAAGAGGTTTGAATGCGAGAGCTTATTTCCTTGACTCGATTAGCTGAGTTGTTTGAGATTTAATCTTTGAAATTGAATTAGTTAAGAGGAATAACCGTTCATACATATAAGTAGTAGAGAAGTGCAAACCCTAGACCATTCTATTAAGTGAATCAAAGCACAGCTCAATTTACTTTTATTGTTTTTAAACTTTAATCAATCTTCTTCATTATTTAGCAATTTATAAATCTCTTTATTACTTGTTAAACATAATCTGATAAGCAATTAACCACTTTAGCTTCCTTGAGAGAACGACCTTGGGGAGATCACCTTTGCTACAACTACCTCGTATACTTGCGAGTGACGCTTTGTGGTAGAGTTAATTTGAGCGCAACAGGCATCAACCATCTAATTTTCTTCTCTTGATAGGTGCATAAACCTACACTCCTTAAAGTTCTTCTTCATCATGGTCAGGTAATGGTGGTATGGTTTTAATTTTTCCTCTTTCAATTCCCACTCTCCATTTACTTGGGATACTACTAGCAATGAGTCGCCAAAAACTTCTACCTTATCCACCTTCATAATCATTAGGGTTTCCAAACTAAAAATACAAGCTTCGTACTTGACCATATTATTGGTTGCCCTAAATTTCAACTTTTTGGCTAAAGGGATAAGTTCCCCTTCGGGCGATTCTAGTATGACTCCCAAACCTGCTCCTTTCCTATTTGCTGCTCCATCACAATACATTTTCAACCCTTGTACTTCAATTGCCTCTAAATGTTCATCCAAAAATTCCAAGATTACCTCTTCGCTATCTGGTAATGGCTGTTGGGCCAGGAATTCTGCCACTTCTCTACCTTTGATCATTTTCCTGGTTACATACTCAATCTCAAATTCTTCTAATATTATCAACCAGCGACCATATTTCCCAATCAAAGAGGGTGTCTCCCTTAAGTACTTCATTGGGTCCAACCTGGAAATTGCTTGCACACTATACGATTGAAAGTAATGCCGTGACTTCTTATAAGACCAAACCACTGCTATACAGGTCTTTTCAATGATACTATACTTAATTTCATAAGGTAGGAGCTTTCTACTCATATAGTAAACTGCATGCTCTATCTCTGACTCATCTGCTTGGGCTAGCATCGCTCCTATTAACTCTTCTTCTATTGCTAAGTACAGTAATAGAGGTTTGCAGGGTTTAGGTGATTTCAAAATAGGTGGATTCAGTAAATACTCTTTTATTTGCTCAAAGGCCTTTTGACACTCTTCATTCCATAGCTTTGCTATGAATATGCTAATGTATTGCAATTTACCAATGAATCCCTAAACTTCTATTTCCGTCTTTGGGGCCGGCTTATCCGTAATTGCTTTAACTTTGTCAGGATCAATCTCAATGCCATTCGAACCAATTACATGTCCCAATAATTTACCTGATGTAACACCAAACGAACACTTCTTCGGGTTTAATCTTAGCTTATATTTCAATGCTCTATCGAAGAATAATTCTAAGTTTTGGAAGTGTTGTTCCCTTGTGTCCGATTTCACCATCATATCATCAACATATACTTCAACTTCTTTGTGCATCATGTCATGAAATAGTGTGGTGGCCATCCTTTGGTATCACGCTAGAGGCTGCACTATCAATGAGAACATCTATATGAGGTAAAGGAAAATCATCTTTAGGGGAAGCCCTGTTTAAATCTCTATAGTCCACACAGACCCTTATTCTTCCATCTTTCTTTGGCATGGGTACTATGTTGGCTAACCAATCTGGATATTCTATCACTTCAAGGAACTTCACTTGTATTTGTTTTGTGACCTCTTCTTTGACCAATTCAGCCCATTTTGATCTTAATCACCTAAGCCTTTATTTGACAGGTTTCTTGTGAGTGTAAGTAGGAATAAGATGTTCATCTATGTCTCGATCTATTCCAGGCATATCCTCATAAGACCAAGCAAATACTTCTTCATACTTTTTGAATATTTTTTCAAATCTCTCTCTCTCATCAGAAGTAAGGTCAGATGCTATGCTAATGTTTTTAGGATTTTCGATTGTTCCCAAATTTAATGATTGTGTGTCAACATAATTAATACTAAAGATGCTCATGTAACTGCTATTTGAATGTATGCAACCATTAGGAGAAACATCACACAAGTAAGCAAAATCAGACTTTATTGCATTCATTTTGGAAAAGAAAACATCATCATCCTCATACAAAGCAGACAAATTAAAATCAAAATAAAAAAAATTGTTCTCAAAATCATAAGGCAGAATGTCTTCAAACTTCTCTTCAACTAGGGCAGCAATCTCCTCCGGAGTCTTCTCAGCTTTCAGGATAGCTTCCTTCTTCTCTTCTGGATTGGATTCTTTATTGGCTGATAAGGTGAACTCTTTCTTCACTTGCTCCACTAGCTCGGCAACATCTGCAAAAATTTCAAAACCCGGGATCAACTTTCCCATGAACATGATTGGCTCGGGCTTTCCTTGGAGTGATCCCATATCTGGAGCTTTGACAAAGATCTCTTCAAGTTGTGGGTTGTTCATCTTCTCATTCTTCTTTGGCTGGACATTGTTGGCTTCATCATATCCCAACCCCTTCTTAGAATTTTGAGTTCTAAAATCTGGCAGCTTTGTCAAACCGGCCTTACCCTTTCCAAGACTAGCTCCAGGAAGGTAGTTCATGCTCTTTATCATATTCAAGACTTTGGAGTCTACTACTTCATCATCAGAAAATACAGCTACTTGAAAACCAGTGAGAGGCCTCTCAATCATTAGAGTGTTAACAATCTCATTATCTTCAGCTTCGATGACCATTGTCTCATCTCCGTTAGGGAACTTGATCTTTTGATGAAGGGTGGAAGGAACTCCACCAAGAGAATGAAACCATGGTCATCCCAAGAGTAAGGAAAAGGTAACAGGTATGTCTAAAACAACAAATTCAACAACAGATTCAATTGGACCAACATTGACGGCAGCTTTGAAAGCTTCTTTGGCATGTCTCTTAGTTTTGTCATAAGCCCAAATGGTCACCTCGGTCGGTTTTAGATCTCTTGTTGACATGGCTAGCTTTGACAATATTTTAAGTGGACAAACATTTATGGTAGACCCATCAATGACCATTACACATGGAGTCCTTTTCCCTTTGATTTCTATTTTGATAAAGAGAGGGCAGATGTGATCTCTCCCCTCTTCCGGTAAATCCGCATCTGAGAAAGAAAAAGCTCCCATATTAACTTCACTCTTCTCTTGAACATCTTCACATTTCATTACTCCTCCAATTTTTATGAAGTTGATCAGCTCCTCCGGTGTTGTGGAGGTAGAAATTGGCATGCTAGCTAAGGCCTTGGCCATAGTTTCTCGGTGCATTTTAGCCAATAGATCCCAAATGCCAACACTTGCTTGGGTTCTTTTCAATTGCTTGAGCACAGCATCATCTTCCTCCTCTTTATTTCCTACTTCAACTTCCTTTCCCTTATTAATTTCTACCTCCTTAGGCGGTGGCCTTGTATAAGGCTTACCAGATCTAGTGTTCATTACTTCATCTTCTTTGGACTCAGACCAGGTCCACTCCTCCTTCTTGGATACAAGATCGTCCTCACTATCGCTTGAATCCCAAAACCTATTAACAACACAAATTGCTATTTCTTTACCCACCATAGCTTGTTTATTTTCACCAAATATCTCTTCTTCTTTGGTTGCTTCTCCACCCACATCTTGAAAAGAAGACATGACAAAATCTTCATACAAACCTCCTCCAATCATGAAGGTTGCCGGTGGTGGTACTCTATTGAACTTTGGCAATGGGTTGTCTTTGGTGTTTGGCTTGTTGAGCTCAGGCAGCTTCCCACTATCAATTAGATTTTGGATATAATGTCTCAACCTCACACATCTATCTGTGTCATGCCCTTGCATTTGATGAAATTAACAAAATGCTTTAGTGTCAAAATTAGGTGCGAGAGGGTTAGGCAAAGGACGAGGATTTAAGGGTTGTAGCAATCCCTTTCTTTGAAGCTTATTGAGAACCCAAGACATTGGTTTCCCCAATTTTGAAAACTACCTCCTTGTTCCTTAGTTAGTAGCATTAACACCGACTGCCTTTTGTATGCTTTGGTTACCAGACTGATAGTTTCCTTTCCCGTTCCTTCTTGTTGAAAAATGGTTCTTCTCTCTTTCCCATTCTTCAATTTGCAGACCAGCTTGGAGGAGATCTTTGAAATCACGGATGAGTGTATAGGACATCCTCTCATGAAGACTAGGCAACACCCCTCTCACAATCATCCTTATTTGATCGGATTCATCGGGCCTCTTCTTGAGCAAAGCCGCTTTGTTTCTCCATCTTTCCACAAAATCCACAAAATTCTCATTTAGCCTTTGCCTAATGGACTCCACTTCCATTAAGGTAACTTTCATCTCGACATTGTATCCATATCGTTGGATGAAGACCTTGTATAGCAAATCCCAACTCTTTTATGTTCCATCATCTATGGTATTGAACCAATTTTGGATGATGAGAGCATAAAGTACCTTAGAGTTTGAGCTTTAGTAGCTCGGGCAGACTGCATAGCAGTGATATACTGCTTTACATGGAGATGAGGATTTCCGGTTCCATCAAACTTCGCAAAAGATGGCATTTTGAACTTGTACATAACTTCTTCATCTAGCTCAAATAATTTGTCAACTTCGGACATTTCTTCGATTTTCAGTTTCTTCTCAAATTTCTTTTCTAAATCAGCAATTATCTTTTCAACATTAGAAGCTTCGATTTTCTCCATAGCTGATCTTTCAACAATCTTTGGCTCTTTCTTCTTGTCTTGAGTATCTTGGTAGTATTGAGCCCAATCATCATCATCATCAATGATCACCTTTTCATCATCAAAAACCACTTCACCAATTTTAGTCTTCCCTTTGTCCTTTGGCTTCTTAGTGCTAGCAGATGCTTCGGCATGATTTTCTAAAATTGTAGTCAATTGGTTCTTCATGGTTTCAGCTAGGGCCTCTTTTATTTCTTCCATCTTGGCATTGAGGACTTCATCCACCATTCTTTGAATTTGTTCGGGCTCCATTGATTTTGGTGAAAAAGAGATTGGGTCGTTATTAGATACTTCGTCTCTGGCATAGGTCGAATTGTAGTAAGCTTTTGAACTGTCGTAATCCAGGGTTGTGAGCCAGAGAGGATCAATGATATGAGATGCAAATGTATGTATGCATGTATGCACAAACAATCAACAAAGAAAGATAATTAGGATGTTCCTTCCAACCTTATAACATCCACACACGAATGGCGAGTCTCCTTTCCTAGGTATTATGGTTAACAAAATACCAACATGGGGCATCTTGTTTACGAATAATTTCCTCAGATGTTTTAACCAATAGTTTATATTTTAAAAAATGGAAATCAATCCATGATAATTCCCATTAATTAGGTTTTAATCCATTTATCCATCTAAAGTAGCTTTTATGCTATATTGGATTAAAACTAAATTAAGAGGTTTATTATAAATAGATTTCTCACTTGAAAAAGTAACTAATGATTCATGCCAAAAACAAGCCCATGATTAATTACTCTTAGTATAAACTAGGCTCACAATTGATTTTTGGTATTCCGTAATTGACCTAAATATTTTACAAGCTCTTTGTAAGAAAAGGTTGGATGAAAATAATTTTGTTTCTTAGCCCATTGTAAAAAGATTTTAGAAAAAATGGATTTTGGGCTTAGTATTTGGGCCATGAGAAAAAGAATTTTTGATTTGTTTTTAGAAAAGTTTTATATCCAAAGACCATCTTGAAATGTTTTTGAAAATAGCTTTGGTCATTTGGATTTTAAAGAAAAATTTATTTGAGCTTACAAATGTACTTGGGTCATATTAGAAAAATAACAAACCAAATAAGCCATGATTTAAGCCAAGATAAATTAACCATAGTCAAACAACAAGCATTTGGGGTAAAACCTAAGGAAAGTAACTAGGCCAATTACATGAGCTATAGTCTTTGGGTTAAAAAGCTTAGGTTCCCATAACAAGTATATACCAAAAGGTATGAGGCTATGAGTGGTTATGCCATGCTCAATCTCCATACCTTGAGTGAAAGTATGGTATCCCTTACATAACACAACACGGGTAACACGGACGTCCTAACTCACGCACACGATGCAATCTAATATGATGCAATGGATAATATCATTATAAGAAAGAATAGAATAATATAAAGACAAACAGAATCAACTTCTCTTATACCCAGTGGAGTCGCCACTGTGAGCGGGGATTTTTGCCCGCACTCCCAGTGGAATGGTTCTTGCGACTTTGGCACTGTTTAGGCTCGGGGCCTTAGAGAACATGGACCTAAGTCTGGAGAAAATGGAGTCGGCACCTGGACGGGCCGGGAAAACGAAAGGGGTGGATGACTCGATTCCTAAGGAATCCCCAACCCCCTAATGGGTTTGAAAAGTTGGTTACGTGTGGGGAAGGTGAGAAATGGCCCAGCACCCCCAACAACTCCCGGTTCATTGGAACCGGCCTCCTTTGTAGGTCTTAATATTATAAAATTCTTATGTTTAACAATATTATCCATATTACACACAATAATTAAAATAAAGCATCATTATATTAAAATCAAAGCAATGTCAAAGCACAACAAATAAATGGACACCCATCCGAGGATGGAAACATGTCCTTACATCATCCATGTCTAAACTAATAGGACACCCACCAAAAGGTAGAAACATGTCCTTTACATTGGTCCAAAATATAAAACCAACTTAAATTACATAGAAATTAATTAATGAGGTACCCACAAAGTGGAAACATACCTCTTACAACATTTGAAAATCAAAATAAATCGATAGAAGTAAATAACCATTCATCATAAATAAATCATTCATCGAAGATATCAATCAAAAAATAAACATCCATCCATGATAAATTAAATAAATCAAGCATTGAAATTAAATAAATCAACCACCAAAGCATATAATCGACTACATAATCAAATCTAAAAAAAATAAAGCAAGTAAAGATACAAATTAAGGTTACTGTTTCTATTTAAAATTCTTTATTTAATATTTTAGGGTTTTGAAATTTTAGTACTATTATTGTTATTTGTTTAACCTACTGTAAAGGTTTTGGAAAATTGGAATGAATTAGGGTTTCATTAATCAAATTAGGGTTTGTGGGTAACATTATGAAATTAGGGTTTTAGGATATTAAAACATTAGGTTTATAGCTCTTGGTTACTAGATTGTTATTTAGGATTAACTATATTGAATTTGAATGTTTAGGTTTATAAGGTTTTAAGGTTTTAAGGATTAGGGTTTAGGAAAACTAGGGTTTACGTATTCGTTGTGTGGGAATTAGGGTTTTTAGTGTTTCAAAAAATATATTTGGTTTTTGGAGTTGAAGAAAATAGTTTAGAGTTTTATAAAGTTTTTGTGATTTGTAGAAACTATAAGGTAAGTTTAGAGTTTGGATATTTAATAAAACATTTGGAAATTTTGGAAAATAATTAGAAGAAAACAGTTTAGTGTTTTTAAGAGCTTTTGGAAATAGGAAAAATGATTTAAGGTTTTTGGAAATAAAAGAGTATTTTTTCAGGTTTTTGGAAATAGAAGGAACAATTTAGGGTTTTAAGGATTTGAAGAAATAGGTTAGGGTTCTTAAGTTTTAAAAGAAACAGAAAAGTAATTTTTAGTGTTTTGAAAATAGAAGAAACGATTTAAGGTTCTAAGGTTTAGAAGAAATAAATTAGGGTTTTAAGGTTTTTGGAATCAAAAGAAACAATTTCTTAATTTTCAGTGATTGAAGCTACTATAAGAAAATAAAACAAAAAGAGATTAGAGATTCAAACTTTCGTTCGTTGGTTCCTAATGAGATCAATTTTGTACTTGTTTTTAATGTGATTTGTATGTGTTTTTAGTTAATGTTTCATTTGATTTTTGTTTAAAGTTTGTTTTAGGTTAAAGTGCAAAAACTCCCTTGGATGATCAAAACAGTGAAGAAAGAACATGAATCAAGCAAGACATGGCCAAGCAAAATAAAGCTTGGGCATGTCCCCTCAAGAAAATCAAGGCAGAGAGTGACACACCCAAGAGACATGGCCAAGCCACTGGCCGTGTCTCACCCAAGGAACGGAACCAAGAAAAAAAAGAAAAGAAATAGAAGCTGACACACCCAAGTGACACGGCCAAGCCACTGGCCGTGACACATGACACGGCTAGGTTCTTGGCCGTGTCTCATTTCATGCCCAAGAGCAAAAGACAAGCAAGGAAGGAGCAAAGCTAGAGAAGCAGAAGGTGACACACCCAAGTGACAAGGCCAAGCCACTGGCCTTGTTACATGACATAGGCAGGAGCTTGGCCGTGTCACCTAGAAGAAAAGAAGGAAAGAAATGGCAGAAGGAGACATGGCCAGCAAGCTTGGCCGTGTCCCAAGCAAAGTGAGAGACACGGCCAGCAAGCTTGGCCGTGTCACCTAGGGAAACCTTGAATATTTGAATTCTTTTGCAAACAGGTGGGGAACAAAGACTAGCTTTTGCCAAAAGTAATATTAAACAAAAGAAAAAGCTTGCCTAATTTTATGGAAAGAAATAATTAATAAAGAGAATGTGGGAGACAAGGGAGAGTGGTGTGAGTTGGAAGGTATGGATTTGAGCTTTGAATGAAATAAAAAGAGAAGGATATGCAAGAACCAGGAGGAGACTGGAGAGGGAGAAGGAGCCGACTGCTGGAGCAAATAGGAGAGTCTTGAGCTGAGTTTGAAGAAGAAGATACATCCTATACAATACCTAAACCAAGAATCAAGGATTCAAGTGAAGAAATACAAATTATTCTCCATGGATTGTTTGGTTTCTTTTACTCATTTCTCTTGTTATGTTTTTCTGGTTTTGAACATGAACTAATTCATTCTCTATCTAGATATTGATGAACCCTAGCTTATTTGTATGGATTGAATAATATTATTTAATTGAATCATTTGATTGAGTTGTTTTATTCTTATGATGCTTAATGATTTGTTTCCAATTGATAATAGCATGCTTATTGATTGGTTGCAATTTTCATATTATTAACTTGAGAAAGCTTGATATGAATTGAATACTCAAAAGGATTGAGGATTGATTGGAACGCTAAAGATAGACTTACAAGATCCTTTGGTTTATAATTCCTTGTTCTTAATGTAAGATCTACTTAATTATGTTTGAGAAGAGATTTCGGTATTCTACTTAGTGATTAGGGATTAATTCACTTGAGAGAGCTTTTAGTCTAATTTAGAGGAATGCCAATTCAACTCTATTATGTGATTTAATTGAATTGATTTTCATAAATATAATTATGGCTAGGGGGATTCAATATCTGGATAGTATTATTACCATTAATCCTTTTTGCACAACATTTAATTTCCCTTTACTTTCAGTTATTAAACATCAATTGTTTTTAATTACAAAACATCACAAAACTATTGATTTACTAAACAACGGTTAAGATCTGCACTAGTACTTGGACTTGTCCCTAGTGGAACGATAACTTACTCACTACTTTATTACTTGGACGACCCGTGCACTTGCGGTTTTGCTATAGCATTAGGTTCTTGTCACCGGTTCCACCAAAAATTGCTTCTTGGATGAATAAGGACAAAGGCAAGGTTTCTTCCTTTGATAAATTGTTGATGTCTTTGCTTGTTCCTCTCAAATCTGAAGTCCAAATTCAAAGTTTTAGTCCTCCAAGTCCGATCCTAGTTCAAAGTTTTCTTTTTTTTTGTCCATAAGTTTTTTTTTTTTGTGTTTTTTAGTGTTATTTATAGGAAATTTTGGAAGCTTAATTACAATTATTTAAGGAAATTATAATTAATTAGGAAAAGAAAACTGAAACTAAATAGAATTTGGTTTCGAAAAAAAATGCATTGGAAAAAAAAGTACCTCAATCAATAAAGTGGAAACATACCTCTTACATTATTTGGAAATCAAAATAAATCAATAAAAGTAAATAACCATTCATAATAAATAAATCATTCATCAAGAATATCAAACATCAATCAAAATATATAATAAACAATCATCCAATTTAAATAAAATAGTAAATATATTAACTTTAGGGGTTCATGCATTAAGTAGGGTTTCTAGGGTTTTATGTTCAATAACTAGGGTTTTCCATATACTAGTTTAATTTGTTGAGAAATATTTTAAAGCAATAACATAGCTACTGAATGTTTAAAAGATTTATTGTCTTGGATGTTTTTATGAAAATAATGTTACTGAGATTTAAAAAAGTAGGTTTAGTTAGGGTTTTAAGCAAACATCATGAAATTAGGGTTTTTTAAGACATTATCGTTTATAATTTTAAAAGATTAGGTTTTAGGTTCACTGGATTATGGTTTTAGGTGTTTATGAACTTGTCATAAAGTTTTGATGTTTTAAGAATTAGGGTTTTTTGAAAACTATAGTTTACTGGATGGGGTTTTAAGAAGTAATAAGATAGTTTAGGGTTTTTGATATTTTGGCGAACATGTTTGATCTTAGGATTTAAGAAAATAGTTTAGAGTTTTGTAGAAACAATTATGATTAAAGTTTTTAGATACTGTAAAGAAGATTAGGGTTTGGAGATTTAAGAAGACATTTGGAAATTTTGAAAAAAAAAGTTAGAGTTTTGATGCTTAAAAAAATAATTCGGGAAAAACAATTTAGGGTTTTTAAAGTTTTGGAAACAGAAGGATGATTTAGGATTTTTAAAATTAGATTTGTGTTGAACGATTATGTTATTTACTTTAATTAAGATCTTAAGTATTGTATGAATTAATTCATGCTACTGCCTAAATTAAATTGAAGGAATAATTAAATAACTTAGGCAGTGTGATGATGATTTAAAAGGTGAAGATGACTGATGATTGAATAAACTAAAGTTAGAGCAATTTACCTACGTTTGAAGGCTCCACCAAATTTGAAGAGATCGAACCAAGCTGTTGCCTGCTTTAGATTTGATTTTGGTTGAACAAAGCAATCTGGAGATGATTGCTTCCTTTGGTTGCTGTCTCTTGCTTGCTAGGGTTTTCTTTTGGCTGATAGAATTTTTGAGTCTCCGATCCAGTAAAACAATTTCCCTCTCCCCTTAATTATGTGTTTTAATGTGGTATTTATAGGAAAAATAATAAACCTACTTCTAATTGTCTAAGGAAATTAAAACCATTTAGGAAAAGAAACCAAAACCAAATAGAATTTGGTTTCGGAAAAAACTGCAATGGAAAATTGCGCTGGCAAAAAAATTGCTACTGGCGAAATTGCGAGCGAGAGCTGGGCAGCCAGCCAATTGACTTTGGTAACGAAATTTTTCGTCTCCAATTTTTTCGTCGTTGATTTTTATTTATTTATTTATTTATTATATTAACTTTACTAATATTACTTTTTTATTTTATTAAAAATTATAAATAATAAATAATAAATACTAAAATAGATATTATTTAATTAAAATACCACAAAAATTATTTTGAACTATATAAAAAATATCGGACCAGACTGGGTCAAAAATTAAGGGTCTACATCTACCCTCAACGGGAGCCACACTCTCAGCACTACCCTCAGCAGACTGACGTGTCTGAGATGCCATAACTACCTATATATGCAAACACAGCAGAAATTGCCACATCAAAGATCAGAAACTACCAGTGCCAATGCATGTTTCATATTTAAAAACCATATTTAAAATTTTCAATTTTCTTTCTCTTACAAGGCACCTAGGTTGACAACCTCAAACCTAGGCTCTGATACCAAAATAAATATAACACCCTTGTACCCAATATATGTATACTACATACACCTAACATATGTAATATACGTATAGAGGATACAAGAATGTCACCACCATTTTAAATAATCAAATCATCATTTATAAAATCTGTATAATCTTAAAACATTAAACTGATATTATATAAATAATAGATGAAATATTAGTTGCTAAAACACATATGTATACTTCAATACTAAAGGTTCAACCAAAATATTTTTGATAGTTTGCGGAATATACATATTATTACATGAAAATTTATTATAATATACATGACATCAATATGTGCAAAAATATAAAATATATACATGCTAACAATTTGTCTCTGATCTTGATGTACAAAAATCCATTCTGCACCCAAAGTCTCAAGCGTAGACTTGACTAGGTCTAGTTGAACTCTCCGGCTCAATCGGATCTACCCTATCACCTGCGCGAAGAACCACAATCGTGCTAAGCCAAAGGCCTAGTGATACAAACTTTGATAACAATATAATTCAAATGTAATGCCAATGCACAACACATAAGGATATCATATCACATAACATTATATCATTATTTCTTGATAAATTGCCACCATGACCATCAAAGGGAAAAGAGGTTTTGTTCTTCCTAACTCATGCAATTGAAGGATTTCAAGTGATCATGTTGGAGTTTTAAGGATTTTTCTTCATTTTTGGTAAGTCTCCAACTTGTTTCTTTGATTTCCTTTGAAAGTTTGTATGAGTTTGTTGGATGTTTGATGTAGTTGTGTTTATGGCTGATTTTGGTATGTTTGAAGTTGTTTTGTCTTGTTAACTTTGAAATTTGGGGTTGGATTGAAGAGAAAGGGTTAAGTTTGGTGAAGAGAATAAAAGTTGTGAGTTGTGTAACTTTGAGTTGAGAAGTCTTGGTTGTGATTGTGTATATTTGTGCTTTTAATTGAGTTTTGTTGATGTTCATACAAGTTTATTATGGTATTATGATGGTTTTAGTTGCGTTGGTTTGGAGTTGAAAAGGTTAATGAAAGATGATAGTTGGATGTGGCAATTTTTATGTTGATATTAGGTTTTTGGCCTGAGACGCCCGGTGGCATGGCCATGTCTTTGGGCGTGTTGATGGTTCTATTTTCAGTGTTGGTGACACAAGCAGTGACACGCCCATGTTACTGAGCATGTCATAGCTACTGTGTTGTTGTAGAATTGACACGTGCAGTGACACGCCTATGTTGCTGAGTGTGTCATAGCTACTGTGTTGTTGGAGAATTGACACGTGCAGTGACATGCCATGTCACTGATCGTGTCATAACTATTGTGTTGTCGGAGAATTGACACGTGCAGTGACACACCCATGTTACTGAGCATTTCAGAGTTTTGTTGTTGGTGGCATACCTAAAAAGTAACAATCCCTTGAAGCTAGGTTGAGCTTGGTCCTTGAAGCCTAGTTGGGTGTTGCATGATGTAATAGACCCTTGAAGCTGGGTTGGGCCTAGTCCTTGAAACCTAGTTGGGATGTTACATATGAGGTAATCCTCATTGTGATTATGATTCGCCTTCGGGCTAGACAAATGTTATTATATTGGACCAAAGCAGTAACTCTGAAATTTGAATAGCATATTAGTTTCTTTTTGGGCCCATGCTTGTCTTTGCTTAAATGTGAATTATGAAGGGTGGAACAATTGAGCAATATAATGAGATATAATGTTATGAAATATGATATCCTTGTGTATTGTTTCTAGTTCTTGAAAGTTTGATATTGGTATTACATTTGAATTATTTTGCTATCAAAGTTTGTACCACTAAGCTTTGGCTTAGCGCAATTGTGATTCATCTCGTAGGTGACAGGGTAGATCCGGGTGAGCCGGAGAGTTCAGCTAGACTGAGTCAAGTCTAGGCTTGAGTTTGTGAGTGCGGTGTGGATTGTGGACATCAAGATCAGAGACAAACTGCCAGTATGTATAAATTTCATATTTTGTACATATTGATTTTGATGTATATAAATATGTATATTCCGCTGCTTATTAAAAAAATTTTGGATAAACTTTTGGGTAATGAAGATACATATGTGTTTTAACAAGAAATGTTTCCTCTATTATTTATATAAAATAAGTTAAATGTTTTAAGTTATACAGATTTTATAAGTGATGATTGAATTTTTTAAAATGGGTTGACATTCTTGTATTCTCTATACGTATATTACATACGTGGGAAGTATGTAGTGTATGTATATTGAGTATAAGGGTATTACATATTACTTATGCATCAACAATGTAGTAAGTAACTTAACACATTTTCCAACCAAATGTGTTAAGTCCCAATTTCATGTAAATATAAATAATTATACAAAATTTGTACTTACCTCTAAAAGAAACAAATACCACTTCCAACCTCCTCTTCCAAGATATCCCTCAACACTTGGATTGGGTAATTAAAGTCTCTTCTAAGCCTAAACCAAATGTGATTATAAATAATCACTAAGTGTTACACTTATAGGTATAAACAAAACCTCTCAACACAAGGATAAGATACATAAGGAAAAATTTATTGAAAAGAACTATCTAGGGCAAACTCTACACATGACACGCTCAACAACACGGGCGTATCCATAACCGATCCCTAAACTCACAACACAGTAGCTTTGACACACTCAATGACATGGGTGTGTCACTGCATGTGTAAATACTATAACAACAAAGTAGCTATGACACACTCAGTGACATGGGCGTGTCACTCCATGTGTAAATAATACAACAACACAGTAGCTATGACACACTCAGTGTCACTACACGTGTAAATACTACAACAACACAGTAGCTATGACATGCTCAGTGACATGGGCATGTCACTACATGTGTCACCAACACTAAAAATAGAACCATCGACATGCCCAAAGGAATGGCCGTGCCACCTGGCGTGTCAGGCCAAAAACCTGATATCCATACAATATTTTCACATCCAACTATTATCTTTCATTAACCTTTTCAACTCATACAAACTCAGCCAAAACCATCATTATACCATATAATACTTGTGTACACATCAAAATAATTCAATTAAAAGCAAAAATACACAATTTCAACCATGGCTTCACATCTCAAAAGTTACACAACCCACAACTCTTATTCTCTTCACCAAACTTAACCTTTTCTTCAATCCAACCCCAAATTCATTGTCAACTAGACAAATGAACTTCAAACATACCAAAACACACATACAAACTTTCATAGAAACTCAAGGAAACAAGTTGGAAACTTACCAAATATGAAGAAAATCCTTAAAACTCCAACTTGATCACTTGAAATCCTTCAATTACGTGAGTTAGCAAGAAGCAATTTCTCTCTTTCCTTTGATGAAGATGGCCGACTTCAAAGGAGAAGGAAGAAGAAGATGAAGAAATGATCCACTAACCCAATCCAACCACTTCACTTTTAACCACATGAATTTTCCTCTTTAATTATCAACTAAGCATATTTATTATTATTTAACTAATATCAAATATCATCCTCCACTATCCATTAATTAATATCTTAATAATTAAAATATCTTTTGACCAAGTTAAAAATTTTGACTTGTATATGATATGTATATCTTCATATATATATCATATGCACCCGTTCCTTTCTCTTTTCTTGTCACTTAAATTAAATATATATACTTTTAAATCAATTAATTAATTTTCAAAAATTAGAATTTCCAAAATTTTGGGATATTATAGCACCAAAGCCCAGCGCCCGCAGATTTTCTTCACTAGCGTACTTTCGTACGCCCGGCCCGCGCACGGTTTTGCCAAAACCCTATTCTACTTTGTTTTTAATTTTGTTTCCTAAAACATTTTTTATTTCCTTAGACAATTAGTATTAGATTTATTTTTTTCTTATAAATACCACATTAAAGACACAAATTGAGGGAAGCTCAAAATTTTTCAATCTGAAATTTTTTTTATTGGACTTTTGGATTTTCTCAGCCAAAAAAGGAAACCTTGAAGGAGCAAGAAGCAGTGAGCAAGCAACAACAATCCATCAAAGGTAGCCTGTAATATCCCAAAGTGTGCCTAGAAGTTTTGATACAATTGTTGTTTTGATTTGAATTAAATGTATATATGTTTTTGCAAAGGAAATGCGTGTGTTAAGAGAATGTATATGTTGTGTATATTGTAATATATATAACATATAAGTTGGTCAATTGGGGAGTCAAGGTAAGAAGATATTTTAACTTGTGATATGTGAAATTACGAAAAGGGCAATTGTTTTTAAAGGAAGTTAAAACAAAGTAAAGAAGGGTGTTTAGGTAATTGCTTAATGTGAAATTCTTGGTGGAGATTTAAAGAGAAATTTACTTTGATTTTTGAGGAGATTTTTCTTCTTTCTTTCTTGTGTTGGCCGGCTCACCCAAAGACAAGAGGAAGCAAGAGAGCAAGAGAGGATTGTGATGTTCTAAGCTCAAATTGAAGGAAGAATCAAAGGATTAAGTTGGAGATTTGTGAAATTTCTTCATTTAAGGTAAGTACTTTCTTGTTTTCCTTTGTTATTGTTGAAGTTGTGTTTGAGATGAGTTGAGATTTGTTGATATTATGAATTGGTGTGTTTTTGAGATGTGTTTATAAGTGTTGAAATGGATTGTAAGTTAAAAAGGTTAAATTGGTGTTGGTTTTGTTTGAAGATGGTAAGTTAAGTGGATGTTGATATTGAAAGAAGAAGATTGATGTTGGTTTAGGGTTTGATGTGGTAAGTGATTGATTGTATGGTTGAGATAGTGTTAATGTGAATATTGTGATGAATATGTGTTAATAACATTGATTACATCCATTTGAATGAGGTTGTATTGTGCATAATGTGTTTTTATTCAATCAAAAGAGAGTTGGCCATATTTAGGGTTTGTATACATGAGAAACACGGCCAAACTAAAGGATTTTTGAGAGACACGGCCAAGTCTATGGAAATTTGGCAGTGTTGGATGATTTTTGGAAAAGACACGGCCGTGTCCCTTGCCCATGTTTGCTTCTGTTGTTTTTGGTTGAGAGACACGACCACAAGCTTGGCCGTGTCCCATGAGTGTGTTTGCTACTGTGATTTGTTCCTTGCCTTTCTCACATTGTTGAATCCTTCCAAGGTCTTTTTGTATTTACACTTTGAATATACTTAAAACAAAGATGACCTAAACAAATGTATATTGAGGATTCTAAATCTAAGAATAAGGTAAATTATATATGTGTATATCAATGATGATCATTCTTAATGGATGTTTAATGTGTTTGATTATGTATGCTTGAGTGATGAAGTATTATAATGTGACTAGTATTATGACTTGTATAGTGTGGAAGAGATGAGGATCATTCAAAAAGGTATGTGCAATGCAATTTATTATTGTAAATACTTTTATGATGAATTACCTTAATGTAAATTGAGACATAAAGAGTTGTGTAATTAATGTTTTGAGTTATAATGAGGTGAATGATATGATTGAAGCATGCCTAGATGATTGAATAATGATATGTTGGTTTAGTTAATGTAATTGATGTTGTATATCAATATGATGATTCAAATGATATATGAAGCCATTGTGATTGGCTATGATGATTCAAATGATATATGAAGCCATTGTGATTGGCTATGATGATTCAACTGAGAATGAAATTGATAAATGAATTGTGTGGCTAATGTGTTATTCCATTTTCAGAGTTTGTTGTTGGTGGCATGCCTAATATTAGTAACAATCTCTTGAAGTTAGGTTGGAATTGATCCTTGAAGCCAAGTTGGGTTGAAGTTTAACATGTTTTACTCCCCTTGAAGCTTGGTTGGGTTAAATCCTTGAAGCCTAATTGAGATGTTACGACCCTTGAAGCTAGGTTGGATTGGTTCTTGAAGCCAAGTTGGGTTGATACTTAGCATGCTTTGTTCCCCTTGAAGCTTGGTTGAACCTAAATCCTTGAAGCCTAGTTGGGATAATGATAAATGTGAGAATTAAACCAAAACATTAACTCTAAAAGTTGAATGGCATATTAGTGTTTTTGGGCCCGAGTCTGTCTTTGTTTTCAATGTGATATACAAAAGTTGAAATAAATGAGTAATGAGATCTATGGTGGCCTTTGTTGGTAATGTGATTCATGATTGGTGAATTGTGAATAAAATAATGACATGAAATGTTATGAAATATGGTTGAAATGTGTGTATTGATATATTGATTGTGAGTATTAGTGATGGATCTGTGGTTGGTGATAATGATATGTATATATATGTAGATAACATATGAAATTAGACAAGATATATGAATGGTGCAGTTAAAAAGGCAAATAAAAACATGATAAGAATTTAATGGTACATGGAAGTGATATTTCATTATATGTTAGAATTTCTATAATGTATGTTTATATTTTATATTTGTACTACTAAGCTCTCAGGCTTAGCGCGGATGTGTAATCGCGCAGGTGACTAGGTGGAAGATATGAAGTCTTTTGTTGCCACGAGAAGAATAAGAGTTTGTCGAGACCAACTAGAGGGTGATGCATACATGTATAATTTTTAACTATGATATATTTGTAAGATCATTAAAAGTATAATGATTTTGTAAATGTTCTTTAAATTTATGTATTGTGGTTTGAACTCTATTAAAGGTTTTAAAAATGTAACGGAAAGTGATATCCTTATACTTTATATACTTACTGTATGTATACCAGGTATATGTATAGTACTTATATGGAGTATCGGGGTGTTACATAGCCTATACTGTCTTTATTATTGTTCAACCAGAATTCAAAATATTGTGGTTGAACCAACAACGGAGGTTTGAATCTCTATTTCTTTGCTTATCTTTATAGTAGCTTCAACATTCAAATTGGATTAATTGTTTAAACATGCAAAGATGATCAATTGCTCTACTTACCATCCAAACTCTATTTGAAACCCTGGAAACTATTTTTCAAAACACTAATACCTTAGTACCCGTAAAACATATTTTTGAAATCTAAAACCCTAATTACACTTTTCTAAAACCACAAAACAATAATTTGTTTTCTCAAAACCATAATCAATTCAATTTTTATAATATTTACAGTAGCTTAGAAGGAGTTAATATTTATTTGTGTATTATAAGTCTTTACGTTTAACTTCCTTTATTATGATTATTCAAAATATAGTAGCTTTATAAATACAAACTTAAACCTTAATTTATTCAGACCATAAATCTTAATTAATTCTATTTTCTAAATCATCACAGTAACTTGTTCCTTTCAAATATCTAAAGATTTTATTTTATTTTCATAAGCTTCAATCTTATTTACTTAAACCCTAATTGTTAAACATAAAACCCAAGAAACCCTAATTGATACATGAACCCTAAAGTTATAGACTTACTATTTTATTTAAATTGGATGAATGTTTATTATATATTTTGATTGATGTTTGACTTCTTTGATGAATGATTTGTTTATCATGAATGGATGTTTACTTTTATTGATTTGTTTTAATTTCAGAACTTTGTAAGAGGTATGTTTCCATATGTTGGGTACCTCATGTATTAAGCATCATGTAATTTAAATTGCTTTTATATTTTAGACAAATGTAAAGGACACGTTTCCACCTTTCTGTGGGTGTCCTATTTAGTTTTAGACGTGGATGATGTAAGGACATGTTTCCATCCTCGGATGGTTGTCCATTTATTTGTTTTGTTTGGACATTGCTTTGATTTTAATATAATGATGCTTTATTTTAATTGTTACATGTAGTATGGATAATATTGTTATATTTAAGAATTTTATAATATTAAGACTTGCAAAGGAGGCCTGTTCCAATGAACCGGGCGTTGTGGGGGTGCTGGGCCATTTCTTACCTTCCCCACACGTACCCAACTTTTTGAACCCATTAAGGGGTTGGGGATTCCTTAGGAATCGAGTCATCCACCCCTTTCTTTTTCCCGGCCTATCCAGGTGGTGACTCTATTTTCTCCGGGCTTAGGCCCGTGTTCTCTAAGGTCTTGAGCATAAACAGTGCCGAAGTCGCAAGAACCAATCTATCGGGAGTGGGGTAAAAATCCTCGCTCACAATGGCTACTCCACTGGGGATAAGAGAAGTTGATTCGGTTGGTCTTTATATTATTCTATTATTTCTTATCATGATATTATCCTTTGTATCATATTAGATTTGCATCATGTTCGTGAGTTAGGATGCTCATGTTACCCATGTTGTGTTATGTAAGGGATACCATACTTTCACTCAAGGTATGGAGAACGAGCATGAAATAACCACTCATAGCCTTGTACCTTTTGGTATATACCTGCTATTGGAACCTGAGCCTTTTAACCCAAAAACTAAAGCTCATGTAATTGGCCTAGTTACTTTCCTTAGGGTTTTACCCCAAATGCTTGTTGTTTGACTATGGTTAATTTATCTTGGTTTAAATCATGGCTTATTTGGTTTGTTCTTTTTCTAATATGACCTAAGTGCATTGTATGCTCAAAATAAATTTTTCTTTAAAGTCCAAAAGACCAAAGCTATTTTCATGACTTTTTAAAATGGTCTTTGGATATAAAACTTTTCCAAAAACTACTTCTTTTCTCATGACTCAAATACAAAGTACAAAATTTATTTTTTTCTAAAATCTTTTTACAATAGGCTTAGAATCAAAATTATTTTCATCCAACCTTTAAAAGAGCTTATGAATATTTAGGTCAATTATGAAAATACCAAAAATCAATCGTGAGCCTAGTTAATACTAAGAATTATTAACCATGGGCTTGTTTTTGGCATGAATCATTAGTTACTTTTTCAAGTGAGAAATCTATTTATAATAAACCTCTTAATTTAGTTTTAATCCAATATAGCATAAAAGCTACCTTATTTGGTCGAATGGATTAAAACCTAATTAATGGGAATTATCATGAACTGATTTCCATTTTTAAAATATAACTATTGGTTGAATCGTCCGAGGGAAATATTCAAAAATAAGATGCCCCATGTTGGTATTTTGTTAACCATATAACGAGGAAAAGAGACTCGCCATTTGTGTGTGAAAGTTATAAGGTGGGAAGGAACGTCCTATTTATCCTTGTTTGTTTGTGCATACATGCATACATGCATACATGCATCACATCACATCACATATCATTCATCCTTTATGGCTCACATCCCTAAATTACGGTGGTTCAAAAGCTTATGATGATCCGACCTACGCCGGACACAAAGAATCTAGCAATGACTCAATCTCTTTTTCACCAAAAGTAATAGAGCCCGAACAAATTTAAAGAATGGTGGACAATGCACTCAATGCTAAAATGGAAGAACTAAAGGAGGCCCTAGTTGAGATCATGAAGAATCAAATGACTACAATGTTTGAGAAAAATGCCAAAGCATCCGCAAGCACCAAGAAAGATAAGGGGAAGACTAAAGTTGGTGAAGTTGTTTTTGATGATGATAAGGTGATCATTGATGATGATGACGATTGGGCTCAATACTTTCAAGATCCTCAAGACAAGAAGAAAGAGTCAAAGTGTAGACCCTTAATTTTTGACCCCAATTTAATACGGTTCTAATTAAAATATGCCAAAATAAATTTGATCCCACTTTAAATATTTAAACCTAGTTTATAATTTTTAAAGGAGTCAGTTTGGATTAAAGAGGCATAAATTCAATTGTAAAACCCTAAAATCAAGTGGAATTGGCCCAAATTAAAATTTTTTGGTCCATAAGTTAAAAGAGGCCAGAATAATTTGAGTGAGGCCGGTCGGGGAGACATGAGCATGCCTCATGTCGATCTAGCAGCCTAGATCGACATGAGCTTGGACTCATGTCGACCTAGGCAAGATAGGTCGACATGAGCATGCTTCATCTCGACATTGGCAAGCTAGGTCTACATGAGCATCTTCATGTCGACCTTGGAAGCCCAAGGTCGACATGAGCATGCCTTATTTCGACTTGGGCAGCCCAAGGTCGACATGAGGTTGGTCTCATGTCGACCTAGGGCAACTAGGTGGACATGGTTTCAATATGTTTCCTAATTCAACTAGAATTGTTTTTAGGGACTGATTTATATTAGGTTAAGGATTATGAGTGAGGTTCGGCTATAAATATTAACGTTTTAGAATTCAGAAAGGGAGGAGAAAACATTAACAAGAGAAAAACATTAACAGGGGATGACAACAAATAGAAAAGATTAGCAGCAAATATTCATCAGTCTTAATCCATCAAAGATAACAACACTAACTTTGTTCATTGTTCATCCATAAGTTAATTATGGAGGAACCAACGAGTGGAGGTTTGATCTTTAATCATGAATTATTTATGTTCACAGTAGTTTCATTTCTTTGATTAATAAGAACATGTATGCAGTAACTTAATCTTTGAGCACACAGTACCTTGATCTTTGAACTTGCAGTAAATTGGTTTTTGTTTTAATAACTTTAATCGTTTGCTTTAATTATCACATTGATCAATTGGTATTCATAACCCCACTGGCATATTTCATAAAAAACATAAAACTATTCAGTAGCCATCGAGGATTTAAATTAATTGTTAAAATCTATCTTGTTTACTTTAACTTCAAGAACCGTATGTTATTTCATTAAAACTCAAAACCTCAAACTATTTTTATCCAGAAGCGTAAACCATTTCATTATTAAACTCCAAAATATTGATTATTTTTCCAAAACCTTAATTTATTTTTCCAAATCCAAAATTATGTTTTTTTAGGCAGTAAGTCAAATCCAAAAACCCTAACTATCCAAAACCCTAATTCCAAAAACCCTAACTATCCAAAACCCTAATTCCAAAACCCTAGTTTTAAAAATCCTAATTCCAAAACCCTGGTTTCTAAAACCCTAGTTTCAAAAACCCTAAAAATCCTAATTTCAAAACCCTAACTATAAAACTTTAGTCTCTAAAATCCTAAGTTCTGAAACCCTAAATTCAATTGATAATTCTTTATAACCCTAAATTTATATATTTATTGCTTTAATTAATTTTAGATTTAATTATATAGTTTATTATATTTTTTGATGATTGATTTATTTAATTTCAATACTTGATTTATTTAATTTATCATGGATGGATATTTTCTTTATTATTATGATTATTATTTATTTGTTTTGGTATTAAAATTGTAAGAGGCATTATTCCACTTTGTGGGTACCTCGTTAGTTAAATTTTATGTAATTTAAATCGCTTTTATATTTTGGACTAATGTAAAGGACATGTTTTCACCTTTTGATGGGTGTCCTATTTAGTTTAGACATGAACGATATAAGGACATGTTTCATCCTCGGATGGGTGTCCATTTATTTGCTTTTGTTTGGACATTGCTTTGATTTTTAATATAATGATTCTTTATTTCAATTGTTGCGTGTAATATGGATAATATTGTTATACTTAAGAATTTTATAATATTAAGACATGCAAAGGAGGCCGGTTCCAATGAACTGGACATTGTGGGGATGCTGGGCCAAGGCCATTTCGCCCGCAGGAACTTCCTGCGGGTGAAATGGCCCGCATCCCTCCAGCGCGCCCGCTCGCAATTTCGCTCGCAATCCCTCGCAGCAGCCCGCAACATTTTTTTTGCCAGGAAAATTTTTTCGACGCAATTTTTTCCAAAACCAAATTCTATTTGGTTTCGGTTTGCTTTTCCTAATTAATGATAAATTCCTTAAACAATTGGAATTAAGCTTCCAAAATTTCCTATAAATAAGAAAAAAAGACACAGAATTGAAAGAGGGAGGAAAAACTTTGAAAGGAGATCGAACTTTAAAAATTCTTTTTTGCAGTGAAAACAATCAGACTTTTTGAGAGAAGAATAAGCAACCAAGCAATCAATCCATCAAAGGCAGCCATCTTGCCTTTGTCCTTGTTCATCCAAGAAGCAATTTTTGGTAAAACCAACAAACGAAGGTTTGAATATCTAATCTCTTTTTTCCTTACAGTAGCTTCAATCATTAAATTGTTTCTTTTGATTCTATAAACCTTAGACCCATAATTTACTTCTTCTAAACCTTAGAAACTAAAATCGTCTCCTCTATTTTCAAAAACCCTAAAATTACTTTTCTGTTCCTTCTAAAACCCAAGAACCCTAATCTATTTCTTCAAAATCTTAAAACCCTAATCTGCTTTCCAATTTTCCAAAACCTTAAAACCCTAAATTGATCCTTTTATTTCCAAAAACCCTAAAAAATATATTTTCTATTTCTATAAACCTTAAATCATTTTGTTTATTTCCAAAAGCTTTTAAAACTCTAAACTAGTTTTCTTCTAATTCTTTTCCAAAATTCCAAATGTTTTGTTAAATATCCAAACTCAAAACTCACTTTACAGTTTCTAAAAATCACATAAAACTTTATAAAACTATAAATTGTTTTCTCAAATCCTAAAATCAAATGTTTTTCAAAACACCAAAAACCCTAAATCTCTCAAAACCAAAACCATAAACCCTAATTTTCCTAGACCCTAATCCTTAAAACCTTAAAACCTTATAAACCTAATAATTAAAATTCAACACAGTAAGCCTAAAAATAACAATCCAGTAGCTAATAATCATAAACCTAATGTTGTAATATCGTAAAACCCTAATTTCATAATGTTACTCATAAACCCTAGTTTGATTCATGAAGCCTTAATCCATTTTAATTTTCTTAAACATTTTACAGTAGTTAAGAATTATAAACCTTAATATGCAAAAATTCCAAAACCCTAAATATTAATTAAAGAACTTTAAATGAGAAACAGTAAACTTCAATTTGTATCTTTGCTTACCTTATTTGATTATGTAGTTTATTATATGCTTGGATTTACTTAAATTCAATGATTGATTTATTTAATTTACGATGTTTATTTTCTATTTTGATTGATATTTAATATCTTTGATGAATGATTTATTTATGATGAGTGGTTATTTACTTTTATCGATTTATTTTGGTTTTTAAATGTTGCAAGAGGTATGTTTCCACTTTATGGGTACCTCATTAATTAAGTTCTATGTAATTTAAATTGCTTTTATATGTTAGACTAATGTAAGGGACATGTTTCTACCTTTTGGTGGGTATCCTATTAGCTTAGACATGGATGATGTAAGGACCCATAAAGTGGTAGAAACATGTCCCTTACAAAAATCCCTAAATACAAATTAGATAAAAGAATAAGCGAAAGGCACCCACAAAGTGGAAACATGCCTCTTACATCATCTTTCAAATCTAAATGATCAAATCTAATCAAACTATTCAATCATTCACCATAAGTAAATCATTCATTATAAACATACAATAAATCAAATAATCAAGTCTTGGGTTCAATACAAAATTAGAGTTTTACATATGAAATTAGGGTTTATTGGTACAAATTAGGGATTTTATGGTTTTAAACATGTAATTGGGATTCTAGTATAAAACTAGGGTTTATAAGATTTCAAGGTTTTGATAATGCAAAATAGGATTTTGGTATAAAAACTAGGGTTTCAAGGATTTTATGGTCTTGAAAAGGCAATTGAGGTTTTAGTATAAAAACTAAGGTTTTTAGGATTTTAGGGTCTTGAACATGCAGTTGGGGTTTTAAAAATAAGGTTTAGACTTTCTGGATATGAGTTAGGGTTAGAACATATAACTTATGCTAAATCTAATGGACTAGGGTTTTGAATCAAAATACATTCGATTTGATCATGTCATTAGGATTTATACAAATCATAACAAAAGTTAGGGTTTAATGTTTAATGTTTGGCTACTGCAATTAAATTTATAATTTCATGGCCACTGGATATTGGTTTAAATGAGCTACTGATCACGATGGTATTTTTTTGATGAATTGAAATTTCTATTGTAAATTTATACAAGGTAAATAACAAAGCCAAACATTCATTTGTTGGCTCCACCAAAGTTGAATGTTGAACCAAGCTCTCTTTCTTGCGCCACTGCTTGGATCACTCTGATTTTTGGTTGGAAGCTTGATGTAATTCATGAAAAATTGCTTTGTTTAGCTACTACCTCCTAGGATTGATTACTGTGTGTTGGTTGTCTTTTGCTTTCCATGTATTTGGTTGCTTTTCTCTTGATAATTGCTAGGTTAATCTCTGGTACTTCTCTGTAAGTTATAGCTCCCCCTTTTCCTATTTGTTAATTGCTTTTTTATAGGAAATATTTGGGCAAAGTTTAATAGTCCTAAACCAGGTTGGAAAAACCAATCATGTCTTTTTACATTTAAAATTGCTTGAAATCGGGGCAGAAGGTCATGCCAATTTGACATGGAGCCTGGCTTGCCAATTCGACATGGTCTTTGGCTTTTGGGTCAAACCAAGCTTGGGTTGGGTCATATCAAGTTGGTCCATCTTAATTTGGGCTTTTCAAATTAAATTGGTCTCAATTCAAGCTTTTAAAAATTTAATAAGGCTAGGTTTAAGCTTTTAAAATTATACCGAACTAGGCTTAAGCTTCTTAGACTTGACCCGACCCTTCTTAATTGGGACTAAATTTAATCCAGGCCAAAATTAAGGGTCTACACATATAGTACACACTCTATTGAGTACATAAAATTTACAAGTAAAGCATAAGAGTGTCACTATGTAATACCCCTATACCCCGTATACGTACACAGCATGCTATTACGATCGTAATATACGTATACTGAATATAGGTATGTCATGGTTTATAAAACATACAAATAATCCCTTTTCAATAATATGAATAAATTTAAAACATTTAAAGGAATTTATAAAACACAATAGATAAAATGTTTATTCAACACACAGCGGAAAATATAACAAATATTTACAAATACATATACATCAAAACTCAAGTTTTACAAAACATAAAATATATACATGTTTGGCAATATTTCTTTGATCTTTAAGCTCCACTATCAACACCTCAAGATCTAAACTCTACTCGGCCTAGTGGAACTCTCCGGTTCTTCCCCGTCACCTGCGCGATAAACCATAATCGCGCTAAGCCAACGACTTAGTGGTACAAACTACAATATTACCATGCTAAATTTATTGTCAATAAGATACTTATATAGTATAATTATTTCATAACATTATATCTCACAAGCATGTATCTCATTATTCATTGGTTTCACCATTCAAGAATTACATTGAAAACAAAGACAAGCAGGGGCCCAAAAGACACTAATATGCCATTCAACTTTCAGAGTTAATGTTTTGGTTTAATTATCACATTTATCATTATCCCAACTAGGCTTCAAGGATTAGGCTCAACCAAGCTTCAAGGGGAACAAAGCATGCTAAGTATCAACCCAACTTGGCTTCAAGAACCAAACCCAACCTAGCTTCAAGGGTTGTAACATCTCAATTAGGCTTCAAGGACTAGACCCAACCAAGCTTCAAGGGGAGTTAAGCATGCTAAACTTCAACCCAACTTGGCTTCAAGGATCAAGCCCAACCTAACTTCAAGAGATTGTTACTATAAGCATGCCACCAACAACAAAACTCTGAAAATGGAATAACACATTAGACACACAATACATTCATTATTTTATTATAAATTTCATTCTCATTTACTCATCATCACTTAGGCAACCATGCCTCAATCATCTCATTGGCATCATTATCATTTTAGCCAACAACCATGGCTTCATATCTCATCAAGAGAGTATATATATATATCATCAATTGCATTGAACATCATCTAGGCAAACATGCCTCAATTATGTCATTTACATCATTATAACCAACCACCTTGGTTTTTCATCTCACTATATCTCAATTCATCTTAAATCAATTCATCATTTAAATATATATACTTAATTACATTGAACATACATTTTGAATGCTCTTCACAACATTCACATTATACCAAACATAACATTATTAATAGGCATCAACAATACATTAGATTTCTTATCACATTTACAATCAAATGTGTGTTAAGTCTCAACATCATATGAATTTATGCAATAATGTAGTTTGTACTTACCTTAAGCACCACTCACACAAATCTATACACTTCCTCTTCCAATACTTCTTCACCACTTGAATTAGGGCAAATCAACTTCTTCACAACCTAAACCAAAGGTAATCATACACACTCACTTAGAAATACATATAAGATAATAAAGCTAAGAACCAACTAGGGCAAACTCTAAACATGACACGCTCAACAACACGGGCATGTCCATGATCGTGCGCTAACTCCACAACACAGAAGCTTTGACACGCTCAGAACCACGGGCGTGTCACTGAACGTGTAATACATTCTGTCTCACAGAAACATTGACACGTCCAACAACATGGACGTGCTCATGGCCGTGTCAATCCTTCACCCATACAGTAGCTATGACACACTCAGTGACATGGGCGTGTCACTGGATGTGTAAATGCCACTGTAACATAGAACCATTGACACGCCCAAAGACTTGGCCGTGTTTATGGGCGTGTCAGGCCAAAAATACAGATTCCGACAACAGCAACCTTACATCCAACAATCCAATTCCTCTCTTCCATTCAATTTATTTTCTTTAATTAATTTCATTAATTCAAAATAAGTAAATATCTTCTTGACTATACGCACTTTGACTTGTGTATATGTTGTATATATTTCCATATATACAACATATACACTCTCTCTTAAATTCTTTTCTCTTTCAAATTAGCATATACATTCAATCCAATTGCAATAAAAATATCAAAACTTCTAGGGCACACTTTGGGATATTACACACTAACTTGTCTTTCATAAAATCATACTCATTTCATAAAAGAATAGTTTGGTTTATAGTTCAAAACATATAAGAGCATATATAAATATATTTAACTATAGTTAGTATATTTCAAACCAAAGGTCAGTTAATATACACATACTTAATACTTAGATAAGTATAATACAAAACTAAATGTTGGTTTAAATGATGATATAACATATCAAAATGTACATAATAATAAGCAGATGATAAAAATAAATATTTACATGCAATGTCAAAGGCTATAGTCTAGTGGTAACAGTGGAGCTTTAAGTACCAATTCTCACAATCTAGGCCTTACCTAGTCTACAAGGGCTCTCAGCCTCTACCTTGTTACCTGCATGATAAACAAATCACGCTAAGCTACTTGCTCAATGGTACATACCATGATAGTAATAACATTTATATAAGTAAGATAGTATAAATATTCATCATATTTATGTCACATCAACAATATCTTTACTTAATTAACAAAACATAAACACCAAACATGCAATTGGCCCAACTATCCTCATATAATAATCTAGTCGCAAAAACATTACTTTGGCCTATCTCATTAATATTGACACCCATGTGTCTCGCTAGTGGACTTAAATATATCTGTGTCACCCAGTGTCTCATCTATAGTATAGTCATCACTCAGACACCAAATGTGTCTCAATTAGGGGAGCATAGTGACATCTTTGTGAAACCGAATGTCTCACCCCAAAATGTAAGGCACGCCAAATTACCAAACCCAATTTTCTAGAACTAGTTAAGGTATAAGGTACACGCAATGCTCATTTACCATCTTATGATTTTTCCTCATTTCATGTTCTCATCACACTTTTCATTTATCATCATCATATAAATCAATTAATCATCATACCTTTTCATATCATCATCATCATTGTATCATATTATATAATTAAGAACATCACAAACATCACCTCTTTATAACTAAGAGACATAGTGGTGCCTACCTGAAAAGTCACACCCGTGTCTGTCAATTCAAATCTATCATTTTAAGGAAATAAGCACACAGTCATGTCATCTTAGGGAACATGCCCATGTATTTTAAAACCAATCTAGCTCCCATCCTATAAAATTAAGCACATGGTTGTGTCATCTCAAAAGACACGCCAGTGTGTTTTGAACCAGCACTGCCAGTTTTCAAACTTTTATCCAACAAATTAAAATCAAAGCCCATGGCCATGTCCTACTTATGGCCACGCCCATGGGTCACCAAATTTACACCAATTCACAAATAATGATCCAAAATAATGCAAACCACTAAAAATAAACATTATCAAAGTATTCACAAGCCTTTTTTAATCCCAAACTGAAGGAAAACACTTCTTCTCAAGAATACTTCACTAAAACCTTCCACTTTCCAAAAAGTGGTCTTCAACTCTTTAATTACTTGCAATCACTTCACTTCACTCCTAATCAAGTTATAGGTTCAAACAGAACAATAAAACACATATAAACACACTAGAATTCATTAAACTACACTTAGTCCCACATTAACCATAACCTTTGCCAAAACCCTAACTTCCACCTCACTTCTCCAACTCGTACTCAATTTCATTCAATTAATACTCTAAGTTTATAATTATAATTCCTATGTTAATTAACTTCATTTTATTTCTTTTAAATTATCATTTAACAATTCATCAAAATCCTACTTAATAGAAACTCATCACTAGTTAAAGAAAACTTGCCCAATACTTCAATTATCACCAAAGTTATCTTCAATTATTTGAAAATCTTGTTAAATCTTGATATTTAAAAGAATCAAAGTTCTTTCTTGTAGACCCTTATTTTTTGACCAAGTCCAGCCCGATATTTTAAAATAGTTAAAAAAATAATTTTTATAATTTTTATTATTTATTTATAATATTTATTTCAATAATAAATAATATTTATTATTTTAAATACTTATTTTTAAAAATAAAAATAAAATAAAAATAAAAATCGGACGAATCGGCAGACAATGTGTGGCAGCGACAGTAGCTACCTGCTGTTTAGATCATTTTTGTACTTGTTTTTAGTATGATTTTTATTTGTTTTTAGTTAATGTTTTGATTAATTTTGTGTTTTAAGTGTGTTTAAAGTGTTTGTTTTTAGGTTTAAGCCAAAAACACCCTTGAAAGATCAAAACAGTGCAGGAAAAGCATGAACCAAGCAAGACATGGCCAAGCCAAATCAGGCTTGGCCGTGACCCTCAAGGAATGAAGAGGGCAGAGCATGACATGGCCATGAGACACGGCCAAGCCTCTGGCCGTCTCTAATCCAAGGAGCAAAACCAAAGAAACCACAAAGAAAGAGGTAAAATGAAGGAAGCAGGAAGAGACACACTCAATGACACGGCCAAGCCACTAGCCGTGTCACATGACACGGCCAGCAAGCATGCCCGTGTCCCATCTTGAGCCAAAGAAGAGAAGGAAAAGAAGCAAACAGAGGTGGACACACTCAGTGACACGGCCACGGCCAGCAAGCTTGGCCGTGTCCCATTTCATGCCAACAAGACTTGGAGCAAGCAAAGAAGGAAAGAAAAGAAGCAGAAGCAAACACACCCACATGACACGGCCAAGCCAGTCACGGCCACAAGTTTGGCTGTGTCACCTCCTTGTGACCAAAATAAAAGAAAGAAAAAGAAAGAAAGAAAAAGGTCAGTGAAGGACACGGCCAGATGGCTTGGCCGTGTCCCAAAGGAAAACAAGAGAAACGGCCAAGCCACTCTTGGATTGGCCGTGTCACACCTAAAATATTTGAATTTTTCTACACAAAGTGGGGGACAAAGTGGGGAACAAGGCCTTATGCTTGCCAAAAGAAATATTAAACAAAGAGAAAGTGGGGAACAAAGTGAAATGGTGTGAGTTGGAAGGCATGGGTGTGTATTTTGAATGAATTAAAAAGAGAAGAAGAGGGAAATGGGAAAAGTCTTGGTTTTTCTTGAAGCCAAATTTCTGCTACACGTTTGGGACACTCTCCCTTGTCCCTTCATCTTCATCTCCATTTCCATCCTCTCCACCTTCTCCATCTTCCATTGATAAGATCTTTGAGGTTCTTTGGGATAAATTGGATTAACAAGCTCTTGAAGGTTGAAGAAGCTTCATTGAAGGGATTGGTGAGTTGAGAAAGCTCCATTCCATCTTCCAAAGGCACAATCAATTGAAGGGTTGGTGACTTGAGAAAGCTCCATCCAAAGGTTTGGTGACTTGAGAAAGCTTCATTCCATATTACAAAAGGGAATCAACCATTGAAGAGGGCTTGAGTTCTTCATCAAATATCAAAGTGGGGCTAGGAGGAAGACTAGCAATCCTACTCTTGGCATCTTCACAAGGGGTTTTTCTATTCTATCTTTTAATTCAATTATATTGTTGTTGTTGTATTAAGAGATTGATATTGTAATGGACAATTTGTATTTGTTTTATATTGAGTTGAATGAATGTTAAATTGATGATGTTGAGCTAAATACCCATGCCTAGGGTTTGTAGTATATTTGGTTGAATGTCTTGATTTGATATTCCATTGATGTTCCTTGTTGATTGGTTGATTGTATTGTATTAAATGCTAGGTTGATAGATTAGCTACCTATTGATCTTTGAATATTGGATGACGGACCGAGAGGTGAAATCCGATATCAAAACTATATAATCGACCACCCTATGAATGAATTAGAAATATAAGTTCTAGGGTTTATTAATTTGGTAATGTAAAAGAATTGGTCATTGTTAATTCATGAATGTGAGAACTAATGGATTGGTAATTGACTAATTAACCTTAAGGAACAAATTAATTACAAGGTTATGTTAATGGATAATTGAGAATTGAGCTTCGATTGAATGGACCTATGACTCTAGGCACCTTCCCAAGAATCGATTTGATCTTGTACAACCATCACACACAACCCTACGCACGTTAATTTTAGGTTTAAATTATTCTCGCACCATCCCAAATAACAAACTCTCGCATTTAAATAATTTGTCAATCAAGCTATTATGAACCACACCTTCTTAGGGAAATGACCTTGGGGCAATTACCTTTGCTATAGCTACCTCGTATACTTATGAGTGATGCTTTGTAGTAGTATTTAATTTGAGCGCAACAAGTTTTTGGCACCGCTGCCGGGGAGGGTTGTCGTAGTAGTAATAGTTTGATATTTTTTTTATTTAATTATTTGTTTGTTTTCTTTTAAATTGTTTGTTTGTTTTGTTTTGATTTTTGTTATTTGTTTTCTTTAAGTTTCTAAGTGCCTTGTGTAAAGATGCAGTTTTGAAGGCACGGGGGAGTTTATGATAGGAACGATGATTCTGAAATGGCATGGCAATTAGCAGAATTGACGAATCAACTTAAGGTGCTAAATGCAAGAGGAAGAGCACCTATGCCATGCCAAGAGATATGTGCAGCATGTGGCAATGTAGGCCATAGTGCAAACACGTGTTCAATGGGTTTTGGACGATACCTAGAATGGCAAGATGAAGAATATGACTACCAAGGTTTCCATCAAATGGGTAGAAATGACACATATTCCAATCCTTATAATCCCAGTTGGGGAAGCCAACCAAATTTTTCTTGGGAAAATCAGCAGCACATTCCACCTCCAAATTTTTTTCAACCTTACCAAAGAGACTCTTACCCTCAAGCACAATATTCAAATCAAAATTACCTTAAGACACCCACATTTGAAGATAGTTTGAATGCCTTCATTCAAACTAGCGCACAAAATCAAGATAAACTTAAGGAACCCTCTTTGGAAGATAGTTCGAATATCTTCATTCAAATTAGCTCACAAAACCATGATCAATTCGAGAAATCCATAGTGGAAGATGATTTGAATGCTTACCTTCAAATTAGCACACAAAATCAGGAAGGGAACAATGAAAGGTTTGATTCTTTGGAGGAATCATTGAAGAGGGTGGAAATGCAAGTTGATCAACTGGCACATCAACTCCAAGCACACCAAGAAGAGGAATTTCCTAGTCAATTAGAGCAAACCAAGGTAATCACAAATTTAAGGAGTGAACAGGTAATATATAATAGTTTTTGTGATTCCTTTGATACAGGAACTAATCAAGAAGAAGATGGCGAGGAGATACAACCAAATATATAGGAGTTAATTCAATCAAAGGAGGAGGAGAATTTGGACTCATCAACTTCATCACATTCGTATGAACCTCCGAATCCTTTGCCACCAATTCCATTCCTATGTAGACTGAAAGAAGAGGAGCAAGGTAAGCAACTTTCTAACATCTATATTATTCACTCCCAAGAAGAAAGTGGAAATAAGCTTGAGATGGGTATGTCTTTAGAAGAAGAACATGAAATTCCCAATTTAGAACTTGAGGAGTGTAAGCTAGTTTTAGATGTTGAGGTTGTTGAGAGGGGACTTGACATTGTTAAAGTGGATGAAGAAGTGATTCAACCAAACTTGGTTGAACTTAAAGAGTTCCCAAAAATTATCTCCTCTACTCTTGGTGGTGAAGAAGAGCATACAATGGATAGAACCATACTGCATAATGAAATAGGATTTTATAACGTTTCTATAGCACGGGAGGATCACCCTGAGGTAGCCTTCACATGTCCCTTTGAGACATGTTCTCTTCAAAGAATACTATTTAGGGGTTGCCGTACTTCGGGTACATTTCAAAGTTACATGTTGTTCATCCTCTCAGTCATGGGCTCCAATTGCATTATGGGTGGAAGGAGCCCTACACATCATATATGGGAATGATGGAAATTAGGTTTCATCTAAACCCTCCCTGCAGTATGCATGCTCGCATTGAGGACAATGTGAATCTTTAAGTGTGGGGTGCATTTTGTGTTTTATGTTTTTACTTTTAATTGCATTTTGTGTTTTGTGTTTTTACTTTTAAGTTATTTTTGTTTAAGTTTAGTTAATTTTTTAAGGTTTTTCATTGAATAAATGAGTTTTAGAACGTTCAATTGTTATAAATCGTTGATAGATGACCTTTGAATTTTTGAAGCATGAATTGGAGAATTGAGTAGAATTGGTGCTTATTGCCAATTTCGTTGGTTTTTCCTTGCATTTCCATTAACCTAGTGAGGAATTGAGCCATCAACTTATCATTACTGTTGTGGGTGAACATCTTTGATTGATGAATTGCTAGAACTTGCTTTGACATGCATTTTAAGATTACATAAAAATTTCAATTAGGCATCAAGATGATTAAGGCAATTAGGTGAACCCACTTTGGCTTAAAAAGACCAACCCTATTTTTAACCTTAGTTAGCCAATTTTGAGCTTATTTTATTTTTCCTTTTCTTTCTTTTTCACAACACCATTAGCTTGAACCTTATTGTTTAACTCTTATCCTTTCATTAGGTCAAGAGCATTTTAAGAGCGTTTATGACCGAGTGTTGTGTTGAATTAAGTGTGGGGTTAAATTTAGTAGGTTCAAGATTGCAAAGCAAAATAATAATAAAAAAAATTAATAAAAAAAAGAAAAAGAGAAAAATAAAAAATATATATATAATAATAAGAATAATTGTTGTTCTTGTTTAAAGGGTTGGAATGTATCATTACAAGATTTAATAAGTGAGTTCCCTTGAAAAGCTCTTTAATGTCAAGGGGTAGATGAGAGGAAGGTGTTTCGGGATTGATGGGTTATGTATATGATCGGGTACTTCATTCTTAAAGTGCTCTTGAACTTAATGATCAAGCTCACATTTCCTAAATATCATGCCTTTACCCTAGCCCCATTACAACCAAATAAAGACCTTTTGATTGATGCTTGATTGTTATTTTGTGGTGGAGATTTGATTGATAAGCAAGCCTATGGTAATAATCTTTCATTAATTGTTATGAGTGTAAACAACACCATGATCAAACACTTGTAAGAGTTAGTGAGGGAGCGACAACATAGGTTATGCATGGAAAACCACTTAATTGCTTGAGTGTAGATTTTGTTTGATTCGATATTGATTGCAGATTTAGGGATAGAGAAGTCTTGATGCATCTGTATAACTCTTGAACTTAGCAAAATTTATCTTGTTTAGTGTGTTTTGATTTTAGCCTTGCTTGGGGACAAGCAAGGAATTAAGTGTGGGGTATTTGTTTAGATCATTTTTGTACTTGTTTTTAGTATGATTTTTATGTGTTTTTAGTTAATGTTTTGATTGATTTGTGTTTAAGTGTGTTTTAAGTGTTTGCTTTTAGGTTTAAGTGCAAAAACACCCTTGGAAGATCAAAACAGTGCAGGAAAAGCATGAACCAAGCAAGACATGGCCAAGCCAAATCAGGCTTGGCCGTGTCCCTCAAGGAATGAAGAAGGCAGAGCATGACAGGGCGATGAGACACTGCCAAGCCTCTGGCCTTGTCTCATCCAAGGAGCAAAACAAAAGAAACCACAAGGAAAGAGTAAAAATGAAGGAAGCAGGAAGAGACACACTCAGTGACACGGCCAAGCCACTAGCCGTGTCACATTACACGGCCAGCAAGCTTGGCCGTGTCCCATCTTGAGCTAAAGAAGAGAAGGAAAAGAAGCAAACAGAGGTGGACACACTCAGTGACACGGCCAAGTCACTGGTCATGTCACATGACACGGCCAGAAAGCTTGGCCGTGTCCCATTTCATGCCAACAAGACTTGGAGTAAGCAAAGAAGGAAAGAAAAGAAGCAGAAGCAAACACACCCACATGACATGGCCAAGCCAGTGGCCGTGTCACATGACATGGCCAAGCCAGTGGCCGTGTCACATGACATGGCCACAAGCTTGGCCGTGTCACCTCCTTGTGAACAAAAGAAAAGAAAAAAAAAGAAAGAAAGACAAAGGTCAATGAAGGACACGGCCAGATGGCTTGGCCGTGTCCCAAAGGAAAACAAGAGACACGGCCAAGCCACTCTTGGCTTGGCCGTGTCACACCTAAAATATTTGAATTTTTCTATACGAAGTGGGGGACAAAGTGGGGAACAAGGCCTTATGCTTGCCAAAAGAAATATTAAACAAAGAGAAAGTGGGGAACAAAGTGAAATGGTGTGAGTTGGAAGGCATGGGTGTGTATTTTGAATGAATTAAAAATAGAGGAAGAGGGAAATGGGAAAAGTCTTGGTTTTTCTTGGAGCCAAATTTCTGCTACACGTTTGGGAGAGGGAGAGAGTGACACTCTCCCTTGTCCCTTCATCTTCATCTCCATTTCCATCCTCTCCACCTTCTCCATCTTCCATTGATAAGATCTTTGAGGTTCTTTAGGATAAATTGGGTTAACAACTTGAAGGTTGAAGAAGCTTCATTGAAGGGATTGGTGGCTTGAGAAAGCTCCATTCCATCTTCCAAAGGCACAATCAATTGAAGGGTTGGTGACTTGAGAAAGCTCCATCCAAATGTTTGGTGACTTGAGAAAGCTCCATTCCATATTGCAAAGGGGAATCAACCATTGAAGAGGGCTTGAGTTCTTCATCAAATATCAAAGTGAAGCTACGAGAAAGACTAGCAATCCTACTCTTGGCATCTTCACAAGGGGTTTTTCTCTTCTCTCTTTTAATTCAATTCTATTGTTGTTGTTGTTGTATTAAGGGATTGATATTGCAATGAACAATTTGTATTTGTTTTATATTGAGTTGAATGAATGTTAAATTGATGATGTTGAGCTAAATACCCATGCCTAGGGTTTGTAGTATATTTGGTTGAATGTCTTGATTTGATATTTCCATTGATGTTCCTTGTTGATTGGTTGATTGTATTGTATTAAATGCTAGGTTGATATGTAACACCCTCATATCCTATATAATACCGTACATATACCAAGTATACATACAATACGTATATAGAACATAAGAATATCACGTTTCGTCACAATTTAAAATCTTTACTTTACTCCTAAAACAATAATACATTTCCTTATATAAAAGTATTTATCAAATTATTATCCTTTGATGATAAAACATATACATATATTATATTAACTCTTCCAAAGATTCATTTATACAGATGAATACATTCTTATAAAAATGCAAAATCCTTAACTTGTACATGCATGCATCATCCTCTAGTTGGTCTCGAACGACACTTGCTCTCTTAGTGACATAGTGGCTTAATTCCAGCTCCATCACCTATTTACCTGCGCGATTAATATAACCGCGCTAAGCTTGAAAGCTTAGTAGTACAAATAAATACTAAAATATACATTACAAGATAAACATACCTCATATTTTTAGCATCATGTTTTCTTATTTTGTTTCCCCTTTTTTTCAAAGCATTCTTCATACATTCCTATAATCTCATGAACCATATATATATACACATATAACATTCATTCATAAAGTGATACTTACCATATATACGTCATATACATATTACATCTCACATTGTACTTTCAAAAATCACATCTTTCAACATAACTTCTCAAACCAAATCTCCTTTTTATAATTCCTTTATACAATATTATCATGCCATAGTACATAACATTATACTTCATTACACCATTCAATTAATTCATTATCTATTCATATCATTATCATTATCACCATCCACAATCCAACATTTATACTCACAATCAATATATCGATACACACATTACATATCATAATTCATAACATTTTATGTCATTATTCTATGCACCATTCACCACTCATGAATCACATTTTCAACAAAGGTAACCATAGATCTCATTTAACTCAACCTTTGCATATCACATTGAAAACAAAGACAGACTCGGGCCCAAAAACTAATATGCCATTCAACTTTCAGAGTTAATGTTTTGGTTAAATTTCACATTTATCATTATCATTGACCCAACTAGGCTTCAAGGATTCAAGTTCAACCAAGCTTCAAGGGGAACAAAGCATGCTAAGTATCAACCCAACTTGGCTTCAAGAACCAACCCAACCTAGCTTCAAGGGTTGTAACATCTCAATTAGGCTTCAAGGACTAGACCCAACCAAGCTTCAAGGGGAGTATAACCTGTTAAACTTCAACCCAACTTGGCTTCAAGGATCAAGCCCAACCTAACTTCAAGAGATTGTTACTATTATTAGGCATGCCACCAACAACAAAACTCTGAAAATGGAATAATACATTAGTCACACAATTTATTTATTCATTTCATTCTCAATTGAATCATCATAACCAATCACAATGGCTTCATATCACATTAGATTCATAATTGCCAATCACAATGGCATCACATCACATTTGATTCATAATTGCCAATCACAATGGCTTCATATCACATTAGATTCAAAAATTGCCAATCACAATTTACTTTAATCAATTCATCACATCTTCCACAAATCATATTACGTCCCATATTATTTCACATTCCATAATTCATTAATAATGTTAGACAAATGATCTATTTAACATGTGTTTTAGAGTCTTGTTGCAAAATTTGATTACTTCAATAAAGTAAAACAGAATGTTTCTCGCGGTCGCACCAGACCAAAATACGACCGCGCTGCTTAGTCAAAAGACGAAACCTTTTTACAGTAGGTTTCGCGGTCACAAGCCCGACCGAAGTCGCGACCGCACTGCACAATCAAAGAGAAAATATTATCACAGTAAGTTTCGCGGTCAGGAGTCCGACCTAAGTCGCGACCGCACTTCAAAATCACAAGGTGCAACTTAATCACAGTAGGGTTCGCGGTCAGGAGTCCGACCTGAGTCGCGACCGCACATCAACAATAGCGACCGTCCCAAACTACGGGTCTCATGCATAAACCCTAAATTTAGCAATTTTATCTCTTTTGGTTAACTTCAAACACATTATAACCTCATTCAAATGGACACAAACAACATCCTCAACACTTATTTACATGTTAATCACAATATTTACATAACATTAACCACATGCATCCACAATGCATTAATGCTCTTAACACCCTAACACTCACATGTTTCAAATTCCAACATCTTATAAATGAATGCAATAATGTAGTTATACTTACAACAACCACAAAACAACCCAAAACATATATATATCAAACTCAAATCACCACTCATACTCATCATTACAAATCTTTAACACCAACACATCTCTACCTTACCAACAACCTTACTCTTTTCCTCAATCAAACCTCAAAATCCATAAACCCAAGAACCAAGTACTCAAAAACACATCTCAAACAAACAACTCAAACCATCAAATATCCAATCCACTCAAAACAACACAAAGAGTCAAGAGAACACTTACCAAGGATGAAGAACTCTTAAATCTCTTTCTTTAACTCTTGAAAACTTCTCTACTCTTGATCTTGGAGAGCTAAATCTCTTCCTCTCTCTTGTTTCTGCTGGCCGAAGAACAAAGGAAAAGAAAGGGAAAAAGGAAAAGAAAGAAAGCTGTCACGTATGGAAGGAAAGAAGAAAAGCCAAAGACAAATTCAAACCTTCTCTCTCCAACCACTTTCCTTAAAACCCTCTCCACCTTTCATTTAATAATAAACAAATAAAATATCTTCTCCCACTACTCCAAACTCACTTAATCACTTCTTTAATCACAATTAAATATTAACAAAACCTCTTCCTTTGACTTGCAAACATATATAATTCATATACACAACATATACTCTTCCACATATTCCTTTTTCTCTTTCAATTTGCTTATACAAATCCAATTAATAACAACAATTAATCCAATACTCCTAAGGTACAATTTGGGATATTACATGATAGATTAGCTACCTATTGATCTTTGAATATTGGATGACGGACCGAGAGGTGAAATCCGATATCGGAACTATATAATCGACCACCCTATGAATGAATTAGAAATATAAGTTCTAGGGTTTATTAATTTGGTAATGTAAAAGAATTGGTCATTGTTAATTCATGAATGTGAGAACTAATAGATTGGTAATTGACTAATTAACCTTAAGGAACAAATTAATTACAAGGTTATGTTAATGGATAATTGAGAGTTGAGCTTTGATTGAATGGACCTATGACTCTAGGTACCTTCCCAAGAATCGATTTGATCTTATACAACCACCACACACAACCCTACGCAAGTTAATTTTAGGTTTAAATTATTCTCGCACCATCCCAAACAACAAACTCTTGCATTTAAATAATTTGTCAATCAAGCTATTATGAACCACACCTTCTTATGGAAACGACCTTGGGACGATCACCTTTGCTACAGCTACCTCGTATACTTGCGAGTGATGCTTTGTTGTAGTACTTAATTCGAGCGTAATACCTGCGTGGCAAGCCAATTCGTCACAAGCCAAGCCTGAGGTGAATCACGCCCCAGCCCACAACAATTGTCTGTAGCAGCCCACAGCACAAGAGCCAACAACCACGCAGCCTCGCCATCTCACCCGACGCAACACTTAGTAGGCCCAATCCTGCTCGCGCTGCCGATTTTGCCTAAACCTTACTAACTTCAGATTGTATTTTTATTTGCTGAACAACCTATTATTTCCTTAAGCGAGCAGGTTTAGGTTCTTAATTTTCTTATAAATAGCACTTTAAATCATAGACTTAAGGACTTTTCGATTTTCTTTAGAGGCAGGACTTTCACTTTTGGATGAGAATTAGGAATTTTGAGAGAATTAAACATAGAGGGAACATCTTTTTCTTTCAGCTGAGATTATTGGGACGTGAAATTTATTCAAGAATTATTGAAGGACTTTTTTTTTCTTTTCTTCATGCAGAAACATAGGCAGTAGCAAATATTGAGGACTTTTCTTTCGGCTGGACTTTTAGCAATTTATAGAGGGATTTTTCTTTTCTTTTATGCTGAGACTGTGAATTTTTGAGAGAATTGAACAAAGGCAGTAGCTATTAGGTGGGACTTCCAGATTTTGGGAGACTTTTTTATTTACTTTGGAATAACAACAAACTTTCAATTTTGGAGGAGCAGCAGTCTCAAGGAACATGAAACATTAAGCAATGAAATTGAAGCATCTAGCAAGGAAATAACTTAGCTTATTGTCTTGTTTTAAATTCGACCAACAAATAAAAGGTTGATACAAATGTTTCGTTGGGATCAAAGTTTGATTATTAGTGGAATCAACAAATGAAGGTACGTCTCAAAATTTAAATTTATTTAAATACATCATATTAAATTTTAATGATTATTCATATCCTTCATTCAAAGCCGTTGTGACACTATAGGCAAACCGCTCACAATAGACCCTTATTTTTTTACCAAGTCCAGCCTAATATTTTAAAATAGTCTAAAAATAATTTTTATAATATTTATTATTTATTTATAATATTTATTTCAATAATAATATAATAATAATAATAAATAAAATAAAAAATAAAAATTGGACGAATAGACAGAAGACGCGCGACAGCGGCAGCGGCTGCCTGCGTGGCAAGCCAATTAATCGTAAGCCCCGCAGTGCTTTTCTCACCTAGCAGCAATTGTCGCCTCACCTCGCCCGCAGACACAGCAGCTGGCCCGTGCTCACCCAGCCCAGCTCGTGTGCCAGCAACCCAATTCCTGGCAGGAATTGGCCAGCAGCCTGTGGTAGCCCGCACGGGCTGCTGATTTTGCTAAAAACCTTATCAACGTCGGTTTAATTTTTTTCCTTAACAATTTTTATTTTTCCTAAATAGTTTGTATTTCCTTATCAAAATAACATTAGGTTTTATTGATTTTCCTATAAATAAGACTTTATAACAGTTATAGAAGGACTTTTGCTTTCAGCTGAGAATTAGAATTTTTGAAAGAATTAAAATAGAGGGGACCATTTTTTCTTTTGGCTGGGATTTTTGGAAAATTGTTGAGGGACTCTTCTTTTGGACTTTGGAAATGGCAACAAAAAAAATGGTAGAGAGAAATAAGGAACAAAATTCAAACAACAAATAAACTCCACTTTTGACTAGAATTTTGAATGAAAATAGAGACAGATTGCAAGAGAGCAAGAAAAAAAATCAAAGACTTGAAACCACCAACTTGAAGGCAGTGCTAGGTGGAACCTACAACGGAGGTTTGCAATCTTTTATTTAAATTGTTTTTAAGGTTACAATAATTCTATTATTATTTTTCATTTTTTTATTTTCATTTTTGTTTCATTATTTTTGTTTCATTATTTTATTTAAATTATTTCAATTATTCTTTAAACCCTCAAGTATCATAGTAATAAAAATATATTATTAAAACCCTAAAATCTTAATTTTCAATAACGGGACTGCATATGGGCTCCTCGAAGGGGTCAATATTTATTTGTATATTATAAGTCTTTGTGTTTAACTTCTTTTATTTTAAATCCTAATTTAGTTATTAAAATTCTAAAAATTTTAATTTAAGATATAAAACCTAAACTTATACATTTATTGCTTTATTTAGTTTTAGATTTGATTATGTAGTTTGTTATATGCTTTAATGATCGATTTATTTGATTTCAATGTTTGATTTATTTAATTTGTTATGGATGAATATTTTCTTGATTATTATTTGTTTATTAAAATTTTAAGAGGTATGTGTCTATGATTGGGTACCTCATTAATTAATCTTTACGTAATTTAAATTATTTTCATATTTTGGGATTAATGTAAAGGAAATGTTTCCACCTTTTGATAGGTGGACATTTAATTTTAGACATGGACGATGTAAGAACATATTTTCATCCTTGGATGGGTGTCCATTTATTTATTTTGTTTGAACATTGCTATGATTTTTAATAAAGTATTTATTTATTTTTGTGATCACATGTAGTATGGATAATATTATGTTAATTAAGAATTTTATAATATTAAGACCTAAAAATGAGGCCGATTCTAATGAATCGGGCGCTATGGGGGTGCTGGGCCATTTTTCACCTTCCCCATACATACCCAACTTTTTGAACCCAATAGGGGGTTGGAGATTCCTTAGGAATCGAGTCATCTACCCCTTTCTTTTTTCTAGCCCATCTGAGTGGCGACTCCATTTTTCTCTGGGCTTAGGCCCGTGTTCTCTAAGGCTCCGAGTCTAACAGTATCGAAGTCTCAAGAACCACTCCACATGGGAGTGGAGGTGAAAATCCCTGCTCACATTTCTCTCTTGTTATCTGTGGAGGTCGATCAAGGTAGAAGAGGAAAAAGATGATGAAAATTCTAGAGTTTTGACTTCTTTTCCATGTTAATCTGCTAACTCTCTCTATATATGTAATTATATAATTAATTAGTGTAATAGGATATTTATAATATAACATTATTATTTTATATTTTAACTTTTCCTAATTTAACTATTTAACTCTTCTACCCTTTTCACTTTTAACCACTTATGTGTTAGTTTTATCTTATTTATATTTGCATATCTCTCTCATCTAAATCTTTTTTAACCCTTCCTATTAACTTAAATGAATAAGTTAACAAAATTGAGGCATTACAATTCTCTTCCCCTTAAATAATTTTGTCCTCAAAATTAACTGATGTTAACTCTGAAAAAGCTGTGGGTGCTGATTCTGCATTACTTTCTCGCTTTCCCAGGTCATTTCTTCCTTCAAATGATTGTTCCAAAGAACTTTCACTAAAACCACTCTCTTATTCCTTATCTCCTTTACTTCTCATGCTAAAATTGTTATCAGTTCTTCTTCATAGGTTAGATTAGGGTTGACCTCAATAGATTCAACTGCCAACACATGAGATATATCCGATCTGTGAGTGGGGATTTTTGCCCCCACTCCCGATGGAATGGTTCTTGCTACTTCTGCACTGTTTAGGCTCGGGGCCTTAGAGAACACGAGCCTAAGCCCGGAGAAAATGGAGTCGCCACCCGGATGGGCAGGGAAAAAGAAAGGGGTGGATGACTTGATTCATAAGGAATCCCTAACTCCCTAATGGGTTCAGAAAGTTGGGTACGTGTGGGGAAGTTGAGAAATAGCCCAGTACCTCCACAACGCCCAGTTCATGGGAATCGGACTCCTTTGCAGGTCTTAATATTATAAAATTCTTAAATATAATAATATTATCCATACTACATGCAATAATTAAAATAAAGCATCATTATATTAAAATCAAAATAATGTCCAAACAAAGCAAAAAATGGACAGCCATCCAAGGATGGAAACATGTCCTTACATCGACCATGTCTAAAACTAAGTAGGACACCCACTGAAAGATGGAAACGTGTCCTTTACATTGGTCCCAAAATATAATAACAATTTAAATTACATGAAAATTAATTAATGAGGTACCCAATAATGAAAAAATACCTCGTACAATTTTAATATCAAAATAAATAATAATAATAATAATAATAAAGAAAATATCCTTCCATGATAAATTAAATAAATCAAGCATTGAAATTAAATAAATCAACCATCAAAACATATAATAAATTATGTAATCAAATCTAAAATTAAATAAAGCAACTAAAGATACAAATTTAGGTTTATGTCACAATTTGGGACTCTTTAATTAACATTTAGGGTTTTGGGATTTTAGAATTATTATTATTATTGTTTAGGCTACTGTGAGAGATTTTCGAAAAATGGAATTGATTAGGGTTTTATAAATTTAAGAAAGCAGTAAGGCTTTTGGTTAATCAAATTATGGTTTAGGGCTAACATCATGAAATTAGGGTTTTAGAATCTTAAGACATTAGGGTTTAGGTCTCACGGTTTGAGGAAATAAGGTTTTAGGGTTTTTTAAAAAATAAAGCACTTTAGGGTTTGTTTGAAGAATAATTTATGGTTTTGGAAGAAGAACTTAAGAATTTGGGATCTAAGGTTTGAAAGTTAATTTTTAGGGTTACTGGATATTTGGAAAACAAATTAGGATTTAATAAAGCAACTTTGAATTTTAGAATTTAAGAAAATAATTTAGGGTTTTGATAATTGAAAAGCTATTTTGGGGTTTTAGGAAAACTAAGGAATTAAGACACTGGGGTTAGGGTTTTGATATTTTAGAGAACATAGTCGATCTTAGGATTTAAGAAAACAATTTAGAGTTTTATAGAAAAAATTAAGAATAAAATTTTTAGAAACTGTAAAGAAGATTAGGGTTTGGAGAATTAAGAAGACATTTTGAAGTTTCGAAAAAATAAGTTATGGTTTAGATGATTAAGAAATTTAGGGTTTAAGAGAGAAATATTTATGGCTTTAAAATTTTAGAAATAAAAGAATGATTTAGGGTTTTGATAACTTAATTAATAACTTAGGCTACTGGATGGTTTTAAGTTTTTAGTTTTTATAAAACATGCAAGTGGAGTTTTGAAAACCAGCTGAGTAATGTATTAACTATAGTAAACAATTAAAGTTAAAGTTATTAAAACAATGATCAAGTTACTACGTATTCTTATTAATTAAAGAAAATGAAGCTAATGTGATCATATAATTTATGATTAAAGATCAAACCTGCGTAGTTGGTTCCACCAAAAACTGATTTCTGGATGAACAACAACAAAGGCAGTGTTGCTGCCTTTGATGGACTGATTGATTGATGAGTGCTTGCTTACTGCTAATTTCTTCTTTCCCCCCATCTGCTTTGATGTTTTCCTCTTAATGTTATTTCTCGGCCCTCTAGGGTTTTTCTCCATTTTTCTCTCTTTCTTTCTAGGGTTTTCTATCTCTCTTTTCCAGTCCCCCTTTCTTTGTGTTTTAATGTGGTATTTATAGGAAAAATAAAATCCTAATCCTATTTTAATAAGGAAATACTATCTATTTAGGAAAAACTACAAAACCGGGTAAAATAAGGTTTGGTCAAAAAATCAGCAGCGCGGGCTGTCGAGTCCGCGGGCTGCGCTGGCAAAAATGGGCGCCGCGGGCTGGCTGGGCAAGCCAGTTCGTCACAGAACTGAGCAAGCCAAGACAATTTCTGATTTTTTTATTTTTTATTTATTATTATTTTTTTATATTTTTATATTTTTTATTTTTATTAAAAATAACTATTAAATATTATTAGTAATTAAAATATTATTAAAATAATTAAAATGCCACAAAATTATTTTTAGACTATCAGATTTGACTGGGTCAAAAATTAAGGGTCTATAGTTTGCCCCCTGCTTGAACGATCTGAGACTACGGCAAAAGAAAGTGAAAAGCAATAAGACTTAAATTTGACAAAATAAACTTAATTTTCCTGAGATGGTTTAGGTTTTGGGTTCTGGACCCGGTTTTTGGACTCGAAAAAGACTTGGATTCTGGACCCGAGATGGCTTGGGTTCTGGACCCTATTTGAGTTTTAGACTAGGAAAATATTTGGGTTCTGGACCCGAGATGGTTTGGGTTCTAAACCCGATTCGAGTTCTAGACTCAGAAAAGACTTGGGTTCTGGACTTGAGATGGTTTGGGTTCTGAACCAGGTTTGAGTTCTGAACTCAGAAAAGACTTGGGTTCTGGACCCAAGCTAAGTTCTAGACTTAAGGGTAATTTGGGTTCTTGACATGAAACTAGATTTGGATACTCGATCCTAAGCTGGACTTGGATAATTGATCCTAAATTGGATTTGGATACTCGATCCTAAACTGGATTTGGATACTCGATCCTAAACTAGATTTGGATGCTCTATCCAAAACTTGATTTGGACACTCGATCCTAAATTGGATTTGGATACTCGATCTTAAACTGAATTTGGATACTCGATCCTCGATCCTAAACTGGATTTGGATACTCAATCCTAAAATAGATTTGGATACTCGATCCTAAATAGGATTTGGATACTCGATCCTAAACTAGATTTGGATGCTCGATCCAAAACTGGATTTGAATGCTCAATCCTAAAATGGATTTAGATGCTCGATCCAAAACTAGGTTTGGATACTTGATCCTAAAACTATATTTGAAAGTGAGTTTGAAAATATTTTGTATATGCATAAGCTCAAAAATTAAAATGGAGAAACTTTGCCCCCTGTGTAGGCTCAAACCAATAATTTTTCTCATGCAGGCTCTGATTGATGTTTGTATTTTTTCTTGTTCTTTCAATAATCATTGCTTGAGAAAGCTCTAGCCATTTTGCCAAAAGGATCCTAAACTGGATTTGGATACTCAATCCTAAAATAGATTTGGATACTCGATCCTAAATAGGATTTGGATACTCGATCCTAAACTAGATTTGGATGCTCGATCCAAAACTGGATTTGAATGCTCGATCCTAAAATGGATTTAGATGCTCGGTCCAAAACTAGGTTTGGATACTTGATCCTAAAACTATATTTGAAAGTGAGTTTGAAAATATTTTGTATATGCATAAGCTCAAAAATTAAAATGGAGAAACTTTGCCCCCTGTGTAGGCTCAAACCAATAATTTTTCTCATGCAGGCTCTGATTGATGTCTGTATTTTTTTCTTGTTCTTTCAATAAGCATGCATCTCTTCTTTCTTTTTGCAAAATGGCTAGAGCTTCCTCAAGCAATGATTCTTCCATGTCCCCTTAATTCAATATCTTCTTTATGATTTCTTCATAGAGTGTCTGTTGTTCACTTTGACAAAGAACAGACAATACAATACAAGAAAATGCCATGTGATATGCTCATGTATGCATGATATGCATGAATAACACTTATAGTGGTTCCATTGACTCATAGACTAAGGTGATCCGCAGAAGTATTCTCATTGACTCTTTCCATATGCTCATTCAGGTTTTGCATTGGAATGATAGAAAGCTTAGCATTTATGGCTTTTATCTTTAACATGTTGAAAACATGAATAATGGAGACCCCAAGAAGCAGAGATAAATTCGTTTCAAGTTATGATTTAGTATGTCAATTGGTAGCTTCTTTCTAACCTTGCCATTAATCATTTCCTTTACCCAATGTGTCCTTCGAGGTTTGAAAGTTCAACATACTCCCCTTAACTTGATTTTTTTTGAATTTTCAATTTTGAATTTTGATTTTTAAATCAAATGTTGGCTCTGCCAAATTAATGTCAATTGATCTCAGGACTTGATTTTTCAAATTAACATATCTATAACATGACAACCCTAGTTACCATACTAAACTCGGGAATCATTTCATTTTAAGCAAGAACTGTTGCACTTTAGATAGGCACATACACATTACTTGATCAAAAGTCTCATTTGAGTTTGAATATTGTTTATCTCATATGTATGCTTATTCAAACTATCTCCACTAATAGACTCTACCTACCAAGAGAGATCAACAGGTCTTTGATAGCCTTGAAATGGGGTCTATAAGGGACATGGATTAAATGAAGGTCATTTGAAAGTTGGAGCTATTGTGACATTATAGGCAAACCCTCACACTACAAATTTCTTGTTTGAACTTTAGGCAGCTGGGAGCAATCTTGCTAGACTCCAAATTTCTTATATCTTCTTGGCATTAATCTGGATCTTGATTAGGACAGTCTTTGCCCTTGCAGAAAGTTTGGCACCCAAATTTGTTTCTTTTCTTCTTTTCCTTATCTTTCTTTTTATTTTTCTTACTCTTCCCTTTCTTAGAGCATTTTATCATTTTGTCCTTCTTCCTTGTAGGACTGTCAAGTACAGAACTTTCAAGAACTAGATGGTCTTTCTCTTTTTTTCTCTGATTTTGATAGAATCTTTGGTTGGGTTGGACCAATTCAAGTCAAACTATCCTTATAACCAAATGGAAGCCTTTTGCTGCTTTAGGTAAAAGAGAACTCAGTTGGCTTTCTGAATCTCCTTTTTAGGTTTTATCTTTCTTTTTTTTCCCCTTTTTCTTTTGTCCCTTTTCTTTTCTTTTTTTTTTCTTTTTTTCTTTTCTTTTTTTCTCTTTTTTCTTTTCTTATCTTTATCTTTTTTTTTAGTTCTAGCTTTAAAAGAGTTGTCTTGTTTGTACCAACTTGGGTTTCTAATAATGGATGAGTGGAGTGACATAAATCTTCTTTAGCAGGGATAAATCATTTGTTACCCTGATATTATCTTGATAGATTAGAGATATTAGGTGAACGTCAACTATCCTTATGGTCTTGAGAACATCAACTATCCTTATGATCTTGACTATTCATTCCTTTCTTTGATCTTTTTAACTCTTCATCTTTGTGTTCATAAGACTTGTCAAAAGTATCACAATAGCTCAGGGTAGGTTGTTGGGGTTATATGCCAATGAAAAGAAAGCTAAAATTTTATGAAGGCTCAAAGGAACAACTAGGGATTGATTTTTAATAGGGTGGATATTAGTTGTTGGCTAGTTAAACAATGCCCATATCATCTCTCCCTTAAATAAGCAGAGTTCAATTTCACCTCGAAAGTTTGTTAAAGCATGTTTTAAGACTGACTAGGACCTAGACAAAGGTAATTATGCAGGAGCCCTCTCTAAATAAACATACACAACTCAATGCTATAGAGCAATTCTCTCATCTAGTAAAGTCATTAAAATCATGATGCCTAGATACATTAATTTATGAATATCAAGCTAGATTCCTCATTGGTTGAGCACCAAAATGAACAAAGACCAATAAAAATTTTGATGAAAGTAATTTATTCAAATAATTTTAAATTTGAAATACACGATTGTCCTATAAAACATCAAATAAAGAAAATAAAATAAAAAAACAAACAAAAAACAAACAAGCCAAGGGAAGTTTGTTGAGTTAAGCTTCTTCTCCTTTCACATCTTCAATATTCCCATCTTGAAAGGAGGATAAGACAAGATCTTCCTCCAATACTCCTCATACCATGAAAGTTGCTGGGGGTGGCACTCTGTTGAACTTAGGCAGAGTATTGCTTTTGGTATTGGGATTATCCGGCTCGGGTAGCTTACTACTATCAATCAAATCTTGGATCTCATGCCTTAGATGAGCACATTTATCCATTTTATTCCCTTGCATCTGATGAAATTGACAGAAGGCCTTAGTATTGAAGTTTGGTGGCAGAGGATTATGTAGCGGTCGAGGAGTCAATGGTTGTAACAAATCCTTCTTCTGTAGCTTGTTGAAAACCCAAGATAGAGGTTTTCCTAACTCTGAGATCTGTCTTTTATTTCCTTAACCAGTTGCACTAACATCCACTTCCTTTTGCTTATTTTCATTACCTAACTGGTAATTTCCTTTCTCATTCCTTCTTGCTGAAAAGCGGTTTTTCTCCCATTCCCATTCTTTAATTTGCAGACCAGCTTGGAGAAAATCTTTGAAATTCCGGATGAGTGTATGAGACATCCTTTCGCGAAGGCTAGGTAACACTCCTCTCATAATCATTCTAATTTAATTGGATTCATCAGGCCTTCTCTTGAGCAAAGCAGCCTTATTCCTCCATCTTTTCACATCGTCCACAAAATTCTCATTTGGCCTTTGTCTAATGGACTCAACTTCCATTAAGGTAACTTTCAGCTCGACAATGTACCCATATTGCTAAATGAAAACCTTGTACAACATGTCCTAATCTTTTTGAGTACTTTCCTCTAAGGTGTTGAACCAATTTTGGACAACAGGGTCCAATGAGAGCATAAAATATCTTAGAGTTTGAGCCTTAGTAGCTCTAGCAGACTGCATAGCAGTGATGTACTACTTCACAGGAGATGAGGGTTTTCAGTACCATTGTATCTAGTAAAGGAAGGCATCTTGAACTTATAAGGGACCTCCTCATCATGTTCAAATAGTTTGTCAATCTCAGACATCTCTTTGGTTTTCAGCTTCTTCTCAAATTTCTTTTCTAAATCAACAATCATCTTCTCAACATCAGATGTCTCGGTCTTTTCCATAGTTGTCTTCTCAACAACCTTTGGCTCCTTTTTGTCTTGAGGATCTTAGAAGTATTGAGCCCAATCTTCATCATCATCAATGACTACCTTGTCATCATCAAAAGCCACTTCACCAACCTTAGCCTTCCCTTTGTCTTTTAGCTTCTTGGTGCTAGCAGATGCTTCGGCATTGTTCCCTAAAATTATAGCCAATTGATTCTTCATAGTCTCGTCCAGGGCCTCCTTTATTTCTTCCATCTTGGCATTGAGGGCACTATCCACCATTCTTTGAATTTGTTCGGGCTCCATTGCTTTTGGTGAAAAGCAATTGAGTTGTTGCTAGATTCTTCATCTCCGGCGTAGGTCGGATTATCGTAAGCTTTTGAACTGTCATAATCTAGGGCTGTGAGCCATAGAGGATCAATGATATGAGATGCAAATGTATGTATGCATGTATGCATAAACAAAAAACAAAGATAAGTAGAACGTCCCTTCCAACATTATAACATCCACACACGAATGACGAGTCTCTTTTTCTAGGTAATATGGTTAACAAAATACCAACATGGGGTATCTTGTTTTCGAATATTTCCCTCAGATGTTTCAACCAATAGTTATATTTTCAAAAATAAAAATCAGTTCATGATAATTTTTATTAATTAGGTTTTAATCCGTCCAACCAACTAAAGTAGCTTTTATGCTATATTGGATTAAAACTAAATTAAGAGGTTTATTATAAATAGATTTCTCACTTGAAAAAGTAACTAATGATTCATGCCAGAAACAAGCCCATGATTAATAATTCTTAGTATAAACTAGGCTCATAATTGATTTTTGGTATTCCATAATTGTCCTAAATACTTGTGAGCTCTTTTAAAGGTTGGATGAAAATAATTTTGTTTCTAAGCACATTTTAAAAGAGATTTTAGAAAAAAATGGATTTTGGGCTTAGCATTTGGGTCGTGAGCAAAAGAAATTTTTATTTGTTTTTAGAAAAGTCCGTGAGCGGGGATTTTTTCCCCCACTCTCGGTGGAATGGTTCTTGCGACTTCGGCACTGTTTAGGCTCAGGGCCTCAGAGAACACGAACCTAAGTCCAGAGAAAATTGAGTCGCCACCCAGACGGGCAGAGAAAAAGAAAGGGGTGGATGACTCGATTCCTAAGAAATCCCCAACCCCCTAATGGGTTCGAAAAGTTGGGTACGTATGGGGAAGGTGAGAAATGGCCCAACACCCCCATAATGCCCGGTTCATTAGAACCGGCCTCCTTTACAGGTCTTAATATTATAAAATTCTTAAATATAACAACTTTATCCTTATTACACGCAATAATTAAAATAGAGCATCGATATATTAAAATCAAAGCAATGTCCAAACAAAACAAATAAATGGACACCCATCCGAAGATGGAAACATGCCCTTACATAATCTATGCCTAAATAGAACACCCACCGAAAGGTAGAAACATGTCCTTTATATTGGTTCTAAAATAGAAAAATGATTTAAATTACATGATATTTAACTAATGAGGCACCCACAAAGTGGAAACATACCTCTTACAACATTTGGAAGTCTAAATAAATCGATAAAAGTAAATAACCATTCATCATATATAATCATTTATCAAAGTTATTAAACATCAATAGAAAGTAAACATCCATCCATGATAAATTAAATAAACCAAGCATTGAACTTAAATAAATTAAAGCATATAAAATAAATCAAAGCATAATCAAATATAGAATTGAATAAGGCAAATAAAAATCTAAATTATGGCTATTGTTTCCATTTTGGGTTCTTTATTTCATGTGTTTAGGGTTTTGGCATTTGTGGAATTAGGCTACTGTGAGTTTTTAAAGGAATTAAAATAGATTAAGGTTTTATGTTTTAAAATGTTGATAAAGTTCTTTGATTAACCAAATTAGTGTTTGAATGGTGAAATCATGAATCTAGGGTTTGGACATTTTAAAATACTTAGATTCATGGTTTATGGTTATTCATTGAATTATGGTTTCAAGCTTACTGTGAAAAATTATAACATTTATGTTTATATGGTTTTTAAAGTTTTAAAGGATTAGGGCTTAGAAAAAATTAGGGTTTAAGGTTTTAAAGGGGTTAGGGTTCACTGTTTTGGTTTTTGAAGTTGAATTAGGGTTTTAGGATTTTTGATTTAGGGTTTTGGGGAATGAATTAGTTTTTTAGGATTTGAAAATCAATTGATAATTTTATGAAGTTTTATGAAAATAAACAAAATGATTTAAAGTTTATAAAAGCAAAAAAGAAGTTTTTAGGGCTTTTGGGAAGAAACAAAACTTGATTTAGGGTTTTGATAATTTGGAAAGAAAATTAGGGTTTTGGGGTTTTGAAGAAACAAAACTAACAACTTTAAACTTTTTAGAAAACAAAGCAACTAATTAAGATTTTTAAACCTTAGAAAAAGTGAATTAAGGTTCTAAAATTTTTGAATTAAAAGAAAGAATGGGATGATTTAGCTACTGTGAAAAAATAAAAGAAATTAAGAATCCAAACCTTCTTTCGTAGGTTACACCAAAAATTGCTTCTTATATGAACAAGGTCAAAGACAAGCTTTGCTACCTTTGAATTGCTTGAATTGTTTTTTTGCTCCCTCAAAAAAATCATCTTGATTCAAGGTTTTCCTTCTCAGTTTCGGATCCAATTTTTGATTAATTTCTCCTCCGATTTCTTCCTCTTTTTTTCCCCCACTTTTTGTGTTGTTTTTGATCTTATTTATAGAAGTTTTATATGACTAATTCTAGTTACTCATGGCATATAACATTCATTAAGAAAAGGAAACCGAAACCTAATTGTATTAGGTTTCGAAAAAAATTGCGTCCAAAAAATTTCGCTGGCGAAAAATAAACTGCTGCGGAAAAAATGCGCTGGCAATAAAACTACCGCAGTTGGCTGCGGCAGCGCTGGCAAAACGGGCCTGCGGACCATTTTTCCCGCAGAAAACTCATGCGGGTGAAATGCACACGGGCCCGCGCTGACTTTTGGATAATATTTTTTCGTCGCCGATTTTTCTGTCGCTGATTTTTTTTGTTATTTTTGATTTTTTATTCACTTCACCATTTTTTACTAAAATAAATATTAAAATTAATCAAGATACCACAAAAATTATTTTGGACTAATTAAAATATATTGGACAACACAAAAATTATTTTGGACTAATTAAAATATATTGGATCGGACTAGGTCAAAAATTAAGGGTCTACAAAGTCTTATACCCAAAGACCACCTTGAAAGTTTTGAAAATAGCTTTGGTCTTTTGGATTTAGAGAAAAATTTATTTTGGGCTTACAAAAGTACTTGGGTCATATTAGAAAAAGAACAAATAAAATAAGCCATGATTTAAACCAAGATAAACTAACTATAGTCAAACAACAAGCATTTGGGGTAAAAACCTAAGGAAAGTAACTAGGCCAATTACATGAGCTTTAGTCTTTGGGTAAAAAGGCTTAGGTTCCCATAGCAAGTATATACCAAATGGTACAAGGCTATGAGTGGTTATGCCATGCTCGATCTCCATACCTTGAGTGAAAGTATGGTATCCCTTACATAACACAACACGGGTAGCACGGACATCCTAACTCACACACACAATGCAATCTAATATGATGCAATTGATAATATCATGATAAGAAAAAATAAATAATATAAAGACCAATGGAATCAACTTCTCTTATCCCCAGTGGAGTCGCCACAGTGAGCAGAGATTTTTGCCCCCACTCCCGGTGGAATGGTTCTTGCGACTTTGGCAATGTTTAGGCTCAGGGCCTTAGAGAACATGAGCCTAAGCCCGAAATAAATGGAGTCGCCACCCGAACAGGCTGAGAAAAATAAAGAGGTGGATGACTCGAATCCTAAGGAATCCCCAACCCGCTAATGGGTTCGGAAAGTTGGGTACGTGTGGGGAAGGTGAGAAATGGCCCAGCACACCTACAATGCCCAGTTCATTGGAACCGGCCTCCTTTGTAGGTCTTAATATTATAAAATTCTTAAATATAACAATATTATCCATACTACATGCAACAATTAAAATAAAGCATCATTATATTAAAATTAAAACAATGTCCAAACAAAGAAAATAAATGGACACCCATCCAAGAATGGAAACATGTCCTTACATCATCCATTCTAAAACTAATTGGCCACCCACTGAAAGGTGGAAACGTGTCCTTTATATTGGTTCCAAAATATATAAACAATTTAAATTACATGAAAATTAATTAATGAGGTACCCAATAATGGAAACATACCTCTTATAATTTTAATACCAAAATAAATAATAATAATAATAATAAAGAAAATATCCATCCATGATAAATTAAATAAATCAAGCATTGAAATTAAATAAATCAACCATCAAAACATATAATAAACTATGTAATCAAATATAAAATTAAATAAAGCAAATAAAGATACAAATTTAGGTTTATGTCACAATTTAGGACTCTTTAATTAACATTTAGGGTTTTGGGATTTTGGAATTATTATTATTATTATTTAGGCTACTGTGAGAGTTTTTGGAAAAATGGAATTGATTAGGGTTTTATAAATTTAAGGAAATAGTAAGGTTTTTGTTTAATCAAATTATGGTTTAGTGCTAACATCATGAAATTAGGGTTTTGGAATCTTAAGACATTAGGGTTTAGGACTCACGGATTGAGGAAATAAGGTTTTAGGGTTATTTTGAAAAATAAAGCATTTTAGGGTTTGTTTGAAGAATAATTTTTGGTTCTAGAAGAAGAACTTAAGAATTTGGGATCTATGGTTTGAAAGTTAATTTTTAGGGTTACTGGATATTTGGAAAACAAATTTGGATTCAATAAAGCAACTTTGAATTTTAGAATTTAAGAAAATAATTTCGGGTTTGATAATTGAAAAGTTATTTTGGGGTTTTAGGAAAACTAAGTAATTAAGACTCTGTGGTTAGGGTTTTGATATTTTGGAGAACATATTCGATCTTAGCATTTAAGAAAAGATTTTAGAGTTTTATAGAAAAAATTAAGATTAAAATTTTTAGAAATTGTAAAGAAGATTAGGGTTTGGAGGATTAAGAAGACATTTTGAAGTTTCAGAAAAATAAGTTAGGGTTTAGATGATTAAGAAATTTAGGGTTTAAGATAGAAAGATTTATGGTTTTAAAATTTTGGAAATAAAAGAACAATTTAGAGTTTTGATAATTTAATTAATGAATTAGGCTACTGGATGGTTTTAAGTTTTAGTTTTTATAAAACATGCAAGTGGAGTTTTGAAAACCAGCTGAGTAATGATTTAACTAAAGTAAACAATTAAAGTTAAAGTTATTAAAACAAAGATTAAGTTACTACGTATTCTTATTAATCAAACAAAACGAAGCTACTGTGATCATATAATTTATGATTAAAGATAAAACCTGCGTAGTAGGTTCCACCAAAAAATTGATTTATGGATGAACAACAACAAAGGCAGTGTTGCTGCCTTTGATGGATTGATTGATTGATGAGTGCTTGCTTACTACTAATTTCTTCTTTTCCCCCTTCTGCTTTGCTGTTTTCCTCTTAATGTTAATTGCCGAACCTCTAGGGTTTTTCTTCGTTTTTCTCTCTTTCTTTCTAGGGTTTTCTGACTCTTTTTTCCCCTCCCCCTTTTTTTGTGTTTTAATGCAGTATTTATAGGAAAAATAAAGTCCTAATCCTATTTTAATAAGGAAATACTATCTATTTAGGCAAAACTACAAAATCGGGTAAAATAAGATTTGGTCAAAAAATCGGAAGCGCGCGGGCAAAACTTACACTGGTAAAAATGGGCGCAGTGGGCTAGCTGGGCAAGCCAATTCATCGCAGAACTGGGCAAGCTCAGCTGTGGCGAATTGGGCACTGCCCAATTCGCCGCAGACAATTTCTGCAGCGAAATAAGCTGTCGTCGCGCGTCGCTTACCGATCCGTCCGATTTTTTATTTTTTATTTTTATTAAAAATAACTATTAAATATTATTAGTAATTAAAATATTATTAAAATAATTAAAATATCACAAAATTATTTTAGACTATCTGATTTGATTGGGTAAAAAATTAAGGGTCTACACGATCTATACCTTCAAAGCAAATAAACCTAGAAAACATTATGTATTCTATCTAACTCTGGTGGCAATGCCAATCTGTAGCAAATGGTCACACTTTCTCGAGCACCTTATACGGTCCAATAAAATGAGGATTTAATTTCCCCTTCCTACCAAATCTCAACACCTTCTTCCAAGGTGATACCTTAAGAAATACCTTGTCACCCACCTTAAACTCTATATCTTTTCTCTTTAAATCCGAATAAGACTTCTGTGGGTCAGAAACTGCTTTCAACCAATCCTGAATTACTTTCACCTTCTCTTTCATTTCCTTGAAAAATTTAGGACCTACTAACTTCCCCTTTCTAACTTCATTCCAATATAAAGGTGTTATGCATTTTTTGCCATACAAAACTTCATATGGTGCCATTCCAATGCTTAAATGATAACTGTTATTGTATCTAAATTCAATTAATGGCAAATGTCTATCCTAGCTCCCAATAAAATTAATAATATAACTCTTTAACATATCCTCTAGCACTTGTGTCACTCTTTCAGATTGTCCATCCATCTGTGGATGAAAAGCAGTACAAATCGAGCCCCCAAGGCATCTTGTAAACTCTTCCAAAACCTTGATGTAAACATGGGATCCTGGTATGATACTATTAAAATGGGGACACCATGCAATCTTACAATCTCATGAATATAAATCTCTGCCAACTTATCAAGGGAGTAATCCATCATGAATGGAAGGAAATGAGCTAACTTTGTCATTCTATCAACTATTATCCAGATTGCATCATGCTTCTTGTAAACCAGTAACAAAATCTATGGTCACTTGCTCCTACTTTCATTCTATCACCAACAATGGTTGCATCAACCCTAAAGGAACTTGATGTTTAGCCTTCACCTTCTGACAAGTCAGACATCTTGTCACAAATTTTGCTATGTTCTTCTTCATTCTCGACCACCAATAATGTTGTTTCAAATCCTGATACATCTTGGAACTTCCCGGATGTATAGCAAAATAAGATTGGTGTGCCTCCTCTAAAATCTTTTTCCTTAAGTCAACATTAGCAGGAACACACAACCGATTCCTATACCATAAGTTTCCATCCTCACTAACATTTTGAAGTTTCACATCTACTTTTTGCATCTCTTTAATATGATCAAGAAGCAGTGGCTTCACTTCCGACTATGCCATGAGTGCACCATCATCACAAATAACAAATCTGACCTATAATGCTCTCAACTCAACAAGCAACAAAAGAGAATACACAATCAACCCTGCTATAGACTTCTTGCTCAGAGATCTGTAACTACATTTGTTTTGCTAGGATGGTAATCAATCAAATAATCATAATCCTTAATCAATTCCAGCCACCATTTTTGCAAAAGATTCAAATCTATCTGAACACTAAAATATTTCAAACTTTTGTGATTATATAAATAAAACATTTTTCCTCATATAAATAATGTCACAAAATATTCAATGCAAAGACAATAACTGCCATCTCCAAATTATGAGTCGGATAATTTAACTCACAATGGGAGGGGATTTTTACCCCCACTCCAGGTGGAATGGTTCTTGCTACTTCGATACTATTTAGGCTCGGGGCCTTAGAGAACACAGGGCTAAGCCCGGAGAAAATGGAGTTGCCACCCGGATGGGCTGGGAAAAAGAAAGGGGTGGATGACTCAATTCCTAAGGAAGATCCAACCCCTTAATGGGATCGAAAAGTTGGATACGTGTGGGGAAGGTGAGAAATGGCCCAGCACCCTCACAACGCCTGGTTCATTGGAACCGACCTCCTTTGCAAGTCTTAATATTATAATATTCTCAAATATAACAATATTATCCACATTACATGCAACAACTAAAATAAAACATCATTATATTAAAATCAAAGCAATGTCCAAACAAAGCAAATAAATGAACACCCATCCGAGGATGGAAACATGTCCTTACATCATCCATGTCTAAACTAAATAGGACACCCAACGAAAGGTGGAAACATGCCCTTTACATTAGCCCAAAAATTAAAAATAATTTAAATTACATAAATTTTAACTAATGAGGCGCCCACAAAGTGGAAACATACCTCTTACAAAGTTTTGAAATAAAAAAACAAATCAATAAAAGTAAATATCCATTCATGATAAACAAATCAAATATCAAAATTAAATAAATCAATCATCAAAACATATAATAAAAATTCATTCAATTTAAATAAAACAGTAAGTATATAACTTTATGGTTCATATATCAATTAGGGTTTCTTGGGTTTTGGATTTATTATTATTATTATTTAGGCTACTGTGAGAGTTTTTGGAAAAATGGAATGGATTTGGGTTTTATAAATTTAAGAAAGTAGTAAGGTTTTTGGTTAATCAAATCAGGGTTTAGGGCTAACATCTTGAAATTAGGGTTTTGAAACCTTAAGATATTAAGGTTTAGGGCTCACGGTTAAGATATTAGGATTTAAGGCTCACGGTTAAGATATTAGGATTTTATGCTTTACCGTGATCAAAGTTAAGTATGGTTTTAATATTGACTATAATAACTACTTAAGTATTTTTAGATGAAACAATTATAGAAATTCTTTAATGGAGTTATTGAAAGATTAAAATATCCCGGTGAATAAAATTATAAAAAGCTACTGCGAAGATTTGAAAACAGAATTAGGATTTATGGTTTGAATAAATTAGGGTTTAGTTTTGTATTTTGAATAAAGCTACTGTATTTTGAATAATCATAATAAAGGAAGTTAAACATAAAAACTTATAATACACAAATAAATATTGACCCAAGCCCATACAGTGATCCCGCTAGTCTGTTAGCGGGCGCGGGTCAAGGGGGGCAGCGCCCCTTACTGAGTCGGGGGCCATGTCCTGGAAGATTTTGAAAACTGGCTTTTAGGGTTGTATGTTTTGTTGTTGAAAATTAAGATTTTAGGGTTTAAGATTTGGAAAATAGGGTTTTGAGGTTTTTAAGAAACTTATGTTATTTTTAAAAGAATAATGCTACTGTGATTTTTGAAAGAAGAATTTATTAGGGTTGAAGCTTTTGATACTTGAAATAGTAAGGCTACTGGATGTTTGAGTTAGAGATTAGGTTTTAAATAAGTTAGTGTTTTAAGAAAATAGATTATTGTTTTGTGGTTTTAGAATAGTGTAATTAGGGTTTTAGATTTCAGAAATTAGTTTTACGGGTATTAAGGCTTTTAGGGTTTTTTATAGAGTTTAGATGGTAAACAGAATAATTGATCAAATAAAAAAAATGTATATGTTCAAACAATTGATTAAATTGTATGATGAAGCTACTATGAACATAAATAAGTTAATAGAAAATCAAACCTCCATTGTTGGTTCCACTAAAACTTGAATTCTGGTTGAACAATAGCAAAGGCAATGTTGCTGCCTTTGATGGATTGATGAATGCTTCTTGTTGCTAACTTTTTGCCATTTCTTGCTCCTAGGGTTTCTGTCATCTTTTTCCTCCCAAGTCAGAAGTCCAAAGTCTTGATCAAGTAAAATAAAATTTCCCCCTAATTCTGTGTTGTAATGTGGTATTTATAGAAAAAATAATAAACCCACTTCTAATTGTCTAAGGAAATTAAAACCATTTAGGAAAAGAAACCAAAACCAAATAGAATTTGGTTTCGAAAAAAACTGCGCTGGAAAATTGCGCTGGTGAAAAAACTAATGCGGGCTAAAATTGCGAGCGAGCGTTGAAAATTGCTGCAGGCCAGCCAATTCGCTGCAGGAAATGGCCTTGGGCTAATTCACTTTCTGCGATGAAATTTTTCATCGCTGATTTTGAACTTGCAAGGAACTTTTTCATCTTACTCAAATAGCTTGACCACTTCCAATACCTTTTCAGTTTTAAGATTCCTCTCAATACCTCCAAGTTAGCAATTAACTTTTTTACATTTGAAGTTTCAGTCTTTTCTATGGTTACCTTCTTCACAATCTTCACTTCTTTCTTCTTATCTCGAGAATCTTGGAAATATTGAGCCTAATCATCATCATCCATCATCACTTTTTCATCATTAAAGGCAGCTTCACGAACCTTAGCATTACCCTTGCCTTTTTGCTTCTTAGTACTAGCAAATGCTTCAACAATGTTCCCCAAAAGTGCAGCTAGTTGGCTTTTCATGGTCTCAGCCAAGGCCTCCTTTAGTTCTTCCATCATGGCATTTAGTGTGCCATCCACCTTCTTTTTTAATCTGTTCAGATTCCATTGCTTTTGGTGAGAAGCGGTCTGAGTCATTACTGGATTCTACATCACTAGCGTAGGTCGAATTGTTGTAAGCTCTTAAACTGTTGTACTCCAGGTCTGTGAGATAGAAAGGATTAATGCCATGTAATGCAATGCATATATGTATGTATGCATGGATGCACGGATAAACAAAAATAATTAGAATGTTTGTTTTAACCTTATATCTTCCACACACGAGCAGCGAGTCTGTTTTCTTAGGTACATGGCCAACAAAATATCAACATAGGACATCTCGTTTTCAAAAAAAGATTCACTTTCAATGGTTAAACCAATAGTTGTATTCTCAAACTTAGAAATCAATCCATGATAATTACAATTAATTAAGCCTCAATCCATTGGATTAACTAAAAATAGCTTTTACGCTATATTATGGATTAAAACTAAATTAAAGGGTTTATCATAAATAGATTTCCTATTTGGAATAATAACCAATGATTCATGTCACAAACAAGCCTATGATTAACAGTTCTTGGTATAAATTAGGCCCATAATTGATTTTTGATATTCTATAGTTGACCTAAATAGCTGTAAGCTAATTTAAGAAGAAAATTAGGAAAAGTTGTATAGCGAATGAAGTGAAAAATATTTTTTCAAAGCCCAATGTGAAAATGTTAGTTTGGAAATGAATTTTGATTTTTATGTTTGGGCCATAAGATGGAAAAAAATTTTGACCCATCTTAAAAGGTGTTCATGTCCAAAGGCCATCTAAAAATATTTTTTGGTATTTTGGATTTAAAGGAATAAAACCATTTTAAGCTTACAATATAATTAGGTCATATTAGAAACAAAACAAACCAAATAGGCCATGGTTCAAACCAATATATCAATCATAGTCAAATAATAAGCATTTGGGTAAAATCCTAATAAAAGTAACTAGGCCAATTACATGAGCTTTAGTCGTTGGGTTGAAAAGTTTAGGCTCCCACATCAAGTATATACCAAAAGGTATAAGGCTATGAGTGGTTATGACATGCTCGATCTCCATACCTTGAGTGAAAGTATGGTATCCCTTATATAATACAACACGGGTTACACAAGCATCCTAACTAACACACACAATGCAATCTAAATGATGCAATGGACAATATCATAATAAGAAAGAATTAAATAATATAAAGACCAACTTAATCAACTTCTCTTATCCCCAATGGAGTCACCACTGTGAGCGGGGATTCTCGCCCCCACTCCCATGTGGTTCTTGCGACTTCTGCACTATTAGGCTCAGACTTAAAGAACACAGGCCTAAACTCGAAGAAAATGGAGTCGCCACCCAGATGGGCTGGGAAAAAGAAGGGGGTGGATGACTTGATTCCTAAGGAATCCCCAACCCCCTATTAGGTTCAAAAAGTTGGGCATGCATGGGGAATGTGAGAAATGACCCAACCCCCCATAACGCCTGGTTCATTGGAACCAGCTTCCTTTTCAGGTCTAAATGTTATTAAGTTCTTAAGCATTATGATATCATCCATACTATATGCAACGAAAATAAAAAAATATTCATTAAAATCATGAAAATCCAAAATAACAAAATGGGCATCCGTACAAAACGGAAACATGCCCTTACAATAATGTCCATTATCCATAAAGAAAAGTAAAATTAATAACATAGGACACCAACCATAGGTAAAAACGTGTCCCTTACAATAGTCTCAAAAACCTTAAAATATATTAAATAATATATACTAAAAAAACAAGGCACCTACACTAGATGGAAGCATGCCTTTTACAATTCACATTAAAAATACATATAAATCTAAGGAAAAGAATAAAGTAAAGAAAAAATAATACAACACATATTAAAATAATTGAATACTAATAATTAAAAAGAAAATAAACAAACACATCTTAATATTATTCCATTAATGACATATAGAGCGGAACAGCGCGAGTTGCGCCTACGGTGGTCCCGCTAGTCGATTAGCAAGTGGGGGTCAAGGGGGCCATGCCCCTAAAATTTACACAATATGGTTTTGTTAGGAAATTAGGGTTTCTATCTAAGCTAGGGTTTTATATTTATAGAAATTTCCTAAACTAGGGTTTACATGTAAATTAGGGTTTAACCATGTGACAATAGGGATTTAGTTAAAAAATATGCAATTAGGGTTTTTGAATCAAAATAAGCTAAATTAAATCACATTATTAGGGTTTATGTAAAATCATCATTAAAATTAGGGTTTAATGCTTAAGGTTCAATTTCTTTTATTATGTTTATAAACTTAGGGCTACTAAATGTTGATTTAGATGAGCTACTGCATGAAGCATTTTGTAACTTGCTATTGTAAATTTAAATTATTACGGAATAAAACAATTGCAAAACACTATAAACTTAAATGAAGTAAACACAAAATAGCGCACCTTCTTTTGTTGGCTCTACCAAATTAATTGAGATGATCTAGCTAACTGCATGAATCTATTTAGCTTTCTGGCTAGAGGTTCAATGCAATCGAGACAGTTTTAATTTTTGCATCTTCGATTGTTGTGTATATTTTATTGTGTGTGTTGCTTTCTCCTTCTTACTAATTCTTGGCTGCTAGGTCATTAATCAAATTTGTTATCCCTTGTTTAACTTGTTAAGACCTTATAAGAAAATAAGCTAGGTTAAGCTAAGTTAAACAGAGCTTAATACGGGTTTTTAAATCAATAATTTCCAAACAATAACCATATCAGATTAAAACTAAATAAGATCGACATGAAAATGTGTCCATATTGAATCAAAATCAAATTAATTTGATATGGATTATAAATAAAAGTCATAATTCGATATGAAAGTGGTCCATATCGAATTAAAATTTATTTAATTCGATATGGAACCAATTCCATATCGAATTGGCCTTCTAATTCAATATGAAAGTGGTGCATATCAAATTGGAAGCCAACCAATTCGATATGGACCATGTCCATATCGAATTCGACACCCCCAATTTGATTTGTACATGTCCCATATTGATTTAAACCAAAACCAAGCTTACTTAGCTTCGAATCAAACCATTTTAGGGCTTTCAAAGTTGAACCAGCTTATTTTAGGCCTTATAAAATTTAATCAATCTAATTAAAGTCTTTAAAATAGGTTTAAGCCATTAAGAATGGACCATTCTTTGATTAAGCCTTTTCAATTGGGACTAGACTAGCTTAGGGCCAAAATTTAGGGTCTATAATTCGTAGTGACTAGACTAGCTTAGGGCCAAAATGCATCGCAAGAAATTCATAGTGCCCATACCTCATACGGAATGCAGTCTTAGGTACATCCACATCTTTAACCCTCAACTGATGATACCTTGATCTCAAATCAATTTTAGAGAACACTACTGCTCCCTTCAGTTGATTAAAATGATCATCAATACGAGGTAATTGATACTTATTCTTGATGGTTGCCTTGATCAAAGTGATCATCAATACATAACCTCAAAGTACCATCCCTCTTCTTAACAAACAACCAGTGCTCCCCATAATGAAACACTAGGGTGTATAAACCCTTTATCCAACAACTCCTAAAACTGCACTTTCAACTCCTTTAGCTCTGCAGGTGCCATTCTATAAGGAGTAATAAAAATAGGGTTAACACCTAATATAACATAAATACCAAATTCAACTTCTCTCACTGGTAACAACCCTGGTAGCTCATTTGGAAATACATCTGCAAAATTTTTCCACTGTGGGAATACTATCGAGCTTAAACTTCTATGCTGTAGTATCCACTACATGCGCCAAATAAGATTCACACCCCTTTCAAATCATCCTTCTAGCTACAATAGGCAAAGTAAGTGGATAACAAATGTCTCGGCTCTTCCATCACCATAACTTCCTTCCCATCTTGCATTATCAATGTAACACATTTATGTTGACAATCAACTATTACTTCATGTCTAGATAACAAGTCCATCCCCAAGATAAGATCATAGTCCCTAAAGGGCATCTCAATCAGATCACCGAGATACTCCTCACCATGAACTCTTTCTAGACTATCTTAGTATACTTTATTAACCACTACACTATGCCCTAAATAATTAGTCACCAACTTATCAAATCCTAGAGACTCAGAATGCATATCATTCACATGCAAAATGGATGTACTGATATATGAGTGTGTAGATCCAGGGTCTATCAATGAATGAATAGATATACTGTGAGTGGGGATTTTCACTCCTAGTCCCATGTGGAATGGTTCTTGTGACTTTGACACTATTAGGCTCAGGGTGTAATATCCTAAACTATACCCTAAAATTTTGGAGTGTTAATTGTTGTATTGGATTAAATAATTTAAAGTGTATATGTTATGTATATGGAGATAAAAATAATATATATAAGATTATGTCTTTTTGGTCAAAAGAGATATTTTGATTAATTAAATGGATTTCTTTAATGTTAGTGGAAGATGATGTAGTGGATTTAATATTATATAGTTTAAATGTATGGTGGAGAGTAATTTGGGGAAAAGTGGTTTGGTTAAAAGAGAAGAGTTTTGACTTTCTTTCTTTCTTCTTCTTCTTTCATCTTCATCTTCTTCTTTTCTTCTCTTTGGCCGACCAGCCTTAGCAACCAAAGGAAAAGAGATTTTGTTGCTTCCAAGCTCAAGAGATTGAAGGTTTTCAAGAGATCAAGTTGGAATTTTAAGGACTTTCTTCACTTTTGGTAAGTTTCCAACTTGTTTCTTGGTTTTCTTTTGAGTTTGTGTTCTTGGGCTTGTTGGATGGTTGTTTTAGTATATTTGAGGGTTGTGTTGTTTTGTTAACTTTGATTTTTGGGTTTGGATTAAAGAGAAAAAAGAGTTGACTTTGGTGAAAAAGGCAAGTGTGTGGATTGTGTGATTTTTGAGTTGTGAATATGGTGGTGTTTGTGTTTGATGTTTGTAATTGAGTTGTTTTGATGTTATGCAAGTATTATATGGGTTGTTGATGGTTTTGGTTGAGTTGTGTGTTATTGATTTGGCTATTGGAAGATGATTGTTGGTCGTGGCTATGCTGGTGTCGATTTAAGGGTTTTTGGCCTGACACGCCCAAGAGCACGACCATGTCTTTGGGCATGTCATTGGTTCTATTTTCTAGGTTGGTAACACGAGCAGTGACATGCCCATGTCACTGAGCATGTCACAGCTTCTATGTAGTAGTAGCATTGACACGGCCAGTGACACCCATGTCACTGAGCATGTCATAGCTACTGTGTTGTTGGTTGATTGACACGTCCAGTGGCACACCCATGTCACTGAGCATGTCATAGCTTCTGTGTTTGAGGAGGATTGACACGGCCAGTGACATGGCCATGTCACTGGGCGTGTCAAAGCTTCTATGTTGTGGGTTTAGGGCACGGTCAAGGACACGGCCGTGTTGTTGAGCGTGTCAAATGTAGAGTTTGCCCTAGATAGTTTCTTCCTTATTTTCTTCTCGTGTATCACTAAGTGAGTGTGTATGATCACCTTTGGATTAGGTTTAGAAGAGATTTGAGCTACCTTAATTCAAGTTTTGAGAGTTATCTTGGAAGAGGAGTTGATAGAGTAGTGTTGTTGCTCTTAGAGGTAAGTACAAACTTTGAATGATTGTATATATTTACATGAAATTGAGACTTAACACATTTAATTGAGAAATGTGTTAAGTTACTTGATATATTATTGAGGAATGAGATATATGTTATGATATGCATAATGTTGAATGATGTGATGAGATATGTGAAAATATAATGGAACAAATTGATATTGATATAAAAGAGAAGACTTAAAAAAGATGAGAAAAATGTTGATATAATAAGGCAATGAGCCTAATTTGATTATGAGAAATGAAATGAGAAATGAATTGTGAAAGAGATTGATAATGAGATAAATTAATTAATTGTGTGCCTAGTATGTTATTCAATTTTCAGAGTTCTGGATTTAGCGGCATGCATATGAATCTCTGGGCAGGTGAAAAGGTCGGGTCGTAAGCTGAGCCCAGCTGAAAAATGTGAAATGTGATGTTTTTGAGGTGGAAAGACCGGGTCGTAAGCCTAAAAAACTATAAAAATCTAGCCGGGTTGAGGACCAAGATACTGGGGCCCTAGGGTCTAGCCGGGTTGAGGTCCAAGAGACTGGGTCTGTTACATTATCCATGGATATATATATTCCCTACGAGCTTGATGAATGTGATTATGGACCAAAGTAGTAACTCTGAGCTTTGAATAGCATATTAGTTTCTTTTTGGGCCCATGCTTGTCTTTGCTTTAATGTGAATTATGAAATGTGATGCAAATGATTAATATTTTGAGATATAATGCTATGAGTGGATATATTCATGTATATATTGTGCATGAGCATCGCATTGATCTTTATTGAATCAAAGTTTGTGCCACTAAGCTTTTTGCTTAGCGCAATTGTGGTTCATCGCGCAGGTGACAAGATAGATCCGGTTGTGCCGAATAGCTCGTCTAGACCGAGTCGAGTCTAGGCTTGAGTTTGTAATAGCAGTGTTGAGTTGTGGATATCAAGATCAGAGACGAACTGCAAGCATGTATAAACTCTATAATTTTGTAAACATTGATTTTGATATATATACATATGTGTTTTTCGCTGCTTATTTAACAAATGTTTCGAACAGACTTTTTTTGGATAAACTTTTGGGGTAATGAAGATATATGTATTTGTATTTTAAAAAGGAATGTTTTCTCTATTAATTTCTATAACATGAGTTAAATGTTTTAAGTTTACTCGGACTGACTTATGATGCTTATATGTTAAAGTTTAAAGTTTGGTTTATTTAAAATGAACCGTGGCACCCCTTTATCCGGTATACGTATATCGCATGTTGTGTAGGTGTATGCGGTGTGCATTTATGTGGTACGGGGGTGTTACAAACTGTTTTGATATCAGAGCCAGGCTTGAGGTTCTCAACCTAGGAGAATTGTAAGAAAAAGAAAATTTTGGTTTTAAAATATGATTTTTAAATAAGATACATGCATTGGCACTGACAGTTTCTGATCGTTGATGGGGTATTCTACTGTGTTTGCAGATATAAGTAGTGATGACATCTCAGTCACGTCAATCTGTGTAAGGTAGTGCTAAGAGTGTAGCTCCTGTTGAGAGTAGAGATGGAGCTAGGGTTGAGTTAACTGGTGAGGCACCTGCTCCTGTGCTAGAGAGACCCGCTACTGATGAGATGCCGCCAGTTTGGTTACGACATGTGGTAGATTTGTTGAGGCAGGCTCCAGTGCAGCAGCCACCACCGCAACCACAGCCGTAGGTACCGGTAAGGCAGTATGATAAATTAAGGAAGTTTGGAGCTGAGGACTTCTTTGGTACTACAAATCCTGCTGTAGCTGAGCAGTGGTTGGATAGAGTTCAGAGGGTATTTATCCAGTTGCAAGCCACTCCTGAAGAGAAGTTCGATTATGCTAGATCTCTTCTGCAAAGAGATGCGTATGATTGGTGGAAGAAGGTTCCCCACGCCATGGATGATCCACCGACCTTATCTTATGGTGATTTTTTACAGAAGTTTGAGCAGAAGTATACTCCGAGGGAGTATAAGGATGCTGAGAAGATGGAGTTTTTGAATCTGAGGACGGATAACTGGACAGTGACAGAGTATGAGATTGAGTTTATTCGGTTGAGTCACTATGCCGATGGGATTATTTCAGATGAGATAGACCGGTGTAGGAGATTTGAGGAGGGGTTGAGGCCCTCTATTATGTGTATTGTTACTGGTTCCCGGTATCAGGATCTTTCCCAGCTTGTTGTAGCGGCCCGGAGTGTTGAGAGAGCGCAGGCTATTACAGTAGCTGCTACTGAGGAAGAGACCAGAGTTAGGAGACCCCAGTTTGAGGCAGGGTCTTCATCTGCAAAGAGAGGTCGATGAGGTCATTTTCAAAGGTTCAGTAGGGGCCAGAGGCAGCCTATTAGGTCAGTACCACATCAGAGGCAGAGATCGAGACCTACAGTTTCTGTGGCTAGTGCACCGACCCTAGTGGCTCAGAGGTCTACTCCACCTACATGTGTCCATTGTGGTAGGATACATGGGGGTGTTTGTCATAAGATTGGTGGACCAGCTGTGTGTTTTAGATGTGGATCGCCTGACCATTTCATTAGAGATTGTCCTGAGCTAGAGGAGGATAGGTAGGCAGATTCTGTAGTTTCTCGACCTAGTGTGAGAGGAGGTCGAAGTGGCAGAGGTTTCGGTAGAGGTGGTAGACCTGGGTTTAGTCAGAGAGGAGTCTCGACATTCGGAGGTAGTAGGCCAGATGAGGCTGGGCCTTCTAAGTGAGAGTATGTGATGCAGCAGCAGCCGGATGCTTTAGCCGTCATTGTGGGTATATTTTCTTTATTTGGCATTTCAGTTCTTGCTTTGATTGATCCAAGATCTACTCATTCATACATAAATGCATCTATTTTTCCTGTGACTGAATTGAATTCAGAGTCCCTAGGATTTGATGTGTTGGTGACAATCCTTTAGGGCATAGTGTGGTAGTTAGCAAGGTGCACCGAGATAGTTCAGTTGTGGTGCAAGATGAGGAGTTTCTTGGTGATTTGATTGAAATGCCTTTTAAGGAGTATGATTTGATCTTAGGCATGGATTGGTTGTCTAAGCATGGAGCTATGGTAGATTGTCAGAAGAAGTGTGTTACCCTGAGAACCGGTGATGGTAGAAGTGTTATGGTATCTAGTGAGTAGAGACAACTTGCGTCCATGTTTGTTTCAGCTGTTACAGCTAGGAGGTTGATTCAGAAGGGATGTGAGGCTTATCTTGCTCATATTGTAGATACCAGAGTAGTGGTTTTCTCAACTTGATAGTACACCCACAGTTGCTGAATTCCCAGATGTGTTTCTCGAGGAGTTGCCAGGGATGCCCGCTGAGAGAGAGGTTGAGTTTGGTATTGATTTATTGCTTGGTACCACTCATATCTCTATTACTCCTTATCGGATGGCACCTACTGAGTTGAGAGAATTGAAGGTGCAGTTGTAGGAGTTGTTAGATAAAAGGTTTTTTTCGCCCTAGTGTATCTCCGTGGGGAGCTCCTGTTTTGTTTGTGAGGAAGAAGGATTGTACTTTGAGACTGTACATTGATTATAGGCAGTTGAATAAGGTGACCATCAAGAATAAGTATCATTTACCTAGAATAGATGATCTCTTTAACCAGTTGAAGGGAGCAGCAGTTTTCTCTAAGATTGATTTGAGAACAGGGTACCATCAGTTGAGAGTCAGAGATGAAGATGTTCCTAAGACAACTTTTCGCACAAGGTATGGGCATTATGAGTTTTTGGAAATGCCTTTTGGATTGACGAATGCACCTACAGCTTTTATGGATTTGATGAACAAGGTGTTTAGACCCTATATAGATCAGTTTGTGGTAGTCTTTATTAATGATATTTTGGTGTATTTGCATAATAATGAGGAGCATGATGAGCACTTGCAAATTGTATTGCAGACCTTGAGAGAGAAGCAATTGTATGCTAAGCTGTCGAAGTGTGACTTTTGGCTTGATCAAGTGACTTTTCTGGGTCATGTGGTGTCAGCAGATGTATAAGAGTTGATTTGAGTAAAGTTGAAGCCATTTTGAATTGGAGTCCACCGAAGTCAGTGACTGAAGTTAGAAGTTTTCTGGGTTTGGCAGGCTATTATCGACAGTTTGTGAAGAGTTTTTCTTTGATAGCTACTCTACTCACCAGATTCTTCGGAAGGGAGTTAGATTTGTGTGGAAAGATCAATGTCAAGCAAGCTTTGAGCAGCTGAAGGAGATGTTGACTCAAGCTCATGTTCTTACCTTACCTGTGGAAGATAAACCATATGTGATTTACAGTGATGCTTCACATAATGGTTTAGGTTGTGTTTTGATGCAGGAGGGTAGAGTCTGTTAGTGTATGTGCCCTAGGCCATTTATTTGGATCTTTATGTTATACATTCATTATTAATAAATGAGGTTTTATTATCATTATTGTTTGTTTGCATGTTACACAATTTTGATATTTGTCCCTGGTTTATTATTGTTATAAAGATAAAAAAAAAATTCTTAACCAGTATGAACATTGATTTGATAATCATCAATGGTTATGTGTATAGTGATACAAATCAATTTCATAGATACTTGTTAGAGAACAATATATTGGATAGACCCATCATGAGATTACTACATGGGTTAGTGTCATAAGTAAATCTCATGATAGTTATGTATTAATTCTTTGACTTAAGATTGTCATAGTTTCCAAAATAAGGACTATTATATTTTGACATGATCAAACATTATCCGTAACTGGATAGTAATAAAGGTTATGACCATATATGATAGAAATTATGTAGAGGATAATGAACAATCAAGATAGAATTTGTCCCTCTCTTTGAGAGAGATATCTTTTGGGCCCCTCGATAAGTGAGACTGTGAAATGCATGGCCGTGCTCAAATGAATTGATAGTGTGATCAATTCAATTTGTTTTTATCAGTCTACTTGGAGATCGAGTAATCATAAGTTTGGACAATATAAGTATGACGTTGACCATGACTTATGTTCAAGCTAGATATCGTGTGACAAAGGGATTAATGCATGTACTATTATTAGGCAAATTGGACATTCCTTATATTAATTGGGTAATTGTAACGCCTTGCTAGAGGCCAATTATGACTTGTTGGTTTAATAGAGATTAAATTGACTGCCAATTAATATGGGCCTATCAGGTCACACACAAGAATGCGTTTTGGGCTGGATATAATATTAATAATATTATTATTAGATATTAATATTTATTATTATTATTATTTTCATTATATATATATATTATTAGATAATATATTCAGAATCCTAATTAGATTTGGATTCTGAATATGACTTACCTTATCCAATTATATATATTATTAGATAATATATTCAGAATCCTAATTAGATTTGGATTCTGAATTTGACTTACCTTATCCAATTTCGAATTGGATTCTGGAGTGATTATATTCACTCCAGACGTTAAGTCTTTATATAGGTAACTTTAGAAAATAAAAAGATAACGAAAAAAGAAACCCTAATACGTTTTTAGAGAAAACATTTTTTCAGCCTTCGCCGTTGCAGAGAGCTAGCACTCCAGACGGTAGCATTCGTGTGGATACGCGATAGAGGGTGTTTCGCGATCGAGGCATCTCTTCCAAACTGTGATTTCGAATCATCAACAGGTTAGTTCTTTGAACACTTTTGTCGAATTAAACGAACAGCATGGATCCTGATGGGAAATCAAAGATCAAAATTTTTTTTTCCGCTGCGTGTTTTGTTTGCAATGATCTCCTTGATTTCCTAACAGAGTCATAACTTATGCTTCTCGACAGTTGAAGCTGCCTGAGTTGAATTACCCGACGCATGATTTGGAGTTAGCAACCATAGTTTTTGCTTTGAAGATTGTTTTGGATGGTCAATAAGGGGAAGAGCCAGTTTATGGTTCAAAGATAGATTGTGTGTTCCTAATGATGCAAGACTGAAAAAGACTATTTTGGAAGAAGCATATCAGTCGACTTTTGCTATGCACCATAGGAGTACTAAGATGTATCATGATTTGAAGCAACATTATTAGTGGTCAGGTATGAAGAGGGACATAGCGGAGTTTGTATCCAAGTGTCTCACTTGTCAGAGGGTGAAGGTCGAGCACCAAGTTCCTTCGGGGTTGCTCCAACCTTTATCAATGCCGAAATGGAAATGGGAGAGAGTGAAGCTGGATTTTGTGACTGGTTTGCCTTTGACTTAGAAGAAGCATGATGCCATTTGGGTGATTGTTGATTGGTTGAAGAAGGCAGCTCATTTCCTTCTAGTTCGGATGGACTATTCTCTGGAGAAGTTGGCTGAATTGTATATCAGTGAGATAGTGAGATTGCATGGAGTCCCAATTTCTTTGGTGTCTGATCGAGATCCTTAGTTCACTTCAAGATTTTGGAAGTGTTTCCATGCTGCTTTAGGTTCTCGATTGCACTTTAGCACTGCTTTTCATCTGCAGATAGATGAGCAGTCATATAGAGTGATATAGATTTTAGAGGATATGTTGAGAAGCTATGTCATTGATTTCTCTAGAAGTTGGGACAGATTTTTGCCATTGATGGAATTTGCCTATAACAACAGTCATCAGTCTAGTATTAAAATGGCACCTTATGAGGCATTGTATGGTAGAAGATGAAGAACACCTCTATGTTGCGATGAAGTTGGAGAAGGCAAATTGGTTGGTTCTGATTTGATTAAAGAAACGGAAGAGATAGTGAAGATAATTCAGGATCAATTGAAAGTAGCCTCAGATCGGCAGAAATCTTATTCAGATTTGAAGAGGAGCGATATAGAAAGTGTTAGAGATAAAGTATTTTTGAAAGTGTCTCCTTGGAAGAGAATTTTGAGATTTGGGCACAAAGGGAAACTGAGTCCTCTTTTTATTGGACCTTACGAGGTACTGGAGAGAGTTGGACCAGTTGCTTGTCGACTTGCTTTGCTGCCTGAACTGGATCAAATTCACAATGTCTTCCATGTTTCTATGCTACGGAGGTATAAGTCAGACTCATCTCATTTTTTGTCAGTGGAATCTATTGAGGTAAGTCTTGATCTATCTTATATAGAGGAACCAGTGGTCATTTTAGCACACAGAGTGAAAGAGTTGAGACATAAGAAAGTGCCAATTGTGAAGGTTGTAACACCCCTACATCCGGTACACGCACACTACAACCACCACAATGTAATATTCGTACACTGAACATAGGGATGCTACGGTTTTCCTTAACATTCAAATCATTTTAAAATGATATCATGATCTTTCTCATTATACATTATAGAAAATAAGTAATTAACTTGTAATATAAAACAATATAGATAGATATATATACATTTACTTAATACGCAGCGGAATTTATAAAATATTTACATATATGAATTTATAAATCTTTCTCATTATATCCTTTGAGAAGATCCAGCCTCCTCTGGTCTACTCTCCCTAGATGAAGAACCTCCTCTAGAACTGAACCCAGATCTGCCTCGTCTGCTGAAACTTCTACCTCCTCGACCTCCCCTCACACTAAGTCGAGAAGCTGCAGAATCTACTGACATCTGCTCCTGCCTCTTAGGACAATCTCTAACAAAATGATCAGGCGATCCACATCTGAAACATACCCCTGCTACACCAGTTTTCCAACAAGTACCACCATGTGGCCTACCGCAATGAATACATATGGGTAGAGTGGATCTCTGAATCACTGGGGTTGGAGCACTAGCCACAGAAACTGTAGGTCTCGATCTCTGCCTCTGAAACTGTACTGACCTACCAGCTGGCCTCTGACTCCTACTAACCCGAGGAACAAAACTTCCTTTACCTCTTTTCACAGATGAAGACCCTGCTTCAAATTGGGGTCTTTTAACCCTGATCTCTTCCTTAGAAGCAGCCGCAATACCCTGAGCTCTCTCCACACTCCTAGCTGCTGCAACAAGCTGGGAAAAATCATGATATCTAGATCCAGCTACCAGGCACATAATAGAGGGTCTCAATCCCTCCTCAAATCTCCTACATCTATCTATCTCATCAGATATAATACCCCTAGCATACTGGCTCAACCGGATAAACTCTAGTTCATATTCTGTCACAGTCCGGTGATCTTGCTTCAAGCTTAGAAACTCCATTTTCTTCACATCTTTATACTCCCTTGGAGTATACTTCAATTCAAACTCTCTTAGAAAATTTGCATAGGACAATGTAGGTGGATCATCCATAGCATGGGGCACTGTCTTCCACCAATCATATGCATCCTTCTGCAACAATGATCTTGCATAATCAAATTTTTCTTCTGGAGTGGCTTGCAACTGAATAATTATTCTCTGTACTTTATCTAGCCACTGCTCAACTATAGCTGGATAAATAGTACCCAAAAAATCTTCTGCTCCATACTTCCTTAATTTATCATACTGTCTCACTGATACCAAAGGCTGTGGGGGTGGTGGCGGTGGTTGCACTGGTGCTTGCCTCAATAACTCAACCACATGCCTAAGCCAAACTGGCGGAACCTCCTCACCAGCTGATCTCCCCGACACAGATGCAGGTACCTCTCTAGCACTATCCACTCTAGCTCCCTCTCTAACCTCATAAGGAGCTACACTCTTCGCACTTCCCTCTACTGACTGACGTAAGTGAGAATCCATCACAACCTATATCTGCAGACACAACAGAATACATCTTACTAAAGATCAGAGACTGCCAATACCAAACATGTATGTTATTCAAAAACTAACTTTTAAAATCAAAATATTATTTTTCTTCCATTTTACCTAGGTTGAGAATCTCAAACCTAGGCTCTGATACCAAAACAATTGTAACACCCCTACATCTGGTACACGCACACTACAACCACCACAATGTAATATTCGTGCACTGAACATAGGGATGCTACGGTTTTCCTTAACATTCAAATCATTTTAAAATGATATCATGATCTTTCTCAGTATACATTATAGAAAATAAGTAATTAACTTGTAATATAAAACAATATAGATAGATATATATACATTTACTTAATACGCAACGGAATTTATAAAATATTTACATATATGAATACTCTCAAAACTATATTTACAATTATACATATATTTACATTAAAATCAATACTTTACAAAATATAAAGGAGTTATACATGATTGGCAGCTCTTCTCTGATCTTTAAGTTCCAAAATAAATTCTTCAATGCCTAGTCTTACTCGGTCTCGAGGAACTCTCAGGTTCAACTATGTTACCTGCGCGATCAACACTATCGCGCTAAGCCAACGGCTTAGTAGTACAAAGTATGCTAGCATTATGCTTTAATGCAATGCAATGTCATACATTTTAATAATCAATACAACTTCATAGATAGAAAGAGAATATCACACCTTAGTATTTCATAAATCATACACATATCAACATATCACATTTCAAAGTCCTTCCATAGATCTCATTATTCAATTATTTTACCATCAATGAATCACATTCAAACAAAGACAAGCATGGGCCCAAAATACACTAACATGCCATTCAATTTTCAGAGTTAATGCTTTGGTTTTGTTATCACATTTATCATTATCATTATCCCAACTAGGCTTCAAGGATTAGGTTCAACCAAGCTTCAAGGGGAACAAAGCATGCTAAGTATCAACCCAACTTGGCTTCAAGAACCAACCCAACCTAGCTTCAAGGGTTGTAACATCTCAATTACGCTTCAAGGACTAGATCCAACCAAGCTTCAAGGGGAGTAAAACATGTTAAACTTCTACCCAACTTGGCTTCAAGGATCAAGCCCAACCTAACTTCAAGAGATTGTTACTAATAGTAGGCATGCCACCAACAACAAAACTCTGAAAATAGAATAACATATTAGACACACAATTCATTCATTATCTCATCATCAATTCCATTCTCAATTCTCATTATCAATTAGGCAAACATGCCTCATTAAAGTCATTATAGCCAATCACAATGGCTTTACATTCCATCACATCTCAAGCCGCAATTCAAATATATAATCATTTGCATTATCATATCTTTCGCATTATTTATGTAACATCATTGATAATACATAACAAAGTATAGCATTCATATGAATTAGAAATGTAATAATGCAATATTTGTACTTACCTCAATAACAATTCACACAACTCTAAACACTTTCCATTTTCCAAGATCCTTTTACTTCTTAGATTAATGACAAATCACTTTTTTGAAGACCTAATCCAAAAATAATAACATACACTTGCTTAAGGATACATATGAGATAATCAAATTAAGAGTTAACTAGGGCAAACCCTAAACGTGACACGCTCAACCACACGGGCGTGTCCCTGACCATGCCATAACTCCACAACATAGAAGCTTTTACATGCTCAGAACCACGGGCGTGTCACTGGGCGTGTAATACATTCTGCCTCTCTTAAAAATATCAACACGTCCAACAACGTGAGCGTGCTCATGGCCGTGTAAACTCTCCAATCTCACAATAGCTATGACATGCTCAATAACACGGGCGTGTTACTGGTTGCGTCAAACCTACTGCCTCCAACACAATTAACACGCCTAAAACTCTGAACGTGCTCCCGGGCGAGTCAGGCCAAAAACTCAAATTCCGGCCAAAACCACAAAACACCCAACAAAACACTTCTTTTCACCAAAATCCACTTCAAACAAACTTAACAAAACATACCCAAAAACCATCTTAAACTTATAAAAACACCAAAACAACTCCACATCTATAACAAACACAAATCACAAATATCATCACAAAACCTTAAACACAAATACAACACCATCTCTTCCAACCAACTTACTCTTTTCTTCAATCCATCCTTATAATCCATAATCAATCTAATCAAACACTCTTAAACATATCACAATCAAACAAAACACCCTTAAAACTCTATCAACTCTCAACACAACTTCAAATAAGCAAAGAAATCAAAAGAGGACTTACCAAAGTAATGAAACTTCTTGAATCACCAACTTGATCACTTAGATCTTCCTTCAATTTGAGCTTAGAACCTTAAACTCCTCTCCTGCTCCCTTGCTTTCTCTTGTCTATGGAGGAGCCGGCCACAACAAAAAGAAAAGAAGAAAAGAACAATGAAGAAACAAAGTCAACTCCTCTTTAAATCTCCACCAAGTTTTTCATCATGAGCAATTACCTAAACACCCTTTTGCCATATGTTTTGATTTCCTTTAAAGCACTTGCCCTCTTTTAGTAATTTCACAAATCACAAATAAAATATCTTCTTCCCTTGACCACTCATTTGACTTGCATATATATTATATATATATTATCATATAAACAACATATACACTTCTCTCTATACACTCTTTCCTTTCCCATAACACATATACATTATATCCAATTTAAAACAACAACAATATTCAAAACTTCTAAGGCATACATTGGGATATTACAATTCTCCCCCTCTAAAAAAAAATTTCGTCCTCGAAATTACCTGATATCAAGTCTGAAACAACTGAGGATACTGATCTCGCATAGTTTGTTCACTTTCCCAAGTTGCCTCTTCCTTTACATGATTCTTCCACAAAATCTTCACAAGTGGCACTTTCTTATTTCTCAATTCTTTCACTTCACGTGCCAAAACGGCAATTGGTTCTTCTTCGAATGTCAGATCTGGACTCAGTTCGATAGATTCAATTGGCAAAACATGAGATGGATCCGACCTGCATTTCCTCAACATAGAAACATGGAAAACATTATGGATCCTATCCAACTCAGGTGGCAAAGCAAGTCGATAAGCAACTGGTCCATTTCTTTCCAATACTTCATAAGGTCCAATGAAACGAGGACTCAGCTTCCCTCTTCGACCAAATCTCAAAATCCTTTTCCAAGGAGACACTTTCAAAAATACTTTATCTCCTACATTAAACTCAATATCTCCCCTCTTCAAATCTGAATAAGACTTCTGTCGGTCTGAAGCTGCTTTCAACCTATCTCGAATCATTTTTACTTTCTCTTCAGTTTCTTTAACCAAATCAGGACCAATTAACTTACCTTCACCAAGTTCATTCCAACATAGAGGCGTCCTACACCGTCTACCATACAATGCTTCGAATGGTGATATACCAATGTTGGTTTGATGACTATTATTGTAAGCAAATTCCACAAATGGCAAGAATCTATCCCAACTTCCAGAGAAATCAATGACATAGCTTCTCAACATGTCCTCAATAATCTATATCACTCTCTCTGACTGCCCATCTGTTTGCGGATGAAAAGCAGTGCTGAAGTGTAATCGAGAACCCAAAGCACTATGTAAACTCTTCCAAAACCTTGAAGTAAATCGGGGATCTCGATCAGACTCTACAGAAATTGGGATACCATGCAATTTCACAATATCGTGGATATACAGCTCAGCTAACCTCTCCAAAGAATAATCCATCCGAACCGGAAGAAAATGTGCTGTCTTAGTCAACCTATCAACAATCACCCAAATAACATCATGCTTCCTTTGTGTAAATGGCAGACCAGATACAAAATCCATTGTCACTCTTTCCCATTTCCATTCTGGTACTGATAATGGTTGAAGTAATCTTGTTGGAACTTGATGCTCAGCTTTTACTCTCTGACATGTGAGACATTTGGATACAAACTCCGCTATGTCTCTCTTCATACCGGACCACCAGTAATACTGCTTTAAATCATGATACATCTTTGTATTGCCCGGATGCATAGCAAATACTGATTGATGGGCTTCTTCTAAAATGATCCTTCTCAAATTAGCATCATCAGGTACACACAATCTGTCTTTAAACCAAAGACTCCCATCACTTCTCACAATAAAATCTCGACTCTTTCCATTCTGGCAATCTGAAACAATCTTTTGAATATTCTCATCCACCAATTGAGCCTCTCTAATCTGATCTAACAATATCGGTTTCAATTGCAACTGTACCAACAATGCACCATCATCACAAGATGCAAATCTAGCATGCAATGCTCTCAACTCAACAAGCAACGAGAGCGAATAAACAGTCAAACCTGCTAAAGACTTCCGACTCAAGGCATCAACAACAACATTTTCTTTACCAGGATGATAGTCAATCAAACAGTCGTAGTCTTTAATCAACTCCAACCATCTCCTCTGTCGAAGATTGAGCTCTCTTTGGACACCAAAATATTTTAAACTTTTATGATCCGTATAGATAAAGCACTTTTCCCCATACAAATAGTGTCGCCAAATCTTCAATGCAAACACAATGGCTGCTAACTCTAAATCATGGGTCGGATAATTGAGCTCATGCGGTTTCAACTGCCGAGAAGCATAAGCTATAACTTTACCTTCTTGCATCAAAACACAACCCAAACCATTATGTGAAGCATCACTGTAAATCACATATGTTTTATCTTCTACAGGTAAAGTAAGAACAGGTGCTTGAGTCAACATCTCTTTCAACTGTTCAAAGCTAGCTTGACACTGATATGTCCACACAAATCTAACTCCCTTTCGAAGTAACCTGGTAAGTGGAGTAGCTATCAAAGAAAATCCTTTCACAAACCGTCGGTAATAGCCTGCCAAACCCAAAAAACTTCTAACTTCAGTCACAGACTTTGGTGGACTCCAATTCAAAATAGCTTCAACCTTACTCGGATCAACTCTAATACCTTCTGCTGAAACTATATGACCGAGAAAAGTTACTTGGTCAAGCCAAAACTCACACTTCGACAATTTAGCAAACAATTGCTTCTCTCTCAAGATCTGCAGCACAGTCCGCAGATGCTTGTCATGTTCCTCCTCATTACGCGAATACACTAAGATATCATCGATAAAAACTACTACAAACTGATCCAAATAGGGCCTAAATACCCAATTCATCAAGTCCATAAAAACTGCAGGTGCATTAGTCAAACCAAAAGGCATAACTAGAAACTCATAATGCCCATACCTTGTACGAAAGGCTGTCTTAGGAACATCTTCAGCTCTGACCCTCAACTGATGGTACCCTGATCTCAAATCTATTTTGGAAAACACTGCTGCACCCTTCAATTGATCAAAGAGATCATCAATTCTAGGCAAAGGAAATTTATTTTTAATTGTCAGCTTGTTCAATTGCCTATAATCGATACAGAATCTTATAGTACCATCCTTCTTCTTCACAAATAAAACACGAGCTCCCCACGATGACACACTAGTGCGAATAAACCCTTTATCCAACAACTCCTGCAACTGCACCTTCAATTCTCTCAATTCAGCAGGTGCCATTCTATAAGGAGTAATAGAGATAGGAGTGGTACCGGGCAATAATTCAATACCAAACTCCACCTCTCTCTCAGGAGGTAACCCTGGCAACTCTTCTGGAAACACATCTGGAAACTCTGCAACTGTAGGTATACTATCAATTTGAGAACCCCTTACTCTAGTATCCACCACATGAGAAAGATAAGCATCACACCCTTTTTTAATCAACCTCCTAGCTGCAACAGCTGAAACAAACAAGGATGCTAGCTGTCCCTGCTCACTAGATACTATCACATCTCTACCATCATCAGTTCTCAAGGTAACAACTTTCTTTTGACAGTCTACCACAGCTCCATGTCTAGATAACCAGTCCATGCCTAGGATCAAATCATATTCCTTAAAAGGCATTTCAATCAAATCTCCACAAAACTCCTCACCTTGCACCACTACCTCACTATCTCTGTGCACCTTGCTAACAATCACACTATGCCCTAAAGGATTTGTCACCAATACATCAAATCCTAGGGATTCAGCATGCAATTCAGACGCAGGCAAAATAGATGCACTAATATATGAACGTGTGGATCCAGGATCAATCAAAGCAAGTACCGAAATACCAAATAAAGAGAAAGTACTAGCTATGACTGCTGATGCATCTGGCTGCCTCTACATCACATATATCCTTTGAGAAGATCTAGCCTCCTCTTGTCTACTCTCCCTAGATGAAGAACCTCCTCTAGAACTGAACCCAGATCTGCCTCCTCTGCTGAAACTTCTGCCTCCTCGACCTCCCCTCACACTAAGTTGAGAAGCTGCAGAATCTACTGACATCTGCTCCTGCCTCTCAAGACAATCTCTAACAAAATGATCAGGTGATCCACATCTGAAACATACCCCTGCTACACCAGTTTTCCAACAAGTACCACCATGTGGCCTACCACTATGAATACATATGGGTAGAGTGGATCTCTGAATCACTGGGGTTGGAGCACTCGCCACAGAAACTGTAGGTCTCGATCTCTGCCTCTGAAACTGTACTGACCTACCAGCTGGCCTCTGACTCCTACTAACCCGAGGAACAAAACTTCCTTTACCTCTTTTCACGGATGAAGACTCTGCTTCAAACTGGGGTCTTCTAACCCTGATCTCTTCCTCAGAAGCAGCCGCAATACCTTGAGCTCTCTCCACACTCCTAGCTGCTGCAACAAGCTGGGAAAAATCATGATATCTAGATCCAGCTACCAGGCACATGATAGAGGGTCTCAATCCCTCCTCAAATCTCCTGCATCTATCTATCTCATCAGATATAATACCCCCAGCATACTAGCTCAACCGGATAAACTCTAGTTCATATTCTGTCACAGTCCGGTGATCTTGCTTCAAGCTTAGAAACTCTATTTTCTTCACATCTTTATACTCCCTTGGAGTATACTTCAATTCAAACTCTCTTAGAAAATCAGCATAGGACAATGTAGGTGGATCATCCATAACATGAAGGACTGTCTTCCACCAATCATATGCATCCTTCTGCAACAATGATCTTGCATAATCAAATTTTTCTTCTGGAGTGGCTTGCAACTGAATGAATATTCTCTGTACTTTATCTAGCCACTGCTCAGCTATAGCTGGATCAATAGTACCCAAAAAATCTTATGCTCCATACTTCCTTAATTTATCATACTGTCTCACTGATACCAAAGGCTGTGGGGGTGGTGGCGGTGGTTGCACTGGTGCTTGCCTCAACAACTCAACCACATGCCTAAGCCAAACTGGCGGAACCTCCTCACCAGCTGGTCTCCCCAACACAGAAGCAAGTACCTCTCCAGCACTATCCACTCTAGCTCCCTCTCTAACCTCATCAGGAGCTACACTCTCCGCACTTCCCTCTACTGACTGACGTAAGTGAGAATCCATCACAACCTATATCTGCAGACACAGCAGAATACATCTTATTAAAGATCAAAGACTGCCAATACCAAACATGTATGTTATTCAAAAACTAACTTTTAAAATCAAAATATTCTTTTTCTTCCATTTTACCTAGGTTGAGAATCTCAAACCTAGGCTCTGATACCAAAACAATTGTAACACCCCTACATCTGGTACACGCACACTACAACCACCACAATGTAATATTCGTGCACTCAACATAGGGATGCTACGGCTTTCCTTAACATTCAAATCATTGTAAAATGATATCATGATCTTTCTCATTATACATTATAGAAAATAAGTAATTAACTTGTAATATAAAACAATATAGATAGATATATATACATTTACTTAATACACAGCGGAATTTATAAAATATTTACATATATGAATACTCTCAAAACTATATTTACAATTATACATATATTTACATTAAAATCAATACTTTACAAAATATAAAGGAGTTATACATGATTGGCAGCTCTTCTTTGATCTTTAAGTCCCAAAATAAATTCTTCAATGCCTAGTCTTACTCGGTCTCGAGAAACTCTCGGGTTCAACTCTGTCACCTGCGCGATCAACACTATCGCGCTAAGCCAACGGCTTAGTAGTACAAAGTATGCTAGCATTATGATTTAATGCAATGCAATGTCATACATTTTAATAATCAATACAACTTCATAGATAGAAAGAGAATATCACACCTTAGTATTTCATAAATCATACACATATCAACATATCACATTTCAAAGTCCTTCCATAGATCTCATTGTTCAATTATTTTACCATCAATGAATCACATTCAAACAAAGACAAGCATGGGCACAAAATACACTAATATGCCATTCAATTTTCAGAGTTAATGCTTTGGTTTTGTTATCACATTTATCATTATCATTATCCCAACTAGGCTTCAAGGATTAGGTTCAACCAAGCTTCAAGGGGAACAAAGCATGCTAAGTATCAACCCAACATGGCTTCAAGAACCAACCCAACCTAGCTTCAAGGGTTGTAACATCTCAATTAGGCTTCAAGGACTAGATCCAACCAAGCTTCAAGGGGAGTAAAACATGTTAAACTTCTACCCAACTTGGCTTCAAGGATCAAGCCCAACCTAACTTCAAGAGATTGTTACTAATAGTAGGCATGCCACCAACAACAAAACTCTGAAAATAGAATAACACATTAGACACACAATTCATTCATTATCTCATCATCAATTCCATTCTCAATTCTCATTATCAATTAGGCAAACATGCCTCATTAAAGTCATTATAGCCAATCACAATGGCTTTACATTCCATCACATCTCAAGCCGCATTTCAAATATATAATCATTTGCATTATCATATCTTTCACATTATTTATGTAACATCATTGATAATACATAACAAAGTATAGCATTCATATGAATTAGAAGTGTAATAATGCAATATTTGTACTTACCTCAATAACAATTCACATAACTCTAAACACTTTCCTTTTTCCAAGATCCTTTTACTTCTTAGATTAATGACAAATCACTTTCTTCAAGACCTAATCCAAAAATAATAACATACACTTGCTTAAGGATACATATGAGATAATCAAATTAAGAGTTAACTAGGGCAGACCCTAAACATGACACGCTCAACCACACGGGCGTGTCCCTGACCGTGCCATAACTCCACAACATAGAAGCTTTTACACGCTCAGAACCATGGGCGTGTCACTGGGCGTGTAATACATTCTGCCTCTCTTAAAAATATCAACATGTCCAACAACGTGAGCGTGCTCATGGCCGTGTAAACTCTCCAATCTCACAGTAGCTATGACACACTCAATAACACGGGCGTGTTACTGGTCGTGTCAAAACTACTGCCTCCAACACAATTGACACGCCTAAAACTCTGAACGTGTGCTCCCGGGCGTGTCAGGCCAAAAACTCAGATTCCGGCCAAAAGCACAAAACACCCAACAAAACACTTCTTTTCACCAACATCCACTTCAAAAAAACTTAACAAAACATACCCAAAAACCATCTTAAACTTACAAAAACACCAAAACAACTCCACATCTATAACAAACACAAATCACAAATATCATCACAAAACCTTAAACACAAATACAACACCATCTCTTCCAACCAACTTACTCTTTTCTTCAATCCATCCTTATAATCCATAATCAATCTAATCAAACACTCTTAAACATATCACAATCAAACAACACACCCTTAAAACTCTATCAACTCACAACACAACTTTAAATAAGCAAAGAAATCAAAAGAGGACTTACAAAAGTAATGAAACATCTTGAATCACCAACTTGATCACTTAGATCTTCCTTCAATTTGAGCTTAGAACCTTAAACTCCTCTCTTGCTCCCTTGCTTTCTCTTGTCTATGGAGGAGCCGGCCACAATAAAAAGAAAAGAAGAAAAGAACAATGAAGAAACAAAGTCAACTCCTCTTTAAATCTCCACCAAGTTTTTCATCATGAGCAATTACCTAAACACCCTTTTGCCATATGTTTTGATTTCCTTTAAAGCACTTGCCCTCTTTTAGTAATTTCACAAATCACAAATAAAATATCTTCTTCCCTTGACCACTCATTTGACTTGCATATATATATTATATATATTATCATATAAACAACATATACACTTCTCTCTATACACTCTTTCCTTTCCCATAACACATATACATTATATCCAATTTAAAACAACAACAATATTCAAAACTTCTAAGGCATACATTGGGATATTACAATTCTCCCCCTCTAAAAAAAATTTCGTCCTCGAAATTACCTGATATCAAGTCTGAAACAACTGAGGATACTGATCTCGCATAGTTTGTTCACTTTCCCAAGTTGCCTCTTCCTTTGCATGATTCTTCCCCAAAATCTTCACAATTGGCACTTTCTTATTTCTCAATTCTTTCACTTCACGTGCCAAAATGGCAATTGGTTCTTCTTCAAATGTCAGATCTGGACTCACTTCGATAGATTCAATTGGCAAAACATGAGATGGATCTGACCTGTATTTCCTCAACATTGAAACATGGAAAACATTATGGATCCTATCCAACTCAGGTGGCAAAGCAAGCCGATAAGCAACTGGTCCAATTCTTTCCAATACTTCATAAGGTCCAATGAAACGAGGACTCAACTTCCCTCTTCGACCAAATCTCAAAATCTTTTTCCAAGGAGACACTTTCAAAAATACTTTATCTCCTACATTAAACTCAATATCTCTCCTCTTCAAATCTGAATAAGACTTCTGTCGGTCTGAAGCTGCTTTCAACCTATCTCGAATCATTTTTACTTTCTCTTCGGTTTCTTTAACCAAATCAGGACCAATTAACTTACCTTCACCAAGTTCATTCCAACATAGAGGCATCCTACACTGTCTACCATACGATGCTTCGAATGGTGCCACACCAATGCTGGTTTGATGACTATTATTGTAAGCAAATTCCACAAGTGGCAAGAATCTATCCCAACTTCCAGAGAAATCAATGACACAACTTCTCAACATGTCCTTAATAATTTGTATCACTCTCTCTGTGTAATATCCTCATGTATGCCCTAGAAGTCTTGGTTATATTGTTGTTGTTGTTATTGTTATAAATTGGATTGAATGTATATGATGTGTTAAGAAAAGAAATTGGGAGGAGAATGCTTGTGCATATGTGTTTTGGAAAGAAAATAGGGTTTAGAGAGAATGGTATATGTTGTGTATATGATGATATATATAACATATAAAATGGTCAAAGGGAGAGAGTCAAAGCAAGAGGAGATTTTTATATGGCATGTGAAATTACTTAATTGGGTAAATAAGAGACAAAAGCTAAGTTAAATGATGAGGGGTATTTGAGTAATTGCTTGAAGTGGAATGCATGGTGGAGATTAAAAAAAGAAAAGGTGTTTGACTTGTGCATTTTCTTCTTTCTTTCTTGAAGAGGTCGGCCATTGAAGAGAAGAGAGAGTAAGAGAGGTATTCATGGTGCTAGAAGCAAATTGAAGAAGCAATCAAAGGATTTGACAAGAGAATTGTGGAATTTCTTCATCTTAGGTAAGAAATCTCTTGAATTCCTTTGGTAATTTTGAGGTTATGTCTATATTGAATTGTGATTTGTTGATGTGATGATTTGGTGTGTTTGATATGTGTTTACAAGTGTTAAAGTTGATTGTTAGTTAAAAGATTGAATTGAGGTTGGTTTGGTTGTAAGTTTAAATGGATTTTGATAGTGGAAGTTCAAGTGTAAAGTTGGTTTTAGGGTTTGAGATGGTATGTGTTTAAATGTTTTGGTTGATGTGTTTTAATAAGGAATATTGTGTTAAACATGTAGAATTTGTGTTTAGAACATTGATTCCATTCAGTTGAAACATGTTATATGGTGTTTGATGAGTTTGAGTGCAATTGGAGGAGAGTTGTGCATATTAGGGTTTGTGTTTTGGGAGACACGGCCAAAAGCAATGTGAGACACGGCCAAGCCAAGGGATTTTGGGCGTGTTGGATTAGTTTTTGGGTGACATGGCCGTGTTCCCAAGCCGTGTTAGCTACTGTGAGTTTTGGTTTAAGAGACACGGCCACAAGCTTGGCCGTGTCCCTTGCCCGTGTTGCTTACTGTCCAAGTGGGTTGAGTGACACGGCCACAAGCTTGGCCGTGTCCCTCAAGTGGGCTGCCCGTGTCCCTCAAGTGTGATAGTTAGGGTTTTCATTCTTTGATCTTATTGCATTGCTTTGGTTCTCCAAAGGTAGGTTGGTCCTTAAACCTAACCCTAAACACTTTAAACACACTTGAATCAATGAATGATATAATCAAATGCATGTGTAAGGTCCTAAAGCTATGAATCATATCAATTGTTCTTTGCCCTAATTGCATTGTTGAGATTGAACAATGTTATGTTATGCATTGTGAATAGTAATGTGTTTCATAAGTAATATACATTGAAATGTATATCAAAGATGCAATGATAATTCAAATAAGACATGATATGAGACAATGCCATTGTGTTTGGCTATGATGATGTGATTGAAAGAAATAAGGCATGTTTGCCTAAATGTTGTTGAGAATTGAGAATGAAAATGATAATTGAATAATAAATGAATTGTGTGGCTAATGTGTTATTCCATTTTCAGAGTTGGTTGTTGGTGGCATGCCTAATAAGTGTAACAATCTCTTGAAGTTAGGTTGGATTGAATCCTTGAAGCCTAATTGAGATGTTACCACCCTTGAAGCTAGGTTGGGTTAGTTCTTGAAGCCAAGTTGGGTAGAAGCTTAGCATGCTTTGCTCCCCTTGAAGCTTGGTTGAACTTAATCCTTGAAGCCTAGTTGGGTATATGATATTGATAAATGTGATAACAAAACCAAAGCATTAACTCTGAAAATTGAATGGCATATTAGTGTGTCTTGGGCCCATGCTTGTCTTTGTTTAGTGTTGATTATGAATGGTTAAATGAATACTAATGAGGTATATGAAAAGATATTGAAATGTGATATGTAATGTGAAAATATGTTGTTAGTTTTGCATATATGATGTTATATGTATAATATGGATTGAGAAATGACATTGCATTGCACTAAGTCATATCATTTGCATGATTATCTTACTAAGTCGTTGGCTTAGCGCGATAGTGTTTAATCGCGCAGGTAATAGAGTTGATAGAGTTGAACCCGAGAGTTCATCAAGACCAAGTGAGAGTAGACCTTGAAGAATCCATTTTGGGAGCTTAAAGATCAGAGCAAACTTGCCAATCATGTATACTTCTTTATATTTCGTAAAGAAATGTTTAATACGTAAATATGTACTTATTTTATAACTTCCGCTGTGTAATATTTAAGTGTATATATATATATAACTAATATGTTTTGTTTTATAAGTAAATGATCTACTTTTCTATAATGTATAATGATAAGGGTATTGTATCAAGTTTTAAAGTGTTTTGAATGTTAAGAGAACTGTAGCATCCCTATGTTTGGTGCACTTATGCTACATTGTTGTGATTGTAGTGTGTGTGCATTGGATATGGGGGTGTTACAATTGTTTTGGTATCAGAGCCTAGGTTTGAGATTCTCAACCTAGGTAAAATGTAAGAAAAAGATTATTTTGATTTTAAAAGTGGTTTTTGAATAATATACATGTTTGGGATTGGCAACCTCTGATCTTTAATAAGATGTAGTATGTTGTGTTTGCAGACTTAGGTTGTGATGGATTCTCACTCACGCCAGTCGGTTGAGGGTAGTGAGGAGAGCATTGCTCCTGATGAGGGAGCTAGGGTTGATAGTGTTGAGGAGGCACCTGCTTCGGTGTCGGGTAGACCAGTTGGTGAGGAGGTTCCGCCAGCCTGGTTTAGGCATATGATGGAAGTTATGAGGCAAGCGCCAGTACAACCAGTGCCACCCCCCCCTCAGCCTTCAGTACCAGTGAGGCACTATGATAAGCTAAGGAAATATGGAGCAGAGGATTTCTTTGGTACAGTTGATCCGGCTGTAGCAGAACAGTGGCTTGATAGAGTTCAGAGGGTATTTGTTCAGTTGCAAGCCACCTCAGAGGAAAAGTTTGATTATGCAAGATCTTTGCTACAGAAGGACGCCTACGATTGGTGGAAGACAATGCCCCATTCTATGGATGATCCTCCAACACTGTCTTACACTGATTTTCTGAGGGAATTTGAGTTGAAGTATACTCCTAGGGAGTATAAGGATGTGAAGAAGATGGAGTTTTTAAGCTTGAAGCAAGATAGCAAGACTGTAACTGAGTACGAGGTTGAGTTTATTCGATTGAGCCAGTATGCTGGGGGAATTATTGCTGATGAGATTGATAGGTGTCGGCGATTTGAGGAGGGATTGAGGCCCTCGATCATGTGCTTAGTGGCTGGATCCAGATATCAGGATTTCTCACAGCTTGTGGTAGCAGCTCGAAGTGTAGAACGAGCTCAGGGTATTGCGGTTGCTTCAGAGGAAGAGGTTAGGGTTAGAAGGCCCCAGTTCGAGGCAGGGTCTTCTTCTGCGAAGAGAGGTAAAGGAAGCTTTGTTCCTAGAGTTAGTAGGAGTCAGAGGTTAGCTAGTAGGTCAGTGCAGTTACAGAGGCAGAGAATTAGACCTGCAGCTTCAGTGGCGAGTGCTCCGACCCCTATGGTTCAGAGATCCACCTTACCCATCTGCATCCATTGTGGTAGGCCGCATGGTGGTCCTTGTTGGAAGGCTGGTGTTGCAGGGGTATGTTTCAGGTGTGGGTCACCTGATCACTTTGTGAGAGATTGCCCTAAGAAGCAAGAGCAGATGTCAGTTGATACAGTAGCTTCTCGACCTAGTGCGAGGGGAGGCCGAGGAGGCAGAGGTGTCAGCCGAGGAGGTAGACCGGGGTACAGTTCTAGAGGAGGTGCTACATCCAGGGAGAGTAGACCAGAGGAGGTTGGTTCTTCCCAGAGGATGTATGTTATGCAGAGGCAACCAGATGCTTCGGCAGTCATTGCTGGTACTTTTTCCTTATTTGGTTTTTCTGTACTTGCTTTGATTGATCCGGGTTCCACGCATTCATATGTTAGTGCATCTGTTTTGCCTGTATTTGATGTGCATGCTGAGTCCCTAGGATTTGATGTGTTGGTGACAAATCCATTAGGGCATAGTGTGGTTGTGAGTAAGGTGCACCGAGATAGTGCAGTGAGGGTGCAAGGTGAGGAGTTCCTTGGAGACTTGATTGAGATGCCATTTAAGGAATATGATGTGATCTTAGGTATGGATTGGCTATCTCGACATGGAGCTGTGGTGGATTGTAAAAAGAAAATTGTTTCTTTGAGAACGGGTGATGGTAGAGAGGTGATAGTATCTAATGAGCAGGAGCAGCTAGCCTCCTTATTTGTTTCAGCTGTTGCAGCTAGGAGATTGATTAGAAAGGGGTGTGAAGCCTATCTTGCTCATGTGGTGGATACTAGAGTGAAGGGTTCTCCCATTGATATTATTGCCACAGTTGCAGATTTCCCTGATGTTTTTCCAAAGGAGTTGCCAGGATTGCCTCCTGAGAGAGAGGTGGAGTTCGGTATTGAATTGTTGCCTGGTACCACTCCTATCTCTATTACTCCTTATAGAATGGCACCAGCAGAATTGAGGGAATTGAAAGTGCAATTATAGGAGTTGTTGGACAAAGGATTCATTCGCCCCAGTGTTTCTCCTTGGGGAGCTCCTGTGCTATTTGTGAAAAAGAAAGATGGTACTATGAGGTTGTGTATCGATTATAGGCAATTGAACAAGGTGACTATTAAAAATAAATATCCTTTGCCTAGAATCGATGATCTCTTTGATCAATTGAAGGGTGCAGCTGTGTTTTCTAAAATTGATCTGAGATCAGGGTACCATCAGCTGAGAGTCAGAGCTGAAGATGTTCCTAAGACTGCCTTTCGGACCAGGTATGGGCATTATGAATTTTTAGTTATGCCTTTTGGTCTGACGAATGCACCTGCAGCTTTTATGGATTTGATGAATAGGGTGTTTAGGCCCTATCTGGATCAGTTTGTAGTGGTCTTCATCGATGATATTCTAGTGTATTCAAGGAATGAAGAGGAACATGATTTGCATCTGCGGATTGTATTGCAGATTTTGAGAGAGAAGCAGTTATTTGCCAAATTATCGAAGTGTGAGTTTTGGTTGGATCAAGTAGCTTTTCTCGGACATATTGTTTCTGCAGAAGGCATTAGAGTTGATCTGAGTAAAGTTGAAGCCATTTTAAATTGGAGTCCACCCAAGTCTGTGACAGAGATTAGAAGTTTTCTGGGTTTGGCAGGCTATTACCGGCGGTTTGTGAAAGGGTTTTCTTTGATAGCTACTCCACTCACCAGATTGATTCGTAAGGGAGTGAGGTTTTTGTGGACAGATCAGTGTCAGGAGAGCTTTGAGCAGTTGAGAGAAATGTTAACTCAAGCGCCTGTTCTTACTTTACCTGTTGAAGGCAAACCATATGTGATCTACAGTGATGCTTCACATAGAGGTTTGGGGTGTGTATTGATGCAAGAAGGGAAAGTTATAGCTTATGCATCTCGACAGTTGAAACTGCATGAGCTTAACTATCCGACCCATGATTTGGAATTGGCTGCCATTGTGTTTGCATTGAAGATTTGGCGCCACTATCTGTTTGGGGAGAAATGTTTCATTTATACTGATCACAAGAGTTTGAAGTATTTGGGTGTCCAGAAAGAACTCAATCTTCGTCAGAGGAGATGGTTAGAATTGATTAAAGACTACGACTGCTTGATTGACTATCATCCAGGTAAAGCAAATGTTGTTGCTGATGCCTTGAGTTGGAAGTCTTTAGCTGGTTTAACAGTTTACTCGCTCTCGTTGCTTGTTGAGTTGAGAGCATTGTGTGCTAGTTTTGTACCTTGTGTTGATGGTGCATTATTAGCACAGTTGCAATTGAAGCCGGTTTTGTTAGATCAGATCAAAGAAGCTCAGTTGGCCGATAAGAAGATACAAAAGATTGTTTCGGATTGTCAGAATGGAAAGGGTAGAGATTTTATTGTGAAGAGTGATGGAAGTCTCTGGTTCAAGAGCAGATTGTGTGTACCCGATGATGCTGATTTGAAAAGGGTTATTTTGGAAGAAGCTCATCAGTCGATGTTTGCTATGCATCCGGGTAATACAAAGATGTATCATGATTTGAGACAGCATTATTGGTGGATTAGGTTGAAGAGAGACATTGCTGAGTTTGTATCGAAATGTCTCACTTGTCAGAAGGTTAAAGTAGAGCATCAAGTTCCAACCGGGTTGCTTCAACCGTTGTCAGTGCCAGAATGGAAGTGGGAAAGAGTGACAATGGACTTTGTGTCTGGGTTGCCATTGACACAAAGGAAACATGATGCCATATGGGTGATTGTGGATAGATTGACTAAGACAGCTCATTTCCTTCCGGTGCGGATGGATTACTCTTTGGAGAGGTTGGCTGAGCTGTATATCCATGAGATTGTGAAGTTGCATGGTGTTCCAACTTCTTTAGTGTCTGATCGAGATCCCAGGTTTACTTCAAGATTTTGGAAGAGTTTGCATAGTGCTTTGGGTTCTCGACTGCACTTCAGCACTGCTTTTCATCCACAGACAGATGGACAGTCAGAGAGGGTGATACAGATTCTTGAAGATATGTTGAGAAGCTGTGTCATCGATTTCTCTGGAAGTTGGGATAGGTTTTTACCTCTTGTGGAGTTTGCTTACAACAACAGTCACCAATCTAGCATTGGTATGGCACCATTTGAAGCATTGTATGGTAGACGGTGCAGGACACCTCTTTGTTGGAGTGAACTTGGTGAAGGTAAACTAATTGGGCCTGATTTGATTCAAGAAACTGAAGAAAAAGTAAAGTTGATTCAAGGCAGGTTAAAAGCAGCTTCAGATCGACAGAAGTCTTATGCAGATCTAAAGAGGAGAGATATAGAGTTTGATGTGGGAGATAAGGTATTTTTGAAAGTATCTCCTTGGAAGAAGATTTTGAGGTTCGGTCGGAAAGGAAAATTGAGTCCTCGTTTCATTGGGCCGTATGAAGTGTTAGAAAGAGTTGGACCAGTGGCGTATCGACTTGCTTTGCCACCTGAGTTGGATTGTATTCATAACGTATTTCATGTTTCTATGTTGAGGAGGTATAGGTCACATCTATCTCATGTGTTGCCGATTGAGTCAATTGAAGTAAATCCTGATCTGACATTTGAAGAGGAACCAGTTGCTATTTTGGCACGTGATGTGAAAGAGTTGAGAAACAAGAGAGTGTCACTTGTGAAGATTTTGTGGAAGAATCAAGGAAAAGAAGAAGCAACTTGGGAAAGTGAACAATCCATGCGAGAGCAATATCCGCAATTGTTTCAGATTTGATATCAGGTAATTTCGAGGACGAAATTTCTTTTTAGAGGGGGAGAATTGTAATATCCTCATGTATGCCCTAGAAGTCTTGGTTATATTGTTGTTGTTGTTATTGTTATAAATTGGATTGAATGTATATGATGTGTTAAGAAAAGAAATTGGGAGGAGAATGCTTGTGTATATGTGTTTTGGAAAGAAAATAGGGTTTAGAGAGAATGGTATATGTTGTGTATATGATGATATATATAACATATAAAATGGTCAAAGGGAGAGAGTCAATGCAAGAGGAGATTTTTATATGGCATGTGAAATTACTTAATTGGGTTTATAAGAGACAAAAGCTAAGTTAAATGATGAGGGGTATTTGAGTAATTGCTTGAAGTGGAATGCATGGTGGAGATTAAAAGAAGAAAAGGTGTTTGACTTGTGCATTTTCTTCTTTCTTTCTTGAAGAGGCCGGCCATTGAAGAGAAGAGAGAGCAAGAGAGGTATTCATGGTGCTAGAAGCAAATTGAAGAAGCAATCAAAGGATTTGACAAGAGAATTGTGGAATTTCTTCATCTTAGGTAAGAAATCTCTTGAATTCCTTTGGTAATTTTGAGGTTATGTCTATATTGAATTGTGATTTGTTGATGTGATGATTTGGTGTGTTTGATATGTGTTTACAAGTGTTAAAGTTGATTGTTAGTTAAAAGATTGAATTGAGGTTGGTTTGGTTGTAAGTTTAAATGGATTTTGATAGTGGAAGTTCAAGTGTAAAGTTGGTTTTAGGGTTTGAATTGGTATGTGTTTAAATGTTTTGGTTGATGTGTTTTAATAAGGAATATTGTGTTAAACATGTAGAATTTGTGTTTAGAACATTGATTCCATTCATTTGAAACATGTTATATGGTGTTTGATGAGTTTGAGTGCAATTGGAGGAGAGTTGTGCATATTAGGGTTTGTGTTTTGGGAGACACGGCCAAAAGCAATGTGAGACACGGCCAAGCCAAGGGATTTTGGGCGTGTTGGATTAGTTTTTGGGTGACATGGCCGTGTTCCCAAGCCGTGTTAGCTACTGTGAGTTTTGGTTTAAGAGACACGGCCACAAGCTTGGCCGTGTCCCTTGCCCGTGTTGCTTACTGTCCAAGTGGGTTGAGTGACACGGCCACAAGCTTGGCCGTGTCCCTCAAGTGGGCTGCCCGTGTCCCTCAAGTGTGATAGTTAGGGTTTTCATTCTTTGATCTTATTGCATTGCTTTGGTTCTCCAAAGGTAGGTTGGTCCTTAAACCTAACCCTAAACACTTTAAACACACTTGAATCAATGAATGATATAATCAAATGCATGTGTAAGGTCCTAAAGCTATGAATCATATCAATTGTTCTTTGCCCTAATTGCATTGTTGAGATTGAACAATGTTATGTTATGCATTGTGAATAGTAATGTGTTTCATAAGTAATATACATTGAAATGTATATCAAAGATGCAATGATAATTCAAATAAGACATGATATGAGACAATGCCATTGTGTTTGGCTATGATGATGTGATTGAAAGAAATAAGGCATGTTTGACTAAATGTTGTTGAGAATTGAGAATGAAAATGATAATTGAATAATAAATGAATTGTGTGGCTAATGTGTTATTCCATTTTCAGAGTTGGTTGTTGGTGGCATGCCTAATAAGTGTAACAATCTCTTGAAGTTAGGTTGGATTGAATCCTTGAAGCCTAATTGAGATGTTACCACCCTTGAAGCTAGGTTGGGTTAGTTCTTGAAGCCAAGTTGGGTAGAAGCTTAGCATGCTTTGCTCCCCTTGAAGCTTGGTTGAACTTAATCCTTGAAGCCTAGTTGGGTATATGATATTGATAAATGTGATAACAAAACCAAAGCATTAACTCTGAAAATTGAATGGCATATTAGTGTGTCTTGGGCCCATGCTTGTCTTTGTTTAGTGTTGATTATGAATGGTTAAATGAATACTAATGAGGTATATGAAAAGATATTGAAATGTGATATGTAATGTGAAAATATGTTGTTAGTTTTGCATATATGATGTTATATGTATAATATGGATTGAGAAATGACATTGCATTGCACTAAGTCATATCATTTGCATGATTATCTTACTAAGCCGTTGGCTTAGCGCGATAGTGTTTAATCGCGCAGGTAATAGAGTTGATAGAGTTGAACCCGAGAGTTCATCAAGACCAAGTGAGAGTAGACCTTGAAGAATCCATTTTGGGAGCTTAAAGATCAGAGCAAACTTGCCAATCATGTATACTTCTTTATATTTTGTAAAGAAATGTTTAATACGTAAATATGTACTTATTTTATAACTTCCGCTGTGTAATATTTAAGTGTATATATATATAACTAATATGTTTTGTTTTATAAGTAAATGATCTACTTTTCTATAATGTATAATGATAAGGGTATTGTATCAAGTTTTAAAGTGTTTTGAATGTTAAGAGAACTGTAGCATCCCTATGTTTGGTGCACTTATGCTACATTGTTGTGATTGTGGTGTGTGTGCATTGGATATGGGGGTGTTACACTCTGACTGCCCATCTGTTTGCGGATGAAAAGCAGTGCTGAAGTGTAATCGAGAACCCAAAGCACTATGTAAACTCTTCCAAAACCTTGAAGTAAACCGGGGATCTCGATTAGACACTACAGAAATTGGGATACCATGCAATTTCACAATCTCGTGGATATACAGCTCAGCTAACCTCTCCAAAGAATAATCCATCCGAACCGGAAGAAAATGTGTTGTCTTAGTTAACCTATCAACAATCACCCAAACAGCATCATGCTTCCTTTGTGTCAATGGTAGACCAGATACAAAATCCATTGTCACTCTTTCCCATTTCCATTCAGGTACTGATAACGGTTGAAGTAATCCTGTTGGAACTTGATGCTCAGCTTTTACTCTCTGACATGTGAGACATTTGGATACAAACTCCGCTATGTCTCTCTTCATACCGGACCACCAGTAATACTGCTTAAATCATGATACATCTTTGTATTGCCCGGATACATAGCAAATACTGATTGATGGGCTTCTTCTAAAATGATCCTTCTCAAATTAGCATCATCAGGTACACACAATCTGTCTTTAAACCAAAGACTCCCATCACTTCTCACAATAAAATCTCGACTCTTTCCATTCTGGCAATCTGAAACAATCTTTTGAATCTTCTCATCCACCAATTGAGCCTCTCTAATCTGATCTAACAATACCGGTTTCAATTGCAACTGTGCCAACAATGCACCATCATCACAAGATGCAAATCTAGCATGCAATGCTCTCAACTCAACAAGCAACGAGAGCGAATAAATAGTCAAACCTGCTAAAGACTTCCGACTCAAGGCATCAGCAACAACATTTGCTTTGCCAGGATGATAGTCAATCAAACAGTCGTAGTCTTTAATCAACTCCAACCATCTCCTCTGTCGAAGATTGAGCTCTCTTTGGACACCCAAATATTTTAAACTTTTATGATCCGTATAGATAAAGTACTTTTCCCCATACAAATAGTGTCGCCAAATCTTCAATGCAAACACAATGGCTGCTAACTCTAAATCATGGGTCGGATAATTGAGCTCATGCGGTTTCAACTGCCGAGAAGCATAAGCTATAACTTTACCTTCTTGCATCAAAACACAACCCAAACCATTATGTGAAGCATCACTGTAAATCACATATGGTTTATCTTCTACAGGTAAAGTAAGAACAGGTGCTTGAGTCAACATCTCTTTCAACTGTTCAAAGCTAGCTTGACACTGATCTGTCCACACAAATCTAACTCCCTTTCGAAGTAACCTGGTAAGTGGAGTAGCTATCAATGAAAATCCTTTCACAAATCGTCGGTAATAGCCTGCCAAACCCAAAAAACTTCTAACTTCAGTCACAGACTTTGGTGGACTCCAATTCAAAATAGCTTCAACCTTACTCGGATCAACTCTAATACCTTCTGCTGAAACTATATGACAGAGAAAAGTTACTTGGTCAAGCCAAAACTCACACTTCAACAACTTAGCAAACAATTGCTTCTCTCTCAAGATCTGCAGCACAGTCCGCAGATGCTTGTCATGTTCCTCCTCATTACGCGAATACACTAAGATATCATCGATAAAAACTACTACAAACTGATCCAAATAGGGCCTAAATACCCTATTCATCAAGTCCATAAAAACTGCAGGTGGATTCGTCAAACCAAAAGGCATAACTAGAAACTCATAATGCCCATACCTTGGACGAAAGGCTGTCTTAGGAACATCTTCAGCTCTGACCCTCAACTGATGGTACCCTGATCTCAAATCTATTTTGGAAAACACTGCTGCACCCTTCAATTGATCAAAGAGATCAACAATTCTAGGCAAAGGATATTTATTTTTAATTGTCACCTTGTTCAATTGCCTATAATCGATACAGAATCTTATAGTACCATCCTTCTTCTTCACAAATAAAACAGGAGCTCCCCACGGTGACACACTAGGGCGAATAAACCCTTTATCCATCAACTCCTGCAACTGCACCTTCAATTCTCTCAATTCAGCAAGTGCCATTCTATAAGGAGTAATAGAGATAGGAGTGGTACTAGATAGGAGTGGTACTAGGCAATAATTCAATACCAAACTCCACCTCTCTCTCAAGAGGTAACCCTGGCAACTCTTCTGGAAACACATCAGGAAACTCTGCAACTGTAGGTATACTATCAATTTGAGAACCCCTTACTCTAGTATCCACCACATGATAAAGATAAGCATCACACCCTTTTTTAATCAACCTCCTAGCTGCAACAGCTGAAACAAACAAGGATGCTAGCTATCCCTGCTCACTAGATACTATCACATCTCTACCATCATCAGTTCTCAAGGTAATAACTTTCTTTTGACAGTCTACCACAGCTCCATGTCTAAATAACCAGTCCATGCCTAGGATCAAATCATATTCCTTAAAAGGCATTTCAATCAAATCTCCACAAAACTCCTCACCTTGCACCACTACCGCACTATCTCTGTGCACCTTGCTAACAATCACACTATGCCCTAAAGGATTTGTCACCAATACATCAAATCCTAGGGATTCAACATGCAATTCAGACGCAGGCAAAACAGATGCACTAATATATGAATGTGTGGATCCATGATCAATCAAAGCAAGTACTGAAATACCAAATAAAGAGAAAGTACCAGCTATGACTGCTGATGCATTTGGCTGCCTCTGCATCACATATATCCTTTGAGAAGATCTAGCCTCCTCTGGTCTACTCTCCCTAGATGAAGAACCTCCTCTAGAACTGAACCCAGATCTACCTCCTCTGCTGAAACTTCTGCCTCCTCGACCTCCCCTCACACTAAGTCGAGAAGCTGCAGAATCTACTGACATCTGCTCCTGCCTCTCAAGACAATCTCTAACAAAATGATCAGGCGATCCACATCTGAAACATACCCCTGCTACACCAGTTTTCCAACAAGTACCACCATGTGGCCTACCACAATGAATACATATGGGTAGAGTGGATCTCTGAATCACTGGGGTTGGAGCACTCGCCACAGAAACTGTAGGTCTCGATCTCTGCCTCTGAAACTGTACTGACCTACCAGCTGGCCTCTGACTCCTACTAACCCGAGGAACAAAACTTCCTTTACCTCTTTTCACGGATGAAGACCCTGCTTCAAACTGGGGTCTTCTAGCCCTGATCTCTTCCTCAGAAGCAGCCGCAATACCCTGAGCTCTCTCCACACTCCTAGCTACTGTAACAAGCTAGGAAAAATCATGATATCTAGATCCAGCTACCAGGCACATGATAGAGGGTCTCAATCCCTCCTCAAATCTCCTGTATCTATCTATCTCATCAGATATAATACCCCCAGCATACTGGCTCAACCGGATAAACTCTAGTTCATATTCTGTCACAGTCCGGTGATCTTGCTTCAAGCTTAGAAATTCCATTTTCTTCACATCTTTATACTCCCTTGGAGTATACTTCAATTCAAACTCTCTTAGAAAATCAGCATAGGACAATGTAGGTGGATCATCCATAGCATGAGGCACTGTCTTCCACCAATCATATGCATCCTTCTGCAACAATGATCTTGCATAAACAAATTTTTCTTCTGGAGTGGCTTGCAACTGAATGAATATTCTCTGTACTTTATCTAGCCACTGCTCAGCTACAGCTGGATCAATAGCACCCAAAAAATTTTCTACTCCATACTTCCTTAATTTATCATACTGTCTCACTGATACCAAAGGCTGTGGGGGTGGTGGCGGTGTTTGCACTGGTGCTTGCCTCAATAACTCAACCACATGCCTAAGCCAAACTGGCGGAACCTTCTCACCAGCTGGTCTCCCCGACATAGAAGCAGGTACCTCTCCAGCACTATCCACTCTAGCTCCCTCTCTAACCTCATCAGGAGCTACACTCTCCGCACTTCCCTCTACTGACTGACGTAAGTGAGAATCCATCACAACCTATATCTGCAGACACAGTAGAATACATCTTATTAAAGATTAGAGACTGCCAATACCAAACATGTATGTTATTCAAAAACTATCTTTTAAAATCAAAATATTCTTTTTCTTACATTTTACTTAGGTTGAGAATCTCAAACCTAGGCTCTGATACCAAAACAATTGTAACACCCCTACATGCGGTACACGCACACTACAACCACCACAATGTAATATTCGTGCACTGAACATAGGGATGCTACGGTTTTCCTTAACATTCAAATCATTTTAAAATGATATCATGATCTTTCTCATTATACATTATAGAAAATAAGTAATTAACTTGTAATATAAAACAATATAGATAGATATATATACATTTACTTAATACGCAGCGGAATTTATAAAATATTTACATATATGAATACTCTCAAAACTATATTTACAATTATACATATATTTACATTAAAATCAATACTTTACAAAATATAAAGGAGTTATACATGATTGGCAGCTCTTCTCTGATCTTTAAGTCCCAAAATAAATTCTTCAATGCCTAGTCTTACTCGGTCTCGAGGAACTCTCGGGTTCAACTCTGTCACCTGCGCGATCAACACTATCGCGCTAAGCCAACGGCTTAGTAGTACAAAGTATGCTAGCATTATGCTTTAATGCAATGCAATGTCATACATTTTAATAATCAATACAACTTCATAGATAGAAAGAGAATATCACACCTTAGTATTTCATAAATCATACACATATCAACATATCACATTTCAAAGTCCTTCCATAGATCTCATTATTCAATTATTTTACCATCAATGAATCACATTCAAACAAAGACAAGCATGGGCCCAAAATACACTAATATGCCATTCTATTTTCAGAGTTAATGCTTTGGTTTTGTTATCACATTTATCATTATCATTATCCCAACTAGGCTTCAAGGAGTAGGTTCAACCAAGCTTCAAGGGGAACAAAGCATGCTAAGTATCAACCCAACTTGGCTTCAAGAACCAACCCAACCTAGCTTCAAGGGTTGTAACATCTCAATTAGGCTTCAAGGACTAGATCCAACCAAGCTTCAAGGGGAGTAAAACATGTTAAACTTCTACCCAACTTGGCTTCAAGGATCAAGCCCAACCTAACTTCAAGAGATTGTTTCTAATAGTAGGCATGCCACCATCAACAAAACTCTGAAAATAGAATAACACATTAGACACACAATTCATTCATTATCTCATCATCAATTCCATTCTCAATTCTCATTATCAATTAGGCAAACATGCCTCATTAAAGTCATTATAGCCAATCACAATGGCTTTACATTCCATCACATCTCAAGCCGCATTTCAAATATATAATCATTTACATTATCATATCTTTCACATTATTTATGTAACATCATTGATAATACATAACAAAGTATAGCATTCATATGAATTAGAAATGTAATAATGCAATATTTGTACTTACATCAATAACAATTCACACAACTCTAAACACTTTCCTTTTTCCAAGATCCTTTTACTTCTTAGATTAATGACAAATCACTTTCTTCAAGACCTAATCAAAAAATAATAACATACACTTGCTTAAGGATACATATGAGATAATCAAATTAAGAGTTAACTAGGGCAGACCCTAAACATGACACGCTCAACCACACGGGCGTGTCCCTGACCGTGCCATAACTCCACAACATAAAAGCTTTTACACGCTCAGAACCACGGGCGTGTCACTGGGCGTGTAATACATTCTGCCTCTCTTAAAAATATCAACACGTCCAACAACGTGAGCGTGCTCATGGCCGTGTAAACTCTATAATCTCACAGTAGCTATGACACGCTTAATAACACGGGCGTGTTACTGGTCGTGTCAAACCTACTGCCTCCAACACTATTGACACGCCTAAAACTCTGAACGTGCTCCCGGGCGTGTCAGGCCAAAAACTCAGATTCCGCCCAACAAAACACTTCTTTTCACCAACATCCACTTCAAACAAAATTAACAAAACATACCCAAAAACCATCTTAAACTTACAAAAACACCAAAACAACTCCACATCTATAACAAACACAAATCATAAATATCATCACAAAACCTTAAACACAAATACAACACCATCTCTTCCAACCAACTTACTCTTTTCTTCAATCCATCCTTATAATCCATAATCAATCTAATCAAACACTCTTAAACATATCACAATCAAACAACACACCCTTAAAACTCTATCAACTCACAACACAACTTCAAATAAGCAAAGAAATCAAAAGAGGACTTACCAAAGTAATGAAACTTCTTGAATCACCAACTTGATCACTTAGATCTTCCTTCAATTTGAGCTTAGAACCTTAAACTCCTCTCTTGCTCCCTTGCTTTCTCTTGTTTATGGAGGAGCCGGCCACAACAAAAAGAAAAGAAGAAAAGAACAATGAAGAAACAAAGTCAACTCCTCTTTAAATCTCCACCAAGTTTTTCATCATGAGCAATTACCTAAACACCCTTTTGCCATATGTTTTGATTTCCTTTAAAGCACTTGCCATCTTTTAGTAATTTCACAAATCACAAATAAAATATCTTCTTCCCTTGACCACTCATTTGACTTGCATATATATTATATATATATTATCATATAAACAACATATACACTTCTCTCTATACACTCTTTCCTTTCCCATAACACATATACATTATATCCAATTTAAAACAACAACAATATTCAAAACTTCTAAGGCATACATTGGGATATTACAGAGGTTCTTTGGAAAGAATCATGATAGAGAAGAGGCAACTTGGGAGAGTGAGCAAGCGATGCGAGATCAGTATCCTCAATTATTTCAAACATGATAACAAGTAATTTTGAGGATGAAATTATTTTGTAGAGGGGGAGAATTGTAATATCCTAAACTATACCCTAAACTTTTGGAGTGTTAATTGTTGTATTGGATTAAATAATTTAAAGTGTATATGTTTTGTATATGGAGATAAAAATAATATATACAAGATTATGTCTTTTTGGTCAAAAGAGATATTTTGATTAATTAAATGGATATGTTTAATGTTAGTGGAAGATGATGTAGTGGATTTAATATTATATAGTTTAAATGTATGGTGGAGAGTAATTTTGGGAAAAGTGGTTTGGTTAAAAGAGAAGAGTGTTGACTTTCTTTCTTTCTTCTTCTTCTTTCATCTTCATCTTCTTCTTTTCTTCTCTTTGGCCGGCCAGCCTTAGCAACAAAAGGAAAAGAGATTTTGTTGCTTCCAAGCTCAAGAGATTGAAGGTTTTCAAGAGATCAAGTTGGAATTTTAAGGACTTTCTTCACTTTTGGTAAGTTTCCAACTTGTTTCTTGGTTTTCTTTTGAGTTTGTGTTCTTGGGCTTGTTGGATGGTCGTTTTGGTATATATGAGGGCTGTGTTATTTTGTTAACTTTGATTTTTGGGTTTGGATTGAAGAGAAAAAAGGGTTGAGTTTGGTGAAAGAGGCAAGTGTGTGGATTGTGTGATTTTTGAGTTGTGAATATGGTGGTGTTTGTGTTTGATGTTTGTAATTGAGTTGTTTTGATATTATGCAAGTATTATATGGTTTGTTGATGGTTTTGGTTGAGTTGTGTGTTGTTGATTTGGCTACTGGAAGTTGATTGTTGATTGTGGCTATGTTGGTGTCGATTTAAGGGTTTTTGGCCTGACACGCCCAAGAGCACGGCCATGTCTTTGGCATGTCGTTGGTTATATTTTTTGGGTTGGTAACACGAGCAGTGACACGCCCATGTCACTGAGCATGTCACAGCTTTTGTGTAGTAGTAGCATTGACACGGCCAGTGACACCCATGTCACTGAGCGTGTCATAGCTATTGTGTTGTTGGTTGATTGACACGTCCAGTGACACGCCCATGTCACTGAGCATGTCATAGCTTCTGTGTTGGAGGAAGATTGACACGACCAGTGACATGCCTATGTCACTGAGCATGTCAAAGCTTCTGTGTTGTGGGTTTAGGGCACGGTCAGGGATCACCCGTGTTGTTGAGCGTGTCAAGTGTAGAGTTTTCCCTAGATAGTTTCTTCCTTATTTTCTTCTTGTGTATCACTAAGTGAGTGTGTATGATCAACTTTGGATTAGGTTTTGAAGATATTTGAGCTACCTTAATTAAAGTGTTGAGAGTTATCTTGGAAGAGGAGTTGATAGAGTGGTGTTGTTGCTCTTAGAGGTAAGTATAAACTTTGAATGATTGCATACATTTACATGACATTGAGACTTAACACATTTAATTGAGAAATGTGTTAAGTTACTTGATATATTATTGATGAATGAGATATATGTTATGATATGCATAATGTTGAATGATGTGATGAGATATGTGAAAATATAATGGAACAAATTGATATTGATATAAAAGAGAAGAATGAGAAAAGATGAGAAAAATGTTGATATAATAAGGCAATGAGCCTAATTTGATTATGAGAAATGAAATGAGAAATGAATTGTGAAAGAGATTGATAATGAGATAAATGAATTAATTGTGTGCCTAGTATGTTATTCAATTTTTAGAGTTCTGGGTTTGGCGGCATGCCTATGAATCGTTGGGCAGGTGAAAAGACCGGGTCGTAAGCTGAGCCCAGCTAAAAAAATGTGAAATGTTATGTTTTTGAGGTGGAAAGACTGGGTCGTAAGCCTCAAAAACTATAACACCGGGTTGAGGACCAAGATACTGAGGCCCTAGGGTCTAGCCTGGTTGAGGTCTAAGAGATGGGGTCTGTTACATTATCCATGGATATATATATTGCCTACTGGCGTGATGAATGTTATTATGGACCTGGTTAATTGAAGTGTCCCAGCACCCCCACAACGCCTTGTTAATTGATGAGACATATTGCCTATGGGTAAGAAGTGTCCCAGCACCCCCACAATGCTTGGTTAATTGACACCAACATCCTTTTCAAGTGCAAATATTATTAAAATCTTAACTTATTAAAATTGTAACACCCCTTCCCGACCTATGAATAAGCCGAGGAGGAATGCTACATCGGGATACGAGTTCTGGTTATGTCAGCTTACTTAATGTTCCTTATAAAAATTTTCCAAAAATTTTGACGGAGTCTCCCTTAAAATTCTAGGTCCCAAGTGTCGACAAAACTGATTTTTCTTATTTTTGAAAAACATTTTGTTTCACAATTCAATTCAAAATAACGATCAAGTTGAGTCCAAAACTAGAATTTACTATTCATATGGTCATTTTGTTAATATTCATTTGGTCATTTTTCAAAAGTAATCCAATTGATTCCTTATGCATATAAATGAGCATGATGTTATTAAAATGACAAAATATGATATTTCACATTGAAATAATATAAGAAACATAAGTCGATAATTGTATAATGCATATTCGATTAAGAAATGGCATGAAAATTTTGACTCCACTGGGTATCTGGGATAGTACTGAGTAGGGTAAGGGTATGATATATCATACTATATGCAGTGCTGCTTTAATATAGGACTTCGGTCCGAGTTATATAGGGTGACGACTCGAGCTATATAGGACTTCGGTCCGAGTTATATAGGGAAATCGCCCGAGTTATATAGGACTCCGGTCCGAGGGTTTCTGCCACAGATTCCACAGGGCTTGGTCTGCAATTTTTTTTAGGGCCACAGCCACAGAATATATATACAGTTGTTTCAGTTAGTTCCTTACCATACGTTAGTCTACCAAATTACCTTGTGGAGAGAACTGATAAAATGATAATAACTGAATATATGGCATGTATGGATTGTTTTTACTGTGATATTATTTTTCAATACTCATTGCTTTTAAAAGTGCATTATGCTTTTATTATTTATTTTTTGTAATTAGTTAAAGTACCCACTAAGCAATGCTTAGCGAGTTTAATTTCTTCTAAACTCGTAGGCTATTAGCAAGGAGCCAGTAGCGAGCAGAGGAGTCCTGCGATCTGTCGGTCATCAACAAACTTAGGTGGTGCTTTTCATTTTGTATTTTGGTATTAGAAACTGGCATGTACTTATTTGAACAATACAAAGAGATAACTTGATGTAGCATGTAAATCTAGTAATGTATAATAACTATATGGTTTTAAATTGAGTTGGGTTGTAAATATAGAAGTGTGAATTCTTCTTGTAGGATTGTAGTTGAGGTTATAAGGGTAGATTATTGGGAGTGTGCTTGAACTGAATTGTGAAACAAAATATTTTTGAAAAATAAGAAAAATCAGTTTTGTCGACACTTGGGACCTAGAATTTTAAGGGAGACTTCGTCAAAATTTTTGGAAAATTTTTATAAGGAACATTAAGTAAGCTGACATAACCAGAACTCGTATCCCGATGTAGCATTCCTCATCGGCTTATTCATAGGACGGGAAGGGGTGTTACATTTGTGCTATCAGAGAATAGGTTTAGTCGATTCTGGGAGATAGGTAGTAAGTAAATAACTATGTGTGCCATGTAAGATAAAGTAAGGAGAAAGTTATATGATGAATAGGTTGATGTACATGCCAGATAGGAATTGATAATCGTGTTATATGTTGATGAACTAAGCAGATAGCTAATTATGTCAATGTAGGATGTCTCTAGATTAGTGGCAAAAGCAATAGACAGTAGTTAAAGAACATTAAGTATATAGAATGAGTAAGCTTCGAGGCGAAGCTTAAATTAAAGGGGATAGAATTGTAACATCCCAAATTCCAGATTGGTAAGAAACAGACATAGAGGATATGATTTAGGCTTAGAACAAAGGAGTTTAGAACATGACCTATAACTTGAGCTCGAATTACATTCAAGTTAATGATAGAATTAGACAGTCTCAAAGAAGACTTAATTGTTTATTTGTGTCTTAGCTAGATGTTTAACTTGAAATTACTCAATTTGGAGTTGTACAAAATAAGATATGATGGATTTAGTAGACAATGTGCAAGCTGCCTCAGGACAGCATAGTAGGCTTGACTTCAAAGGACCGTCAAAAATCAGATATAGCTCGGATCGACCTAAAATTTTGACACAATATAGCCCAGGATGTCTAGTTTCAGTGGGAATAAGAATTACTTAATTTGGAATGGGTATTTATGAAATTTTATATATGTTCTACTCGGTAAATGGGTAAAACTGGTCTGGAATGGGGGTTATATCGTGTGAGGTCAAGACCATGGCAACTAGTCAAGTGAGACCAAGACCACGCAGTTATCTTATATATTCCATATCGTGTGAGACCAAGACCATGGCAATTAGTCATGTGAGGTCAAGACCACGCGTAACTCTATACGAGGCCTCATTCCGAGATTGGTGTATTCATAATTACCTAGTGGAGCTGATTAACTCGTAATTATAATGAAGTTATATTACATGTTGTTTACAGATTAACTCGTAATTAAATGTAACACCCCTTCTCGACCTATGAATAAGGCGAGGAGGAATGCTACATCGGGATACGAGTTCTGGTTATGTCAGCTTACTTAATGTTCCTTATAAAAATTTTCCAAAAATTTTGACGTAGTCTCCCTTAAAATTCTAGGTCCCAAGTGTCGACAAAACTGATTTTTCTTATTTTTGAAAAACATTTTGTTTCACAATTCAATTCAAGCACACTCCCAATAATCCACCCTTATAACCTCAACTACAATCCTGCAAGAAGAATTCACACTTCGATATTCACAACCCAACTCAATTTAAAACCATACAGTTATTATACATTACTAGTTTTACATGCTACATCAAGTTATCTCTTTGTATTGTTCAAATAAGTACATGCTAGTTTCTAATACCAAAATACAAAATGAAAAGCACCACCTAAGTTTGTTGATGACCGATAGATCACAGGACTCCTCTGTTCGCTACTGGCTCCTTGGTAATAGCCTACGAGTTTAGAAGAAACTAAACTCGCTAAGCATTGCTTAGTTTGGTACTTTAACTAATTACGAAAAATAAATAATAAAAGTGTAAACAACATGTAATATAACTTCATTATAGTTACGAGTTAATCTGCTCCACTAGGTAATTATGAATACACCAATCTCGGAATGAGGCCTCGTATAGAGTTACGCGTGGTCTTGACCTCACATGACTAATTGCCATGGTCTTGGTCTCACACGATATGGAATATACAAGATAACTACGTGGTCTTGGTCTCACATGACTAGTTGCCATGGTCTTGACCTCACACGATATAACCCCCATTCCAGACCGGTTTTACCCATTTACCGAGTAGAACATATATAACATTTCATAAATACCCATTCCAAATTAAGTAATTCTTATTCCCACTGAAACTAGACATCCGGGGATATATTGTGTCAAAATTTCAGGTCAATCTGAGCTATATCTGATTTTTGATGGGTCTTTGAAGTCAAGCCTACTATGCTGTCCTGAGGCAGCTTGCACATTGTCTACTAAATCCATCATATCTTATTTTGTACAACTCCAATATGAGTAATTTTAAGTTATACATCTAGCTAAGACACAAATAAACAATTAAGTCTTCTTTGAGACTCTCTAATTCTGTCATTAACTTGAATGAAATTCGAGCTCAAGTTATAGGTCATGTTCTAAACTCCTTTGTTCTAAGCCTAAATCATATCCTCTATGTCTGTTTGTTACCAATCTGGAATTCGGGATGTTACAAAAATATCATCCATACTACATACAAATTAAGGTGAATAAACATTTATTGCATTAAAATCAAAGAAGTTTCAAACAAACACAAAAGTGGGCACCCATACAAAATGGAAACATGCCCTTACAATAATATCCAATGTCCAAAATAAAAGTAAAACAAAATAGGACACCCAATAAAAGGAGAAAACATGCCCCTCACAGTTGTCCGAAAGTCTTTAAAAAAATTAAATTACAAAAAATAAATAAATTGAAAAGAAAACCTATGAGTGGAAACAAGCCTTTTACATCCTTTAAATCCAAGTAATAAAATTAACAGCATTCAACTATTCATAGAACAACAAATAATCCAAACATGTAGTTTAATCATCTCACAAATAATAATACATTAGAGTTTAATAAAAGGAAATTAAGGCTAATTGCAAAGAATTACAATCCATAAATAAATATTGACCTAATCGATGAGGGGTTGTGTACGGCGGTTCCGCTAGCTAGTTAGCAGGCAGGGAGCAAGGGGACAGCGCCCCCAAAAGGTGGACGGTTTACATGATATGGTTTTGTAGGGGAATTAGGGTTTTATCTAAACTAGGGTTTTATATTTATACAAATTAGGGTTTTTGAATAAGAATTAGGGTTTACAAATAAGGTTTAGGGCTTTTAAAACAAAACTAGGGTTTTATGATTTTGAAAACAAGATTAGAGTTTAGAAATAAGGTTTAAGGTTTTGATGTTCATGGTTCAATTTGGTTTCCAAAGTTAATAATTTAATGTTGCTGGAATTAAATTGACTACTGGATTAAAATGATTTAAAAGAAAATTAACCTGACTATGTAAAAGAAAATAGATTAATAAATCTCACCTCCATTGTTGGTTACTTAAACTTTGTATTTATAGGCACAAAGAGTTTAGTACCCTAACCCTAATATGCTTAATTCGACAGTTATTCGAAGTTTGATCTTAATTAGGAAATCTAAAACAATTTAATAAGCCAAATTACGCTCGAATTAAGAGATCGTGGCAAATTGGCATTAGCCAATTTGTGATGGTAAGCCATCTATGGCGAATTTGGCAATGCAAATTCACCATGGAGGCTATTCCATGGCGAATTGGCTTCCAATGGCTTCCATAGTGAATTGGCAAAAGCCAATTCATTATGAATTTAGGTTTTGGCTTGGTCTTACTTGGTTTTGAATTTTAAAATTGAATCAAACATATTTTGGTCTTTAAGTAATAAATCAGGCCAGGTTTAGGGCTTTAAAAATTAAGCCAACTTAAATTAGTCCTTTTAAAACTAGACCGACCTATTTCAAAGCTATAAACTAGGTTTAAGCTTTTAAAATCAAACAAAATTTAGCTTGGCCTTTCTTAATTGAGATTGGATTATCTTAGGGCCAAAATTAAGGGTCTACAGTTTGCCCCTTGCTTGAGCAATTTGAGACTTTAGTAGAAGAGAGCGAAAAGCAACACGACTTTGAACTAATCTTGGATATGGATGGGTTCTGGACCTGAGGGTTCCCATCTAGAGAGCAAATTTGGGGTCTTGACCTGACACATGATTAGATTTTTATGCATGTACCTAGACTAGATTTGAGTTCTAGACTCGACATTGGATTTGGATTCAAGACACCAAATTGGATTTGGGTTCTTGACCTGAAACTATATTTGGGTTCTCGACCCAATACTGAATTTGGGTTTTCAACCCAAGACTGGAGTTGGGTTCTAGACCTGAGACTTAAGCACTTTTAGCTAGATTGTCCATTTATCATTTGAGAATTCTAGCTTTCTTCTAGCCATTTGTTCCATTCTTTAATGGATTCTACTGACCTTCTGTCATTTGAGAGTGCATGCTTTCTTCTAGCTAAACAATTTTAGTTCTTCTAGCTGACTGACCTTCTATCAATTGAAGGTTTTGGCTTTCTTCTAGCCAAACAATTTCAACTCTTCTAACTAGACTAATCTTCTGTCAGTTGAGGGTTCTTTCTTCTATCTCATTATTCTATTTTTCAACGGATTGTGGGTCTTCACCCTTCAAAATGGAACTTCATCCTTGGTCATCGGGTTTTCACCCTTCAAAATAGATCTTCAGGTCTTCACCCTTCAAAATGGATCTTCATCCTTGGACATTTTTCCTATATTGACTTCAGCTCTTCTAGCTGGACTAATCTTTTGTCCTTTTTGTCTTTTGCATTTTCATTCCTTTGGGAGTTCTCACTTTCTTCTTGTTCTGTTCTTTTTGTTCATTCTTTTGCAAAAAAAATCATCTATTTTTTAAATAGCTCTTATATCCTTTCTTTGCCCTCAGTGTGAAAAAATATTGAAAGTGAGTTTGAAAATGTTTTGTACACGCATAAAATCAAAATTTGAAAAGAGAAGCTTTGCCCCTATGTAGGCTCAAACCAATGATTTTGTTTCCATGCATACTCATATTGATGTTTGTATTTTGTTTATATGTTTTCATAAGCCTGCATCTCTTATTTATTTTTCAATGGCCTTTTTATGCCCCCCCTTCCAATTCCATATATGCTTCTCAATGTTTGCTTCCTAGTATATTGCTGTTCATTTTGACAATGAATGGGCAATACAAGACAACAAAATGCATTATGATATGCTCATGTATACAAGATATGCATGAATAATGCTTACAACGGTTCCATTGACTAACAGATAAAGGCGATCAGGCAAAGAGCTCCCATTGATTTGTTCCAGATGCTTGTTTACATCTTGTATTAGAATATTAGAAGATTTTACATCTATGGCTTTTATCTTCTAGATGTACAAAGTACGAGTAAAGGGGGCCCCAGTAGGGTAGAGACACGAGAGACATCCATTTGGTTAGTAACTTCTTAATGACATGACCTTGCAAGTGATCCTTTCATTAGCCCTCTTTTACCCATTACGTCCTTTGAAGTTTGACAATACAACATTCATCCCTTAACTTGATGGTTTATATGACAAATATTTTTTTATAAATCTTAAAATCATATTTTGGCATTGTCAAATCAATGTTATTATACCTCAGAACTCGACTTTTCAAATTAACATAGCTATAAAATGACAACTCTAGTTACCATACTAAACTTGGGAATTATTTCCATTTAAGCAAGAACTATTGCACTTCATATAGGCACATACATATTACTTGGCCAATGGTCTCATTGAGTTTAAATATTGTCTACCTCATATGCATGCTTATTCAAACTATCTTCACTAATAGACTCTACCTATGAAGAGAGATCAACAGGTCTTTAATAGTCTTGAAATGGGGTCTATAAGGGACACGAGTTAAATGAAGGTCATTTTTAAACTAGAGCTGATGTGACACAGCTGACAAAACTTCACACTATAAACTTCTTGTTAGAATTTTCTACTATCAGAAGTTCTATTTTAACCTTTTGGGCATCACTTTTATCTTCTAACTTCATGTACAAAGCTTGAATGTCCTTCCATCTTCTTAGCAAAAATCTGGATCCAATCAGTACTATCTTGATCTTTAGACCACCCTTTTTTTACTCTTTCTTTTCTTCCTTTTCCCTTTTGGAATATCAAGTTTAAGACTTTCAACATTGCGGACCTAGAGATATGCTGGATGAAATGAATGATGGTCTTTCCCTTATGTATTTGAGTCCTTGGCTGGGATGGACTAATTCAAGTTAGCCCGTCCTCGTAAAATAAGTGGAAGTCTTCTACTTTCTTTAGGTAAAAAAGAACTCGGTTGGCTTTCTGAATCGTCTTTTTGGATTTTATTTTCTTTTCCATATTTTCTTCTTCTTTTTTTCTTCTTCTTGTCTTTTTTTTTCTTTATTTTCTTTTCTATTTGTTCCTTTCTTGTTTTTGTTTCATTTTTGCCCTACCTCTAAGAGAGTTATCTTATTTGTACCATTTTATGCTTCTTGATATGAATGAGGTATGATGAGTCTACTTCAGTGAGGATGAATCCTTTGTTGCCTTGATGTCATTCTGTGATATTAGGTCTAATTTAGGTGACCTTCAACTATCCCTATAGTCTTGGCATCTTCTTTCCCTTTTTTCCTTAGTGATCAGCAGACTTGCTATAAGTATCACAATAGCTCAGGGTAGGTCATTAGGGTTTATAAGCAAATGAAAAGCAAGCAAAAATTTTATGAATGCTCAAAAGGACAAACTAGGGATTGATGTTAATATTGTGAACACTAATTCTTGGCTTACCAAACAATGCCTAGATCATCTCTCTCTTAAATAAATAGAGTTCAATTTTGACTAAAAATTTTGTCAAAGCTTGTTCTAAGATAGACTAGGACCAAGACAAAGGTCATTATGTAGGAACCCTCTATAAGTAAGCGTACACAACTCAATGCTATAGAAAACTTCCCTCACCTAGTAAAGTCATTCAAACCATGATGCATAGTGTTGTCCCAAGATGGCAACCAAGAGGGGGGGGGGGGTGAATTGGTTTCCTCAAGAAGTAATGACAATTTAAAAAACTCAACAAACAAGAAGTGCGGAATACAAAGATTGTTGAGTGATGAAGGAAGAAAGAACACACAAGATTTATAGTGGTTCGGATTTACTTCAATCCTACATCCACTTCCTTAACAACTTGTTAAGGTTCCACTAGACTTTGAAGTTTTTACAAGCTCACTTCCAACTTTGGTGTTTTCACAAGTTCACACCTAACTTTACAAGTGTTTTTCTAAGGCTCACACTTACAACCCAATCAAGAGTTTTACAAGGCTCACTCTCACAACCCAAGTGTTTCCCAAGCTTACACTCAAACTTATACAATGGCGTTTTCAAATGCTAACACCTAACATACATTACAATTCAAATGTAAGTTTAAGTAATAGAAAATTTGTTGCTTGGCTATCAAAATCTGATTTCTTGCTTGCTCTTTTTTCTTTTCTCAGAGAGACATTGTATTTATAGCCAATGTGGTCTTACTAGCCGTTATAGACATTAAGAATAATGTATTGGTAGATTAGACCTTCTTTACTTAAACTGCCCGAAGCACTTCGCGGTCGCCCTTCATGCAAGGATGGTCGCGCTCATGCTTCTCGCGGTCGTCCTTTAACAGGGGACGGTCGCTACTTTTGAAAAGACTTCAACGGTCGAATGTTAGTGCTCTGCAGCTGGAATCTTGCCCACGATGTGTTTGTCGGACCGTTTCTTGCCCATGCTGTATTTGTCGGGACGGTCGCGCCAAGCAGAGGTGCGGTCGCCCTTTTTGAATTATGAAGTGGGTTTACAACGGTCATGTCACGTGTCACTTTCTGACAGAGCAAAAGAGATGTCCGCCATAATTTGAATCTTCGCGGTCGCCCTTGGTAGCTTTTCGCGGTCGAACTCACATACTCGCGTCGAGCTTCTGGACGCACCTGAGGACGCGAACACTACTGTCTCTTTGAGCAATTTCTTCTTGAATTGTTGGGCGGTCGCGACTCTGAATGGGGCGGTCGCTAAAGTGATAAGCGAGGTCGAGTTATTCACCGTTCTTGTCACCGCGAACCTTACTGTGATTGTAATGATTTAAGTTCCTTGAGTAGCGGTCGTGCAAATATTCGGACGGTCGCTATGCTGTAGGAGCGGTCACGACTGAGGTCGAACTTCTGACCGCGAAACCTACTGTGACAAGGTTTCATTCTGTAATTACTTGGAGCGGTCATATTTAGGTGATGTGCGACCGCGAGAATTGTTCTGTTCACCTTTAATTGAAGCAACCTAATCCTGCAACAAGATTTCTCAAACACAAGTTAAATAGATCATCCATTTGAGTTGTCAAGGATCAAAATTAAGATCATTTGTCTAACACATAGATACACTAATTTATAAATATCAAGCTAGACTCGTCATTGGTTGAGCACCAAAATGAACAAAGACTATAAAAAATTGAACGAAAGTAATTTATTCAAATAATCTTAATTTGAAAAACATAATGGTTCTAGAAAATTCAAGGAAAGAAAATGAAACAAAAACCAAACAAGCTAAGAGAAGTTTGTGAAGTTGGAGCTGAAAAATACTTCATCTACTTGTACATGTCAAGGGTGAGGATCTTTCCATCATTGATGAGATTTTGTATTTCATGCCTCAAACATACACATTGATTTGTGTCATAACCTAGAGTATGATGGAAGTAGAAATAATGTTAAGTGTTGAGCTTAGGCGATTAATGGCTATAGCAAATCCATCTTCATTAGACTTTCATACACCTTCAACAAAGGTTCCCTTAAATCTAAAAATTTATGCTTCTTTGTTGCCTCAGTCATTTCATTTATCCTAATATCTTTTTGTCCCCTTTGACTTTCCCCACTGGGATGATAGCCACCCTTATTGTTCCCTTTTCCATTGTATACATTCTTTTCTCTCCCCCATTCCTCAAATAAGTCTTTAAAACAGGAAGTGACCCATCATTTCTCATTTGATCTATATCAATGGACCTATTCATTGTTAAAGTTACCTTTCCCTTCTTCTTTATCTTAATGGGAGATGCTTCAATAACATTGTTGATGATCTCCAAAATTTCAATCAACTAGATCTTCATAATTTCAGCCAATTGATGTCGTAGCTCGATCATCCTAGCATTGAGAACTTCATATCCTATAGTTGGTTTGCATCCATCCTCCTAATGAAGCAATTAAATCAAAATCACTATTATAGGTGGTGTTATCGTATGCTCTTTAAATGCTATACTCCAGGTCCATGAGCCAGAAAGGATTAATGGGAATGTAATGTAATGCATGCATGCATGTATGCATGACTAATAAACAAAAAAACAAGCAAAGTCAGGACATCCCTTCCAACCATATATCATCAACACGCAAGTGACGAGTTTGTTTTCCTAGGTATATGATCAACAAAATATCAACGTGGGACATCTTATTTTTAAAAAGATTCACTTGGACGGTTTAAGCAATAGTTGTATTCTCAAATTTAGAAACCAGTCCATGATAATTCCTATTGATTAAGCTTTAATCCATTGGATCCACTAAAAATAGATTTTATGCTATATTATGAATTAAAACAAAATTAAAGTTTTTATTATGAATAGATTTCCTATTTGGAAAAACAACTAATGATTAATGCCACAAACAAGCCTATGATTCACAATTCTTGGTAAAAATTAGGCCCAAAATTAATTTTTCATATTCAATAAATGACCTAAATAGTTGTAAGTATATTTAAGAAGAAGGTGTAGACCCTTAATTTTGGCGCTGAATGAGCTTAGTTCTAATTAAGAGGTCTGAACTAAATTTAATATGATTGAATTAGGTCCAGTTGAAGTTGAAGTTGAAGTTGGTCAGTTCGGTTGGATCAGTCAGGCTCAATATGAGCCAAATAGACAATAGCCAAGAAGAAATGAGCCAAATAGACATTAGCCAAGTAGAAATGAGCCAAATAGACAAGAGCAATGCACATGTCTATTTCGGCATCAAAATAGACATTAGCAAAGCTCATATAGATTTGGGCATTGAAATAGACATGAGCAATGCTCATGTCTATTTTAGAATCCAAATAAACATGAGCAATTCTCATGTCAATTTGGGACATCCAAATCGACATGAGCCTAGCTCATGTTGACTTGGACACTCCAAGTCATCCAAGTCGGCATGAGCAATGGCTCATGTTGATTTGGACACTCCAAATCAACATGAGTCAGATCCATGTTGATTTGGACACTCTAAATTGATATGAATCCTAATTTGAAAAGAATTTGGCCAATTTATGAATCCTAATTGTGTTTAACTTTGGGACTGACAACCCTAATTGACACATTAAAAATAAACGTAGCCAGAGTTATCAAGGGGTGGTGATAATTAGCATGAATTATTATTAAAGAAAACCTAGCAGGCATATTTAGAAAAGGAGAGGGGCAATGAGTAAAAGGGGATGGTAGCAATACTAAGGGATAATTAAAATTTAAGACTAAGCAATCAGCACACAACAAGAAGGTAGTAGGCATTGCCTTCACTTTGCTCAACCAAGACTTAATAGTAGTGTATGCAGGAGGTTGGATCAGCATACAATTCGGTGAAGCCAACAAACAAAGGTGCGTTATTCTGTGTTTACTTCATTTAAGTTTATAGTGTTTTGCAATTGCTTTAATCCAGTAGCATGAAGTTGTTGGTTTAATTCCAGTAAAAATATATTGAAGTTGTTTAGTCCATTAGCAAATAAAGTTTGGTTGTGATTTAGTACAAAACTTTAATAACTTGATTTAATTTAATCTTTTTGGATCCAAACCCTAATTTTATAAAAACCTTAATTTCCAAAACAAAGCCCTAAATTCTAAATTAAAACTTTAAAACCTTAATTTTTAAACCAAAACCCTAATTTCCAAATTAAGGCCCTAAAACCCTAATTTTCAAACCAAAATCCTAGTTTTCCATTTAAAACCATAATTTTGTATTTAAAATCCTAAAACTATGTTTAAAATCATATAGGCCCCAATTTAAGATGTAAACGCTAATTTTGTGTATTGAATACTTTATGTAAGATTAAAAACCTAGGTTTGATTATTTAATATATCATTATATACTTATGATGGATGATTTATTTTATTTGATTTATAATGGATGATTTACTTTTAATTATTGTGAATGTTTGAATGTTTTAATATATATGATTTATTATTTTAACGTTACTTATTTTTAATTTCATTATGTAGGAGGTATGTTTCCACATTGTGGATACCTCATTAATTATCTTCCTATGTAATTTGATTTATTTTAGATTTTTGGATTATTGTAAAGGATATGTTTCTACCAAATGGTGGGTGTCCTTATAACACCCCTTCCCGACCTATGAATAAGCCGAGGAGGAATGCTACATCGGGATACGAGCTCTGGTTATGTCAGCTTACTTAATGTTCCTTATAAAAATTTTCCAAAAATTTTGACGGAGTCTCCCTTAAAATTCTAGGTCCCAAGTGTCGCCAAAACTGATTTTTCTTATTTTTGAAAAATATTTTGTTTCACAATTCAACTCAAGCACACCCAATAATCTACCCTTATAACCTCAACTACAATCCTGCAAGAAGAATTCACACTTCTATATTCACAACCCAACTCAATTTAAAACCATACAATTATTATACATTACTAGATTTACATGCTACATCAAGTTATCTCTTTGTATTGTTCAAATAAGTACATGCCAGTTTCTAATACCAAAATACAAAATGAAGAACACCACCTAAGTTTGTTGATTAGCGACAGATCGCAGGACTCCTTTGCTCGCTACTGGCTCCTTGCTAATAACCTACGAGTTTAGAAGAAACTAAACTCGCTAAGCATTGCTTAGTGGGTACTTTAACTAATTATGGAAAATAAATAATAAACGCATAATGCACTTTTAAAAGCAATGAGTCGTATTGAAAAATAATATCACAATAAAAACAATCCATACATGTCATATATTCAGTTATTATCATTTTATAAGTTCGTTCCACAAGATAATTTGGTAGACTAACGTATGGTAAGGAACTAACTGAAACAACTGTATATATATTATGTGGCTGTGGCCCTAAAAAATTGCGGACCAAGCCCTGTGGAATCTGTGGCCGAAGCCCTCGGATTGGAGTCCTATATAACTCGGGCGATAGTCCTATATAACTCGGACCGAAGTCCTATATAGCTCGGGTCGTCACCCTATATAACTCAGACCGAAGTCCTATATTAAAGCAGCACTGTATATAGTATGATATATCATACCCTGACCCTACTCAGTACTATCCCAGATATCAAGTGAAGCCAAAATTTGCATGTCATTTCTTAATCGAATATGCATTATACAATTATCGACTTGTGTTTCTTATATTATTTCAATGTGAAATATCATATTTTGTCATTTTAATAGCATATTATGCTCATTTATACGCATAAGGAATCAATTGGATTACTTTTGAAAAATGACCAAATGAATATTAGCAAAATGACCATATGAATAGTAAATTCTGGTTTTGGACTCAACTTGATCCTTATTTTGAAAAATTGTATAAAATAATCTACTTGCCTAAAAACTATAAAATTTTTACAGAATTTATTTTTACATCTTAAAATCATTCCTTTAAAATTTCAGATCAAACTGGACAAAAAATCTTGTTCAAGTAGTTCACCCAACCAGACTGCTCCAGTTGCCCTGCATCCTGGCAGCAGTTCTGAATTTTGTGAATTCCGTAAATTAAATTCAATCAATGTGGTTCAAAATTATTTTTCTCACATACTAGACTCACTAAAAAACAACATATCCAAAATTCAATTGAAGATTATTTTTCTAAATATTATTAAAAATCCGGAAACATGGCTGTCTCAGTCAAGGTACCTCCTAGAGCAGGTCTAACAGAAATAATTTTTCCATAATCATAACAATTCCGAATTCAACTCAAAATATTTTTCAGTCATTCTAGACGCATTGATGCACAACATATAAAAAATTCACTTCAAGGAAATGTTTCTATATTTAATTAAAAATCATACAAGTCACAGCATTTCACTAATTCTAGAACCAAAAAATTTCAAGAAAATGAACAAACAATTAGTTAAAGTACCAAACCTTGCTTTTCCTTGCTCTTCTTGTCTATTTCACTTCCTTTCCTCTCTAATCTCCTTGATTTCCTATGAATTTAACATGTCACATATGTAAGAACAAACCCTAGATATGAACATGATGCTTCCTTATGATTTTCTCACAATCCTTTACTTATTCTTACTAATAATCATCATTTTCATCATTTCCTTTAAGTAGTTTATCATTTTTCACCATAATCATCAACTTTCTAATACTTTCCCAACATGAACATAATATCAAATCTTCCTAAACATAGCCTAATACCTAATTCTAATGAAAGAATAAGACTTAGGATGGTATCTTACCTTATTTCCTATTGAATTTCACTTGAAAAAATGGCTTAGACTTGAAAATTTTCTCCTTGAAAATGGAAGGGAGGGGGGAGCACGACCTAAGGAAGAAGAAAAGTGGTGATGGTGGTGTTTTTTTGATCATTTACTTGTATTTGGAAGACCAAAATTAGTTGTTTATAATTTAATTTCCATTTAATTAATTTGTTTATTTTCAATGGCCATGATTTGTCCAACCCATTTGGACTTAATGGCTAGGATTTGGCCACCTGAAAGTGGTTTTTTGTTCTTTTAAATTTTGCCCCCAAAGTTATATTTAATTACAAAATCGCCCCTCCGGTGGAAATGTCCAAAATGCCCTTGTCGGAAAATCGCCCGTAACTTACAAATCGTGCATTTTTGGGAAAAATCGTGCGCCACCATTATGACCTGATTAATCCCGGTAACACATTTATGGCATCCGTAAGGGTCACTATTAAGAACCAACACAACTTTTCAAAAAATTACTCTTAGGTCCTCGGCCTTTCGAAAAATTACCTTTAGGTCCCGTCGACTTCACGGGCCTCCTTTGCACACCGATTTTGTTTTTGACTATCTCGAGCCTCTATTTGACCACTTATTTATGTCCTTCTTGCCTAATACTTGACTACCTAAACTTTGGGATGTGACAGTTCTACCTCCCTTAATTTAAGTTTCACCCCGAAACTTACTTATTCATGCATGATTCTTACGTGTAATTACACATCATCAATATAACTAATAATCGTCACATATACACACATATGTACTCAAGACACTGATTTTAAACTTACGTACCTTCATTTCCTTCTTCTGCTTTATTCTCTTTTGCCCTCATGTAATATATCCTGGCTGGCGCTCTCGATTCAGGGCGATCTACTGTCTCCGATCTTGTTTCTATTTGATTACTACCATTTTCTCTGCCTCTTCCTCTTTCTCGACCTTTACCGCTGCTACTTGCTACTTGTGTTCTTTCAGGAACTTTTGAAATCTCTGTCACATTTCTAGGACAATCCTTCTTAAGGTGATCAGTGGCACCACAAAGTATACAAGCTCTAGTAACTAACCAACATTCTGCCCTATGCTTTCGTCCACAATGCTCACACGAGGGGTATGGAGTATATTCAGCCCTTCCAGAACCTTTACTTGATCCTCTGCTTATTCCTCCCGTGTTGGCTACTGAGGAAGCTTGAAAATTAGGTCCTTTAGATGGTCTTAAATTCTGCTTTACACTCATAAAGGATCCTTCACCCTTAGCTCTCTTGCTAGCAGACTGATGATTACCTGGGGCACTCTGTACTTGCTCTCTTTTCTGTTGAATTCTCTGTTGACGATTCCTCATATTTACTTGCACCTTTTCAACATCCAATGCTTTAGCAACCAACTTTGAAAACTCTATATTATCCAATGCCACTAGCTGTATCTTAATTTCATCACTAAGTCCTTCTAAAAATTTCTCGCATCGCTCAGCTTCAGTTTCTTTTAACTTCTTTCCATACTTACTAAGGCGCGTAAACTCCTTCCATATTCTGATACCATCATTCTGCCTTGTTTCAAATGAATGAACTCATTGCGCCTTGCAGTCAAATATGCATCAGTGATATACCTCTTTTTAAACTCACTCTTGAAGAATTCCCAAGTTCGTTGTTCTGGTGGAACCCGCTGCTGCGTGGTATCCCACCATATGTACGCCTCCTCTGTCAGGAGCGAGGTAGCACAAACCACTCTTTCCTCCGGAGTGCATTGGAGCTGGTCAAGAACTCTAATGATACTATCTAACCAATATTCTGCTTCCTCAGATCCCTCTTCACGCCCAGCCTTAAATTCCTTTGCACCATACATTCTTAACTTCTCGATCGGGGGTTTCCTATCTCCCTCAGCAGCAGGGCCCCTTCCGACCATTTGCTGAAAAGCTATTGCAATCTGCCTAAGATAAGTCTCCGGACCGGGTATTTCAGCTGCTGCTGACCCTGGTTTATGAGTGTAATATCCCGAAATAGACCCTAAGAGTTTTGGAGTTATTGTTGTTGTATTTGGATTTAATGTATATGTGTATATGGGTAATATAAAGATAATATATATAAGACATATACATATACATCATATATATACATGGGATATAAAATTGGTGTAGGGAAAGTGAATTGTATATATATTTGTATAATTAAGTAATAATAATAATGATAATAAGGACAAAAAGAAAAGAGAAGAAGAAAGTCAAAGAAAGAATATGTGGTGGAGATTTAAAGTTTTAGTATTAGTATTATTATTATTATTATTATTATTATTGTTATTGTTATTGTTATTATTATTATTATTATTATTATTATTATTATTATTATTATATATATATATATAAGATAAGAACGGAAGAAGCAAGAAGTTTCTTTCTTCTTCTGCTTCTTCTTCTTTGTGGTCGAGAGAGAGAGAGAGAGAGAGAGAGAGAGAGAGAGAGAGGATGATTTTGAGAAGATTGAAGATTTTTATTCAAGATTTGGCAAATAACAAAGTAAGTATTCATTCCTTTACATTGATTTCTATGGTTTGAGTTTGAATTTGATGTGGGTAGTTATGAGGATGATGATGAATTGTTGAGATTTGAGGTAGTTAATATGTTAAGATGATGATAGTGAAAGATTGAAAGATATATATAGATTTAAATGGTTTTTTTGTGAAGATGATGAAGGATTAGTGAAATTGGTGGGTAAGGATTTAATATGTATTAGTTGGAGAATTGAATAATTGATGTATGATTGATGTATGTTTGTGTTTAATGGAGTTTAAAACATAGAATACATGTGTTTGGTCCGGGAACAGAGGTATTTTGGGTGCCACGCCCGTGGCCATTGGCTGCCACGACCGTGGCCATTGGAAGCCATGGCCGTAGAGGTGTTGAACACAAGAAACAGATTCACTTTATATGCCACGGCCGTGGGGATTGGAAGGCCACGACCGTGGCCATTTTAGAGCATTTGGGCAGAATTGGTTGTTAAGCCACGCCCGTGGGGGAATAGTAGGCCACGGCCGTGGAGCCCTAGAGAGAGAAGTCGGTTTGTAATTTGTGATCTAAAGGTCTAGTATGTGATTAATCTAAGAATAATTGTATTGAGATTCATATATTTTATTATTTGAATGGAATAGGTTGTGAAGAAAATGGATGGCTCTAATTCAAGTGGTGAAGAGTAATTGAAAAAGGAAGTGTGTAGTTTGGTGTAAGTGGTACATAAGGTAAGTACAAACCCTATTTGATTGAGTATGTTTATATATTCTTAGATCTTAACACATTTAGCTATAAATGTGTTGTTGATGCTTATGAATAATGTAAATTGCTATGTATATATATATATTATTAATGAAATATGAAATGTGAAAGAGGTGCTGATATGAGGAAATATGGCAAGTGAAAGATATGAGGATCATTAAAAGGTATGTGCAATATAATTGATTATAAATTGTAATACAATTGACATATAAGGAGATGTGTGAAATTAATGTTATAAGCTATAATGATGTAAATGATATGATTGAAGCATGTTTATATGATATGTTTGTTTAATTGATATTCAATATCATTGATGATATATATATATACTTGAATAATGAAGTGTTATATTGTGAAATGAAATGTGAAGCCATTGTGATTGGCTATGATGATTCAAATGAGATATGAAGCCATTGTGATTGGCTATGATGGTTCAATTGAGATAAATGGGGCATGTTTGCCTATATTATGATGAGAATTGGAAATGGAATTGAGAATGAAATAATAAATGAATTGTGTGTGTCTAATATGTTATTCATTTTCAGAGTTTTGTTATTGGTGGCATGCCTAATGATAGTAACAATCTCTTGAAGTTAGGTTGGATTTGATCCTTGAAGCCAAGTTGGGTTGAAGTTTAACATGTTTTACTCCCCTTGAAGCTTGGTTGGGTCTAATCCTTGAAGCCTAATTGAGATGTTACAACCCTTGAAGCTAGGTTGGATTGGTTCTTGAAGCCAAGTTGGGTTGATGCTTAGCATGCTTTGCTCCCCATGAAGCTTGGTTGAACCTTAATCCTTGAAGCCTAGTTGGGATAATGATAAATGTGAAAATTGAACCAAAACATTAACTCTGAAAGTGGAATGGCATATTAGTGTTTTGGGCCCATGCTTGTGTTTGTATATATATGGATTATTGAATAATGGAATAAATGAATAATGTTGAATAATGGAGTAAATGAATAATGAGATATATGTTGTCTTTATTTTTAATGTGAACCATGGAATGAAATATAATGTTATGTGATATATGGTGATAACCATAGATTGAAATATATGATGATAATCATGGAATGAGTTGTATACAATATATATAAGCAAATTATTGAAAGCGAATATAGCTTAAGAAGCTATGTTGAATGATGAGCTTATAAAATTATAACATGATGTGTAAAATGTATATGGATGTGGAAATGATGAATATTGCTTCATGAAGGTTTTGGGTAGTCATTGAATTGTGAATTATTGAAATGAAGTGTATGTGTATATAATTATGAATAAAACATTAGTAAAAGTATATATGAAAAGTGTATTCACAATGGGAAAACATGATAATAAAATAATGTTATGTAAAGTTAATATATAAAAATGATTTTATGAAATGTATGTTTTTATGAATGTTTTGTATTACTAAGCTTTCGGGCTTAGCGCGGTTGTGTGATCGCGCAGGTGATTATTCGGTTGATTCGGAAGTTAAGCTGTTATGCCACGAGAAGGGTAAGAGTGTTTCGAGACCAACTAGAAGGTGATGCATACATGTATGATTTAATTGTGATGTATTATTCATACTATTATATTCATATGTAATAATGAAGTTTTGGTAAATAAGATTAAGATCATTGAACATATAATGATTTTGTTAATGTTATTTAAATTAATGTAATATTGTTAGAACTTGATTAAAGGTTCTGAAATTTAAAACTAAAAGTGACATTCTTATATTCTATATACGTATTGTATGTATACTAAGTATATGTATAGTACTTATATAGAGCATGGGGATGTTACAATTATTTTGGTATCAGAGCTTAGGTTCGAGATTCTCGGCCTAAGTGAAATTAAAAAGAAAATTTTTTGAAAAGTTTAAATAAGAATTAAAAAGAAGATTTTGGAAATGCAATTGGTAAAACATACATATGCATTCACACATAGGTTGGTCTCGAACGTGGCATTATGTGAATTGTGAATTGTGATGTATTTGAATTACATGAGATAAATGATAGTGTGTAAATGAGGTTTCTTATGAAAGCAAATTTTGAAATGTTGATAATTGAGAGGTGATTGTGATATAAAGAAATGGTATGGAAGGTATAAGTAAAAAGTTTGATTATTGATATGTGTATGATATTTAAAGAAATGGCTAGAAGAATAAAGTTGGAAATGAGTTAAAAAAAAAGATTAAAGTATGTAATCTTTCCTCTATTATTTGAATCTTTTTCTAGTAAACTTTATGTTTGGAAATATTGCTGGATGGGCAATATGGAAAGATATATTATGTAAATGCAAAGAGTACAGTGAAATATTGAATGAGTTGATTGGTATAGATTAGGTGTGATAATTTAAGGTGTGGATATGTAAAGTTAAGGTTTTTTTTAAAAGAAAAGGAGATGATGTTGGTTAAGTACGAAGTGATACAGGTGTTGTTTGTATTGTTATTTTAATGCAAACATGGTGATTTCAATATTAGAAATGTGATATGCTTGAATATTGTGAAAACTCATGTAAATGGTGATGATATGTGATATTTAGATTTTTGGAATGAGTTTAATAATGGTGAAACATATATGTTTTGATGTTGCTTTGTGGTATATACATATAAGATGTTTTAAAGTTGATATTAAGAGAATGAGATGAATAAATTGAAGTTTAAGTAAATTAGTAAGTTGAAAATTTATAGTTTTAATGGAATGTGAATAAAGAGCAATTAAATATTAATAGTTTAATGTATTTACATGAGATATATGAAATGAATATTAGTGCACATGAAAGTATTAGGAATTGGGAGATGTGATTGATAGTAGGAAAATTTGGTTTAAAATGAAAGAAAAGGAATTGAGCAAAAGAAAATGAGTTACTTTAAGTAATTTGATTGGAAAGGATGAAAATGATTATGAAAGATGTGTTAAAGATATTTATAAACAAATGTGAGAGAGATATCACATTGGAAATGTGATTAAGCTCCTTGTGAAATAATATTATAAGTAGAGTGTAATATTTATTGAAGTTAATGAATAACTTAAGTTATGATAAACAAATGAGAATGATGATAGTCAAAGGAAAGTGGTAAATATTAAATTTGTATAAACTATATGCAAAAGAGAAATTTAATAAATTGCATAATTATGTGTATATATATAAAGAGGATACGTGAGATAAACTTTTCGACATGAATGTAATGGTTATATGTAAGAAAGGTGGGAAGTGTGTCACACTATAAATGTGACCTATGAATGTATATATAACATGTTTATTATTTTATACCATTACATGTTTAATGGTATTAGAAATGAGATTGCATATAGTAATGGACCTAATAGAGATTAAATCTTAATTTTTGTAGAATAGATTATGTGATGAAATAAAAGATGAAAATGGATTTGGGTAATATTGGATAGTGAGATTGTGATGGTAATAACTAAATGAGACTACCATAAGATGTTTTGGAACTCAAAGTATTTATGTGTGGAAATGTTTTATGTATAAGTGTATAATAAGAAATTGTAAGGAAAGAATTGTATATTTGGAATTTTTAGAAGAGATGGATTGGAAACGGAGTAATAAATGGAACTTGTGTAAGATTTGTATCTGATTGAAGGATGGGCATAGAAAATGTTAACGATAACACTATTGCATATGAGTTAGGTTAATGATTATTAAATAGTCAAAAGCAAACTGTTTTGAGATGGAATTAAAATGTGTTAATTCTTGGTGTAATAAAAGTTTAGAGGATAAATATATAATTTTTGTGATACAATCTAGCATTATAGTCGTAAAGACTGGAATTCGAATGATAGAAGAATGATATTGATTTACAAATTTCAAGTGTGATTGTTAATATATCATGGTCATATGATTTGGTTAGTGTGATTAGTTGGTTAGTTTTATTATCTTTAGATTTAGAGCTGAGATGATATACCTATAGTACAGTTTTGGTGAGATTGATAACTATGTTTCTAGACATAGTGGTTAAAAGATATGATTGAATACTGAGATGTTCTATATAGTTGATGATATATGTGTATACTATTTTGATGTGATGAGAAACCATGATGGTTGAAAATGAATTATAATTGAGGTATAGTGCTTAATTGATTTTGAGAAATGAATTGTGAAAAGATAAATAAACGGACCTATCTGCCTCCTGCGGACCCCTGGGATTGGCAGTGGCCTGAGGCCCAATGGGCAACCGACCTGGTTGGGGAAAGTTCGTTTATGAGGTTATAGTTGTTGGCTATATTGATAAATTTTGTACGAGTATGAGAAATGATGATATAATTTTTGAAATAATGAAATGTATATTTGTAAGCATGATTCTTATTGAGTGAAAATATGAATTTGAAAAGACAAGAATTTGAAATATAAGTTTGACCTAATGGAATTAGGTTATATATATGTATATATTGTAAAATCCAATGAAAAATTTCGATAAGTTAATTGTTGATTTGAATCAAGTAAGGTTGAAATGTTAGTATATTGTGATAGATAGATCGATTGATCTAGATTTCGCTAAAGTTGCAAGTCAATATTGAGATTTAATATGTACAGTTGTACTAGGAGTGTAAAATTGAATTATATAAATTGTACATGGTGAGAAAAAGAGAAATGTTGTTCACCTATTAAGTAAGTTTAAACGCATTATGTTAACATTTATATTAAGTGAGAAGCAAGCTAAAAAAAAAAGTAAGAATATTGTTATCCATTGAGGTTTGGTAAATGTTATTTTGAAGGTGATTGTAAGAATGGAACAATCAATGTTAAGATATAAATTAATGACTTTTGAGGTTAAAGTTAAGAGATTATTTATAAAGAGATGAAGTGATATATATATATTTTGAATGTAATAGATGTATGGAATATATAGATTATAAGATGAATTGATTATTGTGTAGAAGAACATTCTTTGGGAATGTAATGAGCTATCTGGGAAGCTCTGTTGAGAAAGTTATAAGATAAAAATAGATTGATAATGGTGAGTTATGATTAACTTAAAGGGGGAGAGTAAAAGTTGAGTGATTTGATAAATTATAATGTAAGATATGATTATTTTCATATGAAATTAAAGATTTTAATATGTTAAGAATGGGTTGTTATGGTGTTAGATAATTTCGAGGATGAAATTACTTAAGAGGGAGAGAATTGTAATATCCCGAAATAGACCCTAAGAGTTTTGGAGTTATTGTTGTTGTATTTGGATTTAATGTATATGTGTATATGGGTAATATAAAGATAATATATATAAGACATATACATATACATCATATATATACATGGGATATAAAATTAGTGTAGGGAAAGTGAATTGTATATATATTTGTATAATTAAGTAATAATAATAATGATAATAAGGACAAAAAGAAAAGAGAAGAAGAAAGTCAAAGAAAGAATATGTGGTGGAGATTTAAAGTTTTAGTATTATTATTATTATTATTATTATTGTTATTGTTATTGTTATTATTATTATTATTATATATTTATATAAGATAAGAACGGAAGAAGCAAGAAGTTTCTTTCTTCTTCTGCTTCTTCTTCTTTGTGGTCGAGAGAGAGAGAGAGAGAGAGAGAGAGAGAGAGGATGATTTTGAGAAGATTGAAGATTTTTATTCAAGATTTGGCAAATAACCAAGTAAGTATTCATTCCTTTACATTGATTTCTATGGTTTGAGTTTGAATTTGATGTGGGTAGTTATGAGGATGATGATGAATTGTTGAGATTTGAGGTAGTTAATATGTTAAGATGATGATAGTGAAAGATTGAAAGATATATATAGATTTAAATGGTTTTTTTGTGAAGATGATGAAGGATTAGTGAAATTGGTGGGTAAGGATTTAATATGTATTAGTTGGAGAATTGAATAATTGATGTATGATTGATGTATGTTTGTGTTTAATGGAGTTTAAAACATAGAATACATGTGTTTGGTCCGGGAACAGAGGTATTTTGGGTGCCACGCCCGTGGCCATTGGCTGCCACGACCGTGGCCATTGGCTGCCACGACCGTGGCCATTGGAAGCCATGGCCGTGGAGGTGTTGAACACAAGAAACAGATTCACTTTATATGCCACGGCCGAGGGGATTGGAAGGCCACGACCGTGGCCATTTTAGAGCATTTGGGCAGAATTGGTTGTTAAGCCACGCCCGTGGGGGAATAGTAGGCCACGGCCGTGGAGCCCTAGAGAGAGAAGTCGGTTTGTAATTTGTGATCTAAAGGTCTAGTATGTGATTAATCTAAGAATAATTGTATTGAGATTCATATATTTTATTATTTGAATGGAATAGGTTGTGAAGAAAATTGATGGCTCTAATTCAAGTGGTGAAGAGTAATTGAAAAAGGAAGTGTGTAGTTTGGTGTAAGTGGTACATAAGGTAAGTACAAACCCTATTTGATTGAGTATGTTTATATATTCTTAGATCTTAACACATTTAGCTATAAATGTGTTAAGTAATCTATTATATTGTTGATGCTTATGAATAATGTAAATTGCTATGTATATATATATATTATTAATGAAATATGAAATGTGAAAGTGGTGCTGATATGAGGAAATATGGCAAGTGAAAGATATGAGGATCATTAAAAGGTATGTGCAATATAATTGATTATAAATTGTAATACAATTGAGATATAAGGAGATGTGTGAAATTAATGTTATAAGCTATAATGATGTAAATGATATGATTGAAGCATGTTTATATGATATGTTTGTTTAATTGATATTCAATATCATTGATGATATATATATATACTTGAATAATGAAGTGTTATATTGTGAAATGAAATGTGAAGCCATTGTGATTGGCTATGATGATTCAAATGAGATATGAAGCCATTGTGATTGGCTATGATGGTTCAATTGAGATAAATGGGGCATGTTTGCCTATATTATGATAAGAATTGGAAATGGAATTGAGAATGAAATAATAAATGAATTGTGTGTGTCTAATATGTTATTCATTTTCAGAGTTTTGTTATTGGTGGCATGCCTAATGATAGTAACAATCTCTTGAAGTTAGGTTGGATTTGATCCTTGAAGCCAAGTTGGGTTGAAGTTTAACATGTTTTACTCCCCTTGAAGCTTGGTTGGGTCTAATCCTTGAAGCCTAATTGAGATGTTACAACCCTTGAAGCTAGGTTGGATTGGTTCTTGAAGCCAAGTTGGGTTGATGCTTAGCATGCTTTGCTCCCCTTGAAGCTTGGTTGAACCTTAATCCTTGAAGCCTAGTTGGGATAATGATAAATGTGAAAATTGAACCAAAACATTAACTCTGAAAGTGGAATGGCATATTAGTGTTTTGGGCCCATGCTTGTGTTTGTATATATATGGATTATTGAATAATGGAATAAATGAATAATGTTGAATAATGGAGTAAATGAATAATGAGATATATGTTGTCTTTGTTTTTAATGTGAACCATGGAATGAAATATAATGTTATGTGATATATGGTGATAACCATAGATTGAAATATATGATGATAATCATGGAATGAGTTGTATACAATATATATAAGCAAATTATTGAAAGTGAATATAGCTTAAGAAGCTATGTTGAATGATGAGCTTATAAAATTATAACATGATGTGTAAAATGTATATGGATGTGGAAATGATGAATATTGCTTCATGAAGGTTTTGGGTAGTCATTGAATTGTGAATTATTGAAATGAAATGTATGTGTATATAATTATGAATAAAACATTAGTAAAAGTATATATGAAAAGTGTATTCACAATGGGAAAACATGATAATAAAATAATGTTATGTAAAGTTAATATATAAATATGATTTTATGAAATGTATGTTTATATGAATGTTTTGTATTACTAAGCTTTCGGGCTTAGCGCGGTTGTGTGATCGCGCAGGTGATTATTCGGTTGATTCGGAAGTTAAGTTGTTATGCCACGAGAAGGGTAAGAGTGTTTCGAGACTAACTAGAAGGTGATGCATACATGTATGATTTAATTGTGATGTATTATTCATACTATTATATTCATATGTAATAATGAAGTTTTGGTAAATAAGATTAAGATCATTGAACGTATAATGATTTTGTTAATGTTATTTAAATTAATGTAATATTGTTAGAACTTGATTAAAGGTTCTGAAATTTAAAACTAAAAGTGACATTCTTATATTCTATATACGTATTGTATATATACTAAGTATATGTATAGTACTTATATAGAGCATGGGGATGTTACAATGAGCTTCCCAGGCATCTGCAGACCCAGATGCTTGCGATTCTACGTTTCGTTCCATAGCTTGCCACGAATCTAGAGACATCCTACATTGACATAAATAGCTATCTACTTAATTAATCAACATATAACTCGATTATCAATTCCTATCTGGCATGTACATCTACCTATTCATCATATACCTTTCTCCTTACTTTATCTTACATGGCACACATAGTTACTTACTTACTACCTATCTCCCAGAATCGACTAAACCAATGCTCTGATACCACAAATTGTAACATCCCTTCCCGACCTATGAATAAGCCGAGGAGGAATGCTACATTGGGATACGAGCTCTAGTTATGTCAGCTTACTTAATGTTCCTTATAAAAAATTTCCAAAAATTTTGACAGAGTCTCCCTTAAAATTCTAGGTCCCAAGTGTCGACAAAAATGATTTTTCTTATTTTTGAAAAATATTTTGTTTCACAATTCAACTCAGGCACACTCCCAATAATCCACCCTTATAACCTCAACTACAATCCTGCAAGAAGAATTCACACTTCTATATTCACAACCCAACTCAATTTAAAACCATACAGTTATTATACATTACTAGATTTACATGCTACATCAAGTTATCTCTTTGTATTGTTCAAATATGTACATGCCAGTTTCTAATACCAAAATACAAAATGAAGAGCGCTACCTAAGTTTGTTGATGACCGACAGATCGCAGGACTCCTCTGCTCGTTACTAGCTCCTTGCTAATAACCTACGAGTTTAGAAGAAACTAAACTCGCTAAGCATTGCTTAGTGGGTACTTTAACTAATTACGGAAAATAAATAATAAAAGCATAATGCACTTTTAAAAGCAATGAGTCGAATTGAAAAATAATATCATAGTAAAAACAATCCATACATGTCATATATTCAGTTATTATCATTTTATCAGTTCGCTCCACTAGGTAATTTGGTAGACTAACGTATGGTAAGGAACTAACTGAAACAACTGTATATATATTCTGTGGCTGTGGCCCTAAAAAATTGCGGACCAAGCCCTGTGGAATCTGTGGTCGAAGCCCTCGGACCGGAGTCCTATATAACTCAGGTGATTGCCCTATATAACTCAGACCGAAGTCCTATATTAAAGTAGCACTGCATATAGTATGATATATCATACCCTTACCCTACTCAGTACTATCCCAGATACCCAGTGGAGCCAAAATTTTCATGCCATTTCTTAATCGAATATGCATTATACAATATCGACTTATGTTTCTTATATTATTTCAATGTGAAATATCATATTTTGTCATTTTAATAAAAATATTATGCTCATTTATATGCATAAGGAATCAATTGGATTACTTTTGAAAAATGACCAAATGAATATTAGCAAAATGACCATATGAATAGTAAATTCTGGTTTTGGACTCAACTTGATCCTTATTTTGAAAAATTGTATAAAATAATCTACTTGCCTAAAAACTATAAAATTTTTACAGAATTTATTTTTACATCTTAAAATCATTCCTTTAAAATTTCAGATCAAACTGGACAAAAAATCTTGTTCAAGTAGTTCACCCAACCAGACTGCTCCAGTTGCCCTGCATCCTGGCAGCAGTTCTGAATTTTGTGAATTCCGTAAATTAAATTCAATCAATGTGGTTCAAAATTATTTTTCTCACATACTAGACTCACTAAAAAACAACATATCCAAAATTCAATTGAAGATTAATTTTCTAAATTTTATTAAAAATCCGGAAACATGGCTGTCTCAGTCAAGGTACCTCCTAGAGCAGGTCTAACAGAAATAATTTTTCCATAATCATAACAATTCCGAATTCAACTCAAAATATTTTTCAGCCATTCTAGACGCATTGATGCACAACATATCAAAAATTCACTTCAAGGAAATGTTTCTATATTTAATTAAAAATCATACAAGTCACAGCATTTCACTAATTCTAGAACCAAAAAATTTCAAGAAAATGAACAAACAATTAGTTAAAGTACCAAACCTTGCTTTTCCTTGCTCTTCTTGTCTATTTCACTTCCTTTCCTCTCTAATCTCCTTGATTTCCTATGAATTTAACATGTCACATATGTAAGAACAAACCCTAGATATGAACATGATGCTACCTTATGATTTTCTCACAATCCTTTAATTATTCTTACTAATAATCATCATTTTCATCATTTCCTTTAAGTAGTTTATCATTTTTCACCATAATCATCAACTTACTAATACTTTCCCAACATGAACATAATATCAAATCTTCCTAAACATAGCCTAATACCTAATTCTAATGAAAGAATAAGACTTAGGATGGTATCTTACCTTATTTCCTATTGAATTTCACTTGAAAAAATGGCTTAGACTTGAAAATTTTCTCCTTGAAAATGGAAGGGAGGGGGGGAGCACGACCTAAGGAAGAAGACAAGTGGTGATGGTGTTGTTTTTTTGATCCTTTACTTATATTTGGAAGACCAAAAATAGTTGTTTATGATTTAATTTCCATTTAATTAATTTGTTTATTTTCAATGGCCATGATTTGTCCAACCCATTTGGACTTAATGGCTAGGATTTGGCCACTTGAAAGTGGCTTTTTGTTCTTTTAAATTTTGTCCCCAAAGTTATATTTAATTACAAAATTGCCCCTCCGCTAGAAATGTCCAAAATACCCTTGTCGTAAAATCGCCCGTAACTTACAAACCGTGCGTTTTCGGGAAAAATCGTGCGCCACCATTACGACCCGATTAATCCCGAGAACACATTTATGGCATCCGTTAGGGTCACTATTAAGAAACGACACAACTTTTCAGAAAATTACTCTTAGGTCCTCGGCCTTTCGAAAAATTACCTTTAGGTCCCGTCGACTTCACGGGCCTCATTTGCACACCGATTTTGTTTTTGATTATCTCGAGCCTCTATTTGACCACTTATTTATGTCCTTCTTGCCTAATACTCGACTACCTAAACTTTGGGATGTGACAGTCCTATTTTATTTAGTTTTGGACATTGCACATTGTACGGGCAAGTCTCTATCCAGTATGGCTGCCCATTTATTTTGTTTGAACTTATTGTGATTTTAATAAAGTATTATTTATTTTTATGATTGTATGTAGTATGGATGACATTTTAATAAGTTAAGAATTCAATAATATTTAGACCTGAAAAGGAGGCTGATTCCAATGAATTGGGCATTATTGGGGTGCTGGGCCATTTCTCACCTTCCCCATACGTACCCAACTTTCCGAACCCAATAGGGGTTGAGGATTCCTTAGGAATCGAGTCATCCACCCTTTTATATTTTCCTAGCCTGTCTGGGTGGCAACTCCAATTTCTCTAGGTTTTGGCCCGTGTTCTCTAAGGTTCTAAACCTAAGAGTGTCGTAATTGTAGTGGCGAGTCCACTGGGGATAAGATAAGTCTATTCCATTGGTCTTTATATTATTTTATTCTTTCTTATAATGATATTATCCATTTAATCATTTAGATTGCAATACATGCATGAGTTACGACGCCGTGTAACCCGTGATATGTTATGTGATGGATACCATACTTTCACTCAAGGTGTGGAGATTGAGCATGGCATAACCACTCATTTCCTTGTACCTTTTAGTATATACTTGCTATGGGAACCTAAGCTTTCAACACAAAGACTAAAGCTCACGCAATTGACCTAGCTACTTTCCTTAGGTTTTTACCCTAAATGCTTGTTGTTTGACTATGATTAATTTATCTTAGTCTAAATCATGGCTTATTTAGTTTGTTCTTTTTCTAATATGACCTACCTATAATGTAAGCTCAAAAATATTTTTTTCTTTAAGTCCAAAAGACCAAATCTCAAATTTTCAAAATTTTCAAGATGGTTTTTCAACATAAAATCTTTCTAGATAGATAAAAAATCTTCTTCCACCTTATGGCCCAAAACTTTCAAAGCCCAAGGGACTTTGAAGCAAAATTATTTTTCACTTCATCTAAAGATTACAAAAAAAAAGCTTACAAATATTTAGGTTAATTATAGAAAATCAAAAATCAATTGCGAGCCTAGTTTATACCAAGAATTATTAATTACTTGCTTATTTTTGGCATGGATCATTAGTTGTATTTCCAAATGGGAAATCTATTTATGATAAACCTATTAATTTTTTTTAATCCAATATAACATAAAAGCTATTTTTGGTTGATTCAATGGATTAAAGCCTAATTAATAGGAGTTGTCATGGACGGACTTCTATTGGTTAAACCATCTGAGGGAATTTTTTAAAAAGAGAATATCCCATGTTGATATGTTTTTGACCATGTACTTAGGAAAAAAGACTAGCCATTCGTGTGTGGAAGTTATAAGGTTGGAAGGATCATCCTAATTATTTTTGTTTGTTTGTTACTTGAGCATACATGTATACACACATTGCATTACATGGCAATTATCCTTTTTGGCTCACAGAGCTAGAGTATAATAGTTTAAGAGCATACAACAACATGACCTAAAACAGTGATTTTGATTCAAGCGCTTCATTGGGAGGATGGATGCAAACCAACTAGGGGATATAATCGATGAAATTATCAAAGCTAGGATGGCCAAGCTATGAGATCAATTGTCAAAATTATGAAGACCCTGTTGATAGAAATTTTGGAGATCATCAATAATGCTAATGAGGTATCTCCCATTGAGATAAAGAAGAAGGGAAAGGTAACATTAACAAGGAACAAGTCCAATGATAAAGATCAAATGAAAAATGAGAGTTCAATCCCCAATCTACAAGACTGATCAAACCATGTCTGTCTAAGTGGAGCAATAAGGGCGGCTACCACCCCAGTGGGCAAAGTCAAAGAGAAAGAGGAGGTGTTGAGAAAAATGCAATACCTGAACAAACAAAGAAGCATAAATTGTTGGAGTTGGGGGAACCTTTGTCAAAGATGTTAGAGAATCTAATGAAGATGGATTTGCTTCAACCATTGGCACCTCGACCTCTACACAAGCCTCTGCCATCAAATTTTGATACCAAGGTCTTTTGTCAATTCCATCAAGTGTAAGGGCATGAGAAAGATAAATGTGTTCGATTAAGGCATGATATCCAAAATTTAATTGTTAGTGGAAACCTGTCGAAGCTTGATAAGCCCAACACTAAAAATAAGCCTTAGCCTAAATTTAAAAGGGTGCCACCGCTTGCAACATTCATGATGGAGGGAGAATTGAAAGATAGTTTTATCTTGTCATCTTGTCATGATATGGATGGAGAGACTGCTAAAGAGGATGTGCTACTAAGCAAGCTTTGACTAACTGTGGATGATGAAGCAATGATCCTTGATGATGGAAAAATCCTTGCCCTTTATATGTCGAAATAAATGGAGCATTTTTCGACTAGAATTCAACAAACTTCTCTTAGCTTATTTGGTTATTTGTTTTATATTCTATCTTTGGCATTTTCTAGAACAATTATTTTTTTCAAATAAAGATTATTTGAATAAATAATTTTCATTAAATTTTTATTGGTCTTTGTTAATTTTGGTGCCCAACCAATGATGAATCTAGCTTGATATTTATAAATTAGCGTAACTATGCATCATGATTTGAATAACTTTACTAAGTGAGGGAGTTATTATATAGCATTTTGTTTTGTATGCTTACTTAGAGAGGGCTCCTAAATAAATATGAGTGTCTAGGTCCTAGTCCATCTTAGTACATGCTTTGATGAACTTTCGAGAAAAAATTGAACTCTGCTTATTTAAGAGAGAGATGATCTAGGCATTGTTTTGTAAGCCAATAACTAGAATCTACCCAATTAAATATCAATCATTAGTTGTCCCTTTAAGCCTTCATAAAATTTTAGCTTACTTTTCATTGTCTTGCAAACCCAATGGGTGTTACACTTTTGAGAAGTCTTATGATCACCAAGAAACAAAAGGGAAAGAAGATCGAAGAAAGGAATGCATAGTCAAGACCACAAGGATAGTTAAAGATTACCTGAACTAGATTTAATATCTCAGTCTCTGTCATCATTGAGATAAAGTCAGGACAACAAAGCATTTATCCTCACTGAAGTAGACTAACTCTAGTCCACTCATCCATAGTCAGAAGTATAGAATGGTGCAAGCAAAATAATTCTTTTGGAGTTAGGACCCAATAATAAAAAAATAAAAAAAAAGAAAAAATATAGAAAAAATATACAGAAAAAAGAGAGAGCAAAAAATCAAAAGAGAAAGAAAAACAAATAAAAGAAATAAAAAAGGGAAAAAAAGGGGTCCTGAGTTTGTGCAAAAGCAAAAGGAAAAGATGAAGATCTTCTTAATCAGCTCTATATTTCTTCTAAGGAGATAGAATGAAATTGAAGTCTAGCAAGATTGCTCCCAGTTGCCTATGGCTCCAATAGAAGATAATAATGTGATGATTTGTCAACAGTATCATAATATCCCCAACTCAAATATAGCTTTCATTTAACTCGCGTCCCATATAGACCCCGTTTCAAGCCTATTAAAGACCTGCTGATCTCTTTTGGTAGGTAGAGTCTATTGGTGGAGATAGTTTGAATAAGCATACATATGAGATAGGTAATATTTAAACTCAATGAGACCTTTGCTCTAGTAATATATATGTGCCTATCTAAAGCACAACAGTTCTTGCTCAAATAGAAATGATTCTCGAGTTTCGTATGGTAACTAGGGTTATGATGTAATGGATGTGTTAGTTTGGAAAAGTCAAGTCCTAAGGTAAATTGACACTGATTTGGCAAATCCAACATTTGATTACAAAATTAAAAATTTAAGATTTAAAAGTATGTTGAACCATTGAAACTTTAAGGACACATTGGGCAAAATAAAATGATTATTGGCAAGGTTATGAAGTAGTTACCAATTGGCATGTTGAATCATAGTTTGAAATGGATGTATCTCTAACTATGTTGCTTGGGCCCCACCACTCATGTTTTCAACATTTTAAAGTTAAAAGCCATAAATGTGAAGACTTTTGCTATTCCAATGCAAGACCTAAACAAGCATTTGGAAAGAACCAATGGGACTACTTTGGCTTACCATCTTGGCATGTGAGTCAATAGAACCACTATAAGTATTATTCATGCATACATGAGCATATCATAATACATTTTATTATCTTGCATTGTCTATTCTTTGTCGAAGTGAACAATATGTACTCTATGAAGTAAACATGAAGCAATATAGCATCGGGGGGATGAAAGGCCCATTGCTTGATGAAGATCTAGTCATTTTACAAAACTGGAAATGCAGGCTCGTACAAGGAACCATATAATATATAGACATCAATCAAAGTCTACATGGGAAAAAATTATTGGTTTGAGCCAACACAGGGGGCAAAGTTTCTCCTTTGAATTTCTTGAGTTTATACGTGTACAAAATATTTTCAGACTCGCTTTCAATATTTTGTCATGCAGGGGGCAAAAAGAGGATATAAGGGCTAGCTAAAATATAAACAAATGTTTTGCAAAAGTGAAGAATCCATTTAAGAATGGAACAAAAAGAATAAGATACGAAGAAAGTTAGAACCCCCAAAAGAATGAAGATGAAAAAGACAAAAGATTAGTCTAGCTAGAAGAGCTGAAGCAAATGTACAACAAATGTCCAAGGATGAAGATCCATTTTTGAAAGGTAAAGGCCCGATCTCCAAAGGATAAAGATCAATTTTTGAAGGGTAAAGACCCCATCTCCAAAGGATAAAAATCCATATTTGAAGGGTAAAGACCCAATCTCCAAAGGATAAAGATCCATTTTTGAAGGGTAAAGGCCCAATTTTCAAAGGATAAAGATCCATTTTTGAATGGTAAAGACCCAATCTCCAAAGGATAAAGGTCCATTTTTGAAGGATAAAGACCTAATCTCCAAAGGATAAAGATCTATTTTGAAGGGTGAAGACCCAAAGTCCAAGGATGAAGATCCATTTTTAAGGGTGAAGACCTGATAATCAAGGATGAAGATCCATTTTAATGTGTGAAGACCTGATGTCCAAGGATGAAGATCCATTTTGAAGGGTGAAGACCCATTGTCCAAGGATGAAGATCTATTTTGAAGGCTGAAGACCTAATGTCCGAGGATGAAGATCTGAGGTCCAAGGATGAAGATCCATTTTGAGGGTGAAGACCCACAATCCATTGAAGAATGAAAACAACCGGCTAGTAGAAAGCCAAAATTCCCAGATGATAGATGGTCAATCCAGCTAGAAGAGCTGGAGTTGATCCATTGAAGAATGGAGTGAGTGGCTAGAAGAAAGCCATGATAGAAGATCAATCAGCTAGAAGAACTAAAATTGATTGGCCAAAAGACAGCCAAAACTCTCACATAACAAAAAGTCACCCAAATAAAATTCAGTTTTAGGTCGAGAACCCAAAATTTATTTTCTGGTCTAGAACCTAATCCAGTCTCGGGTCGAGAACCCATATCCAATGTTTGGTCAAGCACCTAAATTTAGTTGTTGGTTGAGAATCCAAATTCAGTCTCAGGTCCAAGTACCCAAATCAAATTCAATTCGGGTCCAAGTACCTAGTCTCGAGTCTAAGTGCCCAAATCAAATTTAATCTCGAGTCCAAGTACCCAATCTTGGGTCAAAAGTACCCGAATCAAATTCAGTATTAGGTCCAAGTATCCAGTCTCAGGTACAAGTACCTAAATCAAATTAATTCTCGGGTCCAAAACCTAGTCTTGGGTCCGAGTACCCAAATCAAATTCATTCTCAGGTCCAAGTACCAAAGTCAAGCTCAGTATTGGGTCCAAGAACCTAGTCTCGAGTCGAAGTACCCAAATCAAATTCATTCTCGGGTCCAAGTTCCAAAGTCAAGCTTAGTCTTGGGTCCAAGAACCTAGTCTCGAGTCGAAGTACCTAAATCAAATTTAGTCTCGGGTCCAAAAAATCAAATCAAATCATATCTCGGGTCTAGAACCCAACCAAACCAACTCGGGTCGAGAACCCAAACACATCTTTTAGGGTTCTTACTTTCTTCTTGTTATATTCCTTTTATTCTTCTTTTTGCAAAAAAAAAATAGCTATTTTTTAGCTAGTCCTCATATCTTCTCTTTGCGCCCTGTGTGGAAAAATAATGAAAGTGAGTCTGAAAATGTTTTGTACGTGTATAAACTTAAAAATTGAAAAGGAGAAGTTTTGCCCCATGTGTAAGCTCAAACCAGTAATTTTATTCCCATGCAGGCTCATATGGATGTTTGTGTTTTGTCTGGATGTTTTTACAAGCTAGCTGTGAGTGGGAATCTTTGCCCCCACTCTCGGTGGAATGGTTCTTGCGACTTCGACACTATTTAGGCTCGGGGCCTTAGAGAACACGGACCTAAGTTCAGAGAAAATGGAGTCGCTACCCGGACGGGCCGGGAAAAAGAAAGGGGTAGATGACTCGATTCCTAAGGAATCCCCAACCCCCTAATGGGTTCGAAAAGTTGGGTACGTGTGGAGAAGGTGAGAAATGGCCCAACACCCCCACAATGCCTGGTTCATTGGAACCGGCCTCCTTTACAGGTCTTAATATTATAAAATTCTTAAATATAACAACATTATCCATATTACACACAATAATTAAAAGAAAGCATCAATATATTAAAATCAAAGCAAGGTCCAAGAAAACAAATAAATGGACACCCATCTAAGGATGGAAACATGTCCATACATCACATGCCTAAATAGGACACCCACCGAAAGGTAGAAACATACCCTTTACATAGGTTCTAAAATAGAAAAGCAAATTAAATTACATGATGTTTAACTAATGAGGTACCCACCAAGTGGAAACATACCTCTTACAACTTTTGGAAATCTAAATTAATTGATAAAAGTAAATAATCATTCATCAAAGGTATTAAATATCAATAGAATGTAAACATCCATCCATGTTAAATAAAATAAACCAAGCATTGAACTTAAATAAATTAAAGAATATAAAATAAATCAAAACATAATAAAATATAGAATTGAATAAGGTAAATAAAATTCTAAATTATAGCTACTATTTCCATTTAGGATCCTTTATTTCATATGTTTAGGGTTTTGGAATTAATAAAATTAAGCAACTGTGACTTTTTATGGAATTAAAATAGATTAAGGTTTTATGTTTTAAAAGGTTGGTAAGACTCTTTGATTAACTAAAAATTATATTTGAATGGTGAAATCATAAAACAAGGTTTTGAACACTTTGAAATACTTTTGATTTGTGGGTTACGGTTATTCATTGTGTTTTTAAGCTACTTTGTAAAATTAAAGTATTTATGGTTTTATGGTTTTTAAAATTTTAAAGGATTAGGATTTAGAAAAAATTATGGTTTAAAGTTTTAAAGGAGGTTTGGGTTCATTATTTTAGGTTTTGGAGTTGAATTAGTTTTTTAGGCTTTTGATTTTAGGGTTTCGGGTGATTTGTTGATTTTAGGATTTGGAAAAAAAATTTGATTATTTCATGAGGTTTTATAAGTTTAAATAAAGTGATTTGAAGTTTACATAAATAGAAAAGATATTTTTAAAGCTTTTGAAGGAAACAGAATCACAATTATGGTTTTGTTGAAAAACATGTTCAATTAGAGTCTTAAGATTTTGAAGAAGTAAAAAAAATAACAATTTTAACTCTTTTTGGAAAATAAAATAATGAATTAGTGTTTTTAAACTTTGAACAAAGGGAATTAAGGTTTTAGGGTTTTTGAATTAAAAGACATCATTTATTAGTTTACGCTACTGTGTAAAATATAAAGAAATTAGAATTTCATACCTTATTTTGTAAGTTGCACCAAAATTGCTTCTTAGATGAACAAGCTCCAAAGACCATCCTTTTTGCCTTTTGAATTCCTTAAATCGTGTTTCTGCTACTTTAAAAATCAATTGAATTCAAGCTTTTCCTTCACGGATTTGGATTTCCCTCCTACTGTCCAATTTTTGTCTCTTTCGGCCTCCCCCTTTTTTTGTGTTGTTTAGTCCATATTTATAGAAGTTTTATATCCTTCATTCCTAATTATTTATGACATCTCTATTGAATAAGAAAAGGAAAATGAAACCTAATTGTATTAGGTTTTAGAAAATTTGCGTCGGAAAAATTTCGCTAGCGAAAAAAACTTCTGCGGAAAAACTACCCTCATGGTCTTGTCTATACATTCCTTTTTTTTTATCTTCTTACCTCTTCACCTTAGTGATCATAAGATTTGTCAAAAGTATCACAACAGCTCAAGGTAGGTTATTGAGGTTATATGCCAATGAAAAGAAAGCTAAAATTTTATGAAGGCTCAAAAGGGACAACTAGGGATTGATATTTAATAGGGTGGATACTAGTTGTTGGCTCTTCAAACAATGCCTAAATCATCTCTCCCTTAAATAAGCAGAGTTTAATTTCACCTCAAAAGTTTGTCAAAGCATGTTCTAAGACTGACTAGGACCTAGACAAAGATAATTATGCAGGAGCCCTCTCTAAGTAAGCATACACAACTCAATGCTATGGAGTAATTCCCTCACCTAGTAAAGTCATTCGAGTCATGATTCATAAATATATTAATTCATGAATTATCAAGCTAGATTCCTCATTGGTTGACCACCAAAATGAACAAAGGCCAACAAAAATTTTGATGAAAGTAATTTATTTCAAGCAACTTTAAATTTGAAAAACAAAAAAGTTCTAATTAAATATTAAAGAAAGTAAAATTGAAAAGCAACATTCAAGCTAAGGAAAGTTTGTTGAGTTTAAGCTTCTTTTCCTTTCACATCTTCAATATCCCCATCTTGAAAGGATGATAAAACAAAATCTTCTTCTAATCCTTTTCCCACCATGAAGGTTGCCGGTGGAGGTACACTGTTGAACCTTTGAAATGGATTACCTTTGGTATTGGGCTTGTCCGGCTCAGGCAACTTGCCATTATCAATTAAATTCTGGATCTCATGCCTCAACTTCATACAATTGTCCGTTTTGTGTCCAGGCCTTTGATGGAATTGGAAAAATGCATTAGTATCAAAGTTAGGTGGAAGAGGATTAGGCAAAGGATGTGGAGTCAAGGGTTGTAATAATCCCCTCTTTTGTAGCTTATTGAGAACCCAAGACAGTGGCTTCCCTAATTTTGAAAACTGCCTCATTCCTCCTTGACTAGTGGCATTAACATCAACTTCTTTTTATGTGCTTAGATTGCCCGACTGGTAGTTCCCTTTCTCATTCCTTTTTATTGAAAAGCGATTCTTTTCCCTTTCCCATTCTTCAATTTGTAGACCAGCTTGGAGAAGATCTTTGAAGTCCCTTATAAGGGTGTGAGACAGCCTTTCACGGAGATTGGGCAGAATGCCTCTCACGATCATCCTTATTTGATCTGATTCGTCAGGCCTCTTCTTGAGTAAAGCGGCCTTGTTTCTCCATCGCTTCACATAGTCCACAAAATTCTAATTTGGCCTTTGTCTTATGGACTCTACTTCCATTAAGGTAACTTCCATCTCGACATTATACCCATGTTGTTGGATGAAGGCTTGTACAGTAGATCCCAACTCTTTTGTGTTCCTTCATCTAATGTATTAAACAAATTTTGGACAACAGGGTCCAAGGAGAGCATGAAGTACCTTAGGGTTTGAGCCTTAGTAGCTCGGGCAGATTGCATGGCAGTAATATACTGCTTCAAATGGAAATGAGGATTTTCGGTGCCATTGTACTTTGCAAAAGATGGCATCTTGAACTTTTACGGGACTTCTTCATCTAGCTCAAACAATTTGTCGATCTCAGACACCTCTTCGGTTTTCAATTTCTTCTCAAATTTCTTTTCTAAATCAACAATCATCTTTTCAACATCAGAAGTCTTGGCCTTTTCAATAGTTGCCTTCTTAACAACCTTCGGCTCCTTTTTGTCTTTAAGATCTTGGTAGTATTGAGCCCAATCATCATCATCAATGATCACCTTATCATCATCAAACGCCCAGCCACGGGCCCGGCAGCAGTTTTCGCTAGCGCAAATTTTTTGATCCAAATTTTAGAAACCTAATTCAATTAGGTTTTAATTTCTTTTTTTTATTAATATTAATTGCCGTGTGGAATTAGGAAGAAAGAACCAAAAAACCACTATAAATAAGGATCAATTAAACCAAATTGAGGGAGGAAAAAAAGAGGCAGTAAGCTTGATCTTTTGAAACCAAATTAGTGAAGGAAAAGGGAAATTCAATTCTATTGATTTTTAAAAGCAGCACCACCACGAATTAAGAAATTCAAAGGGAATTAGGTTTTTTAAATCAAAAACTTTAGAGCTTGAATTTAAATTTTCTAAAGTTACAACAATAAAAACGTGACTTTCTTTTCTAAAAAACTTAAAATTGTTATTTTTTCTTCTTAAAAATCTTAAAACTCTCATTGAACATATTTTTCAACAAAACCAAAATAAAATTCTGTTTCTTTCAAATTTTTAAATTAGGTTCTATTTCATTCAAAAAGCCTTCAAAAACATCTTTTCTACTTATAAAAACTTCAATCCATGTGTTTAAATTCATAAAACTTCATAAATCATCAAATTGCTTTTTAAAAACCCTAAAAATTCTTTTACCCGAGAACACTAATTTTAAAGTCTAAAATCTAAAATTCAACTTTTAAACCTAAAACAATGAACCTTAATCATTTTAAAACCTTAAACCCTAATTTTTATGAACCCTAATCCTTTTAAAACATAAAAACATGAAAACCCAAAAATTGCATAGTAGCTTAAAGTTCAATAAACCAAAAATCACAAATTTAAGTATTTTAAGGTATTCAAAACCCTAGTTTCATGATTTCACCATTCAAACCTTAATTTGGTTAATCAAAGAGTCTTACCAACCTTTTAAAACTTAAAACCCTAATCTATTTTTAATTCCATAAAAAGTCACAGTAGCTATACTTGAACTTTTATTTGCTTTATTCAATTCCATACTAGATTATGCTTTGATTTATTTCTTATGCTTTAATTTATTTAATTTCAATACTTGATTTATTTAATTTATCATGGATGGATGTTTATTTTATATTTTGATTAATAGCTTTGATGAATGATTTATTTATGATGAATGATTATTTACTTTTTTCAATTAATTTAGACTTACAAAAGTTGTAAGAGGTATGTTTTTAGTTAAACATCATGTAATTTAATTTGCTTTTCTATTTTAGAACTTATGTAAAGGGCATGTTTTTACCTTTTGGTGGATGTCCTATCTAGGCATGTGATGTAAGGACATGTTTCCATCCTTGGATGGGTGTCCATTTATTTGTTTTGTTTTTGTTTGGACATTGCTTTGATTTTAATATATTGATGCTTTCTTTTTATTGTGTGCAATATGGATAATGTTATTACACTTAAGAATTTTATAATATTAAGACCTGTAAAGGAGGCCGGTTCCAATGAACCAGGCGTTGTGGGGGTGCTGGGCCATTTCTCACCTTCCCCACACGTACCCAACTTTCCGAACCCATTAGGTGATTGGGGATTCCTTAGGAATTGAGTCATCCACCCCTTTCTTTTTTCCCGCCCCGTCCGAGTGGCGACTCCATTTTCTCTGAACTTAAGTCCGTGTTCTCTAAAGCCCCGAGCCTAAACAGTGCCGAAGTCGCAAGAACCATTCCACCTAGAGTGGGGGCAAAAATCCCCGCTCACAGTGGCGACTCCACTAGGGATAAGAGAAGTTGATTCCGTTGGTCTTTTTATTATTCTATTCTTTCTTATAATGATATTATCCATTGCATCATATTAGATTGCATTGTGTGCGTGAGTTAGGACGCCCGTGTTATGTTATGTAAGGGATACCATACTTTCACTCAAGGTATGGAGATTGAGCATGGCATAACCACTCATAGCCTTGTACCGTTTGGTATATACTTGCTATGGGAACCTAAGCCTTTTTACCCAAAGACTAAAGCTCATGTAATTGGCCTAGTTACTTTCCTTAGGTTTTACCCTAAATGCATGTTGTTTGACTATGGTTAGTTTATCTTAGTCTAAATCATGGCTTATTTGGTTTGTTCTTTTTCTAATATGACCTAAGTATATTGTAAGCTCAAATCCAAAAGACCAAAACTATTTTCAAAACTTTTTAAGATGGTCTTTGGACATAAGATTTTTTCTAAAAACAAGTCAAAAAAAAAATTTTGGCCCATGGCCCAAATACTAAGCCCAAAATCCATTTTTCTAAAATCTTTTACAATGAGCTTAGAAACAAAACTAATTTTCACCCAATTTTTTCTTACAAAGAGTTTGCAAAAATATTTAGGTCAATTATGAAATACCAAAAATCAATTGTGGGCCTAGTTTACACTAAGAATAAATTAACTATGGGCTTGTTTTTGGCATGAATCATTAGTTACTTTTCCAAGTGAGAAATCTATTTATAATAAACATCTTAATTTCGTTTTAATCCAACATAGCATAAAAGCTACTTTAGTTGGTTGAATGGATTAAAACCTAATTAATGGGAATTATCATGAATTGATTTCCATTTTTGAAAATATAACTATTGGTTGAAACGTCTGAGGGAATTATTCGAAAGCAAGGTACCCCATGTTGGTATTTTGTTAACCATATACCTAGGAAAAGAGACTCGCCATTCGTGTGTTGATGTTTTAAGGTTGGAAGGATCATCCTAATCACACTTATTTATTGATTGTTCGTGCATACATGCATACATGCATACATTTGCAACTCATATCATTGGTCCTCTCTGGCTCACAGCCCTGGATTATGAAAGTTCAAAAGCTTACGACAATCCGACCTACACCGGAGATGAAGTATTTAGCAACGACTCAATCACTTGCTCACCAAAGACAATGGAGCCCGAACAAATTCAAAGAATGGTGGATGAAGCCCTCAATGCCAAGATGGAAGAAATCAAAGAGGCCCTAGCTGAGACCATGAAGAACCAATTGACTGCGATCTTAGAAAACCATGCCGAGTCATCTGCTAGCACTAAGAAGCCAAAGGACAAAGGGAAGGCTAAAGTTAGTGAAGTAGCTTTTGATGATGAAAAGGTGGTCATTGATGATGATTATGATTGGGCTCAATACTACCAAGAGGTTCAAGAAAAGAAGAAAGAACCGAAGGTTGTCGAGAAGGAAACTATTGAAAAGACCGAGACATCTGATGTTGAAAAGATGATTGCTTATTTAGAAAAGAAATTTGAGAAGAAGCTGAAGACCGAAAAGATGTCCGAAGTTGACAAGTTATTTGAACAAGATGAAGAGGTCCCTTATAAATTCAAGATGCCTTCCTTTGCTAAGTACAATGGCACCGAAAATCCTCATCTCCACGTGAAGCAATATATCACTGCCATGCAATCTGCCCGAGCTACTAAGGCTCAAACCCTAAGGTACTTTATGCTCTCATTGGACCTTGTTATCCAAAATTGGTTCAATACCTTAGATGATGAAATATAAAAGAGCTGGGATCTACTTTACAAAGCCTTTATCCAAAAATATGGATATAATGTTGAATTGGAAGTTACCTTGATGGAAGTGGAATCCATTAGGCAAAGGTCGAATGAGAATTTTGTAGACTATGTCAAGAGATGGAGAAACAAGGCTGCTTTACTCAAGAAGAGGCCTAATGAATCCGATCAAATAAGGATGATTGTGAGAGGGGTGTTACCTAGTCTTCGTGATAGGATGTCTCATACACTCATCCATGATTTCAAAGACCTTCTTCAAGCTGGTTTGCAAATTGAAGAATGGGATAGGGAGAAGAGACGATTTGCAACGAAATGGAATGAGAAAGGGAGCTATCAACCTGGTAGCCAAAGCATGCAAAAGGCCATCGGTGTTAATGCTACTAACCAAGGAATAAGGAAACAATTTTCAAAATTGGGAAAACCGATGTCCTGGGTTCTCAACAAGCTTCAAAGAAAGGGACTGTTACAACCCTTAAATCCTCGTCCTTTGCCTAATCCTCTCCCACCTAATTTTGACACCAAAGCATTTTGTCAATTTCACCAAATTCAAGGACATGACACGGATAGATGTGTGAGATTGAGACATGAGATCCAAAACTTAATTGATAATGGGAAGCTACCTGAGCCCAACAAGCCAAACACTAAAGATAACCGATTGCCAAAGTTCAATAGAGTACAACCACCAGCAACCTTCATGATTGGAGGAGGTTTGCATGAGGATTTTGTCATGTCTTCTTTTCAAGATATGGGAGGAGAAGCAATCAAAGAAGAAGAGGAATTTAATGAAGCTAAACAAGCTATGATTGGTGGGGAAGTAACAATTTGTGTGGTCAACAAGTTTTGGGATTCAAATGATAGTGATGATGATATCATACCCAAGAAGGAGGAGTGGACTTGGTCTGAGCCCGAAGAAGATGAGGTGATGAATACTAGATCCGGTAAGCCTTATGCAAGGCCACCACCTAAGGAGGTAGAAACTAATAAGGGGAAGGAAGTTGAAGTGGAAGAAGATGATGTTGTACTCAAGCAATTAAAAAGAACTCAAGCAAGTGTTAGCATTTGGGACCTGTTAGCTACTTCTAAAAAGCACGAGAGACTATGGCCAAAGCCTTGGCTAGCATGTCGATTTCTACCTCCACAACACCGGAGGAGTTGATCAACTTCATAAAAATTGGGGAAGTAATGAAATGCGAAAAGGTTCAAGAGAAGAGCGAAGTTAGTATGGGAGCAGTTTCTTTTTCCGATGGACTTACCAGAGAAAGGGAGAGACCACATCCGCCCTCTCTTTATCAAAATATAAGTCAAGGGGAAGAGGACTCCTTGTGTAATGGTCGATGATAGGTCCACCATAAATGTTTGTCCACTTAAGATACTACCAAAGCTAGCCATGTCAACAAGAGATTTAAACCCAACCGAGGTGACAATTCGTGCTTATGACAACACTAAGAGGCATGTCGAAGGGACTTTCAAAGCGGCCGTCAAGGTTGGTCCAATTGAATCTATTGCGGAGTTTGTTGTTTTGGACATACCAGTTACCTTTGCCTTACTCTTGGGACGACCATGGTTTCACCCTCTTGGTGGAGTTCCTTCCACCCTTCATCAAAAGATCAAATTTCCCAATGGAAATGAAACAGTGGTCATTGAAGCTGAAGATAATGAGATTGTTAACGCTCTAATGGTTGAGAGGCCTCTCAATGGTTTTCAAGTAGCTGTAATTTCTGAGGATGAAGCAGTGGACTCCAAAGTCTTGAATATGATGAAGAACATGAACTACCTTCCCGGAGCTGGTCTTGGAAAGGGTAAAGCCGGTTTAACAAAGTTGCCAGATTTTAGAACTCAAGCTTCCAAGAAGGGGTTGGGATATGATGAAGCCAATAATGTTCAACCAAAGAAGAATAAGAAGATGAGCTTCCCACCACTTGAAGAGATCTTTGTCAAAGCTCCAACTATGGGACCACTCCAAGGAAAGCCCGAGCCGATCATGTTCATGGGTAAGTTAATTCCCGATTTTGAAATTATTTCAGATGTTACTGAGTTAGTGGAGCAAGTGAAGAAAGAGCTCTCCCTACCAACCAACAAAGAATCCACTCCAAAAGAGAAGAATGAAGCTGCCCTGAAAGCCGAGAAGACTTCAGAAGAGATTGCTGCCCTAGTTGAAGAAAAGTTTGAAGACATTCTGCTTTATGATTATGAGAATAATGATTTTGATTTTGATTTTAATTTGTTTGCTTTATATGAGGATGATGATGTTTTCTTTTCCAAAATGAATGCAATAAAGTCTGATTTTGCTTGCTTGTGTGATGTTTCTCCTGATGGTTGCATACATTTAAATAACAGTTACACGAGCATCTTTAATATTAATTCTGTTAACACACAATCATTAAATTTGGGAACAATCGAAAATCCTAAAAACATTAGCATAGCATCCGACCTTACTCCTGATGAGAGAGAGAGATTTGAAAAAATATTCAAAAAATATGAAGAGGTGTTCGCTTGGTCTTATGAAGATATGCCGGGGATAGAACGAGACATAGCTGAGCATTATATCCCTACTTACACTCACATTAAACCTGTCAAACAAAAGCTGAGACGATTAAGACCAGAATGGGCTGAATTGGTCAAAGAAGAGGTCACTAAGCAAATGCAAGTGAAGTTCCTTGAAGTGATAGAATACCCAGATTGGTAGCCAACATAGTACCTGTGCCAAAGAAAGATGGGAGGATAAGGGTCTGCGTGGACTATAGAGATTTAAACAAGGCTTCCCCTAAGGATGATTTTCCTTTACCTCATATAGATGTACTCATTGATAGTACAGCCTCTAGTGTGCTACACTCATTTGTAGATGAATTTTCCGGATACAATCAAGTGTTAATGGCCCAAGAGGATAAAGCCAAAACTGCCTTCACTACTACATGGCATATATTTTGTTATAGGGTGATGCCTTTCGGCTTAAAGAATGCTGGAGCAACTTACCAAAAGGATGGCCACCACATTGTTTCATGACATGATGCACAAAGAAGTTGAAGTATATGTTGATGATATGATGGTTAAGTCGGATGCAAGGGAGCAACACTTCCAAAATTTGGAATTATTCTTTGACAGAGCTTTGAAGTATAAGCTAAGATTAAACCCGAAGAAGTGTGTATTCGGTGTTACCTCAGGTAATTTGTTGGGGCATGTAATTGGCCTAAATGGCATCGAGATAGATCTTTAAAAAGTCAAAGCAATTAGGGATATGCTGGCCCCTAAGATGGAGAGAGAAGTACGGGGATTCATTGGTAAATTACAGTACATTAGTAGATTTATAGCAAAGCTCACAACAATCTGTGAGCCTATCTTCAAGTTGCTTAGGAAGAATCAGCCGGTCGTATGGAACGAAGAATGTCAAAAGGGCTTTGATCGAATAAAAGAGTATTTGCTGAATCCACCTGTTTTGAAACCACCTAAACCCGGCAAACCTCTATTACTATACTTAGCAGTAGAAGAAGAGTCGATAGGAGCCATGCTAGCCCAAGCAGATGAGTCGGGGATTGAGCATGCCGTTTACTACTTAAGTAGAAAGCTCCTACCTTATGAAATTAAGTATAGTATTATTGAAAAAACATGTATAGCCGTGGTTTGGTCTTCTAAGAAGTTGCAGCATTACTTTCAATCATATAGTGTGCAAGCAATTTCCAGGTTGGATCCAATGAAGTACTTAAGGGAGACACCCTCTTTAATTGGGAAATATGGTCGATGGCTGATAATATTAGAAGAATTTGAGATCGAGTATGTAACCAAAAAAACAATCAAAGGTAGAGCGGTGGCAGAATTTCTGGCTCAACAACCATTACCAGAAAGTGAAGAGGTAATCTTGGAATTTCCAGATGAACATTTAGAAGCAATTGAAGTACAAGGGTGGAAAATGTATTTTGATGGAGCAGCAAACAGGAAAGTGTGAACACTCGAATTTTGGGGCTCGGAAAGCCAATTTTCTCAGACCAGGCCGGACCGGGGGTCCATGGTAAAAGTCCACCGAAAGTATGTCTTCATGGTACTTGAAATGTCCGGGACGACGTGAGGATCACGGATATGGTCTCGGAATAATTTTTGGAGGCCCGTGGCTCCCAGAAAGTCAGTTTTAACGGAAAATAGCGCGTGTCGCGGTGGGCCAGGACGGCGGCCCGGCCGCCGTCCAGCCCTATTTTGCCTATATATAGGCTTCAGATTTTCAGAAAAGGGGATTTTTCGGACTTCCTACGCCCAGATGCTGACGAAATTTTTATGCTTAAGAATTTCTAATATTTTGTTGTAGAAAGCAAGAATCATACTCAAAAGTGCAAGGAAACAAGATCTGGAACTTAGAAGTGGAAAAATTCTAATCAAGGTAATATCATAATTCATCCTTGGTCAATTCGAGCATATCATAAGCATTCTAATCTTCTTCTTAATTTCTTCTCGGTCAAAGACCTAATCTTTTTAGGTCTGAGGGCCTAATGGACTAACCAATCACCCTTTCGGCTTTAAGCCATAAATAAAATCAACCTTTTTGGCACGGAGCCTAAATTGCATCTCTTTGGTACTAAGTACCTAAACGGCACCATTAAAATGAACTTTTGGCATGAAGCCTAAATCGAACTCTTTTGGTACTAAGTATCCGAAATTATACAATTTTTGCACTAAGTGCTAAATCTCACAAATTTGGCAAAAAGCCCGACAAATGCACGAAGCATACACACACACATGCATGAAGCATAAATTTCATCGCCTTTGAATAGGCTTTTTCGAACTACATGGGCTTTGATCTCCCATTCAAACGGGAGTATGTAGGCATATTTAGGATTCACCCCAAATAGCAAGTCCACATTTTAATAACAATCTCTTTATTCTGTTTTCTTCATCCCTTTTGTGTTTATTTCTTTTTTTTATTATTACAAAGTTAGTCGAATACATGACATAGTCCCCGAATCCTCCTTGGGTTCGCAGACTAGAAACCTTTACATTGGACAAGTTATTGGAGTCAAACAAGGGTTTTCTTAGTTTTTCCCTTCGAACAAAATAAACTGAGTGGCGACTCCCGACAACAAGTGAACTTTCGCCCGGATCCTTTTCGGGCGGAAAACCGAGGTTCACAGATTGGCGACTCCACTGGGGACCATAAAAATGATTTATGGGATCTTAGTGGACTACAATTGTTTATTTGACTAACTTGCCATTCTTTATGGTGCTTTTATTTATTTTGCAGGGTACCTTAGCAATGATTATCCTTTCCTTAAGGATATTGGAATTGAAAATTGACAAAAGAAACCTTTCTAGGGACCATAAAAAATAATTTATGGGACTCTAGTAGACTACTATTGTTAATTTGACTAACTTGCCCTTCTTTAGGGTATTTTTATTCATTTTGCAGGGTACCCTAGCATTATATATCCTTTCTTTAAGGATGTTGGATTGAAAGTTGACAAAAGGAATCTTTTTCATTCAATGGTCCCTTATTTGATAAATTGTGCATTTGTTTTGTCATTCAGAGAATCTTTTTCTCTTGCATATATGGGGGAATCCTTTTCCTCCATTGCATAAAAAATTGTTTTCAAATGAATTTCTTCTCTTTCTGTTCAAAGTTCTGAGTCTGGATAGCAAGTAGCGCTGACCGGCAGGTCTCCTTGATTATGCCGGCGGACAGCCAAAGCGTCCTCCCTATTGTCGCAAACCATTCCAATCCTTTTGGAGTGGCCCATGAGTAATCGTACTGTTGGACCCACGCGAAACTCCTTGTTTCACATGTGGTTAGGTATATCTTACTCAAGACTCAAGGGTCCCTATGATAAGCCGATTCTCTATTTTTACATAACAATAGAACCGTCCCTTAGGTTGTATGTACCCAATGATAGTGCCGCATTCCATTAAAATGAATTGTGATGTGATGAGGTGCATTCATGCAACATAACAACATTGTTTTGGGGAAAAATTTTGATGTACATAAGTGGACCAAGAGTTTTCCTACCCTACACACCACCCTGATTTTTTACCCTTGACCTTTTCAGGTACCCACTGTCCGTGTGCCTTCACCTACATCCGATACACCAACACCAACTATGCTATCCCCTACAAGTTCTACTACCCCAACTTCACCAACTACTCCAATTACTGAAATTCCACAATTGAACAGATTAAGGCTTTGCTGGATGGTCAGGTTAAGGAAATTGAAGCTAGAATGCAAGAAAAAATTGATGAAGCTTTAGCCGCCCAAAGGGTAGCCATCCTAGCTGAATTAGAAGGAGCACCAAAGACAGTCCCTACTCCTGGAAATTTGGGGAAGGAACCCATTGTGGGGCAAACTAGTACCCCCGTGACTGCTCAGATTAATACCCCTGTTATCAATTTGGAGGATCCACCCTCCAAGAACGAAACAGATGAACTGAAAAGGAAACTTGAATTTCTTGAGAGGTCAATCACTGCAATGAAAACTCACAAAGAGGTGGTAGACATGGATTCCTTATCCTTGTTTCCCCAAGCCAGATTACCTCCAAAATTCAAGATGCCAGGGATGGACAGATTTGATGGGACCACTTGCCCTAAAACCCATTTGAAGATGTATGTGGGGGCCTTGAGTCCTTGGGGTTTAAATGATGAGCTCTTTGCTCAACTCTTCCAACAATCCCTGACTGGGGCTGCCCTTAAATGGTTTGTGAGTCTAGACCGTTCCAAGATTAAGACATGGGAAGACATCTGCAATGCATTTAACTCTCAATACCACTACAATATTGAGGTGGATGTCACTAGAAGGGAACTTGAGACTACCAAGCAGAACAACAATGAACCCTTCTCCTCGTTCCTTACGAGGTGGAGGGCAAAAGCCGCCCAGATGATCAATCGCCCTTCAGAACAAGAGCAGATTGATATCATAATCAGAAATTTAAGGCCTACATATCAAGCTCAACTGCAAACCCAATATCTACCTACTTTCAAATCGCTCATTGCGACTGCAACCAAGGTAGAAGATTTGATACAGTTGGGTAAAATAGTGGATGAGTGGGCTGCATCAAAATATAAGAAACAAAGCCAAACTCCTTCCTCAAGCAAGGTCAATCAAGTGGCCAATATTGCCCCTGCGAATCCTTTACGTGTGGGCAATCTTGGGCTGAGAAATCAGACAAGAAGGCAATATACTGACCTTGGGGTACCTCTTCATTTGGTGTTTAAGAAGGCTGTGGAAGGGAAATATTTGATGGTCTCTCGGAGTGCCAGAAGTGGGAGCCGAAGAGTGGGAAGACCGATAAGGTGGTACATAATCAAATCGTGTCCCAATGCATGGCATCAGTCGATGAAGGCAGTAGAAGTCATAATTCCTCATCCGGGGCATAAGCCGACTCGAAAGGGTCGCCCTCATACTAGGACACAGTAACAGGCAGAAGTGTCGAAGATAGCATATCGTCAGGAGGATCCATGGGAACTGCACGGAAACCGGCGATCTGGAAAATTACCCTCTCAGCGAGATAATACCGTCGAAACTCTGGATGGGGAAGTATGAATAGACGGCGAGTCAGAAACTCTGATCACCGAAAGCTGTAATCTTGAGCAATCCACTCTGCCAGTCGGTGAGACATCACTTCAGATGCAACCTGTAAAAATTTGTTATATTAGTGAATCATTTTCTCTAATATAATAAAAAAGATGACGATAAAGCATTTACTGAGTCCATTGGGCAGCTGTCGAAGAATGATCTCAGCCCTCTAATGGGAAGTTTCCTCTTTGGTACTTCTACCCTCTCTCTATACCACCTCCAAGCAATGGGGGAAAGAGGATCGGCGGGGGCAGGTATCTCGCGAAGAAAAGGGGCGATGACAGGAAAGTACTCGTAAGCCCAAGTCTAAAAAAAAAATAAAAAAAATATCAGAATTGGTGTATGCCAACATATATAAAGTTAGGGGAAATGTTCTTTACATTACCTCCCAGAAGTAATACAAGCCACATGGAGCAATACGGGTATAGCAGAGGTCAGACATATCGTCATACAACCTACACAGCATCATGCTAGCCCAATCGTACGTATGAAGCCATGTCAGGTCAAGTAGGCTCTTCAGCACATTGAGACTCACTGCATCTTTCCTATTTGATAAGAAAGAGCTAGCAAACAGGAGAAGCAAGGTAAACCTGGCCGCCTGGTCAGCAGTAAGGTTGCCTGTCTCGTAACCAGTGTAGATACCTGGCGCTTGCTCCACAAGCCACCTCCGCTGAATGCAGCGAGGCGCCTGATATCGAGGATAGTCAACCCCGATCAAAGTAATCATGTCGGCTGAAGAAATGTCCTACCGCCAGTCATCATAGGACTCCACCATCTCAATGCCAAAGGGAATCCTAGAGATGATGGAAAAGTCAGTAGGCGTCATTGTCATCTCCCCCCAAGAAAAATGGAAAGTGTCAGTGGTAGGCCACCAGCACTCGGCTAAAGCACAGACCAAATCCCGGTGGATATCTCTGCCCACATCTATAGCCCTCAAATGGTGAAGGAAAGCAGGTCTGATAAGATCCCCCACTGGGTGCCCGGCATAAAAAATGTAAGCCGGAATAGTGACCATCGGACGCTCAGCTATAGATATCTTGATTGTAGAGTCCTAAAAAAAAATCAATCAGAAAAGTTGGACAAATTCAGAAAAGATTTAAGTTCTTTCCCCAGCTGGGTGTGGATTCCTAAAGGATTATTTCTAAGTTCTTTACTAGAAATAATTACTGATGGCAGAACATAATGAAGCCTGGTACAGATCCTAATTCATTACTAGTACATGTAAAGGAAATATTCCTAACATTTATTTCTAAGTTCCTTACTGGAAATGAATAAAATTCCTAAGCATGCATGCTAGATGAACAAACGGAAAGTACTCACCTTCCCTGGCAAAAATAAAAAGAAAACAGCACTTAGTACTTTAAAGAAAAAAAACAACCGAAAAAATAAAAAAAAATCAAACTATTACTACTTTGACAACCCTCCCCGGCAGAGGCGCCAAAACTTGTTGCGCTCGAATTAAGTACTACTACAAAGCGTCACTCGCAAGTATACGAGGTAGCTGTAGCAAAGGTGATCGCCCCAAGGTCGTTTCCCCAAGAAGGTGTGGTTCGTAATAGCTTGATTGACAATTATTTAAATTCGAGAGTTTGTTGTTTGGGATGGTGCGAGAATAATTTAAACCTAAAATTAATTTGCGTAGGGATTAGTGTGTGTGATGGGTGTACAAGATCAAATCAATTCTTGGGAAGGTGCCTAGAGTCATAGGTCCATTCAATCAAAGCTCAGTTCTCAATTATCCATTAACATAACCTTGTAATTAATTTGTTCCTTAAGGTTAATTAGTCAATTACCAATCCATTAGTTCTCACATTCATGAATTAACAATGACCAATTCTTTTACATTACCAAATTAATAAACCCTAGAACTTATATTTCTAATTCATTCATAGGGTGGTCGATTATATAGTTCCGATATTGGATTTCACCTCTCGGTCCGTCATCCAATATTCAAAGATCAATAGGTAGCTAATCTATTAACCTAGCATTTAATACAATACAATCAACGAATCAACAAGGAACATCAATGGAAATATCAAATCAAGACATTCAACCCAATATACTACAAACCCTAGGCATGGGTATTTAGCTCAACATCATCAATTTAACACATTCATTCAACTCAATATAAAACAAATACAAATTGTCCATTGCAATATCAATCTCTTAATACAACAACAACAATAAGAATGAATTAAAAGAGAGAATAGAAAAACCCCTTGTGAAGATGCCAAGAGTAGGATTGCTAGTCTTCCTCCTAGCTCCACTTGATGTATTTGATGAAGAACTCAAGCCCTCTTCAATGGTTGATTCCCCTTGCAATATGGAATGGAGCTTTCTCAAGTCACCAAACCATTGGATGGAGCTTTCTCAAGTCACCAACTCTTCAATTGATTTTGCCTTTGGAAGATGGAATGGAGCTTTCTCAAGTCACCAATCCTTTCAATGAAGCTTCTTCAACCTTTAAGAGCTTGTTAACCCAATTTATCCCAAAGAACCTCAAAGATCTTATCAATGGAAGATGGAGAAGGTGGAGAGGATGGAAATGGAGATGAAGATGAAGGGATAAGGGAGAGTGTCACTCTCTCCCTCTCCCAAACGTGTAGCAGAAATTTGGCTCCAAGAAAACCAAAAGCTTCCCCCATTTCCCTCTTCTTCTCTTTTTAATTCATTCAAAAATACACACCCATGCCTTCCAACTCACACCATTTCACTTTGTTCCCCACTATTTCTTTTTATAATATTTGTTTTGGCAACCACAAGGCCTTGTTCCCCACTTTGTCCCCACTTCGTGTAGAAAAATTCAAATATTTTAGGTGTGACATGGCCAAGCCAAGAGTAGCTTGGCCGTGTCTCTTGTTCTTTTCTTTCTTTCCATGAGGTGACACAGCCAAGCTAGTGGACGTGTCCCTCAATTTTCATGGGACACGACCAAGCTAGCTGGTTGTGTCCTTCACTGCTTGCTTCTTTCTTTTCTTCTTTCCTTTTGGTCTCAAGGGTGACACGGCCAAGCTTGTGGCCGTGTCATGTGGGTGTGTTTGCTTATGCTTCTTTTCTTTCCTTCTTTGCTTGCTCCATGTCTTGTTGGCATGAAATGGGACACGGCCACTGAGTGTGTCCACTTCTGTTTGCTTCTTTTCCTTCTCTTCCTTGGCTCAAGATGGGACACGGCTAGTGGCTTGGCCATGTCACTGAGTATGTCTCTTCCTGCTTCTTTATTTTTGCTCTTATTTTCTTGGTTTCTTTGGTTTTGTTCCTTGGATGGGACACGGCCAAAGGCTTGGCCATGTCTCACGGTCGTGTCAAGCTTTGCCAACTTCATTCTTTGAGGGACACGGCCAAGCTAGTTTTGGCTTGGCCATGTCTTGCTTGGTTCATGCTTTTCTTGCACTGTTTTGATCTTCCAAGGGTGTTTTTGTGCCTAAACCTAAAAACAACACTTTAAACACACTTAAAACAAAAATCAATCAAAACATTAACTAAAAACACATAAAAATCATACTAAAAACAAGTATAAAAATGATCTAAACAACCAGTATCTCCTCTTTCTTTTGAAATGGCCTTTCCATGCCTCCTGATGCCATATCTACTTCTCAATGTTTGCTTCACAGTGTTTTACTGCTTATTTTGACAAAGAATAAGCAATACAAGACAATAAAATGCAGTGTAATATGCTTATGTATGCATAATATGCATGGGTGATACCTACAGTGATTAGATTGACTCACAGACTGAGGTGATAAGCTAAAGCACCCTTATTAGTACCTTCAAAATCTTTGTTCGAGCCTTACACTGAGACAGACGAAGATATTGCATCCGTGGCTTCATCTTCAAGGTATGGGAATCATAAGTTGTGGGGGCCAAAGCAGTATAGTCAGATATACCCATTTTAGCCCATGGTTTAGGACATTAGTTGGTGACTTATTCACAACCTTGCAAGTGATCCTTTCAATAGCCTACTTTTGCCAAATATGTCCTTTAAGGTTCGATAATGCATAACTTGAAGTCTTTGTATGACAAAAACACACATTTATTTTTAAATCTTAAAATCATATTTTGGCTTTGTCAAATCAGTGTCATTGTACCTCAGAGCTTAATTTTCAAATTAATATATCTATAATATGACAACCCCAGTTACTGTACTAAACTTAGAAATCATTTCCATTTAAGCAAGAACTGTTGCACTTCAGATAGGCACATACACATTACTTGGCCAAAGGTCTCATTGAGTTTTAATATTATGTATCTCATATGCATGCTTATTCAAACAATCTCCACTAATAGACTCCAACTACCAAGAGAGATCAACAAGTCTTTAATAGGCTTGAGATGGGGTCTATAAGGGACATGGGTTAAGTGAAGACCATTTTTAGATTGCAGCTGATGTTACATTATGGACAAACCTTTACACTGTAAACTTTATCCGGGAACCATATGTTGTTGGGGGTATTCTTAAACTCTGGGCATCACTTTTATTTTCTAGGCATTTTGTTATCTTGCTTCATGAAAAATAGAACTTGAAATCTTGCTTTATGAAAAGATAGATCTTATCTTCATGGTAGAAATCTAGATTTGATTATGATAACCTTTGCTTTTGAAAAAAGTTTAGAACCATATTATTCTTCCCTCTTCTTCTTCTTTTATTTTTCTTCTTCTCTATTTGTTTCTTTGGTTTTGTTTCTTTTTTTCTTTTTTTCTTTTTTGGGTTTTTTATTTTTATTTTCTTTTTCTTGACTTTTTTTTTCCTTTTTTTAGGTCCCAGCTCTAAAGGAGTTATCTTATTTGCACCATGTTCTGTTTCTGATAAATAGTGATTGGCATAAGTTTGCTTCAGTGAGGATGAATCCTTTGTTGCCTTGACTTTATCTCAATAAGTCTGTGATATTAGTTCTAATTCAAGTGTCCTTCCACTATCTCTATAGTCTTGACTATATATGCTTCTCTTTGATCTTCTTTCCCTTTTGCTACTTAGTGATAATTAGACTTACCATAAGTATTACAATAGTTCGGGGTAGGTCATTAGGGTTTATAAGCCAATGAAAACAAGCTAAAATTTTATGAAGTTTTAAAGGGACAAACTAGGGATTGATGTTAATAGGGTGGATACTAGTTCTTGGCTTACCAAACAATGCCTATATCATCTCTCCCTTAAATAAGCAAACTGAAATTTGGCATCAAAAGTTCATCAAAGCATGTTCTAAGATGGACTAGGACCTAGACAAATGTCATTATGCTGGAGTTCTCTCTAAGTTAGCATACACAGCTTAATGCTACGGAATAATTCCCTCACTTAGTAAAGACATTCGAACCATGATGCATAGATACACTAATTTACAAATATCAATCTAGATTTGCCATTGGTTGAACACCAAAATGAACAAAGACCAATAAAAATTGAACATAATTTATTAAAACAATCTTAATTTGAATAACATAATTATTCTAAAAAACATCAATGTAAGAAAATGGAACCAAAACCAAACGAGCTTGGAGAAGTTTGTTGAGTTGGAGAAAACAATGCTTCATCTGCTAAGGCATGGCAAGGGCGAGGACCTTATGATTGTATATCTATTCTACTTCTGATTTAGAGGTCCAACCTCCTTCCTTAGTCTCTGATTCATCATCATGAACGGTGTGAGCGGGGATTTTCACCCCCACTCCCGGTAGAATGGTTCTTGCGACTTCAGCACTGTTTAGGCAAGGGGCCTTAGAGAACACGGACCTAAGTCCGGAGAAAAATGGAGTCGCCACCGGGACAGATAGGGTGTAATATCCCAAAGTATACCCTAAAAGTTTTGGAATATTTATTGTTATATTTCAATTAAATGTTATAAATGTATATGTTTAAATGGAAAGAGAAAAGAGGTAAGGGAAGATTGTATATGTTGTATATATTGTGATATATACAACATATACAAGTCAAAGAAATGGAAGTCAAAAGAAGATAAATTAATTATTTTAAATTAATTAATAGGAAATTGGATTGATGAGTGGAAGAGGATATTTTAGATTATTTTAATATTAAAATACTTGGTGGATTTTAAAAGGAGGTTTAAGTGGTTAGTAAGTGTTTGACTTTGCTATTATTCTTTCTTCTTCTTATTTTCTTTTCCTTCATGGTCGGCGCCCTCCAAAGTAAGAAAGAAAGAGAGTTTTTGATTTTCCAAGCTCAAGATTGAAGGATGTTTCAAGTGATCAAGTTGGAAATCTAAGAAGTTTCATCAACTTTGGTAAGTTTTCCACTTGATTTTCTTGTTTTCTTTTAAGTTGTATTGGAGTTTGATGGTTGATTATTGTTAGTATGAGTATGTTTGTTTGTGGTGTGTTTGAGAGTGCTGGGTTTAATTGATTGTGATTTTAGGGTTGAATTGAAGAGAAGGAGTTAGGTTTGGTGTTGGAAGAGTAAGAGTTGTGAATTGGTAATTGATGTAAATATTGAGTTTGATCAATTATTATCTTAGATTTTCTATATGTTGTGTGTAATAAAGTTAAAAGCATAGAATACATGAGTTTAATCCGAAGTAGAGGCAAAATGAATGCCACGGTCGTGGCAAGTGTGTGCCACGGTCGTGGCAAATGAGTGCCACAGTCATGGCAAGTGAGGGACACGACCGTGGGATTGAAAGTGTGACTGTGTCTTCAAAAATTTTGATATAGCAGAGCAAGTTTCAATGCCACGCCCGTGGCCCTTGAAGGCCACGACCGTGGGGGGTTTTAAAGCAAAGTGGACAGACTCGTTTGCTATCCCACGGTCGTGGGATTGTGAGGCCACGCCCGAGGGGACCTATATAGTGGTTCTGGCTTGTAATTTGTGATCTATGGGCCTAGTATGAGACTAATAGGTGAATAATTGTATTGAAATTCATGTGTATCTATAAGTAAGTGTGTATTATTCCTTTTGGATTAGGTTGTGAAGAGGTTGAGTTGCCCTAATCCAAGTAGTGAAGAATTCTTGGAAGAAGAAGTGTATAGATTGGTGTGAGTTACTCTTGAGGTAAGTACAAACTTACATGGTTGCATGCATTTACATGATTTTGAGACTTAACACATTTGGTTGTAAATGTGTTAAGTAATATATTTCATTGTTAATATATTGGATTAATGTTATGATTTGCATAATGTGAAAGATATGGTGATCATTCAAAATGTATGTTCAATGCAATTGGTTGTGTATACTTTAATGATGAGATGTGAAGCCATTGTTGTTGGCTGTGATAATGCAAATGAAATAATTGGGCCATGATTGCCTAGTTTAATTATGAGTAATGAAATGAGAAATGAATTGTGAAAGAGATTGATAATGAAATAAATGAATTAAATGTGTGCCTAGTATGTTATTCAATTTTCAGAGTTCTGGGTTTGGCGGTATGCCTATGAATTGCTGGACAGGTGAAAAGACCGGGTCGTAAGCCTGGTCCAGCTGATAAATGTGAAATATGATGTTTTTGGGGTGAAAAGACTGGGTCGTAAGCCTCAAAAATAGTAACAGTCTAGCCGGGTTGAGGACCAAGATACTGGGGCCCTAGGGTCTAGCCGGGTTGAGGTCCAAGAGACTGGGTCTGTTACACTATCCATGGATAAATATATATATATGTATCACCTACTGGCTCGATGATTGTGACTATGGACCAAAGCAGTAACTCTGAATTTTGAATAACATATTTGATCCTTTTTGGGCCCATGCTTGTCTTTTTTTCAATGTGAATAATAAATGGTAAAACAATTAATAAGATAATGAAATGTATTGTTATGAAATATAGCATTTTTGAATATGATCTCTATTGCTTGAAAGTATGACATTGACATTGCATTAAAGCATATTGTTATTGTGGTTTGTACCACTAAGCCTATGGCTTAGCGCGATTGTTGTTCATCGCGCAGGTGACAGGGAAGAACCGGAGATTCGAGTCTAGACTTTGAAGTGTTGATTGTGGGCTTAAAGATCAGAGATGAACTGCCAAACATGTATAAACTTTATGTTTTGTAAACATGGATTTTGATGTATTTATATATGTAAATACCACTACATTTTCCGCTGCATAATGAATAAATGTTTTATCTAGTATAGTTTATAATATAATACGAAGTATTTTAAGTTTTCTTATATTATTGCAGAAGAAGATAAAAATTGGGTATATATATATTTTTGCTAAATGAAAAGATTTGTTTATTGAGTAAATTGTGACACTCCTGTATCTAGTATACGTATATTACAGGTGTAGTAGTATGTAGTGTGCGTATACGGGATATAGGGGTGTTACAATTGTTTTGGTATCAGAGCCTAGGTTTGAGATTCTCAACCTAGGTAAATTGTAAGAAAAAGAAAATTTTGAGTTTTAAAATATTGTTTTTAAATAAGATACATGTTTTGGTATTGGCAGTCTCTGATCTTTGATAAGGTATTTTCTGTTGTGTTTGCAGATATAGGTAGTGATGGCGTCTCAGTCACGTCAGTCCATAGAAGGTAGTGCTGAGAGTGTAGCTCCTGAAGAGGGTAGAGATGGAGCTAGGGTGGAGAGAGCTAGTGAGGCACCTGCTCTTGTGCAAGAGAGATCCACTACTGATGAGATTCTGCCGGTTCGGTTACAGCATGTGGTAGAATTGTTGAGGCAAGCTCTAGTGCAGCCACCGCCACCACAGCCACAAGTACCGGTGAGGCATTATGATAAATTGAGGAAATTTGGAGCTTAAGATTTCTTTTGTACTACAGATCCTGTAGTAGCTGAGCAGTGGTTGGATAGAGTTCAGAGGGTATTCATCCAACTGCAAGCCACTCCTGAAGAGAAATTTGATTATGCTAGATCCCTTATGCAAAAAGATGCTTATGATTGGTGGAAGACAGTTCCACATGCCATGGATGATCCACCAACTTTATTTTATAGTGATTTTCTGCGAGGGTTTTAGCAGAAATATACTCCGAGGGAGTATAAAGATGTCAAGAAGATGGAATTTCTGAATCTGAGACAAGATAACCGGACTGTGACAGAGTATGAGGTAGAGTTCATCTGGTTGAGTCACTATGCCGGTGGGATTATTTCTGATGAGATTGACCAGTGTAGGAGATTTGAGGAGGGATTGAGGCCCTCCATTATGTGTATTGTTGCTGGTTCTCGGTATCAGGATCTTTCCCAGCTTATTGCAGCAGCCAAAAGTGTTGAGAGAGCACAGGCTATTGCAGCAGCTGCTACTGAAGAGGAGACCAGAGTTAGGAGATCCCAGTTTGAGGCAGGATCTTCATCTATGAAGAGAGGCCGAGGAAGTTTTGTTCCGAGAGTCAGTAGGAGCCAGAGGCAGTCGAGTAGGTCAGTTCAGTATCAGAGGCAGAGACCGAGACCTACAGTTTCTGTAGCTAGTGCTCCGACTCCAGTGGTTCAGAGGTCTACTCCATCTACATGTGTTCATTGTGGTAGGATACATGGGGTGTTTGTTGGAAGATTGGTGGATCAGCTGTGTGTTTCACATGTGTTCACTGTAGCAGGCCCCATGGAGATGTTTGTTGGAGGACTGGTGTATCCGGAGTATGTTATAGATGTGGGTCACCAGATCATTTTATTAAAGATTGCCCTGATATGCAGGATGATAGGCAGACTGATACTGCAGTTTCTCGACCCAGTGTTAACAGAGGTGGTCGAGGGGGCAGAGGTTTTAGTAGAGGTGGTAGACCTGGGTTTAGTCAGAGAGGAGGATCATCATTCGGAGGCAGTAGGCCGGAGGAGGCCAGATCTTCTCAGAGGGTATATGTGATGCAGATGCAGCCAGATGCTTCAGCAGTTATAGCGGGTACATTTTCTTTATTTGGCATTTCAGTACTTGCTTTGATTGATCCAGGATCTACTCATTCATACATAAGTGTATCCATATTGCCTGTGTCTGAATTGCATTCAGAATCCTTAGGATTTGATGTTTTGGTAACAAATCCTTTAGGACATAGTGTGGTTGTTAGTAAGGTGCACTGTGATAGTGCAGTTGTGTTGCAAGGTGAGGAGTTTCTTGGTGATCTGATTGAAATGCCTTTTAAAGAATATGATTTGATCTTAGGCATGGATTGGCTGTCTAAGCATGGAGCTGTGGTAGATTTTCAAAAGAAGTGTGTCACCTTGAGAACCGGTGATGGTAGGGATGTGATAGTATCTAGTGAGCAGAGAAAACTTGCATCCTTGTTTGTATCAGCTGTAACAGCTAGAAAGTTGATTAGAAAAGGGTGTGAATCTTATCTGGCTCATGTTGTGGATACTAGGGTAGTAGGTTCTCAACTTGATAATATAACCACAGTTGCATATTTTCCAGATGTGTTTCCTGAGGAGTTGCCAGGGTTACCCCCTGAGAGAGAGGTTGAGTTTGGTATCAAATTGTTGCCTGGTACCACTCCGATCTCTATCACTCCTTATAGAATGGCACCTGCTGAATTGAGAGAGTTGAAGGCGCAGTTGCAGGAGTTGTTGGATAAAGGATTTATTAGCCCCAGTGTTTCTCCTTGGGGAGCTCCTGTGTTGTTTGTGAAGAAGAAAGATGGTACTATGAGGATATGCATTGATTATAGGCAATTGAATAAAGTGACTATCAAGAATAAATATCCTTTGCCTAGGATTGATGATCTCTTTGATCAATTGAAGGGAGCAGCAGTGTTTTCCAAGATTGATTTGAGATCCAGGTACCATCAGTTGAGGGTTAAAGCTGAAGATGTTTCTAAGACAGCTTTCCGCACCAGGTATGGGCATTATGAGTTTTTAGTAATGCCTTTTGGGTTGACGAATGTACCTGCAGCATTCATGGATTTGATGAATAGGGTGTTTAGGCCCTATCTGGATCAGTTTGTGGTGGTTTTCATCGATGATATTCTGGTGTATTCACGTAATGAGGAAGAGCATGACAAGCATTTGCGGATTGTGTTACAGATCTTGAGAGAGAAGCAGTTATATGCTAAGCTGTCAAAGTGTGAATTTTGGCTTGACCAAGTTACTTTTTTGGGCCATATAGTTTCAGCAGATGGTATAAGAGTTGATTCAAGTAAAGTTGAAGCCATTTTGAATTGGAGTCCACCAAAGTCTGTGACTGAAGTTAGGATTTTTCTGGGTTTGGCAGGCTATTATCGTCGATTTGTGAAAGGTTTTTCTTTAATAGCTACTCCACTCACCAGATTGCTTCAGAAGGGAGTTAGATTTGTGTGGACGGATCAGTGTCAAGCTAGTTTTGAAGAGTTGAAAGAGATGTTGACTCAAGCGCCTGTTCTTACTTTACCCGTAGAAGATAAACCATATGTGATTTATAGTGATGCTTCGCATAATGGTTTAGGATGTGTTTTGATGCAAGAGGGTAAAGTTATAGCTTATGCTTCTCGGCAGTTGAAGCCGCACGAGCTTAATTATCCAACTCATGATTTGGAGTTGGCAGCTATAGTGTTTGCTTTGAAGATTTGGTGACATTACTTGTATGGGGAGAAATGTTTTATCTTTACGGATCATAAAAGTTTGAAATATTTGGGTGTTCAGAAGGAGCTAAATCTTCGGCAAAGGCGATGGTTAGAACTGATTAAAGACTATGACTGTTTAATTGATTATCATCCTGGTAAGGCCAATGTAGTTGCTGATGCTTTGAGTAGGAAGTCTTTAGCAGGTTTGGCTGTGTATTCGCTCTCGTTGCTTATTGAGTTGAGAGCTTTGCATGCTAGTTTTGAAGTATGTGATGATGGTGCATTATTGGCTCAGCTGCAGTTGAGACCAGTATTGTTGGATCAGATAAAGAAGGCTCAATTGGCTGATAAGAAAATTCAGAAGATTGTATCAGATTGCCAAAAGGGGGAGAGCTGAGATTTCTATGTAAAAAGTGATGGTAGCCTTTGGTTCAAGGATAGGTTGTGTGTACCTGATGATGATGGTTTGAGAAAGATCATTTTAGAGGAAGCACACCAATCGGTTTTTGTTATGCATCCGAGTAGTACAAAGATGTACCATGATTTGAAACAGCACTATTGGTGGTCTGGTATGAAGAGAGACATAGCGGAATTTGTGTCCAAATGTCTCACTTGTCAGAGGGTGAAAGCTGAGCATCAAGTTCCAACAGGGTTACTTCAACCTTTAACAGTGCCTGAATGGAATGGGAGAGAATAACAATGGATTTTGTATCTGATTTGCCATTGACTGAGAAGAAGTATGATGCTATTTGGGTGATTGTTGATCGGTTGACAAAGATAGCTCATTTCCTTCCTGTTAGAATGGACTATTCTCTTGAAAGGTTGGCTGAGCTATATATCAGTGAGATAGTGAAATTGCATGGAGTCCCAATTTCTTTAGTGTCTGATCGAGACCCCCGGTTTACTTCGAGGTTTTGGAAGAGTTTACATAATGCATTGGGTTCTCGGTTACACTTTAGTACTGCTTTTCATCCACAGACAGATGGGCAGTCAGAGAGAGTGATACAGATTATTGAGGATATGTTGAGAAGCTGTGTCATTGATTTCTTTGGAAGTTGGGACAGATTTTTACCACTTGTGGAATTTGCTTACAACAACAGCCATCAATCCAGTATTGGTATGGCACCATTTGAGGCATTGTATGGTAGAAGATGTAGAATGCCTTTATGCTGGAATGAAATTGGAGAGGGCAAGTTAATTGGTCCTGATTTGGTTAAAGAAACTGAAGAGAAAGTGAAGATAATTCAGGATCGGTTGAAAGCAGCTTCAGATCGACAGAAGTCTTATTCAGATATGAAGAGGAGAGACATAGAGTTTGATATTAGAGATAAAGTATTTTTGAAAGTGTCTCCTTGGAAAAAAATATTGAGATTTGGTCGAAGAGGGAAGCTGAGTCCTCGTTTCATTGGACCGTATGAAGTCTTGGAAAGAGTTGGGCCAGTTGCTTATGGATAGAATCCATAATGTATTCCATGTTTCTATGTTGCGAAGGTATATATAAGATCCATCCAGTTGAATCCATTGAAGTGAGTCCGAATTTGACATTTGAAGAAGAACCAGTTGCTATTTTGGCACATGAAGTGAAAGAGTTGAGGAATAAGAAAGTGCCATTAGTGAAGGTTCTATGGAAGAATCGTGGGAGAGAAGAGGCAACTTGGGAGAGCGAGCAAGCAATGCAAGATCAGTATCCTCAACTGTTTCAGACATAATATCAGGTAATTTTGAGGACGAAATTTCTTTTTAGAGGGGGAGAATTGTAATATCCCAAAGTATGCCCTAGGAGTTTTGATATAATTATTGTTTTATTTGAATTAAAATGTATATGTGTAATTGGAAAGAGAAAAGAATTTAAAAGAGAGTGTATATGTTGTATATATGGAAATATATATAACATATACACAAATCAAATGGATGTTCAAAGCAAGAAGATATTTATTTTGTTAATTATGAAATTACTAAAAAGGGCATGTAAGTGAAAGGAAGTTAAAACAAATAAGAAGAGGGTATTTAGGTAATTTCTTATTTTGGAATGCTTGATGGAGGTTTAAAGAGATGAAAAGTTTGACTTTGTTTCTTCATTTTCTTTTCTTCTCCTTTGGTGGCCGGACATCATCAAGACAAGGGAGCAAGCGGAAGGTTTTGAGTTCTAAGATCAAATTTAAGGAAAATTCAAGTGATTAAGTTGGATATTTGTGAAGTTCCATCAATTTTGGTAAGTTCTCTCTCTTAATTTCCTTTGTTCTTTTTGAAGTTGTGTTTGAGGTTGATGAATTGTTGTTGATGGTATGATTAGGGTTGTTTGTGGTGTGTTTATAAGTATTGAAATTGATTTTAAGATAAGAAGTTAAATTGATGATGGTATTGAAAGAGTAAGAGTGATGTTGGCTTTAGGGTTTTGATGTGGTAAGTGATGTTTAACTTGAGTTTGATCAATTATTTTCATAGATCTTCATGTTGTTTGTGTTTGTTGGAGTTGTAAACCTAGAATATGTGATTTTGGTCGAAGGCAGTAGCATCTTGGATGCCACGCCCGTGGCCCTTAGATGCCATGGCCGTGGGGGTGTTGAACAAATTGGGCAGAATTGTTTTCTACCCCACGCCCGTGGGGGTTGGGGTGGCCACGGCCGTGGGCTCTAATATGTGGTGTTGAGTTATAATTTGTGATCTAAAGGTCTAAGATGAGATTAATAAGTGATAAATTGTATTGGAATTCATGTATTGTATCATTTTTGGATTAGGTTTTGGAAGAAAGTGATTTGCCCTTATTTAAGAAGTGAAGAACTCTTGGAAGAAGAAGAGTATAGAGTTGTGTGAGTGTTCTTGAGGTAAGTACAAACTACATTATTGCATACATTTATATGATGTTGAGGCTTAACACACACTTGTTTGTAAATGTGTTAAGAAAACTAATGCATTGTTGATGCATATTAATAATGTTATGTTGGTATAATGTGAATGTTGTGATGAGCATGTAAAATGCATGTTAAGACAATTGGTTGTGTACACTTGAATAATGAATTGAGATATAATGAAATGCAATATGACATGTGAAAGATATGATGAATTGCTCTAATGTGATTTGAGATAAGATGCAAAACAATTGTGATTGACTATGATGATTCAAATGAAATGTGAGGCCATTGTGATTGGTTAAGATGATTCAATTGAAATAAGTGGGGCATGTTTGCCTAAATGATGATGAGAATTGAGAATGGAATTGATAATGAAATAATAAATCAATTGTGTGTCTAATGTGTTATTCATTTTTAGAGTTTTGTTGTTGGTGGCATGCCTATTAGTAACAATCTCTTGAAGTTCGGTTGGGCTTGATCCTTGAAGCAAAGTTGGGTTGAAGTTTAACATGTTTTACTCCCCTTGAAGCTTGGTTGGATCTAGTCCTTGAAGCCTAATTGAGATGTTACAACCCTTGAAGCTAGGTTGGATTTGGTTCTTGAAGCCAAGTTGGGTTGATACTTAGCATGCTTTGTTCCCCTTGAAGCTTGGTTGAACAAAAATCCTTGAAGCCTAGTTGGGATAATGATAAATGTGATAATTAAACCAAAACATTAACTCTGAAAGTTGAATGGCATATTAGTGTCTTTTGGGCCCATGCTTGTCTTTGTTTCAATGTGATTCTTGAATGGTGAAACCAATGAATATAGAGATTGTTGATATTGCATCAGTATTTTGTTGAGAATAAATGTTTGATATGATCTTAAGCAAAGTAAGATATTGAAGTATACATTTCTTGTGAATGGTGTATGGAATTGATTGTGTGACATTGGCATTGCATCAAAACATAATATTATTATAGTTTGTAACACTAAGTTGTTGGCTTAGCGCGATTATGATTTATCGCGCAGGTAACAGGGAAGAACCAGAGAGTTCCTCTAGGCCGAGTAGAGTCTAGATCCGATGGTGTTGATAGTGAAGCTTAAAGATCGAAGTCATACTGCCAAACATGTATATATTTTATGTTTTTGTAAAACTTGAGTTTTGATGTATATGTATTTGTAAATATTTGTTATATTTTCCGCTGTGTTTACAATAAACTTTTTATTTATTGTGTTTTATAAAATTTTTTAAATGTTTTAAATTTGCTCATATGATTATAAAAGAAGTGAGTCATTTGTTTAGTAATCTGTGATATTTCTATATTCAGTATACGTATATTATGATCGTAATAGCATGCTATGTACGTATACGGGATATAGGGGTGTTACATCATCACCTCGTCTTCTTTGGGCTCAGACCAAGTCCATTCCTCCTTCTTGAGTACAATATCATCATCACTATCACTTGAATCTCAAAACCTATTGACAACACAAATTGTTATTTATCCACCCATCATAGCTTGTTCAATTTTGACAAATGCCTCTTCTTCTTTGGTTGCTTCTCCACCCACATCCTGTAAAGAAGACATGACAAAATCCTCATGCAAACCTCCTCCAATCATGAAGGTTGCCGGTGGTGGTACCCTATTAAACTTTGGTAATGGGTTGTCTTTGGTGTGTGGCTTGTTGGGCTCAGGTAGCTTCCCATTATCATTTAGATTTTGGATCTCATGTTGCAACCTCACACATCTATCCATGTCATGCCCTTGCATTTGGTGAAACTGACAAAATGCTTTGGTGTCAAAATTAGGTGGGACATGGTTAGGCAAAGGACGAGGATTTAAGGGTTGTAACAATCCCTTTCTTTGAAGCTTATTGAGAACCCAAGACATTGGTTTTCTTAATTTTGAAAATTATCTCCTCATTCCTTGGTTAGTAGCATTAACACCGATGGCCTTTTGCATGCTTTGGCTACCAGATTGATAGCTCCCTTTCTTATTCCTTTTTGTTGCAAAACGGCTCTTCTCCCTTTCCCTTTCTTCAATTTGCAAACCAGCTTGGAGAAGATCTTTGAAGTCACGGATGAGTGTATGAGACATCCTCTCACAAAGACTAGGCAACACCCCTCTTACTATCATCCTTATTTGATCGGATTCATCGGGCCTTTTCTTGACATAGTCCATAAAATTCTCATCTAGCCTTTGCCTAATGGACTCAACTTCCATTAAGGTAACTTCCATCTCGACATTATACCCATATTGTTGGATGAAGGCTTTGTAAAGCAGATCCCAACTCTTTTGTGTTCCATCATCTAAGGTATTGAACCAATTTTGGACAACAAGGTCCAATGAGAGCATGAAGTACCTTAGAGTTTGAGCCTTAGTAGCTCGGGCAGACTGCATGGCAGTGATATACTGCTTCACCTTAGAGTTTTCGGTGCCATTGTACTTTGCAAAGGATGGCATCTTGAACTTGTACGGGACTTCTTCATCTTGTTCAAATAGTTTATCGATCTCGGACATCTCTTCGGTTTTCAGCTTCTTCTCAAATTTCTTTTCTAAATCAGCAATCATCTTTTCAACATCGGATGTCTCGATTTTTTCAATAGTGGCTTTCTCAACAACCTTCGGTTCTTTCTTCTTCTCTTGAATATCTTGGTAGTATTGAGCCCAATCATCATCGTCATCAATGATCACTTTTTCATCATTAAAAACCACTTCACCAACTTTAGTCTTCCCTTTGTCCCTTAGCTTCTTAGTGCTAGCAGATACCTCGGCATGATTCTCTAAGATTGCAGCTAGTTGGTTCTTCATGGTCTCAGCTAGGGCCTCTTTTATTTCTTTCATTTTGGCATTGAGGGCATCATCCACCATTCTTTGAATTTGTTCGAGATCCATTGTTTTTGGTGAGCAAGTGATTGAGTCGTTGCTAGATACCTCATCTCCGGCATAGGTCAGATTGTTGTAAGCTTTTGAACTATCGTAATCCAAGGCTCTTATCCAGAGAGGATCAATGATATGAGATGCAAATGTATGCATGTATGCATAAACAATCAACAAACAAAGACAAATAGGACGTTCCTTCCAACCTTATAACATCCACACATGAATGGCGAGTCTCTTTTCCTAGGTATATGATTAACAAAATACCAACATGGGGTATCTTGCTTTCGAATAATTCCCTTGGACGTTTCAACCAATAGTTATATTTTCAAGAATGGAAATCAGTTTATAATAATTCCCATTAATTAGGTTTTAATCCATTCAACCAACTATAGTAGCTTTTATGCTACATTGGATTAAAACTAAATTAAGAGTTTTATTATAGATAGATTTCTCACTTGAAAAAGTTAACTAATGATTCATGCCAAAAACAAGGCCATGGTTAATTTATTCTTAGTGTAAACTAGGCCCACAATTGATTTTTGGTATTTCATAATTGACCTAAATATTTTCGCAAGCTCTTTGTAAGAAAAGGTTGGGTGAAAATAGCTTTATTTCTAAACCCATTATAAAAGATTTTAGAAAAATGGATTTTGGGCTTAGTATTTGGGCCATGGGCCAAAGAATTTTGGATTTGTTTTTAGAAAAGTCTTATGTCCAAAGATCATCTTGAAAAATTTTGAAAATAGGTTTGGTCTTTTGGACTTTAAAGAAAAGTTGAGCTTACAATATACTTAGGTCATATTAGAAAAAAGAACAAACCAAATAAGCCATGATTTAAGCCAAGATGAATTAACCATAGTCAAACAACATGCATTTGGGGTAAAAACCTAAGGAAAGTAACTAGGCCAATTACATGAGCTTTAGTCTTTGGGTTAAAAAGGTTTAGGTTCCCATAGCAAGTATATACCAAATGGTACTAGGCTATGAGTGGTTATGCCATGCTTGATCTCCATACCTTGAGTGAAAGTATGGTATTCCTTACATAAAATAACACGGGTAACATAGGCGTCCTAACTCACGTACATGATGCAATCTAATATGATGCAATGGATAATATCATTATAAGAAAGAATAGAATAATATAAAGACCAACGGAATCAACTTCTCTTATCCCCAGTGGAGTCGCCACTATAAGCGGGGATTTTCGCCCCCTCTCCCGGTGGAATGGTTCTTGCGACTTCGGCATTGTTTAGGCTCGGGGCCTTAGAGAACACGAACCTAAGTCTGGAGAAAATGGAGTCACCACCCGGACGGGCTGGGAAAAAAGAAAGGGGTGGATCACTCTATTCCTAAGGAATCCCCAACCCCTTAATGGGTTCGAAAAGTTGGGTACGTGTGGGGAAGGTGAGAAATGGCCCAGCACCCCCACAACGCCCAGTTCATTGGAACCGGCCTCCTTTACAGGTCTTAATATTATAAAATTCTTAAATATAACAACATTATCCATATTACACACAATAATTAAAAGAAAGCATCAATATATTTAAAATTAAAGCAAGGTCCAAGCAAAACAAATAAATGGACACCCAACTGAAGATGGAAACATGTCCTTACATCACATGCCTAAATAGGACACCCACCGAAAGGTAGAAACATGCCCCTTACATTAGTTCTAAAATAGAAAAACAATTTAAATTACATGATATTTAACCAATGAGGCACCCACTAAGTGGAAACATACCTCTTACAATATTTGGAAATCTAAATAAATTAATAAAAGTAAATAATCATTCATCATAAATAAATCATTCATTAAATATCAATAGAAAGTAAACATCCATTCATGATAAATTAAATAAATCAAGTATTGAACTTAAATAAATTAAAGCATATAAAATAAATCAAAGCATAATCAAATATAGATTTGAATAAAGCAAATAAAAATCTAAATTATAGCTACTGTTTCCATTTAGGGTTCTTTATTTCATATGTTTAGGGTTTTGGATTTTCATAAGTTTAAGCTACTATAACTTTTAAAGAATTAAAATAAATTAAGGATTTTATGTTTTAAAATGTTGGTAAGACATTTTAATTAAACAAATTAAGGTTTGAATGGTGAAATCATGAAACTAGGGTTTGGACACTTTAAAATATTAAGTTTAGTGATTCACGGTTAATGAATTGTTATTTTGAGCTTACTGTGTAAAATTATGTTTATTTGAATTTTTAAAGTTTTAAAGAATTAGGATTTATAAAAATTAGGGTTTAAGGTTTTAAAGGGGTTAGGGTTTACTATTTTGAGTTTTGGAATTTAATTAGGGTTTTAAAGCTTTTGAATTAGGGTTTCGGGTAATGAATTTATTTTAGGATTTGGAAAGACAATTTTCAATTTTCATGAAGTTTAAGAAAATAAACAAACGATTTAAAGTTTATAAAGCAAAAAAAAAAATTTTTTTTGAAGCTTTTAGAAAGAAACATAATCAAATTTTAGTTTTGTTGAAAAACATGTTCAATTAGGGTTTTGGAGTTTTGAAGAAATAAAAGTAACAATTTTATGTCTTTTGGAAAATAAACCAACGAAATAAGGGTTTTAACTTTAGAAAAACTAAATTAAAGTTTTGGGATTTTTGATTTTGAAAGATCAAATTGTATAATCTAAGATGCTGTGAAAAAACAAAAAAATAATTTAAGAGCTCAAACCTTAGTTCGTGAGTTACACCCAAAAAATTGCTTCTTGGATCAACAAAAACAAAGGAAGTTGATGCCTTTGATGAATTGCTTGAATTGTTTTTCAGCTCTCTCGCAAAATCAGCTTGGTTCCACTGCTTTCCTTCATAGATTCGGTTTCAACTTTGTCAATTTTCGTCCCCCCAATTCTCATTCCTTTTCCTCCCTTTTGTGTTGTTATTTATAGAGGTTTTTTTATGGTTTTTTCCTAGTTACTCATGGCATACAATATTTAATAAGAAAAGGAAACCAAAACCTAATTGTATTAGGTTTTGGAAAATTTGCATCGAAAAATTTATCGCAGGAAAAATTGCGCTGGCAAAAGAATCTGCCGCAGTTGGCTGCGGCAGGGGATGGGGAATAGGCCTGCGGGCGAAATAGGATTTTTCTGTGAGCGAAATGGCAAAGCTATTTGCGAAATGACCCACGGCCAAGCCCGCGCTGGAATTTTCGGCAATTATTTTTTCGTCGCCGATTTTTCCATCGTCGATTTTTATTTTTATTTTTTATTTTTTATTTTGATTTGTTTATTTTTATTTTTTATTAATAAAAATTAAATAATAAAGCAAAAATTATTTAATTAATATAACAAAAATCATTTTGGACCAATTAAAATATATTAGACAACACAAAAGTTATTTTAGACTAAACAAAATATATTGGGCCGGACTGGGTCAAAAATTAAGGGTCTACACCAAGACAAAGGTTTTCCCAATTCTAAAATTTATCTTTTATTTTCTTGAACAATTGCCGCATTGACATCTACTGCATTCTGTGTACTCTGGCCATAAGACTGATAATTCCCCCTCTCATTCTTTCTTGTAGATAAATGGCTCTTCTCCCATTCCCATTTTTCTATCTATAAGCCAGCTTAGAGAAGATCTTTAAAATCCTTTATGATAGTGTGAGACATCCATTCACACATACTAGGTAGGACACCCCTTATTATCATTCAAATCTGGTTGGACTCATCTGGTCTCTTCTTAAGTAGTACAACCTTGTTTCTCTACCTCTTCACATAGTAAACAAAATTCTCATTTTGCTTTTGCGCAATAGTTTCCACCTTCATCAGTGTCACTTCAAATTCAACATTGTACCCATATTGCTAAATGAAGCCTTTATACAGTATATCCTAATTTTTTGGGTACTTTCCTCTAAGGTGTTGAACTAGTTTTGCCCAACAGGATCCAATGAGAGCATGAAATACCTTAGAGTTTGAGCCTTGGCAGCTCTAGCAAACTGCATAACAGTGATGTACTACTAAACATGTAAGTGAGGATTTTTTGTACCATTGTACCTAGTGAAAGAAGGCATCTTGAACTTGTAAGGAACTTCTTCATCTTGCTCAAATAGCTTGACCACTTCCAATACCTCTTCAGCTTTAAACTTCTTCTCAAACTTCTTCTCCAAGTTAGCAATTAACTTTTTGACATCTGAAGTTTTAGTCTTTTCCACAGTTACCTTCTCCACAGTCTTCACTTCTTTCTTCTTATCTCGAGAATCTTGGAAATATTGAGCCTAATCATCATCATCCATCATCACTTTTTCATCATTAAAGGTAGCTTCACCAACCTTAGCCTTACCCTTGCCTTTTTGCTTCTTAGTACTAGCAAATGCTTCAACAATGTTTCCCAAAAGTGTAGCCAGTTGGCTTTTCATGGTCTCAGCTAGGGCCACCTTCAGTTCTTCCATCATGGCATTTAGGGTCTCATCCACCTTCTTTTTTACTCTGTTTAGATTCCATTGCTTTTGGTGAGAAGCCGCCTGAGTCATTGCTGGATTCTACATCACTAGCGTAGGTCGGATTGTCATAAGCTCTTGAACTGTTGTACTCCAGGTATATGAGGCAGAAAGGATTAATGCCATGTAATGCAATGCATATATGTACATATGCATGGATGCACAGATAAACTAAAATAATTAGAATGTTCCTTCCAACCTTATTGTAGACCCTTAATTTTTGACCCGGTCCGGTCCATTATATTTTAACTAGTCCAAAATAATTTTTGCGTTATCCAATATATTTTAGTTAGTCCAAAATAATTTTTATGGTATCTTAATTAATTTTAATATTTATTTTAGTAAAAAATGGTAAAATGAATAAAAATTCAAAAATAATAAAAAAAATAACAAAAAAAAATCTACGACGAAAAAATCGTGGGGAATTTCGCCCGCAGAAATTTCCTGCTGGCGAAATGGCCTATGAGCCCATTCCACGCACGCTGCCGCAGCCAGCTGCTACAGATTTTTTTGCCAGCGCAGTTTTTCCGCAGCAGTTTTTTTTCATCAGCGAAATTTTTCAGATGCAAATTTTCCGAAACCTAATACAATTAGGTTTTGGTTTCCTTTTCTTATTCAATAAAGATGCCGTGAATAATTAGGAATGAAGGATATAAAACTTCTATAAATATGGACAAAACACAAAAAAAGGAGGCCGAAAAAAAAAATAGTAGCTTGGAAAAGTTGAAATCCAAATCCGTGAAGGAAAAGCTTGAATTCAATTGATTTTTAAAGTAGCAGAAACATGATTTAAGGGATTCAAAAAAAGGCAAAAAGGCTTGTCTTTGGAGCTTGTTCATCCAAGAAGCAATTTTGGTGCAACTTACAAAATAAGGTATGAAATTCTAATTTCTTTATATTTTACACAGTATCATAAACTAATAAATGATGTCTTTTAATTCAAAAACCCTAAAACCTTAATTCCCTTGGTTCAAAGTTTAAAAACACTAATTCATTGTTTTATTTTGCAAAAAGGCTTGTTATTTTTACTTCTTTAAAATCATAAAACCCTAATCAAACATATTTTTCAACAAAACCAAAATTTGATTCTATTTCTTTAAAAATTTTAAACTAGGTTCTGTTTCTTTCAAAAAGCTTTAAAAAACATCTTTTCTATTTATAAAAACTTTAATCCGTTTGTTTAAATTCATAAAACTTTATAAAATTATCAAATTGCTTTTTCCAAATCCTAAAAATCATGCATCACCAAAACCCTAAATCCTAAAACACTAAACCCAAATTCAATTTCCAAACCTAAAATAGTAAACTCTAACTCCAATAAAACCTTAAACCCTACCTTTTTCTAAACTTTAATCCTTTAAAACTTAAAAAACCATAAACCATAAATATTTTAAATTTACACAGTAAGCTTGAAATCACCATTTAAAACCATGAATCAAAAGTATTTTAAAGTGTCTAAAATCCTAGTTTCATGATGTCACCATTCAAACCTTAATTTGTTTAATCAAAGAGTCTTACCAACCTTTTAAAACATAAAACCTCAATCTATTTTAATTCCATAAAAAAGTCAGAATAGCCTAATTTTATGAATTCCAAAACCTTAACACATGAGATAAAGAATCCTAAATGGAAACGGTAGCTATAATTTGGAATTTTATTTTCTTTATTCAATTCTATATTTGATTATGCTTTGATTTATTTTATATGCTTTAATTTATTTAAGTTCAATGCTTGGTTTATTTAATTTATCATGGATGGATGTTTACTTTCTATTGATATTTAATATCTTTGATGAATGATTTATTTATTATGAATGATTATTTACTTTTATCAATTTATTTAGATTTCCAAATGTTGTAAGAGGTATGTTTCCACTTGGTGGGTACCTCATTAGTTGAATATCATGTAATTTAAATTGCTTTTCGATTTTAGAACCTATGTAAAGGACATGTTTCTACCTTTTGGTGGGTGTCCTATTTTGGCACGTGATGTAAGGACATGTTTCCATCTTCGGATGGGTATCCATTTATTTGTTTTGCTTGGACCTTGCTCTAATTTTAATATATTAATGCTTTCTTTTAATTATTGTGTGTAATATGGATAATGTTGTTATATTTAAGAATTTTATAATATTAAGACCTGTAAAGGAGACCAGTTCCAATGAACCGGGCGTTGTGGGGGTGCTGGGCCATTTCTCACCTTCCCCCCACGTACCCACTTTCCAAACCCATTAGGGGGTTGGAGATTCCTTAGGAATCGAGTCATCCACCCCTTTCTTTTTCCCAGCCTGTCCGGGTGGCAACTCCATTTTCTCAGGACTTAGGTCTGTGTTCTCTAAGGCCCCGAGCCTAAACAGTACCGAAGTTGCAAGAACCATTCCACCGGGAGTGGGGGCAAAAATCCCGGCACACAGTGGTGACTCCACTGGGGACAAGAGAAGTTGATTCCATTGGTCTTTATATTATTCTATTCTTTCTTATAATGATATTATCCATTGCATCATCTTAGATTGCATCATGTGCGTGAGTTAGGATGCCTGTGTTACCCATGTTGTGTTATGTGAGGGATACCATACTTTCATTCAAGGTATGGAGATCGAGCATGGCATAACCGCTCATAGCCTCGTACCATTTGGTATATACTTGCTATAGGAACCTAAGCCTTTTTACCCAAAGACTAAAGCTGTAACACCCCTTCCCAACCTACATGTGTAAGCCGAGTAGAGGTGCCACACTATCCTAACGTTGCTACCAATTTACTTCGTCAAATTTTAGTTCCGATTTTTACAGAAATTTTGCCATAAGAAAACAAGAACATAACTCAAATATTTAATTTAAACTCAATCAATATATTTAAACATCAATTTCAAAACTTCCATAAACCAAAGTTTGTAAGCAAATAGAATTTCTTTTATGGTAAAGCACCAAATCAAAAGTAATTATTCAAAGGTAAAGTACCAAACCTTATTTCTTTAATTCCTCTTAGCTTTTCCTTCTTCTCCTTCCTTAATTCTTTATTTCTCCTTCAATAAATTCAAGATACAACATAAACCTTAGAAATTTAAAATAATAAGTTATTCTCCATTTCTTTTCCAACCGAAACCCTAATCCAACCTTATTAATCTTTATACATCTTTATTCTTCCATTTAATCAATTAATCTCATCACTTACTTAATATTTTTCCAATTCCACATAAAGATTCTAATCTCCAATCTTCCAATAAATATATAACTACCTAAAATTAATACTAAAATTAAAGTCTACTTACTTGAAAACCTTAAAACTTACCTTGAAAATCAAACTTGGAAAAAAACTTGGAAGTCCTTTGGTATTTCCTATTGTGGCCGAAATTTGTAAGTGGAAAAGAGAGAAATTGGTTCTTCATTTCATAATATATATATATATAAGGGAAATGATGATAACCTTATGTGTTGGATAAATCCTTTAAGACCACTTGTCCACCTTTCTCTTTCTTCATTTAATACTCATGCTAAATGGTTACTTTTGATTGGTCAACAAGAGATTTTTTATAGTTTTCTTTCCCATTACTTCTTCCCACTTGTCCCTCTTCTCATTGGATACCCTAAAGTTGTCCCGTGTTACCCATACGGTCCCGACACGAAACCGGGCCCACATTACGTTCTGGCGATTAATCGATCATATCTTTTAAACCGTACAGTTCCACGAGTCATACTACATATAGTTTTGATCCTCTCGACCTCTACTTTCTATTTATAAGGTCTATTTTAGGTTTCCAAGTCATTTTGAAAAATTATCGATAAGCCCTCAACTTTTTACAAAATTCCCTTTAGGTCCTTTCCTTGCTCGGGTTTTCTTCCGGCTCCATTTCTACTGACGATCGTTTCATATATCACCCCTCGTCATCCTCTATGTACTCATTTTTTTTATTTCCTACTTTAAATTCATGTATAACTTTAATTGCTAATGACCAAAATGCCCCTAGTCAAAATGTCTTCGTTTTTCTTTAACGGGACATTTTCTAGAAAAACCGTTACACGTCGTTGTGACCCGATTAATCTCTAGAATATTCTTCCAGGGTCGGATATGGGCACTATTAAGAACTTCCGACTCTTAATTTTTAAGTTTACATAGTTACCCCTAACTTTTGAGAAATTTTCACTTAGGTCCTTTTGATATCCCTTCCTGACCTTGCTGTCTTTCTTTATTAATATCGTTTTACTCACAACTCCAAATTAAGTAATTCTTATTCCCACTGAAGCTAGACATCCGGGGCTACATTGTGTCAAAATTTCAGGTCGAAATGAGTTATATCTGAATTTTGATGGTCCTTCGAATTCAAGCCTACTATGCTGTCCTGAGGCAGCTTGCACATTGTCTACTAAATCCATCATATCTTATTTTGTACAACTCTAAATTAAATAATTTCAAGTTATAAATCTAGCTAAGACACAAATAAACAATTAAGTATTTTTTGAGACTCTCTAATTTTGTCATTAACTTGGATGAAATTCGAGCTCAAGTTATAGGTTATGTCTATTTCTTACCAATCTGGGATTTGGGATGTTACAAAAGCTCATGTAATTGGCCTAGTTACTTTCCTTAGGTTTTACCCCGAATGCATGTTGTTTGACTATGGTTAATTTATCTTGGCTTAAATCATGGCTTATTTGGTTTGTTCTTTTTTTAATATGACCTAAGTATATTGTAAGCTCAAAATAAAGTTTTTCTTTAAATTCCAAAAGACCGAAGCTATTATCAAAACTTTTCAAGATGGACTTTGGACATAAGACTTTTCTAAAAACAAATCAAAAATTCTTTTGCTCATGGCCCAAATACTAAGCCCAAAATCCATTTTTCTAAAATCTTTTACAATGGGCTTAGAAACAAAACTATTTTCACCCAATTGTTTCATACAAAGAGCTTGCAAAAATATTTAGGTCAATTATGAAATACCAAAAATCAATTGTGGGCCTAATTTACACTAAGAATAAATTAACCATGGGCTTGTTTTTGGCATGAATCATTAGTTACTTTTTCAAGTGAGAAATCTATCTATAATAAACCTCTTAATTTAGTTTTAATCCAATATAGCATAAAAGCTACTTTAGTTGGTTGAATGGATTAAAACCTAATTAATGGGAGTTACCATGGATTGATTTCCATTTTCGAAAATATAACTATTAGTTGAAACATCCGAGGGAATTATTCGAAAGCAAGATACCCCATGTTGGTATTTTGTTAACCATATATCTAGGAAAAGATACTCACCATTCGTGTGTGGATGTTATAAGGTTGGAAGGAACATCCTATTTGTCCTTGTTTTGTTTATTGTTTGTGCATACATGCATACATACATTTGCATCTCATATCATTGATCCTTTTTGGCTCATAGACCTGAAGTGCAGCAATTCGAGAGCATACAATGACACCACCTACAACATTTTGAGGATGGATGCAAACTAGCTAAGGGACATAGTTGATGAAGTTGTCAAAGCTAGGATGGCCGAGCTACGAGATCAATTGGTTGAAATTATGAGGACCCAGTTGATTCAAATTCTAGAGATCATCAACAATGCTAATGAGGCATCTCCCATTGACATATGAGAGAAGGAAAATGCAATATTAACAAGGAACATGTCTACTGATAGAGATCAAATGAAAAATGAGAGATCAATCCCTATTCTACAAGACCAACAGAACCATGTGCTATCTAAGTGGAGCAATAAGAGCGGCTATCACCCTAGTGGGCAAAATCAAAGGGAAAGAGGAGGTGTTGAGAAAGATGCAACAACTAAGCCAACAAAGAAGCCTAAATTTTCAGACTTAAGGGAGCCTTAGTCAAAGATGTTAGAAAATCTATTGAAAATGGATTTGCTACAACCATTGGCACCTCAGCCTCTACATAAGCCTCTACTGCCAAATTTTGATGCCAAGGTCTTCTATCAATTCCATCAAATGCAAGGGCATGAGACAGATAAATATTTTTGATTAAGGCATGAAATCCAAAATTTGATTGACAGTGGAAAGCTGCCTGAGCCTGATAAGCCCAACACTAAGACTAATCCTCAGCCTAAATTTGGAAGGGCATCATCGCTTACAACCTTCATGAAGAGTTTTATCTTGTCACCTTGTCATGATATGGATAGAGAAGCTGCTAAAGATGATATGCTACTAAGTAAGCTTGGACTAATTGTGGATGATGAAGCAATGATCCTTGATGATGGAAAAAATCCTTGAGATGTCTAAATAAATGAAGCATCTTCGACTCCAACTAAACGAGCTTTCCTTACCTTGAATATTGCTTTTCAATTTTACTTTCTTCAATATTTAAACTGGAACAATCGTGTTTTTCCAATTTAAATTTGTTTGAATAAATTACTTTTATCAAAAATTTTGTTGTTCTTTGTTCATTTTGGTGCTCAACCAATGAGGAATCTAGCTTGATAATTCATGAATTAATATATTTATGCATCATGACTTGAATGACTTTACTAGGTGAGGGAATTGCTCTATAGCATTGAGTTGTGTATGCTTACTTAGAGAGGGCTCCTGCATAATTATCTTTGTCTAGGTCCTAGTCAGTCTTAGAACATGCTTTGAAAAACTTTCGAAGCGAAATTGAACTCTACTTATTTAAGGGAGAAATGATCTAGGCATTGTTTGGTTAGCCAACAACTAGTATCCACCCAATTAAATATCAATCCCTAGTTATCTCTTTGAGCCTTCATAAAATTTTAGCTTTCTTTTCATTGGCATATAACCCCAACAACCTGCCCTGAGCTGTTGTGATACTTTTGACAAGTCTTATGATCACTAAGATGAAGAGGCAAGAAGATCAAAAGAAAGCAATGATTAGTCAAGGTTATAAAGATAGTTGAAGTTCTCAAGACCATGAAGATAGTTGATGTTTTCAAGACCATAAGGATAGTTGAAGTTTTCAAGACCATAAGGGTAGTTGAAGTTCCCTTAATATCTCCAATATATCAAAACAACATTAGAGTAACAAATGATTTATCCCTATTAAAGAATATTTATGTTACTCCACTTATCCATTATTGGAAGCCTAAGTTAGTACAAACAAGATGACTCTTTTAGAGCTAGAACCAAACAAAACAAAAAAAAAAACAAAACCAACAAAAAAAAGAGAACAAAAGAAAATAAGAGAAATGAGAGCAAAAAAAAGAAGAAGAAAAGAAAAAAGAGAAAGAAAAGAGAAAAAAAAGAAGAAAAAGAAAAAGAAAAGAAAACCCAAAATGGTTCAAAAAGCCAACTGAGTTCTCTTTTACCTAAGACAACAAAAGGCTTCCATTTGGTTTATAAGGACGGTTTGACTTGAATTGGTCCAACCCAATTAAAGATTCAATGAAAAAGGATGAAGACCATCCAATTCTTAAAAGTTCTGTACTTGACAGTCCTACAAGGAAGAAAGACAAAATGATAAAATGCTCAAAGGAAGGAAAGAGTAAGGAAAATAAAGAGAAAGAAAAGGGAAGAGTAAGAGAAATAAAGAAAAGGGAAAAGAAGAAAAGAAACGAATTTGGGTCTTAAACTTTTTGCAAGGGCAAAGATTGTCCTAATCAAGATCCAGATTAATACCAAGAAGACAGAAAGAATTTAGAGACTAGCAAGATTGCTCCCAATTGCCTAAAGTTCAAACAAGAAATTTGTAGTGTGAGGGTTTGTCCATTGTGTCACATCAGCTCCTATCTCAAAATGGCCATTATTTAACCCATGTCCCTCATAGACCCTATTTGAAGCCTATCAAATACCTATTGATCTCTCTTGGCAGGAAGAGTCTATTAGTGTTGGATGAGCATGCATATGAGATAGACAATATTTAAACTCAAATGAGAGCTTTGGCCAAGTAATGTGTATGTGCCTATCTGAAGTGCAACAATTCTTTCTTAAATAGAAATGATTCCCGAGTTTAGTACAGTAACTAGGGTTGTCATGTTATAGATATGTTAATTTGGAAAAATCAAGTCCTGAGGTACATTGACATTAATTTGGCAAATCCAACATTTGATTTCAAAATCAAAATTCAGAAAAAAATAAAAAAAATAATGTTTTGTCATACAAAGCCTTCAAGCTAAGGGGAGTATATTGAACTGTCGAACCTCCAAAGGACACATGGGGCAAAGGAAATTATTATTGACAAAGTTATGAAGAAACTACCAACCGACATGCTGAAATATAGTTTGAAATGGATGCATCCCTAACTCTACTGCTTAGGGTCTCCACTATTCATATTTTTAACATCTTGAAGATAGAAGCCATAAATGTGAAGCAGTCTGTCATTCCAATGCAAGACCTGAACGAGCATCTGAAAGGAACCAATAAGAACATTTCTGCCGATCACCTCAGTCTATGAGTCAATAAAACCACTGTAAGTATCAATCATGCATATCATGCATACATGAGTATAACACATCACACTTTCTTGTCTATTCTTTGGCAAAATGATTAGCAAACACCCTGCAAAGTAAAGAATCAAAATCAAATCAGGGGGGCATAGAAAGCCCATTGCTTGAGAAAGCTCCAGTAATCTTACAAAGAGAAGAAATACGTGCTTGTGCGAAGAACTAGACAACAACAACATCAATTAGAGTTCGCATAAAAAATCATGGGTTTGAGCCTACACAGGGGGCAAAGTTTCTCCTTTTCAATTTTTTGAGTTTATATATAAAACATTTTCAAACTCACTTGCAAATATCTCACCACGCAGGGGGCAAGGAGAGGATACGAAGGCTAGATAAAAAGGGCTAAATTTTTTGCAAAAGTGCAATGGAAGAATAAAAAGAATGGAATAAAAAAAAGAGAGAAAATTAGAATTCTCAAAAGAATGAAGAGGCAAAAGACAAAAGATCAATCCAGCTAAAAGAACTGAAGCCAGGGTGAAGACCAGATCTCAAAGGATGAAGATCCATATTTTCAAGGGTGAAGACCTGATCTTCCCACTTACAAGGGTGAAGACCCGATCTCAAAGGATGAAGATCCATATTTTCAACGGTGAAGACCTGATCTCCAAGGATGAAGGTCCATTTGAAAGGGTGAAGACCTGATTTTAAAGGATGAAGATCCATTTGCAAAGGTGAAGAATCGATCTCAAAGGATGAAGATCCATTTTTCAAGGGTAAATACCCGATGTCAAAAGATGAAGATTCATTTTTAAGGATGAAGACCCGATCTCAAAGGATGAAGATCCATTTTGAGGGTGAAATACCAAAATGCATAGAATAACCGGAGCAGTCAGATTTCTTAAATGATAAAAGGTTAGCCAAACTCAATCTCGGGTCCAAGCACCCAAATTCAATTCAATCTTGGGTCCAAGTACCCAATTCCAATTCAATATCGGGTCCAAGCATCCAAATTCAATTCTGTCTTGGGTCCAAGCACCCATTCTCGGGTCCAAGTACCCAATTTTGATCCAAGTACCCAAATTAAATCTAATCTCGGGTCCAAGTACCCAAATCAAATCAATCTTGGGTCCAAGTATCCAAATCAAATCAATCTCGGGTCCAAGTACCTAATATCAATTCAATCTCGGGTCCAAGTACCCAATCTCGGGTCCAAGTACCCAATCTCGTGTCCAAATACTCAATCTCGAGTCCAAGTACCAAAAATCAATTCAATCTCGGGTCCAAGTACCCAATCTTAGGTCCAAGTAGCCAATCTCGATTCCAAGTACCCAAATCAAATCAATCTCGAGTCTAAGTACTCAAATCAAATTAATCTCGGGTCCAAGTACCCAAATCAAATTCAATCTTGGGTCCAAGTACCCAATCTCGGGTCCAAGTACCCAAATTAAATCAATCTCGGGTCAAAGAACCCAATCCCGAGCCTAAGTACCCAAATTCAATCAATCTCGGGTCCAAGTACTCGATCTCGGGTCCATGTACCCAATCTCAGGTCCAATTACCCAAAACAAATTTAAATCGCCATCTCAAAAATTAAGTCTTATTACTTTTCACTCTCTTTCACTTAAGTTTCAGATCATTCAAGCAGATGGCAAACTATAGACCCTTAATTTTTGACCCGGTCCGGTCCAATATATTTTAATTAGTCCAAAATAATTTTTGTGTTGTCCAATATATTTTAGTTAGTCCAAAATAATTTTTATGGTATCTTAATTAATTTTAATATTTATTTTAGAAAGTCAGCCCGGGCCCGTGGGCATTTCACCCGCAGGAATTTCCTGCGAGCAAAATGGCCTACAGGCCCGTTCCACGCGCGCTGTCACAGCCAGCTGCAGCAGATTTTTTCTCCAGGGCAGTTTTTCTGCAGCAATTTTTTTTCTCCAGCGAAATTTTTCCGACGCAAATTTTTCGAAACCTAATACAATTAGGTTTTGGTTTTCTTTTCTTATTCAATAAATATGACATGAATAATTAGGAATGAAGGATATAAAACTTCTATAAATATAGACTAAACACAAAAAAAGGAGGCCGAAAAAAAATAAAAAAAGAACAGTAGCTTGGAAAAGTTGAAATCCAAATCCGTGAAGGAAAAGCTTGAATTCAATTGATTTTTAAAGTAGCAGAAACACGATTTAAGGAATTCAAAAAAAGGCAAATGCTTGTCTTTGGAGCTTGTTCATCCAAGAAGCAATTTTGGTGCAACTTACAAAATAAGGTATGAAATTCTAATTTCTTTATATTTTACACAGTATCATAAACTAATAAATGATGTCTTTTAATTCAAAAACCCTAAAACCTTAATTCTCTTTGTTCAAAGTTTAAAAACACTAATTCATTGTTTTATTTTCCAAAAAGGCTTAAAATTGTTATTTTTACTTCTTTAAAATCTTAAAACCCTAATCAAACATATTTTTCAACACAACCAAAATTTGATTCTGTTTCTTTCAAAATTTTAAACTAGGTTCTGTTTCTTTCAAAAAGATTTAAAAAACATCTTTTCTATTTATAAAACTTTAATCTGTTTGTTTAAATTCATAAAGCTTCATAAAATTATCAAATTGCTTTTTCCAAATCCTAAAAATCATGCATCACCGAAACCCTAAATCCTAAAACACTAAACCCAAATTCAATTTCCAAACCTAAAATAGTAAACTCTAACTCCTTTAAAACCTTAAACCCTACCTTTTTCTAAACTTTAATCCTTTAAAACTTAGAAAACCATAAAACATAAATATTTTAAATTTACACAGTAAGCTTGAAATCACCATTTAAAACCATGAATCAAAAGTATTTTAAAGTGTCTAAAACCCTAGTTTCATGATGTCACCATTCAAACCTTAATTTGTTTAATCAAAGAGTCTTACCAACCTTTTAAAACATAAAACCTCAATCTATTTTAATTCCATAAAAAAGTCACAGTAGCCTAATTTTATAAATTCCAAAACCTTAATACATGAGATAAAGAATCCTAAATGGAAACGGTAGCTATAATTTGGACTTTTATTTGCTTTATTCAATTCTATATTTGATTATGCTTTGATCTATTTTATATGCTTTAATTTATTTAAGTTCAATGCTTTGTTTATTTAATTTATCATGGATGTATGTTTACTTTCTATTTATATTTAATATCTTTGATGAATAATTTATTTATTATGAATGATTATTTACTTTTATCAATTTATTTAGATTTCCAAATGTTGTAAGAGGTATGTTTCCACTTGGTGGGTAACTCATTAGTTGAATATCATGTAATTTAAATTGATTTTCTATTTTAAAACCTATGTAAAGGACATGTTTCTACCTTTCGGTGGGTGTCCTATTTAGGCATGTGATGTAAGGACATGTTTCCATCTTCGGATGGGTGTGCATTTATTTGTTTTGCTTGGACCTTGCTTTAATTTTAATATATTGATGCTTTCTTTTAATTATTGGTTGTAATATGGATAATGTTGTTATATTTAAGAATTTTATAATATTAAGACCTGTAAAGGAGGCCGATTCCAATGAACTGGACGTTGTGGGAGTGCTGGGCCATTTCTCACCGTCCCCACACGTACCCAACTTTCCAAACCCATTAGGGGGTTTGGGATTCCTTAGGAATCGAGTCATCCACCCCTTTCTTTTTCCCGGCCCATCTGGGTGGCGACTCCATTTTCTCTGGACTTAGGTCCATGTTCTCTAAGGCCCTAAGCCTAAACAATGTCGAAGTCGCAAGAACCATTCCACCGGGAGTGGGGGAAAAAATCCTCGTTCACACTTATATCTTTACACACGAGCGGCGAGTCTCTTTTCCTTGGTACATGGCCAACAAAATATCAACATGGGACATCTTGTTTTTTTTTAAAAAATTCACTTTCAATGGTTAAACTAATTGTTGTATTCTCAAACTTAGAAATCAATCCATGATAATTCAAATTAATTAAGCCTTAATCCATTGGATTAACTAAAAATAGCTTTTATGCTATATTATGGATTAGAACTAAATTAAAGGGTTTATCATAAATATATTTCCCATTTGGAATAATAACCAATGATTCATGTCACAAACAAGCCTATGATTAATAGTTCTTGGTATAATTAGGCCCACAATTGATTTTTGATATTCCATAGTTGACCTAAATAGCTGTAAGCTCATTTAAGAAGAAAATTAGGAAAGTTGTAACTTGAATGAAGTGAAAAATATTTTTCAAAGCCCATTGTGAAAATGTTTGTTAAGAAATGAATTTTGAATTTTATGTTTGGGCCATAAAATGGAAAAATATTTTGACCCATCTTAAAAGGTTTTCATGTCCAAAGACCATCTAAAAATATTTTTTGGTCTTTTGGCTTTAAAGGAATAAAACCATTTTAAGCTTACAATATAATTAGGTCATATTAGAAATAGAACAAACTAAATAGGCCTTGTTTCAAACCAAGATATCAATCATAGTCAAACAACAAGCATTTGGGTAAAATCCTAAGAAAAGTAACTAGGCCAATTACATGAGCTTTAGTCTTTGGGTTGAAAAGTTGAGGCTCCCATATCAAGTATATACCAAAAGGTACAAGGCTATGAGTGGTTATGACATGCTCAATCTCCATACCTTGAGTGAAAGTATGGTATCCCTTATATAATACAACAGGTTACACAGGCGTCCTAACTAACACACACAATGCAATCTAATTAATGCAATTGACAATATCATAATAGGAAAGAATAAAATAATTTAAAGACCAATAGAATCAACTTCTCTTAAAATAATGTAAGTATATAAAAATAATTGTAACACCCCTATACCCCGTATACGTACACAGCATGCTTATAGGATCGTAATATACGTATACTGAATATAGAAAATGCCACAGTTTATAAAATATACAAGTCATAACTCAAAAAGAAATAAAACAAATATCAAAGGTTTAGAAGAAATTCATAAAACATAATAGATAAAAACGTTTATTAATACGCAGCGGAAATTATAACAAATAAGTACAAATACATTAAAAATCAAAATTTACAAAACATGAAATATATACATGATTGATAGCTTGACTTTCTGATCTTTAAGCTCTAGGCCAACTCTTTAAGCATAAACTCAACTAGGTCTAGAGGAATCTTCCGTCTCAACCCTATCACCTGCGTGATAAATCACAATCGTGCTAAGCCAACGGCTTAGTGGTACAAACCATAATGATATTATGCAATGTCAATATCAATGTCATACATTCAATAATGATAACATAGACACAAATGGGCCCAACAAGTATTTAATATGATATTCAAAGTTCAGAGTTACTGCTTTGGTCTATAATCACAATGATCAAGCCCGTAGGCAATATATCTCATATCTCTATCCATGGATAGTGTAACAGACCCAGTCTCTTGGACCATCAACTCAACAAGCTTGAGGAGATCCTCAACCTGGCAAGACTGTTACTAGTAACAGACCCAGTCTCTTGGACCATCAACCCGATTGAAATCGAGGAGATCCTCAACCCGGCAAGACTGTTACTTTTCATATATTTCATATCAATAATTCATATAGTGTAACAGACCCAGTCTCTTGGACCTCAATTCAACTCAATTTGAAGAGATCCTCAACCCGGCAAGACTGTTACCTTTCATAGGCATGCCACCAAACCCAGCACTCTGAAAATTGAATAACATATTAGGCATACAATCAATTCATTTACCTCTTTACCATTCTCTTTCTCAATTCATGTCTTCAACATCATTTACAATATCATAGCCAACCACAATGGCTTCACATTTCATTCTATTTCAATTCATATTCAAATACTCATAATCAATATACATACATCATATTGCATTTCACAAAGTTCACATTGTATAAAACATAACATTATTTATATATATCAACAATGCAATAATATTCCTTAGTACATTCATACTCAAATGTATAAGTTCCAAAATCACATGAATGTATGCAATAATGCAAGGTTTGTACTTACCTCAAAACAACTCACACAACTCTATTGACTTCCTCTTCCAAAAATCCTTCACTTCTTAAATTATGGCAAATCACCTTCTTCACAACCTATTCCAAAAGAATGATGAAACCCACATGAGATCATAAGGCTAAGAACCAACTAGGGCAAACTTTAAACATGACACGCTCAACCACACAGGCGTGTCCCTGACCGTGCCCTAAACTCACAACACAGAAGCTTTGACACGCTCAGAACCACGGGCGTGTCACTGGGCGTGTAATACATTCTATCTCTCAGAAATATTGACACGTCCAACAACATGAGCGTGCTCATGGCCGTGTCAATTGCCCAATAACACAGTGGCTATGACACGTTCAATAACACGGGTGTGTTACTGGCCATGTCAAACCTACTACCACACAGAACAATTGACATGGCTAAAGACCTGGACGTGCTCGTGGGCATGTTAGACCAAAAACCCAGATTCCGGCCACAACAACCTCAGAACCAACATTTTTCTTCTTACCACCATCATCCACTTCAAACAAACTTAGCCCAAATATACCCAAAACCATATCAAACTAGCAAAAATAACAAAACAACCCAAAATATACATCAAACACAATCCAAAATATCATCACCACCCTAAACACAACCACAACACTTCTAGACCAAAAAACTTACTCTTTCCTTCCATCCAACCCCAAAATCCAAAAATCAATAGAACCAAACACTCTTAAACACACCCAAAAACAAACAAACACATTCTCAAACACAACTTCAACTCACAAACCCAAACAAATCAAAGAATCAAGTGGAAAGACTTACCAAGAATGAGGAAACTCTTAAATCTCCAATTTGATCTCTTGAAAACTTCCTTCAATCTTAAACTTGGAAGATCAAAACTCTTCTTGCTCTCTTTCTTCTTTGATGGTCAAACAAGAAAAGGAAAGAGAACCACGATGAAGAAAGAGAGAAAGAAAGAAACCAAAGAAATCAAAGTCAAACTTTTCCATAAAACCCTCTCATCCAAGCAATAATAATATTAAAATAATCCAAATTAACCTCTTCCATTCATTTAATTTCCCATTTCCACTAATTAACTTAATTAATTTAAAATAACTAAATATCTTCTTCCACTAACCTTCTTTGACTTTGACTTGTGTATATGTTGTATATATTTTCAGATACACAACATATACATTCTCTATATAATTCTATTCTCTTACCCTAGAAACATATACATAAAATCCAATTATAACAAATATACCAAAACTTCTAGGGTACATTTTGGGATATTACAAAAGCAGTAACTCTGAACTTTGAATAATATATTAGTGTCTTTTGGGCCCAAGTCTGTCTTTGTTTTCATTGTGATCTATGAATGATGAAATAAATATTAATGAGATTCTTGAGAATTATTTATACGTTTGAGATTATGACATTTGCATTTCATTAAAGTATAAGATTATTATAGTTTGTACCACTAAGCCGTTGGCTTAGCGCGATTGTGATTCATCACGCAGGTGACAGGGAAGAACCGGAGAGTTCCTCTAGACCTAGTAGAGTCTAGATTTTGAGGCGTTGATAGTGGAGCTTAAAGATCAAAGACATACTGCCACACATGTATATGTTTTATGTTTTGTAAAACTTGAGTTTTAATGTATAAGTATTTGTAAATATTTGTTATATTTTCCGCTGCTTTTAAATAAACACTTTATGATTTGTGTTTATAGTTTCTTTTAAATGTTTTTAAATTTGTTCTTGTTTTTAAAAAGGGATGAGTCATCTGTTTAGTAAACAGTGGCAACTCTTTATTCAGTATACGTATATTACGATCGTATTAGCATGCTGTGTATGTATACGGGGTATAGGGGTGTTACATAAGTGGAGCAATAAGGGCAGCTACCACCCAGTGGGCAAAGTCAAAGAGAAAGTGGAGGTGTTGAGAAAAATGCAACAACCGAACCAACAAAGTAGTATAAATTGTTGGACTTGGTGAAACCTTTGTCAAAGATGTTAGAGAATCTAATGAAGATGGATTTGCTTTAACCATTGGCACCTCAGCCTCTACACAAGCCTTTGCCATCAAATTTTGATGCCAAGGTCTTTTGTCAATTCCATCAATTGTAAGGGCATGAGAAAGATAAATGTGTTTGATTAAGGCATGAGATCCAAGATTTAATTGATAGAGGAAAGCTGTTGAAGCTTGATAAGCCCAATACTAAAAATAATCCTATGTCTAAATTTAGAAGGGCGCCACCGCTTACAACCTTCATGATGGAGGGAGAATTGAAAGAGAGTTTTATCTTGCATCTTGTCATGATATGGATGGAGAAACTTCTAAAGAGGATGTGCTACTAAGCAAGCTTGGAATAACTATTGATGATGAAGCAATGATCCTTGATGATGGAAAAATCCTTGCCCTTTATATGTCTAAATAAATGGAGCATTTTTCGACTAGCATTTGACAAACTTCTCTTAGCTTATTTGGTTATTTGCTTTATTTTCTATCTCTGGTATTTTCTTGAACAATTATGTTTTTCAAATTAAGATTGTATGAATAAACTATTTTCATTAAAATTTTATTGGTCTTTGTTCATTTTGGTGCCAAACCAATGATGAATCTAGCTTGATATTTATAAATTAGTATAACTATGCATCATGATTTGAATGACTTTACTAAGTGAGGGAGTTGTTATATATCATTGAGTTGTGTATGTTTACTTACATAGGGCTCCTACATAATTATGAGTGTCTAGGTCCTAGTCCATCTTAGAACATGCTTTGATGAACTTTCGAGACAAAATTGTACTCTACTTATTTAAGAGAGAGATGATCTAGAAATTGTTTTGTAAGCCAATAACTAGAATCTACCCAATTAAATATCAATTCTTAGTTGTCCCTTTGATCCTTCATAAAATTTTAGCTTAATTTTCATTGGCTTGCAAACCCAATGACCCACCCTAAGCTATTGTTACACTTTGGACAAGTCTTATGATCACCAAGAAACAAAAGGGAAAGAAGATCGAAGAAATGAATGCATAGTCAAGACCGCAAGGATAGCTAAAGATTACCTGAAGTAGATTTAATATCTCCAGTCTTTGTCATCATTGAGATAAAGTCAGGAAAATGAAGTATTTATCCTCACTGAAGTAGACTCACTCTACTCCATTCATCCATAGTCATAAGTATAGAAAAGTGCAAGCAAGACAATTCTTTTGAAGTTAGGACCCAACAATAAAAAAAAATCAAAAAATGGAAAAAATATAGAAAAAATATACAGAAAAAAGAGAAGAGCAAAAAATGAAAAGAAAAGAAAAAATAAATGAAACAAAAAAGGGGAAAAAAAAGGGGTTCCTAAGATTGTGCAAAAGGAAAAGGAAGAGATGAAGATCTTCTTAATCCGTTCTACATTTCTTCTAAGGAGATAGAAGGAAATTAAAGTCAAGCAAGATTGCACCCAGGTGTGAGCGGTGATTTTTGCCCCCACTCCCGGTGGAATGGTTCTTGCGACTTCGGCACTGTTTAGCCTCGGGACCTTAGAGAACACGGACCTAAGTCCGGAGAAAAGGGGTGGATGACTCGATTCCTAAATAATCCCCAACCCCCTAATGGGTTCTAAAAGTTAGGTACGTGTGGGGAAGGTGAGAAATGGCCCAGCACCCCACAACGCCCAGTTCATTGGAACCGGCCTCCTTTACAGGTCTTAATATTATAAAATTCTTAAATATAACAACATTATCCATATTACACACAATAAAAAGAAAGCATCATTATATTAAAATCAAAGCAATGTCCAAGCAAAACAAAATAAATAAATGGACACCCATCCGAAGATAGAAACATGTCCTTACATCCCATGCCTAAATAGGACACCCACCGAAAGGTAGAAAACATGTCCTTTACATTAGTTCTAAAATAGAAAAGCAATTTAAATTACATGATATTTAACCAATGAGGTATCCACCAAGTGAAAACATACCTCTTACAACATTTGGAAATCTAAATAAATTGATAAAAGTAAATAACCATTCATCATAAATAAATCATTCATCAAAGGTATTAAACATCAATAAAAAGGAAACATCCATCCATGATAAATTAAATGAACCAAGCATTGAACTTAAATAAATTAAAGCATATAAAATAAATCAAAGCATAATCAAATATAGAATTGAATAAGACAAATAAACATCTAAATTATAACTACTATTTAGGGTTCTTTATTTCATGCGTTTAGGGTTTTGGAATTTATGGAATTTGGCTACTGTGAGTTTTTTTAAGGAATTAAAATAGATTAAGGTTTTATGTTTTAAAAGGTTGATGTAATTCTTTGATTCACCAAATTAGGGTTTGTGATGTAAAATCATGAATTTAGAGTTTGGGCTCTTTAAAACGCTTAGATTGTAATTTACGGTTAATGAATTATCATTTTGAGCTTACTGTGTAAAATTATGTTTATATGGTTTTTAAAGTTTTGAAGGATTAAGGTTTAGAAAACTTTAGGGTTTAGGTTTTAAAGGTGTTAGGGTCCACTGTTTGAGTTTTGGAGTTGAATTAGGGTTTTAGGATTTTTGAATTAGGGTTTCGGACAATTAATTAGTTTTTAGAATTTGGAAAAACAATTGATAATTTTATGAAAATTTATGAAAATAAATCAAATGAATAAAGTTTATAGAAGAAAAAAATAAGTTTTTAGGGCTTTTGGAAAGAAATAGAACTCAATTTTGGATTTTGAAATTTTGGAAAGCAAATTAAGGTTTTGGGGTTTTGAAGAAACAAAAATAACAACTTTAAACTTTTTGGAAAACAAAGCAACGAATTAAGGTTTTTAAACTTTAGAAAAAGTGAATTGAGGTTATTAGGTTTTTGAATTAAAAGACACAATTTGATAATTTAAGCTACTGTGAAGATAAATTTAAACAATTGATGCATATCCTGGTTTGTTGGTTCCACCAAAAATTTCTTCTTGGATGAACAAAATCAAAGACAAGCTTTGCTGCCTTTGAATTGCTTGAATTGTTTTTCTGCTCTCTCAAAAAATCAGCTTTATTCAAGGTTTTCCTTTACAGTCTCGGTCTCCAATTTTTCCCAAGTTTCTGTATGATTTCCTCCTTCTTTCTATTCATTTTTCTGTGTTGTTTAGTCTTATTTATAGAAGTTTTATGGTTAATTCCTAATTATTCACGAAACATAATATTGATAAGAAAAGGAAATCAAAACCTAATTGTATTAGGTTTCGAAAAATTTGTGTCGGAAAAATTTCGCTGGCGAAAAAAAACTGCTGCGGAAAAATTGCGCTGGCAAAAAAAATTGGCTGCGAAAAAATGCGTTGGCGAAAAAGCTATCGCAGCTGGCTGCAGCAGCACAGGTGAAACGGGCCTACGGGCCATTTCGCCGCAGCCGACCCCCCTTCCTTTTTTTTACTTTATTTTTTATTTCATTTTTATTGTTTATTATTATTATTTTTATTTTTTATTAATAAAAATTAGACACTAAAGCAAAAATTATTTAATTAAAATAACAAAATTTATTTTGGACTAATTAAAATATATTGGACAATGCAAAAATTATTTTGGACTAATTAAAATATATTGGATCGAACCGGGTAAAAAATTAAGGATCTACAGTTTACCCCTTGCTTGAATGATCTGAAACTTTAGTGAAAGAGAGTGAAAAGCAATAAGACTTAATTTTTTAGATGGTGATATAAATTTGTTTTGGGTACTTAGACCCGAGACTAAACTTGATTTGGGTACTTGGACTAGAGATTGGGTACTTGGACCCGAGATTGGATTGAATTTGGGTACTTGGACCCAGGATTGGGTACTTGGACCCGAGATTGATTTGATTTGGGTACTTGGACCCGAGAATGGGTGCTTAGACCTGAGATTGATTTGATTTGGGTACTTGGACCCGAGAATGGGTGCTTGGACCCGAGATTGGGTACTTGGATCTGAGATTGAATTGGATTTGGGTACTTAGACCCGAGAATGGGTGCTTGGACCCGAGATTAGGTACTTGGACCCGAGCTTGAATTAATTTGGGTACTTGGACCCGAGAATGCGTGCTTGGACCCAAGAATGGGTGCTTGGACTATAAATTAATTTGATTTGGGTACTTGGACCCGAGATTGATTTGATTTGGGCACTTGGACTCGAGATTGAGTACTTGGACCCAAGATTTGATTGAATTTGGGTACTTGGACCCGAGATTGATTTGATTTGGGCACTTGGACCTGAGATTGGGTACTTGGACCCGAGAATGAATTTGATTTGACTGACCTTTTATCAGTTGAGAATTCTGGCATAACTGGTTGTTCCATTTTTATGAATTGTAGGTCTTTACCCACCAAAAATAGATCTTTATCTATTGGAAATTAGGTCTTTAACCGTGAAACATGGATCTTTATCCATTGGAAATCGGGTCTTTACCCTTGAAATATGGACCTTTATCCATTTGAAATCGAGTCTTTACCCTTGAAACATGGGTCTTTATCCATTGGAAATCAGGTCTTTACCCTTGAAGTATGGATCTTTATCAATTGGAAATAGGGTCTTTACCCTAGGAACATGGATCTTTATCCATTGGAGATTGGGTCTTTACCCATGAAACATGGATCTTTATCCATTGGAAATCGGGTCTTTACCGTTGCAACATAGATCTTTATCCATTGGAAATCGGGTCTTTACCCTTGAAATATGGATCTTTATCCATTTGAAATCTGGTCTTTATCCTTGAAACATGGGTCTTTATCCATTGGAAATCGGGTCTTTACCCTTGAAATATGGATCTTTATCCATTTGAAATCGGGTCTTTACCCTTGAAACATGGGTCTTTATCCATTGGAAATTGGGTCTTTACCCTTGAAGTATGGATCTTTATCAATTGGAAATTGGGTCTTTACCCTTGAAACATGGATCTTTATCCATTGGAAATCAGGTCTTTACCCTTGAAAATAGATCTTCATCCTTTGAGATCGGGTCTTCACCCTTGCAAATGGATCTTCATCCTTTGAGATCGGGTCTTCACCCTTGCAAATGGATCTTCATCCTTGGTGATTGGGTCTTCACCCTTGAAAATGGATCTTCTTCCTTTGAGATCGGGTCTCACCCTTGCCAAGGATCTTCATCCTTTGAGATAAGGTCTTTACCCATGAAAATGGATCTTCATCCTTTGAGATTGGGCCTTCACCCTTGAAAATGGATCTTCATCCTTGGAGATCGGGTCTTAACCCTTGTAAGTGGATCTTTATCCTTTGAGATTGGATCTTCACCCTTTCAAATGGATCTTTATCCTTTGAGATCAGGTCTTTACCCTTGAAAATAGATCTTCATCCTTTGAGATCAGGTCTTTACCCTTGAAAATGGATCTTCATCCTTTGAGATCGGGTCTTCACCCTAGCTTCAGCTCTTTTAGCTGGATTGATCTTTTGTCTTTTGCATCTTCATTCTTTTGAGAATTATAATTTTCTTTTTTTTATTCCATTCTTTTTTTGTTCTTCCTTTGCACTTTTGCAAAAAATTCAGCCCTTTTTAGCTAGCCTTCATATCCTCTCCTTTTCCCCCCTGCGTGGCAAGATATTTGCTAGTGAGTTTGAAAATGTTTTATATATAAACTCAAAAAATTGAAAAGGAGAAACTTTTCCCCCTATGTAGGCTCAAACCCATGATTTTTCTATGTGGACTCTGATCGATGTTGTTGTTGTCTAGTTCTTCGCACAAGCACGTATTTCTTCTCTTTGCAAGATTACTGGAGCTTTCTCCAGCAATGGGCTTTCTATGCCCCCCTGATTTGATATCTTCTTTTGATTCTTTACTTCACAAGGTGTTTGCTGTTCATTTTGCCAAAGAATAGACAACACAAGACAAGAAAGTGCGATGTGATATGCTCATGTATGCAGGATATGCATGAATAATACTTACAGTTGTTCCATCAACTCACAGACCGAGGTGTTCAGTAGAAGTGTTCTCATTGGTTCCATTTTGATGCTTGGTCAAGTCTTGCATTGGAATAATCGAAAGCTTTTGCATTTATTGCTTTTATCTTTAAGATGTTGAATATATGAATAATGGAGACCCCAAGCAGCAGAGTCAGGGATTCATCTATTTCAAACTATGCCTCAACATGTCAGTCGATAGCTTCTTCATGACCTTGCAAATAATCATTTCCTTTGCCCAATGTGTCTTTTGGAGGTTCAACATACCTCCCTTTGTAACACCCATATACCCAGGTGTCACCCATATATTTCTTCTCTTTGCAAGATTACTGGAGCTTTCTCACCCATATATACCTCCCTTTGTATATAGTGTCTTTTGGATTTCTTTTATTTGTTTGAGATTGGTTTCACTTATTTACAAAGATATTTGTTGTGTCTTTTTAAATCGTGGCATTTTCTATATTCAGTATACGTATATTACAATCGTTCAAGCATGCTTGGTACGTATACAGGGTATAGAGGTGTTACAAATTACGAGCAACGCTCGCCAGCTCACCCCTATCCTTATTGTCCAGCGCAACAAATCCTCATTGTCCAGCGCAACAAATCCTCATTGTCCAGCTTAGCAGCCGACGGTAGCCCAGCGCCCCAGCAGCCCATGGCAGCCTGTGCCAGCAATCCTGGCAGCACGCGCCCTGCCAATTTAGCCAAAACATTATTTTACTCAGTTTTAAAAATTTTATTTCCTATATAGTTTTAATTTTCCTTAACCAAATCATATTAGGTTTTTTATTTTCCTATAAATAACAGATTAAAACACATAAGTGGGGACTTTTAAAAAAATTATATTGAGAGTCTTTTTTCGACAGAGGGATTCTTTGACTTTGCCAATTTTTCCATTCAGACTTTAGTTTTTAAAAAGACTTTTGGGACGACAAAGAAGGTTTTAATAACTTTTGGCTCAGACTTTGGACTTCACTTTTGAAACTTGGAGAGTCAGCAGCTATTAGGAATTTGGATTAAGAACAGAGACAGAGAGCAAGAAAGAGATCAAAAGAAAATAACAACCAACCAGAAGGCAGTACTATACGCAGCTGTCTTCAACTTGTTTCAACCAAGATTTACAAGCTTAAATAATGGTGGAACCTATGACGGAGGTTTGCAATTTTTCATTTAAATTATTTTTAAGATTACAGTAATTCAAATATTCCTTTTCATTGTTTTATTTTCATTTTTGTTTCATTATTTTATTTAAATTATTTCAACTATTCTTTAAACCCTTAAATATCACAATAACAAAAATATATTTTAAAAACCCTAAAATCTTAATTTTCAATAGTAGGACCGCCGTATGCGCTCATCGAAGGGGTTAATATTTATTTGTGTATTATAAGTCTTTATGTTTAACTTCCTTTATTTAAAACCCTAATTTAGTTACTAAAATTCAAGAAGCCCTAATTTAAGATGTGAACCCTAAGCTTATACATTTATTTCTTTATTTAGTTTTGGATTTGATTATGTAGTTTATTATATATTTTGGTGATCAATTTATTTAATTTCGATGTTTGAATTATTTAATTTATCATGGATGAATATTTTTTTTATTATTATTTATTTATTAAAATTATAGGAGGTATGTTTCATTAATTGGGTACCTCATTCATTAATCTTTATGTAATTTTATTATTTTCATACTTCGGGATTAATGTAAAGGATATGTTTCCACCTTTTGGTTGTTGTCCTATTTAGTTTTAGACATTAGACGATGTAAGGACATGTTTGCATCCTCAGATGGGTGTCCATTTATTTTTTTTTGTTTGAACATTGCTATGATTTTTAATAAAGTATTTGTTTATTCTTATAATTGTATGTAGTATGGATAATATCATTATATTTAAGAATTTTATAATATTAAGACCTAAAAAGGAGGTCAGTTTCAATGAACCGGGCGCTGTGGGGGTGTTGGGCCATTTATCACCTTCCCCATGCGTACCCAACATTTTAAACCTAATAGGGTGTTAGGAATTCCTTATGAATTGAGGCATCCACCCCTTTCTATTTTTTGGCCCGTCCGGGTGGCGATTCCATTTTCTCCGTGTTCTCTAAGGCCCTGAGCCTAACAGTGTTAAAGTCGTAAGAACCATTCCACTGGAGTGGGGGCAAAAATCTCTGCTCATAGTGACGACTCCACTGGGGATAAGAGAAGTTGATTTCATTGGTCTTTATATTATTTTATTATTTCTTATTATGATATTATCCATTGCATCATTTAGATTAGATTGTGTACATGAGTTAGGATGCCCGTGTTACCCATGTTGTGTTATGTAAGGTATTATACTTTCAATAAATGTATGGAGATCGAGCATGGCATAACTACTGATAGCCTTGTACCTCTTGGTATATACTTGCTTTGGGAACCTAGGCTTTTCAACCCAAAGACTAAAGCTCATGTAATTGGCCTAGTTATTTTCCTTAGGTTTTTACCCTAAATGCTTGTTGTTTGACTATGATTAATTTATCTTGGTATAAACCATGGCTTATTTTGTTTGTTCTTTTTTCTAATATGACCTACCTATATTGTAAGCTCAAATTATTTTTTCCTTTAAATTCCAAAACACCAAAACTATTTTTCAAAACTTTTCAAGATGATCTTTGGACATAAATTTTTTTAAAAATGGATCAAATTTTTTTTTTTCACCACATAGCCCAAGTTCGAAGTCCAAAATTTGTTTTTTTTTAAATCGTTTTATGGGATTTGAAACAAAACCATGTTTCACTTCTTTACAACTTTTCTTGAAATGAGCTTACAAATTATTTAGGTCATTTATGAAAATACCAAAAATCAATTGTGAGCCTAGCTTATGCTAAGAAATATAAATCATGGGCTTATTTTTGGCATGTATCATTAGTTACTTTTTCAAGTAAGAAATCTATTTATAATGAACCACTTAATTCAGTTTTAATCCAATATAACATAAAAGCTGCTTTAGTTTATTAGATGGATTAAAGCCTAATTAACGGAAATTATCATGATCTGTTTTCCAAGTTCAAAAATATAACTATTGATTAAATTGTTCAAAAGAATTTTTAAAAAAAAAAATATCCCATGTTGCCATTTTATTAACTATATACCTAGGAAAAGAGACTCGCCATTCATGTGTGGAAGTTATAAGGTTGGACGGACGTCCCAATTATCTTTGTTTGTTTGTACATACATGCATACACGATTGCATAATATATCATTGATCCTTCCTGGCTCACAAACCTAGAGTAGGGCAATTCAAAAGCATACAATGATACCACCTACAACAATGATTTTGATTCAAGTGCTTCATTGGGAGGATGGATGCAAACCAGCTAAAGGACATAGTCGATGAAGTTTTCAAAGCTAGGATGGCCGAGATACAAGATCAATTGGTTGAGATTATAAGGACCTAGTTGCTTGAAATTCTGAAGATCATCAACAATGCAAATGAGGCATCTCTTATTGACGTAAAGAAAAAGTGAAAGGCAACATTAACAAGGAACAAGTTCACTAATAGAGACCAAATTAGAAATGAGAGGTTAATCCCTATTCCGCAAGACCAGTCAAACCATGTGCTGTCTAAGTGGAGCAATAAAGGCGGCTACCACCCTAGTGGGCAAAATCAAAGGGAAAAAGGAGGTGTTGAGGAAAATGCAACAACTAAACAAGCAAAGAAGGATAAATTTTTAGACTTGGGGGAACCATTGCCAATGATGTTAGAGAATCTAATAAAGAAGGGGTTATTACAACCATTGGTTCCTCGACCTCTACATAATCCTCTACCATCAAACTTTGATGCCGAGGCCTTCTGTCAATTTCATCAAATGTAAGGACATGAGATGGATTAATGCACTCGTCTAAGGCACGAGATCTAAGATTTGATTGACAGTGGAAAGTTTCCTAAGCCTGATAAGCCCAATACCAATAATAATCCTCTGCCTAAATTTGGAAGGGTGCCACCGCTTGCAACCTTCATGAAGAGTTTTATCTTGTCATCTTGTCATGATATGGATAGAGAAGCTTCTAAAGAGGATGTGCTACTAAGCAAACTTGGACTAACTAAGGATGATGAAGCAATTATCCTTGATGATGGAAAAATCCTTGTCCTTGATATGTCTAAATAAATGAAGTATCTTCGACTCCAACTCAATGAACCTCCCTTAGCTTGAAGTGTTCCTCTTTTTTTTCACTTTCTTTAGTACTTATTTGGAACAATTATGCTTTTAAAATTAAGATGGTTTGAATAAATTATTTTCATTAAATTTTTATTAATCTTTGTTCATTTTGGTGCTCAACCGATGATAAATCTAGCTTGATATTTATAAATTAGCATGTCTATGCATCATTGTTTGAATGACTTTACTAGGTGAGGGAATTGATCTATAGCATTGAGTTGTGTATGCTTACTTAGAAAGGGATCCTGCATAATGACCTTTGTCTAGGTTCTAGTCAATCTTAGAACATGCTTTGATGAACTTTTGAGGCAAAATTGAACTCTGCTTATTAAGGAAGTGATGATCTAGGCATTGGTTGGTAAGCCAACAACTAGTATCAACCCTATTCACATCAATCCTTAGTTGTCCCTTTAAGTCTTCATAAGATTTTAGCTTGCTTTTTATTGGGTTGTAAACCCCGATGACCCACCATAAGTTGTTGTTACACTTTTGGTAAGTCTTATGATCACTAAGGTGAAGGGGTAAGAAGATCAAAGAAAGAAATGCATAGTCAAGACAAAAATGGTAGTTGAAGTTCACCTAATATTAGACTTGATATCGCCGATTCATTAAGATGACATAAAGACGACAAATGATTTATCCTTTTCTCACTCTACTCCTCTCATCCATAAATAGAAGTATAGAATAGTGCAAGTGAGACAATTCTTTTGGAGCTAGGACCCAACACCATAAAAAAAAGAAAATAAAATGGAAAACAGAGAAAAGAGAAGAAAATAAAAAAAAAAGAAAAAACAAGAAGAAGAAGAGAAGAAGGAAAAAGGAAAGGAAAAGAAAATAAAAAAACAAAAAGGCAGTTCAGAAAGCCAATCAATTTTTCCATTACCTAAAGTAATAGAAGACAAAGACAGTTTGACTTAAATTGGTCCAACCCAACCTGAAACTCAACAAAAATCAGAGAGATAGGAAAAAGGCCAATTAGTTCTTGGAAGTCCTGTACTTGATAGCCCTACAAGGAAGAAGGACAAAATGATAAAATGCTCAAAGAAAAGAAAAATTAAGAGAAAAAAGAAAGATAAATAAAAGGGAAAAGAATAAAAGGAAAGGAATATGGGTACCAAAACTTTTTGCAAAGGCAAAGACTATCCTAATCAAGATCTAGACTCATCTTCAAAGCTCTATCTTTTCATGCTTCAAACATAAGAAATAAGAAATTTGTAGTGTGAGGGTTTGCCTATAGTGTCACAACAACTCCAATGTCAAAATGGCTTTCATTTAACATGTGTCCCTTATAGACTCCATTTCAAGCCTATTAAAGACCTGTTGATCTCTCTTGATAAGCAGAGTCTACTAGTTGAGATAGTTTGAATAAGCATGCATATGAGATAGACAATATTTAAACTCAATGAGATGTTTGGTTATGTAACGTGTATGTGCCTATTTGAAGTGCAACGGTTCTTATTCAAATAAAAATGATTCCCAAGTTTAGTATGGTAACTAGGGTTGTCATGTTATAGATATGTTAATTTGAAAAATTGAGTCATGAGGTAAATAAACATTGTTTGGCAAAGCCAACATTTGATTTCAAAATCAAAATTCAAAATTTAAAAAAAGGGCAAAACGATGAAAAAAAGGAAAAATTTTGCAAAGCCTTCAAGTTAAGGGAAGTATGTCGAACCATTGAACCTTGAAGGACATATTGATAAAAGAAAATGATTATTGGCAAGGTTGTGAAGAAGCTACCAATTGACATGTTGAATTGTATCACCCTTATACCCTATAAACATATAATACACACACTCCCAGTATGTAAGATGTAACACCCTTGTACCCCATATACGTACACCACATACACCAACATATGTAATATACGTATACCGAATACAAGAATGTCACAATCCATTTAAACAAAAAACAAAAATTCACTTTTAAAAACCTGTGTAAACTTAAAACAATTCATTGATATCTTATAATTAGTAAATAAAGCATCCCTTGTTAAAACATATATGTATCTTCATTACCCAAAAGTTTATCTAAAACATTTGTTTAATAAGCAGCGGAATATACATCTATATATATACATCAAACTCAATATGTGCAAAAATATAAGATTTATACATGCTGGCAGTCTGTCTTTGATCCTGATATCCACTAACAACTCTGATATCAAAGTTCAAGCCTAGACTCGACTCGGTCTAGACGAGCTCTCAGGCACAACTAGATCTACCCTGTCACCTGCGCGATGAACCACAATCGCGCTAAGCAAAAAGAGTAGTGGTACAAACTTTGATTCAATATAGATCAATGCGATGCTAATGCACAACACATATGAATATAACAACTCATTACATTATATCTCATTATATTAATCATTTGCATCATATTTCATAATTCACATTAAAGCAAAGACAAGTGTGGGCCCAAAAAGGATCTAATATGCTATTCAAATTTTAGAGTTACTGCTTTGGCCCATAATGACAACTTGTGTCTAGCCCCGTAGGTAATATATACCCATGGAAAATCCAACTAGATCTGAGCTTACGACCCAGTCTTTTCACTCAGTCTAACTTCAATGATTTGTTTTTGAGGCTTACGGCCTGGTCTTTTCACTCCAAAAACATCACATTTATTAGCTTGGCCCTACTTACGACCCGGTATTTTCACCTGCCCAGCAATTCATAGGCATGCCGCCAAACCCAGAACTCTGAAAATTGAATAACATACTAGGCACACAAGTTATTCATTTTTTTCATTATCAAATTCTTTCATAATTCCATTCTCAAATCCTCACATTTTCTCATGATCAAACTAGGCACATTGCCTTATTATATCATCTTTTTCTCACTTTTCTCATTTTTCTCTTTTATATCAATATCAATTTATTACATTATGTTTTCACATGTCTTATCACATTATTCCACATTTCTTTTCATTTACAACACATTACTCAATTGCTTTGATACATCAACATGATTCACATTATGCATATCATAACATATTTCTCATTCATCAACAATATATTAAGTAACTTAACACATTTTTCAAACCAAATGTGTTAAGTCCCAATGTCATGTAAATGTATGCAATCATTCAAAGTTTGTACTTACCTCTAAAAGCGACAACACCACTTCAACCTCCTCTTCCAAGATATCTCTCAATCCTTGGATTGGGTAACTCAATTCTCCTCAAAACCTAATCCAAAGGTGATTATAAATACTCACTTAGTGATACACATAAAGAAATAAGGATAAGAAATATCTAGGACAAACTCTACACTTGACACACTCAACAACACGGGCGTGTTCATGGACGTGCTCTAAACCTACAACACAGAAGCTTTGACGCGCTCAATGACATGGGTGTGTCACTGCACGTGTCAATTCTCCAGCAAAACAGTAGCTATGACACGCTCAGTGATGGACTTTCGAGGCGAAATTGAACTTTGTTTATTTAAGAGAGAGATGATATAGGCATTGTTTGATAAGCCGACAACTAGTATCCACCTTATTAAATATCAATCCCTAGTTGTCCCTTTGAGCCTTCATAAGATTTTAGCTTGCTTTTCACTGGCCTGTAAACCTGATGACCCACCATAAGTTGTTGTTACACTTTTGGTAAGTCTTATGATCACTAAGGTGAAGGGGCAAGAAGATCAAAGAAAGGAATGCATAGTCAAGACAAAAAGGGTAGTTAAAGTTCACCTAATATTAGACTTGATATCTCCAATTCATTAAGATGACATCAAGATGGCAAACGATTTATCCTTTTCTCACTCTACTCCACTCATCCATAAACAGAAGTATAGAATAGTGCAAGTGAGACAATTCTTTTGGAGCTAGGAGCTAACACCATAAAAAAAAAGAAAGAAAGAAAATAAAAATGAAAAAAGAGAAAAGAGAAGAAAATAGAAAAAAAGAAAGAAGAAGATGAAGAAGAGAAGAAGGAAAAAGGAAAGGAAAAGAAAATAAAAAAACAAAAAGGCAGTTCAAAAAGCCAATCAATTTTTCCATTACCTAAAGTAATAGAAGACAAAGACAATTTGACTTAAATTGGTCCAACCCAACCAGAAACTCAACAAAAATTAGAGAGATAGAAAAAAGGCCAATTAGTTCTTGAAAGTCTTGTACTTGGCAGCCCTACAAGGAAGAAGGACAAAATGATAAAATGCTCAAAGAAAAGAAAAAGTAAGAGAAAAAAGAAAGAGAAAGAAAAGGGAAAAGAATAAAAGGAAAGGAATATGGGTACCAAAACTTTTTGCAAAGGCAAAGACTGTCCTAATCAAGATCTAGACTCATCTTCAAAGCTCTATCTTTTCATGCTTCAAACTATGAAAATAAGAAATTTGTAGTGTGAGGGTTTGCCTATAGTGTCACAACAGCTCCAATGTCAAAATGGCCTTCATTTAACATGTGTCCCTTATAGACTCCATTTCAAGCCTATTAAAGACCTATTGATCTCTCTTGATAAGTAGAGTCTATTTGTTGAGATAGTTTGAATAAGCATGCATATGAGATAGACAATATTTAATCTCAATGAGATGTTTGGCTAAGTAACATGTATGTGCCTATTTGAAGTGCAACAGTTCTTATTCAAATAAAAATGATTCCCAAGGTTAGTACGGTAACTAGGGTTGTCATGTTATAGATATGTTAATTTGAAAAATTTTGTCATGAGGTAAACTGACATTGTTTGGTAAAGCCAACATTTGATTTCAAAATCAAAATTCAAAATTTAAATAAAGGGCAAAAAAATAAAAAAAAAGGAAAAATTTTGCAAAGCCTTCGAGTTAAGGGAAGTATGTCGAACCATTGAACCTTGAAGGACATATTGGGAAAAGAAAATGATTATTGGCAAGGTTGTGAAGAAGCTACCAATTGACATGTTGAATTGTATAACCCTTATACCCTATAAACATATAATACACACACTCCCAGTATGTAAGATGTAACACCCTTGTACCCTATATACGTACACCACATACACCCACATAAGTAATATAAGTATACCGAATACAAGAATGTCACAATCCATTTAAACAAGAAACAAAAATTCACTTTTAAAAACCTGTGTAAACTTAAAACAATTCATTGATATCTTATAATTAGTAAATAAAGCATCCCTTATTAAAACATATATGTATCTTCATTACCCAAAAGTTTATCTAAAACATTTGTTTAATAAGTAGCGAAATATACATCTATATATATACATCAAAATCAATAATTGCAAAAATATAAGATTTATACATGCTGGCAGTCTGTCTCTGATCTTGATATCCACTAACAACTCTAATCTCAAAGTTCAAATCTAGACTCGACTTGGTCTAGACGAGCTCTCAGGCACAACCGGATCTACACTATCACCTGCGCGACGAACCACAATCGTGCTAAGCAAAAAGAGTAGTGGTACAAACTTTGATTCGATATAGATCAATACGATGCTAATGCACAACACATATGAATATAACAACTCATTACATTATATCTCATTATATTAATCATTTGCATCATATTTCATAATTCACATTAAAGCAAAGACAAGCATGGGCCCTAAAAGGAGCTAATATGCTATTCAAATTTCAGAGTTACTGCTTTGGCCCATAATGACACCTTGTGTCTAGCCCCGTAGGCAATATATATCCATGGATAATCCAACTAGATCTGAGCTTACGACCCGGTCTTTTCACTCAGTCTAGCTTCAAGGATTTATTTTTGAGGCTTATGACCTGGTCTTTTCACCCCAAAAACATCACATTTATCAGCTTGCCCGAGCTTACAACCTGGTCTTTTCACCTGCCGAGCAATTCATAGGCATGCCGCCAAACCCAGAACTCTGAAAATTGAATAACATACTAGGTACACAAGTTATTAATTTTTTTCATTATCAAATTCTTTCATAATTCCATTCTCAAATCGTCTCATTTTCTCGTGATCAAACTAGGTACATTGCCTTATTATATAATCTTTTTCTCACTTTTCTCATTTTTCTCTTTTATATCAATATCAATTTATTACATTTTGTTTCCACATGTCTTATCGCATTATTCCACATTTCTTTTCATTTACAACACATTACTCAATTGCTTTGATACATCAACATGATTCACATTATGCATATCATAACATATTTCTCATTCATCAACAATATATTAAGTAACTTAACACATTTTTCCAACCAAATGTGTTAAGTCCCAATGTCATGTAAATGTATGCAATCATTCAAAGTTTGTACTTACCTCTAAAAGTGACAACACCACTTCAACCTCCTCTTCCAAGATATCCCTCAATCCTTGGATTGGGTAACTCAATTCTCCTCAAAACCTAATCCAAAGGTGATTATAAATACTCACTTAGTGATACACATAAAGAAATAAGGATAAGAACTATCTAGGACAAACTCTACACTTGACACGCTCAACAACACGGGCATGTTCATGGACGTGCCCTAAACCTACAACACATAAGCTTTGACACGCTCAGTGACATGGGCGTGTCACTGCACATGTCAATTCTCCAACAAAATAGTAGCTATGACACGCTCAGTGACATAGGCGTGTCACTGGACGTGACAGTCTACCAACAACATAGTAGCTATGATACGCTCAGTGACATGGGAGTGTCACCGTACATGTCAAAACTACAACACCACAGAAGCTGTGACACGCTCAGTGACATAGGCGTGTCATTGCTCGTGTCACCAACATTGAAAATAGAACCATCAAAACGCCTAAAGACATGGCCGTGTTACTGGGCATGTCAGGCCAAAAACCTTAAATTGACACCAAAAATGCCACATCCAACAATCATCTTTCTTTTACCCTTTTTCCACTCCAAACAAACTTAACCAAAACCATCAAAATACCACAATAATCTTGCATAAACATCAAAATAACTCAATTACAAACATCAAACACAAACACAACCATTTTTCACAACTCAAAACTTACACAATCCACAACTCTTATTCTCTTCACCAAACTTAACCCCTTTTCTTCAATCCAACCCCAACATCAAAGTTAATAAGATAAAACACTTCAAACATACCAAATCAACCATAAACACATCTACAACAACCATCCACCAAACTCATATACACAAACTCAAAAGAAATCAAAGAAACAAGTTGGAAACTTACCAAATATGAAGAAAATCCTTAAAACTCCAACTTGATCTCTTGAAATCCTTCAATTTCTTGAGTTAGCAAGCAACAATTTCTCTCTTTCCCTTGCTAATGGTGGTGGTGGTTGGCCCAAAGAAGAAAGAAGAAGATGAAGATGCAATGTCAGCAACAACCACCAAACACTTCTCTTTTTACCAAACACCATTCCCTAAATCACTCTCCACCAAACATTTAATTAATATTATAATATAATAAACAAAAATCATCTTCCACTATTAATGTTTAATATTTAATTAATTAAAATATCCTTTGACCTTATTATAAAGATATTAACTTGTATATGTTGTATATATCTTCATATATACAACATATACACACTTTCCTTTTCTCCTTTCTTTCCACTTAATCATATATACACTTAAAATCATTTAATTCAATTTCAACAATTAATATTTCCAAAACTTTTGGGGTATTATATGGGATATTGTAGACCCTTAATTTGACCCAATCCGGTCCAATATGTTTTATTTAGTCTAAAATGATTTTTGTAGTCTAATTGGTCCAAAATAATTTTTATTAAATAATTTTTACTTTAGTATCTAATTTTTATTAATAAAAAAATAGAAATAAACAAATAAAATTCAAAAAATAAAAATAAAAATAAAAATCAGAGTCGAAAAAATAGGCGACAAAAAAATTATAGCGCGGGCCAGTGGGCATTTCGCACGCAGAAAAATTCTGCCTGCGAAATAGGCTATTTCGCACGCAGAATTTTTCTGCCTGCAAAATGGCTACGGGCCTGTTCCGGGCCCGCTGCCACAGTCAATTGCGGCAGATTTTTTCGCCAGCGCAATTTTTCCTACCACGATTTTTTTTGGCACCGCAATTTTTTCCGACGTAAATTTTTCGAAACCTAATTCAATTAGGTTTCGGTTTCTTTTTTTTATTAATATTACTTACCTTAACTAATTAAGAATAAACCACATCAAACCACTATAAATAAGGACCAAAGGCAATTAATTTAGGGGGAGCCAAAATCCAACAGTAGCTTGGAAAAAGAAAATCCAAATCCATAAAGGAAAAAACTTGAATTGAATTGATTTTAAAAGGAGTAGAAACACGATTTAAGAGAGGAAAAAGGAAGAAAGGTTGGTCTTTTGAGCTTGTTCATCCAAGAAGCAATTTTGGTGCAACTTACAAAAGAAGGTATGAAATTCTAATTTCTTTATTTTTTTGACACAGTAGCTAAAACTACGAATTTGCTTTTTTTCAAAATCTAAAATCCTAGAACCTTAAATTAGTTTTTCTAAAGTTAAAAGCTTTATTTCATTGGTTTATCTTCCAAAACGCTTAAAATTGTTATTTTTACTTCTTAGAAATCTTAAAACTCTAATCGAACATATTTTTCAACAAAACTAAGATTTAAATTCTGTTTCTTTTAAAATTTTAAAGTAAGTTCTATTTCATTCAAAAAGCCTTAAAAAACATCTTTTCTACTTATAAAAACTTGAATCTGTTTGTTTAAATTCATAAAACTTCATGAAATTATCAAATTGATTTCCAAATTCCTAAAAATTAATTCACCACCCGTGACTCTAAATTCTAAAAATACTAATCTCAAATTCAACTTCCAAAATTCAAAATAATGAACCCTAATCCTTTTAAAACTTTAAACCCTAATTTTTATGAACCCTAATCCTTTTAAAACATTAAAAACCATAAATAGATTAAATTTACATTGTAGCTTAGAAACCCAATAATCGAAAATCATAAATCAAAGTATTTTAAAGTGTCTAAAACCCTAGTTTCATGATTTCACCATTCAAACCTTAATTTGTTTAATCAAAGTGTCTTACCAACCTTTTAAAAACATAAAATCTTTAATCTATTTTAATTCCATTAAAGTCACAGTAGCTTAAATTCATGAAATTTCCAAAACCTTAACACATGAGATAAAGAACCCTAAATGGAAATAGTAACTATAATTTGGACTTTTTTATTTGCTTTATTCAATTCTATATTTGATTATGCTTTGATTTATTTTATATGCTTTAATTTATTTAAGTTCAATACTTAGTTTATTTTATTTATCATGGCTGGATGTTTACTTTTTATTGATATTTAAATACCTTTGATGAATGATTTACTTATTATGAATGGTTATTTACTTTTATCAATTTATTTAGACTTCCAAAAGTTGTAAGAGGTATGTTTCCACTTGGTGGGTACCTCATTAGTTAAACATCATGTAATTTATTTTTCTTTTCTATTTTAGAACCTATGTAAAGGGCATGTTTCTACCTTTTGGTCGGTGTCCTATTTAGGCATGTGATGTAAGGACATGTTTCCATCTTCGGATGGGTGTCCATTTATTTGTTTTGCTTGGACCTTGCTTTGATTTTAATATATTGATGCTTTCTTTTAATTATTGTGTGTAATGTGGATAATATTGTTATATTTAAGAATTTTATAATTTGAAGACCTGTAAAGGAGGCCGGTTCCAATGAACCGGGCGTTATGGGGGTGCTGGGCCATTTCTCACATTCCCCACACATACCCAACTTTTCGAACCCATTAGGGGGTTGGGGATTCCTTAGGAATTGAATCATCCACCCCTTTCTTTTTCTCGGCCGTTCCAGGTGGCGACTCCATTTTCTCCGGACTTAGGTCCATGTTCTCTAAGGCCCCGAGCCTAAACAGTGCCGAAGTTGCAAGAACCATTCCACCGGGAGTTGGGGCAAAAATCCTCGCTCACAGATATTACATAAGATGCTCATATACGGTATAAAAATGTCACAATCCGATTTAATAAAAACTTCCATATTCCCTTATTACTTAAAACATTTGTATTTATATAGATATATATATATCAGAAATACTTGATACCTTACATTACTCCTTTATTTAAAATACTCTTTATAATTTACAATATATACTTACATACTATCAATAATATTAAAATATAATTTAATATAAGATTTATACATGATGGCAAAGTGACCATGTTCTTAATGTAGCAATACGCTTCAAGCTCAACCAACAAAGCCTAGACCTGATCTGGTCTAGTAGAACACCCTAGCTCTACCGGATCACCCCTGTCACCTGCGTGATGAATTACAATTGCGCTAAGCTGAAGCCTAGTGGCACAAACTTTGATAAAAATTAAATTCAAATAAAATGCCAATGCAGAATGTTCATATACTATGTCATCACATGATATTCACGACCACTTTTGGATATATGCTTGCATTACTTAATAATTCACATCAACACATATACAATCATGGGCCCAAACAACTAATTCATCATTCAAATCTTAGAGTTACCATTTTGGTCCATAATTACACCATGTGTCTAGCCCCGAAGGTAAAATATCAATTCAACAGTCCAACTAGGTCTAGGCTTATTACCTGGTCTTTTCACCCAGCCCAGCTTCAAGGACTTATTTCTGAGGCTTACGACATGGTCTTTTCACCTCAAAAACATTTTTACAGTGACACCAAGCATCTAGCCCCAAAGGCAAATATAGACATGCCGCCAAACATAAAACTCTGAAAATTGAATAACATACTAGGCACACAATTAATTCACATATTCCATTCTCAATTCCTTTCTCATTTTTCCCATTTTCTCATTCATATCAATGTTATTTCTTTTCAACATTTCATCCTCATCATAGGATATTTCATAATGAAACCATATTACTCAAACATTTTGAGTCATTTTCACATAATTCATATATTTCACATTCTATTCAATCTAGCCATTAACAATGGCTTTTCACAATGTATAATAATGCATACATAACAATTCACTTGTTTTAGCATCATGTTCATGAGTACATAATGTATCAAGTAGCTTAACATATTTTCCATCCAAAATGTGTTAGGCCAAATGCAATAAAATCACATTCCATTTGTTAAGAGTTAGTACATAACTTAGGAAACACTCCAGAACATGCTTTAAAACTTTATCTAACCTTCTCTTCCAAGTTGCCCTTCAACACTAGGGTTGAGCAAAATACTCTCTCTCAATGCCTATACCAAATGTTATCATAAACAACCATTTAATATCAAATTCTAAGGCATTCTCAACATCAAATCATTTAAATAGGAATTACAAATGAAAAATAAAAAAAAGAGTTATTCTCAAGTGACACGCCCAACAACACGGGCGTGTTATTGACCATGTCACTAACCCAATCACACAGAAGCTTTGACACATCCAATGTCATGGGCGTGTCACTGCCCGTGTCATTCATTCTGCCTCATAGAAACTTTGACATGCCCAATAACAGGGGTGTATTCATGGCCATGCCAATTATTTTGCCTTATAGAAGCTACGACATGCTCAGGGACATGGCCATATTAATGGTCATGTCATTAATGTTGAACTCAGCACCTTTGACACTCCTAATGACATGGACATGTCACTGACCGTGTCAGGAAAAAAAATCCTACATTCCAAACTCTCAACCATATAAACACAAACATTCCAAACTCAACACTACAACACCCTTAATCATCATCTTAGTTCATATCCATAATTCACCCATAAATTCAACACTTATATAACTCCAACATATCAAAAATATTATCATTAGCTGCTCACAACATCTTCATACATATCCAAATAAACCATTAAAACATGCTAATATAAAATCCCCAAAAATCCAAATATCATGTTCTTCCATAGAATTCCAAAGAAACTTGCAAAAGAACTTACCAATTGATGAAGAATCCTCAAAATCTTCACTTGAATCCTTGAAATCTCTTATAAAATTGGTATATAGAAGAAGAACTCTCCTCTAGACTCTCTCTCTCTCAAGCTCTAATTAAAGAAGAAGGAAGAAAAGAAAAGACTCTTCTCTTTTCTTTCATCCTTATCTATATAATAATAATAATAATAATAATAATAATAATAATAATAATAATAATAATAATAATAATAATATTTACTATACACTTAATTATACAATATATATATGTAATGTATATCTTGAATATATTTATATATCTTATATATATATCATATTTACTTCGAATATATATATATATATATATATTTCAAATATACTTTATACTAAATCATTTAATATCCTTTCATTTCATTTAAATCATTTATTTAATTTATCCAATTTAACTTTAATTTATTTTATTTAATATTAAAAAATTAGGGGTATTACATGAATCATAGTTTTAAATGGATGTATCTCTGACTCTGCTACTTGGGGTCTCCACTGCTCATGTTTTCAACATCTTGAAGATAGAAGCCATAAATGCAAAGCCTTCTACCATTCCAATGCAAGACTTGAACGAGCATTTGGAAGGAGTCAGTGAGAATAATTCAACTAATCACCTTAGTCTGTGAGTCAATGGAACCACTGTAAGCATTAATCATGCATATCATGCATACATGAGCATATCACACTACATTTTTCTTTGTCAAAAGTACACATCAACATTCTATGAAGCAACCATGAAGCAGATATTGAATTACGGGGCATTGAAGGCTCATTGCTTGAGGAAGCTCCAGTCATTTTACAAAAGAAGAAATGCATGCTTGTGCGAAGAACTAGACAACACAAACATCAATCAGAACCTGTATGGGAAAATTATTGGTTTGGGCCTACACAGGGGGCAAAGTTTCTCCTTTCAATTTTTTGAGTTTATGTACGTACAAAATATTTTTAGACTCACTTTCAATATTTTGTTATGCAAGGGGCAAGATCAAATAGGTATGATAAAAAAACAGCTAAATCTTTTGCAAAATATTTTTCTAACTATAATTAAATTTTTACAAGTATATCGGGTCCAACTTCTCAGTTTTGGGTCCAAGTGCCCAAATCAAATCCAGTTTTGGGTCCAAGTACCTAAAAAAATTCATTCTCGGGTCTAAGTACCCAGTTGCAGGTCCAAGTAACCAGTCTCGGGTCCAAGTACCCAAATCAAATTCAGTCTCAGGTCCAAGTATCCAATCTGGGGTGTAAGTACCCAAATCAAATTTAGTCTCGGAGGCTGATTCCTATGAACCGGGCGTTGTGGGGGGTGCTGGGCCGTTTCTCACCTTCTCAACTTGCACCCAACTTTCTGAACCCATTAGGGGGTTGGGGATTTCTTAAGAATCAAGTCATCCACCCCTTTTTTTTCCCAGTCCGTCCGGGTGGCGACTCCATTTTTTTAGGGCTTAGGCCCGTGTTCCCTAAGGCCCTGAGCCTAAAAGTGCCGAAGTCGCAAGAACTATTCCACCAGGAGTGGGGACAAAAATCCCTCTCACAATGGAATCTCCACTAGGGTTAAGAGAAGTTGATTCAGTTGGTCTTTTTATTATTCTATTCTTTCTTATCATGGTATTATCCATTGCATCATTTAGAAGACACCCGTGTTATCCTTGTTGTGTTATGTAAGGGATACCATACTTTCACTCAAGGTATGGAGATCGAGCATGGCATAACCACTCATAGCCTTGTACGTTTTAGGTATATACTTACTATGGGAACCTAAGCCTTTCAACCTAAAGACTAAAGCTCATGTAATTAGCCTAGTTACTTTCCTTAGGTTTTACCCCAAATGCTTGTTATTTGACTATGGTTAATTTATCTTGGCTTAAATCATAGCTTATTTGGTTTATTCTTTTTCTAATATGACCTCAGTACATTGTAAGCTCAAAATAATATTTTTCTCTAAATCCAAAAGACCAAAGCTATTTTCAAAACTTTTTAAGATGGTCTTTGGACATAAAAATTTTCTAAAAACAAATCAAAAATTCTTTTCTCATGACTCAAAAAGTCAAAAAATATTTTTTTTACTAAATATCATTTTACAATGGGTTTTTTCAAACAAAACTATTTTTTCATTTCATCTAACCTTTTCTTACAAAGAGCATGCAAATTATTTAGGTCAATTACGAAATACCAAAAATCAATTGTGAGCCTAGTTTATATTAAGAATTATTAACCACGGACTTAGTTTTGGCATGAATCATTAGCTACTTTTTCAAGTGAGAAATCTATTTATAATAAACCTCTTAATTTAGTTTTAATCAAATATAGCATAAAAGCTACTATATTTGGTTGAATAGATTAAAACCTAATTAATGGGAATTATCATGAACTGATTTCCATTTTTGAAAATATAACTATTGGTTGAACCGTCCGAGGGCACTTTTTGAAAATAAAATATCCCATGTTGGTATTTTTGTTAACCATATACCTAGGAAAAGAGGCTCGCCATTCGTGTGTGTAAGTTATAAGGTTGGAAAGGACGTTCTACTTATCTTTGCCTATTGTTTGTGCATACATGCATACATACACTTGCATCTCATATCATTGATCCTCTGTGGCTCACAGCCCTGGATTACGACAGGTCAAAAGCTTACAACAATCCGACCTATTCTGGAGACAAAGAATCTAGCAACGACTCAATCACTTTTTCACCAAAAGCAATGGAGCCCGAACAAATTCAAAGAAAGGTGGACGATGCCCGCAATTGTAAAATAGAAGAACTAAAGGAGATGCTAGCTGAGACCATGAAGAACCAATTGGCTTCAATTTTAGGGAACAATGTCGAAGCATCTGCTAGCACCAAGAAGCCAAAGGACAAAGGAAAGGCTAAAGTTGGTGAAGTGGCTTTTGATGATGACAAGGTGGTCGTTGATGATGATGATGACTAGGCTTAATACTTCCAAGATCCTCTAAAAAAGAAGAAGGAACCGAAGGTTGTTGAAAGAGCAACTGTGGAAAAAAAAAAGAAACTTCAGATGTTGAGAAGTTGATTATTGACCTGGAAAAGAAGTTTGAAAAGAAGTTGAAAACTGAGGAGATGTCCGAGATTGACAAACTGTTTGAACAAGATGAGGAGGTCCCTTATAACTTCAAGATGCCTTCTTTTGCTAGGTACAATGGTACAAAAAATCCACACTTGCTTGTTAAGCAGTACATCACCGCCATGCAGTCTGCTAGAGCTACTAAGGCCCAAACTTTAAGGTACTTCATGCTCTCATTAGACCCTGCTATCCAAAATTGGTTCAATACCTTAGAAGAAAGTACCCAAAGAGATTGGGATTTGTTATACAAGGCTTTCATTCAATAATATGGGTACAATGTCGAGCTGGAAGTTACCTTAATGGAAATTGAGTCCATTAGACAAAGGCCAAATTATAATTTTGTGGACTATGTGAAAAGATGGAGCAATAAGGTTGCTTTGCTCAAGAAGAGGCCCAATGAATATGATCAAATATGAATGATCGTGAGAGGCATTGCCCAATCTCCATGAAAGGATGTCTCACACCCTTATAAGGGACTTCAAAGACCTTTTGCAAGCTGGCTTGCAAATTGAAGAATGGGAAAGGGAGAAGAACCACTTTTCGGGAAAAAGGAATGAGAAAGGAAACTACCAGTTGGGCAATCAAAGCACGCAAAAAGAAGTTGATGTCAATGTGACTGGTCAAGAAAAAAATGATAGTTCTCAAAATTGGAGAAACCTCTATCTTGCATTTTCAACAAGCTACAGAAGATGGGGTTGTTACAACCATTGCCTCCTCGACCGCTAGATAATCCTCTGCCACCAAATTTTAATGCCGAGGCCTTCTGTCAATTTTATCAAATGCAAGGGCATGAGATGGATAAATATGCTCGTTTAAGACACGAGATCCAAGATTTCATTAATAGTGGTAAGCTACCCGAGCCAGATAGGCCCAATACCAAAAGTAATCCTTTGCCTAGGTTCAACAGAGTTCCACCACCAGCAACTTTCATGGTAGGAGGAGGATTGGAGGAAGATCTTGTCTTATCTTCCTTTCAAGATGGGAATATTGAAGATGTGAAAGGAGAAGAAGCTTAACTCAACAAACTTCCCTTGGCTTATTTTTTTTTATATTTTATTTTCTTTATTCGGTGTTTTATGGAACAATCATTTTTTTCAAATTTAAAGTTGTTTGACTAAATACTTTCTTCAAAATTTTTGTTGGACTTTGTTTATTTTGGTGCTCAACTGATGATGAATTTAACTTGATATTTATAAATTAGCGTATCTATGCATCATGATTTAAATGACTTTACTAGGTGAGGGAATTATTCTATAGCATTGAGTTGTGTATGCTTACTTAGAGAGGGCTTCTGCATAATGACCTTTGTCTAGGTCCTAGTCAATCTTAGAACATGCTTTGATGGACTTTCGAGGCAAACGTAAACTTTGTTTATTTAAGAGATAGATGATATAGGCATTATTTGGTTAGCCAACAACTAGTATCCACCCAATTAAATATCAATCCCTAGTTATCCCTTTGAGCCTTCATGAAATTTTAGCTTTCTTTTCATTGGCTTACAAACCCCAACAACCTACCCTGAGCTGTTGTGATACTTTGACAAGTCTTATGATCACTAAGGTGAAGAGGCAAGAAGATCAAAGAATGGAATGAATAGTCAAGACCATGAGGATAGTTGACGTTATGAAAACCATAAGGGTAGTTGAAATTCACCTGAATTAGACCAAATATCATAGATAAAGGCAGGACTAAAGTAGATTAATTCCACTCCACTCATCCATTACTAGAAATACAAGTTGGTACGAATAAGACAACTCTTTTGGAGTTAAGATCAAAAAAAGAAGAAGAAAAAAATAAAAAAAATAAAAAAAAGAAGAAAGAAAAAGAAAAAAATAAAAAATAAAATCCAAAACGGTTCAGAAAGCCAACCAAGTTCTCTTTTACGTGAAGCAGTAAAAGACTTCCATAAGGACAGTTTGACTTGAATTAGTCTAACTCAACCAAAGATTCAATCAAAATTAGAGAGATAGAAGAAAGGTCATCCAGTTCTTGACGGCCCTACAGGAAAGAAGGACAAAATGATAAAATACTCAAAAAAAGGAAAGAGTAAGGAAAAGAAAGAGAAAGAAAAGGAAAAAGAAAAAAAATGATGATGAATATGGGTACCAAACCTTTTGTAAAGGCAAAGACTATCCCAATCAAGATCTAGATTAAAGTTAAAAAGAAAGAAGAATGTTCAAAACTCTATCTTTTCATGTTTCCAACCGCCTATGGCTCCAACAGAAAATCATAGTGTGAGGGTTTGGCCATAGTGTCACAATGGCTCCAACTTACAAAAGGCCTTCATTTAACCCGTGTCCCTTATAGGCCCCATTCCAAGCCTATCAAAGACCTATTGATCTCTCTTAGTAGGTAGAGTCTATTAGTGGAGATAGTTTGGATAAGCATAGATATGAGATAGACAATATTCAAACTCAATGAGACCTTACGCCAAGTAATGTGTATGTGTCTATCTGAAGTGCAACAGTTCTTGATTAAATATAAATGATTTCTGAGTTTAGCTTGGTAACTAGGGATGTCATGTTATAGATATGTTAATTCTGAAAATTGAGTCATGAGATACAATGACATTGATTTGACAAAGTCAACATTTGATTTTAAAAAACTATTTTCTTGTTATAAAAACCTTTAAGTTAAGGGAAATATGTTGAATAGTCAAACCTCGAAGGACACATTGGGCAAAGTAAATGATTATTAACTAGGTTGTGGATGTATCTATGCTGCTTGGGCCTCACCACTCATGTTCTCAACATCTTAAAGATAAAAGCCATAAATGTGAAGCATTCTGTCATTCCAAAGAAAGACCTGAATGACCATCTGGAAGGAGTCGATGAGAACACTTCAGCTGATCACCTCGGTCTGTGAGTTGATGGAACCACTGTAAGTATTACTCATGCATATCATGCATACATGATCATACCACACTGCATTTTTCTTTGTCAAAAGTAAACAACAATACTCTATGAAGCAAACATGAAGAAGATATGGAATCAGGGGGCATGGAGGGTCCATTGCTTGAGGAAGCTCGAGTCATTCCGCAAAAGAAAGAAGAGATGCATGCTTATACAAAGAACCACACAAAATACAAACATCAATCAGAGCCTGCATGAGAAAAATCATTAGTTTGAGCCTACACACGAGGCAAAGACTCTCCATTTTAATTTTAGAGTTTATGCATATACAAAATATTTTCAAACTCACTTTCAAATATTTTGCCACGCAGGGGGCAAAGAGAAGATAAGAAGGCCAGCTAAAAAATAGCTAAATTTTTTGCAGATTTTTTATTAATATCCTACTAACTACAATTATCTTTTGCAGCCACCGGGTCCAGAAACCAAATCATTTTTTAGTCAAGAAGTCACCCTAAAACTCACCATCGGGTCCAGAATCTAAATCACTTTTAAGTTCAGAACTTATCTCGGGTCCAGAACCCAAATTATTTTTAAGTTAAGAACTTATCTCGGGTCCAGAACCCAAATTATTTCTTCAGTCCATAACTTATGCCGGGTCCAGAACCCAAATTATTTTTAAAGTTCAGAACTTACCTCGGGTCCAGAACTCAAATTATTTTTAAAGTCCAGAACTTACCCGTGTCCAGAACTCAATTATTTTTTAAGTCCAAAACTTATCTCGGGTCTAAAATCCAAATTATTTCTTAAGTCCAGAACTTATCCCGTGTTCAGAACCCAAATTATTTTTAAAGTTCAGAACTCACCACCGGGTTTAGAACCCAAATCACTTTTAAGTTCAGAACTTATCCCGGGTCCAGAACACAAATTATTTTTAAGTCCAGAACTCAAATTATTTCTTAAGTCCAGAACTTACCCCGGGTCCAGAACTTAAATTATTTTAAAGTCCAGAACTTACCTCAGGTCTAGAACTCAAATTATTTTTAAAGTCCAGAACTCAATTGTTTTTTAAGTCCAAAACTTATCTTGGATACGAAACCCAAATTATTTCTTAAGTCTAGAATTTATCCAGGGTCCAGAACCCAAATTACTTTAAAAGTCCAGAACTCACCACCGAGTCTAGAACCCAAATCACTTTTAAGTTCAGAACTTATTTCGAGTCCATAACTCAAATTATTTTTAAGACCGGAATTTATCTCGAGTCTAGAACTCAAATTATTTTTAATTCCAAAACTTACCTCGGGTTTAGAACCCAAATTATTTTTAAAGTCCATAACTTACCTCGAGTCTAGAACTCAAATTATTTTTAACGTCCAGAACTTACCCCGTGTCCAGAACTCAATTATTTTTTAAGTCAAGAACTTATCTCGGGTCCAGAACCTAAATTATTTCTTAAGTCCAGAAGTTATCCCAGCTCCAAAACTCAAATTATTTTTAAAGTCAAGAACTCACCACCGGGTCTAGAACCCAAATCATTTTTAAGTTCAGAACTTATCTCGGGTCTAGAACCTAAATTATTTTTAAGTCCAGAACTTATCTCGGGTCCAAAACCCAAATTATTTCTTAAGTCCATAACTTACTCCGGGTCCAGAACCCAAATTATTTTTAAAGTCTAGAACTTATCTCGGATCCAGAACTCAAATTATTTTTAAAGTCCAGAACTTACCCCGTGTCTAGAGCTTAATCATTTTTAAGTCTAGAACTTATCTCTTGTCTAGAAACCAAATTATTTCTTAAGTCCAAAACTTATCCCTGGTCCAGAACCCAAATTATTTTTAAAGTCCAGAACTCACCACCGGATCCAGAACCCAAACACTTTTAAATTCAAAACTTATCTCGGGTCTAAACCCAAATTATTTCTTAAGTCTATAACTTATCTCGGGTCTAGAACCCAAATTATTTCTTAAGTCTGGAACTTACCTCAGGTTCAGAACCCAAATTATTTCTTAACTCCAGAACTTATCTTGGGTCCAGAACCCAAATTATTTTTCGGTCCAGAACCTAAATTATTTCTTAAGTCCAGAACTTGCCTCGGGTCCAGAACCCAAATTTTTTTAAGTCCAGAACTCACCACGGGTCCAGAACCCAAATTATTTTTTAGTCCAAAACTCAAACCAAGCTTGGTTACAGAATCCAGTATGACTCTGAACCCATTCAAAAATTACATTGCTTTTTGCTCTCTTTTGTTGTAGTCTCAGATCACTCAAGTAGGGGGGCAAACTGTAGACCTTTAATTTTTTTACCCTTAGATATCACTTTAATAATAGAATTTGAAAACCCTAAAATCTCAATTTTCAATAGCGAGACTTCCAGATGGGCTCGTCAAAGGGGTCAATATTTATTTGTATATTATAAGTCTTTGTGTTTAACTTCCTTTATTTAAAACCCTAATTTAGATATTAAAATTCAAGAAACCCTAATTTAAGATGTGAACCCTAAGCTTATACATTTATTGATTTATTAATTTTGGATTTGGTTATGTAGTTTATATGTTTTGGTGATCAATTTATTTACTTTTGATGTTTGATTTATTTAATTTATCATGGATGAATAGTTTCTTTATTATTATTTATTTATTAAAATTATAAGAGGTATGTTTCCATAATTGGGCACCTCATTAATTAATCTTCATGTAATTTTATTATTTTCATATTTCAGGATAAATGTAAAGGACACATTTTCACCTTTTGGTGGGTGTCCTATTTAGTTTTAGACATTGGACAATGTAAGGACATGTTTCCATCCTCGAATGGGTGTCCATTTATTTTTTTTGTTTGAACATTGCTATGATTTTTAATAAAGTATTTGTTTATTCTTATGGTTGCATGTAGTTTGGATAATATCATTATATTTAAGAATTTTAAAATATTAAGACCTAAAAAGGAGGTTGGTTCCAATGAACTGGACACTGTAGGGGTGCTGGGCCATTTTTCACCTTTCCCACGCATACCCAACTTTCCGAACCCAATAGGAGGTTGGGGATTCATTAGGAATCGAGTCATCCACCCCTTTTTTTCCCAGCCCGTCTGGATGGCGACTCCATTTTCTTCAAGTTTAGGCTCATGTTCTCTAAGGCCCTGAGCCTAACAGTGCCAAAGTTGTAAGAACTATTCCACCGGGAGTGGGAGAGAAAATCCCCGCTCACACCTTCCTATCAACTTTTATGAGTAGGTTAACAAAATTGGGGTATTGCAATAGTTGTAATGCAGTAGCTGTAATGTTTGAAAATTTAAATATTGATTCTCTATTAAATATTCATAATGGATTGTGTACAATGATAAGAGTGACTTGGACATTTGAAATAAGTAAGAAAGTAGGGTAAGATAAGCTTAAAAGTTAAAAATTTGATCCAGGTTTTGACGAAATTATATTTTCGAAACAAAAATCCTAAAGTGATAGAAATTCATGAAAATGCCTTTATGATTCTAGAGTTACATTTATTAAATTATGATATGAAATGTAATACTCTTATACCCTATATACGTACAATACATATTTCCAGTATATGTAAAATATGCATAGACGGTACAAAAATGTCACAAACCAGTTTACTAAATTTTTTTTTCACATTTCCAATTTAAAATTTCAAATTCTAAATATATAAAAATTAAATAAAATATAAATATTATTTACTTGTTATAAGAACCCAAAATAAATAATATATATAAAAATCTCTGGGAAAAATTCGCCAGAGTTTTGTCTGTAATTTGGATATCCCAAAATTTAGCAATTACTCATTCTGCAAAAAAGAAAACACTCCTAAATAATTTCCAATCACCATCTCAACCATACTTCTCAATTTCACCAAGTTTCTCAAATATTTATACTTATAGATATATATAATTTAAAACACACTTACTCTACCATTTCAAATACATTGACCCAAATATTCTTTATAATATACAATACGTAAAATCCAAAACATAATATATTATGCATAATACTCAAAATGTACAATAACATTAAAATATATACATGCTGCTGGTAGTGTTTCTGATCTCGATAGCAACTCAACAAGCTCAACTATAAGTCTAGACCCGACCTAGTCTAGAAGAACTCTCTGGCTCAACTGGGTCTACCCTGTCACCTACGCGATGTAAAAAATTGTGCTAAGCCGAAACCTAGTGGTACAAACTTTGATAATAACAATAAAACTCAATTCAATGCCAATGCATAATGCATATAGATGTCACATCATTCCATTTTCTTATATTTTCCAAATATTTCATAATTCATAATTCACATTAAAACAATGACAAGAATAGGCCCAAAAAGGATCTAATATACTATTCAAATTTCAGAGTTACTGCTTTGGTCCATAATGACACCATGTATCTAGCCCCATAGGCAATATATATATCAATGGATAATGTAATAGCCCCAGTCTCTTGGACCTCAACTCGGCTAGACCTTTAGGCCCCAGTATCTTGGTCCTCAACCCGGCTAGACTGCTATAGTTTTTAGGGCTTATGACCCAGTCTTTTCACCCTAAAAACATCATATTTATCAGCTGGCCTAGCTTACGACCCAGTCTTTTCACCATTCCAGCGTATAGCCCGTAGGTAATCATAGGCATGCCGGCAAACCCAGAATTATGAAAATTGAATAACATACTAGGCACACAATTTATTCATATTTCTCATTATTAATCTCTTTCTCATTTTCACATATTCAACCTAGGCACATTGCCTTATTTTGACATTTTTTTCTCACTTTTCTCATTTTTCACATCTTTCTCATTTTTCTCATTTTTCTCATTTTTATCAATATCAATTCATTTCATTATTACACATATCTCATTTTTGCATTCACAACACATTACCTAATTACTTTGGGTATTTTCACATAATATGCATATTTCACATGTTACACAAATTAGCCATTATCAGTGGCTTTTCACAATGCATTTAACACATATATGACATTACAAATGTCATAGCACATTATTCATACATAATCAATGAACCAAGTAGCTTAACACATTTTCCAACCAAAATGTTTTAAGTCCAAATGTCATGCAAATATAAACAATATATTCAATGTTTGTACATACCTCTACTAGCAACCCAAAGCAAGCTAAAAACAACCTTCAATCCAATCTTTCCAACTCGCCCTTCACCACTTGGATGAAGCAAATCAACCTCCCTCAATGCCTAAACCAAATGTGATAACAAATAATCATTTAGTATCACATTAATGGCATTTCAACATTAAACCATAATTACACATCACTCCTACAAAATATCAAAAATTTAGCCTTTCCTTACTTCAAAATTAGAATTCCATTCTACTACAATTAAATTTGTGTTTTAAGTTTATTTATATTATTAAAAACATATTTTAATACATTTAAATCATTTACATTATAAAAATACACTCTTATACACAAAATCTAAAAAATGGCATAACTGTGAGCGGAGATTTTTGCCTCCACTCCCGGTGGAATGGTTCTTGCGACTTCGATACTATTTAGGCTCGGAGCCTTAGAGAACATGGACCTAGGTCTGAAGAAAATGGAGTCGCCACCCAGACGGGCCGGGAAAAAGAAAGGGGTGGATGACTCGATTCCTAAGGAATCCCCAACCCCCTAATGGGTTCGAAAAGTTGGATACGTGTGGGGAAGGTGAGAAATGGCCCAGCACCCCCACAACGCCCGGTTCAATGGAACCGGCCTCTTTTACAGGTCTTAATATTATAAAATTCTTAAATATAACAACATTATCCATATTACACGCAATAATTAAAAGAAAGCATCATTATATTAAAAACAAAGCAATGTCCAAACAAAGCAAATAAATGGACACCCATCCAAGGATGGAAACATGTCCTTACATCTCATGCCTAAATAGGACACCCACCGAAAGGTAGAAACATGTCCTTCACATTGGTTCTAAAATAGAAAAAGCAATTTAAATTACATGATATTTAACTAATGAGGTACCCACCAAGTGGAAACATACCTCTTACAACATTTGGAAACCTAAATAAATTGATAAAAGTAAATAACCATTCATAATAAATAAATCATTCATTAAAGGTACTAAATATCAATAGAAAGTAAACATCTGTAATATCCCGGAATAGACCCTAAGAGTTTTGGAGTTAATGTTGTTGCATTTGGATTTAATGTATATGTATGTATGGGAAATATAAAGATAATATATATATAAGACATATACATATACATCACATATACATGGGATATAAAATGGTGTAGGAAAGTGAGTTGTGTATATATATTTGTATAATAAGTTAATAATAATAATAATGATGATAAGGACAAAAAGAAAAGAGAAGAAGAAAGTCAAAAGTTGGAAAATTATGTGTGGTGGAGGTTATTTGAGAAATATTAGGTATTATTATTATTATTATTATTATTATTATTATTATTATTATTATATATATGAGAGAAATGAAAGAAAGAACGAGAACGTTCTTTCTTCCTCTGCTTCTTCTTTTCCTTTGTAAACGAGAGAGAGAGAGAGAGAGAGAAGCTAGAAAGAGAAAGATGATTTTGCTTCTAGTTACACCAAAGATTAAGGATATCAAGATGTTTGCAAGTGGATATTGAAGATTTAGCAAGCTATTCAAGTAAGTACTCCCTTTTGAGTTGATTTTATTGATTATATGTATATATCTAAGTTCTTATCTTTTTGTTTTGAATTCTTGTGGATTGAGGTTATGTTTGGTATAATTAGTGTGTAAAATGAAGATAATGAAAGAGTGAAGTATGTAAAGATGGTGAATTGATATTTAAGTGATGATAAGTTGAGAAAATTGTGAGGTAAATGATGAAATATTGAGGTTGGGTTTGAGTTAGATGAATTTGGAAGTGTTTGGCCTTTAATTCATTGAAGAACACGGCCAAGTCATGAGAGACACGGCCAAGTTAGGGCAAACTTGGCCGTGTTGGATGATTTTTGGAGAGACACGGCCGTGTCCCTTGCCGGTGTCTGCTACTGGATTGTTGTATTGAGAGACACGGCCAATGGCTTGGCCGTGTCCACTGCCCGTGTTTGCTACTGCTTGAATTGGATTGAGAGACACGGCCACTGGCTTGGCCGTGTCCTTTGACCATGTTTACTACTGGATGTTTGGATTAAGAGACACGGCCACAAGCTTGGCCGTGTACCTTGAGGGTGTTTGCAAATGTGTTTGTTATTTGGTCTTCAAACATTGTTGGATCTTCAAATGTCTTTTGCACCTAAACACACTTAAAACAATAATGATCCAACCAAATGTATATGGAGGATTCTAAGTTCTTGAATAAGGTAAATTGTTATGTATGAATATATCAATGATAATATAGGAAATGTGGAAGACATAATGATCAATGAAAATGTATGTGCAATGTCTTTGATTATGTATACTTGAGTGATGAATTGAATTGATCAATATGATTTGATGATAACGTTGATATGATATGAACAATGTTAGGTTTTATGCATTGTAAATCTCATAAATTGTATTGTACTATATGTAGATTGAGGATGCATATGAATAATAGCATGTTGTGTATAATGTGGAATATCATGAGATCATTGATGATGAATTACCTTAATGTTATGATTGAAGCATGCCTATATGGTATGGTTGATTCATGATATGTTTGTTTAGTAATGTAATTGATGTTGCATATATCAATGATGAAACTGAAATGAGATTTGAGATATAATATGATGTGAGGTCATTGTTAATGACTATGATGATTCAAATGAGATATGAAGCCATTGTGATTGGCTATAGTGATTCAAATGAGATGTTAAGCCATTGTTATTGGCTATGATAATTCAATTGAGAATGAAATGAAAATGAAAAGATTTTGTGTCTAATATGTTGATTCAATTTTCAGAGTTCTGGATTTGGCGGCATGCCTAGAAAATGTGAAAAAGGTAACAGTCTTGCCGGGTTGAGGATCTCTTCAATTTGAGTGAATTGAGGTCCAAGAGACTGGGTCTGTTACACTATGATAATTATGATTATGAGATATATGATTGGTAACAGTCTTGCCGGGTTGAGGATCTCCTCGAGGTTAGTCGAGTTGATGGTCCAAGAGACTGGGTCTGTTACACTATCCATGGATAGAGTTATTGATATATGATGCCTACGGGCTTGATTATTGTGATTATGAACCAAAACAGTAACTCTGAACTTTGAATAACATATTAGTGTCTGTTGGGCCCGAGTCTGTCTTTGTTGTCAATGTGATATCCAAATGTTGAAATGAATGAATAATGAGATCTATGAATGCTTTTGATGAAAATATGATTTATGTTTAATGAATTGTGAATAATACAATGTTAAGAAGTATGATTTCGTAATGTGTGTATTGATATATTGAAAGTGAATATGGCTTGAGGAGCTTTGTTGAGATATGAGTTTATGAAAATATAGTATGTTGCGTACAATGTATATGAATATGGAATTTGTAAGAATTGTTTTTATGAAGGTTTGGATAGGCCATGGAAAGGTGATTTGTTGAAATGATGTATATGTATATGTATATGAGATAGAAATGGTAAGTATTGTATTGTGAATGTTCTATGTAAATATGTGTATAATTTTATGAGATTAGGGGAAATATATGAAGAATGCATTGAGAAAGGAAAAACGGGGTAAGCGAACAATAGAACATAATGCTAAAAACATGAGGTATGATTATTTTTGTAAAGTATATTTTAATATTTATTTATACTACTAAGCTTTCGGGCTTAGCGCGGATAATTAATCGCGCAGGTATTTATGCGGATGATCTGGGAGTGTAGCTGTTATGCCACGAAAAGGGTAAGTGTATCTCGAGACCAACTAGAAGGTGATGCATACATGTATGATTTTAAGTTGTATTGTATTTTTGAGTTAATATATATTCATATGGATGAATGAAGTTTTGATAAATAAGAATACTGACTTTTGTAAATGTGTTTTAAATTAAATGTTAAATTTTATGAATCTGGATAAAGGTTTTTAAATTGAAACTAAAAGTAACATTCTTATACTTTATATACGTATTGTATGTATACTAGGTATATGTATAGTACTTATATGGAGTATCAGGGTGTTACAATTATTTTGGTATCAGAGCTTCGGTTCGAGATTCTTGGCCTAAGAGAAATTAAAAAGAAAATTTTTGAAAAGTTTAAATAAGAATTGAAAAGAAGATTTTGGAAATGCAATTGGTAAGACATGCATATGCATTCACATCTAGGTTGGTCTCGAACGTGGCATTGAGTGAATTGTGAATTGTGATGTATTTGAGTTACATGAGATGAGATAAATGATAGTGTGTAAATGAGGTTTTATATGAAAGCAAATTTTGAAATGTTGATAATTGAAAAGTGATTGTGATATAAAGAAATGATATGGAATTTATAAGTAAAAAGTTTGATTATTGATATGTGTTTGACATGTAAAGAAATGGCTAGAAGAATAAAGTTGGGAATGAGTTAAAAAAAATTTAGATTTAATTATGTAATCTTTCCTCTATTATTTGAACCTCTTTCTAATAAACTTTATGTTTGGATTTTTAGAAAGAGGAAAGATTGTTGGATGGGTAATATGGAAAGATATATATATATATATATTTTTTAATGAAAAGAGTACGGTGAAATATTGAATGAGTTGATTGGTATAGATTAAGTGTAATAATTTAAGGTGTGGATATGTAAAGTTAAGGTTTTGTTTAAAAAGGAAAAAGAGATGATGTTGGTTAGGTACAAAGAGATATAGGTGTTGTTTGTATTGTTCTTTTAATATAAACATGGTGATTTCAATGTTAGAAATGTGATATGTTGGAATATTGTAAAAGCTCTTGTAAATGGTGGTAATATGTGATATTTAGATTGTTGGAATGAGCTTAGTAATTGTGAAACATATATGTTTGATGTTGTTTTGTGGTATATCCATATAAGATGTTTTAAGGTTGATATTAAGAGAATGAGATGAATAAATTGAAGTTTAAGTAAATTAGTAAGTTGAAGATTTATAGTTTTAATGGAATGTGGATAAAGACCATTTATATATTAATAGTTTAATGTATTTAATACATGAGATATATGAAATGAATATTAGTGCACATGAAAGTATTAGGAATTGGGAGATGTGATTGTTAGTAGGAAAATTTGGTTTGAAAGTAAAGAAAAGGAATTGAGCAAAAGAAAGTGAGTTACTTTAAATAATTTGATTGGAAAGGATAAAAAGGACTATGAAAGATGTGTTAAAGATATTTATAAACAAATGTGAGAGAGATATCACATTGGAAATGTGATTAAGCTCTTTGTGAAATAATATTATAAGTAGAGTATATATATTTGTTGAAGTTAATGAATAACTTAAGTTATGATAAACAAATGAGAATGATAATAGTCAAAGGAAAGTGATAACTATTAAATTTGTATAAACTATATGCAAAAGGGAAATTTAATAAATTGCATAATTATGTGTTTATATAAAGAGGATTTGTGAAATGAACTTTTTGATATGAATGTAATGGTTATATGTAAGAAAGGTGGGAAGTGAATCACATTATGAACGTGACCTATGAATGTGTATATAATATGTTTATTATTTTATACCAATACATGTTTAATGGTATTAGAAATGAGAATGGACTTGCGTAATATTGAACAGTGAAATTGTTATGTCAATAATTAAATGAGGCTATCATAAGATGTTTTGGAACTCAAGGTATTTGTGTGTGGAAATGCTTTATGTATAAGCATATCATCAGGAATTGTAAGGAAAGAATATGGTATTTGAAAATTTTTAGAAGAGATGAATTGGAAATGGAGTAATGAATAAAACTTGTGTAAGATTTGTATCTAATTGAAGGTTGGGTATAGGAAATGTTAAAGATAATATTATTGAACATGAGTTGGGTTAATGATGATTAAATAATCAAAAGCAAACTGTTTTGAAATGGAATTAAAATGTGTTAATTCTTGGTGTAATACAAGTTTGGAGAATATATATATAATTTTTGTGATATAATCTAATATTATAATTGTAAAGGTTGGAAATTGAATAATAGAAGAACGAGATTGATTTACAAACCCCAAATGTGATTGTTTATATATTATGGTCATATGACTTGGTTAGTGTGATTAGTGGTTAGTTTTATTATCTTCAGAGTTAGAACTGAGATGATATGATTGTAATACCGATTTGGTGGAACTGAAATTTTGTTTGAAAAGTATAGTTAAAAGTTATGGTAAATAAAGTTGTACCTTAACATTTTATGTTAAGAATTTGGTTATAAATTATGAAGGTAAAGAGAGAAAAAGGAAAAATTATGGAAATGTGTTGAGATATGGATAATATGACAAAAAGGTAATCAAAATAAATATAACAAGGTTTTGCAATTGATTATATTGTTAATATTATGTGACTAGTGTTATGACTTATATAGTGTGAAAGAGGCGAGGATCATTAAAAAGGTACGTGTAATGTAATTTGTTATGATAAATGTTTTAATAATAAATGATGTTAATGTGTTTTGAGAATTGATGAAATGTGATATCATCATGGTTGATGATATAATTGAAACATGTCTAAATGATACGATTGAGTAATGAGATATTCAATATAGTTGATGATATATGTGTATACTATTTCGATGTGATAAGAAACCATGATTGTTGACAATGATGTTAGAAATAAATTATATTGAGGTATAATGCCTAAATGATTATGAAAAAAAAAATGAATTGTGAAAAGATAAATGAACGGACTTATCTGCCTCCTGTGGAACCATGCGGACCCAATGTGTTGGGCAACCCAATTTGGATTACCAACCTGGTTGGGGGAAAAGCTTGTTTATGAAGTTATAGTTGTTGGCAATATTGATAAACTTTGAATGAGTATAAGAAATAATGATATAATTATTGAAATAAGGAAATGTATATGTATAGGCATGATTCATATTGATTGAATATATGAATTTGGAAAGATTAGAATTTAAATATAAGTTTGACCTAATGAACTTAGGTTATATATAAGTATATATGGTAAAATCCAATGATAAATTCCAATAAGTTAATTGTTGGTTTGAATCAAATAAAGTTGAAATGTTAGTATATTGGGATGGATACATCGATTGATCTAGGTTTCGTTAAAGTTGCAAGACAACATTGAGATTTATTATGTGCAATTGTATTGGGAATGTAAGATTTAATGGTAATGTGTATGATATAATATTCTGATTTATGAATGAACATAAATAAATTGAGGTATATTAATTGTACATGGTAAGAAATAAACTCATGAGAGTAAGGATATAGTTATCCATTGATGTTTGGTAAATGTTTATTTTGAAAGTGATGGTAAGAGTGGAATAAACAATGCTAAGATATTGATTAATGATTTTTGAGGTTAAAGTTAAGAGAATATCTATAAAGAGTTAAAGTGATAATCTGACTTTAGAACAAAGATAAAATTCATTGGAAATGTAATGAGCTATCTTGGTTGCTCTGTTGAGAAAGTTATAAGATAAAAATAGATATATAATGATAAGTTATGATTAACTAAAAGGGGGAGAGTAAAAGTTATGTAAGTTAATAAATTAAGATGGTGATTTGTTCCAAATGGGTTGTTAGTGTGCTAGATAATTTCGAGGACGAAATTATTTAAGGGGGAGAGAATTGTAATATCCCGGAATAGACCCTAAGAGTTTTGGAGTTAATGTTGTTGCATTTGGATTTAATGTATATGTATGTATGGGAAATATAAAGATAATATATATATAAGACATATACATATACATCACATATACATGGGATATAAAATGGTGTAGGAAAGTGAGTTGTGTATATATATTTGTATAATAAGTTAATAATAATAATAATGATGATAAGGACAAAAAGAAAAGAGAAGAAGAAAGTCAAAAGTTGGAAAATTATGTGTGGTGGAGGTTATTTGAGAAATATTAGGTATTATTATTATTATATATATATATGAGAGAAACGAAAGAAAGAACGAGAACGTTCTTTCTTCCTCTGCTTCTTCTTTTCCTTTGTAAACGAGAGAGAGAGAGAGAGAGAGAAGCTAGAAAGAGAAAGATGATTTTGCTTCTAGTTACACCAAAGATTAAGGATATCAAGATGTTTGCAAGTGGATATTGAAGATTTAGCAAGCTATTCAAGTAAGTACTCCCTTTTGAGTTGATTTTATTGATTATATGTATATATCTAAGTTCTTATCTTTTTGTTTTGAATTCTTGTGGATTGAGGTTATGTTTGGTATAATTAGTGTGTAAAATGAAGATAATGAAAGAGTGAAGTATGTAAAGATGGTGAATTGATATTTAAGTGATGATAAGTTGAGAAAATTGTGAGGTAAATGATGAAATATTGAGGTTGGGTTTGAGTTAGATGAATTTGGAAGTGTTTGGCCTTTAATTCATTGAAGAACACGACCAAGTCATTAGAGACACGGCCAAGTTAGGGCAAACTTGGCCGTGTTGGATGATTTTTGGAGAGACACGGCCGTGTCCCTTGCCGGTGTCTGCTACTGGATTGTTGTATTGAGAGACACGGCCACTGGCTTGGCCGTGTCCACTGCCCGTGTTTGCTACTGCTTGAATTGGATTGAGAGACACGGCCACTGGCTTGGCCGTGTCCTTTGACCATGTTTGCTACTGGATGTTTGGATTAAGAGACACGGCCACAAGCTTGGCCGTGTCCCTTGAGGGTGTTTGCAAATGTGTTTGTTATTTGGTCTTCAAACATTGTTGGATCTTCAAATGTCTTTTGCACCTAAACACACTTAAAACAATAATGATCCAACCAAATGTATATGGAGGATTCTAAGTTCTTGAATAAGGTAAATTGTTATGTATGAATATATCAATGATAATATAGGAAATGTGGAAGACATAATGATCAATGAAAAAGTATGTGCAATGTCTTTGATTATGTATACTTGAGTGATGAATTGAATTGATCAATATGATTTGATGATAACGTTGATATGATATGAACAATGTTAGGTTTTATGCATTGTAAATCTCATAAATTGTATTGTACTATATGTAGATTGAGGATGCATATGAATAATAGCATGTTGTGTATAATGTGGAATATCATGAGATCATTGATGATGAATTACCTTAATGTTATGATTGAAGCATGCCAATATGGTATGGTTGATTCATGATATGTTTGTTTAGTAATGTAATTGATGTTGCATATATCAATGATGAAACTGAAATGAGATTTGAGATATAATATGATGTGAGGTCATTGTTAATGACTATGATTATTCAAATGAGATATGAAGCCATTGTGATTGGCTATAGTGATTCAAATGAGATGTTAAGCCATTGTTATTGGCTATGATAATTCAATTGAGAATGAAATGAAAATGAAAAGATTTTGTGTCTAATATGTTGATTCAATTTTCAGAGTTCTAGATTTGGCGGCATGCCTAGAAAATGTGAAAAAGGTAACAGTCTTGCCGGGTTGAGGATCTCTTCAATTTGAGTGAATTGAGGTCCAAGAGACTGGGTCTGTTACACTATGATAATTATGATTATGAGATATATGATTGGTAACAGTCTTGCCGGGTTGAGGATCTCCTCGAGGTTAGTCGAGTTGATGGTCCAAGAGACTGGGTCTGTTACACTATCCATGGATAGAGTTATTGATATATGATGCCTACGGGCTTGATTATTGTGATTATGAACCAAAACAGTAACTCTGAACTTTGAATAACATATTAGTGTCTATTGGGCCCGAGTCTGTCTTTGTTGTCAATGTGATATCCAAATGTTGAAATGAATGAATAATGAGATCTATGAATGCTTTTGATGAAAATATGATTTATGTTTAATGAATTGTGAATAATACAATGTTAAGAAGTATGATTTCGTAATGTGTGTATTGATATATTGAAAGTGAATATGGCTTGAGGAGCTTTGTTGAGATATGAGTTTATGAAAATATAGTATGTTGCGTACAATGTATATGAATATGGAATTTGTAAGAATTGTTTTTATGAAGGTTTGGATAGGCCATGGAAAGGTGATTTGTTGAAATGATGTATATGTATATGTATATGAGATAGAAATGGTAAGTATTGTATTGTGAATGTTCTATGTAAATATGTGTATAATTTTATGAGATTAGGGGAAATATATGAAGAATGCATTGAGAAAGGAAAAACGGGGTAAGCGAACAATAGAACATAATGCTAAAAACATGAGGTATGATTATTTTTGTAAAGTATATTTTAATATTTATTTATACTACTAAGCTTTCGGGCTTAGCGCGGATAATTAATCGCACAGGTATTTATGCGGATGATCTGGGAGTGTAGCTGTTATGCCACGAAAAGGGTAAGTGTATCTCGAGACCAACTAGAAGGTGATGCATACATGTATGATTTTAAGTTGTATTGTATTTTTGAGTTAATATATATTCATATGGATGAATGAAGTTTTGATAAATAAGAATACTGACTTTTGTAAATGTGTTTTAAATTAAATGTTAAATTTTATGAATCTGGATAAAGGTTTTTAAATTGAAACTAAAAGTAACATTCTTATACTTTATATACGTATTGTATGTATACTAGGTATATGTATAGTACTTATATGGAGTATCAGAGTGTTACAATTATTTTGGTATCAGAGCTTCGGTTCGAGATTCTCGGCCTAAGAGAAATTAAAAAGAAAATTTTTGAAAAGTTTAAATAAGAATTGAAAAGAAGATTTTGGAAATGCAATTGGTAAGACATGCATATGCATTCACATCTAGGTTGGTCTCGAACGTGGCATTGAGTGAATTGTGAATTGTGATGTATTTGAGTTACATGAGATGAGATAAATGATAGTGTGTAAATGAGGTTTTATATGAAAGCAAATTTTGAAATGTTGATAATTGAAAAGTGATTGTGATATAAAGAAATGATATGGAATTTATAAGTAAAAAGTTTGATTATTGATATGTGTTTGACATGTAAAGAAATGGCTAGAAGAATAAAGTTGGGAATGAGTTAAAAAAAATTTAGATTTAATTATGTAATCTTTCCTCTATTATTTGAACCTCTTTCTAATAAACTTTATGTTTGGATTTTTAGAAAGAGGAAAGATTGTTGGATGGGTAATATGGAAAGATATATATATATATATATATATATTTTAATGAAAAGAGTACGGTGAAATATTGAATGAGTTGATTGGTATAGATTAAGTGTGATAATTTAAGGTGTGGATATGTAAAGTTAAGGTTTTGTTTAAAAAGGAAAAAGAGATGATGTTGGTTAGGTACAAAGAGATATAGGTGTTGTTTGTATTGTTCTTTTAATATAAACATGGTGATTTCAATGTTAGAAATGTGATATGTTGGAATATTGTAAAAGCTCTTGTAAATGGTGGTAATATGTGATATTTAGATTGTTGGAATGAGCTTAGTAATTGTGAAACATATATGTTTGATGTTGTTTTGTGGTATATCCATATAAGATGTTTTAAGGTTGATATTAAGAGAATGAGATGAATAAATTGAAGTTTAAGTAAATTAGTAAGTTGAAGATTTATAGTTTTAATGGAATGTGGATAAAGACCATTTATATATTAATAGTTTAATGTATTTAATACATGAGATATATGAAATGAATATTAGTGCACATGAAAGTATTAGGAATTGGGAGATGTGATTGTTAGTAGGAAAATTTGGTTTGAAAGTAAAGAAAAGGAATTGAGCAAAAGAAAGTGAGTTACTTTAAATAATTTGATTGGAAAGGATAAAAAGGACTATGAAAGATGTGTTAAAGATATTTATAAACAAATGTGAGAGAGATATCACATTGGAAATGTGATTAAGCTCTTTGTGAAATAATATTATAAGTAGAGTGTATATATTTGTTGAAGTTAATGAATAACTTAAGTTATGATAAACAAATGAGAATGATAATAGTCAAAGGAAAGTGATAACTATTAAATTTGTATAAACTATATGCAAAAGGGAAATTTAATAAATTGCATAATTATGTGTTTATATAAAGAGGATTTGTGAAATGAACTTTTTGATATGAATGTAATGGTTATATGTAAGAAAGGTGGGAAGTGAATCACATTATGAACGTGACCTATGAATGTGTATATAATATGTTTATTATTTTATACCAATACATGTTTAATGGTATTAGAAATGAGAATGGACTTGCGTAATATTGAACAGTGAAATTGTTATGTCAATAATTAAATGAGGCTATCATAAGATGTTTTGGAACTCAAGGTATTTGTGTGTGGAAATGCTTTATGTATAAGCATATCATCAGGAATTGTAAGGAAAGAATATGGTATTTGAAAATTTTTAGAAGAGATGAATTGGAAATGGAGTAATGAATAAAACTTGTGTAAGATTTGTATCTAATTGAAGGTTGGGTATAGGAAATGTTAAAGATAATATTATTGAACATGAGTTGGGTTAATGATGATTAAATAATCAAAAGCAAACTGTTTTGAAATGGAATTAAAATGTGTTAATTCTTGGTGTAATACAAGTTTGGAGAATATATATATAATTTTTGTGATATAATCTAATATTATAATTGTAAAGGTTGGAAATTGAATAATAGAAGAACGAGATTGATTTACAAACCCCAAATGTGATTGTTTATATATTATGGTCATATGACTTGGTTAGTGTGATTAGTGGTTAGTTTTATTATCTTCAGAGTTAGAACTGAGATGATATGATTGTAATACCGATTTGGTGGAACTGAAATTTTGTTTGAAAAGTATAGTTAAAAGTTATGGTAAATAAAGTTGTACCTTAACATTTTATGTTAAGAATTTGGTTATAAATTATGAAGGTAAAGAGAGAAAAAGGAAAAATTATGGAAATGTGTTGAGATATGGATAATATGACAAAAAGGTAATCAAAATAAATATAACAAGGTTTTGCAATTGATTATATTGTTAATATTATGTGACTAGTGTTATGACTTATATAGTGTGAAAGAGGCGAGGATCATTAAAAAGGTACGTGTAATGTAATTTGTTATGATAAATGTTTTAATAATAAATGATGTTAATGTGTTTTAAGAATTGATGAAATGTGATATCATCATGGTTGATGATATAATTGAAACATGTCTAAATGATACGATTGAGTAATGAGATATTCAATATAGTTGATGATATATGTGTATACTATTTCGATGTGATAAGAAACCATGATTGTTGACAATGATGTTAGAAATAAATTATATTGAGGTATAATGCCTAAATGATTATGAAAAAAAAAATGAATTGTGAAAAGATAAATGAACGGACTTATCTGCCTCCTGTGGAACCATGCGGACCCAATGTGTTGGGCAACCCAATTTGGATTACCAACCTGGTTGGGGGAAAAGCTTGTTTATGAAGTTATAGTTGTTGGCAATATTGATAAACTTTGAATGAGTATAAGAAATAATGATATAATTATTGAAATAAGGAAATGTATATGTATAGGCATGATTCATATTGATTGAATATATGAATTTGGAAAGATTAGAATTTAAATATAAGTTTGACCTAATGAACTTAGGTTATATATAAGTATATATGGTAAAATCCAATGATAAATTCCAATAAGTTAATTGTTGGTTTGAATCAAATAAAGTTGAAATGTTAGTATATTGGGATGGATACATCGATTGATCTAGGTTTCGTTAAAGTTGCAAGACAACATTGAGATTTATTATGTGCAATTGTATTGGGAATGTAAGATTTAATGGTAATGTGTATGATATAATATTCTGATTTATGAATGAACATAAATAAATTGAGGTATATTAATTGTACATGGTAAGAAATAAACTCATGAGAGTAAGGATATAGTTATCCATTGATGTTTGGTAAATGTTTATTTTGAAAGTGATGGTAAGAGTGGAATAAACAATGCTAAGATATTGATTAATGATTTTTGAGGTTAAAGTTAAGAGAATATCTATAAAGAGTTAAAGTGATAATCTGACTTTAGAACAAAGATAAAATTCATTGGAAATGTAATGAGCTATCTTGGTTGCTCTGTTGAGAAAGTTATAAGATAAAAATAGATATATAATGATAAGTTATGATTAACTAAAAGGGGGAGAGTAAAAGTTATGCAAGTTAATAAATTAAGATGGTGATTTGTTCCAAATGGGTTGTTAGTGTGCTAGATAATTTCGAGGACGAAATTATTTAAGGGGGAGAGAATTGTAATATCCCGGAATAGACCCTAAGAGTTTTGGAGTTAATGTTGTTGCATTTGGATTTAATGTATATGTATGTATGGGAAATATAAAGATAATATATATATAAGACATATACATATACATCACATATACATGGGATATAAAATGGTGTAGGAAAGTGAGTTGTGTATATATATTTGTATAATAAGTTAATAATAATAATAATGATGATAAGGACAAAAAGAAAAGAGAAGAAGAAAGTCAAAAGTTGGAAAATTATGTGTGGTGGAGGTTATTTGAGAAATATTAGGTATTATTATTATTATATATATATATGAGAGAAACGAAAGAAAGAACGAGAACGTTCTTTCTTCCTCTGCTTCTTCTTTTCCTTTGTAAACGAGAGAGAGAGAGAGAGAGAGAAGCTAGAAAGAGAAAGATGATTTTGCTTCTAGTTACACCAAAGATTAAGGATATCAAGATGTTTGCAAGTGGATATTGAAGATTTAGCAAGCTATTCAAGTAAGTACTCCCTTTTGAGTTGATTTTATTGATTATATGTATATATCTAAGTTCTTATCTTTTTGTTTTGAATTCTTGTGGATTGAGGTTATGTTTGGTATAATTAGTGTGTAAAATGAAGATAATGAAAGAGTGAAGTATGTAAAGATGGTGAATTGATATTTAAGTGATGATAAGTTGAGAAAATTGTGAGGTAAATGATGAAATATTGAGGTTGGGTTTGAGTTAGATGAATTTGGAAGTGTTTGGCCTTTAATTCATTGAAGAACACGGCCAAGTCATGAGAGACACGGCCAAGTTAGGGTAAACTTGATTGAGAGACACGGCCACTGGCTTGGCCGTGTCCACTGCCCGTGTTTTCTACTGCTTGAATTGGATTGAGAGACACGGCCACTGGCTTGGCCGTGTCCTTTGACCATGTTTGCTACTAGATGTTTGGATTAAGAGACACGGCCACAGGCTTGGCCGTGTTCCTTGAGGGTGTTTGCAAATGTGTTTGTTATTTGGTCTTCAAACATTGTTGGATCTTCAAATGTCTTTTGTACCTAAACACACTTAAAACAATAATGATCCAACCAAATGTATATGGAGGATTCTAAGTTCTTGAATAAGGTAAATTGTTATGTATGAATATATCAATGATAATATAGGAAATGTGGAAGACATAATGATCAATGAAAAAGTATGTGCAATGTCTTTGATTATGTATACTTGAGTGATGAATTGAATTGATCAATATGATTTGATTATAACGTTGATATGATATGAACAATGTTAGGTTTTATGCATTGTAAATCTCATAAATTGTATTGTACTATATGTAGATTGAGGATGCATATGAATAATAGCATGTTGTGTATAATGTGGAATATCATGAGATCATTGATGATGAATTACCTTAATGTTATGATTGAAGCATGCCTATATGGTACTAAGCTTTCGGGCTTAGCGCGGATAATTAATCGCGCAGGTATTTATGCGGATGATCTGGGAGTGTAGCTGTTATGCCACGAAAAGGGTAAGTGTATCTCGAGACCAACTAGAAGGTGATGCATACATGTATGATTTTAAGTTGTATTGTATTTTTGAGTTAATATATATTCATATGGATGAATGAAGTTTTGATAAATAAGAATACTGACTTTTGTAAATGTGTTTTAAATTAAATGTTAAATTTTATGAATCTGGATAAAGGTTTTTAAATTGAAACTAAAAGTAACATTCTTATACTTTATATACGTATTGTATGTATACTAGGTATATGTATAGTACTTATATGGAGTATCAGGGTGTTACAACATCCATCCATGATAAATTAAATAAACCAAGCATTGAACTTAAATAAATTAAAGCATATAAAATAAATCATAGCATAATCAAATGTAGAATTGAATAAGGCAAATAAAAATCTAAATTATAGCTACTGTTTCCATTTAGGGTTCTTTATTTCAGGTGTTTAGGGTTTTGGAATTTGTGGAATTAGGCTACTGTGAGTTTTTAAAGAAATTAAAATAGATTAAGGCTTTATGTTTTAAAAGGTTGGTAAGTTTTTTGATTAACCAAATTAATATTTGAATGGTGAAATCATGAAACTAGGGTTTGGACACTTTAAAATACTTAGATTTGTGGTTTACGGCAATTCATTGAATTATGGTTTCAAGCTTACTGTGTAAAATTATAATATTTATGTTTATATGGTTTTTAAGGTTTTAAAGGATTAGGGTTTGGAAAAAATTAGAAAGGGGTTAAGGCTCTTTTTTTTTTGCTTTTGGAGTTGGCTTAGGGTTTTAAGATTTTTGATTTAGGGTTTCGGGGAATGAATAATCTTTTTAGGATTTGAAAATCAATTGATAATTTTGTGAAGTTTTATGAAAATAAAGCAAACGATTTAAAGTTTATAAAAGCAAAAAGGATGTTTTTAGGACTTTTGGAAAGAAACAGAACTCAATTTAGTGTTTTGAAAATTTAGAAACCAATTAGGGTTTTGGGGTTTTGAAGGAACAAAACTAACAACTTTAAACTTTTTAGAAAACAAAGCAACGAATTAAGATTTTTAAATCATAGAAAAAGTGAATTGAGGTTCTAAAATTTTTGAATTAAAAGAAAGAATGGGATGATTTAACTACTGTAAAAAATAAAAGAAATTAAGATTTCAAACCTTCTTTCGTAGGTTACACCAAAAATTGCTTCTTGGATGAACAAGGTCAAAGACAATATTTGCTGCCTTTGAATTGCTTGATTTGTTTTTCTGCTCCCTCGAAAAATCAGCTTGATTCAAGGTTTTCCTTCTCAGTTTCGGATCCAATTTTTGATCAATTTCTCCTCCGATTTCTTCCCCCTTTTGTGTTATTTTTGATCTTATTTATAGAAGAATTTTATAGTTTATTAATAATTATTCAAGGAAAATAATATTGATAAGAAAAGGAAACCGAAACCTAATTGCATTAGGTTTCAGAAAAATTTTCGTCGAAAAATTTCACTGGCGAAAAAAAACTACTGCAGAAAAATTGCGCTAGCGAAAAAAAATTGACTGCGAAAAAAATGCGTTGGTGAAAAAGCTACCGCAGCTGCCTGCGGCAGCGCAGGCGAAACGGGCCTGCGGGCCATTTTGCCCGCAGGAAATTCTTGAGGGCGAAATGGCCCCAGGCCTTTTCGTCGCAGCCAATTTTTTTGTTTATTATTATTATTAGTTATTTATTTCATTAATAAAAATTAGATACTAAAGCAAAAATTATTTAATTAAGATAATAAAAATTATTTTGGACCAATTAAAATATTTTGGACAGCACAAAAAATTATTTTGGACTAATTAAATTATATTGGATCGGACTGGGTCAAAAATTAAGGGTCTACAATTTGTCCCCCGCTTGAACGATCTAAGACTTCAGTGGAAGAGAGTGAAAAGCAATAAGACTTAATTTTTGATTAGATGGTTACTTGAATTTGTTTTGGGCACTTGGACCCGAGATTGAATTTGATTTGGGTACTTGGACCCGAGATTGAATTTGATTTGGATACTTGGACCCGAGATTGGGTACTTGGACCTGAGATTGAATTTGATTTGGGTATTTGGCCCTAGGTTGAATTTGATTTGGGTACTTGGACCCGAGATTGGGTACTTAGACCCGAGATTGATTTGATTTGGGTACTTGGACCCAAGAATTGATTGAATTTGGGTACTTGGACCCAGGATTGGGTACTTGAACCTGAGATTGATTTTATTTAGGTACTTGGACCCGAGAATTGGGTACTTGGACCCGAGATTGGATTGAATTTGGGTACTTGGGCCCAAGATTAATTTCATTTGGGTACTTGGACATGAGATTTGATACTTGGACCCAAGATTGGACTGAATTTGGGTTCTTGGACCCGATATTGGGTACTTGGACCCGAGATTGGATTGAATTTGGGTACTTGGACTCGAGATTAATTTGATTTGGGTACTTGGACTCGAGATTAATTTGATTTGGGTACTTGGACCCGAGATTGGGTACTTGGACCCAAGATTGGATTGAATTTGGGTACTTGGACCTGAGATTAATTTAATTTGGGTACTTGGACCCGAGATTGGGTACTTGGACAATTTGGGTACTTGGACCTGAGAATGAATTGAATTCTGGGTGCTTGGACCCAAGACCAAGTTTGACTAAACTTTTATTCAGTTGAGAAGTCTGATTACTCCGGCCATTCTATGCATTGTGGTTCCTCACCCCCAAAATGGATCTTCATTCTTTGAGATAGGGTCTTCACCCTTGCAAATGGATCTTCACCCTTTGAGATCGGGTCTTCACCCTTGCAAATATATCTTCATCCTTTGAGATCAGGTCTTCACCCTTGCAAATGGATCTTCATCCTTTGAGATCGGATCTTCACCCTTGCAAATAGATCTTCATCCTTTGCGATCGAGTCTTCACCCTTGCAAATGGATCTTCATCCTTGGAGATTGGGTCTTTACCCTTGAAAATGGATCTTTATCCATTAGAGATTGGGTCTTTACCCTTGAAAATGGATCTTTATCCATTAGAGATTGGGCCTTTACCCTTGAAAATGGATCTCCATCCTTTGGACTTCGGGTCTTTAGCCTTGAAAATGGATCTTCATCCTTGGAGATTGGGTCTTCACCCTTGCAAATGGATCTTCATCCTTTGAGATTGGGTCTTCACTCTTCTTCACCCTTGAGACATGGATCTTCATCCTTTAAGATTGGGTCTTCATCCTTGGAACATGGATCTTTATCCATTGGAGGTTGGGTCTTTACTCTGGCTTCAGCTCTTTTAGCTGAACTGATCTTTTGTCTCTTGCATCTTCATTCTTTTGATAGTTCTAATGTTCCATTCTTTTATTCTTCCTTTTTGCAAAAATTCAGCTATTTTTAGTTGGCTCTCATATCTTCTCTTGCCCCCTGCGTGGCGAAATATTTGTAAGTGAGTTTGAAAATATTTGGTATATAAACTCAAAAATTGAAAAAGAGAAACTTTACGCCCCTGTGTAGGCTCAACCCATGATTTTTCTATGCGGGCTCTAATTGATGTTTTTGCCGTCTAATTCTTCGCACAAGCACGTATTTCTTGTTTGCAAAATGACTGGAGCTTCCACAAGCCAATAAGCTTTCCATGCCCCCCTTGATTCAATATCTTCTTTTAATTCTTTAGTTCGCAAGGTATTTGCTGTTCACTTTGAAAAGGAATAGACAATACAAGACAAGAAAGTGCGATGTGATATGCTCATGTATGCATGATATGCATGAATAATACTTACAGTCATTCTCACAGACCATGATGAGCAGCAGAAGTGTTCTCATTGGTTCCTTTTCAATGCTCGTTCAAGTCTTGCATTGGAATGATAGAAAGCTTTGCATTTGTGACTTTTATCTTTAAGATGTTGAAAACACGAGTAGTGGATATCCCAAGTTGTAGAGTCAGGGATACATCCTTTTTAAATTATGTTTCAGTATGTCAGTTGATAGCTTCGTCATGACCTTGCCAATAATCATTTTCTTTGCCCAATGTGTCCTTTGGAGGTTCAACAGTTCAACATACTCCCCTTAGCTTGAAGGCTTCGTATGACAAATATATATATATATTTGATTTTCTGAATTTTTGAATTTTAATTTTGAAATCAAATGTTGGCTTTGCCAAATTAATGTCAATGCACCTCAGGACTTGATTTTTCCAAATTAACATATCTATAACATGACAACCCTAGTTACCGTACTAAACTCGGGAATCATTTCTATTTAAGCAAGAATTGTTGCACTTCAGATAGGCACATACACTTACTTGGCCAAAGGTCTCATTTGAGTTTAAATATTGTCTATCTCATATGCATGCTTATTCAAACTATCTCCACTAATAGACTCTACCTACCAAGAGAGATCAACAGGTCTTTGATAGATTTGAAATGGGGTCTATGAGGGACATGGGTTAAATGAAGGCCATTTTGAGATAGGAGCTTATGTGACACAATGGACAAACCCTCACACTATAAATTTCTTGTTTGAACATTAGGCAGCTTAGAGGCAATCTTGCTAGACTCTAAATTCTTTCTGTCTTCTTGGCATTAATCTGGATCTTGATTAGGACAGTCTTTGCTCTTGCAAAAAGTTTAAGACCCAAATTCGTTTCTTTTATTCTTTTCCCTTTTCTTTCCTCTTTATTTTTCTTACTCTTCCCTTTCTTTTATCATTTTGTCCTTCTTTCTTGTAGGACTATCAAGTACAGAACTTTCAAGAACTGGATGGTCTTTCTCGTTTTCCTCTAATTTTGTGGTATCTTTGGTCGGGTTGGACCAATTCAAGTAAAAATGTCTTTATGAACCCAAATGGAAGCCTTTTACTGCTTTAGGTAAAAGAGAACTCAGTTGGCTTTCTGAACCACCTTTTTTAGTTTTTCTTTTTTTTCTTTTCTTTTTCTTTTCTTTTTCTTTTTTCTTTTCTTTTTCTTCTTTTTTTTATTTGTTTTTTTTTGTTCTAGCTCTAAAAGAGTTATCTTGTTTGTACCAACTTGAGCTTCCAATAATGGATGAGTGGAGTAACATAAATCTTCTTTAATAGGGATAAATCATTTGCCACTCTGATGTTGTCTTGATATATTGGAAATATGAAGGAAGACTTAAATTACCCTTATGGTATTGAGAACTTCAACCACTCTTATGGTCTTGAGAACTTCAACTATCTTCATGATATTCATTTCTTTCTTTGATCTTCTTTCCTCTTCATCTTAGTGATCATAAGACTTATTGAAAGTATCACAACAGCTCAGGGTATGTTATTGGGTTTTGTAAGCCAATGAAAAGAAAGCTAAAATTTTATGAAGGCTCAAACGGACAACTAGAGATTGATATTTAATGGGTGGATACTAGTTGTTGGCTAACCAAACAATGCCTAGATCATCTCTCCCTTAAATAAGCAGAGTTCAATTTCTCCTCGAAAGTTTGTCAAAGCATGTTCTAAGACTGACTAGGACCTAGACAAAGGTAATTATGTAGGAGCCCTCTCTAAGTAATCATACACAACTCAATGCTAGTAAAGTCATTCAAGTCATGCATAAATATATTAATTCATGAATTCTCAAGCTAAATTCCTCATCGGTTGAGCACCAAAGTGAATAAAGACCAACAAAATTTTTGATAAAAGTAATTTATTCAAATAAATTTGAAAAACACGACTGTTCTAATTAAATATTAAAGCAAAATTTGAAAAGCAACATTCAAGCTAAGGAAAGTTTATTGAGTTAAGCTTCTTTTCCTTTCACATCTTCAATATCCCCATCTTAAAAGGATGAAAAAACAATATCTTCTTCCAATCCTTTTCCCACCATGAAGGTTGTCGGTGGAGGTACTCTTCCAAACTTAGGCAAAGGATTGTCTTTTGTGCTGGTCTTATCAAGGTCAGGCAGCTTACCACTGTCAATTAAATTTTGGATCTCATGTTTGAATCACAAGCATTTATCTGTCTCATGTCCTTGTGTTTGATGAAACTCATAAAAGGCTTTAGTATTAAATTTTGGGAGTAAAGGATTCGGTAAAGGTCGAGGGGCTAATGGCTGTAATAGTCCCTTCTTTTGTAGCTTGCTGAAGACCCAAGACAAAGACTTCCCTATATCTAAAAACTGCCTTCTATTTGCTTGACCAGTTGTATTGACATCAACTTCTTTTTGCGTACTTTGATTTCCAGACTGGTAATTCCCTTTCTCATTCCTTGCTTGACTGTTCAGGCTCCATTGCTTTTTATGAGCAAGTGATTGAGTCATTGCTAGATACTTCATCTCCGGCGTAGGATGGATTGTCGTAAGCTTTTGAACTATCGTAATCCAGGACTGTGAGCCAGAGAGGATCAATGATATGAGATGTAAATGAATGCATGTATACATGTATGCATAAACAATAGACATACAAAGACAAATAGGACATTCCTTCCAACCTTATAACATCCACACAAGAATGGCGAGTCTCTTTTCCTAGGTATATGGTTAACAAAATACCAACATGGGATATCTTATTTTTGAATATTTCCCTTGAACGTTTCAACCAATAGTTATATTTTTGAAAATGGAAATCCATTAATAGTAATTCCCAATAATTAGGTTTTGATGCATTCAACCAACTATAGTAGCTTTTATGCTATATTGGATCAAAACTAAATTAAAAGGTTTATTATAGATAGATTTCTCACTTGAAAAGAGTAACTAATGGTTCATGCCAAAATCAAGCCCATGATTAATTATTCTTAGTATAAACTAGGCTCATAATTGATTTTTTGTATTTCATAATTGACCTAAATAATTTGCAAGCTCTTCGATAAAAATAATTTTATTTCTAAGCCCATTGTAAAAAGATTTTAGAAGAAATGGATCTTGGGCTTAGTATTTGGGCCATGAGCAAAAGAATTTTTGATTTGTTTTCAAAAATAGTCTTATGTTCAAAGACCATCTTAAAAAGTTTTGAAAATAGCTTTGGTCTTTTAGACTTTAAAGAAGAAATTTATTTTGAGCTTACAAATGTACTTGGGTCATATTAGAAAAAGAACAAACCAAATAAGCCATGATTTAAGCCAAGATAAATTAACCATAGTCAAACAACATGCATTTGGGGTAAAATCCTAAGGAAAGTAACTAGGCCAATTACATGAGCTTTAGTCTTTGGGTAAAAAGGCTTAGATTCCCATAGCAAGTATATACAAAATGGTACAAGGCTATGAGTGGTTATGCCATGTTCGATCTCCATACCTTGAGTGAAAGTATGGTATCCCTTACATAACACAACACGAGTAACATGAGCATCCTAACTCACGCACACTATGCAATCTAATATGATGCAATGGATAATATCATTATAAAAAAGAATAGTATAATATAAAGCCAACGGAATCAACTTCTCTTATCCCCAGTGGAGTCGCCACTGTGAGCAGGGATTTTTGCCCCCACTCCCAATGGAATAGTTCTTGTGACTTCAGCACTGTTTAGGCTCGGTGCTTTAGAGAACACGGACCTAGGTCTGAAGAAAATGGAGTCGCCACCTGGACGGGCCGGGAAAAAGAAAGGGGTGGATGACTTGATTCCTAAGGAATCCCCAACCCCCTAATGGGTTCGGAAAGTTGGGTACGTGTGGGGAAGGTGAGAAATGGCCCAGCACCCCCACAACGCCCGATTCATTGGAACCGGCCTCCTTTACAGGTCTTAATATTATAAAACTCTTAAATATAAAAACATTATCCATATTACACGCAATAATTAAAAGAAAGCATCATTATATTAAAAACAAAGCAATGTCCAAACAAAGCAAATAAATGGACACCCATCCAAGGATGGAAACATGTCCTTACATCTCATGACAATAGGACACCCACCGAAAGGTAGAAACATGTCCTTTACATTGGTTCTAAAATAGAAAAGCAATTTAAATTACATGATATTTAACTAATGAGGTACCCACCAAGTGGAAACATGCCTCTTACAACATTTAGAAACTTAAATAAATCGATAAAAGTAAATAACCATTCATAATAAATAAATCATTCATCAAAGGTACTAAATATCAATAGAAAGTAAACATTCATCCATGATAAATTAAATAAATCAAGCATTGAACTTAAATAAATTAAAGCATATAAAATAAATCAAAGCATAATCAAATGTAGATTTGAATAAGGCAAATAAAAATCTAAATTATAGCTACTGTTTCCATTTAGGGTTCTTTATTTCAAGTGTTTAGGGTTTTGGAATTTGTGGAATTAGGCTACTGTGAGTTTTAAAAGAAATTAAAATAGATTAAGGCTTTATGTTTTAAAAGGTTGATAAAATTTTTTTATTAACCAAATTAATATTTGAATGGTGAAATCATGAAACTAGGGTTTTGACACTTTAAATACTTAGATTTGTGGTTTACGGCTATTCATTGAATTATGGTTTCAAGCTTACTGTGTAAAATTATAATATTTATGTTTATATGGTTTTTAAGGTTTTAAAGGATTAGGGTTTAGAAAAAATTAGGGTTTAAGGTTTTAAAGGGGTTAAGGTTCATTGTTTTTGGTTTTGGAGTTGGATTAGGGTTTTAAGATTTTTGATTTAGGGTTTCGGGGAATGAATTATTTTTTTAGGATTTGAAAATCAATTGATAATTTTATGAAGTTTTATGAAAATAAACCAAACGATTTAAATTTTATTGAAGCAAAAAGGATGTTTTTAGGACTTTTGGAAAGAAACATAACTCAATTTAGTGTTTTGAAAATTTTGAAAGCAATTAGGGTTTTGGGGTTTTGAAGGAATAAAACTAACAAGTTTAAACTTTTTAGAAAACAAAGCAACGAATTAAGATTTTTAAGCCTTAGAAAAAGTGAATTGAGGTTCTAAAATTTTTGAATTAAAAGAAAGAATGGGATGATTTAGCTACTGTGAAAAAATAAAAGAAATTAAGAATTCAAACCTTCTTTCGTATGTTACACCAAAAATTCTTTATTGAATGAACAAGGTCAAAGACAAGCTTTGCTGACTTTGAATTGATTGAATTATTTTTTTGCTCCATTAAAAAATCAGCTTGATTCAAGGTTTTCCTCCTCTTCCCCCTTTTTTGTGTTGTTTTTGATCTTATTTATAGAAGAATTTTATAGTTCATTCTTAATTATTCACGGAACATAATATTGATAATAAAAGGAAACCGAAACCTAATTGCATTAGGTTTTGAAAAAATTTATGTCGAAAAATTTTGCTGGCGAAAAAAATTGCTGCAGAAAAATTGCGTTAGCGAAAAAAAATCGGCTGAGGAAAAAATGCGCTGGCAAAGCTGCGGCAGCGCTGGCGAAACGGGCCTGCGGGCCATTTCACAGCAGCCAATTTTTTTTTGTTTATTATTATTATTATTTATTTATTTTATTAATAAAAATTAGATACTAAAGAAAAAATTATTTAATTAAGATAACAAAAATTATTTTGGACCAATTAAAATATTTTGGACAACACAAAAATTATTTTGGACTAATTAAAATATATTGGATCGGACTGGGTCAAAAATTAAGGGTCTACAATAACCTTCCCCCATTGAAGGTTTTCCATTCCAACACAATACATTACTCATTCTAATCTTATATTCTTCACTTTTAACACTAAAAAACATGCTTAAACAAATAAAATCACACAATTCAACTACTTTGGAAAATCACTTTTCCAAAACCCTAAATCTCCACTTCCATTCTCAAACTCCAACCCAACTCCACCAAATCCAATATTTGAAATTAAAATACTTGTTTATGAATCAAAGGAACTCATTTGGAATAAATTTGCACAATTAAAGTTTATGTTTTCAAAACCCCAAAAATCCATAACCCTAAATTCTCTCTCTTCACCATTCTTTAACCAAACTCCATCATCTCTTCAATCTAACCGTAGAATCATTGTTAACTATCCAAAATAACATCATACACACCAATTCCAACAATTATAACATGCTACATCAAAATTCCAAAACTCACATCATCCAAATTTCCAAGGAATTCAAAGAAAAGAGATGGAAACTTACTAATTTTGGTGGAGATCACAAAAAATCCACTTGAAACTTGTTAATTCCTTCAATTCATGGAGTATGGAAGAATCAAATTCTTGGTCTAACTCCCATGAAAATTTCGGCCAAAGGAAAGAAAAGAAGAAGAAGAAGAAGACTTTTAATATTTCTTTTCCTTTCATCTTTTTTTTATAAACCACATATATATATATATATTAAAATAATTTAATATTTAATTATTTAATTATTTTTTTAATAAATTAAAAGTCCTAATTTCCCTCTTCCATTCAAAAATAGTTTATTTTTAAATTATTTTATTAATTTTAAATTTATAAGATTTAATTACCAAAATACCCTTTTCTTTTAAAAAGTGTTGACTTTTATATGTTATGTATATTTTGCATATATATCACATATATATTCCACTTTTTCATTTAAAATTCCTTCATTTTTCATTTAAAACCATTAATTTAATTTATTCTTTTAAATTATAATTTATTTTATCAAATTTTCTAAAAATTAGAAATTTTCAAAAATTTTAGGATGTTACATGAAAAATAGATAATAGGGCTTTAAATTAATCAATGAAATATTTTTTACAGTTTTAGGGGATAAAAAATCAAATTAGAATTAAAAATTATGGAAGTGGGTGCACCATAGTTATGGTGAGCATGCGTTCACCTAATCAAGCCTTTATATATTATAAATAGGGGCCTAGAAACTTCTCTTCTCTTTTATCGTCATCATCTCACACCACTCTTCTCATTACCACCAAATTTCATTCATTCTTCTTATTTTTTTCAATAATTCAAGCAAGGATTAAGAGGAGCATACATCTGGATGCAAGTTCTTAAGGGAATCCACTAGAGTAGACAAGATTGTCAACAAGTAATCAAAGGAAAGAGAGAAAAAAGTATCAGAGGAATTCTTTAAAGATGTATGTGATTGTGTATTAATAATTTGCAAATATTTGGTTTTCTTTGAATTTTAATGGTTGAATAAGTTAATTGAGTCATTTTAATTGAGTTATTTGCTAATGAATTGAGTAAATGAAATGTCGTGCAAGAAGTTGGTTGAGGAAACTTTTATATGAGGAGTTAGTTTTTATTTCAATTTTGTAAGAATTAAGTGTATTGATATTGGTTTTAGCTAACTAAGTTAATTACTAAAGATTTAATTAATTAATAGTTTAAATAAAGTGTTGGATATGGGACTTTCTATGTGAAAAGTTTGCTTTCTAGTTCATTTTTACTATGTATAAGTGTGTGTTAATGTTGATTTTTACTTTGAGTGAAGGTTGGAGTGGCTTTTCACTTATTGAAAGGTGAATTTTTATGTTGGAGGAGTCTAGGGAAAATACATGGGCCTTTGGATCATTCCGCACAGCAGCGTGGAATTTTTGGCCTTTGTAAGTTGTATTTTCAGTAAAGTTTTGAAATACACTTGCGTGTGGATAAATCCACTCGGCCATGTGGATTTTTTAGCTTCTATAACTTCAATTATAGTAAGGTTTTGTTATGCATAGGCATTGGATTTCCTAGGCACAGCCGTGTTTACTATGTTTCTCTTATTATCCTTTTTTTCAACCTCAAAACACTTCATTTCTTATCTTAATGTAATTTCCTTTTCAACTAACTTTTATAACATCAGTTTTCTCAATAGTATACAAGATTAACAATCTGAAATGTTAGAATTTTGGAAATGTCTATAAGTTAAATTGCAAAGAAACCTAAGAGCCACGAAAGTCTTAAATATGGGTTGTAGTATTGTTTTATTAAAGTTATGTATAATTCAATGCTAAATTGGGAATGAATGAATAATGAATTGCTTGAACCATAATAATATTAGACATATTTTTGGGATTGAATGGCTAGCTAGAGGGTAGATATCCATAGTGATAATGGGCACTCCATGCCATCAATGAACATATAGTTTCATCAGTGACAGTGGGCATGCTTGCCAAAAGTGAACACATTAAATTAGTAGTGGGCTTTTGGCCATATTTTTTATAGTGGGCAAATTGGGCATTAATTTGCCACCAGTGACCATTATCCCAATCTAAGATTTAAAATTAGTGTGTGCATGGAAATTCAAAAGAATTGCATAAGATATGAACAATATGCTACATGACTAATTTTCTAAAGTTACTGAACATAGAATTTTCTTATGTTGAGTGCATTGAATATAATAATTTATCAAATTTCTATTTATGTTCTAAAGTGATGATTTTACTACTTTTATAAAAAATAATTCAAAGTTATCTTATTTACTTCCTTGTATATTATGAGTACACAAATACCACTAAGCTTTGATTAGTGTGTTAGATTTGGTTTTGACATGCATATTAATTGAGATAAGTAGATCATGCTGAGTGAGATTACAAAGATCTAGATCAACTGCATCACAATGGATCTATTGAGAAGGATTGTAAATATTATGTTTTTAAATAGTTCACATAGCAAAGCTTTTGAATTTTGAATGACAATTGTATATATTTATGGGTAGTATGAATAGAATACTTATATATGTCTAGTTTTCCGAACAAACATGGGACTTTTGTAAGATACAATAATTATTTATATATAGATATTTAAAGTATGTTAAAGATGACTTAATGTTGAGTATTTGATTAGATATGTATTGTTGATAAATAAATAAATGATTGTGAGGATTGAACGATTATTAGGAGTTGTTGAAATGAATTTTCTTAGAAAGTTCATGGGAAGGTAGTGTTGATTTAAAGTGGAACACATGGGCATTTCTTTCCAATGGACACAGCTGTGTTGTATAATTTTCACTTAAGGAGGAAGTGTTTATTTTAAATACATGGACATGTCAACCTTGCTTGACGTCGGCGTGTTCCTATTTCACACAACAAAATACCTTTTGAGTTATATTGAGTCAAGTGTTTTTTGTAGAATCTCTTCATAGTCAATTGTACAAACCATTTAAGTGTGTTACAGTAGTTGCCACTTAGTACACCGAGAAAGAGAGGGATGGAGACTCATATTGTAGAATCTTCCTTACTAGATTTGGGAAGATGAAAATATCCTAGCACTCCAAATGCTCGATTCATTAGAACCAATCTCCTCTTAAATTCTAGTAATAAATCATTCAAGATTATCAACACATTATTTAAAATGAAAAATAACAATATGTAAAGATGTTGAACATGATACATATGTATATTAATATGGAATGTTATAAGTACACATACCTATAAATGAATATTTGACATCCACTGAGGTAGAAACATGTAGGGATGTACAAAATAGCTCAAACTCGACCTACTCGACTATAATTTGACCAACCTCATCGACCATGTAGTTTTAAACAACTGGATTGATTAGTTTTGGCTTGTACATTTATTAGTAAAACCAATTAAACCTGACAAAAAAAGGTTGAATTGACCAATAATGGTTTATTTTCAAAAATATATTTTTTTGATAAATTAATAGTGGTCGGGTTAGCCTACCCCTGAAACTCGATTGATGCACATCTTTAGAAACATGTGCTTACAATCTAAAAGAATTGGAGAGATACCAATTAAATAAAAGAAGAAAACACAAGAAAATTGCATTGAGAATCTTACTACACTTGTTCTAAAATGAAATAATTACATCGATCAAGTGATAGAGTGAAATTATAATCAATGTTTTTATATAATTCTAACCATGATTTTAATTGTTTTGTAATTGAATTTGATGTATTTTGTTTATTTGAGTTATAATTATATTGTTTGTAAGATTCAAGGCTTTTAATGATTAGTGGTGCATAATTGAAGAAAAGTAAGCAAAAATGAAGAAACACACAAATGCCACGCCTATGGCCCTTCAAGACCACGACCTTGGGATTTAAATCAAGTCTGCCACAATAAAAAAAAAGCTTCAGAAGCTAAAAGGATGCCATGACCGTGGCATTAAATGGCCACAACCATAGGTTTCATTTCTCTACTGCCTAAGCCAAGAAAAAGGAAGAGAAGTCAAAGTTGGCAGCCTCCATTCATAGGCACGACAATGGTATTCAAAGGCCATGACCGTTGCCTACCCTACTGACCATTTACAACTATAAAGTGCTCAAAACTATACATTCCAACTCAAACCATGACCATGGCTCTCATATGCCACGACCGTGGGGCTGATATTCATGACTTTGAGCAGAAATTTTGGAAAATGATGAGCCAACCAAGATATGACCTAACCTTTTTCAAATTTTCTCCACTAATGAAGTTTCCAAGCACTCTATTTAAACACCCTTCTTTTAAGGTTTTATAGACAAGAGAGATACACAAGAATTAGATGAGATTTAACTAAGAAATAAATGTAGTCTAGAGTTTTCTTGGAGAAGGAGAGTAACTTTGGTTCAAGAAGGAATTTAAGATCCAAATCGAGTTCTTCTTCAAAGAAATAGAGTTTGATATTTCTTATTCTTTATATTATAATTTCTTTCTTTTATAATTACAATGTTTTTATTTTAATAATGAAGAACTAATTCCTTTTAGGGTTTGTCCCTTACATTGAATTTATCATGGAATTATAAACATTTATTTGGTTTAATTTAGATTTTCCTTGAATTATTTTGTTATCTTTAATCTTAATGCTTTAATTATCTGGCAAATAATTAATTGAATTAAGATATTGTGTAATGGAGCGAGAGTGGAAGCACAATATTAGCCAAAGGAGGTAACAATCTTAAGTAGTTTTCACTTAGAGATAAGTTTAACACTCAAGAGGTTGACTAAAGATTTACATAAAACTTAATGATTTGGTTTAATACTTATGATCATGAGAGTAGACATAAGGATTGAAATCAATAAAAATTCTAGTACTTGAGTGAGACTTGAATTTGATTTAGAAGAATCCAACCATTAATCAAAGGAAAACTGAATTAAATAAATATCTTAGAAAAACCATGATAAATAAATAACGGTGACTAAACCCTATGTCTTTGAATATTAGAACTTTGTTCTCATTTTGTTTAGTTTAATCAATGATTAAAATTTGATTATCCAAATAATAATCAGTATAATTGTTTGGTATTTAGAAGTAGCCTCCTCATAGAAATGATACTCTACTTATTATTATATTACTTTTTAATGATCTGTGCACTTACAGATAGCTAGGCTGAGACCTAACATGTTTTTGGTGCCGTTGCCGGGGAGGCAATCATTCTAATATTGATAATATTAAACTGTAACTACTTTGGATTTTTACTTTTCTGCACTATTTCTTAAATTTTGGGTTATATGCAAAGAAATCCAAATTCAAAACATTAACCATATAGCCCAGAAATTGAACGGTTTTGTAAAAAGAAGAAAAAGGAAAGAAAAGAGAAGAAAAAAGTGGAAGGAATTTCAATAGAAACTCATAAAATAGATAATCATACGGATTCATCTGACGAAGAATCAACCATGGGTGATCCACAGAATATGACCCTAAAATAATATGCTATGCCTTCAACTCAACCAATGTCTAGCTGTGAATACTCGAATTTTGAGGCTTGGAAAGCTGATTTCTCCAGACCGCAAAATGCCGACTCAAACTGGGTGACTTTGGAAAAGTTCACCGGAGATATATCGATATGGTACTTGAAATGTCCAAAATGACACGTGGATCATAGAAATGGTCTCGGAATATTTTTTGGAGGTCCGTAGCTCCCAAAAAATCAGTTTGAGCGAAGATCGTGCGAGCTGATGTGTTTTTTTTTTTTAGAGACCGAACCGCCACATGCAGTGGTCCAACCGCCATGACCGGTGGTTCAACCGCCGCACGCCGTGGTTCATCCGCAGTAGGCAACCGCCGTGCACGACGGTTCGACCGCCGTGTAGGGTTTCAACCGCCGCCCTTTTTTCTCTTCTGGCAAGTCAACCGTCGTCCACGGCGGTTCAGCCACCGGGACCAGCGGTTCAACTGCCATCCAGGTCCGATTTTCACTATAAATAGCCCCCAGAACAGTCAGAAAAGGGGGCCCGGACTTCGTGTTGACGAACTCCCTATTTTCCTATAGGCTTAGGCGCTTCTCTTCTACTCTTCTTTGAATAAATCTGACCTTGTACTGCAGGAATCAACTCAAATCATATCAAGAAAGTAGAAATCAAGAATCGTAATTCAAGGTCCAAGAAAACAAGATCTGGAGCTTCGAAGTGGGAAAATCCTAAGCAAGGTAATATCCTAATTCATCCTTTGTCAATTCAAGCATGCCATAAGCATTACACCATTTTCTTAATTTCTTTTCGGTCAAAGACCTAATCCTTTTAGGTCTAAGGCCTAATTAACTAATCAATGGATCTTTTGGCATTAAGTCATGAATCAATCAACCTTTTTGGCCAAAGGCCTAAAATTTGCATCCTTTTGGTACAAGGTACCTAAATTTCACAATTTTGCACTAAGTGCTAATTAAATCTCACAATGCACAAAGCATACACACACACATGCATGAAGCATAATTCTTATCGCCTGTGAATAGGCACTATCGAACTACATGGGCTTTGATATCCCATTCAAACGGGGGTATGTAGGCATATTTTGAGGTTCACCTCAAATAGCAAGTCCACAATCCACTAACAATCTGTTTGTCTTTTTCCTTGTTTTATTTAGGTTTGTTTCATTTTTGCAAGTTAATCAAATGCATGACATAGTCCCCGAATCCTCCTTGGGTTCGTAGATTAGAAACCTTTACATTGGATGCATTATTGGAGTCAAACAAGGGTTTCTTAGTTTTACCCTTTTAAAAAAAACTGAGTGGCGACTCCCAACAATAAGTGAATGTTCATCCAAATCCTTTTTGGGTGGAATCCGAGGTTCACAATCTGGCGACTCCACTGGGGATTTCCTAGTAGACTACAATTGCTTATTTGACTAACTTGCCCCTCTTTAGGGTACTTTTATTTGTTTTATAGGGTACCTTAGCAATGTTTATCCTTTCTTTAAGGATATTGGAATTGAAGATTAATAAAAGGAATCTTTTTCCTTTGATGGATCCCTTGTTTGATTAATTGTGCATTTGTTTTGTCATTCAGAGAATCTTTTTCTCTTGTATTATATGGGGGAATCCTTTTCCTCCATTGCATAAAAATCATTTTAAAATGAATTTCTTCTCTTTCTGTTCAAAGTTCTGAGTCTGGATAGCGAGTAGCACTGACCGGCAGGTCTCCTTGATTATGCCGGCGGACAGCCAAAGCGTCCTCCCTGTTATCGCAAACCATTCCAATCCTTTTGGAATGGCCCACGAGTATATCGTACACTTTGACCCACGCGAAACTCCTTGTTTCACATGTGGCAGGTATATCTTACTCGAGGTTCAAGGGTCCCTATTATAAGCCCATTCTCTATTTTCATTCAACAATAGAACCCTCCCTTAGGTTGTACGTACCCAATGATAGTGCCACATTCCATTAAAATGAATTATGATGTGATGAGGTACATTCATGCAACATAACAACATGGTTTTGGGGAAAACCTTTTGATGTATACAAGTGGACCAAGAGTCTTCCTATCCTTTACCCTTAACCCTTGTAGGTATCCACCACCCGTGTGCCTTCACCTACACAAGCTACACCAACTCCAACTGTGCAGTTACCCTCAAGTTCTACTACCCCAACTTCACCAACTACCCCAATTGCTGAAATGGCTACTATTGAACAGATTAAGGCCTTGCTAGACGGACAGGTTAGGGAGATTGAAGCTAGGATGCAAGAAAGAATTGATGAAGCTTTGACTGCCTAAAGGGTAGTCATCTTGGCCCAATTAGGAGGGGCACCAAGGACGGACACTACTCCTGGAAATCTAGGGAAATAACCTACTGTGGGGCAAACTAGTACCCCCGCGACTGCTCAGAATAATACCCCTGTCATTAATTTGGAGGATCCACCCTCTAAGAATGCTACTGAAACTGATGAACTTAAAAAGAAACTTGAATTGCTTGAAAGGTCAATCACTGCCATGAAAACTCATAAAGAGGTGGTAGACATGGATTCCTTATCCTTGTTTCCCCAAGCTAGATTGCCTCCAAAATTCAAGATGCCAGGGATGGACAGATTTGATGGGACTACTTGCCCTAAAACCCACCTGAAGATGTATGTGGGGGCCTTAAGCCCTTGGGGTTTAAATAATGAGCTCTTTGCTCAACTATTCCAACAATCCTTGACTGGTGCTGCCCTTAAACGGTTTGTAAGCCTGGATCGTGCCAAGATCAAGACCTGGGAAGACATCTGCAATGCATTTAACACTCAATACCACTACAATATTGAGGTGGATGTCACTAGAAGGGAGCTTGAGACTACCAAACAGAACAACAATGAACCCTTCTCCTCGTTCCATACGAGGTGGAGGCAAAGGCCGCCCAAATGAGCAATCGCCCTTCAGAACAGGAGTAAATTGATATCATAATCAAGAATTTAAGGCCTACATATCAAGCTCAACTGCAAACCCAATACCTGTCTACTTTCAAATCGCTCATTACGACCGCAACCAAGGTAGAAGATTTGATACAATTGTGTAAGATAGTAGATGAGGGAGCTACTTCGAAGTATAAGAAACAAGGCCAAGTTGCTTCCTTAAGTAAAGTCAATGAAGTGGCCAATATTGCCCCTGCGAATCCTTTACGTGTGGGCAGTCTTGGGCAGAAAAATCAGCTAATAAGGCAATATACCAACCTTGGGATGCCCCTTCATCTGGTGTTTAAAAAGGCCATGGAAGGAAAGTACTTGAAGCCTTTGGACCCAAGGCCTCCTCCAAACCCATTACCCTCCAATTATAGGGTCAATGAGTACTGTGAATACCACCAAGGAAATGGGCATAGAACAGATGCTTGCTGGACTCTGAAAAACCGTGTCCAGGATCTGGTGGATAGCGGTGACATCATTCCTCTCAAGAGCCAACCAAACATTAATACTAACCCTTTGCCCAATCATTCCATCCATGCCATCACTGTAGAAGAAGAGTTGTTTGATCCTTTCAAACTTCTCTTGGAGATGAATGAAGTATGTGTGCTAGATCTGAATGACCTCGCTGAAGAGGTCGATGCTTTGACAAGAAGCGGAAGACAATATCAGCCACTCGACTTGGGGGAAGCCCCTAAAACTCCAAGTCACCCCTATAAGAAGACTCCAGAACCAAAGGAAGACCCTGTCCTCACTCAGCTTAAACAAACTCAAGCTAAGGTGTCAATTTGGGAGCTCCTTGCTTCCTCATTCCCATACTGTCAGGCTCGCAGCAAAGCTTTGAGTCAACTCAATACATCAGTAGACACAAGCCCAGAAGCTTTGGTAGCCACTTTGACCCAATCAACCAAGGCATTGAGTATCCGGTTTTCCAATGTAGACCTACCAGAAGATGGCAGGAAACACAATGATACTCTATACATCACCTTACAAACTAGGGGAAAGACTGTGCCCATGGTTCTTGTTGATAATGGGTTAGCCTTAAATGTATGTCTTTTGAAAGTAGCAAGATGTCTGGGATTGGAGGCTACAGATCTTACACCTTCTGATCAAATTGTTAAAGCATATGATAACACTCGAAGAGAAATTTTGGGTGTTGCTACTCTAGAAGTTGCTATTGGATCGGTAAAAATGGGAGTGTCATTCCAAGTCATTGATGTACCCACGAACTTTAATCTCCTCCTTGGAAGGCCATGGATTCATCAGAATAATGCTGTCCCTTCTTCATTACATCAAAAACTTAAGTTCCCTTTTGAAGGAAAAATCATCACTATCAAAGGAGACACATGTGAAATCAATAAGAAAACCACGGATCAGTCCCTCTTTGAGGTTGTTCCTGGTGAAACTGCTATGGCATTGTCTGGGTTTCATTATGACACTGTTCAATGCATTGAAAGAGAAAGGCCCAAAGGGCCATTCATTCTATATGACTTTGGGGAGGTCCAAGTCAATTGTCTGGTAGGAATGATGCTAAGGGTAGGTCTGCTACCCGGAATGGAAATGATAAGGCCTGGGAGGAAATCATCCATAGTGCGGCCATGGGAAGAACCTGAGAATAAGGGAACTTTTGGCTTGGGGTACAAACCCACAGACGAGGAGATAAAAGAGTTTGAGCATGGGAAGAAGAAAAAGAAGACTTGGTGGGCAAAAAGCCTCAAAATGCGCCCTTACTTTAGAACTCTGAACGGTCACTTCTGCAAGCCTGGAAAAGCAGTTCCTTACTGTGGTTTCCAGGAGCCATTCTATTCTCCCAAGACTGGAAAGAAGCTACCAGGTTTTGAGATGTTCGCTGATGTTTTGGCCATAAAAGAAGAAGAGCCAAAACCTATAACTGACTCACAAGTGGAGGATTTCATGCAGCCTAGTCTCTTTGATGAGGTTGCTATGATAATCAATTTCGAAGATAAAAGGGACTTCACAAAGCTGATCAAGACAACAGATGGACCACTGACAAACTGGTATGCCGAGGAGGGACAAGCTATTATAGTCAAACCTAGTCATGTGTCACACCCTGAACCTGAGTCTTGTACTGAGTCAAACACTGAGTCAGAGTCTTGTTTTGAGTCTTCTATAGCTTCAAATTTAGAGAACCCTAATGTCAAATTTAATGTAACCTTGGAGAATGATTCCGCCATTATCAATAAAAATGTTCAAATTCTTGGTTACCCTGTGTCTTTTGCTTTCCAAGTATTATCTAGCAAAAATGAAATAAATGAAATAAAAGAAATAAATGAAAAGATAATAATTGGCAAAGAAAATGAATATACATACATTGCATATGATTGTGTGAATAAAGAACAGGTTGTTAAGTGCATCAGAAAGTATGCCGACTGCTTCATGTGGAAGACAAGTGATGTCACGAGAATAGACCCAGCCATAGCAGTTCATAAGATTTCGCTATACCCAGATACAAAGCCGGTTAAGCATAAGTTGAGAAGAATGAAGCCAGAATGGTATTTGAAAATTAAAGAAGAGGTTGCCAAGCAACTGAATAATAAGTTTATAGAACCAATTGCCTACCCTTCCTGGTTAACAAACATTGTGCCGGTCCTGAAGAAAGATGGAAAGGTCAGGATGTGTGTTGACTATAGAGATTTGAATAAGGCTTGTCCCAAGGACGATTTCCCGCTACCACACATTGATTTGCTAATAGACAGGATGGCTGGGCATATGATGGTTTCCATGACTGACCTTACGGTTGGGTATAATCAGATCATGGTGCACCCACCAGACAAAGAGAAGACAGCTTTCATTATAGAATGGGGCACTTTCTGCTACAGGGTTATGCCTTTTGGATTAATAAATGCAGGGGCTACCTACTAGAGGATGGCGACAATAATCTTTCATGACATGATTCACAAAGAAGTAGAAGTGTATGTTGACGATATGATTGTCAAGTCAAAATCTCCAAAAGAGCACGTTGAAGCAGTTGAGAAGTTTTTCCTCAGACTTCGCAAGTACAATTTGAAGCTTAATCCTGCAAAGTGCCTCTTTGGTGCAACATTAGGCATATTTTTGGGGTATTTGGTCAGCAAGAAAGGAATAGAAATTGATCCAGCAAAGTCAAAAACTATTCTGGAAATGCCTCCACCAAGAACAGAAAAGGAGATTCGAGGTTTGCTAGGTAGATTACAGTATATCAGTCGATTCATATCGCAGTTGGTAGAGACTTGCGGTCCCATCTTTAAGCTACTAAGGAAAGGTGCTTCACAAGAATGGAATGAAGACTGCCAGAAGGCCTTTGACAAGATCAAAGAATACTTGTTAAGTCTGCCGATTCTGCAACCTCCCAGAATGGGAAAACCTCTGCTCTTGTATTTGTCTGTAACAGATGAAGCCATGGGTGCAATGCTGGCTCAAGAGGCCAAAGGTACAAAGGTGGAAAATGCAATTTACTACCTCAGCAAAAGGATGCTAGACTATGAGTTAAGGTATAACAATATTGAGAAGTTGTGTTTAGCGTTGTATTGGGCTTGCATGAAGTTATAGCACTACTTGTCTTCTTACACTACTTATGTCATCGCAGAACAGAGTCCCTTGAAATTCCTTATGGAGAGGCCTGTTTTGGATAGCAAAATGGCAAAGTGGATGTCAACATTGGCAGCCTTTGACTTAAAATTCATTCAAAGGAAAGCTGTGAAAGGTGGGGCAATAGCTGACCAGTTAGCAGAATTACCCGTAAAAGACGAGATGCGAGAAATGAATTTCCCTGACGAAGACCTCTTGAATGTGGAAAGGAGTGTTTGGGAGATGTACTTTGATGGGGCATCCAATTATCATGGAAATGGAATTAGGGTTGTGTTCAAAACTCCTTGTGGAGAATACATTCCATTTGCAGTTAAACTTGACTTTAGCTGCACAAACAATGAAGCAGAATATGAAGCTTGCATCAATGGGCTTGAAGCCGCCCTGGAATTGGGAATTAAGAACCTAAATGTCTATGGTGATTCTATTTTAATAGTATCACAAGCTTTAAGGAAATGAAAGGTAAGAGAAGAGCGTTTGGTTCCTTACCTACAACGCCTTGATCATTTGGCACAACAATTCGATGATCTGTCCTTCGAATATCTCCCAAGAGCAAAGAATCAGTTTGCTGATGCCCTGGCTACTTTAGCTTCCATGGTCAATATCAAGGGGGGAAAGCCATTCGTCCATTGAAAGTTCAGCTTCAGAAACAACCCGCCCATATAATGTACTTGGCCGATGGTAAGCCATGGTTTTGGGATATCAAGAGTTATCTCAAGCATGGAAGTTATCCGGAGGGATCATCAAAGGTTGATCAGAAGGCAATAAGGCAGCTATCCACGAGTTACATTCTTAATGGAGATATCTTCTACAAAAGAAGTTGGAATGGAATGCACCTAAGGTGTGTGAATGAAGCAGAGGCTAAGCGGATAATGGAAATGGTACATGGTGGCGAATCAGGACTGCATATGTATGGGATCGCCTAGCCGCAAAAAATAGCCAATCTAGGTTATTATTGGTCCACCATGAATATAGACTCTGTGGCATTTGTGCAAGAATGCCATCAGTGTCAGGTATTTGCCAAACTGCAGAAGCAACCTCCCGTTGCCCTGAATCCAATCACTTCTCCATGGCCCTTCGCTACTTGGGGAATAGATATAATTGGAAAAATATATCCAAAAGCCTCGAATGGACATCAGTTTATCTTGGTCGTAGTGGATTACTTCACAAAGTGGGTTGAAGCAGCTTCCTATGCAGAATTAGACGCCAAAAAGGCAGCACAGTTTGTCCGAACCAACATCCTTTGTCGGTACGGAACGCCATTTGAGATTATCGCTGATAATGGAACTCATTTCCAAGCAGAATTTGCTAAACTCTTGAAGGATAAGAAGGTCCAACATCATAAGTCCTCTCCTTATAGACCTCAAACAAATGGAGCTGAAGAAGCAGCAAATAAATCTATAAAGGTGATCATACAAAAAATAATCAATGAACATAAGGGTTGGCATGAGAAGTTACCACTGGCCTTGTGAGGATATAGAACATCAATTAGAACTCCTACTGGGGCAACCCCGTATTCACTGGTGTACGGAATGAAAACAGTACTCCCCATTGAACTGGAAGTCCAATCGGCGAGAATAATTCAAGAAAGTTAGATAAATGAAGCTGAATGGATCAGCAATTATCATCATCAGTTGTTGGGTTTGGATGAAAAAAGACTTCAAGCTCTAAATCAAATTCAAGGGTACCAAAGGCGGATGGCTAGACATTTCAACAAAAAGGTCAAAAACCGGAAGTTGGAAGAAGGCTGTTTGGTCCTAAAAGAAATCAGAGCACCTGTTTCAGATCCTCGTGGGAAGTTTCGTCCTCATTGGGCGGGACCCTACATTTTGAAGAAAATACTTTCCTGCGGAGCCGTCATCTTAACTGATTTGGATGGGTTAGAATTCACAAATCCATGTAACATGGATCAGTTAAAGAGATATTATGTATAAAGAAGCACTCAAAAAGGAACTACATTAGACCTGATTCTCGCAAACTAATTCGAGATATGTAGGCAGCTCTCCTTGAGCACGGTCTAAATTTTAATAAAAATCATTGATTCATTTTTCCTTTGCCAATATATATAAATAAAAAAAAGAAAAGAAAAGAAAGAAAAATCCCGCTAAGTCAAAAACCCACAAAGGGAGGCTTAGGCAATAGTGGGGCCTGCTAAGTCGAAAACCCGCAAAGGTCAGCTTAGGCAAGAATCGGTAAGAGCTCGCTAAGTTGAAAATCCAAAAGGACGGCTTAAACAAAAATTAGAGCAAGTAAATAAAGTAGATAATGCTTGGAAAGCAAATAAAAGAGTCATTCATTCCGAAAAGAGTCATTTATTCCAAAAAGAGTCATTCATTCCATGAAATATCAAACCAATCAAAAGAGTCAAACCATAACTCCCAAAGCATCAAATGAACCAAAAAGGTAAAAGCAATCCAAAAAAAAAAGACAATAGAGTCAATCCTAGGGTCTAAATCCTACGCCTCCTACGTGGGGCAGAGTCTTCTGTATCTTCCTTAGCTCTGGAACTCTCTGCAACATCTATTTTCTCCTCGTTAAGAGGAACCACCTCCTCTCCCTCCAGCTCCTGCAGCAATGCATGCCTCCTTGGCTTTTCAATTGGCCAAACTTCGGCTATAAACCAAGTCCTATACTCTGGAGTAGGCTAGACAAGGGAAGGCTCTGCAAAAGGCCTGATCATCTGATGGTTCCTAACCCAAGTTTGAAGAACAGCTCGAGTAACTCCAGGAGTAATAGGGGCAGCAATAGTAAGCCCAACAGGAAGAGGAACCCTCTGATCAATCCCCATCTACCTAAGGACGCGACAAGCACTATACCATGTACTATGAGTGAAACCAAGAAGGTAGACATGGTTATGCATTGCATTTGCCTCCATGAAGCGAGAAATTCTATACCAAGAGATGTACCACAACAATTCTTCTGGTCCAAGCTCATACAACCAGATAATCCACCTGGTCATAGAAGGAAAAGAAACATGGATTCTTCTATTACGATACTGAGAAGGGTTATAAGTCAAGGCATGGGGAGCGGCAACCACTTGGAGATGGTCTCTCAGCCAAACCTAAAATAAAAATAAATAAATAAATATAGATCGTTTCTATTTACAGAAAAAAAATGAGAAGAAACAAAAGGTATAACAAAATTACCTGAAGAATAATCGGAGTAACAATCCAATATTCAAATCCAAGTGCTGTTCTGTCAAGACTCTGAATAGTCTCAGCCAGAATCATACCACCAATGCAGTTAAGTTCTTCCATCTGCCTAATCATGGGGCAAAGCCGTAAATCTCTAAAGCCAGGGTCACGGTTGAAAAGAAACCCAGCTAACAGGCAGAAAATAAAAGCTCGGATCCTATGCTTCAGTTGAATCTCACCTTCAAAATTAGCAGTCAAGAATGCATCAATCAAAGGAAGCAGCATCGCCTTATTCCCATCCACAATCACAGCTTGAGCTTGAGGCCTTGTAAAGTTGAAAAGCCTCTGAAAAGACCCCACATAGCCAACTCGAACCTCATGCCTTACAAGAGGGGCATTTGGATCACATCCAATAATTGAGCAGAATTCCTCAAAAAGAGGACACATCTTGTCCATCCGGGCACCAAATCTGAAGACATGAGCTTGGGGATCCCAAAATCTAATACAAGCATGTAAGAAATCCCAATCTACAGCTACGCCTCTAAGAGTAGCAACAACTTTCAATCCATATCTTCCCATATTGATCCTTTCAACATTATGGAGGCTCTTGGTCCATTCATGCATCACATGGTTAAAAAAGAGGGTTCATTGTTGAGGGAAAAATAAAAATCCTGCAGTGAAAAACCTATTTTCTGGCTTGAAAGTCGTAAAAATTGTTGCGCTCGAATTAACTCTACCACAAAGCGTCACTCGCAAGTATACGAGGTAGCTGTAGCAAAGGTGATCGCCCCAAGGTCGTCTCACAAGGAAGCCAAAGTGGGTAATTGATTATCAAATTAAAAGTAACAAGTAATTAAAGAAATTTAAATTGCTAAGTAATGAAAAGGTTTAATTGAAGTTTAAAACAATAAAAATAACTAAAAACTGATATTTTGATTCACTTGATAAAAGGGTCTAGGGTTTGCACTTCTCTACTACTTATATGTATTAACGGTTATTCCACTTAACTAATTTAATTTCTAAGATTAAATCTAAACAACTTAATTAATTGAGTCAAGGAAATAAGCTCTCGCATTCAAACCTCTTACAACTAATCTTGTTATAATTGAAACAATCTTTTTAATAGGTTATATTTCTAATTCACCTAAGTCCTTAATTGAATTATTCCAGCATTAGACTTCATCTCTCAATTCATCATCTAATACCTAAAATACACAATTGGTGGCCAATCAATCATATGTAACAATATTTCATTCAATAAAGGCAAAAGAAATTATTAGCTAAGAGAATAACCAATTCATACAATCATAGCAGATCCATACAAACCCTAGACTAGATCAAATTAGTTCATGATGCAAACAAACATATTCATCTCATTAATGTTCAAAGAAATCGAAATAGACATGATAATATCTGTTTAATAAAAATAAAGAGAATAAGTTCAAGAACAAAACCAAGTTACAACTCCTTGAAGCTTCTGAATAATCTCTTGTTCAAATCTTGCAAGAAGAATGAATAACTGGCATGAACAATCTAATCTAGCTAGTTTTGATCCAAAGTTTAATCAAAATCAAGAAAATAAAGTAAAAACCCTAATCTCTACTCTCTGACGGCTCAAACTAATCTCAAAATCGTCAACCGTCCCCAAACCCTAACTTTCTTTTTGCTTTTATACGAAACGTCGGCTTTAAAATTCGATGTGCGTTTGGTTCATGAGGGACACGGCCAGGTGATGAGGGACACGGCCGTGTGAGAGCTTGTTGGAGGGACACGGCCAGGTGACACGGCCGTGTCCCTTGCATGTGTCCGCTTCTGTTTAATTTTTGATCTTCCTTTCCTTTGGTAACAAGTGAGACACGGCCAAGTCAAGGTGACTTGGTCGTGTTGCTCTTCTTTGGAGGGACACGGCCACACTTGACTTGGCCGTGTCCCTTGCTTGTGTCTGCTACTGGGACTTGCTCTTCAATTTAATCTTGGTATGGGACACGGCCAGTGACTTGGCCGTGTCCTCTGCCTATGTCAGCTTCTGCCCATTTCATCTTCAATTTGTTTCCTTGCTGTTTTAACCTAACACAAAACTGGCAAACAAAACTTAAACAAGAATTAAATAAACAATATCCAACAAAACATAAACACATACTAAAAATTAAATAAAAAATGACAGAAACACAGAAATAAACTAAAACTACACAATTAAAGAAAACACTAAACAAACCAATTAAAACTAACAAAATACCTAAATAAAAACAATAATTAACATAACAAACAAGACACAAAACTATAACAAAAACTAATAAAACAACTACCCCACACTTAAAACTTTGCTTGTCCTCAAGCAAATTCACATGGCATAAATTAAAAACTCAAACAACCTTAACTAAAATTTCAGCATATAGATGAAATACTTAAAGAATCAGACATAAATAATTGCAATTTCCTTCAATCAAGGATTTTCTTAACTCATTCATTAATCCAAACATACAAATCTTATCTCTCAACTAAGTGTTTCACTCGATTTCAAAGGTTAATCACTCATACCACTCATGAGTGCATACTGCCATAAACTTGCTTAATTATCCAATCTCCCTCACTGATTTTCTCAAGAAATAATCCGAAGGTCTTTTATTTGGATGTAATGGGGCTAAGGTAAGGTGTGAGAAAAGACATTTAAGCTGGAGCATCAAGAAATGGAGTATCTAAATTAGACACTACTCTTGCTAAGAATTTCATAACTCCTTAGATAGCATACTCACCAACCCTTAACAATCTTACATACTTGCACACTAAAAGAAAAGTACATGAGTCAAAATTCCTCTATGGCTATAAAATATATGAACTTTGAATATATATATCTCTTTTTGTTTTATTTTCACTTTTTCTTTTTCTCTTTTTTTATTTAGTTTATTTTTTTAATATATATATATATATACAAAGTATAAACTTACATGGAACATCTAGCTTAAAATGTAGAGGAAAAGAATAATGACTCTTAATCAAATACAATATGCAAAGTATGCATTTCAACCCTCAATTAGGAATTCCATATTTTTTTTACTTACCACAAACTTGAAATAAACTACCCTATTGTCAAATCATACAACTCCATTCCTTAATGCATAGGTATGATGATAATAAGAACATGTTAAGTTGAGAATTGTGTTAATCAAACAAGAAACGGTCAATGGCTCAACTTGGCTCACTAAGGAAATCAATATAAAGGGAAGTCTCTTTAAGGTAAAGGGGCTAACCTAATTTGCCTTCATCATTTTAAAACTTGAGATTAAATCACAATGTGAGTTCAATAAGTATGCAAAAGCAAACTCTAGAGATGCAACATCATGAAGGTGCACACTTAAGAAAAGAAAATCAATTGACAAAAATATCAAATTTTATGAGGCTCAAAACTCACACAGGTGGGTTCACAAAGATTTATATGTCATGAATTGCAGAATGCAAAAATTAATCCCGAATAAATTCAAATGCTCATTTCTATGCTGATACCAAAGTCTCAACTATAATGCTAGAATTAAAGAAAAGATCAATAAATTTTCAACAATTATGCCATGCACAACAAACACAATAAACAAAACAACCACAATAAGCAAAACAAGAATTAAAAGAAAGCTTAAAGAGTACCCCACACTTAAAATTTACATTGTCCTCAATGTAAAACAAGAATAATAAATAAAAAGAGTCAAAGGACAACCTGTCTTCCATCGTACCCGGTGAGGCAAAATCCTAGCTTTCCATCACAAACACAAAAGTTCAAAAATAAGAGTACAATATAAAAATAAAATATCCAAATACAAAATGTTAACATTAAAATAAAAACAAAAAATAAAACAAAAGTACATTAAATAAAATAAAGCAAGGACTGAAAATATATGGAAAATGTGGGCGGGAAGATGATGCAGCTGAGGGATGGAGACTCAAGATCGTTGCAAGGTTACTATTAATCTGTTCCATCTGCTGTAAGATCTCAGCATGGTTACGGTCCACCTTGCTATCCAGTCGATCCACTTTGCCTTCCAGGGCCTCAATCCTCAGAAGTACCTCTTGATGTTCCGAGACCGGAGCATCCTCATCTAGACCTAAAGAATCCAAATCTAACTCCTCTTCAACCCGGGCTCTCTTCTGCCTGTCCCCCGGTGCTTCAGGCTCAGCTGAAGGCATCACAAAAGTCCCTCTCCTATACACCACCATGTGCATCTTCTCAAAGGTAGCTAAATCCAAGGAATCATTACCCAAAATACGGGTCATCCGAGTAGTACTCGGGTCAAAATCCTCAACCAGGGCTACTGCTAATGTAGTGATCAATCCTCCAACACAAATAGCCCCCTTCCTTTTATTAGCTACAGTGTCAAAAATATCGGCTAACCAATAGCCGGCACTAATATTCATTTCATTCAAAACACAATCCAAGAAAAATAACTCACTCGACTCAACCACACCCGGGCTCTCCTTCCGAGCAAAGAACCCACATGACATAAACCTGTGCAAATATCTCAAAGTAGGGTTCCGTAATTTAGATGCTTTGGCCGATTTGGCCACATAAGTACCCGAGACTAAGGCTCCCTAAGCAAATTTTTGTCTAAAATCTTTGGGTATCGATCTTTCCCCATGCTGATGAAAACCATAGATATCATTCAACTGATCAATAGTAAGCACAAATGATCTACCCATTAATTTAAACATCAGTCTCCTGCAGATTTTCTTATCATCCCTATCCACCTTAAGAGTTGTCAAAAATTCTAGGGTAAGCTCCTCAATTTGCAGAGGTCTCAATGAGACAAAAGTCTTCCACCCAAGATATTGCACATATCTATAAAAAGCAGTTCTCATTTGCAAAGCATCTAGAGATTCGTCATTCACATACCTTGTCGGGAAAAAACCCCGAGCCAAAAGACTTGCCCTCATGTGAGATAAAGTTGAGGAAGATGACGAAGCTCCTTCGGCTCCAGATTTCTTCTTCTTGCGGTGTGATACAGTTTTAGTTCTTGGCATCTTGAGATCTGAAAAATTAACACTCAAAACTGAATTAAATCAAGATTATATGAGTAAAGAGGAAGTTTCAAGTGATTATCTCAAGTTTTGTTGAAGAAATTTGAAGTTTTAATGGATGATATGAAGTTTTGAAATAAAAAGCTATGGATTTGGTGTTACAGAGAGCGAGAGAACGAAAGAGATGAAGAATAGGAGATTAGGGATTTTTGAAAAGAAACTGGGCTAGATCGGGCTTTTAAAAGTTTAAAATTGGAGTGACACGGCCGTGTGTGTGTTGACTTGGCCGTGTTGGTGTGTGAAAGTGGAGGGACACGGCCAAGTGGAGAGCACACGGCCGTGTCTCATGGTTTTTTGGGGGACACGGCCGTGTCCCCTGGGTGTGTCCAATTCTATATAAAATTTGCAAAATGATCAATTTTTTTTTATGAAAAAGCTTGGCCGTGTCCAATGTGTGACACGGCCAAGGGACACGGCCAAGTCCTTTGGTCATGTCACCTACTGCCTTTTTATTAATTTTACTTTTTTTTTAAACAATTTTGCAAACCTTCTTCTTTAAACACCCTGAAACACAAAGTAACGAAAAACCAATCAAAGCACAGTCCATTTATTGAAACCAAACATAAATCAAAACTCACTAAACTTAAAATTACAACTACGAAAAATAAATGCAAACCGATGGGTTGCCTCCCATTTAGCGCTTCTTTAATGTCATAAAGCTGGACATGATGCAAGGCCTAGGGATCATGAATCAAAGTACTGTCAATGACCCTCACTTCCTGAAATCCTTCATTGTATGGCTTAACTCTCTGTCCATTCACTTTGAAAGTCTCACCTGTTCTAGAGTTAAGTAATTCAATTGCACCAGAAGGATATACCTGAGTTATCTCGAAAGGACCACTCCATCGAGACTTGAGTTTACCTGGAAAAAAATGGAGTCGTGAGTTAAAAAGTAAAACCTTCATACCTGGACTCAATGTCTTTCGCACTATAATTTTATCATGAAGTGCTTTAGTGCGATCCTTGTAAATTTTTGAGCTCTCATAAGCCTCATTCCTCAGCTGATCTAACTCTGAAATTTGCAGAAATCTTTCTCTTTTTGCTTTGTCCAAGTCCAAATTCAGAGTCTTGATTGCCCAATATGCTCTGTGCTCCAACTCCACTGGTAAGTGACAAGCTTTTCCAAACACCAATTGATATGGACTCATACCTAGAGGAGTTTTGAAAGCAGTCCGATATGCCCATAGTGCATCATGCAATCTGCTTGCCCAATCCTTCCTGGATGTGTTGACTGTCTTCTCCAGAATTCCTTTTAGCTGCTTGTTGGATGTTTCCACTTGCCCAGAAGTCTGTGGATGGTATGGGGTTGCCACCTTATGCTTCACACCAGATTTGTGCATTAACTTCTCAAAAAGCCTGTTGCAAAAATGACTCCCCCCGTCACTGACTATCACCCTTGGTGTGCCAAACCTGCTAAGAATATTTTCCTTCACAAATTTAACAACAATATTAGCATCATTAGTACGGGTGGGGATTGCCTCCACCCATTTGGAAACATAATCAACAGCAACTAAAATGTATTCATAACCAAAGGACTTGGGGAAAGGACCCATGAAGTCTATTCCCCACACATCAAACAGTTCAACAACAATATATGACTGAAGGGGCATTTCATTTCTCCTCCCAATGTTACCTACTCTTTGGCAACGATCACAGTGCTTACAATAGTCTTGAGCATCTTTAAATAAAGTAGGCCAGTAAAAACCACTTTGAAGCACCTTTTCTGCAGTCTTCCTTCCTCCAAAATGACCCCCATAGTGAAGGTCATGACAAAATTGAAGAACACTCAATTGCTCTTCCTCAGCTACACACCTGCGAACTATCTCATCTTTGCATATCCGGAATAGATAAGGTTCATCCCAAAAATAAAACTTACTCAAGTGTATAAACCTTTTCTTTTCCTGAAAGGACATGTTAGATCTCAAAATACCACAAGCAAGATAGTTAGCAATATCTGCAAACCAAGGGGCATTAATCACCACAAATAGATGCTCATCAGGAAATTCTTCTAAATTTTTATAAATGTTATCAAATGCAAGATTTTCACTAAAGAAGGGTAATCTGGATAAGTGATCAGCAACAACATTCTCACTACCCTTAGTATCCTTGATTTGGAAATCAAACTCTTGCAACAACAACACCAATCTAATTAAGCGCGGTTTAGCATGTTGTTTTGTTAATAGATATTTAAGAGCTGCATGATCAGAATGCACAATAATTTTTTACCCAATTAAATATGCTCTAAATTTGTCTAAAGCAAAAACAACAGGTAACATTTCCTTCTCAGTTGTGGTGGTATTCATTCGTGCACTATTCAGGGTTAAACTGGCATAATAAATTACTCTCAAGTATTTGTCAACCCTTTGCCCAAGAACAGCTCCTACTGCATGATTAGATGCATCACACATGATTTCAAAAGGTAAAGACTAGACAGGAGCTACAATCACAGGTGCACTAGTCAATTTTTCTTTAAGGGAATTAAAAGCTTGCATGCATTGTGCTGTAAATTCAAATGGAACATCTTTTCCCAACAAATGGCACAATGGTTGGCTTATTTTGGAAAAATCCTTAATAAACCTCCTGTAAAATCCTACATGCCCTAGAAAACGTCTTATTCCCTTAACTGAGGTAGGTGGGGGTAACTTAGCAATCAGTTCAATTTTAGCTTTATCTACCTCAATCCTTTTACTGGACACCACATGACCTAAAACAATGCCTTGAGTAACCATAAAATGACCCTTTTCCCAACTTAAAGTGAGGTTACATTCAATGCATCTCTCAAGCACATGAACAAGTTTATCGAGGCAATTATCAAAAGAATTACCAAAAATAGAAAAATCATCCATAAATACCTCAATAAAATCATCGATCATATCTGAGAAGACAGACATCATGCATCTCTGAAAAGTTGCAGGTGCATTGCACAAGCCAAAGGGCATACGACGAAATGCATAAGTCCCAAAAGGGCAAGTAAAGGTTGTCTTTGACTGATCCTCTGGAGCTATTGGCACCTGATAGTAACCTGAAAGGCCATCCAGAAAACAATAATGTGAGTGCCCAGAAAGTTTATCTAACATCTGATCAATAAAAGGAAGAGGAAAATGATCTTTCTTTGTAGCATTGTTCAACTTCCTATAATCAATGCACATTCTCCACCCAATAGTAGTCCTAGTGGGAACCAACTCATTATTCTCATTTTTCACCACAGTGATTCCAGATTTCTTAGGAACTACATGTACTGGGCTCACCCACTCACTATTAGCAATTGGATATATTACTCCTTCATCCAGTAATTTGAGCACCTCTTTCTTAACCACTTCACTCATATTTGGGTTAAGTCGCCTTTGGGTCTCCCTCACAGGTTTAGCTCCCTCTTCTAAAGTGATTCTATGCATGCACATGGAAGGACTAATACCCTTTATGTCACTCAATCCCCATCCTATTGCTCTCTTTAATCTTTTAAGCTCACTCACCAACCTCATCTCCTCCCCTTCACTAAGTTCACTAGATAAAAACACATATTTCAGGTTCTTAGGTAACTCTTTCAGCTCTAACTCTAGTGAGGGGTTCTTCTCTTATTTTTCAATGGGGGAAGGTTCACAAACTGGCTCCTCCTTAAGTTCCTCTACTTCAGCACTTCCTAAGGTTTCGAGACAACTGGCTATTTCTGCAAAGTCAATGCCAGCTCCAATTTATCAGAGGAACCTGTCTGCAAGAAAACATCTGAAACAACTACATCAACACAATCAATGAAAGAACAATCCTCATACAAAGCAGTTGTAGGAATAGGAGAAGTGTTAAAAATAGAAAATTCCACAGTTTGTCCCAAAACAGTCATTGATAATTTTCCATTCTTAACATCTATCAAAGTATTGGTAGTCGTCATAAAAGTCCTACCCAGCAAAATGGTGTGTGCAGATGGTGAAGAATTACTTACCTCCATGTCAAGAACAATGAAATCCACAGGTACTATCAAACCACCAACTTTAACTAACACATCTTCTATAACCCCTTTCGGGAATCTAAGAGATCTATCAGCTAATTGCAACACCATTTTTGTTGGCTTAAGTTCCCCTAATTCTAAGTCAAGGTACACAGAGTAAGGCATTAAATTCACACTAGCTCCCAAATCACTCATGCCATCAGTACATTTTCCATTCCCCATAGCAATTTGAATAATAAAGCTTCCAGGATCATTTAGCTTAGGAGGTAGTTTATGCTGCAAAACAACACTAGCTACCTCAGAAACTATCACCTTTTCATTCGGCTCATACCTTTTTTTCTTGGTATTCAGTTCTTTGAAGAATTTAGCATAAGCCGGCATGTTCTTAATTGCTTCAAGTAAAGGTAAGTTGATACTTACCTTAGATAGCATGTTGAAGATATCTGAAAACTGCTTATCTTTTTTATCATCCTTCAACCTGCTAGGGAATGGTATAGGTGGCCGGTATGGATTGCTTGCCTTGTGCAAATCTGGTGTAGGGGACTTCTCCATTGATCCTTCTTTAGCACCTTTATTCTCTAATTCTCCTTCCTTTTTCTTTTCTTGCTCACCTGCATTCACAGAGTTATTTTCAACATTATTATTAATTACCTTGCCACTCCTAAGAACAGTCACTGCTTGTGCCTGCTCAGGTTGACTTGGGAACTTACCCTTTTGTTGAATCTGCATCTGTTGTGCAAGTTGCCCCACTTGGGTCTCCACCTTCTTAAAAGATGCTTCCAAGGAATCCAGCCTCTTGTTGTTCATCTCCTGATTTTTAGCACTGACTTGTATAAAAGCCTGTAAGCTTTCCTCCAAACTCTCTCTCTTAGGTTGACCTTGATTTGAGGATTGGCCCTGTTGTTGGTTCTGTCTCTGGAGCAAATGGAAGGGCTGTTGAGCATTATTCGTTGTCCAGGAAAAATTGGGGTGACTCCTCCAACTAGGATTGTAAGTGTTGGAGTAAGGATCATTTCTGGCTCTTGGTTGAAATCCCCCCATAGCATTAACTTGCTTAGCTTCATTCCCAAAAGACTCATATGCAGAGGGACATATATTTGCTCCATGCCCAAATGTCCCACAGATTCCACACACTTCTTGAGTAGATGAAGAAATATTGTTCTTCATGTTTAGCATCTGAACCTGCCTTGTCAACTCAGCTAATTTGACTAACCATTTCAGTATTAGCTTCCAGTTGATTCACCCCCTTGCTTCTTCCCCTTACACTCTTTTGTTGAGAATTAGCTCCCAACATCTCAAAGATCTCGTAAGTCTCATCAGCTGTCTTTTCTCCCATGGCTCCCCCAGCTGCATTATCAACTGTGTTCTGAAATTGCTGGGTGAGACCATCATAGAAAAACTGATTAAGGAGTTGAAGTGGTTAGTGATGATGTGGACACTGGATCAATAACATCTTGAATCTGTCCCAAGCCTCATGAAATGGCTCTCCTTCGAATTGAGAGAATGTAGCAATCTTTCCTCTCAACTCAGCTGTCTTTTGGTGCGAATAGAACTTGCCCATGAACTTGTTATAAACTTGCTCCCATGTTGTCAGTGAATTCTCAGGCAACATCACGAGCCAGCTCTTTGCCCTATCCTTCAAAGTATAAGGGAAACATCTCATCCTCAACTGATCTTCTGTTAGTCCTCCCAAAGGAAAGGTGTTGAGGGTGGAGTAGAAATCCCAAATAAAGTTCAAAGGATCTTCATTTGGAACTCCATAGAATGATGGCAGCATGTTGTAATGAATGTTCTTCAACTCATAGTTCCTTGCTGCATCTGTCAGTCTTATGCAAGAAGTGGAAGTCCCAATGACAGGTCTAGCAAAATCTCTCATGGTTCTTTGTCTTTCTTCAGCCATCTTTACAGATTTTTCAGATTCTGACTCAAAATCCGAAATATCTTCCTCTGAAGTATCAAATCCGGTGTAAAGCTCAAACTCCTCTCTACTCCTTTTTACTCTCTGAATTTCTGGAATGAATGGATGCAACTCTCCTTCGAGTGATCTCCTGCCTTGCATAAACAGAAATTTTCTAGAAAAAGAAACAATTAAAAGCAAAAGACAAACAAAATGAAAACAATGAAAAATAATATAAAATATTTTTTTATAAACAATTATGCCAATTAGCTTCCCCGGCAGCGGCGCCAAAAACTTGTTGCGCTCGAATTAACTCTACCACAAAGCGTCAATCGCAAGTATACGAGGTAGCTGTAGCAAAGGTGATCGCCCCAAGGTCGTCTCACAAGGAAGCCAAAGTGGGTAATTGATTATCAAATTAAAAGTAACAAGTAATTAAAGAAATTTAAATTGCTAAGTAATGAAAAGGTTTAATTGAAGTTTAAAACAATAAAAATAACTAAAAACTGATGTTTTGATTCACTTGATAAAAGGGTCTAGGGTTTGCACTTCTCTACTACTTATATGTATGAACGGTTATTCCACTTAACTAATTTAATTTCTAAGATTAAATCTAAACAACTTAATTAATTGAGTCAAGGAAATAAGCTCTCGCATTCAAACCTCTTACAACTAATTTTGTTATAATTGAAATAATCTTTTTAATAGGTTATATTTCTAATTCACCTAAGTCCTTAATTGAATTATTCCAGCATTAGACTTCATCTCTCAATTCATCATCTAATACCTAAAATACACAATTGGTGGCCAATCAATCATATGTAACAATATTTCATTCAATAAAGGCAAAAGAAATTATTAGCTAAGAGAATAACCAATTCATACAATCATAGCAGATCCATACAAACCCTAGACTAGATCAAATTAGTTCATGATGCAAACAAACATATTCATCTCATTAATGTTCAAAGAAATCGAAATAGACATGATAATATCCGTTTAATAAAAATAAAGAGAATAAGTTCAAGAACAAAACCAAGTTACAACTCCTTGAAGCTTCTGAATAATCTCTTGTTCAAATCTTGCAAGAAGAATGAATAACTGGCATGAACAATCTAATCTAGCTAGTTTTGATCCAAAGTTTAATCAAAATCAAGAAAACAAAGTAAAAACCCTAATCTCTACTCTCTGACAGCTCAAACTAATCTCAAAATCGTCAACCGTCCCCAAACCCTAACTTTCTTTTTGCTTTTATACGAAACGTCGGCTTTAAAATTCGGTGCGCATTTGGTTCATGAGGGACACGGCCAGGTGATGAGGGACACGGCCTTGTGAGAGCTTGTTGGAGGGACACGGCCAGCTGACACGGCCGTGTCCCTTGCATGTGTCCGCTTCTATTTAATTTTTGATCTTCCTTTCCTTTGGTAACAAGTGAGACACGGCCAAGTCAAGGTGACTTGGCCGTGTTGCTCTTCTTTGGAGGGACACGGACACATGACTTGGCCGTGTCCCTTGCTTGTGTCTGCTACTGGGACTTGCTCTTCAATTTAATCTTGGTATGGGACATGGCCAGTGACTTGGCCGTGTCCTCTGCCTGTGTCAACTTCTGCCCATTTCATCTTCAATTTGTTTCCTTGCTGTTTTAACCTAACACAAAACTGGCAAACAAAACTTAAACAAGAATTAAATAAACAATATCCAACAAAACATAAACACATACTAAAAATTAAATAAAAAATGACAGAAACACAGAAATAAACTAAAACTACACAATTAAAGAAAACACTAAACAAACCAATTAAAACTAACAAAATACCTAAATAAAAACAATAATTAACATAACAAACAAGACACAAAACTATAACAAAAACTAATAAAACAACTACCCCACACTTAAAACTTTGCTTGTCCTCAAGCAAATTCACATGGCATAAATTAAAAACTCAAACAACCTTAACTAAAATTCCAGCATATAGATGAAATACTTAAAGAGTCAGACATAAATAATTGCAATTTCCTTCAATCAAGGATTTTCTTAACTCATTCATTAATCCAAACATACAAATCTTATCTCTCAACTAAGTGTTTCACTCGATTTCAAAGGTTAATCACTCATACCACTCATGAGTGGATACTGCCATAAACTTGCTTAATTATCCAATCTCCCTCACTGATTTTCTCAAGAAATAATCCGAAGGTCATTTATTTGGATGTAATGGGGCTAAGGTAAGGTGTGAGAAAAGACATTTAAGCTGGAGCATCAAGAAATGGAGTATCTAAACCCTTTTTTCTCAGCAGCAGGCAACCGCCGTGCACAGCGGTTCGACCACCGTGTAGGGTTTCAACCGCCGCCCTTTTTTCTCTTCTGGCAAGTCAACTGTCGTCCACGGCGGTTCAGCCACCGGGACCAGCGGTTCAACCGCCATCCAGGTCCGATCTTCACTATAAATAGCCCCCAGAACAGTCAGAAAAGGGGGCCCGAACTTCGTGTTGATGAACTCCCTACTTTCCTATACGCTTAGGCGCTTCTCTTCTACTCTTCTTTGAATAAATCTGACCTTGTGCTGCAGGAATCAACTCAAATCATATCAAGATAGTAGAAATCAAGAATCGTAATCCAAGGTCCAAGAAAACAAGATCTGGAGCTTCGAAGTGGGAAAATCCTAAGCAAGGTAATATCCTAATTCATCCTTTGTCAATTCAAGCATGCCATAAGCATTACACCATTTTCTTAATTTCTTTTTGGTCAAAGACCTAATCCTTTTAGGTCTAAGGCCTAATTAACTAATCAATTGATCTTTCGGCATTAAGTCATGAATCAAGCAAAGGATTGGCTCATTCTAAGGCACCAAGTACATTCACTACATGGGATCAATTAGTCATTGCTTTCCTAGCAAAATATTTCCCACCAGCGAAAATGCCTAAATTGAGAAATGATATCACAAGCTTTGTTCAACAAGATGGAGAAAGTTTATATGAAGCTTGGAAACATTTCAAAATTTTGCAAGGACACCATGGAGTCCCTAAATGGCTTTTGATTCAAACTTTTTATAATGGTCTTCATCCAAATATTAAAGGCACAATTGATGGTGCAATATTAATAAAAGAAAATCACTTACCTTTATTTGGTTTCCAATCCCAAGCTCACTGTTAAATTTTTGGAAGAATCAATAAAAGAAGAATTATTTTTGGAAGAATCAATAAAAGAAGGCAAGTGATTTTCCTTACTATTGATTTATGTTACACAGTAGCTAAATTATGGAATTAGGGTTTCTTTAAATCAAAAACTTTAGAACTTTAGTTTAATTCTTCCAAAGTTAAAACACTAAAACGTGACCTTCTTTTCTTAAAATACTTAAAATTGTTATTTTTTCTTCTTAAAAATCTTGAAACTTTAATTGAACATATTTTTCTACAAAACCAAAATCAAATTCTATTTCTTTCAAATTTTTAAAGTAGGTTCTATTACATTCAAAAAACCTTAAAAAACATCTTTTCTACTTATAAAAACTTCATTTCATTTGTTTAAATTCACAAAACTTCATAGAATATCAAATTGATTTCTAAAACCCTAAAAATTATCTTTTGCCCGAGAACCCTAATTTTAAAGCCTAAAATCCAAAATTCAACTTTTAAACCTAAAATAATAAACCCTAATCCTTTTAAAATCTTAAACCCTAATTTTTATGAACACTAATCCCTTTAAAACATAAAAAATATAAAAACATGAAAACCCAAAAATTGCATAGTAGCTTAAAATTCAATAATCAAAAATCACAAATTTAAGTATTTTAAGGTATTCAAAACCTTAGTTTCATGATTCCACCATTCAAACCTTAATTTGGTTAATCAAAGAATCTTACCAATCTTTTACAACATAAAACCCTAATTTATTTTAATCCCATAAAAAGTCACAGTAGCCATAATTGAACTTTTATTTTCTTTATTCAATTCCATATTTACTTATACCTTGATTTATCTCTTATGCTTTAATTTATTTAATTTCTATACTTGATTTATTTAATTTATCATGGATGGATGTTTATTTAAATACTTTTGATGAATGATTTATTTATGATGAATGATTATTTACTTTTATCAATCAATTTAGATTTCCAAAAGTTGTAAGAGGTATGTTTCCACTTGGTGGATACCTCACTAGTTAAACATCATGTAATTTAATTTGCTTTTCTATTTTAGAACTTATGTAAAGGGCATGTTTCTACCTTTTGGTGGGTGTCCTATCTAGGCATGTGATGTAAGGACATGTTTCCATCCTTGGATGGGTGTCCATTTATTTGTTTTGTTTTGTTTGGACATTGCTTTGATTTTAATATAATGATGCTTTCTTTTTATTGTGTGTAGTATGGATAATGTTATTATACTTAAGAATTTTATAATATTAAGACCTGTAAAGGAGGTCGGTTCCAATGAACTGGGTTTTATGGGGGTGCTGAGCCATTTCTCACCTTCCCCACACGTACCCAACTTTCCAAACCCATTAGGGGGTTGGGGATTCCTTAGGAATCGAGTCATCCACCCCTTTCTTTTTTCCCGGCCCGTCCTGGTGGCGACTCCATTTTCTCCAGACTTAGGTCCGTGTTCTCTAAGGCCCCGAGCCTAAACAGTTCCAAAGTCGCAAGAACCATTCCACCAGGAGTGGGGGCGAAAATCCCCGCTCACAGTGGCGACTCCACTAGGGATAAGAGAAGTTGATTCCGTTGGTCTTTATATTATTCTACTCTTTCTTATAATGATTTTATCCATTGCATCATATTAGATTACATCGTGTGCATGAGTTAGGACGCCCGTGTTACCCGTGTTGTGTTATGTAAGGGATACCATACTTTCACTCAATGTATAGAGATCGAGCATGGCATAACCACTCATAGCCTCGTACCATTTGGTATATACTTGCTATGGGAACTTAAGCCTTTAAACCTAAAGACTAAAGCTCATTGGCTTAGTTACTTTCCTTAGGTTTTACCCCAAATGCATGTTGTTTGACTATGGTTAGTTTATCTTAGTCTAAATCATGGCTTATTTGGTTTGTTCTTTTTCTAATATGACCTAAGTATATTGTAAGCTCAAAATAAATTTTTCTTTAAAATCCAAAAGACCAAAACTATTTTCAAAACTTTTTAAGATGGTCTTTGGACATAAATCAAAAATCCTTTGGCTCATGGCCCAAATACTAAGCCCAAAATCCATTTTTCTAAAATCTTTTACAATGGGCTTAGAAACAAAACTATTTTCACCCAACATTTTCTTACAAAGAGCTTGCAAAAATATTTAGATCAATTATGAAGTACCAAAAATCAATTATGGGCCTAGTTTATACTATGAATAAATTAACCAGGGGCTTGTTCTTGGCATGAACCACTAGTTACCTCTTTTCAAGTGAGAAATCTATTTATAATAAGCCTCTTAATTTCGTTTTAATCCAATATGGCATAAAAGCTACTTTAGTTGGTTGAATGGATTAAAACCTAATTAATGGGAATTATCATGGATTGATTTCCATTTTCGAAAATATAACTATTGGTTGAAACGTCCAAGGGAATTATTCAAAAGCAAGGTACCCCATGTTGGTATTTTGTTAACCATATACCTAGGAAAAGAGACTCGCCGCTCGTGTGTGGATGTTATAAGGTTGGAAGGAACGTCCTACTTATCCTTATTTGTTGTTGGTGCATACATGCATACAGTTGCATCTCATCTCATTGATCCTCTCTGGCTCACAGCCCTAGATTATGATAGTTCTAAAGCTTACAACAATCCGACCTATGCCAGAGACGAAGCATCTAGCAACGACTCAATCACTTGCTCACCAAAAACAATGGAGCCCGAATAAATTCAAAGGATGGTGGATGAGGCCCTCAATGCCAAGATGGAAGAAATCAAAGAGGCCCTAGCTGAGACCATGAAGAACCAATTGACTGCAATCTTAGAAAACCATGCCGAGGCATCTGCTAGCACTAAGAAACCAAAGGACAAAGTGAAGACTAAAATTAATGAAGTGGCTTTTGATGATGAAAAGGTGGTCATTGATGATGATGATGATTGGGCTCAATACTACCAAGAGGTTAAAGAAAAGAAGAAAGAACTAAAGGCTGTCGAGAAGGCAACTATTGAAAAGACCGAGACATCTGATGTTGAAAAGATGATTGTTGATTTAGAAAAAAAATTTGAGAAGAAGTTGAAAACCGAAGAGATGTCCGAAGTTGACAAGTTATTTGAACAAGATGATGAGGTCCCTTATAAATTCAAGATGCCATCATTTGCTAAGTACAATGGCACTGGAAATCCTCATCTCCATGTGAAGCAATATATCACTACTATGCAGTCTGCCCGAGCTACTAAGGCTCAAACTCTAAGGTACTTCATGCTCTCATTGGATCCTACTGTCCAAAATTGGTTCAATACCTTAGATGATGGAACACAAAAGAGTTGGGATCTACTTTATAAAGCCTTCATCCAACAATATGGATATAATGTTGAGTTGGAAGTTACCTTAATGGAAGTGGAGTCCATTAGGCAAAGACCGAATGAGAATTTTGTAGATTATGTCAAGAGATGGAGAAACAAGGCTGCTTTGCTCAAGAAAAGGGCCGATGAATCTGATCAAATAAGAATGATCGTGAGAGGTGTCCTGCCCAATCTCTGCGAAAGGATGTCTCACACCCTTATAAGGGACATCAAAGATCTTCTCCAAGCTGGTCTACAAATTGAAGAATGGCAAAGGGAAAAGAATCGCTTTTCAATAAGAAGGAATGAGATAGGGAACAACCAGCCTAACAATCAAAGTACACAAAAATAAGTTGATATTAATGTAACCGATCAAGGGAATAAAAGACAATTCTCAGAATTGGGGAAACCTGTAACACCCCTATACCCTGTATACGCACACTACATGCTACCACAATGGTAATATATGTATACTGAATATAGGAATGCCGCAGTTTACTAAACAAACCAGTCATCCCTTTATACAATAAGAATAGCAAACTTAAACATTTAAGTTATATTATAAACACAATAGATAAAAACGTTCATTCAATATGCAGCGGAAAATATAGTTATATTTACACATATATATATATACATCAAAATACAAAAACATCCAAATCAATTTTTACAAAAACATAACATTTATACATGTTTGGCAGTTCGTCTCTGATCTTTATGCCCACAATCAACACCTCAAAGTCTAGACTTGACTCGGTCTAGATGAACTCTTTAGCTCTACCCTATCACTTGCGCGATGAATCACAATCACGCTAAGCCAACGGCTTAGTGGTACAAACCACAATAACAATATGCTTTAATGCAATGCCAATGTCATACATTTCAACAAATAAGACAATATTAACAAATGATATCTTTATATTGTTCATAACACTACATTTCATTATTTTATTCAATTATTTCATCACTTATGATTTACATTGAAACAAAGACAAGCATGGGCCCAAAAGACACTAATATGCCATTCCACTTTCAGAGTTAATGTTTTGGTTCAATTATCACATTTATCATTATCATTATCCCAACGAGGCTTCAAGGATTAGGCATAACCAAGCTTCAAGGGGAACAAAGCATGCTAAGTATCAACCCAACTTGACTTCAAGAACCAAACCCAACCTAGCTTCAAGGGTTGTAACATCTCAACTAGGCTTCAAGGACTAGATCCAACCTAGCTTCAAGAGATTGTTACCATTAGGCATGCCACCAACAACAAAACTCTGAAAATGGAATAACACATTAGACACACAATTCATTCATTATTTCATTATCAATTTAATTCTCATTTTCTTATCATCATTTAGGCATCCATGCCTCAATCATCTCATTTGCATCATTATAGCCAACAACAATGGCTTCACATCTAATCAATAGAGTATACATAACCAATTGCATTGGACATATATTTTAAATTCATCATTATCTAGGCAAACATGCCCCACTTATTTCATTTGAATCATTATAGCCAACCACAATGGCATCATATCTCATCATATCTCAATTCACATTATAGCAATTCATCATTAAAGTATTCATCATAACCAATTGCATTGCACATACCTTTTGAATAACCATCATATCTTTCACACTATACAAATCATAACATTAATCACATTCTATTAACAATATAGTAAATTACTTAACACATTTATAACCAAATGTGTTAAGTCTCAAAATCATATAAATGAATGCAACCATGTAAGTTTGTACTTACTTCAAGAGCAACTCACACCAATCTATACACTTCTTCTTCCAAGAATTCTGACCACTTAGGTTAGGGCAACTCAACCTCTTCACAACCTAATTCAAAAGGAATAATACATACTTATTTACAAATACACATGAATTCCAATTCAATTATTCACCTACTAGCCTCATATTAGACCCATGGATCACAAATTACAAACCAAAACCACTAACTAGGGCCCACGGTTGTGGCCTCACAACCCCACGGTCGTGGCTTCACAACCCCCACGGGCGTGGGTTAGAAAACGAATCTGTCCAATTTGTCCAACACCCCCACGGTCGTGGCATCCAAGGGCCACTGTCGTGGCATCCAAAATGCTTCTGTTTCGGACCAAACTCATGCATTCTATGCTAACAACTCCATTAAACACAAACATATGGAAAATCTACGAAAAATAATTGATCAAACTCAATATTGACATCAATTACCAATTCAAAACCATAATATAAACACAACTCTTACTCTTCCATTACACTCCAAAATCTCAATCAATTAAATCCAACACTCTCAAACACAGCACAAATCAAACATACTCATGCTCTTGATAATCCAACACATAACTCAAATACCACTTAAAATAAAACAAGAGAATCAAGAAGAAACTTACCAAAGTTAATGAAATTTCTTAAATTTCCAACTTGATCACTTGAATTCTTCTTCAATTTTGAGCTTGGAATATCAAAAATCTCACTTCCTCTCTTGCTTCTTTGATAGCCGGCCAACCCAAAGAGAAAAGAAGAAAAAGAATAACATAAATGACCAAATCAAACTTCTCTTCTCTTTAATCCTCCACCAAGAATTTATATAATAAAATAATCTAAAATATTCTCTTCCATTCATAAATTTCCATTTAATTTATTTCACTAATTTAAAATAAATAAATATCTTCCTCCACTAACTTAATTTTCCATTTTCCACTAATTAATTAAAATCAATTATTTCTTCTTTTGGCCATATAATAATTTGACTTGTATATGTTGTATATATCTCTATATATACAACATATACACATCTCTCTTCTCATCTTTAATCTTCCCTCTTAAACATATACATTAAATCCAAATACAACAATAATTCCAAAACTTTTAGGGTATACTTTGGGATATTACAATTCTCCCCCTCTAAAAGAAATTTCGTCCTCGAAATTACCTGATATTAAGTTTGAAATAGTTGAGGATACTGATCACGCATTGCTTGCTCACTCTCCTAAGTTGCCTCTTCCTTTGCATAATTCTTCCAAAGAATCTTTACAAGTGGCACTTTCTTATTTCTCAACTCTTTCACTTCATGTGCCAAAATAGCAACTTGTTCTTCTTCAAATGTCATATCTGAACTCACCTCAATAGATTCAACTGGTAAAACATGAGATGGATCTAATCTGTACTTTCGCAGCATAGAAACATGAAAAACATTATGGATTCTATCCAACTCAGGCGGCAGAGCGAGTCGATAAGCAACTGGTCCAACTCTCTCCAATACTTCATAAGGTCCAATAAAATGAGGACTTAGTTTTCCTTTGCGGCTAAATCTCAAAATCTTTTTCCAAGGAGACACTTTCAGAAAAACTTTATCTCTAATATCAAACTCTATATCTCTCCTCTTCAAATCTGAATAAGATTTCTGTCGATCTGAAGCTGCTTTTAACCGATCCTGAATTATCTTCACTTTCTCTTCTATTTCTTTAATCAAATCAGGACCAACCAACTTGCCTTCTCCAACTTCATTCCATCACAGAGGCGTCCTACATCTTCTACCATACAATGCCTCAAATGGTGCCATTTCAATACTGGATTGTCGACTGTTGTTGTAAGCAAATTCCACAAGTGGCAAAAATCTGTCCCAACTTCCATAGAAATCAATGACACAGCTTCTCAACATATCCTCAATAATCTGTATCACTCTTTCTGATTGCCCATCCGTTTGCGGATGAAAAGCAGTGCTAAAATATAATCGAGAACCTAAAGCACCATGCAAACTCTTCCAAAACCTTGAAGTAAACCGAGGATCTCGATCAGATACTAAAGAAATTGGGACTCCATGCAATTTCACTATCTCACTGATATACAGCTCGACTAACTTCTCAAGAGAATAATCCATTCTAACTAGAAGAAAATGAGTTGTCTTCGTCAACCGATCAACAATCACCCAAATAGCATCATACTTCTTCTGAGTCAATGGCAAACCAGATACAAAATCCATCGTCACACGTTCCCATTTCCATTCAGGCAATGATAAAGGTTGAAGCAACCCTATTGGAACTTGATGCTCAACTTTCACCCTCTGACAAGTGAGACATTTAGATACAAACTCCGCTATGTCTCTTTTCATACCTGACCACCAATAATGCTGCTTCAAATCCTGATACATCTTTGTACTCCCAGGATGCATAACAAAAATCGATTGTTGTGCTTCCTCTAAAATAATCTTTCTCAAACTAGCATCATCAGGAATACATAATCTATCTTTGCACCAAAGGCTACCATCACTTCTCACATTGAATTCTCGGCTCTCCCCATTTTGGCAATCTTACACAACTTTCTAAATTTTCTCATCAGCCAATTGAGCCTCTTTAATCTGATCGAACAACATTGGCCTCAATTGCAATTGAGCCAACAATGCACCATCATTACAAAGCTCAAAACTAGCATGCAATGCTCTTAACTCAACAAGCAATGAGAGCAAATAAATAGTTAAACCTACCAAAGACTTCTGACTCAAGGCATCAACAACAACATTTGCCTTACCAGGATGATAATCAATCAAACAGTCGTAGTCTTTGATCAACTCTAACCATCGTCTCTGCCGAAGATTCAGCTCTCTCTGCACCCCCAAGTATTTCAAACTCTTATGATCTGTGTAAATGAAACACTTCTCCCCATACAAGTAGTGTCACCAAATCTTCAAAGCAAACACTATAGCTACCAATTCCAAATCATGCGTCGGATAATTAAGCTCATGCGGCTTCAACTGCCGAGAAGCATAAGCTATAACTTTACCTTCTTGCATCAAAACACAACCTAAACCATTATGTGAAGCATCATTATAAATCACATAAGGTTTATCTTCCACAGGTAAAGTAAGAACAGGAGCTTGAGTCAACATCTCCTTCAATTGCTCAAAGCTAGCTTGACACTGATCTGTCCACACAAATCTAACTCCTTTTCGAAGTAATCTGGTGAGTGGAGTAGCTATCAAAGAAAAACCTTTCACAAAGCGTCGATAATAGCATGCCAAACCCAGAAAACTTCTAACTTCAGTTACAGACTTCGTGAATTCCAATTCAAAATAGCCTCAACTTTACTCGGATCAACTCTTATACCATCTGCTGAAACTATATGACCCAGAAAAGTTACTTGATCAAGCCAAAACTCACTCTTCGACAGCTTAGCATACAATTGCTTCTCTCTCAAAATCTGCAATACAATTCGCAAATGCTTGTCATGCTCCTCTTTATTACGCGAACACACCAAAATATCATCAATAAAAACCACCACAAACTGATCCAAATAGGGCCTAAACACCCTATTCATCAAATCCATGAAAGCTACAGGTGCATTCGTCAACCCAAAAGGCATCACTAAAAACTCATAATGCCCATACCTTGTGTGGAAAGCTGTCTTAGGAACATCTTCAGCTCCAACCTTCAGTTGATGGTACCCTGATCTCAAATCAATCTTGGAAAACACTGCTGCTCCCTTCAACTGATCAAAGAGATCATCAATCCTAGGCAAATGATACTTATTCTTGATAGTCACTTTATTCAATTGCCTATAATCGATGCACAACCTCAAAGTACCATCCTTCTTCTTCACAAACAAAACAGGAGCTCTCCATGGAGGAACACTAGGGTGAATAAACCCTTTATCCAACAACTCCTGCAGCTGCACCTTCAACTCTCTCAACTCAATAGGTGCCATTCGATAAGGAGTAATGGAGATGGGAGTGGTACCAGGCAACAAATCGATACCAAACTCAACCTCAGGGGGTAACCCTGGCAACTCTTTCGGAAACGCATCTGGGAATTCCGCAACTGTGGGTATACAATCAAGTTGAGAACCCACTACTCTGGTATCCACAACATGAGCAAGATAAGCATCACACCCTTTTCTAATCAACTTTGTAGCTGCAAAAGCAGACACAATCAAGGATGCAAGTTGTCTCTGCTCACTAGATACCATTACACTTCTACCATCACCGGTTCTCAAGGTAACACACTTCTTTTGAAAGTCTACCACGGCTCCATGCTTAGACAACCAATCCATGCCTAAGATCAAATCATATTCCTTAAAAGACATTTCAATCAAATCACCTAAAAACTTCTCACCTTGCACCACAACTGAACTATCTCGGTGCACCTTGCTAACAACCACACTATGCCCTAAATGATTTGTCACCAAAACATCAAATCCTAAGGACTCTGAATGCAATTCAGACACAGGCAAGATAGATGCACTTATGTATGAATGAGTAGATCCTGGATCAATCAAAGCAAGAACTGAAATACCAAATAAAGAAAATGTACCCGCAATAACTGCTGAAGCATCCGGCTATCTCTGCATCACATACACTCTCTGAGAAGATCCAGCCTCATCTGGCCTACTGCCTCCGGGTATAGAGCCTCCTCTCTAACTGATCCCAGGTCGACCACCTCTACTAACACCTCTACCCCTCCGACCACCTTGCTGAAACTAGGTCGAGAAGCTGCAGTATCAGTCTGTCTATCCTCCTACATCTCAGGGCAATCTTTAATAAAATGAGCTGGTGACCCACATCTAAAGCATACTCCTGATCCACCCATCTTCCAACAAGTACCCCCATGGGTCCTACCACAATGAACACATACAGGTGGAATAGATCTTTGAACCACTGGAGTCGGAGCACTAGCTACAGAAACTGTAGGTCTCGGCCTCTGCCTCTGATAATGAACTGACCTACCTAACTACCTCTGGCTCCTATTGACTCTCGGAACAAAACTTCCTCGGCCTCTCTTAATAGATGAAGACCTTGCCTCAAACTGAAATCTCCTAACTCTGGTCTCCTCCTCGGTAGCAGCTGCTGCAAAAGCTTGTGCTCTCGCAACACTTCTGGCTGCTACAACCAACTGAGAAAAATCCTGGTACCGAGAACCAGCAACAATACACATAATAGAGGGCCTCAACCCCTCCTCAAATCTCCTACACCGGTCAATCTCATCTGAAATAATCCCCCCGGCATAATGACTCAACCGGATGAACTCTACCTCATACTCTGCCACAGTCCGGTTATCTTGTCTCAAATTCAGAAATTCCATCTTCTTAACATCCTTATACTCCCTCGGAGTATATTTCTGCTCAAACTCCCTCAGAAAATCACCATAAGACAAAGTAGGTGGATCATCCATGGCATGAGGAACTATCTTCCACCAATCATAAGCATCTTTCTGCAGTAAAGATCTAGCATAATCAAATTTCTCTTCAGGAGTGGCTTGCAATTGGATAAATACCCTCTGCACTCTATCCAACCACTGCTCAGCTACTGCAGGATCTGTAGTACCAAGAAAATCCTCAGCCCCAAACTTCCTCAATTTATCATAATGTCTCACCGGTGCTTGTGGCTGTGGTGGCGGTGGCGGCTACATTGGAGCTTGCCTCAACAATTCTACCACATGCCGTAACCAAACTAGCGGAACCTCATCAGCAGCTTATCTCTCTGGCACAAGAGCAGGTGCCTCACTAACTCTCTCAATCCTAGTTCCATCTCTACCCTCTTCAGGAGCTACACTCTCAGCACTACCTTCTATGGACTGACGTGACTGAGATGGCATCACTACCTATATCTACAAACACAGCAGAATATACCTCATCAAAGATTAGAGACTGCCATCACCAAAGCATGTATCTTATTTAAAAACCTTATTTTAAAAATCAAAATTTTTCTTTTTCTTACTATTTACCTAGGTTGAGAATCTCAAACCTAGGCTCTGATACCAAAACAATTGTAACACCCCTATACCCCGTATACGCACACTACATGCTACCACAATGGTAATATACGTATACTGAATATAGGAATGCCACAGTTTACTAAACAAACTAGTCATCCCTTTATACAATAATAATAGCAAACTTAAACATTTAAGTTATATTATAAACACAATAGATAAAAATGTTCATTCAATACGCAGAGGAAAATATAGTTATATTTACATATATATATATATACATCAAAATACAAAAACATCCAAATCAATTTTTACAAAAACATAACATTTATACATGTTTGGCAGTTCGTCTCTGATCTTTACGCCCACAATCAACACCTCAAAGTCTAGACTCGACTCAGTCTAGATGAACTCTCTGACTCTGCCCTGTCACCTGTGCGATGAACCACAATCGCGCTAAGCCAACGGCTTAGTGGTACAAACCACAATAACAATATGCTTCAATGCAATGCCAATGTCATACATTTAAACAAATAAGACAATATTCACAAATGATATCTTTATATTGTTCATAACACTACATTTCATTATTTTATTCAATTATTTCATCACTTAAGATTTACATTGAAACAAAGACAAGCATGGGCCCAAAAGACACTAATATGCCATTCCACTTTCAGAGTTAATGTTTTGGTTCAATTATCACATTTATCATTATCATTATCCCAACTAGGCTTCAAGGATTAGGCTCAACCAAGCTTCAAGGGGAACAAAGCATGCTAAGTATCAACCCAACTTGACTTCAAGAACCAAACCCAACCTAGCTTCAAGGGTTGTAACATCTCAACTAGGCTTCAAGGACTAGATCCAACCTAGCTTCAAGAGATTGTTACCATTAGGCATGCCACCAACAACAAAACTCTGAAAATGGAATAACACATTAGTCACACAATTCTTTCATTCTTTCATTATCAATTATTTCTCATTTTCTTATCATCATTTAGGCATCCATGCCTCAATCATCTCATTTGCATCATTATAGCCAACAACAATGGCTTCACATCTAATCAATAGAGTATACATAACCAATTGCATTGGACATATATTTTAAATTCATCATTATCTAGGCAAACATGCCCCACTTATTTCATTTGAATCATTATAGCCAACCACAATGGCATCATATCTCATCATATCTCAATTCACATTATAGCAATTCATCATTAAAGTATTCATCATAACCAATTGCATTGCACATACCTTTTGAATAACCATCATATCTTTCACACTATACAAATCATAACATTAATCACATTCTATTAACAATATAGTAAATTACTTAACACATTTATAACCAAATGTGTTAAGTCTCAAAATCATATAAATGAATGCAACCATGTAAGTTTGTACTTACCTCAAGAGCAACTCACACCAATCTATACACTTCTTCTTCCATGAATTCTCAACACTTAGGTTAGGGCAACTCAACCTCTTCACAACCTAATTCAAAAGGAATAATACATACTTATTTACAAATACACATGAATTACAATTCAATTATTCACCTACTAGCCTCATATTAGACCCATGGATCACAAATTACAAACCAAAACCACTAACTAGGGCCCACAGTCATGGCCTCACAACCCCACGGTCGTGGCTTCACAACCCCCACGGGCATGGGTTAGAAAACGAATCTGTCCAATTTGTCCAACACCCCCACGGTCGTGGCATCCAAGGGCCACGGTCATGGCATCCAAGACCAAACTCATGCATTCTATGCTAACAACTCCATTAAACACAAACATATGGAAAATCTACGAAAAATAATTGATCAAACTCAATATTGACATCAATTACAAATTCAAAACCATAATATAAACACAACTCTTACTCTTCCATTACACTCCAAAATCTCAATCAATTAAATCCAACACTCTCAAACACACTACAATCAAACATACTCATGCTCTTGATAATCCAACACCAAACTCAAACACCACTTAAAATAAAACAAGAGAATCAAGAAGAAACTTACCAAAGTTAATGAAATTTCTTAAATTTCCAACTTGATCTCTTGAATTCTTCTTCAATTTTGAGCTTGGAATATAAAAAATCTCACTTCCTCTCTTGCTTCTTTGATAGCCAGCCAACCCAAAGAGAAAAGAAGAAAAAGAACAACATAAATGACCAAGTCAAACTTCTCTTCTCTTTAAACCTCCACCAAGAAATTATATAATAAAATAATCTAAAATATTCTCTTCCATTCATAAATTTCCATTTAATTTATTTCACTAATTTAAAATAAATAAATATCTTCCTCCACTAACTTAATTTTCCATTTTTCACTAATTAATTAAAATCAATTATTTCTTCTTTTGACCATATAATAATTTGACTTGTATATGTTGTATATATCTCTATATATACAACATATACACATCTCTCTTCTCATCTTTGATCTTCCCTCTTAAACATATACATTAAATCCAAATACAACAATAATTCCAAAACTTTTAGGGTATACTTTGGGATATTACAAAACCTCTATCTCGGGTTTTTAGGAAGCTGCAAAAGAAAGGGTTGTTACAACCGTTAGCTCCTCGACCTCTACATAATCCACTGCCACCAAACTTCAATGCCGAGGCCTTTTGTCAATTTCATCAAATGCGAGGGCATGAAACAGATAAATGTGCTCGTCTAAGGCATGAGATTCAAGACCTAATAGATAGTGGCAAACTACCCGAGCCGGATAAGCTCAACACCAAAGACAATCAATTACTAAGGTTCAACAAATCTTATGATCACTAAGGTGGAGAGACAAGAAGATCAAAGAAAGCAATGATTAGTCAAGATTATGAGGATAGTTGAAGTTCTCAAGACCATAAAGATAGTGGATGTTCTCAAAACCTTAAGGGTAGTTGAAGTTCCCTTAATGTCTCCAATATATCAAGACAACATCAACATTAGAGTAATAAATGATTTATCCCTATTAAAGAAGATTTATGTTACTCCACTCATCCATTATTGGAAGCCCATGTTGGTACAAACAAGACAACTATGTTTGAGCTAGAACAAAAAAAAAGAATAAAAAAAAAGAAAAGAAAAAGAAAAGAAAAAAAAGAAGAAAAAAGAAGAAAAAAAGAAAAGAAAACCCAAAATGGTTAAAAAAGCCATCAGAGTTCTCTTTTACCTAAGCAGCAAAAGGCTTCCAATTGGACAATTTGACTTGAATTAGTCCAACCCAACCAAGGATTCAATCAAAATCAGAGGAAAAGGAGAAAGACCATCCAATTCTTGAAAGTTCTGTACTTGACAGTCCTACAAGGAAGAAGGACAAAATGACAAAATGATCAAAGAAAGGGAGGAGTAAGCAAAAGAAAAAAGAAAAGGGAAAAGAAGAAAAGAAACAAATTTGGAACCTTTTTGCAAGGGCAAAAACTGTCCTAGACAATATCCAGATTAATGCCAAGAAGATATAGAAGGAATTTGGAGTCTAGCAAGATTGCTCCCAACTGCCTAAAGTTCAAACAAGAAATTTATAGTGTGAGGGTTTGTCCATTGTGTCACACCAGCTCCTATCTCAAAATGGCCTTCATTTAAACCTGTGTCCCTTATAGACTCCATTTCAAGCTTATCAAAGACCTGTTGATCTCTCTTGGTAGGTAGAATCTATTAGTGGAGATAGTTTGAATAAGCATGCATATGGGATAGACAATATTTAAACTCAAATGAGACCTTTGGCCAAGTAATGTGTATGTGCCTATCTGAAGTGCAACAGTTCTTGCTTAAATAGAAATGATTTCCTAGTTTAGTACGGTAACTAGGGTTGTCATGTTATAGATATGTTAATTTGGAAAAATCAAGTCCTGAGGTATATCGACATTAATTTGGCAAAGCCAACATTTGATTTCAAAATGAAAAATTCGAAAATTTCAAAAAAAAAAGTGTTTTGTCATAACAAAGCCTTCAAGTTAAGGGAAGTATGTTGAACCTCCAAAGGGCATATTGAGCAAAGAAAATTATTATTGGCAAAGTTATGAAGAAACTACCAACTGACATGCTGAAATATAGTTCAAAATAGATGAATCCCTGACTCTGCAACTTGGGACCTCCATCATTCATTGTTTCAACATCTTGAAGATAAAAGCCACAAATGCAAAAGCTTTCAATCATTCCAATGCAAGACTTGAACGGGCATCGAAAATAAGTCAATGAGAACACTTCTTTTGATCACCTCGGTCTGTGAGTCGATGGAACAACTGTAAGTATTATTCATGCATATCATGCATACATGAGCATATCACATCGTACTTTCTTGTCTTGTGTTGTCTATTCCTTGTCAAAATGAACAGCAAACACCCTGCGAAGTAAAGAATCAAAAGAAGATGTCAAATCAGGGGGGCATGAAAGGCCCATTACTAGTGAAAGTTCCAGTAATTTTGCAAAGAGAAGAAATGCATGCTTATGCAAAGAACAAGACGGAAAAAACATCAATCAAAGCTTGCATGAAAAAAATCTTTGGTTTGAGCCTACACAGGGGGCAAAGTTTCTCCTTTTCAATTTTTTGGGTTTATATACCAAATATCTTTAAACTCACTTACAAATATTTTGCCACATAGGGGGGGGGCAAGGAGAGGATATAAGGTCCAATTAAAAATAACTAAATCTTTGCAAAAAGAAAGAACAAAAGAATGGAACAATAGAACTCTCAAAAGAATGAAGGTGCAAAAGACAAAAGACCAATCCAGCTAAAAGAGATGAAGCCAGGGTGAAGACCCGATCTCAAAGGATGAAGATCCATTTTTAAGGGTGAAGACCCGATCTCAAAGGATGAAGATCCATTTTCAAGGGTGAAAACCCAATCTCAAAGGATGAAGATCCATTTTTAAGGGTGAAGACCCGATCTCAAAGGATGAAGATCCATTTGCAAGGGTGAAGACCCAATCTCCAAGGATGAAGATCCATTCTGAGGGTGAAGAATCACAATGCATAGAACAGCCGGAGCAGTCAGACTTCTCAACTGATAAAAGGTTAGTCAAATTCATTATTGGGTCCAAGTACCCATTCTCGGGTCCAAGTACCCAAATCAAATCTAATCTCGGGTCCAAGTACCCAAATTAAATTAAAATCAATTCAAATCTCAAGTCAAAGTATCCAGTTTAGGATCGAGTATCCCAATCCAGTTTAGGATCGAGTATCCAAATCCATTTAGGATCGAGTATCCAAATCCAATTAGGATCGAGTGTCCGAATCCAGTTAGGATCGAGTATCCCAATCCAATTTAGGATTGAGTATCCAAATCCAGTTTAGGATTGAGTATCCCAATCCAATTTAGGATCGAGCATCCAAAGCCGATTTAGGATCGAGTATCCAAATTCAGTTTAGGATCGAGTATCCAAATCCAGTTAGGATCGAGTGTCCGAATCCAGTTAGGATCAAGTATCCCAATCCAATTTAGGATCGAGTATCCAAATCCAGTTAGAATTTAGGATCGAGTATCCAAATCCAGTTAGAATTTAGGATCGAATATCCAAATCCAGTTAGGATCGAGTATCCAAATCCAGTTTAGGATCGAGTATCCAAATCCAGTTTAAGATCAAGTATCCAAATTCAGTTAGGATCGAGTATCCCAATCATGTTTAGGATCGAGTATCCGAATCCATGTTAGGATCGAGTATCCCAATCCAATTTAGGGTTGAGTATCCAAATCCAATTTATGATCGAGTATCCAAATCCAGTTAGGATCGAGTATCCGAACCCAATTTAGGATCGAGTACCCAAATCCAGATAGGATCGAGTATTCAAGTCTAGTTTAGGATCGAGTGTCCAAATCTCTCTGGTCCAGAACCCAAAACCTTAAAAATTAAGTCTTATTGCTTTTCACTCTCTTTTACTAAGGTTTCAGATCATTCAAGCAGGTGGCAAACTGTAGACCCTTAATTTTTGACCCAATCCGATCCAATATGCTTTATTTAGTCCAAAATGATTTTTGTTGTCTAATTGGTCCAAAATAATTTTAATTAAATAGTTTTTTCTTTATTATCTAATTTTTATTAATAAAAAATAAAAATAAACAAATAAAAATCAAAAAATAAAAATAAAAATAAAAATCGGAGTCGGAAAAAAAATAGGCAGCGAAAAGTGGTCGCGCCGGCCCGTCGGCCCAGCATTTCACCCATAGGCCTGCGGTCGTTTCGCCCGCAGGAATTTCCTGCGGGCTGGCACTCCCACTTGCCCCAGCCATGGGCCCGCTGCCACAGTTTTTGCCAGCGCAAAATTTTTCAACGCAATCTTTTTCAAACCTAATTCAATTAGGTTTTAATTTCTTCTTTTTTATTAATATTACTTACCTTAATTAATTAGGAATAAATAATCTTAAACCACTATAAATAAGGACCAATAGAACCAAATTGGGGGAGGGAAAAAATTTAACAGTGAGCTCGGGATTGGAAACCAAATCAAGGAAGGAAAAGCAATAATTCAATTCAACAGATTTTTAAGGGAGTAGTAGCACGAATTAAGGAATTCAAAGGAAATAAAGTCTTGTCTTTGGAGCTAGTTCATCCAAGAAGAATTATTTTTGGAAGAATCAACAAAAGAAGGTAAGTGATTTTCCTTAATTGATTTATGTTACATAGTAGCTAAATTATGGAATTAGGGTTTCTTTAAATCAAAAACTTTAGAACTTTAGTTTAATTCTTCCAAAGTTAAAAAACTAAAACATTACCTTCTTTTCTTAAAAGACTTAAAATTGTTATTTTTTCTTCTTAAAAATCTTGAAACTTTAATTGAACATATTTTTCTACAAAACCAAAATCAAATTATGTTTCTTTCAAAATTTTAAAGTAGGTTCTATTTCATTCAAAAAACCCTAAAAAACATCTTTTCTACTTATAAAAACTTCAATTCAGTTGTTTAAATTCACAAAACTTCATAGAATATCAAATTGATTTCTAAAACCCTAAAAATTATCTTTTGCCCGAGAACCCTAATTTTAAAGCCTAAAATCCAAAATTCAACTTTTAAACCTAAAATGATAAACCCTAATCCTTTTAAAATCTTAAACCCTAATTTTTATGAACCATAATCCCTTTAAAACATAAAAAAACATAAAAACATGAAAACCCAAAAATTGCACAGTAGCTTAAAATTCAATAATCAAAAATCACAAATTTAAGTATTTTAAGGTATTCAAAACCTTAGTTTCATGATTTCACCATTCAAACCTTAATTTAGTTAATCAAAGAATCTTACCAATCTTTTAAAACATAAAACCCTAATTTATTTTAATTCCATAAAAAGTCACAGAAGCCATAATTGAACTTTTATTTGCTTTATTCAATTCCATATTTACTTATACCTTGATTTATCTCTTATGCTTTAATTTATTTAATTTCTATACTTGATTTATTTAATTTATCATGGATGGATGTTTATTTAAATACTTTTGATGAATGATTTATTTATGATGAATTATTATTTACTTTTATCAATCAATTTAGATTTCCAAAAGTTGTAAGAGGTATGTTTCCACTTGGTGGGTACCTCACTAGTTAAACATCATGTAATTTAATTTGCTTTTCTATTTTAGAACTTATGTAAAGGGCATGTTTCTACCTTTTGGTGGGTGTCCTATATAGGCATGCGATGTAAGGACATGTTTCCATCCTTGGATGGGTGTCCATTTATTTGTTTTGTTTTGTTTGGACATTGCTTTGATTTTAATATAATGATGCTTTCTTTTTATTGTGTGTAGTATGGATAATGTTATTATACTTAAGAATTTTATAATATTAAGACCTGTAAAGGAGGCCAGTTCCAATGAACTGGGCGTTGTGGGGGTGCTAGGCCATTTCTCACCTTCCCCACACGTACCCAACTTTCCGAACCCATTAGGGGGTTGGGGATTCCTTAGGAATCTAGTCATCCACCCCTTTCTTTTTTCCCGGCCCTTCCGGGTGGCAACTCCATTTTCTCCAGACTTAAGTCCGTGTTATCTAAGGCCCCGAGCCTAAACAGTGCCGAAGTCGCAAGAACCATTCCACCGGGAGTGGGTTCGAAAATCCCCACTCACAAGTAGCTAACTACATCGTTCATGTCTACACTAAATAGGACACCCACAAAAAGGTAGAAACATTTCCTTTACATTGGTCCAAAATATAAAACAATTTAAATTACATGATATTTAACTAATGAGGTGCCTACAAAGTGGAAACATACCTCTTACAATATTTGGAAATCAAAATAAATCAATAAAAGTAAATAACCATTCATCATAAATAAATCATTCATCAAAGATATTAAACATTAATCAAAATATATAATAAACATTTATCCATGATAAATTAAATAAATCAAGCATTGAAAATAAATCAAAGCATATAATGAACTACATAATCAAATCTAAAAATAAAGCAAGTAAAGATACAAATTAGGGTTTACTGTTTCTATTGAAAGTTCTTTAATTAATATTTAGGGTTTTGAGATTTTAGTATTATTATTATTATTTGTTTAACCTACTGTAAAGGTTTTGGAAAATTTGAATGGATTAGGATTTCATGAATCAAATTAGGGTTTAGGGGTAACATTATGAAATTAGGATTTTAGGATATTAAAACATTAGATTTATAATTCTTGGTTACTGGATTGTTGTTTTGGATTTACTGTATTGAGTTTGAATGTTTAGGTTTATAAAGTTTTAAGGCTTTAAGGATTAGGGTTTAAGAAAACTAGAGTTTACGTATTAGTTTTGAGGGAATTAGGGTTTAGGAAAACTTAAGGTTTAGTTTAACTGGTTTGGAGGTTTACTGTTTTAGTTTTGGAGTTGAAGAAAATAGTTTAGAGTTTTATAAAGTAATTATAATTTTAGAAACTGTAAAGTAGGTTAGAGTTTGGTGATTTAACAAAACACTTGGAAATTTTGGAAAAGAATTAGAAGAAAACAGTTTAGGGTTTTTAAAAGCTTTTGGAAATAGGAAAAATGATTTAAGGTTTTTGAAAACAAAAGAAACGAAATAAGGTTTTTTGGACATAGAAGAAATAAATTTAGGGTTCTTAAGGTTTAGAAGAAACAGAAAAGTATTTTTAGATTTCTTATAGTTTTTGGAAACGTAAGAATACTTTTTAGGGTTTTTGAAACGAAGATCAATGTTACTATATATTTATAGATCAATGTTTTATGTGTATAATCTTATGAATCAAAGAAACAAAGCTGCTGTGATCATGAGCAATGTATAATTAAAGATCACACCTGCATAGTTGGTTCCACCAAAATTTTTTTTTGGATGAACAACGACAAAGGCAGTGTGGCTACCTTTGATAAATTATTGATTGCTTTTTCTTGCTCCTTTCAAATTTGAAATTCCACTATCCGATCTAAGTCCAAAGTTTTTCTCCTCAAAGTCTCGTCTGATCCCCTTTTTTCTGTGTTTTATAGTGTTATTTATAGAAAAATTTATAAGCCTAGTTCTAATTGTTTAAGGAAACTAAAATTAATTAGGAAAAGAAACCCAAACCAAATAGAATTTGGTTTCGGAAAAAAATTGGGTTGGAAAATTTTCACTGGCAAAAACTGCGAGCGGTGGCCAAAACTGTGAGGGAATTGGGAGAGCTGGGCGCGCTGGCGGGTTGCCAGGCCATTTCGCAGTAGGAATTTCCTGCGGCAAAATGGCCTCAGGAAGTTCCTGGGGGCGAAATTGGCCTTGGCCAATTATTTTCGGTGATGAATTTTTTCGTCGTCTATTTTTACGTCGCCGATTTTTATTTTTATTTGCTTGTTTTTTATTATTTATTTTTTTATTTTTGTTTATTTATTTTTATTATTATTTTTATTTTTATTCACTTCACCATTTTTAATTTTTATTAAAAATTATAAATGATAAATACTAAAATAAATATTAAAATACCACAAAAATTATTTTGGACTATAAAAAAATAATGAACCGGACTGGGTAAAAAATTAAGGGTCTATTGTTTGACCCCTGCTTGAACGATCTGAGACTTCAGTAAAAGAGAGTGAAAAGCAATAAGACTTAATTTTTTCGTCATGGTTGAGGTTTTGGGTTCTGGACCTTGTCCGAGTTCTAGACTCAAGGATAATTTTAGGTTATGGACCTAAGGGTAATTTTGGGTTCTAGACCTGAAACTAGATTTGGATACTCGATCCTAAACTAGACTTGGACACTCGATCCTAACTGGATTTGGATACTCGATCCTGAACTGGATTTGGATACTCGATACTAACCGGATTTGGATACTCGATCCTAAACTGGATTTGGATACTCTATCCTAAACCAGATTTGGATACTCGATCCTAAACTGGATTTGGATACTCGATCCTAATTGGATTTGGTTACTCGATCCTAACTGGATTTGGATACTCGATCCTAACTAGATTTGGATACTCTATCCTAAACTAGACTTGGATTGGGATACTCGATCCTAAAATGGATTTGGATACTCGATCCTAAATTGGATTGGAATACTCGATCCTAAACTAGATTTAATTTGGGTACTTGGACCCATGACTAGGTACTTGGACTCGAGATTGGATTGGATTTGACTGGCCTTTTATTAGTTGAGGATTCTGACTACTCTGGCTGTTCTATGCATTGTTGTTCTTCACCCTCAAAATGAATCTTCATTGTTGGACCTTGGATCTTCATCCTTAGCATCGGATCTTCACCTTTGAAAACGGATCTTCATCCTTGGAGATCAGGTCTTCACCCTTGTAAATGGATCTGCATCCTTGGAGATCAGGTCTTCACCCTTGAAATTGGATCTTCATCTTTTAAATTGGATCTTCATCCTTAGAATCAGGATCTTCATCCTTAGAAATTGGGTCTTCACCCTTGAAAGTGGATCTTCATCCTTTAAACTTTGGGTATTCACCCTTTGACATTGGATCTTCATCCTTGGAATCAGGTCTTCACCCTTGAAATTGGATTTTCATCCTTTAAGCTGGATCTTGATTTTTTATCATTTGTGTCTTCATTCTTTTGATAGTTCTAATGTTCCATTCTTTTGTTCTTCCTTTTTGCAAAAATTCAGCTATTTTTAGTTGGCCCTCATATCTTCTCCTGCCCCCTACGTTGTGAAATATTTGCAAGTGAGTTTGAAAATGTTTTATATATAAACTCAAAAAATTGAAAAGGAGAAACTTTGCCCCCTGTGTAGGCCCAAACCCATGATTTTCCTATGCTGGCTCAGATTGATGTTTTTGTTGTCTAGTTCTTCGTACAAGCATGCATTTCTTCTCTTTGCAAAATTACTGGAACTTTCTCAAGCAATGGGACTTCTATGCCCCCCTGATTGGATATTACTTCACAGGGTATTTGTTGTTCACTTTGATAAAGAATAGACAATACAATACAAGAAAATGCAATGTTATATGCTCATGTATGCATTATATGCATGAATAACACTTACAATGGTTCTATTGACCCATAGACCGAGGTGATCAGCAGAAGTGTTCTCATTGACTCCTTTGAGATGCCCATTCAGGTCTTGCACTGGAATGACAGGATGTTTCACATTTATGGCTTTATCTTCAAGATGTTGAAAACATGAGTTGGTAGCTTCTTCATTTACTTTGCCCAATGTGTCTTTTGAGATTCTACAGTTCAACATACTCCCCTTAACTTGAAGGCTTTATATATTATGTATACATATATATAAATAAATATTTTGATTTTTGATTTTGAAATCAAGTGTTGGCTTTGCCAAATTAATGTCAATGTACCTCGGGACTTGATTTTCCACATTAACATATCTATAACATGACAACCCTAGTTACCATACTAAACTTGGGAATCATTTCTATTTAAGCAAGAATTGTTGCACTTCAGATAGGCACATACACATAACTTGGCCAAAGGTCTCATTGAGTTTGAATATGGTCTATCTCATATGCATGCTTATTCAAACTATCTCCACTAATAGACTCTACCTACCAAGAGAGATCAACAGGTCTTTGATAGGCTTGAAATGGGGTCTATAAGGGACATGGGTTAAATGAAGGCCATTTGTAAGTTGGAGCCGATGTGACACAATGGACAAACCTTCACACTACAAATTTCTTGTTTGGACTTTTAGACAGCTGGGATCAATCTTGCTAGACTCAAAATTCCTTCTATCTTCTTGGTATTAATCTAGAACTTGATTAGGACAGTCTTTGCCCTCACAAAAAGTTTGTTACCCAATTTTGTTTCTTTTCTTCTTCTCCCTTTTCTTTCATTTTATTTTTCTTAATCTTCCCTTTCTTTTGAGCATTTTATAATTTTGTCCTTCTTCCTTGTAGGACTGTCAAGTACAAAACTTTCAGGAACTGGATGGTCCTTTTCCTTTTCCTTTGATTTTGATCAAATCTATGGTTAGGTTGGACCAATTCAAGCCAAACTGTCCTTATAAACCAAATGGAAGCCTTTTGCTGCTTTAGGGAAAAGAGGACTTAGTTGGTTTTCTGAACCGCCTTTTTAGGTTTTATTTTCTTTCTTCTTTTTCTCTTTTTTTTCTTTGTCCTCTTTTCTTTTCTTTTTTTTCTTTTCTTTCTTTTTATCTTTTTCACTTCTTTTTTTCTTTTTTGGCTCTAGCTCTAAAAGAGTTGTCCTTTTTGTACTAACTTGGGTTTCCAATAATGGATGAGTGGAGTGACATAAATGTTCCTTAACAGTGATAAATCATTTGTTACTCTGATGTTGTCTTGATATATTGAAGATATTAGAAAAACTTCAACTATCCTTATGGTCTTGAAAACTTTAACTACCCTTATGGTCTTGAAAACTTCAACTATCTTCATGGTCTTGACTATTCATTTCTTTCTTTGATCTTCTTGCCTCTTCATCTTAGTGATCATAAAACTTGTCAAAAGTATCACAACAGCTCAGGGTAGGTTGTTGTGGTTTGTAAGCCAAAGAAAAGAAAGCTAAAATTTTATGAAGGCTCAAAGGGACAACTAGGGATTGATATTTAATTGGGTGGATACAAGTTGTTGGCTAACCAAACAATGCCTAGATCATTTCTCCCTTAAATAAGCATAGTTCAATTTTGCCTCGAAAGTTTGTCAAAGCATGTTCTGAGACTGACTAGGACCCAAACAAAGGTCATTATGCAGGAGCCCTCTCTAAGTAAGCATAAATAACTCAATGCTATAGAGCAATTCCCTCACCTAGTAAAGTCATTCAAGTCATGATGCATAAATACATTAATTCATGAATTATCAAGCTAGATTCCTCATTGGTTGAGCACCAAAATGAACAAAGACCAATAAAAAATTTGATAAAAGCAATTTATTCAAACAAATTTAAACTTGAAAAACATAATTGTTCAAATTAAATATTAAAGAAAGTAAAATTGAAAAGCAACATTCAAGCTAAGGAAAGTTTGTTGAGTCAAGCTTCTTCTCCTTTCACATCTTCAACATTCCCATCTTGAAAGGATGATAAAACAAAATCCTCTTTCAATCCTTTTCCTACCATGAAGGTTGCTGGTGGCACTCTTCCAAACTTAGGCAAAGGGTTGTTCTTGGTATTGGGCTTATCTGGCTCGGATAGCTTACCACTATCAATCAAATCTTGGATCTCGTACCTTAGACGAGCACATTTATTTGTTTCATGCCCTTGCATTTGATGAAATTGACAGAAGGCTCAACATTGAAGTTTGGTGGCAGGGGATTATGTAACGGTCGAGGAGCTAACGGTTGTAACAACCCTTTATTTTGCAGCTTGCTAAAAACCCAAGATAGAGGTTTCCCCAATTCTGAGAATTGTCTTTTATTTCCTTGACCGGGCACATTAACATCAACTTCTTTTTGCGTGCTTTGATTGCTAGACTGATAATTCCCTTTCTCATTCCTTCTTATTGAAAAGTGATTTTTCTCCCTTTCCCACTCTTCAATTTGTAGACCAGCCTGGAGAAGATCTTTGAAATCCCTTATAAGGGTGTGAGACATCCTTTCATAGAGATTGGGTAGGACGCCTCTCATGATCATCCTTATTTGATCAGATTCATCTGGCTTTTTCTTGAGCAAAGCAGCCTTATTTCTCCACCTTTTCACATAGTCCACAAAATTCTCATTTGGCCTTTGTCTAATAGACTCAACTTCCATTAAGGTAACTTCAAGCTCGACATTATACTCATATTACTGAATGAAAGCCTTGTACAACATGTCCCAATCTTTTTAAGTACTTTCCTCCAAGGTGTTGAACCAATTTTAGACAACAGGGTCCAATGAGAGCATGAAATATCTTAGAGTTTGAGCTTTAATAGCTCGGGCAGACTGTATGGCAGTGATATACTGCTTCATATGGAGATAGGGGTTTCCAGTTCCATTGAATTTTACAAAGGAAGGCATCTTGAACATATAAGGGACCTCCTTATCTTGTTCAAATAGTTTGTCGATCTCGGACATTTCCTCATTTTTTAGCTTCTTCTCAAATTTCTTTTCTAAATCAGCAATCATCTTCTCAACATCAGACGTCTCGGTCTTTTCAACAGTTGTCTTCTCAACAACCTTTAACTCCTTTTTGTCTTGAGGATCTTGGTAGAATTGAGCCCAATCATCATCATCAATGATCACCTTATCATCATCAAAAGCTACTACACCAACTTTAGGCTTCTTGGAGCTAGCAGATGCTTCGGCATTATTTCCTAAAATTGCAGCCAATTGGTTCTTCCTGGTCTCAGCCATGGCCTCTTTTATTTCTTCCATCTTGGCATTGAGAGCATCATCCACCATTCTTTGAATTTGTTCGGGCTCCATAGCTTTTGGTAAAAAAGGAGATTGAGTCATTGCTACATTCTTTGTCTCTGGCGTAGTTTGGATTATCGTAAGCTTTTGAACTGTCGTAATCCAGGGCTGTAAGCCAGAGAGGATTAATGATATGAGATGCAAATGTATGCATGTATGCATAAACAATTAACAAACAAGGACAAATAGGACTTTTCTTCCAACCTTATAACATCCACACACGAATAGCGAGTCTCTTTTCCTAGGTATATGGTTAACAAAATACCAATATGGGGTATCTTATTTTTTGAATAATTCCCTCGAACTTTTCAACCAATAGTTATATTTTCAAAATTGGAAATCAGTTCATGATAATTCCCATTAATTAGGTTTTAATCCATTCAACCAACTAAGTAGCTTTTATGCTATATATTGGATTAAAACTAAATTAAGAGGTTTATTATAAATAGATTTCTCACTTGAAAAAGTAACTAACGATTCATGCCAAAAACAAGCCCATAATTAATTATTCTTAGTATAAACTATGCTCATAATTAATTTTTGGTATTTCATAATTGACCTAAATAATTTGCAAGCTCTTTGTAAGAAAAGGTTGGACGAAAAGCTTGCAAATTACATGAGCTTTAGTCTTTGGGTAAAAAGGCTTAGGTTCCCATAGCAAGTATATACCAAATGGTATGAGGCTATGAGTGGTTATGCCATGCTCGATCTCCATACCTTGAGTGAAAGTATGGTATCCCTCACATAACACAACACGGGTAACACGGGCGTCCTAACTCACGTATACGATGCAATCTAATATGATGCAATGGATAATATCATTATAAGAAAGAACAGAATAATATAATGACCAACAGAATCAACTTCTCTTATCCCCAGTGGAGTCTCCACTATGAGCGGGGATTTTTGCCCCAACTCCCGATGGAATGGTTCTTGCTACTTCGGTACTATTTAGGCTCGGGGCCTTAGAGAACACGAACCTAAGTTCGAAGAAGATGGAGTCGCCACCCGAAGGGGCCAGGAAAAAGAAAGGGGTGGATGACTCAATTCCTAAGGAATCCCCAACCCCATAATGGGTTCGGAAAGTTAGGTATGTGTGGGGAAGGTGAGAAATAGCCCAGCATCCCCACAATGCCCGGTTCATTAGAACCAGCCTCCTTTACAAGTCTTAATATTATAAAATTCTTAAATATAACAATATTATCCATATTACACAACAATTGAAATAAAGCATCGTTATATTAAAAGCAATGTCCAAAGCAAATAAATTGACACCCATTCGAGGATGGAAACATGTCCTTACATTGTTCATGTCTACACTAAATAGGACACCCACAAAAGGTAGAAACATGTCCTTTACATTGGTCCAAAATATAAAATCAATTTAAATTACATGATATTTAAATAATGAGGTACCCACAAAGTGGAAACATACCTCTTACAACATTTGGAAATCAAAATAAATCGATAAAAGTAAATAACCATTCATCATAAATAAATCATTCATCAAAGATATTAAACATTAATCAAAATATATAATAAACATTTATCCATGACAAATTAAATAAATCAAGCATTGAAAATAAATCAAAGCATATAATGAACTACATAATCAAATCTAAAAATAGAGCAAGTAAAGATACAAATTAGGGTTTACTGTTTCTATTTAAAGATCTTTAATTAATATTTAGGGTTTTGAGATTTTAGTATTATTATTATTTGTTTAACCTACTGTAAAGGTTTTGGAAAATTTGAATGGATTATGATTTCATGAATCAAATTAGGGTTTAGGGGTAACATTATGAAATTAGGGTTGTAGGATATTAAAACATTAGGTTTATAATTCTTGGTTACTGGATTATTGTTTTGGATTTACTGTATCGAGTTTGAATGTTTAGGTTTATAATGTTTTAAGGTTTTAAGGATTAGTGTTTAAGAAAACTAGGGTTTACATATTAGTTTTGAGGGAATTAGGGCTTATGAAAATTTAGGATTTAGTTTAACTGGTTTGGGGGTTTACTATTTTGGTTTTGGAGTTCAAGAAAATAGTTTAGAGTTTTATAAAGTAATTATGATTTTAGAAACTGTAAAGTAGATTAGAGTTTGGTGATTTAACAAAACACTTGGAAATTTTGGAAAAGAATTAGAAGAAGATAGTTTAGGGTTTTTAAAAGCTTTTGGAAATAGGAAAAAAGATTTAGGGTTTTTTGGAAACAAAAGAAACGAATTAAGATTTTTTGGACATCGAAGAAATAAATTTAGGGTTCTTAAGGTTTAGAAGAAACAGAAAAGTATTTTTAGGGTTCTTACGGTTTTGGAAACATAAGAATACTTTTTAGGGTTTTTGAAACGAAGATCAATGTTACTACATATTTATAGATCAAGGTTTTGTGTGTATAATCTTATGAATCAAAGAAACAAAGCTACTGTGAAAATGAGCAATGTATAATTAAGGATCAAAGCTGCGTAGTTGGTTCCACCAAAAAGTTATTTTCTGGATGAACAACGACAAAGGCAGTGTGGCTACCTTTGATAAATTGTTGATTGCTTCTTCTTGCTCCTTTCAAATCTGAAATTCCACTATCCGATCTAAGTTCAAAGTTTTTCTTCTCAAAGTCCCATTCGATCCCCTTTTTTCTGTGTTTTTTAGTGTTATTTATAGAAAAATTTACAAGCCTAGTTCTAATTGTTTAAGGAAACTAAAATTAATTAGGAAAAGAAACCGAAATCAAATAGAATTTGGTTTCAGAAAAAATTGCGTTGGAAAAATTTCGCTGGCAAAAACTGCGAGTGAATTGCGAGAGCTGGGCGCGCTGGCGGGCTGGCAGGTCATTTCGCATCAGGAAGTTCCTGGGGGCGAAATTGGCCTTGGCCTATTATTTTTGGCAACTAATTTTTTCGTCGCCGATTTTTCCTTTGCCGATATTTTTATTTTTATTTTATTTGTTTGTTTTTTATTATTTATTTTATTATTTTTGTTTATTTATTTATTATTTTTATTTTTATTTTTATTCACTTCACCATTTTTAATTTTTATTAAAAATTATAAATGATAAATACTTAAATAAATATTAAAATACCACAAAAATTATTTTGGACTATAAAAAAACAAACGGACCGGACTGGGTCAAAAATTAAGGGTCTACAATATCCCACGTTGATATTTCATTGACCATATACCTATGAAAAGGGGCTCTGTAGACCCTTAATTTTTGACCCAGTTCAGTCCAATATATTTTAATTAGTCCAAAATTATTTTTGTATTGTCCAATATATTTTAATTAGTCCAAAATAATTTTTGTTATCTTAATTAAATAATATTTGCTTTAGTATCTAATTTTTATTAATAAAAAATAATAATAAACAAATAAATAAAAATAAAATTCGGCTACAAAAAATCGGTGACGAAAAATTTTGTCGCCGAAAAAGCTTGAGTCAAAATGGCCCGCAGGCTAATTTTTGCCACGCAGCCCGCAACCAGCTGCGGCAGCTTTTTCGCCAGCGAAATTTTTCCACAGCATTTTTCTTTTTGCCGCCGCAATTTTTCTGCAGCAGTTTTTTTTTTGCCAGCAAAATTTTTGGACGCAAATTTTTTCAAAACCAAATACAATTAGGTTTCAGTTTCCTTTTCTTAATTAATGTTAGATTTCGTGAATAATAAAAATTAATCATAAAAATTTTCTATAAATAAGGACTAAATTAACAAAGAAAGGGGAGGTGAAAATTGGGATCGAAATTCAAGAGAAAAAAGGAAAATCGAGTGAATTGAAAAACTTTGAATCAATCGGACTTTTTGAGAGAAGAAAACAAGCAAAATCAATCCATCAAAGGCAACCATATTGCCTTTGTTCTTGTTCATCCAAGAAACAATTTTTGGTGGAATCAACAAACGAAGGTATGAATTTCTTTATTTATTTTTCTTTACAGTAGCTTTATCACTCAAGATTAAAAATTGTTGTTTCTATTTCTTCAAAATCTTAAAACCCTAATCTATTTTCTAGCTTTTCAAAACCTTAAATCGCTTCAAGATTTACCAAAACCCTAATTTGCTTTTCAAAACCCTAAATTGAATTTGTTTCTTTCTAGAAACCCTAAATTGAATCATTTTCTTTCCAAAAACCCTAAAAAATATCTTCCTAAAAAATAATCATTTTCTGTTTCTATAAACCTTAAGTCTTTTTGTTTATTTTCATAAAGCTTCATAAAATTATCAATTGTTTCTTCAAATTCTAAAATCTAATTCATTCTCCGAAACCTTAATTCTAAAATTCTAAAACCCTAATTCAGCTCCAAAACCCAAAACATTAAACCCTAACTCCCTTAAAACCTTAAACCCTAATTTTTCAAAACCCTAATCCTTTAAACCTTAAAACCTTATAGACCTAAATGTTAAAGTTCAAAAACCGTAAGCCTAAAAATCAATATATCCAGTAACCATAAATCATAAATCTAAATGTTTTAAAGTGTTTAAACCGTAATTTCATGATTTCACTCCTCAAACTCTAATTTGGTTAATCAAAGAACTTTATCAACCTCTTAAATTATAAAACTTTAATCCATTTAAATTCCTTTAAAACTTACAGTAGCTTAAACCCATAAATTCCAAAACCCTAAACATATTAAATAAAGAATCTTAAATAGAAACAGTAGCCCTAATTTGAATCTTTAATTGCTTTATTTAATTTTCTATTTGATTATGTAGTTCATTATATGCTTTAATTTATTTAAGTTCAATGCTTGGTTTATTTAGTTTATCATGGATGGATGTTTACATTCTATTGATATTGGATATTTTTTATGAATGATTTATTTATTCTGAATGGTTATTTACTTTTATCGATTTATTTAGATTTCCAAATGTTGTAAGAGGTATGTTTCCACTTGGTGGGTACCTCATTAGTTAAATATCATGTAATTTAAATTGCTTTTCTATTTTAGAACCAATGTAAAGGACATGCTTCTACCTTTCGGTGGGTGTCCTATTTAGGCATGGATTATGTAAGGGCATGTTTCCATCTTCGGGTGGGTGTCCATTAATTTCTTTGCTTGGGCATTGCTTTGATTTTAATATAATGATGCTTTATTTTAATTGTGTGTAATATGGATAATATTGTTATATCTAAGAATTTTATAATATTAAGACCTGTAAAGGAGGCCGGTTCTAATGAACTGGGCGTTGTGGGGGTGCTGGGCCATTTCTCACCTTCCCCACACGTACCCAACTTTTTGAACCCATTAGGGGGTTGGGGATTCCTTAGGAATCGAGTCATCCAACCCTTTTTTTCTGGCCCGTCCGGGTGGCAACTCCATTTTCTCTGAACTTAGGTCCGTGTTCTCTAAGGCCCCAAGCCTAAACAGTGCCGAAGTCGCATGAACCATTCCACCGGCAGTGGGGGCAAAAATCCCCGCTCACAATGGCGACTCCACTGGGGATAAGAGAAGTTGATTCCGTTGGTCTTTATATTATTCTATTCTTTCTTATAATGATATATTAGATTGCATCGTGTGCATGAGTTAGGACGCATGTGTTACCCATGTTGTGTTATGTAAGGGATACCATACTTTCACTCAAGGTATGGAGATCAAGCATTGCATAACCACTCATAGCCTCGTACCATTTGGTATATATTTGCTATGGGAACCTAAGCCTTTTTAACCCAAAGACTAACATGTAATTAGACTAGTTACTTTCCTTAGGTTTTTACACCAAATGCATGTTGTTTGACTATGGTTAATTTATCTTGGCTTAAATCATGCTTATTTGGTTTATTCTTTTTCTAATTTGACCTAAGTACATTGTAAGCTCAAAATAATTTTTTTTAAAATCCAAAAGACCAAAGCTATTTTCAAAATTTTTCAAGATGGTCTTTAGACATAAGACTTTTCTAAAATTAAATAAAAAATTCTTTTGCTCATGGCCCAAATACTAAGCCCAAAATATGTTTTTTCTAAAATCTTTTTACAATGGGCTTGGAAATAAAATTATTTTCATCCAACCTTTTCTTACAAAGAGCTTGCAAAATATTTAGGTCAATTACGAAATACCAAAAATCAATTGTGGGCCTAGTTTAAACTATGAAATAATTAATCATGGGCTTGTTTTTGGCATGAATCATTAGTTACTTTTTCAAGTGAGAAATCTATCTATAATAAACCTCTTAATTTAGTTTTAATCCAATGTAGCATAAAAGCTACTATAGTTGGTTGAATGGATTAAAACCTAATTAATGGGAATTATCATAAATTGATTTCCATTTTCAAAAATATAACTATTGGTTGAAACGTCCGAGGGAAATATTCAAAAACAAGGTATCACATGTTGGTATTTTGTTAACCATATACCTAGGAAAAGAGACTCGCCAGTCGTGGGTGGATGTTATAAGGTTGGAAGGAACGTCCTAATTATCCTTATTGATTGTTTGTGCATACATGCATACATTTGCATCTCATATCATCAATCCTTTCTGGCTCACAGCCCTAGATTATCACAGTTCAAAAACTTACGACAATCTGACCTATGCCGGAGACGAAGTATCTAGCAACGACTCAATCACTTGCTCACCAAAAGAAATGGAGCCCGAACAAATTCAAAGAATGGTGGATGAAGCCCTCAATGCCAAAATGAAAGAAATAAAAGAGGCCCTAGCTGAGACCATGAAGAACCAATTGATTGCAATTTTAGAAAATCACATCGAAGCATTTGCTAGCATTAAGAAGTCAAAGGACAAAGGGAAGACTAAAATTGGTGAAGTAGCTTTTGATGATGATAAGGTGATCATTGATGATGATGATTGGGCTCAATACTACCAAGATCCTCAAGACAAAAAGGAGCCGAAGGTTGTTGAGAAGGAAACTATTGAAAAGACCAAGACATCTGATGTTGAGAAGATGATTGCTGATTTAGAAAAGAAATTTTAGAAAAAACTGAAAATCGAGGAAATGTCCGAGATCAACAAACTATTTGAGCTAGATGAAGAAGTTTCATATAAGTTCAAGATGCCATCTTTTGCAAAGTTTGATGGTACTGGAAACCCCCATCTCCATGTGAAGCAGTATATCACTGCTATACAGTCTGCCCGAGCTACTAAGGCTCAAACTCTAAGGTACTTTATGCTCTCATTAGACCCTGTTGTCCAAAATTGGTTCAATACCATAGATGATGGAACACAATAGAATCGGATCTGCTATACAAGGCCTTCATCCAACAATATGGATATAATGTTGAAATGGAAGTTACCTTAATGGAAGTTGAGTCCATTAGACAAAGGCCAAATGAGAATTTTGTGGACTATGTGAAGAAATGGAGAAACAAGGCTGCTTTGCTCAAGAAGAGGCCCTATGAATTTGATCAAATAAGGATGATCGTGAGAGGCGTCCTGCCTAACCTCCGTGAAAGGCTGTCTCACACCCTTAAAAGGGACTTCAAAGATCTTCTCCAAGCTGGTCTACAAATTGAAGAGTGGGAAAGGGAGAAGAATCACTTTTCAATAAGAAGGAATGAGAAAGGGAATTATAAGCCTAGCAATCAAAGCACGCAAAAAGAAGTTGGTGTTAATGTGGCTGGTCAAGGAAATAAAAGACAATTCTCAGAATTGGAGAAACCTCTATCTTGGGTTTTTAGCAAACTGCAAAAGAAAGGGTTGTTACAACCGTTAGCTCCTCGACCGTTGCATAATCCACTACCACCAAACTTCAATGCCGAGGCCTTCTGTCAATTTCATCAAATTCAAGGCATGAAATAGATAAATGTGCTCGTCTAAGGCATGAGATCCAAGATTTGATTGATAGTGGTAAGTTACCCGAGCCATATAAGCCCAGTACCAAGAATAACCCTTTGCCTAAGTTTGGAAGAGTACCTCTACCGGCAACCTTCATGGTGGGAAAAGGATTAGAAGAAGATTTTGTTTTGTCATCCTTTCAAGATGGAAATATTGAAGATGTGAAAGGAAAAGAAGCTTAAAGTCAATGAACCTTCCTTAACTTGAATGTTGCTTTTCAATTTTACTTTCTTTAATATTTTGGAACTATTGTGTTTTTCAAATTTAAAATTGCTTGAAATAAATTACTTTCATCAAAATTTTTGTTGATCTTTGTTCATTTTGATGCTCAACCGATGAGGAATCTAGCTTGATGTTCATAAATTAATGTTTCTAGGCATGATGACTTAACTGACTTTACTAGGTGAGGGAATTGCTCTATAGCATTGAGTTGTGTATGCTTACTTAGAGAGGGCTTCTGCATAATTACCTTTGTCTAGGTCCTAGTCAGTCTTAGAACATGATTTGACAAACTTTCGAGGCAAAATTGAACTCTACTTATTTAATGGAGAAATGATCTAGCCATTGTTTGGTTAGCCAACAACTTATATCCACCCTATTAAATATCAATCCCTAGTTGTCCCTTTGAGCCTTCATAAGGTTTTAGCTTTCTTTTCATTGGCATATAACCCTAAAAACCTACCCTGAGCTATTGTGATACTTTTGACAAGTCTTATGATCACTAAGGTGAAGAGGCAAGAAGATCAAGGAATGGAATGCATAGCCAAGACTGTAAAAATAGTTGGTGTTATCAAGACCATAAGGGTAGTTGATGTTTTTAAGACCATAAGGGTAGTTAAAGTTTTTATAATATCTCCAATATATCAAGACAACATCGGAGTAACAAATGATTTATCTATGTTAAAGAAGATTTATGTCACTCCACTCATCCATTATTGGAGACCCAAGTTGGTACAAACAAGACAATTCTGTTTGAGTTAGAACCAAAATAAAAAAAAAGAAGGAAAATAAAAGAAAAGGAAAAAGAAAAAAAATGAAAAATAAAAGACAAAGAAAAAGAAAAGAAGAAAAATAAAACCTAAAAAAAAGGTGGTTCAAAATAGCCAATTGAGTTCTCTTTTACCTAAAGCAGCAAAAGGCTTCCATTTGGTTCACAAGAACATTTTGACTTGAATTGGTCCAACTTAACCAAAGATTCAATCAAAATTAGGAAAAAAGGAGAAAGACCATCCAGTTCTTGAAAGTTCTATATTTGACAGTTCTACAAGGAAGAAGGACAAAATGATAAAATGCTCCAAGAAAGGGAAGAGTACAAAAAAAGAAAAAGAAAGAAAAGGGAGAAGAAGAAAAGAAATGAATTTGGGAACCAAACTTTATGCAAGGGCAAAAAACTGTCCTAACCAAGATCCAGATTAATGCCAAGAAGATAGAAGGAATTTGGAGTCTAGAAGGATTGCTCCCAACTGTCTAAAGTTCCAACAAGAAATTTTGTAGTGTGAGAGTTTGTCCATTGTGTCACACCAGCTCCAATCTCAAAATGGCCTTCACATAAACCTGTGTCCCTTATAGACCCCATTTCAAGCCTATCAAAGACCTGTTGATCTCTCTTGGTAGGTAGAGTCTATTAGTGGAGATAGTTTGGATGAGCATGCATATGAGATAGACAATATTTAAATTCAATGAGACCTTTGGCTAAGCAATGTGTATGTGCCTATCTGAAGTACAATAGTTCTTGCTTAAATAGAAATGATTCCCGAGTTTAGTATGGTAACTAGGGTTGTCATGTTATAGATATGTTAATTTGGAAAAATCAAGTCCTGAGGTACATTGACATTGATTTGGCAAAGCCAACATTTGATTTCAAAATTAAAAATCAAAAAATCAAAATAAAAAAATAAAAAAAATGTTTTGAATACCTTAATAAAAAATTCAAAGAACCATTCCACCGGGTGACGACTCCACCCGAACGGGCTGGAAAAAAGATAGGGGTGGATGACTCGATTCCTAAGGAATCCCCAACCCCCTAATGGGTTTAGAAAGTTGGGTACGTGTGGGGAAGGTGAGAAATGGCCTCCTTTACAGGTCTTAATATTATAAAATTCTTAAATATAATAATATTATCCATATTACATGCAACAATTGAAATAAAGCATCATTGTATTAAAATCAAAGCAATGTCCAAACAAAGCAAATAAATGAAAACTCATCCGAAGATGGAAACATGCCCTTACATCATCCATGCCTAAATAGGACACCCACCGAAAGGTAGAAACATGTCCTTTATATTGGTTCTAAAATAGAAAAGCAATTTAAATTACATGATATTTAACTAATGAGGTACCCACCAAGTGGAAACATACCTCTTACAACATTTGGAAATCTAAATAAATCGATAAAAGTAAATAACCATTCATCATAAATAAATCATTCATCAAAGATATTAAACATCAATAGAATGTAAACATCCATCCATGATAAATTAAATAAACCAAGCATTGAACTTAAATAAATTAAAGCATATAAAATAAATCAAAGCATAATCAAATGTAAAATTGAATAAAGCAAATAAAGATCCAAATTATGGCTACTATTTCTATTTAAGTTTTTTTATTTAATGTGTTTACGGTTTTGGAATTCATGGGTTTAAGCTACAGTAAATTTTAAAAGAATTGAAATGGAGCAAAGTTTTATAATTTAAGAGGTTGATAAAGTTCTTTAATTAACCAAATTAGTGTTTGAGTGAAATCATGAATTTAGGGTTTGGGCACTTTAAAACATTTAGATTTATGATTTAAGGTTACTGGATTATTATTTTGTATTTACCATATTGAATTTTAATATTTAAATTTATAAGGTTTTAAGATTTTAAAGATTAGGATATAGAAAAATTAGGATTTAATGTTTTAAGGGAATTAGTGTTTAAGAAAACTAGGGTTTAGAATAATTGGTTTGAGGTTACTGTCTTGATTCTAAAGTTGAATTAGGGTTTAGTATTTTCGAAGAATATATTTTATTTTAGAATTTGGAGAAATAATTCATAGTTTTATGAAGTTTTACGAAAATAAACAAAACAATTTAAGGTTTATAGAAACAAAAAAGATATTTTTTTAGAGTTTTGGAAAGAAACAGATTCAATTTAGGGTTTTTGGAAAGAAACAGATTCAAATTAGGATTTTGAAAAGCAAATTAGGGTTTTGGTAAATCTTAAAGAGATTTATGATTTTGAAAAGCTAGAAAGTAGATTAGGGTTTTAAGATTTTGAAGAAATAGAAAAAACAATTGTTTAATCTTGAGTGATGAAGCTACTGTAAAAAAAATAAATAAAGAAATTCATACCTTCGTTTGTTGGTTCCACCAAAAATTGCTTCTTGGATGAACAAGAACAAAGGCAAGATGGTTGCCTTTGATGGATTGAATTTGCTTGTTTGCTTCTCTCAAAAAGTCCGATTGATTCAAAGTTTTTCAATTTACTCGACTGTCTTTTTTTTTTTTTTTCTGAATTTCGATCCCAAATTTCACCTCCTCTTTCTGTGCTGTTTTAGTCTTTATTTATAGAATATTTTTATGATTAATTTTAGTTATTCACGGAATCTAACATTAATAAAGAAAAGGAAACCGAAACCTAATTGTATTTTGTTTCAAAAAATTTGCGTCGAAAAAATTTAGCTGGCAAAAAAAATCTACTACGGAAAAATTACGCTGGCGAAAAAATCTGCTGCTGAAAAATTGTGTTGGCAAAAAAGCTGCTGCAGCTGGCTGTGGGCTGCTGAGCGAAAATTGGCCTGCGGGCCATTTCGCCACAACCCTTTTCGGAGACAAAATATTTCGTCGTCGATTTTCTGTCGCCGATTTTTATTTTTATTTTTATTTATCTGTTTATTATTATTATTTTTTATTAATAAAAATTAGATACTAAAGCAAATATTATTTAATTAAGATAAAAATTATTTTGGACTAATTAAAATATATTGAACAACACAAAAATGATTTTGGACTAATTAAAATATATTGGACCGGACTGGGTCAAAAATTAAGGGTCTACAGTTTGCCCACTACTTGAATGATCTGAGACTTTAGTGAAAGAGAGTGAAAAGCAATAAGACTTAATTTTTGAGGCTGTTGAGGTTTTGGGTTTTGGACCTGAGAGATTTGGATACTCGATCCTAAACTAGACTTGGATACTCGATCTTAGACTGGATTTGGACACTCGATCTAAATTGGATTGGGATACTCGATCCTATCTGGACTTAGGATATTTGATCCTAAATGGATTGGGATACTCGATACTAAACTGGATTTGGATACTCGATCCTAACTTGACTTGGATACTCGATCCTAAACTGGATTGGGATACTCGATCCTAACTTGGATTGGGATACTCAATCCTATCTGGACTTGGATACTCGATCCTAAACTGGATTTGGATACTCGATCCTAAATTGGATTGGGATAATCGATCCTAACTTGACTTGGATACTTGATCCTAAACTGGATTTGGGTACTTGATCCTAAACTGGATTTGGATACTTGATCCTAACTGGATTTGGATACTTGATCCTAAATTGGATTGGGATACTCGATCCTAAATTGGGTTGGGATACTCGATCTTAACTGAATTTGGATACTCGAACCTAAACTGGATTTGGATTGGGATACTTTGACTCGAGATTGAATTCGATTTGATTGACCCTTTATCACTTGTGGATTCTGGCTTAACTTGTTGTTCCATTCTTTTATTCTTCTTTTCGCAAAAATTCAGCTATTTTTTAGTTGGCCCTCATATCTTCTCCTTGCTCTCAGCATGCCAAAATACAAGTGAGTTTGAAAATATTTGGTATATAAACTCAAAAAATTGAAAAGGAGAAACTTTACCCCCTGTGTAGGCTCAAACCAAAGATTTTTTCCATGCAAGCTTTGATTGATGTTTTTGCCATCTAATTCTTCCCACAAGCACATATTTCTTCTCTTTGCAAAACAACTGGAGTTTCCACAAGTGAATAGGCTTTTCGTGTCCTCTTGATTCAATATCTTCTTTTGATTCTTTACTTCGCAGGGTGTTTACTGTTCATTTTTACAAGGAATAGGCAACACAAGACAAGAAAGTGTGATGTGATATGCTCATGTATGCATGATATGCATGAATAATACTTACAGTCATTCCATCGACTCACAGACTGAGGTGATCAGCAGAAGTATTCTCATTGACTCCTTTTTGATGCTTATTCAAGTCTTGCATTGGAATGATCGAAAGCTTTTGCATTTATGGCTTTTATCTTTAAGATGTTGAAAACATGAGTCGTGGAGACCCTAAGCAGTAGAGTCAGGGATTCATCTACTTCAAACTATGTTTTCAGCATGTCAGTTGGTAGCTTCTTCATAACCTTTCCAATAACTATTTCCTTTGCCCAATGTGTCCTTCGAGGTTCGACAGTTCAATATACTCCCCTAGGTTGAAGGCTTTGTATGACAAAAATATTTATTATTATTATTATTATTATTTTAAAATCAAATGTTGGCTTTGCCAAATCAATGTCAATGTACCTCAGGACTTGATTTTCCAAATTAACATATCTATTACATGACAACCCTAGTTACCGTACTAAACTCGGGAATTATTTCTATTTAAGCAAGATTTGTTACACTTCAGATAGGAACATACACATTACTTGGCCAAAGGTCTCATTTGAGTTTAAATATTGTCTATCTCATATGCATGCTTATTCAAACTATCTCCACTAATATACTCTACCTACCAAGGGAGATCAATATGTCTTTTTTTATAGGCTTCAAATGGGGTCTATGAGAGACATGGGTTAAATGAAGGCTATTTTTGAGATAGGAGTTGATGTGACACAATGGACAAACCCTCACACTACAAATTTTTTTGTTTGAACTTTAGGCAGTTGGGAGAAATCTTGCTAGACTCTAAATTCTTTCTGTCTTCTTGGCATTAATCTGGATCTTAATTAGGACAGTCTTTGTCCTTGCAAAAAGTTTAAGACCCAAATTCGTTTCTCTTCTTCTTTTCCCTTTTCTTTCCTCTTTATTTTTCTTACTCTTCCCTCTTCTTTCTCCAATTTTGATTGAATCTTTGGTTGGGTTGGACCAATTCAAGTCAAAATGTCTTTATAACCAAATGGAAACCTTTTGCTGCTTTAGGTAAAAGAGAACTCAGTTGGCTTTCTGAACTGTCTTTTTGGGTTTTATTTTTTTTATTTTTTCTTCTTTTTTTTTATTTTTTTTTTGTTTTTTTTCCTTTGGTCCTAGCTCTAAAAGAGTTTTTGTACTAACTTGGACTTCCAATAATGGATGAGTGGAGTGACATAAATCTTCTTTAACAGGGATGAATCATTTGTTACTCCGATGTTGTCTTGATATATTGGAGATATTAAAAAAACTTAAACTACCCTTATGGTCTTAAAAACATCAACTACCCTTATGGTCTTGAGAACTTTAACTATCTTCATGATCTTGACTAATCATTGCTTTCTTTGATCTTCTTGCCTCTTCACCTTAGTGATCATAAGACTTGTCAAAAGTATCACAACAGCTCAAGGTAGGTTGTTGGGGTTATATGCCAATGAAAAGAAAGCTAAAATTTTATCAAGACTCAAAGGGACAACTAGGGATTGATATTTAATAGGTGGATACTAGTTGTTGGCTAACCAAACAATGCCTAGATCATCTCTCCCTTAAATAAGCAGAGTTCAATTTCGCCTCAAAAGTTTGTCAAAGCATGTTCTAAGACTGACTAGGACCTAGACAAAGATAATTATGCAGGAGCCCTCTCTAAGTAATCATAAACAACTCAATGCTATAGAGCAATTCCCTTATCTAGTAAAGTCATTCAAATTATGATGCATAGATATATTAATTCATGAATTATCAAGCTAGATTCCTCATTGGTTGAGCATCAAAATGAACAAAGACCGATAAAAATTTTGATGAAAGTAATTTATTTTCATGCAACTTTAAATTTGAAAAACATAATTATTCAAATTAAATATTAAAGAAAGTAAAATTGAAAAGCAACATTCAAGCTAAGGAAAGTTTGTTGAGTTTAAGCTTCTTTTCCTTTCACATCTTCAATGTTTTCGTCTTGAAAGGATGATAAAATAAAATCTTCTTTCAATCCTTTTCCCACCATGAAGGTTGCTGGTGGAGGTACTCTATTGAACCTTGGTAATGGATTATCTTTGGTGTTGGGCTTATCCAGCTCGGGTAGCTTACCACGATTAATCAAATCTTGGATCTCATGCCTTAGACGAGCAGATTTATATGTTTCATGCCCTCACATTTGATGAAATTGACAAAAGGCCTCGGCATTGAAGTTTGGTGGCAGTGGATTATGTAATGGTCGAGGAGCTAACGGTTGTAACAACCCTTTCTTTTGCAGCTTGCTAAAAACCCAAGATAGAGTTTTCCCTAATTCTGAGAATTGTCTTTTATTTCCTTGGTCAGTCGCATTAACATCAACTTCTTTTTGCGTGCTTTGATTGTTAGGCTAATAATTCCCTTTCTCATTCCTTTTTATTGAAAAATGGTTCTTCTTTCTTTCCCACTCTTCAATTTGCAGACAAGCTTGGAAAAGATCTTTGAAGTCCCTTATAAGGGTGTGAGATAGCCTTTCACGAAGGTTGGGCAGGACGTCTCTCACGATTATCCTTATTTGATCAGATTCATCGGGCCTCTTCTTGAGCAAAGCGGCCTTGTTTCTCCATCTCTTCACATATTCCACAAAAATTTCATTTGGTCGTTGCCTAATGGACTCAACTTCCATTAAGGTAACTTCCATTTCAACATTATATCCATATTGTTGGATGAAGGCCTTGTATAGCAGATCCCAATCTTTTTGAGTACTTTCCTCTAAGGTGTTGAACCAATTTTGGATAACAGGGTCCAACGAGAGTATGAAGTACCTTAGAGTTTGAGCCTTAGTAGCTCGAGCAGACTGCATAGCAGTGATATACTGCTTTACATGGAGATAGGGATTTTCGGTTCCATCAAACTTCGCAAAAGATGGCATCTTGAACTTGTACGGAACTTCTTCATCTAGCTCAAATAATTTGTCAACTTTGGACATTTCTTCGGTTTTTAGTTTCTTCTCAAATTTCTTTTCTAAATCAGCAATAACCTTTTCAACATCAGAAGTTTCGGTCTTTTTAAAAGTTACCTTCTTAACAACTTTCGGCTCTTTTTGTCTTGAGTATCTTGGTAGTATTGAGCCCAATCATCATCATCAATGATCACCTTATCATCATCAAAAGCTACTTCATCAACTTTAGCCTTCCCCTTGACTTTCTTGGTGCTAGCAGATGCTTCGGCATTGTTTCCTAAAATTGCTGCTAGTTTATTCTTTATGGTCTCGACCATGGCCTCTTTTATTTCTTCCATCTTGGCATTGAGGGCATCATCCACCATTCTTTGAATTTGTTCGGGATCCATTATTTTTGGTGAGCAAGTGATTGAGTCATTGCTAGATTCTTTGCTTTTGGCGTAGGTTGGATTATAGTAAGCTTTTGAACTATCATAATCCAGGGCTGTGAGCCAGAAAGGATCAATGATATGAGATGCTTGTATGCAAGTATGCATAAACAATCAATGAAGAAAGATAATTAGGACGTTTCTTCCAACCTTATAACATCCACACATGAATGGCGAGTCTCTTTTCCTAGGTATATGGTTAAGAAAATACCAACATGGGGTATCTTGTTTTCGAATATTTCCCTCGGATGTTTCAACCAATAGTTATATTTTCGAAAATGGAAATCCATTCATAGTAATTCCCATTAATTAGGTTTTAATCCATTCAACCAACTATAGTAGCTTTTATGCTATATTGGATTAAAACTAAATTAAGAGGTTTATTATAGATAGATTTCTCACTTGAAAAGAGTAACTAATGGTTCATGCTAAAAACAAGCCCATGATTAATTATTCTTAGTATAAACTAGGCTCACAATTGACTTTTGGTATTTCTTAATTGACCTAAAAAATTTGCAAGCTCTTTGGGAGAAAAGGTTGGGAGAAAATAATTTTGTTTCTAAGCCCATTGTAAAAATATTTAGAAAAAACATATTTTGGGCTTAGTATTTGGGCCAAGAGCAAAAGAATTTTTTATTTATTATTAGAAAAGTCTCATGTCCAAAGAGCATCTTGAAAAATTTTAAAAATAGCTTTGGTCTTTTGGATTTTAAAGAAAAATTTATTTTGAGCTTATAATATACTTAGGTCATATTAGAAAAAGAACAAACCAAATAAGTCATGATTTAAGCCAAGATAAATTAACCATAGTCAAACAATATGCATTTGGGGTAAAACCTAAAGAAAGTAACTAGGCCAATTACATGAGCTTTAGTCTTTGGGTAAAAAGGCTTAGGTTCCCATAGCAAGTATATACCAAAAGATACGAGGCTATGAGTGGTTATGCCATGCTCAATCTCCATACCTTGAGTGAAATTATGGTATCCCTTACATAAAACAACACGGGTAACACGGCGTCCTAACTCACGCACACAATGAAATCTAATATGATGCAATGGATAATATCATTATATGAAAGAATAGAATAATATAAAGACCAACGGAATTAACTTCTCTTATCCCCAGTGGAGTCACCACTGTGAGCGAAGATTTTCACCCCCACTCCCGGTGGACGACTTTGGCACTGTTTAGGCTCGGGGCCTTAGAGAACACGGACCTAAGTCCGGAGAAAATGGAGCCTCCACCCGGACGGCTCAAAAAAAAGAAAGGGGTGGATGACTGGATTCCTAAGGAATTCCCAACCCCCTAATAGATTCGAAAAGTTGGGTACGTGTGGGGAAGGTGAGAAATGGCCCAGCACCCGCACAACGCCCGATTCATGGGTTTAAGCTACTGTAAGTTTTAAAGGAATTGAAATGGATTAAAGTTTTATAATTTAAGAGGTTGATAAAGTTCTTTGATTAACCAAATTAGTGTTTGAGGAGTGAAATCATGAAATTAAGGTTTAAACACTTTAAAACATTTAGATTTATGATTTATGGTTACTGGATGTATTGATTTTTAGGCTTACTGTGTTTGAACTTTAACATTTAGGTCTATAAGGTTTTAAGGGAGTTAAGGTTTATTGTTTTGGGTTTTAGAGATGAATTAAGGTTTTAGAATTTTAGAATTAGGGTTTTGAAGAATGCATTAGGTTTTAGAATTTGGAGAAAAAATTGATATTTTATGAAGCTTTATGAAAATAAATAAAAAGATTTAAGGTTTATAGAAACAGAAAAGATATTTTTTAGGGTTTTTGGAAAGAAAAGGATTCAATTTAGGGTTTTTGGAAAGAAATAGATTCAATTTAGGGTTTTGAAAAATTGAAAAGCAAATTAGGGTTTTGGTAAATCTTGAAGCGATTTACGGTTTTGAAAAGCTAGAAAATAGATTAGGGTTTTAAGATTTTGAAGAAACAGAAACAACAATTTTTTAATCTTAAGTGATGAAGCTACTGTAAAGAAAAATAAATAAAGAAATTCATACCTTCATTTGTTGGTTCCACCAAAAATTATTTCTTGGATGAACAAGAGCAAAGGCAAGATGGTTGCCTTTGATGGATTGAATTTGCTTGTTTGCTTCTCTCAAAAAGTCTAATTGATTCAAAGTTTTTCAATTCACTCGATTATCCTTTTTTCTCTTGAATTTTGATCCCAATTTTCACCTCCTCTTTATGTGTTGTTTTAGTCCTTATTTATAGAAGATTTTTATGATTAATTTTAGTTATTCACGGAATCTAACATTAATTAAGAAAAGGAAACCGAAACCTCATTGTATTTGGTTTCAGAAAAATTAAAGTCGAAAAAATTTCATTGGCGAAAAAAACTGATGTGGAAAAATTGTGCAGACGAAAAAGCTGCCGCAGCTGGCTGTGGGCTGCGGTGCGAAAATTGGCATGCGGGCCAAAAAAATTAAAAACTGCAGATCCTTACTTTTTGACCCAGTCCGGTGCAATATATTTTAATTAATCTAAAATAATTTTTGTATTATCCAATATATTTTAATTAGTCCAAAATAATTTTTGTTATCTTAATTAAATAATATTTGCTTTAGTATATAATTTTTATTAATAAAAAATAATAATAATAAACAAAAAAATCGGCAACCGAAAAATCGGCGACAAAAAAATTCATCGCCGAAGAGTTGCGGCGAAATGGCCAGGGCTATTTTGCCCACAGGCCAATTTTCGCCCGATGCCGCAGCTAGCTGCAGCAGCTTTTTTGCCAGCACAATTTTTCCACAGCAGTTTTTTTTTCGCCAGTGAAATTTTTCTGACGTAAATTTTTCTGAATCCAAATACAATTAGGTTTCGGTTTCCTTTTTCTTAATTAATGTTAGATTCCATGAATAACCTAAATTAATCATAAAAATCTTTTATAAATAAGGACTAAAACAACATAAAAAGGGGATCAGATTTTTGAGGAAAAATTGAGACCAAAATTGAGGAGGAAGACCTTGAAAAGATATCGAATTTTAAAAGTTCCTTCTAGCAGTGAAATCAAGGGGACTTTTGGAGAGAGCAAACAAGCTATTCAATCCATCAAAGGCAGCAAAGTTTGTCTTTTTTCTTGTTCATCCAAGAAGAAATTTTTGGTGGAACCAATAAACGGAGGTATGAATGTCTAATTTCTTCATAGTAGCTTAAATAATTCAATTGTCTCTTTTGATTCAAAAAACCCTAGAACATTAATTTACCTTTTCTAAATCTTAAAAACCTTAATTCATTTATTTGTTTTCTAAAAATCTTAAAATTGTTATATTTTGTTTCTTCAAAATCTCAAAACCCTAATTTGCTTATGTAGTCTATTATATGCTTTAATTTATTTTCAATGCCTTGTTGATTTATTTAAGTTCAATGCTTGATTTATTTAATTTATCATGGATGGATGTTTACTTTCTATTGATGTTTAATATCTTTGGTGAATGATTTATTTATGATGAATGTTTATTTACTTTATCGATTTATTTTGATTTCCAATTGTTGTAAGAGGTATGTTTCCACTTGGTGAGTACCTCATTAGTTAAATATCATGTAATTTAAATTGCTTTTCTCTTTTAGAACCAATGTAAATGACATGTTTCTACCTTTCGGTGAGTGTCCTATTTAGGCATGGATTATGTAAGGCATGTTTCCATCTTTGGATGGGTGTCCATTTATTTGTTTTGCTTGGACATTTTTTTGATTTTCAATATATCGATGCTTTATTTTAATTATTATGTGTAATATGGATAATATTGTTACATTTAAGAATTTTATAATATTAAGACCTGTAAAGGAGGCCGGTTCCATAGAACCGGGCGTTGTGGGGGTGCTAAGCCATTTCTCTCCTTCCCCACACGTACCCAACTTTTCGAACCCATTAGGGGGTTGGGGATTCCTTAGGAATCAAGTCATCCACCCCTTTCTTTTTCCCAGCCTATCCGGGTGGCGACTCCATTTTCTCCGAACTTAGGTTTGTGTTCTCTAAGGCCCCGAGCCTAAACAGTGCCGAAGTCGCAAGAACCATTCTACCGGGAGTGGGGGCAAAAATCCCCGCTCACAGTAATTTTTGGATGACTAGAAAATGTTTTGAAAAATAATATTTGCTTTAGTATCTAATTTTTATTAATAAAAAATAAAAAATCAAAATAATAAACAAAAAAATCAAAATCAAAATCAAAATCAAAATCAAAATCAAAATCAAAATCAAAATCAAAAATCGGCGGCGAAAAATTTTGTCGCCGAAAAGGGTTGCGGCGAAATAGCGCGCAGGCCAATTTTTGCCCCCAGCCCGCACCCAGCTGCGACAGTATTTTTTCCAGTGCATTTTTTCCGAATCAGTTTTTTTTCTCCAGTACAATTTTTCCGCATTAGTTTTTTTTCGCCAGCAAAATTTTTTCGACGCAAATTTTTCTGAAAAAATATAATTCGGTTTCGGTTTCCTTTTCTTAATTAATGTTAGATTTCGTGAATAAATAGAATTAATCATAAAAATCTTCTATAAATAAGGACTAAAACAACACAAAAGGGGATCGGATTTTGGAAGAGGAATTGAGACCGAAATTTAGGAGGAAAACTTTGAATTTTAAGAATTACTTTTGGTAGTAAGATCGATCGGACTTTTGAGAGAGCAAACAAGCAATTCAATCCATCAAAGGCAGCAAAGCTTGTCTTTGTACTTGTTCATCCAAGAAGCAATTTTTGGTGGAACCAACGAATGAAGGTTTGAATCTCTAATTTCTTTATTTTCTCACAGTAGCTTTAATAAATCGTTTCTTCTATTTCCAAAAACCCTAAAAATCATTCTTCTGTTTCTTCTAAACCTTAAATCCCTAAAACGTTTCTTCTAAACCTAAGAACCCTAATTTGTTTCTTCTGTCTCTAAGCACCCAAATTCGTTTCTTTTGTTTTCAAAAACCATAAAAACCTTAAATCGTTTCTTTTGTCTCCAAAAACTTCAAAAACCCTAAATCATTTTATGAATTCCCAAAACCCTAATCTCTATTCCAAAAAGTCAGTAGCCTTATTTTTAAGAATTAAAAGCTTTAACCCTAATCAATCCTTCTTTCCAAAATCATATAGTAAGCATTATTCTTTTAAAAATAAAACTAGTTTGTTCTAATTTCAAAACCCTATTTTTTAAATCTTAAACACTAAAATCTTAATTTTCAACACCAAAACCTACAATCCTAGAAGCCAATTTTCAAAATCTTCCTAGTGTGGACCCGGACCCCTCAAGGGGCGCTGTCCCCTTGACCCCCGCCAGCTAATCAGCTAGCGAGACCGCCGTATGGGTTTGGGTCATTATTTATTTATGCATTATAAATCTTTATGTTTTACTTCCATTATTATGATTACTCAAAATCAAGACAGTAACCTCAAACCAATTATTCTAAACCCTAGTTTTCTTAAACCCTAATTCCCTTAAAACCTTAAACCCTAATTTTTCTATATCCTAATCTTTAAAATCTTAAAACCTTATAAATTTAAATATTAAAATTCAATATGTTAAATTCAAAATAATGATCTAGTAACCGTAAATCATAAATCTAAATGTTTTAAAGTGTCTAAACCCTAATTTCATTATTTCACTCCTCAAATACTAATTTGGTTAATTAAAGAACCTTATCAATCCCTTAAATCATAAAACCTTAATCCATTTTAATTCCCTTAAAGTTTACAGTAGCTAAGAATTAAAAACCCTGAATAATACTAAAATTTCAAAACCCTAAAGTATTAATTAAAAAATTTTAAATAGAAACAGAAACCCTAATTTGAATCTTTATCTGTCTTATTTAATTTTATATTTGATTATGCAGTCTATTATATGCTTTAATTTATTTTCAATGCTTTGTTGATTTATTTAAGTTCAATGCTTGATTTATTTAATTTATCATGGATGGATGTTTAGTTTCTATTGAGGTTTAATATCTTTGGTGAATGATTTATTTATGATGAATGGTTATTTTGATTTCCAAATGTTGTAAGAGGTATGTTTCCACTTGGTGGGTACCTCATTAGTTAAATATCATGTAACTGAAAATTGCTTTTCTATTTTAGAACTAATGTAAAGGACATGTTTCTAACTTTCGGTGGGTGTCCTATTTAGGCATGGATAATGTAAGGGCATATTTTCATCTTCGGATGGGTGTCCATTTATTTGTTTTGCTTGGACATTGTTTTGATTTTCAATATATCGATACTTTATTTTAATTATTATGTGTAATATGGATAATATTGTTACACTTAAGAATTTTATAATATTAAGACCTGTAAAGGAGGCCGGTTCTAATGAATCGGGCATTGTGGGGGTGCTGGGCCATTTCTCACCTTTCCCACACACACCCAACTTTCCGAACCCATTAGGGGGTTGGGAATTCCTTAGGAATCGAGTCATCCACCCCTTTCTTTTTTCCCAGCCTGTCCGAGTGGCGACTCCATTTTCTCTGGACTTAGGTCCGTGTTCTCTAAGGCCCCGAGTCTAAATAGTGCCGAAGTCGCAAGAACCATTCCATCGAGAGTGGGGGCAAAAATCCCCACTAATACCAAAGACTAAAGCTCATGTAATTGGCCTAGTTACTTTCCTTAGGTTTTTACCCCAAATGCATGTTGTTTGACTATGGTTAATTTATCTTGGCTTAAATCATGGCTTATTTGGTTTATTCTTTTTCTAATATGACCTATGTACATTGTAAGCTCAAAATAATTTTTTTTAAAAAAATCCAAAAGACCAAAATTTTTCAAGATGGCCTTTGGACATAAGACTTTTCAAAAAATAAATAAAAAATTCTTTTGCTCATGGCCCAAATACTAAGCCCAAAATATGTTTTCTCTAAAATCATTTTACAATGGGCTTAGAAGTAAAATTATTTTCTCCCAACCTCTTCTTACAAAGAGCTTGCAAAAACATTTAGGTCAATTACAAAATACCAAAAATCAATTGTGAGCCTAGTTTATACTAAGAATAATTAATCATGGGCTTGTTTTTGGCATGAATCATTAGTTACTCTTTTCATGTGAGAAATCTATCTATAATAAACCTCTTAATTTAGTTTTAATCCAATATAGCATAAAAGCTACTATAGTTGGTTGAATGGATTAAAACCTAATTAATGGGAATTATTATGAAATGATTTCCATTTTCCAAAATATAACTATTGGTTGAAACGTCTGAGAGAAATATTCAAAAACAAGGTACCCCATGTTGGTATTTTGCTAACCATATACCTAGGAAAAGAGACTCGCCATTCATGTGTGGATGTTATAAGATTGGAAGGAATGTCCTAATTATCTTTCTTTGTTAATTGTTTATGCATACATGCATACATGCATCTCATATCATGTATCCTTTCTGGCTCACAGCTCTGGATTATGACAGTTCAAAAGCTTACGACAATTCGACCTACGCCCGAGATGAAGTATCTAGCAATAACTCAATCATTTTCTCACCAAAAACAATGCATCCCGAACAAATTTAAAGAATGGTGGACGATGCCCTCAATGCCAAGATGGAAGAAATAAAAGAGGCCCTAGCTGAGACCATGAAGAACCAATTGACTGCAATCTTAGAAAATCATGCCGAGGCATCTACTAGCACTAAGAAGCCAAAGGACAAAGGGAAGACCAAAGTTGGTGAAGTAGTTTTTGATGATGAAAAGGTGATCATTGATGATGATGATGATGATTGGGCTCAATACTACCAAGATCCTCAAGACAAGAAGAAAGAACCTAAGATTGTTGAAAGATCAACAATGGAGAAGACCGGAACTTCTGATGTTGAAAAGATGATTGCTGATTTAGAAAAGAAATTTGAGAAGAAACTAAAAACCGAGGAAATGTCCGAAGTTGAAAAATTATTTGAGCTAGATGAAGAAGTTCCGTACAAGTTCAAGATGCCATCTTTTACGAAGTTTGATGGAACCGAAAATTCGCATCTCCATGTGAAGCAGTATATCATTGCTATGCAGTCTGCCTGAGCTACTAAGGCACAAACTCTAAGGTACTTTATGATCTCATCGGACCCTGTTGTCCAAAATTGGTTCAATACCTTAGATGAAGGAAAACAAAAGAGTTGGGATTTGCTATACAAGGCCTTCATCCAATAATATGGATACGATGTTGAAATGAAAGTTACCTTAATGGAAGTTGAGTCCATTAGGCAAAGGCCAAATGGGAATTTTGTGGACTATGTGAAGAGATGGAGAAACAAGGCCGCTTTGCTCAAGAAAAGGCCTGATGAATCTGATCAAATAAGGATGATCATGAGAGGCATTATGCCCAATCTCCGTGAGAGGATGTCTCATACACTCATCCATGATTTCAAAGACCTTCTCCAAGCTGATTTGCAAATTGAAGAGTGGGAAAGGGAGAAGAATCGCTTTTTAAAAAAAAGGAATGAGAAAGGGAACTACCAATCAGGCAATCAAAGCACACAAAAAGAAGTTGATGTTAATGCCACTAGTCAAGGAGGAATGAGGTAGTTTTTAGAATTAAGAATGGTTGCTTCTCTCAAAAAGTCTGATTGATTCAAAGTTTTTCAATTCACTCGACTATCTTTTTTTTTTGAATTTCGATCCCCAAATTTCACCTCCAAAATCCGATCCATCAAAGGCAACCATCTTGCCTTTGTTCTTGTTCATCCAAAAAGCAATTTTTGGTGGAACTAACAAACGAAGGTATGAATTTCTTTATTTATTTATCTTTAAAGTAGCTTAATCACTCAATATTAAAAAATTGTTGTTTCTGTTTCTTCAAAATCTTAAAACCCTAATATACTTTCTAGCTTTTCAAAATCTTAAATTGCTTCAAGATTTACCAAAACCCTAACTTGCTTTTCAAAACCCTAAATTGAATATGTTTCTTTCCAAAAACCCTAAATTGAATCTGTTTCTTTCCAAAACTCTAAAAAATAACTTTTTTGTTTCTATAAACCTTAAATCATTTTGTTTATTTTCATAAAACTTCATAAAACTATAAATTATTTCTCCAAATTCTAAAATAAAATATATTCTCCGAAAACACTAAACCCTAATTCAACTTTAGAATCAAGACAGTAACCTCAAACTAATTATTCTAAACCCTAGTTTTCTTTAACCCTAATTCCCTTAAAACCTTAAACCTAATTTTTCTATATCCTAATCTTTAAAATCTTAAAACCTTATAAATTTAAATATCAAAATTCAATATGGTAAATACAAAACAATGATCCAATAACCGTAAATCATAAATTTAAATGTTTTAAAGTGCCCAAACCCTAATTTCATGATTTCACTCCTCAAACACTAATTTGGTTAATTAAAGAACTTTATCAACCTCTTAAATTATAAAACTTTGTACCATTTCAATTCTTTTAAAATTTACAGTAGCTTAAACCCATGAATTCCAAAACCCTAAACACATTAAATAAAGAAACTTAAATAGAAACAGTATCCATAATTTGGATCTTTATTTGCTTTATTCAATTTTACATTTGATTATGCTTTGATTTATTTTATATGCTTTAATTTATTTAAGTTCAATGATTGGTTTATTTAATTTATCATGGATGGATGTTTACATTCTATTGATGTTTAATATCTTTGATGAATGATTTATTTATAATGAATAGTTATTTACTTTTATCAATTTATTTAAATTTTCAAATGTTGTAAGAGGTATGTTTCCACTTGGTGGGTACCTCATTAGTTAAATATTATGTAATTTAAATTGCTTTTCTATTTTAGAACCAATGTAAAGGACATGTTTCTACCTTTTGGTGGGTGTCCTATATAGGCATGGATGATGTAAGGGCATGTTTCCATCTTCGGATGGGTGTCCATTTATTTGCTTTGTTTGGACATTGCTTTGATTTTAATATAACGATGCTTTATTTCAATTGTTGCATGTAATATGGATAATATTGTTATATTTAAGAATTTTATAATATTAAGACCTATAAAGGAGGCCGGTTCCAATGAACTGGGCGCTGTGGGGGTGTTGGGCCATTTCTCACCTTCCCCACACGTCCCCAACTTTTCAAACCCATTAGGGGATTGGGGATTCCTTAGGAATTGAGTCATCCACCCCTTTCTTTTTCCCGGTCCGTCTGGATGGTGACTCCATTTTCTCCGGACTTAGGTCCATGTTTTCTAAGGCCCCGAGCCTAAATAGTGCCGAATTCGCAAGAATTATTCCACCGGGAGTGGGGGCTAAAATCCCCGCTCACAGTGGCGACTCCATTGGGGATGTTTTTCAAAACCCTAAACAGGACAACTATTTTAGAGCTAAAACAAAAATAAAAATAAAAAGAAAATGTTTTGTCATACAAAGCCTTTAAGTTAAGGGAAGTATGTTGAACTGTCAAATCTCCAAAGGACACATTGGGCAAAGGAAATGATTATTAGCAAAGTTATGAAGAAACTACCAATCGACATGCTGAAATATAGTTTGAAATGGATGCATCCCTGACTCTGCTGCTTAGGGTCTCCACCACTCATGTTTTCAACGTCTTGAAGACAAAAGCCACAAATGCAAAGCTTTGGATCATTCCAATGCAAGACTTGAACAAGCGTCAAAAAGTAACCAATGAGAACACTTATGCTGATCACCTCGGTCTGTGAGTCAATGGAATGACTGTAAGTATTATTCATGCATATCATGCATACATGAGCATATCCCATTCCAAATCCAGTTAGGATCGAGTATCCAAATCCAGTTAGGATAGAGTATCCAAATCCAGTTAGGATCGAGTATCCCAATCCCATTTAGGATCGAGTATCCAAATCCAGTTTAGGATCGAGTATCAAAATCCAGCTAGGATCGAGTATCCCAATCCAGTTTAGGATCGAGTATCTGAATCAAGTTAGGATTGAATATCCAAATCCAGTTAGGATCGAGTATCCCAATCCAGTTTAGGATCGAGTATCTGAATCCAGTTTAGGATCGAGTATCCGAATCCAGTTACGATCGAGTATCCAAATCCAGTTAGGATCAAGCATCCCAATCCAGTTAGGATCGAGTATCCAAATCCAATCTAGGATCAAGTATCCAAATCTAGTCTAGGATCGAGTATCCAAATCCAGTTAGGATCGAGTATCCCAATCCAAATTAGGATCGAGTATCCAAATCTAGTTTAGGATCCAGTATCCAAATCCAGTTAGGATCAAGCATCCAAATCCAGTTTAGGATCGAGTATCCAAATCCAGTTTAGGATCGAGTATCCAAATCCAGTTAGGATCGAGTATCCAAGTCTAGTTTAGGATCGAGTATCCAAACCCAATTTACAAAACCTAAAACCTCAACCGTTTTACCAAAACCTCAACCGTCTTAAAAATTAAGTCTTATTGCTTTTCACTCTCTTTCACTAAAGTCTCAGATCATTCAAGCAGGGGGCAAACTGTAAACCCTTAATTTTTGACCCAGTCTGGTCCAATATATTTTAATTAGTCCAAAATCATTTTTGTGTTGTCCAATATATTTTAATTAGTCCAAAACAATTTTTGTTATCTTAATTAAATAATATTTGCTGTAGTATTTAATTTTTATTAATAAAAAATAAACAAATAATAATAATGAACAAATAAATAAAAATAAAAATCGGCGACAGAAAATCGGTGACGAAAAATTTCATCGCCGAAAAGGCCTGGGGCCAAATGGCCCGCAGGCCAATTTTCGCCTCGCAGCCCGCAGCCAGCTGCAGCAGCTTTTTTGCCAGTGCAATTTTTCTGCAGTAGTTTTTTTTCGCCAGCGCAATTTTTCTGCAGCAGTTTTTTTTTTTGCCAGGAAAATTTTTCCGATGCAAATTTTTTTGAAACCAAATACAATTAGGTTTCGATTTCCTTTTCTTAATTAATGTTAGATTCCGTGAATAACTAAAATTAATCATAAAAATCTTCTATAAATAAGAACTAAAAAACACACAAAGGGGAGGTGAAAATTGGGATCGAAATTCAGGAGAAAAAATGATAATCAAGTGAATTGAAAAACTTTGAATCAATCAGAATTTTTGAGTGAAGCAAACAAGCAAATTCAATCCATCAAAGACAACCATCTTTCCTTTGTTCTTGTTCATCCAAGAAACAATTTTTGGTGGAACCAACAAACGAAGGTATGAATTTCTTTATTTATTTTCTTTACAGTAACTTCATCACTCAAGATTAAAAAATTGTTGTTTCTGTTTCTTCAAAATCTTAAAACCCTAATCTGCTTTCTAGCTTTTCAAAATCTTAAATCACTTCAAGATTTACCAAAACCCTAATTTGCTTTTCAAAACCCTAAATTGAATCTGTTTCTTTCCAAAAACCCTAAATTGAATCCTTTTCATTCCAAAAACCCTAAAAAATATCTTTTCTGTTTCTATAAACCTTAAATCTTTTTGTTTATTTTCATAAAGCTTCATAAATTATCAATTGTTTCTCCAAATTCTAAAATCTAATGCATTCTCTGAAACCCTAATTCTAAAATTCTAAAACGCTAATTCAACTCCAAAACCCAAAACAGTAAAACCTAACTCCCTTAAAACCTTAAACCCGAATTTTTCTAAACCCTAATCATTTAAACCTTAAAACCTTATAGACGTAAATGTTAAAGTTCAAACACTGTAAGCCTAAAAATCAATACATCCAATAACCATAAATCATAAATCTAAATGTTTTAAAGTGTTTAAACCCTAATTTCATGATTTCACTCCTCAAACACTAATTTGGTTAATCAAAGAACTTTATCAACCTCTTAAATTATAAAACTTTAATCCATTTTAATTCCTTTAAAACTTACTATAGCTTAAACCCATAAATTCCAAAACCCTAAATATATTGAATAAAGAATCTTAAATAGAAACAGTAGCCCTAATTTGAATCTTTACTTGCTTTGTTTAATTTTTTTTATTATATAGTTCATTATATGCTTTAATTTATTTAAGTTCAATGCTTGGTTTATTTAGTTTATCTTGGATGGATGTTTACATTCTATTGATGTTGGATATTTTTTATGAATGATTTATTTATTATGAATGGTTATTTACTTTTATTGATTTATTTAGATTTCCAAATGTTGTAAGAGGTTTGTTTCCACTTGGTGGGTACCTCATTAGTTAAATATCATGTAATTTAAATTGCTTTTCTATTTTAGAACCAATGTAAAGGACATGTTTCTACCTTTTGGTGGGTGTCCTATTTAGGCATGGATTATGTAAGGGCATGTTTCCATCCTCAGGTGGGTCTCCATTTATTTGTTTTGCTTGGACATTGCTTTGATTTTAATATAATGATGCTTTATTTTAATTGTGTGTAATATGGATAATATTGTTATATCTAAGAATTTTATAATATTAAGACCTGTAATGGAGGCCGGTTCCAATGAACCGGGTGTTGTGGGGGTGCTGGACTATTTCTCACCTTTTCCACACGTACCCAACTTTCCAAACCCATTAGGGGGTTGAGGATTACTTAGGAATCGAGTCATCCACCCCTTTCTTTTTCTTGGCCCGTCCAGGTGGTGACTCCATTTTCTCCGGACTTAGGTTCGTGTTCTCTATGGCCCTGAGCCTAAACAGTGCCGAAGTCACAAAAACCATTCCACGGAGAGTGGGGACGAAAATTCCCGCTCACAGATATCTCATTTTTGAAAAAATTTGCTCAGATGCTTTGACCAATAGTTGTTGTAGATCCTTGATTTTGGCCTTGACTAGTCCATTACTAATTAATGAGGCCTGAGTCATAAACCTTTTGGTCAGATGGTATAATTTAATATGATGGTTAAACCTTTAAAACCCTAAAGAGGTTTGTTTTGAAAGTTTAGTCGGGTTTAATTCGATGTTAGGGCATTTAGGGGTGTGTCCAAGACAAACTTGGCCTCCCAAATCAATATGGAATAGCCTATATCGAATTGGGATGGCCCAATTCCATATGGGATAGCCCATATCGAATTCCCATATCGAATTGGGATGGCCCAATTTGATATGGGATAGTCCCATATTGAATTGGGACCTTCCCAATTCGATATGGGACATTGGGACCTTTCCAATTTGATATGGGACCTTAACTTTGGCTGTGACACCCCTTCCCGGCCTATGTGTATAAGCCGAGTAGAGGCGCCACACTAACCTAATGCTGCTACCCATTTTACTTAGTTAAATTTTAGTTCCAGTTTTCACAGAAATTTTGCCAGAGTTTCGCCTAGAAATTGGGTCCCAAGTGTCGACAAAACTGGTTTTTCTGATTTTTGAAAACATTTTTACACAAACCATTTTTACACAAAACTAAGGCTCGTACCATTCCTTCCAGCCAATATTCGGCTATAGAAGAATCATCGTCCCTTCGGGCCCTAAACTCCTTCGCCCCATACTTTCTTATCTTTTCTATCGGGGGTTTCCTTTCCCCTCTTACAACAGGTACTGGTATGGGTGCTGGCACTGGTGGTGGTGCCGGGGCGGCGCCGGCTATCTGCCGTAATGCGGCATCCATTTGTTGTAACATTTCGTTGGGGATAGGAGCATCAACTGGTGGTTGCTCTGATGCAGGTATCTCTGATACATGCATTTCTACAGTCCGGGAGGCCTGAGACTCGACCTCCTCCTCTATATCACGTTGCACTATTCGCGACATCCAGAGAACAGAGCAAAACGTATACAATTCCATCATCAATAACGACCCAGACCAACAACATTATATTACCCTAGGTGGCATGTATATAAAGATAAAACTCTTAAATAACACATATACAACACAACTTTCATTTATTTCCAAGCAAAAGTATTTACATTACTAGGAAGCCCTTATGTACATTCCAAAATTTAGGACTCCTTACTACTATATCCTCATGTCATACTACCATACAATATCTACACGATACCCCGATGTCACATATATACATAACCAAAAGAACCTCCAAAAAGTAACACATCTCGAAGCTCAGTGAGTAGGTGCCCTAGGTGAGGTGGCACTGTCAGACAAATACTCTTCTATCTCAGGGTCAAACTCTGGGTCATGCGATGCTTCACCAGGTAAGTACTGGCCTAGCTCCTGGTCCCTCTCCTGCAAAGCACGGATCTCTCTATGTGCTACCCCGAGGCTCCTACAGGCACTATCAAACTCCACTCTATGACTAAGCTTGTCCTCCTTTAACATCTGTACGTCTCTTATCAAGGAGGTAATCATCTCATCTTTTAATCTCAGGTCTTCACGATCCTGTATACTTCGATCTGCCAAAATTTCTAGGGTATCATCTTGCTCCTGCACTATCTGTTTTAGCCTCTCTACTTCCATCCTCAGTCCCTCATCTCATCGTTTCGATCACCCATAATTATTCCTATTATAATTAGAATAACATAACTAACAATACTACACACATGTATAGTTACATAATTAGAACCCCTAACCTAACCCTATGTGTCATACATTTAAGGTTTAGTTCAACTAACTACCTAGAATCGGCTAAACCGGAGCTCTGATACCAAAAATTGTAACACCCCTTCCCGGCCTATGTGTATAAGCCGAGTAGAGGTGCCACACTAACCTAATGTTGCTACCCATTTTACTTAGTCAAATTTTAGTTTTGGTTTTCACAGAAATTTTGCCAGAGTTTCGCCTAGAAATTGGGTCCCAAGTGTCGACAAAACTGGTATTTTTGATTTTTGAAAACATTTTTACACAAACCAATGCGAATGCAATCAGTTTCAATACACTCCCAATGAATCCACCTTATACCCTCAACTACAAACCTGCAATAAGAGTTCACACTTCTAATACAAAATAAAGTAGAGGTTTATTATTATTACATACTACTAACGTACAGTATAACATAGTAAGTCTCAATCTTATATACACATATACATGCCACAACTAGTTAACTCATAATGGAAACTAGGAGATCTACCCTGAGCTACTGTGGGTCTGGTCGTCGCTTTCCAAGAGTTAGCTACTGCTCCGAACCTACGAGTCAAGGAAACTTAACTCGCTGAGCAATGTCACTCAGTGGGTACTTTACCAATGGAAATAAAAGTGAAAATGAAAGCATTTGAATTAAAAGGAAATAATTAAATCAAAAATCAACCAACACTAAACCCATGGAAGTTATTCTACATTCATTGTAGATATGCTTTCAACAAATGTAAAAACCATAATTCAACTCATTTTGCATTACGTAGTTTTAAAAGAAACAAGACTTTGGCTCTACTGGTATATAGGGAACCATAGTCTCACCACTGTAACATAGGTGGCCCTCACCATCCTGGTTATAACCAATGGCCCTCACCATTGGCTCCCAATGGCCCTCACCATTGAGTTTGGATCATAACAATTCAATTACAATATCAAGCAGCACTGCATAAGTTAGTATAGTGCACCATACCCTTATCTGCCACTCCCAACTACCCAGCAGAGCATAAAGGTTAAAAAGATTCAATTTAAGTCTCAAACTTCCTTTTAGAGTGACTCGAGAAATCATTTTAATTCCCGTCGCGCTTTGCCATTTACACCGCGCACCACATTCTTTAGTCAAACCATTACTCTTTTTCACATATTTAACATCCACCATAAACATATCAAACATTTCAAAGCATTCCTCAAAAGATTACAAATTGACCAAATGAATAGTGTTGTGGCACATAAAATCGGCAACGCAAAAAGGCAAGCGCCAAATGAATAGTAAAATCTGGGTTTTCGTCAAAATTTCAGTCCACTTCAGTCATGCATTTGACCAGGTAAATGATCTTATTTTTGGCTGAAATTTTACAAAAAACTTATTTCATATGTTGACTAATTATACGTAAAATTTCGTTGAAAAATTCATTCATTTGTTACCTCAAACAGCTGCCACAAAAAGACTCCAGAAATCTGCCATTTTGGAACCATTTCGGCCCAAACATATGAAATACATGGGATATTTTATTTTTCTTTTTCAAATCAATATGAAGGCTTCTTTAATGATAAAGTGAAGATTCAAACACTTCCCTTTGACAACTTTTGCATCTTTAACTTAAATCAACTAATTAAAGTTCATCAAATCAACTTGCCAAAATTTTTCTCAAAACACTTGGTTTAAATTAAATTTAACCAACTCAATTGCCATAAGAAACGAAGAAAATAACTCAAACATTTAATTTAAACTCAATCAATACATTTAAGCATCAACATCAAAAATTCCATAAACCAAAGTTAGTAAGAAAAATAAAATTTCTTTTATGGTAAAGTACCAAACCTTGTTCTTTTAATTCCCCTTTGCTTTTCCTTCTTCACCTTCCTTAATCTTTGTTTCCCCTTCAAGAAATTCAAGAACACAACCTTAAACATAAACCTTAGAAATTTAGAACAATAAGCTACCCTCCATTTCTTTTCAAACTAAACCCTAATCTAACCTTATTAAACCTTAGAAACCTTGATTCTTCCATTTAATTAATCAATATTATCACTACTTAAAATTTTCCCAAATCCACCATAAGAACCCTAATTTCCAACCTTCCAATAGATATATAAATACTTAAAATTGATCCTTATTTATAGTGGTTTAAGGTTATTTATTCCTATTTAATTAAGGTAAGTAATATTAATAAAAAAGAAATTAAAACCTAATTGGATTAGGTTTCAAAAAAATTGCGTTGAAAAATTTTGCGCTGGCAAAAACTGTGGCAGCGGGCCCTTGGCTGGGGCCAGTGGGCGTGCCAGCCCGCAGGAAATTCCTGCGGGAAGTTATTTCGCCCGCAGGAATTTCCTGCAGGCGAAATAACTCGCCCAAGGGAAGTTATTTCACCCGCAGGCCTAAGGGATAAATGTTGGGCCGACGGGCCCGCGCGACTACTTTTTGCTGCCGATTTTTTTCGACTCTGATTTTTATTTTTATTTTTTTATTTTTATTTGTTTATTTTTATTTTTTATTAATAAAAATTAGATAATAAAGCAAAAACTATTTAATTAAAATTATTTTGGACCAATTAGACAACAAAAATCATTTTGGACTAAATAAAGCATATTGGATCGGATTGGGTCAAAAATTAAGGGTCTACACTACTCTATTAGGGAACACTGCTGAGGCATCTGCTAGTACTAAGAAGCAGAAGGACAAATGAAAGGCTAAGTTCGGTGAGTTAGCCTTTGATGATGACAAAGTAGTTGTTGATGATGATAAGGCTTAATATTTTTAAGTTCGTTAAGGTAAGAGCAAAGAGCCGAAGATTGTGGAAAGATCAACTGTGGAAAGGACTAAAACTTCAAATGTAGAGAAGATGATTTCTTATCTAAAGAAGAAGATTGAAAAGAAGCTAAAAACTAAAGATATATCAGACGTGAACAAGCTGTTTGAACAAGATGAAGAGGTTTCGTACAACTTCAAGATGCTCTCCTTTGCCAAGTTTGATGGAACTGGGAATCCTCATCTCCATGTAAAGCAATACATCACAGTTATGCAGTCTGCTCGAGTACTAAAGCTCAAACTCTAAGGTACTTCATGCTTTCATTGGATCCCATTGTGCAGAACTGATTCAACACCTTAGAGGAAAGTACCCAAAAAGATTGGAAAATGTTGTATAAAGCCTTCACCGGCAGTATGGGTATAATACGGAACTGGAAGTTACTTTGATAGAGGTGGAAACTACCAGATAAAAGAAAAATGAGAATTTTCTTAACTATGTGAAGAGGTGGAGAAACAAGGTTGCACTGCTTAAGGAGAGACCATATGAGTCTGACCACATTCAAATGATAGTAAGGGGTGTCCTACCCAGTTTGTGTGAACAGATGTCTCACATTGTCAGATGGGATTTTAAAGATCTTCTTCAAATTGGCTTAAAGATAGAAGAATGGGAAAGAGATAAGAATCATTTTTCTTAAAAAAGAAGTGATAGAAGAATTTATCAGTCTAGTGGTTAGGGTACACAGAAGTCAGTGGATGTCAATGCAACAACTGGTCAAGCAAATAGAATATAGTTTTCAAAGTTGGGGAAACCTCTGTCTTGGGTTTTCATTAAGTTGTAGAAGAATGGGCTATTAAAGTCATTGGCTCCCCGACCTTTGTCGAATCCTCTACCATCAAGCTTTGATGCCAAGGCTTTTTATCAATTCCATTAAGTGCAATGACATGAGAAAGATGGATTTGTTTGCTTAAGGCACAAAATACAAGATTTGATTGACAGTGGAAAGTTGCCCGAGCCTGATAAGCCCAATACCAAGAGTAATTCTTTGCCTAAATTTGGAAGAGCACCTCCACCAATAACCTTCATGGTAGGAGGAGGATTGGAGGAAGATGAGAGTATTAAAGATGTGAAGAGAGAAGAGGCTCAACTCAACGAACTTCCCTTGGCTTTAATGTTGCTCATCTTATTTTGCTTTCTTTAGTATTTAATTGGAATAATTATTTTTTTCAAATTCAAATTGTTTAAATAAATTACTTTCATTGCATTTATAATTTGTTTATTTTTGACATTTTTGGTGCTCAATCAATGACAAGTCTACCTTGATATTCATAAATTAGTGTATCTATACATCATGATATGAGTGACTTTACTAGGCGAGGGATAAATTAGTGTATCTATGCCAAAGAAGGGTGATTTGTTGAAAATGATGTATATGTATATGTATATGAGATAGAAATGGTAAGTATTGTATTGTGAATGTTGTATACAGATATGTGTATAATTTCTGAGATTAGTGGGATTATATGAAGAATGTTTTGAGAAAGGAAAAACGGGATAAGCGAACTATAGAACATAATGCTAAGAACGTGAGGTATGATTATTTTGTAAAGTATATTTTAATGCTTATTTGTCTTACTAAGCTTTCTAGCTTAGCGTGGTTTTGTAATCGCACAGGTTTTTATGCGGATGATCTAGAAGCTTAGTTGCTATGCCACGAGATGGGTAAGAGTGTCTCGAGACCAACTAGAAGGTGATGCATACATGTGTGATTTTTCATTATGCTTTATATTTTTATAAGAATAATGATTACTATAAATGTTTCTTAAATGAACATAATATTGCTTGAACTTGGATAAAGACTTTTAAATAGAAATTAAAAGTGACACTCTTATACTTCATATACGCATTGTATGTATACCAAGTATATGTATAGTGCTTATATGGAGTATGGGGGCGTTACAATTATTTTGGTATCAGAGCTTAGGTTCGAGATTCTCGGCCTAAGTGAAATTAAAAAGAAACTTTTTGAAATGTTTAAATAAGTATTGAAAAGAAGAGTTTTGAAATGCAATTGGTAATACATGCATATGCATTCACATCTAGGTTGGTCTCGAACGTGGCATTATGTGAATTGTGATATATTTGAATTACATGAGATAAATGATAGTGTGTAAATGAGATTTCATATGAAAGCAAATTTTGAAATGTTAATAATAGAGAGGTGATTGTGATATAAAGAAATGATATGGAAGGTATAAGTAAAAAGTTTGATAATTGATATCTGTTTGATATATAAAAAAATGGCTAGAAGAGTAAAGTTGGAAATGAGTTGGAACCAAATTAAGATTAAAGTATTTAATTTTTCCTCTAATATTTGAATCATTTTCCATTAAACTTTATGTTTGGATTTCTATAAAGAGGAAATATTGTCGGATGGGTAATGTGGAAAGATACATTATGTGAATGCAAAGAGTACAGTGAAATATTGAATGAGTTAATTGGTACAGATTTGGTGTGATAATGTAAGGTGTGGATATGTCAAGTTAAGGTTGGTTTAATAGGAAAAAGAGATGATGTTGGTTAAGTACGAAGTGATATGGGTGTTGTTTGTATTGTTATTTTCATGCAAACATGGTGATTTCAATGATAGAAATATGATATGTTTGAATATTGTGAAAGCTCATGTTAATGGTGGAGACATGAAATATTTAGATTTTTGGAATGAGCTTAATAATTATGAAACTTATATGTATTGGTGTTGCTTTGTGGTATATACATATAAGATGTTTTAAAGTGATATTTAGAAAGTGAGATGAATAAATTGAAGTTTAAGTAAATTAGTAAGTTGGAATTTATAGTTTTCATGGAATGTGGATGAAGATCAATGAAATATTGATAGTTTAATGTATTTATTACATGAGATATATGAGATGTGATTGATAGTTTTGGTTTGAAATAAAAGAAAAGGAATGGAGCTCAAAGAATTTATGTGGATATATATATTTTTTTTATGTATAAGTGTGTAATAAGAAATTGTAAGGAAGGAGTTATATATTTGAAAATTTTTAGAAGAGATGGATTGGAAATGGAGTAATGAAAGATACTTATGTAAGATTGGTATCTAATTGAAGGTTGGGCTTAGGAAATGTTAAAGATAATATTATTAAACATGAGTTGGGTTAATAATGATAAATTTAGCAAAAGCAAATTGTTTTGGAGATGGAATTAAAATGTATTAATTCTTGGTGTAATAAAAGCTTGAAGAATAAATATATAATATATGTGATACAAGTTAGTATTATAATTGTAAAGGTTGGAAATTGAATAATAGAAGAACAATATTGATTTACAACCCTTAAGTGTGATTGTTAATATATCATTGTCATATGATTTGGTTAGAGTGATTAGTGATTAGTTTTATTATCTTCAGATTTAGAACTGAGATGGATAACTATGTTTCCAGAAACATGATTAAAAGATATGATTGGTGAAGTTATATCTTATACTTTCAATATTAAAAATTTAATTGTAATTATGAGAAGTAAAGCAAGGGAAGAGAATTGTGATAAAGTTTTAAGCTATGAATTGTGTGATAAAACAATAATTATATAAATATAGTAATATTGGGTGAAGTGAAGAAATAATAAAAGGAAAGAAACTGTAATCATCTATGAAAGTTATATAGGATATATTTACAGTGTAAAGTGATTACGTGAATGAACTTAAAATTTATGGGAGTATGAATAATGTTGGAAATGATATGATTGTATAATGAGATGTTCAATATAGTTGATGATATATGAGTATACTATTTTGATGTGATGAGAAACCATAATTGTTGGCAATGATGTTAGAAATGAATTATAATGGAGATAGATTATCTAATTGATTGTGAAAAGATAAATGAACAGACGTATCTGCCTCCTGTGGAATAATGCGGATCCAATGTGTTGGACAACCAAACTTGGATTACCAATCTGGTTGGGGAAAAGTTCGTTTATAAAGCTATAGTGGTTGGCTAATTTGATAAATTTTGAATGAATATAAGAGATGATGATATAATTATTGAAATAAGATTATGTGAATGATGAGATGTATAAATACAACATTGAAATACATTGTGATGTATGATAAGAATATGGGCATTGTTAGTATTAATTTATGAATACCCAAATAAGGTATGGAACTGTGGCTTGAATCAACAATATATGAATCTGAAAGACTAGAATTTGAATATAAGTTTGACCTAATGGAATTAGGTTATATTTATATAGGTATATATATTGTGAAATCCAATGATAAATTTTGATAAGTTAATTGTTGGTTTGAATCGAATAAGATGGAAATATTAGTATATTGTGATAAATAGATCGATTGATTCAGAGTTTGCTAAAGTTGCAAGTTAATATTGGGATTTAATATGTGCAGTTGTATTGGGAGTGTAAAAGTTAAATGGTAATGTGTATAATGTAATATCCTGGCTTATGAATAAACATAAATAAATTGAATTATATCAATGGTACAAGGTGAGAAAAAGAGAAATGTTGTTTACCTGTTAAGTAAGTTTAAAAGTTTGGTATTAATATTTATATTAAGGAAGTAAGGATATTGTTATCCATTGAGGTTTAGCAAATGTTATTTTGAAAGTGATTGAAAGAATGGAATAATTAATGTTAAGATATTAATTAATGATTTTTGAGGTTAAAGTTAAGAGATATCTATCAAGAGATAAAGTGATAATTTGACTCTAATACAAAGATAAAATTCATTGGAAATGTAATGAGTCATTTTGATTGCTTTGCTGAGAAAGTAATAAGGTATAAAGATATATATATATATACCTATACAATGATGAATTATGAATTTCAGAGAAGATGATTATTTCTAAGGGGGAGAGTAGAAGTTATGTGATTTGATAAAGTTATAATGTACGATACGATTATCTTCGTATGGAAATTAAGATGGTAATTTGTTTTAAATTGATTGTTATTATGTTGGACAATTTCGAGGACGAAATTATTTAAGGGGGAGAGAATTGTAATATCCCAAGGTACACCGCAAAAGTTTTGGAGCTATTTAATTGGATGTAATTTGTGTGTGTATTAAGGGGAAAGAGAAAAGAAGTGAAGAGAAGATATGTTGGTAAAATATGTAAGGAAAATATTATAAGAGCTAGATGGATATGAATAATAAAGTGTATATATGGTATTTGATGATATGGGAAATATAAATGCAATATATATAACATATACATATACTCACATATACATCACATATTCATGATGTATAAATTGGTGTAGGAAAGTGAGATAAATATATATATATATATTTGTATAATTAGTTAATAATAATAATAATGATAATAAGGACAAAAAGAAAAAGAAGAGGAAAACAAAAGAAATTTGTGTGGAGGAGATTTAATGGTATTATTATTATTATTATTATTATTATTATATATATATAAAGGATAAGAACGAAGGAAGAATGGAGAAACTTCATTCTTCTTCTTCTTCTGTTTGGTGAACGAGAGAGAGAGAGAGAGAAGCTAGAGAGAGAAGCACCAAGGATTAAAGGAATTTAAGGGAATTGAAGATGGAGATGAAGATTTGGCAAGCTATTCAAGTAAGTACTAATCTCTTAAGTGGATTTTTATTGATTATAGAAATATATGAGTTTTTTTTTATCTTCTTATTTTGATTTCTTTTGGATTGAGATTTATATTTGGTATAATGGGTGTGTAAGATGATGAAAAGAAAAGATTGAAGCATGTAAATGTATTGAACTATCATCTAAGTGATGATAAGTTGAGATAATTGTGAGAATGATGATGAATTGTTGAGTTAGGGTTGTGTATAAATGAATTGGTACTTTGAGTAGTTGATTATAGTGAGGAGTATATATTGATTATTATGATGATATAATGAAGATAATTATATGTTAAAATGATAGGAAATTGATAAATATTAATAAAGATGATGATTAATAGGGTTGTGGTGTGATTTTGGAAGGGCTTGAATGAATTTGGAAGTGTTTGGTCTTTGAATCATTGAAGGACACGGCCAAGTTATGAGAGACACGGCCAAGTTAGGGCAAACTTGGCCGTGTTGAATGGTTTTTGGAGAGACACGGCCACTGTCTTGGCCGTGTCCCTTGACCGTGTTTGCCACTGCCTAGTTTATGTTGAGAGACACGGCCGTGTCCCTTGCCGTGTCTGCTTCTGGATTGTTTATGTTGAGAGACACGGCCACTGGCTTGGCCGTGTCTACTGCCCGTGTTTGCTGCTGGAACTTTTGGTTGAGAGACACGGCCACAGGCTTGGCCGTGTCCCCTGAGGGTGTTAGTTTTTGTGTTTGTTAATTGTTCTTCATACATTGTTGGATCTTCAATTGTCTTTTGTACTTACATACACTTGCAACAATAATGATCCAACCAAATGTATATAGAAGATTCTACATTAATGTATAATGTAAATTGTTTTGTATATCACAATGATGGTATAGGCAATGTGGAAGATATAATGATCATGGAAAAAGGTTTGTGCAATGCCATTGTTTATGTATTGTTGAGTGATAAATTGAATTGATCAATATGATTTGATGATAATGTTGATATTATATGAACTATGTTATGCTTTATGCATTGTCAATCTTATGAATTGTATTGTGCTATATGTAGATTAATGATGCATATGAATAATGACGTGTTATGTACAATGTGAAATATCATGTGATCATTGATGATGAATTACCTTAATGTTATGATTAAGGCTTGTTTGCCTAATTGATGATATAAATGTGCATTTGAATAATGAAGTGTTATATAGTGAAATGTTATAAAATGATGTGAAGTCATTGTTATTGACTATGATGATTAAAATATGAAATGAAGCCATTGTGATTGGCTCTAATGATTCAAATGAGATATGAAGCCATCGTTATTGGCTATGGCAATTCAATTGAGAATGAAATGAGAATGAAAAGATTTTGTGTCTAATATGTTGATTCAAATTTCAGAGTTCTGGTTTTGGCGGCATGCCTAGAAAATGTGAAAAAGGTAACAGTCTTGCCGGGTTGAGGATCTCTTCAATTTGAGTGAGTTGAGGTCCAAGAGACTGGGTCTGTTACACTATATGAATTATTGATATGAAATATATAAAAAGTAACAGTCTTGCCGGGTTGAGGATCTTCTCGATTTAGTCGGGTTGATGGTCCAAGAGACTGGGTCTGTTACTAGTAACAGTCTTGCCGGGTTGAGGATCTCCTCAAGTTATTGAGTTGATGGTCCAAGAGACTGGGTCTGTTACACTATCCATGGATAGAGATATGAGATATATTGCCTACGGGCTTGATCATTGTGATTATAGACCAAAGCAGTAACTCTGAACTTTGAATAACATATTAGTGTGTTGTTTGGGCCCGAGTCTGTCTTTGTTGAAATATGTGATATGCAAATGTTGAAAGATATGACTAAAGAGATCTATGGCTGCCCTCATTGGAAATGTGATTCATGGTTGATGAATTGTGAATAAAATGATGTTATAAAATATGACTTTGTAATATGTGTATTGATATATTGAAAGTGAATATGGCTTGAAGTGTTTTATTGAGATATGAGTTTATGAAAATGTTGTATGATGTGTAAAATGTATGTAAATGTGAGAATTGTTTCCATGAAAGTTTGGATATGCCAAAGAAGGGTGATTTGTTGAAAATGATGTATATGTATATGTATATGAGATAGAAATGGTAAGTATTGTATTGTGAATGTTGTATATAGATATGTGTATAATTTCTGAGATTAGTGGGATTATATGAAGAATGTTTTGAGAAAGGAAAAACGGGATAAGCGAACTATAGAACATAATGCTAAGAACGTGAGGTATGATTATTTTGTAAAGTATATTTTAATGCTTATTTGTCTTACTAAGCTTTCTAGCTTAGCGTGGTTTTGTAATCGCACAGGTTTTTATGCGGATGATCTAGAAGCTTAGTTGCTATGCCACGAGATGGGTAAGAGTGTCTCGAGACCAACTAGAAGGTGATGCATACATGTGTGATTTTTCATTATGCTTTATATTTTTATAAGAATAATGATTACTATAAATGTTTCTTAAATGAACATAATATTGCTTGAACTTGGATAAAGACTTTTAAATAGAAATTAAAAGTGACACTCTTATACTTCATATACGCATTGTATGTATACCAAGTATATGTATAGTGCTTATATGGAGTATGGGGGCGTTACAATTAATCTCTTTCTCTTTGTCACATTTTCAATCTAGGCACATTGCCTTATTTTCACATTTTTTTTCCTCACTTTTCTCATTTTTCACATCTTTCTCATTTTTCTCACTTTTCTCATTTTTATCAATATCAATTCATTTCATTATTCCACATATCTCATTTTTGCATTCACAACACATTACCCAATTACTTTGGGTATTTTCACATAATATGCATAGTTTACATTTTACACAATTTAGCCATTATCAATGGCTTTTCACAATGCATTTAGCACATTTATGACATTACAAATGTCATAGCACATTATTCATATAGAATCAATGAACCAAGTAGCTTAACACATTTTTCAACCAAAATGTGTTAAGTCCAAATGTTATGCAAATATAAACATTATATTCAAAGTTTGTACATACCTCTACTAGCAACCGAAAGCAAGCTAAAAACAACCTCCAATCCACTCTTTCCAACATGCCCTTCACCACTTGGATGAAGCAAATCAACCTCCCTCAATGCCTAAACCAAATGTGATAGCAAATAATAATTTAGTATCACATTTAATGGCATTTCCAACATTAAACCATAATTACACATCACTCCTTTAAATTTCCTAAAATTTAGCCTTTCCTTACTTCAACATTGGAATTCCATTCTACTACAATTAATTTAGTGTTTTAAGTTTATTTATATTATTAAAAACATATTTTAATACATTTAAATTATTTACATTATAAAAATACACTCTTATACACAAAATCTCAAAAATGGCATAACCTTCCCCCATTGAAGGTTTTCCATTCCAACACAATCCATTACTCATTCCAAACTTATATTTATCACTTTTAACACTAAACTACTTTCTTAAACAAATAAAATCACACAATCCAACAACTTTAGAAAATCACTTTTCCAAAACCCTAAATCTCCACTTCCATTCTCAAACTCCAACCCAACACCACCAAATCCAATATTTAACTTTAAAATACTTGTTTATGAATCAAAACAACTCATTTAGAACCAATTTTCACAATTAAAGTTCATGTTTTCAAAACCCCAAAAATCCATAACCCTAAATTCTCTCTCTTCACCATTCTTTGTCCAAACTCCATCATCTCTTCAATCTAACCTTAAAATCATTGTTAACTACCCAAAATAACGTCATACACACCAATTCCAACAATTATAACATGCTACATCAAAATTCCAAAACTCACATAATCATAATTTCCAAGGAATTCAAAGAAAAGAGATAAAAACTTACTAATTTTGGTGGAGATCACCAAAAATCCACTTGCAACTTGTTAATTCCTTCAATTTATGGAGTATGGAAGAAGTAGAATCCTTGGTCTAGTTCCCATGGAATTTCGGCCAAAGAAAAGAGAAGAAGAAGAAGACTTTAATATTTCTTTTCCTTTTCATCTTTTTTTAAAACCATATATATATATATATATATTAAAATAATTTAATATTTAATTATTTAATTATTTTTTAATAAAGTAAAAGTCCTAATTTCCCTCTTCCATTTAAAAATAATTTGTTTTTGAATTATTTTATTAATTTTGAATTTATAAGATTTAATTACCAAAATACTCTTTTCTTTTAAAAAGTGTTGACTTTTATATGTTAAGTATATTTTGCATATATATCACATATATATTCCACTTTTTCATTTAAAATCCCTTCATTTTTCATTTAAAACCATTAATTTAATTTAACCTTTTAAATTATATCAAAAATTAGAAATTTTCAAAAAATTTTAGGATGTTACAATTCTCTCCCCCTAAAACAAATTTCGTCCTCGAAATTACCCGTCCTCAAGTCTGGAACAATTGGGAAAACTGACTCTACATTGCCTGCTTAGTTTCCCATGTCGCCTCCTCAGCAGCATGATTTCTCCAAAGGACTTTCACAAGTGGCACCCTCTTATTCCTCAATTCTTTAACCTCTCGTGCCAAAATCGCCACTGGTTCTTCCTCGTAAGTCAGATATGGACTCACCTCAATGGACTCCATTGACAAGATATGAGATGGGTCAGACCTGTATCTCCGAAGCATTGACACATGGAAAACATTATGTATTCGATCCAACTTAGGCGGCAAAGCTAGTCTATAAGCTACTGGATGAACTCTCTCCAACACCTCATATGGTCCTATGAAAAGAGGACTCAACTTTCCTTTATGGCCAAACCTCAGAATCTTCTTCCATCAAGACAACTTTAGAAACACCTTATCTCCCACACTGAATTCTATGTCTCTTCTCTTTAAATCTGAATAGGATTTCTGTCGGTTTGAAGCTGCTTTCAAACGACCCCGAATCACCTTCACTTTCTCCTCTGTTTCTTTAATCAAATCAGGACCAACCAGTTTTCCTTCTCCAACTTCATCCCAACACAAAGGTGTCCTGCATCTCCTGCCATATAAAGCCTCATAAGGAGTCATCCCAATACTAGACTGATGACTTTTATTATAAGCAAAGTCAATTAATGGAAAAAATCTGTTCCAATTCCTGGTAAAATTAATGATACAACTCCTCAATATATCCTCTAGAATCTGTATCACTCTCTCTGACTGTCCATCTGTCTGAGGATGGAAAGTAGTAGTAAAATGCAATCGAGAACCCAAAGCATCATGCAAACTCTTCCAAAACCTCAAAGTAAACCGACGATCTCGATCCGACACCAAAGAAACTGAGACTCCATGCAACCTGACTATCTCATTCATATACAACTCAGCCAACCTCTCAAGAGAATAATCCATCCGAACTGGAAGAAAATGAGTTTTCTTCGTCATCCGATCAACTATCACCCAGATTGCATCATGCTTCTTCTGAGTCAAAGGTAGTCTAGTCACAAAATCCATTGTCACTCACTCTCATTTCCACTCTGGCACTGATAAAGGTTGGAGCAACCCTGAAGGAACTTGGTGATCAGCCTTCACTTTCTGGCAAGTGAGACATTTGGATACAAACTCTGCTATGTCCCTCTTCATACCTGACCACCAATAATGTCGCTTCAAGTCCTGATACATCTTGATACTCCCAGGGTGCATAGCAAAAAGTGACTGATGTGCTTCCTCTAATATCATTCTTTTCAATTCTGCATCATCAGGAATACACAATCTATCCTTGTACCATAGACTGCCATCATCCCTCACATAAAAGTCTCAACTCTCCCCCTTCTGACAAACTAACACAATTTTTTGAATTCTCTCATATGCCAACTGAGCCTCCCTAATATGATCCAACAAGACTAGCCTTAACTGCAACTGAGCCATCAAAGCACCATCATAAGAAGATTCAAATCTAGCATGCAACGCTCTCAACTCAACAACAAACGAGAGTGAATAAGTAGTCAAACCTGCCAAAGACTTTTGACTCAAGGCATTAGCAACAACATTTACCTTACCCAGATGATAATCAATCAAACAGTCATAGTCTTTAATCAACTCTAACCACCATCTCTGCCGAAGATTCAGCTCTCTCTGAACACCCAGGTATTTCAAACTCTTATGATCCGTATAAATGAAATACTTTTCCCCATACAAATAATGCGGCCAAATCTTCAAGGCAAAAACTTTTGCTGCTAATTCAAATCATGCATCGGATAATTCAGCTCATGTGGTTTCAACTATCGAGAGGCATAAGCAATGACTGTACCCTCTTGCATCAGAACATAACCTAAACCACTGTGTGAAGCATCACTATATATCACATATGGTTTACCTTCCATAGGCAGGGTAAGGACAGGAGCCTGAGTCAACATCTCCCTCAGCTGCTCAAAACTCGCCTGAAACCGATCTGTCCACACAAATTTAACTCCTTTCCGAAGTAATCTGGTGAGTGGTGTAGCTATTATAGAAAAACCCTTCACAAATCGATGATAATAGCTTGCCAATCCCAGAAAACTTTTAACCTCTGTCACAGTCTTCGGTGGACTCTAATTCAAGATAGCCTCAACTTTACTCAGATTAACTCTAATACCCTCTGTTGAAACCACATGACCAAGAAAAGCTACCTGATTGAGCCAGAACTCACACTTAGACAGCTTAGCATACAATTGCTTCTCTCTTAATGTATGCAATATGATCCGTAAATGTCTATCATGATCCTCCTTATTACGCGAATACACCAAGATGTCATCAATGAAGACTAACACAAACAGATCCAAAAATTGACTGAATACCCTGTTCATCAAATCCATAAAAGCTACTGGTGCATTCATGAATCCAAAGGGCATCACCAGAAACTCATAATGCCTATACCTCATACAAAAAGCTGTCTTGGGTACATCCACATCTCTGACTCTCAACTGATGGTACCTGATCTCAGATCCATCTTAGAGAATATTGCTACTCCCTTCAACTGATCAAAGATATCATCTATCTGAGGCAAAGGATACTTGTTCTTGATGGTCACCTTATTCAACTGCCTATAATCAATACACAATCTCATGGTGCCATCCTTCTTCTTCACAAACAACACAGGCACTCCCCACGGAGACACACTAGGGCGGATAAACCCTTTATCCAATAACTCCTGCAGCTGCACCTTTAGCTCTCTCAACTCGGTAGGTGCCATCCGATAAGGGGTGATAGAGATAGGAGTGGTACCAGGCAACAAATAGATTCCAAAATCCACTTCTCTCTCAGGAGGTACTCCTAGCAACTCATCAGGGAAAACATCTGAAAACTCGACAATTGTGGGTATACTTTCAAGCAGGGATCCCACTACTCTAGTATCTACAACATGAGCAAGATAAGCTTCACATCCCTTTCGAATCATCCTCCCAGCTGAAACAACTGAAACAAACATAGATGAAAGATAGCTTTGCTCACCAGATAACATCACATCCTTACCGTCACGTGTTCTCAAAGTAACGCATTTCTTCTGGCAGTCTACCACAGCCCCATGCTTGGATAACCAATCCATGCCCAAAATCAGATCATATTTCCTGAAAGGCATCTCAATTAGGTCACTGAGAAACTCCTCATCCTGAACAACAACTGGACTATCTCGGTGCACCCTGCTCACCAAAACACTATGCCCTAAAGGATTTGTCACCAAAATATCAAATCCTAGGGACTTAGAATGTAATTCAGTCACATGCAAGATAGATGCACTTATGTATGAATGCGTAGATCCAGGATCTAATAGAGCAATGACTGAAATACCAAATAAAGAAAATGTACCTGCAATGATGGCTGAAGCATTCGGCTGCCTCTACATCACATAAACCCTCTGAGATGGCCTAGCCTCATCTGGCCTACTGCCTCCGGATGTAGAGCCTTCTCTCTGATTAAACCCTGGTCAACCACCTCTACTAAAACCTCTTCCACCACGACCCCCTTTGACACTAGGTCGAGAAGCTGCAGTATCTGCCTGCCTAACCACTGGTGGCTCGGGACAATCTTTGATAAAATGGTTTAATGACCCACATCTAAAACACACTCCCAAAGCACCTCTCCACCAGCAGACACCTCCGTGTGCTCTACCACAATGAATGCAAGTAGGAAGAGCAGGCCTCTGAGCCACTGGAGTAGGAGCACAAGCCACTGAAACTGCAGATCTGTCTCTGTCTCTACTACTGTACTGACCTGCCAAACTGCCCCTGACTCCTACTAAACCTTTGAAAATATCCCCCTCAACCTCTCTTCACTAATGAAGACCCTGTCTCACTCTGGAGTCTCATAACTCTGGTCTCCTCAACCCTGGCAGCTACTGCAAGACTCTGTGCACTCTCAACACTCCTGGCAGCTGCAACTAACTGGGAAAAATCCTGATACCGAGAGCCTGTGATGATGCACATGATAGAGGGTCTCAGTCCCTCCTCAAACCTCCTGTACCTATCAAACACCTCAGAAATGATCCCACCAGCATAGTAACTCAACCGGATAAACTCAATCTCATACTCTGTCACTGTCTTAGTATCCTATCTCAGAATCAGGAACTCCATCTTTTTTGTATCTTTATACTCTCTCGAAGTATACTTCTGCTCAAATTTCTGCAGGAAATCATCATAGGTCAGGACTGGTGGATCATCCAGAGCATGTGGAGCCGTCTTCCACCAATCATATGCATCTCTCTGCAGAAGAGATCTGGCATAATCAAACTTCTCTTCTGGACTAGCCTGTAACTGAATAAATATCCTCTGAACCCAGTCTAGCCACTGCTTTGCTACAGCAGGGTCTATAGTACCAACAAAGTCCTCAGCTCCATACTTTCTCAATTTATCATACTGCCTCACTGGTAATTGGGCTGCGGTTGTGGTTGTGGTGGCTGCAAAACTAGAGCCTGGCTCAATAACTCTACCATATGCCATACCCAGCCAGGCGAAACCTCATCAGCTGCTGGTCTCATAAGCACAGAAACAGACACCTCACTAGCAAATACAACTCTAGCTCCATCTCTACCCTCATCTGGAGCCACACTCTATGCACTACCCTCAGCAGCCTGATGCGGCTGAGACACAATAACTACCTATGTCTACAAACAAAGCAGAAAATACTATATCAGAGATCAGAAAACTGCTAGTGCCAATGCATGTATTACAATTAAAAACTATTTTTCAAATTCTCCATTTTCTCTCTCTATCATCCCACCTAGGTCTAGAACCTCAAACCTAGGCTCTGGTACCAAAACAAATGTAACACCCTTTTACCCTATATACATACAATACATATTTCCAACATATGTAAAATATGCATATACGGTACAAAAATGTCACAGACCGATTTAATAAAAAAATTTCACATTTCCAATTTAAAATTTCAAATTCTAAATATATAAAATTAAATAGAATATAAATATTCTTTACTTGTTATAAGAACCCAAAATAAATAATATATATAAAAATCTATGGAAAAAATTTGCCAGAGTTTTGTCTGTAATTTAGACATCCCAAAATTTATCAATTACTCAACCTGCAAAAAGAAAACACTCCCAAATAATTTCAAATCACCATCTCAACCATACTTCTCAATTTTACCAAGTTTCTCAAACATTTATATATATAGATATATATAATTTAAAACACACTTACTCTCCCATTTCAAATACATTAACCCAAACATTCTTTATAATATACAATACATAAAATCCAAAACACAATATATTATGCATAATAATCAAAATGTACAATAACATAAAAATATATACATGCTGCTGGCAGTGTTTCTGATCTCGATAGCAACTCAACAAGCTCAACTACAAGTCTAGACCCGACCTGGTCTAGAAGAACTCTCTAGCTCAGCTGGGTCTACCCTGTCACCTGCGCGATGGAAACCATCGTGCTACGCCGAAGCCTAGTGGTACAAACTTTGATAATAACATTAAAACTCAATGTAATGCAAATGCACAATGCATATAGATGTCACATCATTCCACTTTCTTATACTTTTCAAATATTTCATAATCACAACTCATAACATTATATTGCTCAATTGTATCACAATTCCTAATTCACATTAAAACAAAGACAAGCATGGGCCCAAAACGAATCTAATATGCTATTCAAATTTCAGAGTTACTACTTTGGTCCATAATGACACCATGTGTCTAGCCCAGTAGGTAATATATCCATGGATAATGTAACAACCACAATGTCTTTGACCTCAACCCGGCTAGACCCTTAGGCCCCAGTATCTTGGTCCTCAACCGGCTAGACTGCTACAGTTTTTGAGGCTTACCACACAGTCTTTTCAACCCAAAAATGTCATATTTATCAGCTGGCCTGGCTTACGGCCCAGTCATTTCACCATTCCAGCGTGTAGCCCATAGGCAATCATAGGCATGCCGCCAAACCCAGAACTCTGAAAATTGAATAACATACTATGCACACAATTTATTAATTTTTCTCATTATTAATCTCTTTCTCTTTGTCACATTTTCAATCTAGGCACATTGCCTTATTTTCACATTTTTTCCTCACTTTTCTCATTTTTCACATCTTTCTCATTTTTCTCACTTTTCTCATTTTTATCAATATCAATTCATTTCATTATTCCACATATCTCATTTTTGCATTCACAACACATTACCCAATTACTTTGGGTATTTTCACATAATATGCATAGTTTACATTTTACACAATTTAGCCATTATCAATGGCTTTTCACAATGCATTTAACACATATATGACATTACAAATGTCATAGCACATTATTCATACACAATCAATGAACCAAGTAGCTTAACACTTTTTTCAACCAAAATGTGTTAAGTCCAAATTTTATGCAAATATAAACATTATATTCAAAGTTTGTACATGCCTCCACTATCAACCCAAAGCAAGCTAAAAACAACCTGCAATCCACTCTTTCCAACTTGCCCTTCACCGCTTGGATGAAGCAAATAAACCTCCCTCAATGCCTAAACCAAATTTGATAGCAAATAATCATTTAGTATCACATTTAATGGCATTTCCAACATTAAACCATAATTACACATCACTCTTACAAATTTTCAAAAATTTAGCCTTTCCTTACTTCAACATTGGAATTCCATTCTGCTACAATTAAATTAGTGTTTTAAGTTTATTTATATTATTAAAAACATAATTTAATACATTTAAATCATTTACATTATAAAAATACACTCTTATACATAAATTCTCAAAAATGGCATAATCTTTCCCCATTGAAGGTTTTCCAATTCAACACAATCCATTACTCATTCCAAGCTTATATTAATCACTTTTAACACTAAACTACATGCTTAAACAAATAAAATCACACAATTCAACCACTTTGGAAAATCATTTTTCCAAAACCCTAAATCTCCACTACCATTCTCAAAATCCAACCCAACACCACCAAATCCAATATTTGACTTTAAAATACTTGTTTATGAATCAAAAACTCATTTGGAACCAATTTACATAATTAAAGTTCATGTTTTCAAAACCCCAAAAATCCATAACCCTAAATTCTCTCTCTTCACCATTCTTTATCCAAACTCCATCATCTCTTAAATCTAACCTTAAAATCATTGTTAACTACCCAAAATAACATCATACCCACCAATTCCAACAATTATAACATACTATATCAAAATTCCAAAACTCACATAATCCAAATTTCCAAGGAATTCAAAGTAAAGAGATGGAAACTTACTAATTTTGGTGGAGATCACCAAAAATCCACTTACAACTTGTTAATTCCTTCAATTTATGGAGTATGGAAGAAGTAGAATCCTTGGTCTAGCTCCCATGGAATTTTGGCCAAAGGAAAGAGAAGAAGAAGAAGAAGAAGACTTTAATATTTCTTTTCCTTTTCATCTATTTTTTTAAACCACATATATATATATTAAAATAATTTAATATTTAATATTTAATTATTTTTTAATAAATTAAAAGTCCTAATTTCCCTCTTCCATTCAAAAATAATTTGTTTTTGAATTATTTTATTAATTTTGAATTTATAAGATTTAATTACCAAAATACCCTTTTCTTTTAAAAAGTGTTGACTTTTTATATTTTATGTATATTTTGCATATATATCACATATATATTCCACTTTTTCATTTAAAATCCATTCATTTTTCATTTAAAACCTTTAATTTAATTTATCCTTTTAAATTATAATTTATTTTATCAAATTTTCTAAAAAATAGAAATTTTCAAAAATTTTTAGGATGTTACATACTTGATGTTTAAAAGATTTTGGGTTTTGGATGTTTTTATGAAAATAATGCTACTATGATTTTAAAACAATAGGTTTAGTTAGGGTTTTAAGCAAATAGATTGTTGTCTTGGGTTTTAGAAAGGTGTAATTAGGATTTTAGATTTGAAAATCATGTTTTAATGGCTATTAAAGTTTTAGGGTTTTACGGTGAAGATATTAGGGTTTTATAGTTTGAAATCTTGATTCTATAGATTATAATTTTGAATTTAGAATTTAATGCTTTTCCATGATCAAAGTTGAGTGTGCTTTTAATATTGACTATATCAACTACTTATGTATTTTTAGGTGAAAACAAATATAGAAAGCCAAATTTATTGTTGAAAGATTAAAATAACTCACTAAATAAAATTATAACAAAATGGCTACTGTGAAAGTTTGGAAATGAAATTAATTAAGATTTAGGTTTGAATAACTTAGGGTTTATAAAATTAGATTTGAGTTTAATGATTATATTATTTATTTTAATTAAGATCTTAAGTATTGTATGAATTAATTCATGCTATTATCTAAACTAAATTGAGTGAAGAATTAAATAACTAAGGCAGTGTGATGTGGCTTAAAAGATGAAGATGATTAATGATTGAATAAACTAAAGTTAGTGCAATTTACCTACATTTGAAGGCTCTACCAAATTTGAAGAGATTGAACCAAGCTATTGCCTACTTCAGATTTGATTTTGGTTGAGCAAAGCAATCTGGAGATGATTGCTTCTTTTGGTTGCTGTCTCTTAAATTTCTCCTTGCTTGCTAGGGTTTTCTTTTGGCCGAAAGATTTTGAGAGTCCCAAGTTTGGTTCTAAGTTTTGTCCTCCAAAGTTTGAAGTCCAAAGTCTAGATCCCTTTCTGAAGTGTTTTAATGTGGTATTTATAAGAAAAAATCCAAACCTAATTCTAATTGTCTAAGGAAATTAAAACCATTTAGGAAAAGAAATCAAAACCAAATAGAATTCGGTTTTGGAAAAAACTACGCTAAAAAAATTGTGCTAGCAAAAAAATTACCACGGGCCAGCAAGACAATTGCAAGAGGGCCAGCCAATTTGCCACAGGAATTTACTGCGGCGAATTGGCCCAGGCCAATGCACTTTCGGCGATGAAAATTTTTCGTCGCCGATTTTTATTTATTTATTATTATATTTATTTTTTTAACTTTATTAATATTACCCTTTTATTTTTATTAAAAATTATAAATAATAAATACTAAAATAAATATTATTTAATTAAAATATCACAAAAATTATTTTGGACTATAAAAAATATTAAACCAGACTGAGTCAAAAATTAAGGGTCTACAGTTTGCCCCCTACTTGAGCGATATGAGACTACGGCAAAAGAGAGTGAAAAGCAAGGTGATTTTTGACTGGTTTTGGAGCCATACTGGACTTTCAAGGTTGGTTTGAGCTCTGGACTAAAAAATAATTTGGGTTCTAGACCCGAGCTAGATTTAGGATTTGGGTTCTGGACCCGAGGTAAGTTCTGGAATTAAGGGTAATTTTGATTCTGGGCCCGAGCTAAGTTTCAGACTTAAGGGTAATTTGGGTTCTGGGCCCGAGCTAAGTTTTGGACTTAAGGGTAATTTGGGTTCTTGACCCAAGCTAAGTTCTAGGCTTAAGGGTAATTTGGGTTCTAGACCCGAGCTAAGTCCTGAAATTAAGAGTAGTTTGGATTCTGAACTCGAGCTAAGTTTTGGACTTAAGAGAGATTTGGGTTCTAGACCCGAGCTAAGTTTTGGACTTAAAAATAATTTGGGTTTTGGACCCGAGATAAGTTTTGGACTTAAGAGGGAATTTAGGTTTTGGACCTAAGCTATGAGAGATTTAATTGTCTACAAAAAATAATTGTAGTCAGTAGGATACTAAAGGATTTGCAAAACATTTAGCTAATTTTTACCATGTCCATATCTTCTTGCCTCCTGCGTGTAAAAATATTTTAAAAGTTAAAAAATATTTATACACACGTAAATATCTGAATCATTGAATTGAATAATTGAGTTTTCTATTTATTTACTGTGTAGTTACTATTTATGCACTATTCACCAACTATTCATTTACTATTTATAAATAGTAACATTTACTCTTTTTTTTAATAGATTATTGTTTTCCTCTTTTTATTTTTGTCTTTTTCCCTTGCAACTTTTCTATATAAACATTGCCTTATTTCTTCATTTCATCCATACTCATATATTTTTTGATATCAGAGGGTTTAGAGAGTTTAGCATAGAGTTGGGGAGAAAATGCATACTTCAATATCAGAAACTCGTTCTAATGCTGAGTTATTGGAGTTTATTCTGTAGCATGAAAATGAAAATATAAGTCTACTAGCCGGGATGTAGCTTCATCGCAGTTCAAATCAAAAGACCAAGGTAATAATTCAATTATTTATTTTAACAGCAAATTATTTTTCGTTTTTGTGTTTTATGTGTTTTTTTCTCTTTTTTTGCTTTTCTTTTTCTTTTTTTTTGTTGTTTTTTTATGATTTAGGAAAAATAAATTAATTAGATGAATATATTTAAGAATTTAATAAATAAGTAAACAGATAGACTAAAAATAGAACATAAATAAATTTAGCCTAAAAATCAGTAGTATTGATATGATGATATACTTATCTTGTGTTAACTTAACTGGATCCGTGTTAGCATGATCGTTGAGTTATCCAGGGTAGAGGGTATGTCTATAAAGCCCGACAATGGTATGATGTAATGCCTTCTCGGGTAAGACGGATTATCCAAGATTGCAGTTTTGAAAGCTTTATCTTGCAATTATCATCCGAGGAGTGTCCGGTAGCAGGAGTGTAGTTCAAACATTGTCACAATGGTGGATGGACACAACCCATACTTTTCATCTACCTATAGGAGAAATGACCATTGGCCCAGTTGATTATACAGCCATAACTGGTATCAGGTACTATAGCCTTTCGGTCCCTCTTACCAGTGATATTCTAACATTCGAAGAAGTCCAACAGTTAATCGATAAGGAACCATCATTTCAAGGGCCTTTCAAGATAAAAATTGAGTTGATTTAGAGTTATTGGATGAACTATAAAGGACGAGTTCATAGAGAAATAGCCAAACAATATGCTTGAGGATTTTTACTGTATTTGCTCGGGTCGACCATTTTAGGTAGCACCGGTGTTGAGGGCCCTTACTGATATGAGTATGGTACCGCTTTACGGCTGGGGTGAAGCTGGCCTTGCCTGTCTCTATCATTGACTAGATAAGATTTACAGAAATATGAAGTCTTTTGTTGGCTTTATGGTGTTTGTTGAGGTATTCTTCTTCTACCAATGTCAATTCCATTCTTATTCTTGCATGAATTTGATTTTTATTATTGTGGTAGATATGGGCATATGAGCACAATCTTGTATTCGAGAGAGTCGGGTATTTGAGATTAAATTTTTGGTTGTCAGATAGTGTAAAAGTTCCCGGCTCTCACCATGTGCACACCCAACGCTATCTCATGAGTTGCTTAACCTGGGGCAAGGTAAAATAGCATAGTATACTTTAAAATTTATAGAAAAGTTCACTTACCTTATGTCATTTTTGTAAGTCAATTTGGCCTGGTGGAACACAAAAGAGTGGATGAACTGGACTTCCTCTATGAATGCCGCACTACCTTTTCAACATACTCGCCAAGTCATTGCCAGCCCTGTGTCTAGTGGCTGGTTTTTTGAAGAGAGAGTATATGAGTGGTTTCTTGGTCCCGAGCAGCGGAGGATCCTAATGTGTTGCCCAGAGTATACTTTAAATATCACATCAGTGCCGAAGAATGCATGGTGCTTGGCTCGGCAAAGTTATGATGTTGAAACCTTTCTCTATCCACTGGGTGCATCTTATACCTAGTTTATTCAAATAGGGCTCTTGAACTTTGATGTATCCCTTGTTGGTGTATGGGAGATTCCCAAGGAAAATGAGGATAAAGATGAGGAGGAGTATCGCGGAGAGGGAAGAGAGTCTATCTCACATCTTAGGGCTAGCACTTCTCAGGTAAACTTTTACCATTTTTCCATTGCAATCGCTTCTTTCTTAACTTGTTTTACTTATTTAATGATTATTGCAGGTAGCTGGCTCATTTGGTCATGAGGCTGGACCTTCTTTTACTGCTCCTCCATTTGCTCATTTTAATCAACCGAAGATTTCATCTCATCCACAGGGCATTGATATGAATTAACTGGTAGGTTTTCTTGTTCCATGATAATTTATGTTATATGTGTGCATGATTATGTATGCTCTTACTCTTTTTCCTTTTTGGCTCATAGCGGATGCTTGAGGAGCAAAACAAAAACTTCAAGAAGAGTTGGTTGCTAGTCATCAACAGGTTGTCCATTTTGAAAAATTATATCACTAGTCAGAGCAAGATTTTTGAGACTTTCGGTTTTAGTGGATTAGAGATCCTAGTGCTTCATCATCTAGAGTCCCCCAAGCTGATGACCATGAGATCCTTTCGTCTACTTTGGATGAGGATCGTTACAGATTTGAATTCTAGGGTAATAGAGATTTAGGTGTTTCTACTTCGGGCAGACTCGGGATGGGTGATATGCCTCCTTCTTCAATAGGCGATGACTTTTTTAAGGCTTTGTTTGTATGAATTAAGGAAATGTTGTATAATAAGTATAATAATAAAAATAATAATGATGATATATAATTTTTATTTTTACTGCAACTCTTTTTTTTTCTTTTTTTGTCATCATTATTACTACGATACAATTATTGGCCTAACCTCTTCACATTTAATATTTCCATAGTATCACTAATTTACAAAACCAAATGCAACATGGTAATTCAAGATCCTTTCATCGCCAATTCCCTATCCTCGTTCATCTCAGTCTCACACTCTTCCTTATCAATTTTGGAATAGCCCAATCATCCCATATAAATCTCTTTTCATGCCACGACTTCATACAGAAGCTAGGAGATTTTCTACTTCAACGTAAAAATTCCTTTTAGCAATTCCAATTTTCCTCCAGTCATTAATAATGACCGAACTCTATTTGAAGAAAACAAAAGTTCTATTTAAAAATATGAATTCTGTTCATTTGAAACAAATATCTCAGTCAAAAATCGATACTTTGAAGTGTTTTCAAAATGTTAAATTGGACCATTCTTTTTTACATGCCATGACTTCTTTTTGGAATGTGAATTCTAGGACATTTAAATTTAATGGCTTTGAAATATGTCCCTTTATTGAAGAATTTAAGGCCATCCTTGGATATGCAAGCAATCAACAAATGGTGTAACCTATATTAATTTTCAAGACTCAACAAAAGATGCAGATGTTATTTCAACTTTCAAAGCCGAAAGTTCTACAATTGATGAGTGATGAGAAAATTCTGCTTGGTCCCTTAATTGACTTTTGCCTTTCTCATTTGGCTCCTACTAAGGCATGGGGACGTATGCTTTGTCTATTCTTGCTTTGTCAATTCTTGTTTGTTTCTTCTGAGGGCGATATTGATCCATGAGTATTGGATATCATGGACCAAATGGAAGAAGGCTTGTCGCCGATACCCGTAATCTTAGCTGAGACTTTAGTTGGATTAGACCAACTTATATCAGGATTGTCAAAGAGACTGACCGGGAGTCCATTGTTGCTTCAGGTAATTACCTAAACTGCCCTTTTGGTTTTTTAATTTAGGTTTTTTACTATTATTATTATTTTTTATTGCTCTAATTTTTGCCTAGTCTGCCCATGCCGGTTTTCGGAATTAGCGAGCTGTCCTAATTTTTGCATAAGCTGCCCTTTTGGGTTTTCAACTTAGCAGACCCCTTTTATATTGCTCTAATTTTTGCCTAGTCCACCCATGTGGGTTTTCAAAACTAGCGAGCTGTCCTAATTTTTGCCTAAGCTGCCCTTGCGGGTTTTCAACTTAGCGGACCCCTTCTTTTTTTTTAATTTTTTATTTTTTCTCACAGATTTTGCTTCAGGAGCATCTCTGCTTGCTTGATACTCCATCTATGGATTTTGCCAGATATCTGCCATGACATCATTCTGCTAGGAAACTACTTCATCTTGCTTCTTTGTATGTTGACTGGGTTGACTAGATCCACTCACGCGCTGAAGTTAACATCCGTTGGTTAGTACCTTGGTGGAAGATTTCTCGTATCATCATGTGGACATACTTGATGTATGTTCCTCTTGTTGCTCTTCATCGAGGTACTTGCTATGATCCTCGCCGGATTGATCATCAGTATGGAGATGAGCCTCGAGGTTCTGAATTCACTCCCGATTTAGGCATGCCTTGTCTAACTAAAGCCTACTTAGATCGACTGAAGCAAAGCTGGCCTACATGTTACACTTATTGTCTGCCATAGATTTTACATTTGTCAATTTCTTTAGAAAGTGTATTGTTAGGATGAAAAAATGATAAAATTAGTATGAGATACTTCTTTTCCTTTTATAATTTGTCATCACCTTTTGCTATTGTGTTTATTTGTTTCATTCATATCTGGTCAAATACTTATAATAGTGCACATAGAACAATTTTAATATTAATTCTGTTTTATTAAATTAGGGAACAACAAAACATAATGCCAGCATACACAAGATCACTCCTATTGCCAACTAGCCCTTTTGGGTTTTCTAATTGACGATTTTCTCTCATTTAGCCCTAATTGTTGCCTAGCCCACCCTTTTGGGTTTTCGAAACTAGCGAACTACTCTAACTTTTGCCTAGGCTGCCCTTTTTGGGTTTTCAACCTAGCGAGCTCTTTTTTTATACATAAAACCTCTTTAACCTGTCAATGTTCACTAGCTCACTAAACTCGTTCCCGTCCATGTCTAATAACTTCACTGCACCCTTGTTCATGACTTGTTTCACAACATATGGCCCTTCCCAGCAAGGCCTAAATTTTCCTCTTGGATCAGATACATTATGCTTACATTATTTCAACACCAAATCCCCAACTCTGAGTTTTCTGATCTTAACCCTTCTATCCTCCTTTGATACAATTGATGATGATATAGTGCTTTTAACCTTCTCTCTTCTAGTAAAGCTAATTGCGTGTATCTGCTTACTACCCATTCTGTTTCAAGCAGTTTAGCATCCAAGACCACTCTTAATGACTCAATCTCAATTTCAATAGGCAACACTGCTTCCATCCCATAAACCAAAGAGAATGGTGTCATTTCAGTCGGAGTTCGCACACTTGTCCTGTATCCCCATGAAGCAAAAGGAAGCATCTCTGACCAATCCCTATATGTCTTGGTCATCTTGGATAGAATTTGCTTAATTATCTTGTTTGTTGCTTCTACCACACCATTAGCCTTTGGCCTATAAGGAGAGGATCGGTGATGATGGATTTGGTACTTCTAGAATAAGTCCTTAACTGCTCCTTGAAACTGTACCCCATTGTCTGATATCACATGGTGCAGGACCCAATACCTACAAATGAGGTTCTTTTCAATAAATCTAGCCATTTGACTTGCCCCCAGTTTGTTGAAGGATTCAGCTTTGACCCATTTTGAAAAATAATTTACCGCTACTACATTAAAACGGTGACCGTTTGAGGCTGTTGGATGTATCTCTCCTATAATGTCGATCCTCCAAGTGGCGAAGGGCCAGGTAAAGACATAGAATACAATTCTTTAGGAGGCATGTGATTCAAATTACCATACATCTGACATTGTTGGCACTTCTTTACAAACTTAATACAATCTCTCTCCATGGTCAGCCAATAGTAACCTTGTCGAATTATCTTCTTAACTAGGGCTAAACCACTAATGTGTGGACCGCAACTTCCCACGTGTATTTATGACATGATATGCTACACTTTAGGCTTCCTTAAGCACCTCAAGTGCACCCCCATCAGACCATCTTTGATATAACTCTCCATGGAAGGTGATGTATTGCAAGGACCACTGCCTTATGGCTCTTCTTTCTTTATTTGTTGCCCCCAACTGGTATTCTCTTTCCTCCAAAAATTATCTTATAGTATCATATCATGCATCATGGTCTATATCAGTTTCCATGATTGTCTCATATTCATAGCAAGGAGTTGATGAACTAGTCAAAATCAGAGGCTTGAGGAATAAGTTGATAGGATTTTCCCATACCGAAGCCAATGTGACTAGGGCATCAGCCATCTAGTTTTCTTCTCTTGGTAGGTCTATAAACCTGCACTCCTTAAAGTTCTTCTTCATCATGGTCAAGTAATGGTGGTATGGTTTTAATTTCTCTTCTTTCAACTCCCATTCTCCATTTACATGGGATACTACTTGCAATGAATCCCCAAAAACTTCCACCTTATCTACCTTCATAATCATTAGGGTTTCCAAACCAAAGATACATGCTTCGTACTCCACCATATTATTGGTTGCCCTGAATTTCAACTTTTTGGCTAAAGGGATAAGTTCCCCTTTGGGCGATTCTAATATGACTCCCAAACCTGCTCCTTTCCTATTCACTGCTCCGTCAAAATACATTTTCCATCCTTGTACTTCAATGGCCTCTAGATGTTCATCCGGAAATTCCAAGACTGCCTCTTCACTATCTGGTAATGGTTGTTGGGTTAGGAATTCTGCCACTGCTCTACCTTTGATTGTTTTCCTGGTTACATACTCAATTCCAAATTCTTCCAATATTATCAACCATCGCCCATACTTCCCAATCAAAGAGGGTGTCTCCCTTAAGTAGTTCATTGGATCCAACCTAGAAATTTCTTGCACACTATAAGATTGAAAGTAATGCCGCAACTTCTTAGAAAACTAAACCACAGCTATACAGGTCTTTTCAATGATACTATACTCAATTTCATAAAGTAGGAGCTTTCTACTCAAATAGTAAACTGCATGCTCAATCCCTGACACATCTGATTGGGCTAGCATGGCTCCTATTGACTCTTCTTCTACTTCTAAGTATAGTAAGGTTTATCAAGTTTAGGTGGTTTCAAAATAGGTGGATTTAGTAGATACTCTTTTATTTGCTCAAAGGCCTTTTGACACTCTTCATTCCATAGGACTAGCTAATTCTTTTTAAGCAACTTGAAGATAGGCTCACAGATTGTTATGAGCTTTGCTATAAACTTGCTAATGTATTGTAATTTACCAATGAATCCCCAAACTTCTCTCTCCGTCTTAGGGGTTGGCATATCCCTGATTGCTTTAACTTTGTCAGGGACAATCTCAATGCCATTTGGACTATCACATGTCCCAATAATTTGCCTGAGGTAATCCCGACCACACACTTCTTCGGGTTTAATCTTAGCTTATATTTCAATGCTCTATTGAAGATTAATTCTAAGTTTTGGAAGTGTTGTTCCCTCGTATCTAATTTCACCATCATATCATCAACATATACTTTGACTTCTTTACACATCATGTCATGAAATAATGTGGTGGCCATCCTTTGGTAGGTTGTTCTAGCATTCTTTAATCCGAACGACATTACCCTCTAACAAAATATACCCCGTGTAGTGATGAAGGCAATTTTGCCTTTATCCTCTTAGGCTATTAATACTTGGTTGTATCCAGAAAATCCATCTACAAATGAATGTAGCATGCTATAGGCTGCACTATCAGTAAGAACATCTATATGGGGTAAAGGAAAATCATCTTTAGGGGAAACCTTGTTTAAATCTCTATAGTCTACATAGACCCTAATTCTTCCATCTTTCTTTGGAATGGGTACTATGTTGCCTAGCCAATCTGGATATTCTATCACTTCAAGGAACTTTACTTGTATTTGTTTAGTGACCTCTTCTTTAACCAATTTAGCCCACTCAGGTCTTAATCACCTAAGCTTTTGCTTGACAGGTTTCATGTGAGTGTAAGTAGGAAAAAGATGTTCGGTTATGTCTCAATCTATTCCAGGCATATCCTCATAAGACCAAGCAAATACTTCTTCAAATTTTTTGAATATTTTTTCAAATCTCTCTCTCTCATCAGGAGTAAGGTCGGATGATATGCTAATGTTTTAGGATTTTCGATTGTTTCCAAATTTAATGATTGTGTATCAACAGAGTTAATATTAAAGATGCTCATGTAACAACTATTTGAATGTATGCAACCATCAGGAGAAACATCACACAAGTAAGCAAAATTAGACTTTATTGCATTCATAGTGCAGACAAATTAAAATCAAAATCAAAATCATAAAGAAGAATATCTTCAAACTTCTCTTCAACCAGGGCAGCAATCTCCTCCGGAGTCTTCTCGGCTTTCAGGATAGATTCCTTCTTTTCTTCTGGATTAGGCTCCTTGTTGGCTGGCAGGGTGAGCTCTTTCTTCACTTGTTCCACTAACTCGACAATATCAGTAAAAATTTCAAAACCCGGGATCAACTTTCCCATGAACATATTGGCTCGAGCTTTCCTTGGAGTGGTCCCATGTCTGGAGCTTTGACAAAGATTTTTTTTGAGTGGCGGGAAGCACATCTTCTCATTCTCCTTTGGCTACACATCTTTGTTGGCTTCTTCACATCCTAACCCTTTCTTGGAAGTTTGATTTTTAAAATCTGGAAGCTTTTTTACACCAGCTTTGCCCTTTCCAAGACCTGCTCAGGGAAGGTAGCTCATGTTCTTCATCATGTTCAAGACCCTAGAGTCCACTACTTCATCATCAGAAATTATAGCTACATGGAAACCATTGAGAGGCCTATCCACCATTAGAGCATTAACAACCTCATTATCTTAGGCTTTGATGACCACTGTCTCATCTCCGTTAGGGAACTTGATCTTTTGATGAAGGGTGGAAGGAACTCCACCAAGTGGATGAAACCATGGTCGTCCTAAGAGTAAGGTAAAGGTAACAGGTATGTCCAAAACAACAAATTCAACAATAGATTCAATTGGACCAACCTTGACAACAGCCTTAAAAGTTCCTTCGGCATGTCTCTTGGTGTTGTCATAAGCCCGAATGGTTACCTCGATTTGGTTTAGATCCCTTGTTGACATGGCTAGTTTTGGCAATATTTTAAGTGGGCAAACATTTATGGTGGACCCATCATCAACCATTACACATGGAGTCCTTTTTCCTTTGATTTCTATTTTGGTAAAGAGAGGGAAGATGTGATCTCTCCCTTCTTCCGGTAAATCCGCATCTGAGAAAGATACCGCTCCCATATTAGCTTCGCTCTTCTCTTGAATATCTTCACACTTCATTACTCCTCTAATTTTTATGAAGTTGATCAGCTCCTCCGGTGTTATAGCGATGGAAATTGGCATGCTGGCCAAGGCCTTGGCCATAGTTTATCGGTGCTTTTTATAAGTAGCCAATAAATCCCAAATGCTAACACTTGCTTGGGTTATTTTCAATTGCTCGAGCACGGTATCATCTTTCTCTTCTTTGTTCCCTACTTCAGCTTCCTTTCCTTTATTAACTTCTACCTCCTTAGGTGGTGGCTTTTGTATAAGGCTTACCGGATCTAGTGTTCATTACTTCATCTTGTTCGGGCTAGGACCAGGTCCATTCCTCCTTATTAGGTACAAGATCGTCATCACTATCGCTTGAATCCCAAAACCATTCATAACACAAATTGCTACTTCTTTACCCACCATAGCTTGTTCAATTTTGCTAAATACCTCTTCTTCATTGGTTGCTTCTCCACCCACATCTTGGAAAGAAGACATGACAAAACTTTCATGCAAACCTCCTCCAATCATGAACGTTGCCGGTGGTGGTACTCTATTGAACGTTGGTAATGGATTGTCCTTGGTGTTTGACTTGTTGGGCTCGGGCAACTTTCCACTATCAATCAAATTTTGGATCTCATGCCTCAACCTCACACATCTATCCGTGTCGTGTCCTTGCATTTGATGAAATTGACAAAATGGCTTAGTGTTGAAATTAGGTGGGAGAGGGTTAGGCAAAGGATGACGATTTAAGGTTTGTACAATCCCTTCTTTTGGAGCTTATTAAGAATCCAAGACAACGGTTCCCCCAATTCTGAAAACTGCCTTCTTGTTCCTTGGCTAGTAGCATTAACGCCAGCTGTCTTTTGCATGCCTTTGTTACCAGATTGATAGTTTCCTTTCTCGTTCCTTCTTGTTGAAAAATTGGTTCTTCCCTCTTTCTCATTCTTCAATTTGCAGACTAGCTTGGAGAAGATCTTTAAAATCATGGATGAGTGTATGAGACATCCTTTCACAAAGACTAGGCAACACCCCTCTCACAATCATCCTTATTTGATCAGATTCATCTGGCCTCTTCTTAAGCAAAGTAGCCTTGTTCCTCCATCTCTTCACATAGTCAACAAAATTCTCATTTGGCCTTTGTCTAAAGGTGTAATATCTCAAAGTATACCCTGAAAGTTTTGGAGTAATTATTGTTGTATTTGGATTTAAAGTATATGTTTTATAGAAAGAGAAAGGAAGTAAAGAGAGAGTGTATATGTTGTATATATAGTGATATATACAACATATAAAACTCAAGATGTGGAAGTAAAAAGATGATGATTTAATGATTTTAAATTAAATTAATTATAAGGAAATTAATTTAATGGGAAATTAAGTAGTGGAAGAAGATATTTTAGAATATTTTAATTTTAAAATACTTGGTGGATTTTTAAAGGAGGTTTAAGTGGTTAGTAAGTGTTTGACTTTGCTATTGTTCTTTCTTCTTCTTCTTTTATTTTCTTTTGGCTGGCACTCCATAGCAAGAGAGCAAGAGAGAGATTTGATCTTCCAAACTCAAGATTGAAGGAAGTTTTCAAGTGATCAAGTTGGAAATTTAAGAGTTTCTTCATCCTTGGTAAGTTTTCCACTTGATTCTTTGATTTTCTTTGAGTTTGTGAGTTGAGGTTGTGGTTGATATGTGTTTGTTTGATTGTGGTGTGTTTAAGAGTGTTTGGTTCAATTGATTTTGGATTTTGGGGTTGGATTGAAGGAAAGAGTAAGTTTGTTGGAAGAGAAAGTGTTGTGGTTGTGTTTTAGATTTGTGGTGATGATTATGATTTGTGTTTGATGTATGTTTTGTATTGTTTTGGTGTTTTTGCAAGTTATTATGGTTTTTGGGTGTGTTTAGTTAAGTTTGTTTGAAGTGGGAAATGGTGGAAGTAAGTGGTTAGTTGGATGTAGTGTTGATGTTGCCGGAATCTGTATTTTTGGCCTGACACGCCCATTAGCACGGCCAGGTCTTTAGGCATGTCAATGGTTATGTGTTCTTGGATGGGTGACACGAGCAGTGACACGCCCATGTCACTGAGCATGTTATAGCTACTGTGATGTTGGTGGATTGACACGGCCATGAACACGCTCGTGTTGTTGGACGTGTTGATGTTTCTGTGAGACAGAATGTATTACATGTTCAGTGACACACCCGTGGTTCTGAGCGTGTCAAAGCTTCTGTGTTGTGAGTTTAGGGCACAGTCAGGGACACACCCGTGTTGTTGAGCATGTCATGTGTAGAGTTTGCCCTAGTTGGTTCTTATTCATATTATCTCATGTGTATTATTCCTTTTGAATTAGGTTGTGAAGAGGTTGAGTTGCCCTAACCTAAGTGTTGAGAATTCTTAGAAGAGGAAGTGTATAGGTTGGTGTGAGTTGCTCTTGAGGTAAGTACAAACTTACATGGTTGCATACATTTACATGATTTTGAAACTTAACACATTTGGTTGTAAATGTGTTAAGTAATTTACTATATTGTTAATACAATTTGATTAATGTTATGATTGGTATAATGTGAAAGATATGATGATCATTCAAAATGTATGTGTAATGCAATTGGTTATGGTGAATACTTTAATGATGAATTGCTTTAATGTGAATTGAGATATGATGAGATGTGATGCCATTGTTGTTGGCTATAATGATACAAATGAGATAATTGAGGCATGGTTGCCTAAATGATTATGATAAGATGAGAATGGAATTGATAATGAAATAATGAATGAATTGTGTGTCTAATGTGTTATTCCATTTTCAGAATTTTGTTGTTGGTGGCATGCCTAATAGTAACAGTCTCTTGAAGCTAGGTTGGGCTTGATCCTTGAAGTCAAGTTGGGTTGAAGTTTAGCATGCTTAACTCCCCTTGAAGCTTGATTGGGTCTAGTCCTTGAAGCCTAGTTGAGATGTTACAAACCCCTGAAGCTAGGTTGGGTTTGGTTCTTGAAGCCAAGTTGGGTTGATACTTAGCATGCTTTGTTCCCCTTGAAGCTTGGTTGAGCCTAATCCTTGAAGCCTAGTTGGGATAATGATAATGATAAATGTGATAATTGAACCAAAACATTAACTCTGAAAGTTGAATGGCATATTAGTGTCTTTTGGGCCCATGCTTGTCTTTGTTTCAATGTGATTCATGAATGGTAAAAGAATTGAATAAGATAATGAAATGTAGTGTTATGGGAAATATTAATATATCATTTATGAATATTGTCTTTATGGTTGAAATGTGTGACATTGGCATTGCATTAAAGCATATTGTTATTGTGATTTGTACCACTAAGCCGTTGGCTTAGCGCGATTGTGTTTCATCGCGCAGGTGACAGGGTAGAACCAGAGAGTTTAGCTAGACCGAGTTGAGTCTAGATTCTGAAGCATTGATAAAGGGCTTAAAGATCAAAGACAAACTGCCAAACATGTATATATTTTTATGTTTTATAAACATGGATTTTAATGTATATATATATGTGTAAATACCACTACATTTTCCGCTGCATAATGAATAAACGTTTTATCTATTGTACTTTATAATATGATTTAAATGTTTTAAGTTTTGTTATAATGTTGCTAAATTGAAATATCAGTTTGCTTATTATAAACCGTGGCACTCCTGTACTTGGTATACGTATATTACAGGTGTAGTAGTATGTAGTGTGCGTATACGGGGTATAGGGGTGTTACAATTGTTTTGGTATCAGAGCCTAGGTTTGAGATTCTCAACCTCGGTAAATTGTAAGTAAAAGAAAATTTTGAGTTTTAAAATATGGTTTTTAAATAAAATACATGTTTTGGTATTGGCAGTCTCTGATCTTTAATGAGGTATATTCTGCTGTGTTTGCAGATATAGGTAGTGATGACATCTCAGTCATGTCAGTCCGTAGAAGGTAGTGCTGAGAGTGTAGCTCCTGAAGAGGTTAGAGATGGAGCTACGGTTGATAGAGCTGGAGAGGCACCTGTTCCTGTGCTAGAGAGATCAGCTACTGAAGAGGTTCCGCCAGTTTGGTTAAGGCATGTGGTAGAATTGTTAAGGCAAGCTCCAGTGCAGCAGCTGCCATCACCACCACAGCCTCAAATGCCAGTGAGACATTATGATAAATTGAGAAAGTATGGGGCTGAGGATTTCTTTGGTACTACAGATCTTGCAGTAGCTGAGCAGTGTTTGGATAGAGTTCAAAGAGTATTTATCTAGTTGTAAGCTACTCCTGAAGAGAAACTTGATTATGCTAGATCCTTATTGCAGAATGATGCTTATGATTGGTGGAAGATAATTCCTCATGCTATGGATGATCCACCGACATTGTCTTATGGTGATTTTCTGAGGGAGTTTGAGCAGAAATATAATCCGAGGGAGTATAAGGATGTCAAGAAGATGGAATTTCTGAATCTGAAATAGGAGAACTGGACTGTGACAGAGTATGAGATTGAGTATATCCGGTTGAGTCACTATGCCGGTGGGATTATTTCTGATGAGATTGACCGGTGTAGGAGATTTGAGGAGGGGTTGAGGCCCTCTATTATGTGCATTGTTGCTGATTCTCGGTATCAGGATTTTTCTCAATTGGTTGCCGCAGCTAGAAGTGTTGAAAGAGCACAGGGTATTGTAACAGGGAGACCAGAGTTAGGAGATCCCAGTTTGAAGCAGGGTCTTCATCTATGAAGAGAGGCAGAGGAAGTTTTGTTCTGAGAATTAGTAGGAGCCAGAGGCAGTGAGGTAGGTCAGTTCAGTATCAGAGGCAGAGACCGAGACCTACAGTTTCTGTAGCGAGTGCTCCGACTCCAGTGGTTCAGAGATCCATTCCATCTACATGTGTTCATTGTGGTAGGACACATGGGGGTGCTTGTTGGAAGACGGGTGGATCAGGAGTATGCTTTAGATGTGGGTCACCAGCTCATTTTATTAAAGATTGCCCTGAGATGCAGGAGGATAGACAGACTGATACTGCAGCTTCTCGACCTAGTTTTAGCAGAGGTGGTCAAGGGGGCAGAGGTTTTAGTAGAGGTGGTCGACCTGGAATCAGTCAGAGTGGAGGTTCTACATCTGGAGGTAGTAGACCAGATGAGGCTGGATCTTCTCAGCGAGTGTATGTGATGCAGAGGCAGCCGGATGCTTCAGCAGTTATTGCGGGTACATTTTCTTTATTTTGCATTTCAGTTCTTGCTTTGATTGATCCAGGATCTACTCATTCATACATAAGTGCATCTATCTTGCCTATGTCTGAATTGCATTCTGAGTCCTTAGGATTTGATGTCTTGGTGACAAATCCTTAAGGGCATAGTGTGGTTGTTAGCAAGGTGCACCGAGATAGATTAGTTGTGGTGCAAGGTGAGGAGTTTTTGGGTGATTTGATTGAAATGCATTTTAAGGAGTATGATTTGATTTTAGGTATGGATTGGTTGTCTAAGCATGGAGCTGTGGTAGACTGTCAAAAGAAGTGTGTTACTTTGAGAACTGGTGATGGTAGAAGTGTAATGGTATCTAGTGAGCAGAGACAACTTGCATCCTTGTTGTATCAGCTTTTGCAGCTAGAAAGTTGATTAGAAAAGGGTGTGATGCTTATCTTGCTCATGTTGTGGATACCAGAGTAGTGGGTTCTCAACTTAATAGTATACCCACAGTTGCAGAATTTCCAGATGTTTTTCCAGAGGAGTTGCTAGGGTTACCCCCTGAGAGAGATGTTAAGTTTGGTATCGAGTTTTTGCCTGGTACCACTCCCATCTCTATTACTCCATATCAAATGGCACCTGCTGAGTTAAGAGAGTTGAAGGTGCAGTTGCAGGAGTTGTTGGATAAAGGGTTTGTTCGCCCTAGTGTTTCTCCGTGGGGAGCTCCTGTTTTGTTTGTGAAGAAGAAGGATGGTACTTTGAGGTTGTGCATTGATTATAGGCAATTGAACAAGGTGACTATCAAGAATAAGTATCCTTTGACTAGGATAGATGATCTCTTCGATCAGTTGAAGGGAGCAGCAGTGTTTTCCAAGATTGATTTGAGATCTGGGTACCATCAGTTGAGGGTCAGAGAGGAAGATGTTCCTAAGATAGCTTTTCGCACAAGGTATGGGCATTATGAGTTTTTAGTGATGCCTTTTGGATTGACGAATGCACCTGCAGCTTTCATGGATTTGATGAATAGGGTGTTTAGGCCCTACCTAGATCAGTTTGTGGTGGTCTTCATTAATGATATTTTGGTGTATTCGTGTAATGAAGAGGAGCATGACAAGCATTTGCGAATTGTGTTGCAGACTTTGAGAGAGAAGCAATTGTATGCTAAGTTGTCGAAGTGTGAGTTTTGGCTTGATCAAGTGACTTTTCTCGGTCATATAGTTTCAGTAGATGGTATAAGAGTTGATCCGAGTAAAGTTGAGGCTATTTTGAATTGGAGCCCACCAAAGTCTGTGACTGAAGTTAGAAGTTTTCTAGGTTTGGTAGGCTATTATCGACGCTTTGTGAAGGGTTTTTCTTTGATAGCTACTCCACTCACCAGATTACTTCGAAAGGGAGTTAGATTTGTGTGGACAGATCAGTGTCAAGCTAGTTTTGAGCAATTGAAGAAAATGTTGACTCAAGCGCCTGTTCTTACTTTGTCTGTGGAAGCTAAACCATATGTGATTTATAGTGATGCTTCACATAATGGTTTAGGTTGTGTTTTGATGCAAGAGGGTAAAGTTATAGCTTATGCTTCTCGGCAGTTGAAGCCGCATGAGCTTAATTATCCGACACATGATTTGGAGTTAGCTGCCATAGATTTTGCTTTGATGATTTGGCGACACTACTTGTATGGAGAGAAGTGTTTTATTTATACAGATCATAAGAGTTTGAAATATTTGGGGGGTCAAAGAGAGCTTAATCTTCGGAAAAGACGGTGGTTGGAATTGATTAAAGATTATGATTGTTTGATTGATTATCATCCTAGTAAGGCAAATGTTGTTGCTGATGCCTTGAGTCTGAAGTCTTTGGCAGGTTTGACTGCTTATTCGCTCTCGTTGCTTGTTGAGTTGAGAGCGTTGCATGCTAGTTTTGAATCATGTGATGATGGTGCGTTGTTGGCTCAATTGCAGTTTGAGACCGGTGTTGTTGGATCAGATTAAAGAGGCTGATGAGAAAATTCAGAAGATTGTGTCAGATTGCCAAAATGGGGAGAGCCAAGATTTCCATGTGAGAAGCAATGGTAGCCTTTGGTTCAAAGATAGATTGTGTGTTCCTAATGATGCTAGATTGAGAAAGATTATTTTAGAAGAAGCACATCAATCGGTTTTTGCTATGCACCCCAGGAGTACAAAGATGTATCATGATTTGAAGCAGCATTATTGGTGGTTAGGTATGAAGAGAGATATATCGGAGTTTGTATCCAAGTGTCTCACTTGTCAGAGAGTAAAAGTTGAGCATCAAGTTCCAACTAGGTTGCTTCAACCTTTATCAGTGCCTGAATGGAAATGGGAGAGAGTGACAATGGATTTTGTGTCTAGTTTGCCATTGACTTAGAAGAAGCATGATGCTATTTGGGTGATTGTTAATCTGTTGACAAAGACAGCTCATTTTCTTCCAGTTAGAATGGACTATTCTCTTGAGAAGTTAGCTGAGCTGTATATCAGTGAGATAGTGAAGTTGCATGGAGTTCTAATTTCTTTGGTATCTGATCGAGATCCTCAGTTTACTTCAAGGTTTTGGAGAAGTTTGCATGGTGCTTTGGGTTCTCAATTGCACTTTAGCACTGCTTTTCATCCTCAGACAGATGGGCAGTCAGAGAGAGTAATACAGATTATAGAGGATATGTTGAGAAGTTGTGTCATTGATTTTTCTGGAAGTTGGGACAGATTTTTACCACTTGTGGAATTTGCTTACAATAATAGTTATCAGTCTAGTATTAAAATGCAACCATATGAGGCATTGTATGGTAGAAGATGCAGAACGCCTCTATGTTGGAATGAAGTTGGGGAAAGTAAATTGGTTGGTCCTGATTTAATTAAAGAAACAGAAGAGAAAGTGAAAATAATTCGGGATCGGTTGAAAGCAGCTTCAGATCGATAGAAGTCTTATTCAGATTTGAAGAGGAGAGATATAGAGTTCAATGTTAGAGATAAAGTATTTTTGAAAGTGTCTCCTTGGAAAAAGATTTTGAGATTTGGCAGAAAAGGAAAGCTCAGTCCTCGTTTTATTGGACCTTATGAAGTATTAAAAAGAGTTGGACCAGTTGCTTATCGACTTGCTTTGCCACCTGAGTTGGATAGAATTCACAATGTCTTCCATGTTTCTATGTTGCGGAGGTACAGATTAGATCCATCTCATGTTTTACCAGTTAAATCTATTGAGATGAGTTCGGATCTGACATTTGAAGAATAACCAATTGCTATTTTGGCACATGAAGTGAAAGAGTTCGGAAATAAGAAAGTGCCGCTTGTAAAGGTTCTTTGGAAAAATCATGCAAAGGAAGAGGCAACTTGGGAGAGTGAACAAGCGATGCGATATTAGTATCCTCAACTGTTTCAGACTTGATATCAGGTAATTTCGAGGACAAAATTTCTTTTTAGAGGAGGAGAATTGTAATATCCCAAAGTATACCCTAAAAGTTTTGGAGTAATTATTGTTGTATTTGGATTTAAAGTATATGTTTTATAGAAAGAGAAAGGAAGTAAAGAGAGAGTGTATATGTTGTATATATAGTGATATATACAACATATACAAGTCAAAATGTGGAAGTCAAAAGATTATGATTTAATGATTTTAAATTAAATTAATTATAAGGAAATTAATTTAATGGGAAATTAAGTAGTGGAAGAAGATATTTTAGAATATTTTAATATTAAAATACTTGGTGGATTTTTAAAGGAGGTTTAAGTGGTTAGTAAGTGTTTGACTTTGCTATTGTTCTTTCTTCTTCTTCTTTTCTTTTCTTTTGGCCGGCACTCCATAGCAAGAGAGCTAGAGAGAGATTTGATCTTCCAAACTCAAGGTTGAAGTAAGTTTTCAAGTGATCAAGTTGGAAATTTAAGAGTTTCTTCATCCTTGGTAAGTTTTCCACTTGATTCTTTGATTTTCTTTGAGTTTGTGAGTTGAGGTTGTGGTTGATATATGTTTGTTTGATTGTGGTGTATTTAAGTGTGTTTGGTTTAATTGATTTTGGATTTTGGGGTTGGATTGAAGGAAAGAGTAAGTTTGTTGGAAGAGAAAGTGTTGTTGTAACACCCCTATACCCCGTATACATACACAGCATGCTGATACGATCGTAATATATGTATACTGAATATAGAAATGCCACAGTTTACTAAACAAACGACTCATTACTTTACAAAAACATGAACAAATTTAAATCATTTAAAAGAAATTATAAAAGACAAAAGATAAAATATTTATTTAAAAGCAGCGGAAAATATAACAATTATTTACAAATACTTATACATCAAAACTCGAGTTTTACAAAACATAAATTATATACATGTTTGGCAGTATGTCTTTGATCTTTAAGCTCCACTATCAACGCCTCAAAATCTAGAATCTACTCAGTCTAGAGGAACTCTCTGGTTCTTCTCTGTCACCTGCGCGATGAACCACAATCGCGGTAAGCCAACGGCTTAGTGGTACAAACTATAGTAATATTATACTTTAATGAAATGCAAATGTCATAATCTCAAACATATAAACAATTCTCAAGAATCTCATTATTCATTTATTTCATCATTTATAAATCACATTGAAAACAAAGACAAACATGGGCCCACAAGACACTAAAATGTTATTCAAAGTTCAAAGTTACTGCTTTGGTCCATAATCACAATCATCAAGCCCGTAGGCGATACACATATATATATCTCTATCCATGGATAGGGTAACTGACCCAGTCTCTTGGACCTCAACCCGGCTAAACTCGAGGAGATCCTCAACCCGGCAAGACTGTTACCTGTAACAGACCCAGTCTCTTGGACCTCAACTCGGATGAACCCGAGGAAATCCTCAACCCGGCAAGACTGTTACTATAATTCACATTTTCACATTTATCAACTGGAATCGGCTTACGACCCGGTCTTTTCACCTATCCAGTACTTCATAGGCATGCCGCCAAACCCAGAACTCTTAAGGTTGAATAACACCTTAGACACACCATCTTTTCATTTATATCTTTATACATTTCTTTATCAATTCATTTCTCATTTCATTTTCATCATTATAGCCAACAACCATGGCTTCATATCTCATAATCAAAATAGGCAATCATGCCTTAATCATCTCATTTGCATCATTATAGCCAACAACCATGGCTTCATAACTCATCAAGATGATACACAACATCAATTGTATTAGCACCATCATCATAGCCAATCACATTGCTTTTATATTCCGAATCACATTAAATCAATTCATCATTCAAGTGTACACAACCAATTGCATTAACATACCTTTCATATTTCATCATATCATCAAATATTTTAACCTTGTAATCAATTACTTAACATATGTATAATCAAATATGTTAAATATTAATTCATGTGAGTGTATGCAACAATGTAGTTTGTACTTACCTCAAAACCAACTCACACCAACCTATACACTTCCTCCTTCAAGAATCCTCAACACTGAGGTTAGGGCAATACAAATTCTTCACAACCTAAACCAAAGGTAATCATACACACTCACTTAGAGATACATATAAGATAATAAAGCTAAGAACCAACTAGGGCAAACTCTACACATGACACGCTCAACAACACGGGCGTGTCCCTGACCGTGCCCTAAACTCACAACACAGAAGCTTTGACATGCTCAGAACCACGGGCGTGTCACTGAACATGTAATGCATTCTGTCTCACAGAAAAATTGACACGTCTAGCAACATGGGCGTGTTCATGGCCGTGTCAATTCCTCACCAACACAGTAGCTATGACACGCTCAGTGACATGGGCGTGTCACTGGACGTGTCAATACTACTACTACACAGAAGCTGTGACACGCTCAGTGACATGGGCGTGTCACTGCTCGTGTCACCCATCCAAGAACGCAGAACCATCGACACGCCTAACAACCTGGTCGTACTCATGGGCGTGTCAGGCCAAAAATCCAGATTCCAGCAACATCAACAACACAACCAACAAACCACTTTCTTCCACCATTTCCCACTTCAAACGAACTTAGCTAAACACACCCAAAACCATAACAAACTTGCAAGAATACCAAAACAACTCAAAACATACATCAAACACAAATCATAATCATCACCACAAACCCCAAACCCCAAAATACAACCACAATACTTTCACTTTCAACAACTTACTCTTTCCTTCAATCCAACCCCAAAATCCAAAATCACTAGAACCAAATACTCTTAAACACATCTTAATCAAACATATTCACATACCATCAACAATCAACCAACAAACTCAAACACATCAAAAAAAGAAAATCAAGGAATCAAGAGGAAACTTACCAAGGATGAAGAAACTCTTAAATTTCCAACTTGATCACTTGAAAACTTCCTTAAATCTTGAGTTTGGAAGATCAAATCTCTCTCTTGCTCTCTTGATCTTTGCTAGCCGGCCAAAGGAAGAGAAAAGGAAAGAAAAGAAAGAGAACCACGCAGAAAGAAAGAAAGAAAGAAGAAAAGATAGAAAGCAAAGTCAACATCTCATCCACTATCTCCTCAAAATCCTCTCCTCCAAGCATTTACTATTAAAATATTAAAATATCTCATTCCACTCACTTAATTTTCCATTTCCATTAATTAACTTAATTAATTTAAAATCATTAACTAACCATCTTTGACCTCCACTAACTTGACTTGTATATGTTGTATATATTGCTATATATACAACATATACACTCTCTCTTCACTTCCTTTTTCTTTCCAACTACACACATACATTAAATCCAATTAAAACAACAATAATACCCAAAACTTCTAGCGCACACTTTGGGATATTACAGTTGTGGTTGTGTTTTGGATTTGTGGTGATGATTATGATTTGTGTTTGATGTATGTTTTGTATTGTTTTGGTGTTTTTGCAAGTTATTATGGTTTTTGGGTGTGTTTAGTTAAGTTTGTTTGAAGTGGGAAATGGTGGAAGTAAGTGGTTAGTTGGATGTAGTGTTGATGTTGCCGGAATTTGTATTTTTGGCCTGACATGCCCATTAGCATGACCAGGTCTTTAGGCGTGTCAATGGTTCTGTGTTCTTGAATGGGTGACATGAGCAGTGACATGCCCATGTCACTGAGCGTGTCATAGCTACTGTGATGTTGGTGGATTGACACGGCCATGAACATGCCCGTGTTGTTGGACGTGTTGATGTTTCTGTGAGACAGAATGTTTTACACGTTCATGACACGCCCGTGGTTCTGAGTGTGTCAAAGCTTCTGTGTTGTGAGTTTAGGGCATGGTCAGGGACACGCCGGTGTTGTTGAGCGTGTCATGTGTAGAGTTTGCCCTAGTTGGTCCTTATTCATATTATCTCATGTGTATTATTCCTTTTGAATTAGGTTGTGAAGAGGTTGAATTGCCCTAACCTAAGTGTTGAGAATTCTTGGAAGAGGAAGTGTATAGGTTGGTGTGAGTTGCTCTTGAGGTAAGTACAAACTTACACGGTTGCATACATTTACATGATTTTGAAACTTAACACATTTGGTTGTAAATGTGTTAAGTAATTTACTATATTGTTAATACAATTTGATTAATGTTATGATTGGTATAATGTGAAAGATATGATGATCATTCAAAATGTATATGTAATGCAATTGGTTATGGTGAATACTTTAATGATGAATTGCTTTAATGTGAATTGAGATATGATGAGATGTGATGCCATTGTTGTTGGCTATAATGATACAAATGAGATAATTGAGGCATGGTTGCCTAAATGATTATGATAAGATGAGAATGGAATTGATAATGAAATAATGAATGAATTGTGTGTCTAATGTGTTATTCCATTTTTAGAGTTTTGTTGTTGGTGGCATGCCTAATAGTAACAATCTCTTAAAACTAGGTTGGGCTTGATCCTTGAAGTCAAGTTGGGTTGAAGTTTAGCATGCTTAACTCCCCTTGAAGCTTGATTGGGTCTAGTCCTTGAAGCCTAGTTGAGATGTTACAAACCCTTGAAGCTAGGTTGGGTTTGGTTCTTGAAGCTAAGTTGGGTTGATACTTAGCATGCTTTGTTCCCCTTGAAGCTTGGTTGAGCCTAATCCTTGAAGCCTAGTTGGGATAATGATAATGATAAATGTGATAATTGAACCAAAACATTAACTCTGAAAGTTGAATGGCATATTAGTGTCTTTTGGGCCCATGCTTGTCTTTGTTTCAATGTGATTCATGAATGGTAAAAGAATTGAATAAGATAATGAAATGTAGTGTTATGGGAAATATTAATATATCATTTATGAATATTGTCTTTATGGTTGAAATGTGTGACATTGGCATTGCATTAAAGCATATTGTTATTGTGATTTGTACCACTAAGCCGTTGGCTTAGCGCGATTGTGGTTCATCGCGCAGGTGACAGGGTAGAACCAGAGAGTTCAGCTAGACCGAGTTGAGTCTAGATTCTGAAGCGTTGATAGAGGGCTTAAAGATCAAAGACAAACTGCCAAACATGTATATATTTTTATGTTTTATAAACATGGATTTTGATGTATATATATGTAAATACCACTACATTTTCCGCTGCATAATGAATAAACGTTTTATCTATTGTACTTTATAATATGATTTAAATGTTTTAAGTTTCCTTTTAATGTTTGTTAAATTGAAAGATCAGTTTGCTTATTATAAACCGTGGCACTACTTTACTCGGTATACATATATTACAGGTGTAGTAGTATGTAGTATGCGTATACGGGGTATAGGGGTGTTACAAATGGACTCCATTTCCATTAAGGTAACTTCCACTTCGGCATTGTATCCATATTGTTGGATGAAGGCCTTGTATAGCAAATCCCAACTCTTTTGCGTACCATCATCTAAGGTATTTAACCAGTTTTGGATAACAGGATCCAATGAAAGCATAAAGTACCTTAGAATTTGAGCTTTAGTAGCTCGGGCAGACTGCATAGCAGTGATATATTGCTTCACGTGGAGGTGAGGATTTATGGTTCCATCAAACTTTGCAAAAGATGGTGTAACCCTTAATTTTTTACCCAGTCTGGTCCAATATTTTTTTTATATAGTCCAAAATAATTTTTGTGATATTTTAATTAAATAATACTTATTTTAGTATTTATTATTTATAATTTTTAATAAAATAAAAATGGTAATATGAGTAAAGTTAAAAATAAATATGCTGCGAATTGGCTTGGGGCCTATTCATCGTAGGAAATTCGTTAGACAATTAGAAGTAGGTTTTTTTATTTTTCCTATAAATACCACATTAAAACACAGAATTTGGGAGCTAGACTTTGGGACTTCAGACTTGGGAGGAAAAAGAGGATGGAAAACCCTAAAGAAAAAAAATAAAAAGCAGAGAGCGGCCATGGAGATTAAGAAAGATTAAAACCACAAAAAGGCAGAAGATGGCAAAAGGAATTAGCAACAAGTATCAATCATCAAATCATCAATCCATTAAAGGCAGCAACTGTAACACCCCGATACCCTATATAAGTACTATACATATACTTAGTATACATACAGTAAGTATATAAAGTATAAGGATGTCACTTTTCGTTATCTTTTAAAAACCTGTAACAGAGTTCAAACCATAATACGTTAATTTAAATAACATTTACAAAATCATTATCTTTATCAAAACTCCATTTATACATATAAATATTCTCTTACCAGAAATACATCATAATTAAAAGTTATACATGTATGCATTACCCTCTAGTTGGTCTTGACAAATTCTTACTCTTCTCGTGGCATAACGAAAGACTTCATATCCTTCACCAAGCTACCTGCGCGATTACACATCCGCGCTAAGCCTGAGAGCTTAGTAGTACAAATATAACATATAAACATACATTATAAAAATACTAACATATAATGATATATCAATTCCATGTGTCATTAGTTTCTCATCATGTTTTCCTTTTAAATTGCACCTTTAATATATTTTAACTAATATCATGTATTATATACATATCATTTTTACCAACCACAATTCATCACTAATAATCACCATCAACATAGTTATACCCACATTACATATCATATCATTATCACCAATCATCAATCCAACATTAATACTCACAATCAATATTTCAATATACATATTACATAACATTTCATGTCATTATTTTATTCACAATTCATCAATCATGAATCACAATTCCAACCAAATCCACCATAGATTTCATTACTCGTTTATTACAACATTTATATATATCATATTGACAACAACGACAGACTCGGGCCCAAACGACACTAATATGCCATTCAATTTTCAGAGTAATGCTTTGGTTCATTCATCACATTTATCATTATCATAGACCCAACTAGGCTTCAAGGATTAGGTTCAACCAAGCTTCAAGGGGAGCAAAGCATGCTAAGCATCAACCCAACTTGGCTTCAAGAACCAATCCAACCTAGCTTCAAGGGTTGTAACATCTCAATTAGGCTTCAAGGACTTAGCCAACCTAACTTCAAGAGATTGTTACTCATTTTAGGCATGCCACCAACAACAAACTCTGAAAATGGAATAACACATTAGTTACACAATTCATTTATTACTTTCATTCTCAATTCTCATCATCAATTAGGCAAACATGCCTTATGTCTTTCAATTGAATCATCATAGCCAATCACAATGGCTTCACATCACATTTGAATTATCATAGCCAATCACAATGGCTTCACATCACATTTGAATCATCATTATACATATATACAACATCAATTACATTAGCTAAACAAACCGATCATTAGTTTTACATCTCTTTATGTCTCAATTTACATTATACACTTCATTATTCAAGCATACATAATCAATTTCATTGCACATGTATCTTAAATTCATCATCATATAAACAACATGTCCATTTATAACATTTCAATCATTATTATCAACCATGATGATATCATATTTCATCATTTCTCAAAACACATTGACATCATTCATTATTAAAACATTAATCATAATAAATTGCATTGCATATACCTTTTTGGATGATCCTCATCTCTTCCACACTATACAAATCATAATATTAGTCACATTGTTCATATAACATACTACCATTCATAAGATTCACAATGTATAACATAACATTGTTCATACCTAATCATATGCATCATTAAATGTATGTTCAATCTCCACAAAACAAGAAGAGTAAAGTGTAACACCCCCACATCCAATGCACACACACTACAATCACAACAATGTAGCATAAGTGCACCAAACATAGGGATGCTACGGTTTTCTTCAACATTCAAAACATTTTAAACTTGATACAATACCCTAATCATTATACATTATAGAAATTAAGTCATTGACTTAAAATATAAACATGTTAGATATACATATATACATTTAAATATTACACAGCGGAAGTTATAAATTAGGTACATATTTACATTATAAACATTACTTTACAAAATATAAAAGAAGTATACATGATTGGCAAGTCTGCTCTGATCTTTAAGTCCTCAAAAAAATCAACTCTTCACTGTCTACTCTCACTCGGTCTTGATGAACTCTCGGGTTCAACTCTACCAACTCTATTACCTGCGCGATCAAACACTATCGCGCTAAGCCAACGGCTTAGTAAGATAAAACATGCTAATGTTTTGCTTTGATGCAATGCAATGCCAATTCTCAATCCATATTATACATGTAACATCATATTTCAACATCTTATCATATACCTCATTAGTATTCATTTAATCATTCATAATCAACATTAAGCAATATCAAAAGACAAGCATGGGCCCAAGACACACTAATATGCCATTCAATTTTCAGAGTTAATGGTTTGGTTCTATCATCACATTTATCAATATCATAAACCCAACTAGGCTTCAAGGATTAGGTTCAACCAAGCTTCAAGGGGAGCAAAGCATGCTAAGCTTCAACCCAACTTGGCTTCAAGAACCAACCCAACCTAGCTTCAAGGGTGGTAACATCTCAATTAGGCTTCAAGGATTCAATCCAACCTAACTTCAAGAGATTGTTACACTTATTAGGCATGCCACCAACAACCAACTCTGAAAATGGAATAACACATTAGCCACACAATTCATTTATTATTCAATTATCATTTCCATTCTCAATTCTCAACAACATTTAGGCAAACATGCCTTATTTCTTTCAATTGCATCACATCATAGCCAACCACAATGGCATTGTCTCATATCATGTCTTATTTGAATTATCATTGCATCTTTGATATACATTTCAATATTCATTACTCATGAAACACATTACCATTTACAATGCATAACATAACATTATTCAATCTCAACAGTGCAATTAGGGTAAAGAACAATTGATATGATTCATAGCTTTAGAACCTTACACATGTAATTGATTATATCATTCATTGATTCAAGTGTATTTAAAATGTTTAGGGTTAGGTTTAGGGACCAACCTACCCTTTGAGAACCAAAGCAATGCAAAAAGAACAAGGAAGTAAAACCTTAACCTACACAATTGAGGGACACGGGCAGCCACTTGAGGGACACGGCCAAGCTTGTGGCCGTGTCACTCAAACCAATTGGACAGTAAGAAACACGAGCAAGGGACACGGCCAAGCTTATGGCCGTGTCTCTTAAACCAAAACTCACAGTAGCTAACACGGCTTGGGAACACGGCCGTGTCTCTCAAAACTAATTCAACACACGCAAAAGTTTCATGACTTGGCCGTGTCTCTCCTTTGCTTTTGGACGTGTCTCCCAAAACACAAACCCTAATATGCAAAATTCTCCTCCAATTGCACTCAAACTCATCAAACACCATATAACATGTTTCAAATGAATGAAATCAATGTTCTAAACACAAATTCTACATGTTTATCACAATATTCCTTATTAAAACACATCAACCAAAACATTTAAACATATACCATCTCAAACCCTAAAACCAACTTTACACTTGAACTTCCATTATCAAAATCCATTTAAACTTACAACCTTCACAACCAAACCAACCTCAAATCAATCTTTTAACTAACAATCAACTTTAACATTTGTAAATACATATCAAACACACCAAATCATCAACTCAACAATTCACCATACACCTTAGCCACAACTTCCAAATTAATAAAAGAAAACAAGAAATTACTTACCTTATATGAAGAAATTCCACAAATCTTTCACCAAATCTCTCAATTCCTTCATCAATTTGAGTATAGCATCAAGAACACTTCTCTTTCCCTTTGTCTTCTTCAATGGCCGGCACAAACATGAGAAGAAAAGAAAATTCAACAAAGTCAAATGACTTTTCTTCTTTAAATCTCCACCAAGAGATTTTATCCAAGCAATTACCAAAATGCCCTCAATCATATAACTAACTTTTTGTCTTATATAAGCCCATATATGCAATTATACACTCAACAATAAAATATCTTCTTCCACTAACCAACACCTTGACTCTTCTTTGACCCATTTATATGTTATATATATCAACATATACACAACATATACCATTCTCTCTAAACCCTAAATCCTTCCCAAAACACATATACTTTTCTTTTCTCAATTCTTTATCTTGCAATTTAAAACAACCACAATAACAACAACATACAAAACTTCTAGGGCATAAATGAGGATATTACAATTCTCCCCCTCTAAAAAGAAATTTCGTCCTCGAAATTACCTGATATCAAGGCCGAAACAGCTGAGGATATTGCTCTCGCATGGTTTGCTCATTCTCCCAAGTTGCTTCTTCTTTTGCATGATTCTTCCAAAGAATTTTCACTAATGGCACTCTCTTGTTCCTCAATTCTTTCACTTCCCGTGCCAAGATAGCAACTGGTTCCTCTTCAAATGTCAAGTCTGGGCTCACTTCAATAGATTCAAATGGCAACACATGAGATGGATCCAACCTGTACCTTCTCAACATAGAAACATGAAACACATTATGAATACAATCCAACTCAGGTGGCAAAGCAAGCCGATAAGCCACTGGCCCAACTCTTTCCAATACTTCATATGGTCCAATGAAACGAGGACTCAATTTTCCTTTCCGACCGAACCTCAAAATCTTCTTCCAAGGAGATACTTTCAAAAATACCTTATCCCCAACATCAAACTGAATATCTCTCCTTTTCAGATCCGCATAAGACTTCTGTCGGTCTGAAGCTGCTTTCAATCTGCCTCGAATCAACTTCACTTTCTCTTCAGTTTCTTGAATCAAATCAGGCCCAATCAACTTGCTATCACCAAGTTCACTCCAACAAAGAGGTGTTCTGCACCGTCTGCCATACAATGCCTCGAATGGGGCCATTCCGATGCTGGATTGGTGACTGTTGTTGTAAGCAAACTCCACAAGAGGTAAGAATCTATCCCAACTTCCAGAGAAATCGATGACACAGCTTCTCAACATATCCTCAACAATCTGTATCACCCTCTCAGACTGTCCATCCGTCTGTGGATGAAAAGCAGTACTGAAGTGTAGTCGAGAACCCAAAGCTCTGTGCAAACTCTTCCAAAATCTTGAAGTAAACCTGGGATCTCGATTAGACACCAAAGAAGTTGGAACACCATGCAATTTCACAATCTCCTGGATGTACAGCTCAGCCAACCTCTCCAAAGAATAATCCATCCGAACTGGGAGGAAATGAGCTGTCTTAGTCAATATATCCACAATCACCCATATGGCATCATGTTTCTTTTGTGTCAATGGCAAACCAGACACAAAGTCCATGGTCACTCTATCCCACTTCCATTCTGGCACTGACAACGGTTGAAGCAACCCAGTTGGAACTTGATGCTCTGCTTTAACCTTCTGACAAGTGAGACATTTCGATACAAACTCAGCAACGTCTCTCTTCAACCCAATCCACCAGTAATGCTGTCTCAAATCATGATACATCTTGGTGTTGCCCGGATGCATAGAAAACATCGACTGATGTGCCTCTTCCAAAATGACCCTCTTCAAATCAGCATTATCAGGTACACACAATCTGTTCTTGAACCATAGGCTCCCATCATTCCTCACAACAAAATCTCTACTCTCTCTACTCTGACAATCTGCAATAATCTTCTGAATCTTCTTATCAGTCAACTGAGCCTCTTTGATCTGATCCAACAAAACCGGCTTCAATTGCAACTGTGCCAATAATGCACCATCATCACAAAGTACAAAACTGGCATGCAAAGCTCTCAACTCAACAAGCAACGACAGCGAGTAAACTGTTAAACCAGCTAAAGACTTCCGACTTAAGGCATCAGCAACTACATTTGCTTTACCTGGATGATAATCAATCAAGCAGTCGTAGTCTTTAATCAATTCCAACCATCTCCTCTGCCGAAGGTTGAGCTCTTTCTGAACACCCAAATACTTCAAACTTTTGTGATCAGTGTAAATGAAACATTTCTCCCCAAACAGATAATGGCGCCAAATCTTTAATGCAAACACAATGGCTGCCAATTCCAAATCATGGGTGGGGTAGTTAAGCTCATGCAGTTTCAACTGACGAGATGCATAAGCTATAACTTTCCCTTCTTGCATCAGCACACATCCCAAACCACTATGTGACGCATCACTGTAGATCACATATGGTTTGCCTTCTACAGGTAAAGTAAGAACAGGCGCTTGAGTCAACATATCTCTCAACTGCTCAAAGCTAGCCTGACACTGATCCGTCCACACAAATCTCACTCCCTTATGAAGCAATCTAGTGAGTGGAGTAGCTATCAAAGAAAACCCTTTCACAAACCGCCGGTAATAGCCTGCCAAACCCAGAAAACTTCTAACCTCTGTCACTGACTTGGGTGGACTCCAATTCAAAATTGCTTCAACTTTACTCGGATCAACTCTGATGCCTTCTGCTGAAACAATATGTCCAAGAAAAGCTACTTGATCCAACCAGAACTCACACTTCGACAATTTGGCAAATAACTGCTTTTCTCTCAAAATCTGCAACACAATCCGCAGATGCATATCATGTTCCTCTTCATTCCTCGAATACACCAGGATATCATCGATGAAGACCACTACAAACTGATCCAAATAGGGCCTAAACACCCTATTCATCAAATCCATGAAAGCTGCAAGTGCATTCGTCAGACCAAAAGGCATAACTAAAAATTCATAATGCCCATACCTGGTCCGAAATGCGGTCTTCGGAACATCTTCAGCTTTGACTCTCAGCTGATGGTACCCAGATCTCAGATCAATTTTAGAAAACACAGCTGCATCCTTCAATTGATCAAAGAGATCATCGATTCTAGGCAAAGGATATTTATTCTTAATTGTCACCTTGTTCAATTGCCTATAGTCGATACATAACCTCATGGTACCATCTTTCTTCTTCACAAACAGCACAGGAGCTCCCCAAGGAGAAACACTGGGGCGAATGAATCCCTTATCCAACAACTCCTGTAATTGCACTTTTAACTCTCTTAGTTCTGTTGGTGCCATTCTGTAAGGAGTAATCGAGATAGGAGTGGTACCAGGCAACAATTCAATACCAAACTCCACCTCTCTCTCAGGCGGCAATCCTGGCAACTCCTCAGGAAAAACATCAGGGAACTCTGCAACTGTGGCAATGCTATCAATAGGAGAACTTCTTACTCTAGTATCTATCACATGAGCAAGATAAGCTTCACATCCCTTTCTAATCAACCTCCTGGCTGCAACAGCTGAAACAAATAAGGAGGCTAACTGTTCCTGCTCATTAGATACTATCACCTCTCTACCATCACTAGTTCTCAAAGAAACAATCTTCTTTTTACAATCCACCACAACTCCATGTCGAGATAGCCAATCCATGCCTAAAATCACATCATATTCCTTAAATGGCATCTCAATCAAATCTCCAAGGAACTCCTCACCCTGCACCCTCACTGCACTATCCCGATGCACTTTACTCACAATCACACTATGCCCTAACGGATTTGTCTCCAAAACATCAAATCCTAGGGACTCAGCATGCACATCAAACACAGGCAATACAGATGCACTAATATAAGAATGGGTGGAACCCGGATCAATCAAAGCAAGTACTGCAGTATCAAATAAAGAAAAAGTACCAGCTATGACCGCCGATGCATCCGGCTGTCTCTGCATAACATACATCCTCTGGGAAGAACCAACCTCCTCCGGTCTAGTTTCCCTGGATGTAGCACCACCTCTAGAACTGAACCCTGCTCTACCACCTCGGCTGGCACCTCTGCCTCCTCTACCTCCCCTCACACTGGCTCGAGAAGCGGCAGAATCAACTGGCATAAACTCCTGTCTCTCCGGACAGTCTCTCACAAAGTGATCCGGTGACCCACACCTGAAACAAACCCCTGCAACACCAGCCTTCCAACAAGGACCACCATGTGGCCTCCCACAATGGATGCAGATAGGTAAGGTGGATCTCTGAACCATAGGGGTCGGAGCACTTGCCACTGAAGCTGCAGGTCTATATCTTTGCCTCTGGAACTGCACTGATCTACCTGCTGGTCTCTGGCTCCTACTACTCCGAGGAACAAAGCTTCCTCTACCCCTCTTTGCTGAAGAAGACCCTGCCTCGAACTGAGGCCTTCTCACTCTGACCTCTTCCTCTGATGCAGCTGCAATCACTTGAGCCCTTTCTACATCTCGAGCTGCTGCCACTAGCTGGGAGAAATCGTGATATCTAGACCCGGCCACTAAGCACATGATAGAGGGTCTCAATCCCTCCTGAAACCTCCGGCATCTATCTATCTCATCAGCAATAATGCCACCAGCATAATGACTCAATCTAATAAACTCAACCTCATATTCAGTTACAGTCTTGCTATCTTGCTTCAAGCTCAAGAACTCCATCTTCTTCATATCCTTATACTCCCTTGGAGTATACTTCAACTCAAATTCTCTCAAGAAATCAGTGTAAGACAGTGTTGGAGGATCATCCATAGAATGGGGCACCGTCTTCCACCAATCGTAGGCATCCTTCTGTAGCAAAGATCTTGCATAGTCAAACTTTTCCTCTGAGGTGGCTTGCAACTGAACAAATACTCTCTGAACTCTGTCAAGCCACTGTTCTGCCACAGCTGGATCAACTGTGCCTAAGAAATCCTCCGCTCCATATTTCCTCAGTTTATCATAATGCCTTACTGGTACTGAAGGCTGAGGGGGTGGTGGCTGTGGTTGCACAGGTGCTTGTCTCATAGCTTCCATCATATTCCTAAACCAGGCTGGCGGAACCTCATCACCTACTGGTCTACCCGACCCAGAAACAGGTGCCTCACCATCACTATCAACCCTAGCTCCATCCTCAGGAGCAACGCTCTCCTCACTACCCTCAACCGATTGTCTCAAATGAGGATCCATCAACACCTACACTGCAAACACAAAAAAAAGGACACACCTTATTAAAGATCAGAGGTTGCCAATCCCAAACATATGTGTTATTTAAAACCACTTTTTAAGTAAAAATATTCTTTTTATTACATTTTACCTAGGTTGAGAATCTCAAACCTAGGCTCTGATACCAAAACAATTGTAACACCCCCACATCCAATGCACACACACTACAATCACAACAATGTAGCATAAGTGCACCAAACATAGGGATGCTACGGTTTTCTTCAACATTCAAAACATTTTAAACTTGATACAATACCCTAATCATTATACATTATAGAAATTAAGTCATTGACTTAAAATATAAACATGTTAGATATACATATATACATTTAAATATTACACAGCGGAAGTTATAAATTAGGTACATATTTACATTATAAACATTACTTTACAAAATATAAAAGAAGTATACATGATTGGCAAGTCTGCTCTGATCTTTAAGTCCTCAAAAAAATCAACTCTTCACTATCTACTCTCACTCGGTCTTGATGAACTCTCGGGTTCAACTCTACCAACTCTATTACCTGCGCGATCAAACACTATCGCGCTAAGCCAACGGCTTAGTAAGATAAAACATGCTAATGTTTTGCTTTGATGCAATGCAATGCCAATTCTCAATCCATATTATACATGTAACATCATATTTCAACATCTTATCATATACCTCATTAGTATTCATTTAATCATTCATAATCAACATTAAGCAAAGACAAGCATGGGCCCAAGACACACTAATATGCCATTCAATTTTCAGAGTTAATGTTTTGGTTCTATCATCACATTTATCAATATCATAAACCCAACTAGGCTTCAAGGATTAGGTTCAACCAAGCTTCAAGGGGAGCAAAGCATGCTAAGCTTCAACCCAACTTGGCTTCAAGAACCAACCCAACCTAGCTTCAAGGGTGGTAACATCTCAATTAGGCTTCAAGGATTCAATCCAACCTAACTTCAAGAGATTGTTACACTTATTAGGCATGCCACCAACAACCAACTCTGAAAATGGAATAACACATTAGCCACACAATTCATTTATTATTCAATTATCATTTCCATTCTCAATTCTCAACAACATTTAGGCAAACATGCCTTATTTCTTTCAATTGCATCACATCATAGCCAACCACAATGGCATTGTCTCATATCATGTCTTATTTGAATTATCATTGCATCTTTGATATACATTTCAATATTCATTACTCATGAAACACATTACCATTTACAATGCATAACATAACATTATTCAATCTCAACAGTGCAATTAGGGTAAAGAACAATTGATATGATTCATAGCTTTAGAACCTTACACATGTAATTGATTATATCATTCATTGATTCAAGTGTATTTAAAATGTTTAGGGTTAGGTTTAGGGACCAACGTACCCTTTGAGAACCAAAGCAATGCAAAAAGAACAAGGAAGTAAAACCTTAACCTACACAATTGAGGGACACGGGCAGCCACTTGAGGGACACGGCCAAGCTTGTGGCCGTGTCACTCAAACCAATTGGACAGTAAGAAACACGGGCAAGGGACACGGCCAAGCTTATGGCCGTGTCTCTTAAACCAAAACTCACAGTAGCTAACACGGCTTGGGAACACGGCCGTGTCTCTCAAAACTAATTCAACACACGCAAAAGTTTCATGACTTGGCCGTGTCTCTCCTTTGCTTTTGGCCGTGTCTCCCAAAACACAAACCCTAATATGCAAAATTCTCCTCCAATTGCACTCAAACTCATCAAACACCATATAACATGTTTCAAATGAATGAAATCAATGTTCTAAACACAAATTCTACATGTTTATCACAATATTCCTTATTAAAACACATCAACCAAAACATTTAAACATATACCATCTCAAACCCTAAAACCAACTTTACACTTGAACTTCCACTATCAAAATCCATTTAAACTTACAACCTTCACAACCAAACCAACCTCAAATCAATCTTTTAACTAACAATCAACTTTAACATTTGTAAATACATATCAAACACACCAAATCATCAACTCAACAATTCACCATACACCTTAGCCACAACTTCCAAATTAATAAAAGAAAACAAGAAATTACTTACCTTATATGAAGAAATTCCACAAATCTTTCACCAAATCTCTCAATTCCTTCATCAATTTAAGTATAGCATCAAGAACACTTCTCTTTCCCTTTGTCTTCTTCAATGGCCGGCACAAACATGAGAAGAAAAGAAAATTCAACAAAGTCAAATGACTTTTCTTCTTTAAATCTCCACCAAGAGATTTTATCCAAGCAATTACCAAAATGCCCTCAATCATATAACTAACTTTTTGTCTTATATAAGCCCATATATGCAATTACACACTCAACAATAAAATATCTTCTTCCACTAACCAACACCTTGACTCTTCTTTGACCCATTTATATGTTATATATATCAACATATACACAACATATACCATTCTCTCTAAACCCTAAATCCTTCCCAAAACACATATACTTTTCTTTTCTCAATTCTTTATCTTGCAATTTAAAACAACCACAATAACAACAACATACAAAACTTCTAGGGCATAAATGAGGATATTACATAAAGTACCATCACAGTAGCCAACACACCCAAGGGACACGGCCAAGCTTGTGGCCGTGTCTCTCAACCAAAAGCCTCTCAACCAAAAGCAACAAAAACCAACATGGGCAAGGGACACGGCCGTGTCCTCACCAAAAATCATCCAACACGGCCAAAATTCCAAAGACTTGGCCGTGTCTCCTCCAAAAATCACCCAACAATGCCACAATTCCAAAGACTTGGCCGTGTCTCTCAAAAATCCATAGTTTGGCTGTGTCTCTTCCCTTGGTTTTGGCCGTGTCTCTCATGTATATGAACCCTAAAAATGGCCAACTCTCATTTGGTTGAATAAAAACACCTCATGCACATTACAACCTCATTCAAATGGATATAATCAATGTTATTAACACATATTCATCACAATATACACATTAACAATACATCAACAATCCATTTAATCATTTACCATTTCAAAACCCTAAACCAACCATCAATCTTACTTGTCATCTTCAAACCAAATCCAACACTAATTCAACATTTTTAACTTATAATCAATCTCAAACACACCTATTCCTAATCTCAACACATCACCACCCATCTCAAACATAACTTCAAAAATAACAAAGATAAACAAGAGAGTACTTACCTTAGATGAAGAAATTTCACAAATCTCCAACCAAAACCTTTGATTCTTCCTTCAATTTGATTCTAGTATCAAGAACACCTCTTGTTCTCTCTTTTGTTTAAGATGGCCGGCCAACCATGGAGAAGAGAAGAAGAAGAAATGAAGAAAAGACAAATCATCATCTCTTTAAATCTCCACCATGCATTTCACAAAGAGAATTACCTAAATGCCCTCTTCAACATAATTAAACCTCCTTTCATTTAACATGCCCTTAATAGTAATTTCACTTAGCACAAGTTAAAATATCCTCTTACCTTGACTCCCCATTTGACCAACTTATATGTTATATATATTACAATATACACAACATATACATTCTCTTAACACACTCATTTCCTTTACAAATACATATATACATTTAATTCAAATCAAAACAACAATTGTATCCAACTTCTAGGGCACACATTGGGATATTACAGCAACACTGCCTTTGTCTTTGTTCATCCAGAAGAAAATTGTGGAGGAACCAACGAATGGAGGTTTGATTATAAATCTTTGATTTGATGTTATTTACAATATTTCTATCATTTGTTTTTGATATTAAGTAAGGAATGTAAATTATTAAACTTAATATGTTTTGCATTAAATCGTACATTCATTTAGTAGCCTTAGTCAGTAATCAAAAGTTTAAAACCCTAAAATTGTTGTTCTCTTTCCATAAAATTTAAAACCCTAAATTGTTTCTCTCCCATTTCCAAAACTTCAAAACCCTAAACTACTCTTCTGCTTCCAAAAACCTTACAAAACCCTAAATTGTTTCTTCTGTTTCCAAAGGCTTTAAAACCCTAAATTGTTTTCCCCTAACTATTTTCATCTAAACCCAAACTTTTTGTCCAAAATTTCCAAATGTTTTCTTAAATCTCCAAACCCTAATCTTCTTTACAGTTTCTAAAAATCATTATTATTTTTATAAAACTCTAAAATGTTTTCTTAAATCCTAAGATCAAATTTCGCTAGCGATGAAAAATTTTATCTCCGATTTTACCGTCGCAAATTTTTCCTACGATGAATTGGCCCGTGGCCCTCGCCCAAGCCGCGCCTAGCTCAGGCCCAGCCTGTGCCTAGCCCTCGTGCCCAACCCATAGGAAATTTTCACCGGCGCAATTTTTGCCAGCGTAATTTTTTCTGAAACCCTATTCTACTTGGTTTTGGTTTTTAATTTTATTTCCTAAATGGTTTTTATTTCCTTAACCAATTAGTATTCAGTTTTTATTTTTCTTATAAATACCACATCAAAACACACAGAAAGAGATCTAGAGACTAGAGACTTTAATTTTTTTTAAAAAAAAAAAAGAGAACCTCAAGCTTGAAGGATCAAGAGGCAGCAAACAACAAGCAGTCCATCAAAGGCAGCCCACATTCTCTTTGTTATTATTCAACCAAAATTCAAAATTGTGGTGGAACCAACAACGGAGGTTTGAATCTCTATTTACTTGTTTATCTTTACAGTTGCTTTATCATTCAAGTTGGATTAATTGTTTAAATGTACAATAGATGATCAATTGTTCTACTTACCATCCGAATTCTATTTAAAACTTGAAAAATTATTTTTCAAAACCTTAATTCCTTAATACCCATAAAATTAATTTCTAAAATCTAAAACCCTAATTACACTTTTTTAAAACCACAAAATAATGATTTGTTTTCTCAAAACTATAATCAATTCTATTTTTCTAAGATTTATAGTAGCTTGTTTCTTCCAATTCTGAAACCCTATTTTCTAAATCTTAAACCTTAAAATCTAAATTTTCAACACCAAAACCTACAAATCTAAAAGCCAATTTTTTTAAATTTTTTTAGGGCGCTACCCCTTGACCTCGCCTGCTAATCGGCTAGCAGGACCACCGTATGGGCTCGTCGAAGGGGTCAATATTCATTTGTATATTATAAGCCTTTGTGTTTAACTCCCTTTATTTATAAACCCTATGTAGACCCTTAATTTTTGACCCATTCCGGTCCGTTATTTCTTATATAATCCAGAATAATTTTTGTGGTATTTTAGTTAAATAATATTTATTTTAGTATTTATTTTTTATAATTTTTAATAAAATAAAAATAATAAATAAATAATAATAAATAAATAAATAAAAATAAAAATTGACTACGAAAAAATCGACGAGGAAAACATTCATCAACGAAAGAAATTGGCCAAGGCCAATTTCGCCCGCAGAAACTTCCTGCGGGCAAAATGGCCAAGGCCATTTCGCCCGTAAGAACTCGCAATTTCCCCGCAGCAGTTTTTTTCACCAGCAAAATTTTTTAACGCAAATTTTTTCGAAACCAAATTCTATTTGGTTTTGGTTTCTTTTCCTAAATTAATCTTAGTTTCCTTAAACAATTAGAGTTAATCTTATAAAATTTCCTATAAATAACACTAAAAAACATAGAAAAAAGGAGGACTTTAGAGGAGAACTTTGGACTTGGATCGGAGAGTGGGACTTTGATTAGGTGATCAAAACTTGGTTTACAAAAAACCCTAGGCAGAGAAGATTAGCAACAAGCAAAGCCATCAATAATTCATCAAAGGCAGCAACCTGGCCTTTATCTTTGTTCATCCAGAAAGCAACTTTTGGTGGAACCAACGAACAGAGGTATGAATCTCTATTTTCTTTTTTTACAGTAGCTTCAATCACTGAAAATTAACAAATTATTTCTTCTGTCTCTTCTAAACCTTAAAACCCTAAAATGTTTTTTCCAAATACCTTAAAAACCCTAATTCGTTTCTTTTGTTTCCAAAAACCTTAAATCATCCTTCTGTTTCCAAAAACTTCAAAAACCCTAAATTATTTTATTAATTTCCAAAACCCTAATCTCTATTTCAAAAAGTCAGTAGCCTTATTTTTAAGCATCAAAAGCTTTAACCCTAATTAATCCTTCTTTCCAAAATCACACAGTAAGCATTATTCTTTTAAAAATAACACTAGTTTCTTCCAATTTCAAAACCCTATTTTCTAAATCTTAAACCCTAAAATCTTAATTTTTAATACTGAAACCTACAATCCTAAAAGCCAGTTTTAAAATTCTTTGGGGTCCGGGCCTCAACCCCATAAGGGGCGCTGCCCCCTTGTCCCCCGCCGGCTAACCAGCTAGCGGGACCGCCGTGTGGGCTCGGGTCAATATTTATTTATGTATTATAAATCTTTATGTTTAACTTCCTTTATTATGATTATTCAAAATACAGTAGCTTTATTCCAAATACAAACCTAAATCCTAATTTATTCAAACCATAAATTCAAATTCTGTTTTCAAATCTTCACAGTAACTTTTTATAATTTTATTCACTGGGATATTTTAATCTTTCATATAACTCCCTTAAAGACTTTCTATATTTGTTTCATCCAAAAATACTTAAGTAGTTATTATAGTCAATACTAAAACCTTACTTACCTTTGATCTCGACAAAACAAAATGAAGGTTTCAAACCATAAAACCCTAATTTCATAATTTTACCCCTCAAACCCTAATTTGATCAGTCAAAGAACCTTACTAATTTCTTAAATTTATAAAACCCTAATCCCTTTCAATTCTCTTAAAAACTATAGTAGCCTAAACAAATAACAATAATAATATCTTAAGATTCCAAAACCCTAAAATATTAATTAAAGAACTTTAAATAGAAACAGTAAACCTCAATTTGCATCTTTACTTGCTTTAATTTTAGATTTGATTATGTAGTCTATTATGTGCTTTGATGGTTGATTTATTTAAGCACAATGCTTGATTTATTTAATTTATCATGGATAAATGTTAATTATATATTTTAATTGATGTTTAATATCTTTGATGAATGATTTATTTATAACGAATGGTTATTGACTTTTATCAATTTATTTTGATTTTCCAAAAGTGTAAGAGGCATGTTTCCACTTTGTGGGTACCTTATTAGTTAAATATCATGTAATTTAAATTGCTTTTATATTTTGGACCAATGTAAAGGACATGTTTCTACCTTTTGGTGGGTGTCCTATTTAGTATAGACATGAACGATGTAAGGACATGTTTTCATCCTTCGATGGGTGTCCATTTATTTATTTTGCTTGGACATTGCTTTGAATTTAATATAATGATGCTTTATTTTGATTGTTGCATGTAATATGGATAATATTGTTATATTTAAGAATTTTATAATATTAAGACCTGTAAAGGAGGCCGGTTCCAATGAACCGGGCGTTGTGGGGGTGCTGGGCCATTTCTCATCTTCCCCATACGTATCTAACTTTCCGAACCCATTAGGGGGTTGGGGATTCCTTAGGAATCGAGTCATCCACCCCTTTCTTTTTCCCGGCCCGTTCGGGTGGCGACTCCATTTTCTCCGAACTTAGGTTTGTGTTCTCTAAGGCCCTGAGCCTAAATAGTGCCAAAGTCGCAAGAACCATTCCACCGGGAGTGGGGCAAAAATCCCCGCTCACACCCTAATTTGGTTATTAAAATTCTAAAACCCTAAATTTATACATTTATTACTTTATTTAATTTTAAATTTGATTATATAGTTTATTATATGTTTTGATGATTGATTTATTTAATTTCAATATTTGATTTGTTTATCATGGATGGATGATTTCTTTATTATTTTTATTTTGGTTTTAAAAATTGTAAGAGGTATGTTTCCATGATTTGGTACCCCATTATTTAATCTTTATGTAATTTAGATTATTTTCATATTTTGGAATTAATGTAAAGGACACGTTTCTACCTTTTGGTGGGTATCCTATTTAATTTTATATATGGATGATGTAAGGACATGTTTCCATCCTTGGATGGGTGTCCATTTATTTATTTTGTTTGGACATTGCTATGATTTTAATAAAGTATTTATTTATTCTTATGATCGCATATAGTATGGATAATATCGTTATATTTAAGAATTTTTTAATATTAAGACCTGAAAAGGAGGCCGGTTCCAATGAACCGGGCTTTGTGGGAGTGCTGTGCCATTTCTCACCTTCTCCACACGAACCCAACTTTTCGAAGGGTTGGGGATTCCTTAGGAATCGAGTCATCCACCCCTTTCTTTTTCCCAGCCCATCCGGGTGGTGACTCCATTTTCTCCTAGCTTAGGCCTGCGTTCTCTAAGGCCCTAAGCCTAAACAGTGCCGAAGTCGCAAGAACCATTCCACTGGAGTGGGGGCAAAAATCCCTTCTCACAGTGGCGACTCCACTGGGGATAAGAGAAGTTGATTCCATTGGTCTTTATATTATTCTATTATTTCTTATCATGATATTATCCATTGCATCATTTAGATTACATCGTGTGCGTGAGTTAGGATGCCCATGTTACCTGTGTTGTTTTATGTGAGGGATACCGTACTTTCACTCAAGGTATGGAGATCAAACATGGCATAAGCACTCATAGTGTAGACCCTTAATTTTTGACCCAGCCCGGTCCAATATATTTTCATTAGTCCAAAATAATTTTTGTGTTGTCCAATATATTTTTTAGTCTAAAACAATTTTTATTATTTTAATTAAATAATATTTGCTTTAATAATTAAAAAAAATAAAAAAATAATAATAATAAACAAAAAATGAAAATAAAAAAAGAGAGAAAAAGAAAGAAAAGAAAAGAAAGAAAAAAAAAAGAAAAAAGAAAAAGGGAGAAAAGAAAAAAGGAAAACAGAAAAGAAAGATAAAATCTAAAAAGGCAGTTCAGAAAGCCAACTGAGTTCTTGTGAGCAGGGATTTTTGCCCCCACTCCCGGTGGAATGGTTCTTGCTACTTCGGCACTGTTTAGGCTCGGGGCCTTAGAGAACACGGACCTAAGTCCGGAGAAAATGGAGTCGCCACCCGGACGGGCCGAGAAAAAAGAAAAGGGTGGATGACTCGATTTCTATGAAATCCCCAACCCCCTAATGGGTTCGGAAAGTTGGGTACGTGTGGGGAAGGTGAGAAATGGCCCAGCACCCCCCACAACGCCCAGTTCATTGGAACTGGCCTCCTTTACAAGTCTTAATATTATAAAAGTCTTAAATATAACAACATTATACATATTACACACAATAATTAAAAGAAAGCATCAATATATCAAAGCAAGGTCCAAGCAAAATAAATAAATGGACACCCATTCGAAGATGGAAACATGTCCTTACATTGGTTCTAAAATAGAAAAGCAATTTAAATTACATGACTTTAACTAATGAGGTACCCACTAAGTGGAAACATACCTCTTACAACATTTAAAAATCTAAATAAATTGATAAAAGTAAATAACCATTCATCATAAATAAATCATTTATCAAAGGTATTAAATATCAATAAAAAGTAAACATCCATCAATAATAAATTAAATAAACCAAGTATTGAACTTAAATAAATTAAAGCATATAAAATATATCAAAGCATAATCAAATATAGAATTGAATAAGGCAAATAAAAATCCAAATTATAGCTACTGCTTCCATTTAGGATCCTTTATTTCATGTGTTTAGGGTTTTGGATTTTATAGAATTAGGCTACTGTGACTTTAAAAGAAATAAAATAGATTAAGGATTTTATGTTTTAAAAGGTTGGCAAGACTCTTTGATTGACCAAATTAAGGTTTGAATGGTGAAATCATGAAACTAGGGTTTTGAACATTTTAAAATACTTTTGATTTGTGGTTTTAAATGATGATTTCAAGCTTACTGTGTAAAATTAAAATATTTGTGTTAATATGATTTTTAAGGTTTAAAAGGATTAGGGTTTATAAAAAAATTAGGCTTTAAGGCTTTAAAGGGCTAGGGTTTTATTATTTTAGGTTTGGAGTTGAGTTAGGGTTTAGTGTTTTAAAATTAGGGTTTTTGGTGATGCATGAAGCTTTTAGGATTTGAAAATCAATTTGATGGTTTTATGAAGTTTTATGAAAATAAACAAAAGATTTAAAGTTTTTAAAAGCAAAAAGGTAGTTTTTAAGGCTTTTGGAAATAAATAGAATATAATTTAGGGTTTTGATAATTTGGAAAGTAAATTAGGGTTTTCAAGTACGAAATAAGGTTTTAACTTTAGAAAAACTAAATTAATGTTCTAGGTTTTTTAATTTTGAAAGACACAATATCATGAATTAAGCTACTATAATAAAACAAAAAAAATAATTTAAGAGCTCAAACCTTGGTTCGTGAGTTACACCCAAAAAATTGCTTCTTGGATCAACAAAAACAAAGGCAGTTGATGCCTTTGATGAATTGCTTGAATTTTTTTTTGACTCTCTCACAAAATCAGCTTGGTTCCACTGCTTTCCTTCACAAATTCGGTTTGCCACTTCAATTTCTTCCCAATTTTTCTCCTCTTTTCTGTGTTGTTTAATCCATATTTATAGAAGTTTTTTGATTTTTTTTCCTAGTTGCTCATAGCATACATTATAGAATAAGAAAAGGAAACCGAAACCTAATTGTATTAGGTTTCAAAAAATTTGCGTCGGAAAATTTTGCTGGCGAAAAAAACTGCTGTGGAAAAATTACGCTGGCGAAATAATTTGCCGCTGTTGGCTGCGGCAGGGGGCGGGGAATCAGCCTGTAGGCCATTTCGCTTGCAGGAAATTCCTGCAGGAGAAATGGCCCACGGCCAAGCCCGCGCTGGAATTTTAGCGATGATTTTTTCGTCGCCGATTTTTTCGTTGCCGATTTTTATTTTTATTTTTATTCATTTATTTTTATTTCTTATTAATAAAAATTAGATAATAAAGCAAAAATTATTTAATTAAGATAACAAAAATTATTTTGGACCAATTAAAATATATTAGACAACACAAATTATTTTGGACTAAACAAAATATATTGGACTGGACTGGTTCAAAAATTAAGGGTCTACAGTTTGCCTCCTGCTTTAATAATCTGAAACTTTAGTGAAAGAGAGTGAAAAGAAATAAGACTTGATTTTTGAGATGGTGGTGTTTTTGGGTTCTGGACCCAGTTCGAGTTCTGGACTCAAGGATAATTCTAGGTTCTGGACCTAAGGGAAATTTGGGTTCTGGACCAGAGCTAAGTTCTGGACTTAGAAATAATTCTAGGATCTGGACCAAATGTTAAAATTTGGGTTCTAAACCCGAGCTAAGTTCTTGGACTTAGAAATAAAATATAGGTTCTAGACCTAAGGAAAATTTGGGTTCTAGACCCGGTTCGAGTTCTGGACTCAAGGAAGATTTCTAACTAGGGCCAAAACATTCATGTACGGACTGCCACTTCTCGCATGTATTTTTGACATGATGTGCTCCACGTTAGGCTTTCTTAAACATCTCAAATGTACTCCATCAGGCCATCTTCGATATAACTTTCCATGGAACGTGATGTGTTGCAATGACCACCGCCTTATGGCTCTTCTCTCTTTCTTTGTTGCCCCTAGCAGGTATTCTCTTTCCTCCAAAAATCGTCTTATAGTATCATACCACACATCATGGTCTGTATCAACTTCCATGATTGTCTCATATTCATAGCAAGGAGTTGATGAACTGGTCAAGATTAGAGGCTTAAGGAATATGCTAACAGGGTTTTCCCATACCAAAGCCAATGTGGCTAGGGCATCAGCCATCTGATTTTCTTCCCTTGATAGGTGTGTGAACTTACACACCTTAAAGTTCTTCTTCATCATGGTCAAGTAATGGTTAAAGGGATAAGTTCCCCTTCAGGCGATTCTAGTATAGCTCCCAAACGTACTCCTTTCCTGTTTACTGCTCCATCAAAATACATTTTCCACCCTTGTACTTCAATTGCTTTTAAATGTTCATCTGGAAATTTCAAGATTACCTCTTCGCTTTCTGGTAATGGTTGTTGGGCCAGGAATTCTGCCACCACTCTACCTTTGATTGTTTTCTTGGTTACATACTCAATCTCAAATTCTTCTAATATTATCAACCATCGACCATATTTCCCAATTAAGGAGGGTGTCTCCCTTAAGTACTTCATTGGATCCAACCTGGAAATTGCTTGCACACTATACGATTGAAAGTAATGCCACAACTTCTTAGAAGACCAAACCACGGCTATACATGTCTTTTCAATGATACTATACTTAATTTCATAAGGTAGGAGCTTTCGACTCAAATAGTAAACTGCATGCTCAATCCCTGACTCATCTGCTTGGGTTAGCATGGCTCCTATCGACTCTTCTTCTACTGCTAAGTATAGTAATAGAGGTTTGCCTAGTTTAGGTGGTTTTAAAACAGGTGGATTCAACAAATACTCTTTTATTCGCTCAAAGGCCTTTTGACATTCTTCATTCCATACGACCGGCTAATTCTTTCTAAGCAATTTGAAGATAGGCTCACAAATTGTTGTGAGCTTTGCTATAAATCTGCTAATGTACTGCAGTTTACCAATGAATCCCCAAACTTCTCTCTCCGTCTTTGGGGCTGGCATATCCCTGATTGCTTTGAATTTGTCAGGATCTATCTCAATGCCATTCGAACCAATTACATGTCCCAATAATTTGCCTAAAGTAACACCGAATACACACTTCTTCGGGTTTAATCCTAGCTTATATTTCAAAGCTCTATCAAAGAATAATTCTAAGTTTTGGAAGTGTTGCTCCCTTGTGTCCAACTTAACCATCTTATCATCAACATATACTTCAAATTCTTTGTGCATCATGTCATGAAATAGTGTGGTGGCCATCCTTTGGTAGGTTGCTCCAGCATTTTTTAAGCCGAACGACATCACTCTATAACAAAATATACCCCATGTAGTAATGAAAGTAGTTTTGGCTTTATCCTCTTAGGCCATTAACACTTGATTGTATCTGGAAAATCCATCTACAAACAAGTGTAGCATGCTAGAGGCTGCACTATCAATGAGAACATCTATATGAGGTAAAGGAAAATCATCCTTAGGGGAAGCCTTGTTTAAATCTCTATAGTCCATGCAGACCCTTATCCTTCCATCTTTCTTTGGCATGGGTACTACGTTGGCTAACCAATCTGGATATTCTATCACTTCAAGAAACCTCACTTGTATTTGCTTAGTGACCTCTTCTTTAAAAAATATAGCCCACTCAGGTCTTCATCGTCTAAGCTTTTGTTTGACAGGTTTTATGTGAGTGTAAGTAGGGATATGATGCTCGGCGATGTCTCGGTCTATCCCCGGCATATCTTCATAAGACCAGGCAAATAATTCTTCATATTTTTTGAATATTTTTTCAGATCTCTCTCTCTCTCATCATGAGTAAGGTTGGATGCTATGCTAATATTTTTTTGTTCCCAAATTTAATGATTGTATGTTAACAGAATTAATATTAAAGATGCTCATGTAACTGCTATTTGAATGTATGCAACCATCAGGGGAAACATCACACAAGTAAGCAAAATCAGACTTTATTGCATTCATTTTGGAAAAGAAAACATCATCATCCTCATACAAATCAGACAAATTAAAATCAAAATCAAAATCAATGTTCTCAGAATCATAAAGCTGGATGTCTTCAAACTTTTCTTCGACCAAGGCAATCTCTTCAGGAGTCTTCTCGGCTTTCAGGACAACCTCATTCTTCTCTTTTAGATTGGATTCCTTGTTGGCTGACAGGGTGAGCTCTTTCTTCACTTGCTCCACTAGCTCGGCAACATCTGTAAAAATTTCAAAACCTGGAATCAACTTACCCATGAACATGATCAGCTCGGGCTTTCCTTGGAGTGGTCCCATATCTGGAGCCTTGACAATGATCTCTTCAAGTGGTGGGAAACTCATCTTCTCACTCTTGTTTGGCCGAACATCATTGTCTTCATCATATCCCAACCCATTCTTGGAAGCTTGAGTTCTAAGATCTGGCAACTTTGTCAAACCGGCCTTACCCTTTCCAAGACCAGCTCCGGGAAGGTAGTTCATGTTCTTCATCATATTCAAGACTTTATAGTCCACTACTTCATCATCAGAAATTGCGGCTACGTGAAAACCATTGAGAGGCCTCTCAATCATTAGAGTGTTAACAATCTCATTATCTTCAGCTTCAATGACCACTGTCTCATCTCCGTTGGGGAACTTGATCTTTTGATGAAGGGTGGAAGGAACTCCACCATGAGGATGAAACCATGGTCATCCCAAGAGCAAGGCGAAGGTGACTGGTATGTCTAAAACAACAAACTCAACAATAGATTCAATTGGACTAACCTTGACAGCCACTTTCAAAGTCCCTTCGGCATGCCTCTTAGTGTTCTCATAAGCACGAATCGTTACCTCGGTCGGGTTTAGATCTCTTGTCAACATGGCTAGCTTTGGCAGTATCTTAAGTGGACAAACATTTATGGCGGACCCATCATCGACCATAACACAAGGAGTCCTCTTCCCCTTGACTTCTATTTTGATAAAGAGAGGGCAGATGTGGTCTCTCCCCTCCTCCGGTAAGTCCGCATCCAAAAAAGAAATTGCTTCCATATTAACTTCACTCTTTTCTTGAACATCTTCACATTTCATTACCTCCCCAATTTTTATGAAGTTGATCAACTCCTCCAGTGTCGTGGAGGTAGAAATTGGCATGCTAGCTAAGGCTTTGGCCATAGTTTCTTAATGTTTTTTGAAGTAGCTAATAAGTCCCAAATGCTAACACTTGGTTGGGTTCTTTTCAATTGCTTGAGCACAGCATCATCTTCTTCTACTTCAACTTCTTTTCCCTTATTAGTTTCTACCTCCTTAGGTGGTGGCCTTGCATAAGGCTTACTGGATCTAGTGTTCATCACCTCATCTTCTTCGGGCTCAGACCAAGTCCACTCCTCCTTCTTGGGTACAATATCATCATCACTATCACTTGAATTCCAAAACCTGTTGATAACACAAATTGCTATTTCTCCATCCATCATAGTTTGTTCAATTTTGACAAATGCCTCTTCTTCTTTGGTTGCTTCTCCACCTACATCTTGAAAAGAAGACATGACAAAGTCCTCATGCAAACCTCCTCCAATCATGAAGGTTGCCGGTGCTGGTACCCTATTGAATTTTGGTAATGGGTTGTCTTTGGTGTTTGGCTTATTGGGCTCGGGTAGCTTCCCATTATCAATTAGATTTTGGATCTCATGTCTCAACCTTACACATCTATCCGTGTCATGCCCTTGCATTTGATGAAATTGACAAAATGCTTTGGTGTCAAAATTAGGTGGGAGAGGGTTAGGTAAAGGACGAGGATTTAAGGGTTGTAGCAATCCCTTTCTTTGAAGCTTATTAAGAACCCAAGACATCGGTTTTCCAAATTCCAAAAATTGTCTCCTCATTCATTGATTAGTAGCATTAACACCGATGGCCTTTTGCATGCTTTGGCTACCAGATTGATAGATCCCTTTCTCATTCTTTTTTGTTGCAAAACGGCTCTTCTCCCTTTCCCATTCTTCAATTTGCAAACCAGCTTGGAGAAGGTCTTTGAAGTCACGGATGAGTGTATGAGACATCCTCTCACGAAGACTAGGCAACACCCCTCTCACAATCATCCTTATTTGATCGGATTCATCAGGCCTCTTCTTGAGTAAAGCAGCCTTGTTTCTCCATCTTTTCACATAGTCCAAAAAATTCTCATTTGCCCTTTACCTAATGGACTCCACTTCCATTAAGGTAACTTCTAACTCCACATTATATCCATATTGTTGGATGAAGGCTTTGTAAAGTAGATCCCAACTCTTTTGTGTTCCATCATCTAAGGTATTGAACCAATTTTGGACAACAGGGTCCAATGAGAGCATAAAGTACCTTAGGGTTTGAGCCTTATTATCTCGGGCAGACTGCATGGCAGTGATATACTGCTTCACATGGAGATGAGGATTTCCAGTGCCATTGTACTTAGCAAAGGAAGGCATCTTGAACTTATAAGGGACCTCTTCATCTTGTTCAAATAGTTTGTCGATCTCAGACATCTCTTCGGTTTTCAACTTCTTCTCAAATTTCTTTTCTAAATTAGTAATCATCTTTTCAACATCGGATGTCTCGGTCTTTTCAATAGTTGCTTTCTCAACAACCTTCGGTTCTTTCTTCTTCTCTTGAACATCTTGGTAGTATTGAGCCCAATCATCATCGTCATCAATGATCACTTTTTCATCATCAAAAACCACTTCACCAACTTTAGTCTTCCCTTTGTCCCTTGGCTTCTTAGTGCTAGCAGATGCCTCGGCATGATTCTCTAAGATTGTAGTCAATTGGTTCTTCATGGTCTCAGCTAGGGCCTCTTTTATTTCTTCCATTTTGGCATTGAAGGCCTCATCCACCATCCTCTGAATTTGTTCGGGCTCCATTATTTTTGGTGAGTAAGTGATTGAGTCGTTGCTAGATACTTCATCTCCGGCGTAGGTCGGATTGTTGTAAGCTTTTGAACTGTTGTAATCTAGGGCTGTGAGCCAGAGAGGATCAATGAGATGCAAATGTATGCACATATGCATGTATGCATGAATAATCAACGAAGAAAGATAATTAGGATGTTCCTTCCAACCTTATAACATCCACACACTAATGGTGTGTCTTCCTAGGTATATAATTAACAAAATACCAACAAGGGGTATCTTGTCTTCGAATAATTCTCTCGGAAGTTTTAACCAATAGTTATATTTTCAAAAATGGAAATCCATCCATGATAATTCCCATTAATTAGGTTTTAATCCATTCAACCAACTAAAGTAGCTTTTACACTATATTGGATTAAAACTAAATTAAGAGGTTTATTATAGATAGATTTCTCACTTGAAAAAGTAACTAATGATTCATGCCAAAAACAGGCCCATGGTTAATTTATTCTTAGAATAAACTAGGCTCACAATTGATTTTTGGTATTTTGTAATTGACCTAAATATTTTGCAAGCTCTTTGTAAGAAAAGGTTGGGTGAAAATAGTTTTGTATATAAGCCCATTGTAAAAGATTTTAGAAAAATGGATTTCGGGCTTAGTATTTGGGGCTATGAGCCAAAGAATTTTTTATTTATTTTTAGAAAATTCTTATGTCCAAAGACCATCTTGAAAAATTTTGAAAATAGCTTTAGTCTTTTGGACATTAAAGAAAATTTTATTTTGAGCTTGCAATGTACTTAGGTCATATTAGAAAAAGAACAAACCAAATAAGCCATGATTTAAGCCAAGATAAATTAACCATAGTCAAACAACATGCATTTGGGGTAAAAACCTAAGGAAAGTAACTAGGCCAATTACATGAGCTTTAGTCTTTGGGTAAAAAGGCTTAGGTTCCCATAGAAAGTATATACCAAAAGGTACGAGGCTATGAGTGGTTATGCCATGCTCGATCTCCATACCTTGAGTGAAAGTATGGTATCCCTTACATGACATAACACGGGTAACACGGGCGTCCTAACTCACGCACACGATGCAATCTAATATGATGCAATGGATAATATCATTATAAGAAAGAATAAAATAATATAAAGACCAACGGAATCAACTTCTCTTATCCCCAGTGGAGTCGTCACTGTGAGTAGGGATTTTTGCCCCCACTCCCGGTAGAATGGTTCTTGCGACTTCGGCATTGTTTAGGCTCGGGGCCTTAGAGAACACGGACCTAATTCTGGAGAAAATGGAGTCACCACCCGGACGGGCCAGGAAAAAAGAAAGGGGTGGATGACTCGACTCCTAAGGAATCCCCAACCCCCTAATGGGTTCGAAAAGTTGGGTACGTGTGGGGAAGGTGATAAATGGCCTAGCACCCCCACAACGCCCGGTTCATTGGAACCAGCCTCCTTTACAGGTCTTAATATTATAAAATTATTAAATATAACAACATTATCCTTATTACACACAATAATTAAAAGAAAGCATCAATATATCAAAGCAAGGTCCAAGCAAAATAAATAAATGGACACCCATCCTAAGATGGAAACATGTCCTTACATTGGTTCTAAAATAGAAAAGCAATTTAAATTACATGACTTTAACTAATGAGGTACCCACTAAGTGGAAACATACCTCTTATAACATTTAAAAATCTAAATAAATTGATAAAAGTAAATAACCATTCATCATAAATAAATCATTCATCAAAGGTATTAAATATCAATAAAAAGTAAACATTCATCCATAATAAATTAAATAAATCAAGTATTGAACTTAAATAAATTAAAGCATATAAAATAAATCAAAGCATAATCAAATATAGAATTGAATAAGGCAAATAAAAATCCAAATTATAGCTACTTTTCCATTTAGGATCCTTTATTTCATGTGTTTAGGGTTTTGGATTTTATAGAATTAGGCTACTGTGACTTTAAAAGAAATAAAATAGATTAAGGATTTTATGTTTTAAAAGGTTGGCAAGACTCTTTGATTGACCAAATTAAGGTTTGAATAGTGAAATCATGAAACTAGGGTTTTGAACATTTTAAAATACTTTTGATTTATGGTTTTAAATGATGATTTCAAGCTGATTGTGTAAATTAAAAATATTTGTGTTAATATGATTTTTAAGTTTCTAAAGGATTAGGGTTTATAAAAAAATTAAGGTTTAAGGCTTTAAAGGGCTAGGGTTTTATTATTTTAGGTTTGGAGTTGAGTTAGGGTTTAGTGTCTTAAAATTAGGGTTTTCGGTGATGCATGAAGTTTTTAGGATTTGAAAATCAATTTGATGATTTTATGAAGTTTTATGAAAATAAACAAACGATTTAAAGTTTTTTAAAAGCAAAAAGGTAGTTTTTAAGGCTTTTGGAAAGAAATAGAATATAATTTAGGGGTTTTGATAATTTGGAAAGTAAATTAGGGTTTTGGAGTTTTGAAGAAGTAAAAATAACAATTTTATGTCTTTTGGAAAATAAACAAATGAAATAAGGTTTTTAACTTTAGAAAAACTAAATTAAAGTTCTAGGTTTTTTAATTTTGAAAGACACAATTTCATTAATTAAGCTACTGTGATAAAACAAAAAAAATAATTTAAGAGCTCAAACCTTGGTTCGTGAGTTACACCCAAAAAATTGCTTCTTGGATCAACAAAAACAAAGTCAGTTGATGCCTTTGATAAATTGCTTGAATTTTTTTTCGGCTCTCTCACAAAATCAGCTTTGTTCCACTGCTTTCCTTCACAGATTCGGTTTGCCACTTCAATTTCGTCCCAATTTTTTTCCTCTTTTCCGTGTTGTTTAATCCATATTTATAGAAGTTTTTTTTATTTTTTTCCTAGTTGCTCATGGTATACATTATAGAATAAGAAAAGGAAGCCAAAACCTAATTGTATTAGGTTTCGGAAAATTTGCGTCGAAAAATTTTTTATGGAGAAAAAAACTGCTGCGGAAAAATTGCGCTGGCGAAAAAATTTGCCGCAGGAAAAATTACGCTGGCAAAATAATTTGCTGCAGTTGTCTGTGGCAGGGGGTGGGGAATCGGCCTGCGGGCCATTTCTCCCACAGGAAAATCCTGAAGGCGAAATGGCCCACGGCCAAGCCAACGCTGGAATTTTCGGCGATGATTTTTTCATCGCCGATTTTTCCGTCGCCGATTTTTATTTTTATTTTTATTTTTGATTTTTATTCACTTATTTTTATTTATTATTAATAAAAATTAGAGAATAAAGCAAAAATTATTTAATTAATATAACAAAAATTATTTTGGACCAATTAAAATTTATTAGACAACACAAAAATTATTTTGGACTAAACAAAATATATTGACCGGACTGGGTCAAAAATTAAGGGTCTATAGTTCTCTTTTATCTAAAGCAACAAAAGGCTTCCATTTGGTTCATAAGGACATTTTGACTGGAATTGGTCCAACCCAACCAAAGATTTTATCAAAATCAGAGAAAAAAGAGAAAGACCATTCAGTTCTTGAAAGTTCTATACTTGACAATCCTACAAGGACGAAGGATGAAATGATAAAATGCTCAAAGAAAGGGAAGTGTAAGATAAATAAAGAGAAAGAAAAAGGAAGAGTAAGAAAAATAAAGAAAAGGGAGAAGAAGAAAAGAAACGAATTTGGGAACCAAACTTTTTGCTAGGGCAAAGACTATCCTAATCAAGATCCAGAATAATGCCAAGAAGATATAGAAGGAATTTGGAGTCTAGCAAGATTGGTCCCAGCTGCCTAAAGTTCAAACAAGAAATTTATAGTGTGAGGGTTTGTCCATTGCGTCACACCAGCTCCAATCTCAAAATGGCCTTCACTTAAAACCTTAAACCCTAATTTTTCTAAACCCTAATCCTTTGAACCTTAAAATCTTATAAACCTAAATTCAAACACAGTAAGCCAAAACAACAATCCAGTAAGTAACTGTAAATCATAAATCCAATGTTTTAAAGTGTTCAAACCCTTAGTTTCATGATTTCACTTCTCAAAAACTAATTTGGTTAATTAAAAAACTTTATCAACCTCTTAAATTATAAAACTTTGCCCTATTTCAATTCTTTTAAAATTTACAGTAGCTTAAAACCATGAATTCCAAAACCCTAAATGCATTAAATAAAGAATCTTAAATAGAAATAGTAGCCCTAATTTGAATGTTTATTTGCTTTATTCAATTTTATATTTGATTATGCTTTGATTTATTTTATATGCTTTAATTTATTTAAGTTCAATGCTTGGTTTTGTAATATCCTCATGTATGCCCTAGAAGTTTTGTATGTTGTTGTTGTTGTTGTTGTTATTGTTATAAATTAGATTGAATGTATATGATGTGTTAAGAAAAGAAGTTGGGAGGAGAATGCTTGTGTATATGTGTTTTGGAAAGAAAATAGGGTTTAGAGAGTATGGTATATGTTGTGTATATGATGATATATATAACATATAAATGGGTCAAAGGAAGAGTCAAAGAAAGAGAGATATTTTTGTGTTGAGTGTGTAATTACTTGATTGGGTTTATATGAGACAAAAGCTAAGTTAAGTGATGAGGGGTATATGAGTAATTGCTTGAAATGAAATGCATGGTGGAGATTAAAAGAAGAAAAGGTGTTTGACTTGTGCATTTTCTTCTTTCTTTCATGAAGTGGCCGGCTCCTCCATAGACAAAGGGAAGCAAGAGGTGAAGAGAGGTTCTTGATGAGTTGAGTTCAAAATTGAAGGAAGATTAAGTGTTCAAGTGTTGATTCAAGAAGTTTTTAACTAAGGTAAGATCTTTCCTTTGATTTCTTTCATTCTTTTGAAGTGGTATGGGAAGTTAATTAGGGTTTGATGATTTGATGATGAGATGTGTTTATGATTTGTTCTCAAGTGTTAAATTGGTTTTAAGTTAATAGTTTAAATAGGTGTAGTTGTTGGAAGTGGTAAATGTTGATTTTGAAAGGTGTAGAAGGATGGTGATTTTAGTGTTTTGAGATGATGTGTGTTTAATTGTTATAATAATGTGTTGTGAAGTAATTCTTGTGGTGAATATGTGTTTAGAACATTGATTATGTTCATTTGAAACATGTTATATGATGAATATTATGTTTGAGTGCAATTGAGAAAGTGTTGGTTTTAGTTAAGGTTATGTGCATGGGTGACACGGCCAGAAGCCATGAAGAGACACGCCCGTGTCATTTATTTGTGTTGGCTATTGCCTCTTTTATTTTTAGAGACACGACCGTGTTCCTCAAGTGGGCTGGGCGTGTCCCTCAAATGAGTTGGATATTGTTTGATTTCTTGGTTCTCTTTTTGCATGGTTTGGATTCTTCAAAGGTAGTTTGGTCTCTAAACCTAAACATAAACATACTTAAACCAAGGAATGACTTAATCAAACACTTGTGGATGATCCTAAAGCTATGAATAAAATAAATTGTTCTTGCATTGTTGAGATTGAACAATGTTATGTTATGTATTGTGAATGGTAATGTGTTTCATGAGTAATGTGGAATGAAATGTTGATATTTATGAATGATGCTATGTGAGATATAATGTGATCATGGATGAGATAAAAATACACTTGAATAATGAAGTGTTATATTGTGAAATGAAATGTGAAGCCATTGTTATTGGCTATGATGATGTGATTGAAAGAAATAAGGCATGTTTGCCTAAAGGATGTTAAGAATTGAGAATGAAAATTGAATGGCATATTAGTGTGTCTGGGGCCCAATGCTTGTCTTTGTTTAATGAGAGTCATGAATTGTTTATTGTTGTTTATGGATGATTAAATGATTAAATAATGAAGTATATGCAATGATGTTGAAATGTGATATGCATATATGTATGTTGGTTATAAAATGTAAAGGGATGTTGTTAGCTTTGCATCTATGTTGTTACATATATGATATGAATTAGAATTGACATTGTATTGCATTAAAGCATATCCATTGCATGTTTTATCTTACTAAGCCCTTGGCTTAGCGCGATAGTGTTTAATCGCGCAGGTAATAGAGTTGATAGAGTTGAACCCGAGAGTTCATCAAGACCAAGTGAGAGTAGACCTTGAAGAATTCATTTTGGGAGCTTAAAGATCAAAGCAAACTTGCCAATCATGTATACTTCTTTATATTTTGTAAAGAAATGTTTAATATACAAATTTGTAAATATTTTATAACTTCCGCTGTGTAATATTTAAATATATATATATATATAACTAATATGTTTTGTTTTATAAGTAAATGATCTACTTTTCTATAATGTATAATGATAAGGGTATTGTATCAAGTTTTAAAATGTTTTGAATGTTAAGAGAACCGTAGCATCCCTATGTTTGGTACACTTATGCTACATTGTTGTGGTTGTAGTGTGTGTGCATTGGATATGGGGGTGTTACAATTGTTTTGGTATCAGAGCCTAGGTTTGAGATTCTCAACCTAGGTAAAATGTAACAAAAAGAAAATTTTTACTTAAAAAGTTGGTTTTGAATAAAAATACATGTTTGGGATTGGCAATCTCTGATCTTTAATAAGGTGTGTCCTTTTGTGTTTGCAGTGTTAGGTGTTGATGGATCCTCATTTGAGACAGTCGGTTGAGGGTAGTGAGGAGAGCGTTGCTCCTGATGAGGGAGCTAGGGTTGATAGTGTTGAGGAGGCACCTGCTTCGGTGTCGGGTAGACCAGTTGGTGAGGAGGTTCCGCCAGCCTGGTTTAGGCATATGATGGAAGCTATGAGGCAAACACCAGTGCAACCAGTGCCACCACCCCCTCAGCCTTCAGTACGAGTGAGGCACTATGATAAGCTAAGGAAATATGGAGCAGAGGATTTCTTTGGTACAATTGATCCGGCTGTAGCAGAACAGTGGCTTGATAGAGTTCAGAGGGTATTTGTTCAGTTGCAAGCCACCTTAGAGGAAAAGTTTGATTATGCAAGATCTTTGCTACAGAAGGATGCCTACGATTGGTGGAAGACGGTGCCCCATTCTATGGATGATCCTCCAACACTGTCTTACACTGATTTTCTGAGGGAATTTGACTTGAAATATACTCCTAGGGAGTATAAAGACATGAAAAAGATGGAGTTTTTGAGTCTGAAGCAAGACAGCAAGACTGTAATTGAGTATGAGGTTGAGTTTATTAGATTGAGTCAGTATGCTGGGGGTATCATTGCTGATGAGATTGACAGATGTCAGAGGTTTGAGGAGGGATTGAGGTCCTCGATTATGTGCTTAGTAGCTGGATCCAGATATCAGGATTTCTCACAGCTTGTGGCAGCAGCTCGAAGTGTAGAGCGAGCTCAGGGTATTGCGGTTGCTTCAGAGGAAGAGATCAGGGTTAGAAGGCCCCAGTTCAAGGCAGGGTCTTCTTCTGTTAAGAGAGGTAAAGGAAGCTTTGTTCCTAGAGTTAGTAGAAGTCAGAGGTCAGCTGGTAGGTCAGTGCAGTTACAGAGGCAGAGATTTAGACCTGCAGCTTCAGTGGCGAGTGCTCCGACCCCTATGGTTCAGAGATCCACCTTACCTGTCTGTATCCATTGTGGTAGGCCACATGGTGGTCCTTGCTGGAAGACTGGTGTAGCAGGGGTTTGTTTCAGATGTGGATCGCCAGATCACTTTGTGAGAGATTGCCCTGAGAGGCAAGAGCAGATGTCAGTTGATACAGCAGCTTCTCGACCTAGTGCGAGGGGAGGCCGAGGAGGCAGAGGTGTCAGCCGAGGAGGTAGACCGGGGTACAGTTCTAGAGGAGGTGCTACATCCAGGGAGAGTAGACCAGAGGAGGTTGGTTCTTCCCAGAGGATGTATGTTATGCAGAGGCAGCCAGATGCTTCGGCAGTCATTGCTGGTACTTTTTCCTTATTTGGTTTTTCTGTACTTGCTTTGATTGATCCGGGTTCCACGCATTCATATGTTAGTGCATCTGTATTGCCTGTATTTGATGTGCATGCTGAGTCCCTAGGATTTGATGTGTTGGTGACAAATCTGTTAGGGCATAGTGTGGTTGTGAGTAAGGTGCACCGAGATAGTGCAGTGAGGGTGCAAGGTGAGGAGTTCCTTGGAGATTTGATTGAGATGTCATTTAAGGAATATGATGTGATCTTAGGTATGGACTGGCTATCTCGACATGGAGCTGTGGTGGATTGTAAAAAGAAAATTGTTTCTTTGAGAACGTGTGATGGTAGAGAGGTGATAGGATCTAATGAGCAGGAACAGCTAGCCTCCTTATTTGTTTCAGCTGTTGCAGCTAGGAGATTGATTAGAAAGGGGTGTGAAGCCTATCTTGCTCATGTGGTGGATACTAGAGTGAAGGGTTCTCCCATTGATAGTATTGCCACAGTTGCAGAGTTCCCTGATGTTTTTCCAGAGGAGTTGCCAGGATTGCCTCCTAAGAGAGAGGTGGAGTTCGGTATTGAATTGTTGCCTGGTACCACTCCTATCTCTATTACTCCTTACAGAATGGCACCAGCAGAATTGAGAGAGTTGAAAGTTCAATTACAGGAGTTAGTAGACAAAGGATTTATTCGCCCCAGTGTTTCTCCTTGGGGAGCTCCTGTATTATTTGTGAGGAAGAAAGATGGTACTATGAGATTGTGTATCGATTATAGGCAATTGAATAAGGTGACCATTAAGAATAAATATCCTTTGCCTAGAATCGATGATCTCTTTGATCAATTGAAGGGTGCAGCTGTGTTTTCTAAAATTGATTTGAGATCTGGGTACCATCAATTGAGAGTTAGAGCTGAAGATGTTCCGAAGACCGCCTTTCGGACCAGGTATGGGCATTATGAATTTTTAGTTATGCCTTTTGGTCTGACGAATGCACCTGCAGCTTTTATGATTTGATGAATAGGGTGTTTAGGCCCTATTTGGATCAGTTTGTAGTGGTCTTCATCGATGACATTCTGGTGTATTCACGGAATGAAGAGGAACATGATATGCATCTGCGGATTGTGTTGCAGATTTTGAGAGAAAAGCAGTTATTTGCCAAATTGTCGAAGTGTGAGTTCTGGTTGGATCAAGTAGCTTTTCTCGGACATATTGTTTCAGCTGAAGGCATCAGAGTTGATCCGAGCAAAGTTGAAGCAATTTTGAATTGGAGTCCACCCAAGTCTGTGACAGAGATTAGAAGTTTTCTGGGTTTGGCAGGCTATTACCGGCGGTTTGTGAAAGGGTTTTCTTTGATAGCTACTCCACTCACCAGATTGCTTCGTAAGGGAGTGAGGTTTTTATGGACCGATCAGTGTCAGGCGAGTTTTGAACAGTTGAGAGAAATGTTAACTCAAGCGCCTGTTCTTACTTTACCTGTTGAAGGCAAACCGTATGTGATCTACAGTGATGCTTCACATAAAGGTTTGGGGTGTGTATTGATGCAAGAAGGGAAAGTTATAGCTTATGCATCTAGACAGTTGAAACCGCATGAGCTTAATTATCCGACCCATGATTTGGAATTGGCTGCCATTGTGTTTGCATTGAAGATTTGGCGCCACTATCTGTTTGGGGAGAAATGTTTCATCTATACTGATCACAAGAGTTTGAAGTATTTGGGTGTCCAGAAAGAACTCAATCTTCGTCAGAGGAGATGGTTAGAATTGATTAAAGACTACGACTGTTTGATTGATTATCATCCAGGTAAAGCAAATGTTGTTGCTGATGCCTTGAGTCGGAAGTCTTTAGCTGGTTTAACAGTTTACTCGCTCTCGTTGCTTGTTGAGTTGAGAGCATTGTGTGCTAGTTTTGTACCTTGTGATGATGGTGCATTGTTAGCACAGTTGCAATTGAAGCCGGTTTTGTTAGATCAAATCAAAGAAGCTCAGTTGGCCGATAAGAAGATACAGAAGATTGTTTCGGATTGTCAGAGTGGAAAGGGTAGAGATTTTATTGTGAAGAGTGATGGGAGTCTCTGGTTCAAGAGCAGATTGTGTGTACCCGATGATGCTGATTTGAAAAGGGTCATTTTAGAAGAAGCTCATCGGTCGATGTTTGCTATGCATCCGGGTAATACGAAGATGTATCATGATTTGAGACAGCTTTACTGGTGGATTGGGTTGAAGAGAGACATTGCTGAGTTTGTATCGAAATGTCTCACTTGTCAGAAGGTTAAAGCAGAGCATCAAGTTCCAACCGGGTTGCTTCAACCGTTGTCAGTGCCAGAATGGAAGTGGGAAAGAGTGACAATGGACTTTATGTCTGGGTTGCCATTGACACGATGGAAACATGATGCCATATGGGTGATTGTGGATAGATTGACTAAGACAGCTCATTTCCTTCCGGTGCGGATGGATTACTCTTTGGAGAGGTTGGCTGAGCTGTATATCCATGAGATTGTGAAGTTGCATGGTGTTCCAACTTCTTTAGTATCTGATCGAGATCCCAGGTTTACTTCAAAATTTTGGAAGAGTCTGCATAGTGCTTTGGGTTCTCGACTGCACTTCAGCACTGTTTTTCATCCACAGACAGATGGACAGTCAGAGAGGGTGATACAGATTCTTGAGGACATGTTGAGAAGCTGTGTCATCGATTTCTCTGGAAGTTGGGATAGGTTTTTACCACTTGTGGAGTTTGCATACAACAACAGTCACCAATCTAGCATTGGTATGGCACCATTTGAAGCATTGTATGGCAGACGGTGTAGGACACCTCTTTGATGGAATGAAATTGGGGAAGGTAAGTTAATTGGGCCTGATTTGATTCAAGAAACTGAAGAGAAAGTAAAGCTGATTCGAGGCAGATTGAGAGTAGCTTCAGACCGACAGAAGTCTTATGCAGATCTGAAGAGGAGAGACATAGAGTTTGATGTGGGAGATAAGGTATTTTTGAAAGTATCTCCTTGGAAGAAGATTTTGAGGTTCGGTCGGAAAGGAAAATTGAGTCCTCGTTTCATTGGACCGTATGAAGTTTTGGAAAGAGTTGGGCCAGTTGCTTATCGGCTTGCTTTGCCACCTGAGTTGGATCGTATTCATAACGTATTTCATGTTTCTATGTTGAGGAGGTACAGGCCGGATCCATCTCATGTGTTGCCGATTGAGTCAATTGAAGTAAATCCTGATTTGACGTTTGAAGAGGAACCAGTTGCTATCTTGGCACGTGATGTGAAAGAGTTGAGAAACAAAAGAGTGCCATTGGTGAAAATTTTGTGGAAGAATCATGGAAAGGAAAAGGCAACTTGGGAAAGTGAACAATCCATGCGAGAGCAATATCCGCAGTTGTTTCAGATTTGATATCAGGTAATTTCGAGGACGAAATTTCTTTTTAGAGGGGGAGAATTGTAATATCCTCATGTATGCCCTAGAAGTTTTGTATGTTGTTGTTGTTGTTGTTGTTATTGTTATAAATTGGATTGAATGTATATGATGTGTTAAGAAAAGAAGTTGGGAGGAGAATGCTTGTGTATATGTGTTTTGGAAAGAAAATAGGGTTTAGAGAGTATGGTATATGTTGTGTATATGATGATATATATAACATATAAATGGGTCAAAGGAAGAGTCAAAGGAAGAGAGATATTTTTGTGTTGAGTGTGTAATTACTTGATTGGGTTTATATGAGACAAAAGCTAAGTTAAGTGATGAGGGGTATATGAGTAATTGCTTGAAATGAAATGCATGGTGGAGATTAAAAGAAGAAAAGGTGTTTGACTTGTGCATTTTCTTCTTTCTTTCATGAAGTGGCCGGCTCCTCCATAGACAAAGGGAAGCAAGAGGTGAAGAGAGGTTCTTGATGAGTTGAGTTCAAAATTGAAGGAAGATTAAGTGTTCAAGTGTTGATTCAAGAAGTTTTTAACTAAGGTAAGATCTTTCCTTTGATTTCTTTCATTCTTTTGAAGTGGTATGGGAAGTTAATTAGGGTTTGATGATTTGATGATGAGATGTGTTTATGATTTGTTCTCAAGTGTTAAATTGGTTTTAAGTTAATAGTTTAAATAGGTGTAGTTGTTGGAAGTGGTAAATGTTGATTTTGAAAGGTGTAGAAGGATGGTGATTTTATTGTTTTGAGATGATGTGTGTTTAATTGTTATAATAATGTGTTGTGAAGTAATTCTTGTGGTGAATATGTGTTTAGAACATTGATTATGTTCATTTGAAACATGTTATATGATGAATATTACGTTTGAGTGCAATTGAGAAAGTGTTGGTTTTAGTTAAGATTATGTGCATGGGTGACACGGCCAGAAGCCATGAAGAGACACGCCCATGTCATTTATTTGTGTTGGCTACTGCCTCTTTTATTTTTAGAGACACGGCCGTGTTCCTCAAGTGGGCTGGGCGTGTCCCTCAAATGAGTTGGATATTGTTTGATTTCTTGGTTCTCTTTTTGCATGGTTTGGATTCTTCAAAGGTAGTTTGGTCTCTAAACCTAAACATAAACATACTTAAACCAAGGAATGACTTAATCAAACACTTGTGGATGATCCTAAAGCTATGAATAAAATAAATTGTTCTTGCATTGTTGAGATTGAACAATGTTATGTTATGTATTGTGAATGGTAATGTGTTTCATGAGTAATGTGGAATGAAATGTTGATATTTATGAATGATGCTATGTGAGATATAATGTGATCATGGATGAGATAAAAATACACTTGAATAATGAAGTGTTATATTGTGAAATGAAATGTTAAGCCATTGTTATTGGCTATGATGATGTGATTGAAAGAAATAAGGCATGTTTGCCTAAAGGATGTTAAGAATTGAGAATGAAAATTGAATGGCATATTAGTGTGTCTTGGGCCCAATGCTTGTCTTTGTTTAATGAGAGTCATGATTTGTTTATTGTTGTTTATGGATGATTAAATGATTAAATAATGAAGTATATGCAATGATGTTGAAATGTGATATGCATATATGTATGTTGGTTATAAAATGTAAAGGGATGTTGTTAGCTTTGCATCTATGTTGTTACATATATGATATGAATTAGAATTGACATTGTATTGCATTAAAGCATATCCATTGCATGTTTTATCTTACTAAGCCCTTGGCTTAGCGCGATAGTGTTTAATCGCGCAGGTAATAGAGTTGATAGAGTTGAACCCGAGAGTTCATCAAGACCAAGTGAGAGTAGACCTTGAAGAATTCATTTTGGGAGCTTAAAGATCAAAGCAAACTTGCCAATCATGTATACTTCTTTATATTTTGTAAAGAAATGTTTAATATACAAATTTGTAAATATTTTATAACTTCCGCTGTGTAATATTTAAATATATATATATATATATATAACTAATATGTTTTGTTTTATAAGTAAATGATCTACTTTTCTATAATGTATAATGATAAGGGTATTGTATCAAGTTTTAAAATGTTTTGAATGTTAAGAGAACCGTAGCATCCCTATGTTTGGTGCACTTATGCTACATTGTTGTGGTTGTAGTGTGTGTGCATTGGATATGGGGGTGTTACAGGTTTATTTAATTTATCATGGATGGATGTTTATTTTCTATTAATGTTTAATACCTTCGATGAATGATTGATTTATGATGAATGGTTATTTACTTTTATCGATTTATTTAGATTTTCAAATGTTGTAAGAGGTATGTTTCCACTTCGTGTGTAACATCCCAATGTATGCCCTAGAAGTTTGAATATTATTGTTGTTTTAATTGGATTGAATGTATATGTTAATTTGAAAGAGAAAAGAATTTGTAAAGAAAGTGTGTATGTTGCATATATGGAAGTATAATTAACATATACATAAGTCAAATAGAAAGTCAATGGAGGAGGATATTTATTGTGTGAGTGTGAAATTACTTAAATGGGCATATAAGAGACAAAAGGTTGGTTAAATGGTTAAGGGCATTGAAGTAATTTTCTTTTGGAAATCTTTTGGTGGAGATTTAAAGAGGAAAAGAAGGGTTGACTTGTGATTATTTTCTTCTCTTCTCATGTGTGTGCCGGCCATTCAAGAAAGGAGAGAGCAAGAGAGGTGTTCTTGATGCTAGAAGCAAATTGAAGAGGAATCAAAGGGATTTGATTAAAGAATTGTGAAATTTCTTCATTTGAGGTAAGCTCTTTTCTTTGATTTCTTTATTCCTTTAAAGTGATATTGGAAGTAAATTTAGGATTTGTTGATTTGATGATGAGAGGTGTTTGTGATGTGTTTTCAAGTGTTAAAATTGATTTTTAGTTAAGAGTTTAAATAAGTGTTGTGGTTGGAAGTGGTGGATGTTGTTTTTGAAAGAGGGAAAAGGATGTTGGTTTTAGGGTTTTGGAAATGGTAAGTGATAAATTATATTGTGTTATTTTGGATTAGGTTTTGGAAGAAGGTGATTTGCTCTAATTTGAGAAGTGAAGAATTCTTGGAGAAAAGAAAGTGTTTAGAGTTGTATAATTGGTGCAAAAGGTAAGTACAAATTATATGGGTACAAACATGCATATGTTGTTTAATCTTAAAACACTTTTGTTTGTAAATGTGATAGAGTATCAAATGAATGTTGGTGATGAAAATATTGTGATGAGCATGTAAAATACTTGCTAATGATGTTGATTATGTCCATTTGAATGAGGTTATGTTGTGTACAATGTGTGTTAAGTTAACCAAAAGAAATTTGGCTACATTTAGGGTTTATGCATGAGAGACACGTAATTTGGGGCGGTCGCTATTATTCATGTGCGGTCGCGACTTAGGTCGGGCTTCTGGCCGCGAAACCTACTGTAATAAGGTTTCATTTTGTAATTGTATGGCGCGGTCGTATTCAGGTGAGGTGCGACCGCTAGAAAGGTTCTGTTCACCTTATTGGAAGTAACCTAATCTTGCAACAAGATTCTCAAATACATGTTAAATAGATCATCCATTTGAGTTGTCAAGGATCAAAATAGAGATCATTTGTCTAACATCATTGTTGAATCATAAAATGTGAGATGATATGGAATGTGATTTAAAGCCATTGTTATTGGCTATGATGATTTAATTGAATGAAACAAGGCATGATTGCCAATATGATAATGAGAAGTGATAATGGAATTGATAATGCATATGATATCACATGAACAAGGTTATGTTTTATGCATTGTGAATCTTGTGGATTGCAATGATGCTATATATATATTGTGAAGGATATGATGAAGTAATTGCTTATGTATAATTGAATAATGAAATATTATGATATGATTTGAGATACCATATAATGTGAAGTCATTGTTATTGACTATGATGATTCAAATATAATGTGAAGTCATTGTTATTGACTATGATGACTCAAATATGAGGTGAAGCCATTGTGATTGGCTATGATGATTCAAAGGAAATGTGACGCCATTGTTATTGGCTATGATAATTCAATTGAGAATAAAATTGATAAATGAATGGTATAGCTAATGTGTTATTCCATTTTCAGAGTTTGTTGTTGGTGGCATGCCTAATAAGTGTAACAATCTCTTGAAGTTAGGTTGGATTGAATCCTTGAAGCCTAATTGAGATGTTACCACCCTTGAAGCTAGGTTGGGTTGGTTCTTGAAGCCAAGTTGGGTTGAAGCTTAGCATGCTTTGCTCCCCTTGAAGCTTGGTTGAACCTAATCCTTGAAGCCTAGTTGGGTCTATGATATTGATAAATGTGATGATAAAACCAAAGCATTTACTCTGAAAATTGAATGGCATATTAGTGTGTTGTTTTGGGCCCGAGTCTGTCTTTGTTGTCAATATGAAATTTAAATGTTGAAATACCGAATAATGAGATTTATGGCTGCCTTTATTGGAAGTGTAATTCATGATTGATGAATTGTGAATAACATGATGTTATGAAGTATAATTGTGTAATATGTGTATTGATATATTGAAAGTGAATATGGTTTGAGGAGCTTTGATGAGAAATGAGTTTATGAAAATGTTGTATGAGGTGTAAAATGTATATGAATGTGGAATTTGTGAGAATTGTTTTCATAAAGGTTTGGATAGGTCATTGAATGGTGTTTTGTTAAAATAATGTATATGCATATGTATATGAGATAAAAAGGGTAAGTATTGTGTTGTGAGTGTTCTATGTAATTATGTATCTAATTTATGAAATTAGTGGAAGTATATGAAGAATGCATTGAGAAAGGAAAACGTGGTAAGAGAACAATAAAATATGATGCTAAAAATATGAGGTATGAATCTTTTGTAAACTATAACTTAATAAAGTACATTTTAATAATTGTTTATATTACTAAGCTTTCGGGCTTAGCGCGGTTGGGTAATCGCGCAGGTGGTTGCGGTTGATCTGGAGGTCTAGCTACTATGCCACGTGAAGAGTAAAAGTGTCTCGAGACCAACTAGAAGGTGATGCATACATATATGATTTTTAATTATGTTGCATTTATAATATGAATTATGGTTTTTGTAAATGTATTTTAAAGTAATGTAAAATTGTATGAATTCGGATAAAGGTTTTTAAATTGAAATTAGACGTGACATTCTTATACTTTATATACGTATTGTATGTATACTAGGTATATGTACGGTACTTATATGGAGTATCAGGGTGTTACATCGTGGGTACCTCATTAGTTAAATATCATGTAATTTAAATTGATTTTCTATCTTAGAACCAATGTAAAGGACATGTTTCTACCTTTCGTTGGGTGTCCTATTTAGGCAAGGGATGTAAGGACATGTTTCCATCTTCGGATGGGTGTCCATTTATTTGTTTTGCTTGGACATTGTTTTGATTTTCAATATATCGATGCTTTATTTTAATTATTATGTGTAATATGAATAATGTTGTTATATTTAAGAATTTTATAATATTAAGACCTATAAAGGAGGCTGGTTCCAATGAACTGGGCGTTGTGGGGGTGTTGGGTCATTTCTCACCTTCCCCACATGTACCCAACTTTCCTAACCCATTAGGGGGTTGGGGATTCCTTAGGAATCGAGTCATCCACCCCTTTCATTTTCCTGGCCCGTCCGGATGGCGGCTCTATTTTCTCTAGACTTAGGTCCGTGTTCTCTAAGGCCCCGAGCCTAAACAGTGCCGAAGTCGCAAGAACCAATCCACCAGGAGTGGGGGAAAAATCCCCGCTTACACATAGCCTTATACCTTTTGTTATATACTTTATGTGGGAACCTAAGCTTTTTAACCCAAAGACTAAAGCTCATGTAATTGGCCTAGTTATTTTCAAAAATTTTCAAGATGGCCTTTGGACATAAAACTTTTCTAAAAAAAAAATAAAACTTTGGACATAAAACTTCTCTAAATTCTTTTCTCATGACCCAAATACAACACCCAAAATCCATTTTTTTCTAAAATCATTTTACAATGGGCTTAGAAACAAAGTTATTTTCATAACCTTTTGGAAGAGCTTATGAATATTTAGGTCAATTATGGAAATACCAAAAATCAATTGTGATCCTAGTTTATACTAAGAATTATTAACCATGAGATTATTTTTGGTATGAATCATTAGTTACTTTTTCAAGTGAGAAATCTATTTATAATAAATATCTTAATTCAGTTATAATCCAATATAGCATAAAATATACTTTAGTTGGTTGAATGGATTAAAACCTAATAAATGGGAATTATCATGAACTGATTTCCATTTTTAAAATATAACTATTTGTTGAAAAGTCCGAGAGAATTTTTCTAAAATAAGATACCCCATGTTGGTACTTTGTTTACCATATACCTAGGAAAACAGACTCGTCATCCGTGTTTGGAAGTTATAAGGTAGGAAGGAACGTCCTATTTATCCTTGTTTGTTTATTGTTTGTGCATACATGCATACATGAATCACATCACATATCATTAATCCTTTCTGGCACACAGTCCTGGATTACAATAGTTCAAAAGCTTATGACAATCTGACCTACGCTGGAGAGGAAGAATCTAGTAGCGACTCAATCACTTTTTCACCAAAAGCAATAGAGCCTGAACAAATTCAAAGAATGGTGGACGATGCCTTCAATGCTAAAATGGAAGAAATAAAGGGGCCCCTAGCTGAGATCATGAATAATCAAATGACTACAATGTTTGGGAACAATGCCGAAGCATCCGTAAGCACTAAGAAAGATAAGGGGAAGGCTAAAGTTGGTGAAGTAGCTTTTGGTGATGATAAGGTGATCATTGATGATGATGACAATTGGGCTCAATACTTTCAAGATTCTCAAGACAAGAAGAAAAAGCCGAAGATTGTTGAAAGATCAGTTGTGGAGAAAACTAAAACTTCAGATGTTGAAAAGATGATTGCTGACCTAGAAAAGAAGTTTGAAAAGAAGCTGAAAATTGAAGAGATGTCTGAGATCGGTAAACTATTTGAACAAGATGAGGAGGTCCCTTATAAGTTCAAGATGCCTTCTGTCGCTAGGTACAATGGTACTGGAAACCCTCATCTCCATGTGAAGCAGTATATCACTACTATGCAGTCTGCCTGAGCCACTAAGACTCAAACTCTAAGATATTTCATGCTCTCATTGGACCTTGTTGTCCAAAACTGGTTCAACACCTTAGAAGAAAATACTCAAAAAGATTGGGACATGTTGGACAAGGCTTTCATTCAGTAGTATGGGTACAATGTCGAGTTGGAAGTTACCTTAATGGAGGTGGAAGCCATTAAGCAACGACCAAATGAGAATTTCATGGACTATGTGAAAAGGTGGAGGAATAAGGCTGCATTGCTCAGGAAGAGGCCCGATGAATCTGATCAAATAATGATGATTGTGAGAGGGGGTGTTGCCTAGTCTTCATGAAAGGATGTCTCATGCACTCATCCGGGATTTCAAAGATTTTCTCCAAGCTGGTCTACAAATTGAAGAATGGGAAAGGGAGAAAAATCACTTTTCAGTAAGAAGGAATGAGAAAGGAAACTACTAGTCGGGTAATCAAAGCATGCAAAAGGAAGTTGATATTAATGCGTCTGGTCAAGGAAATAAAAGATAGTTCTCAAAGTTAGGGAAACCTCTTCCTTGGGTTTTCAACAAACTACAAAAGGAGAGACTATTACAACCATTGGCCCCTCGACCTTTGCCAAATCCTTTACCCTCAAAATTTGATACTAAGGCTAATTGTCAATTTCATTAGACTAAAAGACATGAGACCGATAGATTACCCGATTTAAGCATGAGATCTAAGATCTAAATGATAGTGGTAAGCTACCTGAGCCAGACAAGCCCAATACCAAGAACAATCCTTTGCCTAAATTTGGAAGAGTACCTATAGCGTCCCGCTGTTATTTCAGCTGGGCTCGGCTTATAGCCTGGCCTTTTCACAGTCCCAGACTGTCGGGGGTCCGCCACAGTACCCGTTCACCTCATGGTTCCCGAGCAGTGATTCGTTTATTTGGCCTCAATGAGGTTGCCTCACTCATTCGAACCCGTGACCTCCTCCCTTAAGAGGAAACCATGAGCTGAACAAGTACCATTTCTTCTAAACCTACCTTAGTCTCAGTCTCAAATAGGGCACAAGCTAAGGACTTTACTTTATGGATGAGACTTCATCCTTATCACAAGCGATACCTCAAATTCCTAAAATGCTCCTCTAGTCTCGAGCTTGGTATATAACGCCATGGGAAATCAAAACTTTCTTTCAGCCTTTAAGTGATAGGGGGAAGTCACTCTTGCATTCTCTCTCTTAGGTGGGTCAGTCTCGCTCTCTCTTGTCAGTAAGTATACGTAGAAGAAATGGTACTCATTCAGCTCATGGCTTCCTCTTAAGGGAGGAATTCACGGGATTGAATGAGGGAGGCAACCTCATTGAGGCCAAATAAACAAATCACCGCTCGGGAACCGTGAGGTGAACGGGTACTATGGTGGACCCCGATAGTCTGGGATGGTGAAAAGGCCGGGCTGTAAGCCAGGCCCAGCTGAAATAATAGGGGGATGCTATAGTTAAAAAAATAGTTGTAACGCCCTCGTACCCCATATACGTACACCGCATACACCCACACAACATGTGATATACGTATAAAGGATATAAGGGTGTCACGGTTCATTTAAAAGAAACCTAACCAAACCTTAACTATTAAATCAAATCATCATTTCTAAAATTTGAATAAACTAAAAACATTTAACTTATATAATGGAAAGTAATAGATAAAACATTTCTTTGTTAAAATACATATATATATATATCATCATTAGCCAAAAGTTTATCCAAAAATATTTGTTTGATAAGCAGCAGAATATACATATGTTTACATCAAAATCAATAAGTACAAAAATATGAAATTTATACATGTTGGCAGTTCGTCTCTAATCTTCATGTCCATAACTTAACACTGCTCTCACAAACTCAAGGCTAGACTCGACTCGATCTGGAAGAGCTCTCCGGTACAAACGGATCTACCCTGTCACCTGCATGATGAACCACAATCGTGCTAAGCAAAAAGCTTAGTGGTACAAACTTTGATTCAATATAGATCAATGTGATGCTCATGCACAATATATATGAATATATCAACTCATTGCATTATATCTCAACATATTAAACATTTGCATCACATTTCATAATTCAAATTAAAACAAAGACAAACATGGGCCCAAAAAAGATCTAATATGCTATTCAAAGTTCAGAGTTACTACTTTGGTCCATATTGACACCTTGTGTCTAGCCCCGTAGGCAATATATATATCCATGGATAATGTAACAGCCCTAGTCTCTTGGACCTCAACTCAGCTAGACCCTTGGGCCCTAGTATCTTGGTCCTCAATCCGGCTAGACAGTTATAGTTTTTGAGGCTTACGACCCAGTCTTTTCACCCTAAAAACATCATATTTCACTTTAAAAAGCTGGGCTCAGCTTACGACCCGGTCTTTTCACCTGCCCAGCAATTCATAGGCATGCTGCCAAACCCAGAACTCTGAAAATTGAATAACATGCTAGGCACACAATTAATTCATTTATCTCATTATCAAATACTTTCACAATTCATTTCTCATTTCATTTCTCATAATCAAACTAGCCACATTGCCTTATTATGCCGTCATTTTTCTCACCTTTCTCATTCTTCTCTTTTGTACCAATATCAATTTGTTACATTATGATTTCACATGTCTTACCACATTATTCCATATTTCTTTTCATATATAATACATTACTCAATTGCATTGATACATCAACATAATTCACATCATGCATATCATAACATATAACTCATTCATTACCAATGTATCAATTAACTTAACACATTTCTCAACTAAATGTGTTAAGTCCCAATGTCATGTAAATGTATGCAATCATTCAAAGTTTGTACTTACCTCTAAAAGCAACAACACCACTCTATCAACTTCCTCTCCAAGATATCCCTCAAAACTTGTCTTGGGTAACTCAATTCTCTTCAAAGCCTAATCCAAAGGTGATAACACATAAGAATACAAGAATAAGAACTATCTAGGGCAAACTATACACTTGACACGCTCAACAACATGGACGTGTCCCTGATCGTGCTCTAAATCCACAACATAGAAGCTTTGACATGCTCAGTGACATGGGCATGTCACTGTACGTGTCAATTCTCCTCCAACACAAAAGCTATGATACACTCAGTGACATGGACGTGTCACTGGATGTGTCAATCTTCTAACAACACAGTAGCTATGACATGCTCAGTGACATGAGCGTGTCACTGGACGTGTCAATCTACCAACAACGCTGAAGCTGTGACACACTCAGTGACATGGGCATGTCACTGGATGTGTCACCAACCCAGAAAGTAAAACCAATGACACACCCAAAGATATAGCCATGCTATTGGGCGTGTCAGGACAAAAATTATGAAATCGACACCAAAACGCCACATCCAACAAACACCTTTCAAAAACCTTATCAACACCAAACAAACTCAACCAAATACATCAACAAACCATATAATACTTGAGTAAACGTTATAGCCAGTCAATTACAATCATCAAAACACAAACACAACCATGTACACAACTCAAAGCCTACACAACTCTTGCTTTCTTTTACCAAACTTAACCCTTTTTCTTCAATCAAGACCCAAAAATCAAGTTACCAAGACAAAACAATTCAAACACACCAAATTAACCATCAATACATCTACATCAACCATTCACCAAACTCATCAACTCAAACTCAAAAGAAAAACAAAGAAACAAGTTGGAAACTTACCAAAAGTGAAGAAAATCCTTAAAACTTCAACTTGATCTCTTGAGATCCTTCAATTCCTTGAGTTTGGAAGCAACAAAATCTCTCCCTCTTGAAGATGGTGGTGATGGCTGGCCAAAGAAGAAAGAAGAAGAAGAAGAAGAAGAAGAAGAAACAAAGTCAAACCACACTCACCTCTATTAACCAAACACTCTCCCCAAATCACTCTCCACCAAGTATTTTTCAATATAATATTCAACCCACTTACATCTTCCACTAACTTAATATAGTAATATTAAACCAAATATCCACTACCACTGTCTTATATAATTAAAATATCTTTTGACCTATTAAACCCATAGACTTGTATATAATATGTATATCTCCATAAAAATAACATATACACATCTTCCTATTATCTTATCACTTAATCATAAATACACTTTAAATCATTTAATTCAATTCAACAATTAACATTCCAAAATTTTAGGGTATCATTTGGGATATTACAATTCTCCCCCATCCTCAAAATTACATGTTCTCAAGTCTGGAACAACTGGGGATACTGATCTCGCATCACTTGCTCACTCTCCCAAGTTGCCTCGTTCTTAGCATGATTCTTCCAAAGAACCTTCACAAGTGGCACTTTCTTATTTCTTAACTCTTTCACTTCATGTGCCAAAATAGCCAACTGTTCTTCTTCAAAATTCAGATCCAGACTCACTTCAATAGATTCTACTGACAAAATATGAGATGGGTCTGATCTGTACCTCTGTAGCATAGAGACATGAATGACATTGCGAATTCTATCCAACTCAGGAGGCAAAGTGAGTTGATAAGCAAATGATCCAACTCTCTCCAGTACCTCATAATGTCCAATGAAATGAGGACTCAGCTTCCCTTTGTGGCCAAATCTCAAAACTTTTTTTCCAATGAGACACTTTTAGAAAAACTTTATCTCCAATATTGAGCTCTATATCTCTCCTCTTCAAATATGAATAGGATTTCTATCGATCTGAAGCTGCTTTCAAACGATCCCGAATTATTTTCACTTTCTCTTCTGTTTCTTTGATCAAATCGGGACCAAACAACTTACCTTCTCCAGCCTCATCCCAACATAGAGGCATCCTGCATCTTCTACCATACAATGCCTCATAAGGTGCCATTCTAATACTGGACTGATGACTATTGTTATAAGCAAATTCCATCAATGGCAAGAATCTGTCCCAACTCCCAGAGAAATCAATGATACAACTTCTCAACATGTCCTCCAAAATCTGAATCACTCTCTGACTGCCTATCTGTCTGAGGATGAAAAGCAGTGCTAAAGTGCAATTGAGAACCCAAAGCAGCATGCAAACTCTTCCAAAACCTTGAAGTAAACCGGGGATCTCGATCAGACACCGAAGAAATTGGCACTCCATGCAACTTCACTATCTCATTGATATGCAGCTCAGCTAACTTCTCAAGAGAATAGTCCATCCAAATTGGAAGGAAATGAGCTATCTTCGTCAACCAATGGACAATCACCCAAATGGCATCATGCTTCTTCTGAGTCAAGGGCAAACCAGTCACAAAATCCATTATCACTCGCTCCCATTTCCATTCTGGCACTGATAAAGGTTGGAGCAACCCCGAAGGAACTTGGTGCTCGGCCTTCACTCTCTAACAAGTGAGACATTTGGATACAAACTCCGCTATGTCCCTCTTCATACCTGACCACCAATAATGTTGCTTCAAATCATGATACATCTTAGTACTCCCAGGGTGCATAGCAAAAACCGATTGATGTGCTTCCTCCAAAATAATCTTTTTCAATCTTTCATCATTAGGAATGCACAATCTATTTTGTACCATAAACTACCATCACTTCTCACATGGAAATCTCGGCTCTCTCCCTTTTGGCAATCCGATACAACTTTCTGAATTTTCTCATCTGCCAACTGAGCCTCTCTAATTTGATCCAACAAGATTGGCCTCAACTGCAACTGAGCCAACAAAGCACTATCATCACATGATTCAAAACTAGCATGCAACGCTCTCAACTCAACAAGTAACGAGAGGGAATAAGCAGTCAAACCTGCCAAAGACTTCCGACTCAAGGCATCGGTAACTACATTAGCCTTACCAGGATGATAATCAATCAAACAGTCATAGTCTTTAATCAGCTCTAACCACCATATTTGCCGAAGATTTAGCTCTCTCTGAACACCCAAATATTTCAAACTCTTAATGATCCATATAATGAAACACTTCTCCCCATACAAGTAGTGTCGCCAAATCTTCAAAGCAAAAAATATGGCTGCTAATTCCAAATCATTCGTCGGGTAATTTGACTCATGCAACTTCAACTGCCGAGAAGCATAAGCTATGACTCTACCCTCTTGCATCAAAACACAACCTAAACCATTATGTGAAGCATCACTATAGATCACATATGGTTTATCTTCCACAGGCAAGGTAAGAACAGGAGCTTGAGTCAACATCTCCTTCAACTGCTCAAAGCTTGCTTGACAATGATTTGTCCACATTAATCTAACTCCCTTCTGAAGCAATCTGGTGAGTGGAGTAGCTATCAAAGAAAAACCCTTCACAAACCGTCGATAATAGCCTGCCAAACCCAGAAAACTTCTAACCTCAGTCACTGTCTTTGGTGGACTCCAATTCAAAATGGCCTCAACTTTACTCAGATCAACTCTTATACCATCTGCTGAAACCACATGACCAAGAAAAGTTACTTGATCAAGCCAAAACTCACACTTAGCCAGCTTAGCATACAACTGCTTCTCTCTTAAAGTCTGCAATACAATCCGCAAGTGCTCATCATGCTCCTCCTTATTATGCAAATACACCAAAATATCATCAATAATGACCACCACAAACTGATCTAGATAGGGTCTAAACACCCTATTCATCAAATTTGTAAAAGCTGCTGGTACATTTGTCAATCCAAAAGGCATCACCAAAAACTCATAATGCCCATGCCTTGTGCAGAAAACTATCATAGGAACATCTTACTCTATGATTCTCAAATGATGGTACCCTGATCTCAGATCAATCTTGGAGAAAACTGCTGCTCCTTTCAATTGATCTAAGAGATCATCTATCCGAGGCAAAGGATACTTATTCTCTATAGTCACCTTATTCAACTGCCTATAATCAATGCACAGTCTTAAGGTATCATCTTTCTTCTTCACAAACAAAATAGGAGCTCCCCACGGAGACACACTAGGGTGAACAAACCCTTTATTCAATAACTCCTGCAACTGCACCTTTAACTCTCTCAACTCAGTAGGTGCCATTTGATAGGGAGTAATAGAGATGGGAGTGGTACCAGGCAACAGGTCGATACCAAACTCAACCTCTCTCTCAAGGGATATCTGTAGCACCCCTTCCCGACCTACGTATGTAAGCTGAGTAGAGACGCCACACTATCCTAATGTTTACTACCACTTTTACTTAGTCAAATTTTTGTTCCGATTTTTACAGAAATTTTGCCATAGTTTCGCCTAAAAATTCAATCTCAAGTGTCGACAAAACTGGTTTTTTTTTTCTGATTTTTTGAAAACATTTTTACACAAACCAATGCAAACAAAATCATTCTCAGTACACTTCCAATAAATCCCCCTTATAACCTCAACTACAACCTACAAAAAGGATTTACACTTCTAGTACAAAATAAAGTAAAGGTTTATTATGAAATACAGTAGATAAAATATTTGCTCACTATGCAACGGAAAGTAACAATATTTACAAATTCATATACATCAAAACTCAAGTTTTACAACACATAAAATTTATACATGTTTGGCAGTCAGTCTTCGATCTTAAAGCCCACTATTCACTCTTCAAAATCTAGGCTCGACTCGGCCTAGAGGAACTCTCTGGTTCTTCCCTGTCACCTGCGCGAAGAATCACATTCGAGCTAAGCCAACAGCTTAGTGGTACAAACTACAGTGCTATGATGCTTTAATGCCATGCTAATGTCACACAATCAAGATTCAAGATCAATTCAAGAGAATATTATATTTCACAATCTTACATTATTTAATAATTAATCAAAACATTCATGATTCACATTGAAAACAAAGACAAGCATGGGCCCACAAGACACTAATATGTTATTCAAAGTTCAGAGTTACTGCTTTGGTCTATAATCACAATCATTAAGCTCGTAGGCGATATATATCCAGTCTCTTGGACTTCAACTCGGCTAAACTCGAGAAAATCTTCAACCCGGCAAGACTGTTACCTGTAACAGACCCAGTCTCTTGGACTTCAACCCAGATAAACCAAGGAGATCCTCAACCCGGCAAGACTGTTACTATAATTCACATTTCACATTCATCAACTGGAATAGGCTTACGACCCGGTCTTTTCACCTATCCAGTTCTTTATAGGCATGCCATCAAACCCAGAACTCTGAAGGTTGAATAACAAATTAAACACAAAATTCTTTTCATTTATATCTTTATACATTTCTTTCTCAATTCATTTCATTCTCATAAGCAAATTAGGCAACCATGCCTCAATCATCTCATTTGCATCATCACATATTGCACATTTCACATTTCGTTATATTTCAAATGACATTAATCAATTCATTATTCAAATGGATATAATCAATGGCATTAACACATATTTTACATGCTCATCACAACATTCACATTATACCAAACATAACATTATTAATATACATCCACAATGCATTTGTAATATCTCAAAATATACCCTAGAAGTTTGGTATAATAGTTGTTGTAATTGAATTAAGTGTAATTGTGTTTTATTGGAAAAGAGAAAATTTAGTGAAGAGAAAGTTTATATGTTGTATATATGTAAATATATATAACATACACACATGTCAATGGGAAAGTCAAAGAAAGAGATTAATTATTGATTAATTGTGTTTAAAGGATTATTTAATTATTTGAATTTGTGTTAGAGTAAGTGGAAGTAGATATTTTAATATTTTATATTAAATACTTGGATGGGAGGATTTTAAGGAAAGTGGGTTTGACTTGGGTTGTTTGGTTTTCTTTCTTTCTTTTCCTGCGTGGTTCTCCTCCATTTCCTTTCCTTCTCTTTGTTTTTCTATGTTATCCGGCCATCAAGAAGAAAGAGAGCAAGATAGAGATTTGTTCTTCCAAGTTCAAGATTGAAGAGAGTTTTCAAGAGATCAAGTTGGAGGTTTAAGAGTTCTTCATCTTTGGTAAGTTCTCTCTTGATTTCTTGTGTTGTTTTTGAGGTTATATGGATTTGTGAGTTGAAGTTGTGTTTGAGAATGTGTTTGGGTTGATTATGTTGTGTTTAAGAGTATTTGGTTTAAGTGGTTTTGGATTTTGGGGTTGGATGAAGAAAAGAGTAAGTTGGTTGGTATAGATTGAGTTGAGGTTGTGTCTAGAGTTTTTGATGATGTTGTGACTTGTGTTTGATGTGTGTGTTGGCTTGGTTTGGTGTTGTTTTAAGTTTGAGATGGTTTTTGGGTATGTTTTGTTAAGTTTGGTTGAAGTAGATGTTGGTGGATAGAAGTGATTTGTTGGTTGTGGTGTTGTTTTGGTCGGAATCTGGGTTTTTGGCCTGACACGCCCATGAGCACGGCCAGGACTGTGGACGTGTCGAATGTTCTGTGTGGCAGTAGGATTGACACGACCAGTAACACGCCCGTGTTATTGAGCGTGTCATAGCTACTGTGAGTTTTGAAAATTTACACGGCCAGGAGCACGCTCATGATGTTGGACGTGTCGATATTTCTGCGACACAGAATGTATTACACGCCCGTGGTTCTGAGCGTGTCAATGCTTCTGTGTTGTGGAGTTAGGGCACGGTCAGGGACACGCCCGTGTGTGTGAGCGTGTTAAGTGTAGAGTTTGCCCTAGTTGATTCTTAACCTTATGATCTCATGAGAGTTTCCTTATTTTTTTTGGAATAGGTTGTGAAGAAGGTGATTTACCCTAACTCAAGTGGTGATAGATTCTTGAAAAGTAAGTGTTTAGAGTTGTGTGGGTCACTTTTGAGATAAGTACAAACTACATTGTTGCATACATTCATATGATATTGAGAATTGAGACATAATTGGTTATATGTTGTGATGAGCATGTAAAATATGTGTTAATACCATTGATGATATTTATGTGAATAATTAATTGGTAAATGTGATGACGAAATATAATGTGAAAGATATGAGGCCATGATTGTTGGCTATGATAATGAAAACGAGATAATTAAGGCATGGACGCCTAATTGATTATGGATTATGAAATGAGAAATGAATTGAGAAAGAAATTGATAAAGAAATAAACGAAATCATTGTGTACCTAATATGTCTATTCAATTTTCAGAGTTCTGAGTTTGGCGGCATGCTTATGAATAACTGGATAGGTGAAATGACCGGGTCGTAAGCCGATTCCAGTTGATAAATGTGAAATGTGATGTTTTTGGGGTGAAATGACTGGGTCGTAAACCTCAAAAACAAATTATTGAAACTAGATTGAGTGAAATGACCGGGTCGTAAACTCAAATCTAGTTGATTATCCATGGATAGATATTGCCTACGGGGCTAGACACAAGGTGTCAATATGGACCAAAGCAGTAACTCTGAACTTTGAATAACATATTAGTGTGTTTCGGCCCGTGTCTATCTTAGTTGTAAAAGTGATTCATGAATGAAGAAACAATTGAATAATAAGATCTAATGTACAAATATGAAATGTGATATGATTATGTATGGTTTATGAAATATAGAATTGTGACATTTGCATCGTATTAAAGCATAATGTTAGTATGTGTTGTACTACTGAGCTGTTAGCTCAGCGCGATTGTGGTCCATCGCGCAGGTAACAGAGTTGAACCCGAGAGTTCTTCGAGACCGAGTGAGTCTAGACATTGAAGAGTTGAGTTTGGACTTAAAGATCAGAGAAGAGCTGCCAATCATGTATATATTTTATATTTGTGTATTCTGATTTTGATGTATAAGTATTTGTGAATATTTGTTCTATTTTCCGCTGCGTTTTGAATGAACTTTCTATTTGTTTGGTTTTTTTATAAACTCTTTTAAAATTTTTTAATTTGTTTACATTATATATATACGAGTGAAATTTTAAACCATGGCATTTCTATATTCAGTATACGTATATTACGATCGTATTAGCATGCTGTGTACGTATACAGGGTATAGGGGTGTTACAATTGTTTTGGTATCAGAGCCTATGTTTGAGATTCTCAACCTAGGTATATTTTAAGGAAAAAGGATATTTTGATTTTAAAAGTTGGTTTTTGAATAAGATATATACTTAGTATTTGCAGTCTCTGATCTTTAATAAGATGTATTCTGCTGTGTTTGCAGATATAGGTTGTGATGGATTCTCATTTGCGTCAGTCAGTTGAGGGTAGTGCGGAGAGTGTAGCTCCGGATGAGGTTAGAGAGGGAGCTAGAGTGGTTAGTGCTGGAGAGATACCTGCTTCCGTGTCTGGTAGACCAGCTGGTGATGAGGTTCCGCCAGTTTGGCTTAGGCATATGGTAGAATTGATGAGGCAAGCCCCAGTACAGCAGCCACCACCGCCACCCCAGCCTCAAGTGCCGGTTAGACACTATGACAAATTAAGGAAGTATGGAGCAGAAGATTTTCTGGGTACCATAGATCCAGAAGTAGCTAAACAGTGGCTAGATAAGATACAGAGGATATTTGTTCAGTTACAGGCCACTCCAGAAGAAAAATTTGACTATGCAAGATCATTGTTGCAAAAGGATGCATATGATTGGTGGAAGACAGTGCCCCATGCTATGGATGATCCACCTACATTGTCCTATCCTGATTTTCTAAGAGAGTTTGAATTGAAGTATACTCCTAGAGAGTATAAAGATGTGAAGAAGATGGAGTTTTTGAGCTTGAAGCAAGACCACCGGACTGTAACAGAATACGAGGTTGAGTTTATCCGGTTGAGCCATTATGCTGGGGGTATTATCTCTGATGAGATTGATAGGTGCCGGAGATTTGAGGGGGGATTGAGGCCCTCTCTTATGTGCCATGTGGCTGGTTCTCGGTATCAGGATTTTTCCCAACTTGTGGCAGCAGCTAGGAGTGTGGAGAGAGCTCAGGATAGTGCAGCAGCTGCATCAAAGGAAGAGACCAGGGTTAGGAGACCCCAGTTTGAGGCAGGGTCTTCATCAGTGAAGAGAAGCAGGGGAAGTTTTGTTCCTAGGATCAGTAGGAGTCAGAGGCCAGCTGGTAGGTCAGTACAGTTTCACAGGCAGAGATCGAGACCTACAGTTTCAGTGGCTAGTGCTCCCACTCCACCGATATGTGAATACTGTGGTAAGACCCATTGGGGTGTTTGTTGGAGGATTAGAGGTTCAGCTGGATGCTTTAAATGTGGATCGCCCGATCATTTTGTTAGAGAGTGTCCTGAGTTGCAGGAGCAGAGGTCGGTAGATTCTGCAGTTTCTCGACCTAGTATGAGGGGAGGTAGAGGAGGTAGAAGTTTCAGTAGAGGAGGTAGATCTGGATTCAGTCCTAGAAGAGGTTCTACACCCAGGGAGAGTAGACCAGAGGAGGCTGGTTCTTCTTAGAGGATTTATATGATGCAGAGGCAGCCTGATGCTTCAGCAGTCATAGCTGGTACTTTCTCTTTATTTGGTATTTCAGTACTTGCTTTGATTGATCCAGGATCTACTCATTCATATATTAGTGCATCTGTTTTGCCTGTGTTTGAATTGCATGCTGAATCCCTAGGATTTGATGTATTGGTGACAAATCCTTTAGGGCATAGTGTGATTGTTAGCAAGGTGCACCGAGATAGTGCAGTAGTGGTTCAGGGTGAAGAGTTCTTAGGTGATTTGATTGAAATGCCATTTAAAGAGTATGATTTGATATTAGGCATGGACTGGTTAGCTAGACATGGAGCTGTGGTAGATTGTCGACAGAAATGTGTTACTTTGAGAACCGGTGATGATAGAGTTGTGATGGTATCTGGTGAGCAGAGACAGCTTACATCCTTGTTTGTTTCAGCTGTTACAGCTAGGAGGTTGATTAGAAAAGGGTGTGATGCTTATCTTGCTCATGTTTTGGATACTAGAGTGATGGGTTCTCAACTTGTTAGTATACCCACAGTTGCAGAATTTCCAGATGTGTTTCCAGAGGAGTTGCCAGGGTTGCCTCTTGAGAGAGAGGTGGAGTTTGGTATTGAATTGTTGCCTGGTACCACTCCTATCTCTATTACTCCTTATAGAATGGCACCTGTTGAATTGAGAGAGTTAAAGGTGCAGTTGCAGGAATTGTTAGATAAAGGGTTTGTTCGCCCTAGTGTTTCACCGTGGGGAGCTCCTTTTTTGTTTGTTAAGAAGAAGGATGCTACTATGAGATTGTGCATCGATTATAGGCAATTGAACAAGGTAACTATCAAGAATAAATATCCCTTGCCTAGAATTGATGATCTCTTTGATCAATTGAAGGGAGCAGTAGTGTTTTCCAAGAATGATTTGAGATCAGGGTACCATCAGTTGAGAGTCAGGGATGAAGATGTTCCTAAGACAGCCTTTCGTACAAGGTATGGACATTATGAGTTTCTAGTGATGCCTTTTGGGTTGACAAATGCACCTGCAGCTTTTATGGATCTGATGAATAAGGTGTTTAGGCCCTATCTAGATCAGTTTGTAGTGGTTTTTATTGATGATATTTTGGTGTATTCGTGCAATGAAGAGGAGCATGACAAGCATCTACGGATTGTGCTGCAGATTTTGAGAGAGAAGCTGTAATATCCCAAAATGTGCCCTAGAAGTATTGATATAATTGTTATTTCATTTGAATCTAATGTATATGTGTTATTAAAAAGGAAAAGATTATTTAAAGAGAATGTATATGTTGTATATATGATAATATATGTAACATATATGTTGGTCAAAATGGTGGGTCAAGGTAAGAAGATATTTATTTTTGTGAAGTGTGAAGTTACTAAAAAGGGCAAATGAATGATATAAGAGTTGGAATGTTTTAAAGAGGGTATTTTAGTCATTTTCATTTTGAATTGTTTGGTGGAGATTTAAAGAGAAGAGGAAGTTGACTTTTCTCATTTTTCTTCTTCTTTCCTTTCTCTTTCCATGGCCGGCCACCCTATAGCAAGAGAGAGCAAGTTTTTGTTTTGATGTTCAAGCTCAAAATTGAAGGGGTTTTCAAGTGATTAAGTGAAACTCCAAGAAGTTTTATTATTTTGGTAAGTTCTCTCTCTTGATTTCTTTTGTTTTCTTGAAGTAAGGTTTGAGTTTGATGGTAGATGTTTGAATTAGGAGTGTGTTGGTTGTAGTATGTTGAAGTATGTTTGATTTAATTAATTATGGTGTTGGTTTTAGTTTAAAGATAAGAAGTTAGGTTGGTGTTGGTGATGGAAGAGTAAGAGTTGTGTTTAGTGAAAATTGTTTTCTGTTTTACAATTAGTAAAGGATGTGACTTGTATGATTTTTAATTAAATATAGAAAAATGTTCTTGAAGTGAATTTTTGATATGTTGTGCCTCTATGAGTCTAGAATGACTGAAAAATATATTGATTCGATTTTGGAATGGTTATGATTTTGGAAAGATTATTTTTACTAAACCTGTTCCAGCAGGTACCTTAACTGAGACAGCTATATTTCGGGATTTTTAATAAAATGTAGAAATATCATATTCAATTTAATTTTGGATATTTTGTTTTTTAGTGAGTCTAGTATTTGAGAAAAATAATTTGGGACCACGTTGATTGAATTTAGTTTATGGAATTCACAAAGTTCAGAACTGCTGCCAGGATGCAGGGCAATTGGGGCAGTCTGGTTGGGTGAACTATTTGATCAAGATTTTGTGTTCAGTTTGATCTGAAATTTTAAAGGAATGATTTTAAGATGTAAAATTTAGTTCTATAAAAATTTTAGAATTTTTAGTCAAGTAGATTATTTTATACAAATTTTCAAAATAAGGATAGAGTAGAGTCTAAAACCAGAATGTACTATTCATATGGTCATTTTGCTAATACTCCTTTTGGATTAGGTTGTGAAGAGGTTGAATTGCCCTAGCCTAAGTGTTGAGGATTCTTGGAAGAGTAAGTGTATAGATTGGTGTGAGTTGGTTTTAAGGTAAGTACAAATTACATTATTTCATACATTCATATTATGTTGAGATTTAACATACATTTGATTGTAAATGTGTTAAGAAATTTAATGCATTATTAATGCATATTAATAATGTATGTTTGGTATGATGTGAATGTTGTGATGAGTATGTAAAATATGTGTTAATGCCATTGATTATATCCGTTTGAATGATGAAATGAAATATGGAATATGAAATGTGAAAGATATGATATTATGAAGAATTGCCCTATTGTGATTTGAGATCATATGAGATATGAGGCATGGTTGCCTAATTAATTATGAGAAATGAAATGAAAAGAAATTGATAATGAGATAAATGAAATGATTGTGTGCCTAATATGTTTATTCAATTTTCAGAGTTCTGGTTTTGGCGGCATGCCTATGAATCACTGGATAGGTGAAATGACCGGGTCGTAAGCCGATTCCAGTTGAAAAATGTGAAATGTGATGTTTTTGAGGTGAAATGACCGGGTCGTAAGCCTCAAAAACAAATTACTGAAACTAGATTGGGTGAAATGACTGGGTCGTAAACTCAAATCTAGTTGAATATCCATGGATAAATGTATTGATGATTATGATTATAGACCAAAGCAGTAACTCTGAACTTTGAATAGCATATTAGTTTATTTTTGGGCCCATGCTTCTGTTTGTTTAAAAGTGACTATTGAATGGTGAAACAAATGAATAATGAGATGACTACTATACATACATTATTGAAACCGGTAAGATTTGAAATATAATATTCTCTTGAATTGATCTTGAATCTTTATTGTGTGACATTAACATGGCATTAAAGCATCATAGCACTGTAATTTGTACAACTAAGCCGTTGGCTTAGCGCGAATGTGATTCTTTGCGCAGGTGACAGGGAAGAACCAGAGAGTTCCTCTAGGCCGAGTCAAGTCTAGATTTTGAGGTGTTGATAGTGGGCTTAAAGATCAAAGACTGACTGCCAAAGAAATGTATAAATTTTATGGGTTGTAAAACTTGAGTTTGGATATATATGAATTTGTAAATATTTTTATTTTCCGCTGCATAGTGAACAAATATTTTATCTACTGTATTTCATAGTAAACCTTTACTTTATGTTGTACTAGAAGTGTAAATCCTTTTTGCAGGTTGTAGTTGAGGTTATAAGGGGGATTTATTGGGAGTGTACTGAGAATGCTTTTGTTTGCATTGGTTTGAGTAAAATGTTTTTAAAAAAGATCAGAAAAAAACCAGTTTTGTCGACACTTGGGACTAAATTTTTAGGCAAAACTATGGCAAAATTTTTGTAAAAATCGGAACTAAAAATTTGACTAAGTAAAATTGGTAGCAACATTAGGATAGTGTGGCGCCTCTACTCGGCTTACATATGTAGGTCGGGAAGGGGTGTTACAATTTTTGGTATCAGAGCCTAGGTTTGAGATTCTCAACCTAGGTCAATTGTAAGAAAAAGAATATTTTGATTTTTAAAGTGGGTTTTTGAGTAAAATACATGTTTTGGTATGGCAGTCTTTGATCTTTAATGAGGAATATTCTGCTATGTTTGCAGATATAGGTAGAGATGGCATCTCATTCACGACAGTCTGTTGAGGGTAGTGCGAAAAGTGTAGCTCCTGAAGAGAGTAGAGAGGGAGCTGGGATTGAGAGGGTTAGTGAGGCACCTGTTTCTGTGCCAGAGAGATCAGCTGCTGAGGAGGCTCCGCCGGGTTGGTTAAGGCATATGGTAGAACTGTTGAGGGGAGCTCCAGTGCAGCCACCACCACCACCACCACAGCCTCAGATGCCGGTAAGACATTATGACAAGTTAAGAAAATATGGGGCTGAAGATTTCTTGGGCACTACCGATCCTGCAGTGGCTGAGCAGTGGTTGGATAAGGTACAGAGAATATTCATACAGTTGCAAGCCACTTCGGATGAGAAATTTGACTATGCCAGATCCCTCCTGCAAAAAGATGCCTATGATTGGTGGAAGAGAGTTCCTCATGCTATGGATGATCCACCTATATTGTCCTACAGTGATTTTCTACGGGAGTTTGAGCTGAAATATACTCCGAGGGAGTATAAAGATGTGAAAAAGATGGAATTTCTGAATTTGAAGCAGAACAGTCGGACTGTGACAGAATATGAGATCGAATTCATCCGGTTGAGTCACTATGCTGGAGGTATTATTTCAGACGAGATAGACCGGTGTAGAAGATTTGAGGCGGGTTTGAGACCCTCTATTATGTGTCTTGTGGCTGGTTCTAGATACCAGGATTTTTCCCAGCTTGTTGCAGCAGCTAGGAGTGTGGAAAGAGCCCAGGGTATTGCAGCAGTTGCTACTGAGGAAGAGACCAGGGTAAGGAGATCCCAGTTTGAGACAGGGTCTTCATCTATGAAGAGGGGTCGAGGAGGCTTTGTTCCGAGAACCAGTAGAACCCTGAGACAGTCGGGTAGATCAGTTCAGTATCAGAGACAGAGGCCGAGATCGGCAGCTTCTGTAGCTAGTGCTCCGACCCCTGTGGTTCAGAGGTCTACTCCACCTGTATGTGAGCATTGTGGTAAGACCCATGGGGGTGTTTGTTGGAAGATTAGTGGATCAGCTGGGTGTTATAAATGTGGGTCACCAGCTCATTTTATTAGAGATTGTCCTGAGATGCAGGAGTATAGGCAGGCTGATACTGCAGCTTCTCGACCTAGTGTCAGCAGAGGTGGTCGAAGGGGCAGAGGTTTTAGTAGGGGTGGTAGATCCGGGTTTAGTCAGAGAGGAGGATCTTCATCCAGAGACAGTAGACCGGACGAGGCCGGATCTTCTCAGAGAGTATATGTGATGCAGAGGCAGCCAGATGCTTCAGCAGTTATAGCTGGTACATTCTCTTTATTTGGCATTTCAGTTCTTGCTTTGATTGATCCAGGATCTACTCATTCATACATAAGTGCATCTATCTTGCCTGTGTCTGAATTGCATTCAGAGTCCTTAGGATTTGATGTCTTAGTGACCAATCCTTTAGGACATAGTGTTGTGGTGAGTAGGGTGCATCGTGAGAGTGCTGTTGTGGTTCAAGGTGAGGAGTTTCTTGGTGATTTAATTGAAATGCCTTTTAAAGAATATGATTTGATCTTAGGCATGGATTGGTTGTCTAAGCATGGAGCTATAGTGGATTGTCAAAAGAAATGTGTTACTTTGAGAACTGGTGATGGTAGAAGTATATTAGTATCTAGTGAGCAGAGACAATTTGCATCCTTGTTTGTATCAGCTGTAACAGCCAGAAAGTTGATTAGAAAAGGGTGTGTTGCTTATCTTGCTCATGTTATGGATACCAAAGTAATGGGTTCTCAACTTGATAGTATACCCACAGTTGCTGAGTTTTCAGATGTATTTCCAGAGGAGTTGCCAGGGTTACCCCCTGAGAGAGAGGTTGAGTTTGGTATCGATTTGTTGACTGGTACCACTCCCATCTCTATCACTCCTTATCGAATGGCACCTGCTGAATTGAGAGAGTTGAAGGTGCAGTTGCAGGAGTTGTTGGATAAAGGGTTTATTCGCCCTAGTGTTTCCCCGTGGGGAGCTCCTGTGTTGTTTGTGAAGAAAAAGGATGGTACTTTGAGATTGTGCATCGATTATAGGCAATTGAACAAAGTAACTATCAAGAATAAGTATCCTTTGCCTCGAATTGATGATCTCTTTGATCAGTTGAAGGGAGCAGCAGTGTTTTCCAAAATTGATTTGAGATTAGGGTACCATCAATTGAGGGTTAGAGCTGAAGATGTTTCTAAGACAGCTTTTCGCACAAGATATGGGCATTATGAGTTCTTGGTAATGCCTTTTGGATTGATGAATGCACCTGCAGCTTTCATGGATTTGATGAATAGGGTGTTTAGGCCCTATCTGGATCAGTTTGTGGTGGTTTTCATCGATGATATTTTGGTGTATTCATGTAATGAGGAAGAACATGACAAGCATCTGCGAATTGTGTTACAGATTTTGAGAGAGAAGCAATTGTATGCTAAGCTGTCAAAGTGTGAGTTTTGGCTTGACCAAGTAACTTTTCTCGGTCATATAGTTTCAGCAGATGGTATAAGAGTTGATCCAAGTAAAGTTGAGGCCATTTTGAATTGGAGTCCACCAAAGTCAATAACTGAAGTTAGAAGTTTTCTGGGTTTGGCAGGCTATTATCGAAGGTTTGTGAAAGGTTTTTCTTTGATAGCTACTCCACTCACCAGATTGCTTCGAAAGGGAGTTAGATTTTTGTGGACAGATCAGTGTCACGCTAGTTTTGATCAGTTGAAAGAAATGTTGACTCAAGCATCTGTTCTTACTTTATCCGTGGAAGATAAACCATATGTGATTTACAGTGATGCTTCACATAATGGTTTAGGATGTGTCTTGATGCAAGAGGGTAAAGTTGTAGCTTATGCTTCTCGGCAATTGAAGCCGCATGAGCTTAATTATCCCACACATGATCTGGAATTGGCAGCTATAGTATTTGCTTTGAAGATTTGGCGACACTACTTGTATGGGGAGAAATGTTTTATCTATACGGATCATAAAAGTTTGAAATATTTGGGTGTTCAGAGAGAGCTGAATCTTCGGCAAAGGCGATGGTTAGAACTAATCAAAGACTACGACTGTTTGATTGATTATCATCCTGGTAAGGCAAATGTAGTTGCTGACGCCTTGAGTCGGAAGTCTCTGGCAGGTTTGGCTGTTTATTCGCTCTCGTTGCTTGTTGAGTTGAGAGCATTACATTCTAGTTTTGAAGCATGTGATGATGGTGCATTGTTGGCTCAGTTGCAATTGAGACCAGTATTGTTAGATCAGATTAAGGGGGCTCAATTGACAGATGAGAAAATTCAGAAGATTGTTTCAGATTGCCAAAACGGGGAGAGCCGGGATTTCTTTGTGAGAAGTGATGGTAGCCTTTGGTTTAAGGATAGATTGTGTGTTCCTGATAATGATAGTTTGAAAAAGGTTATTTTGGAGGAAGCACATCAATCGATTTTTGCTATGCATCCGGGAAGTACAAAGATGTACCATGAATTGAGACAGCATTATTGGTGGTCTGGTATGAAGAGAGACATAGCAGAATTTGTGTCCAAATGTCTCACTTGTCAGAGGGTGAAAGCTGAACATCAAGTTCCAACAGGGTTGCTTCAACCTTTATCAGTGCCTGAATGGAAATGGGAGAGAGTGACAATGGATTTTGTGTCTGGTTTACCTTTGACACAGAGGAAGCATGATGCCATTTGGGTGATTGTTGATAGGTTGACAAAGATAGCTCATTTTCTTCCGGTTCGGATGGACTATTCACTTGAGAAGTTGGCTGAGCTGTATATTAGTGAGATAGTGAAGTTGCATGGAGTCCTAATTTCTTTAGTGTCGGATCGAGATCCCCGGTTTACTTCGAGGTTTTGGAAGAGTTTACATGGTGCTTTGGGTTCTCGATTGCACTTTAGCACTGCTTTTCATCCGCAGACAGATGGGCAATCAGAGAGAGTGATACAGATTATTGAGGATATGTTGAGAAGCTGTGCCATTGATTTCTTTGGAAGTTGGGACAGATTTTTGCAACTTGTAGAATTTTCTTACAACAACAGTCATCAATCCAGTATTGAAATGGCACCATTTGAGGCATTGTATGGAAGAAAATGTAGAACGCCTTTATGTTGGAATGAAATTGGGGAAGGCAAATTGGTTGGTCCTGATCTGATTAAAGAGACTGAAGAAAAAGTGAAGATGATTCGGGATAGGTTGAAAGCAGCTTCAGACCGACAGAAGTCTTATTCAGATTTGAAGAGGAGAGATATAGAGTTTGATGTTGGAGATAAAGTATTTTTGAAAGTGTCTCCTTGGAAAATGATATTGAGATTTGGTCAAAAAGGGAAGCTGAGTCCTCGATTCATTGGACCGTATGAGATATTAGAAAGAGTTGGACCAGTTGCTTATCGTCTTGCTTTGCCGCCTGAGTTGGATAGAATCCATAATGTCTTCCATGTTTCTATGTTACGAAGGTATAGATCTGACCCATCTCATGTTTTACCAGTTGAATCTATTGAGGTCAGTCCAGATCTAACTTTTGAAGAAGAACCAATTGTTATTTTGGCACATGAAGTAAAAGAGTTGAGATATAAGAAAGTGCCATTGGTAAAAGTTCTATGGAAGAATCATGGGAGCGAAGAGGCCACTTGGGAAAGCGAGCAAATAATGTGAGATCAATATCCTCAATTGTTTCAGAGATAATATCAGGTAATTTCGAGGACGAAATTTCTTTTTAGAGGGGGAGAATTGTAATATCCCAAAATGTGCCCTAGAAGTATTGATATAATTGTTATTTCATTTGAATCTAATGTATATGTGTTATTAAAAAGGAAAAGATTATTTAAAGAGAATGTATATGTTGTATATATGATAATATATGTAACATATATGTTGGTCAAAATGGTGGGTCAAGGTAAGAAGATATTTAATTTGTGAAGTGTGAAGTTACTAAAAAGGGCAAATGAATGATATAAGAGTTGGAATGTTTTAAAGAGGGTATTTTAGTCATTTTCATTTTGAATTGTTTGGTGGAGATTTAAAGAGAAGAGGAAGTTGACTTTTCTCATTTTTCTTCTTCTTTCCTTTCTCTTTCCATGGCCGGCCACCCTATAGCAAGAGAGAGCAAGTTTTTGTTTTGATGTTCAAGCTCAAAATTGAAGGGGTTTTCAAGTGATTAAGTGAAACTCCAAGAAGTTTTATTATTTTGGTAAGTTCTCTCTCTTGATTTCTTTTGTTTTCTTGAAGTAAGGTTTGAGTTTGATGGTAGATGTTTGAATTAGGAGTGTGTTGGTTGTAGTATATTGAAGTATGTTTGATTTAATTAATTATGGTGTTGGTTTTAGTTTAAAGATAAGAAGTTAGGTTGGTGTTGGTGATGGAAGAGTAAGAGTTGTGTTTAGTGAAAATTTTTTTCTGTTTTACAATTAGTAAAGGCTGTGACTTGTATGATTTTTAATTAAATATAGAAAAATGTTCTTGAAGTGAATTTTTGATATGTTGTGCCTCTATGAGTCTAGAATGACTGAAAAATATGTTGATTCTATTTTGGAATTGTTATGATTTGGGAAAGATTATTTTTACTAAACCTGTTCCAGCAGGTACCTTAACTGAGACAGCTATATTTCGGGATTTTTAATAAAATGTAGAAATATCATATTCAATTGAATTTTGGATATGTTGTTGCTTAGTGAGTCTAGTATTTGAGAAAAATAATTTGGGACCACGTTGATTGAATTTAGTTTATGGAATTCACAAAGTTCAGAACTGCTGCCAGGATGCAGGGCAATTGGGGCAGTCTGGTTGGGTGAACTATTTGATCAAGATTTTGTGCTCAGTTTGATCTGAAATTTTAAAGGAATGATTTTAAGATGTAAAATTTAGTTCTGTAAAAATTTTAGAATTTTTAGTCAAGTAGATTATTTTATACAAATTTTCAAAATAAGGATAGAGTAGAGTCTAAAACTAGAATGTACTTTTCATATGGTCATTTTGCTAATACTCCTTTTGGATTAGGTTGTGAAGAGGTTGAATTGCCCTAGCCTAAGTGTTGAGGATTCATGGAAGAGTAAGTGTATAGATTGGTGTGAGTTGGTTTTAAGGTAAGTACAAATTACATTATTTCATACATTCATATTATGTTGAGATTTAACATACATTTGATTGTAAATGTGTTAAGAAATTTAATGCATTATTAATGCATATTAATAATGTGTGTTTGGTATGATGTGAATGTTGTGATGAGTATGTAAAATATGTGTTAATGCCATTGATTATATCCATTTGAATGATGAAATGAAATATGGAATATGAAATGTGAAAGATATGATATTATGAAGAATTGCCCTATTGTGATTTGAGATCATATGAGATATGAGGCATGGTTGCCTAATTAATTATGAGAAATGAAATGAAAAGAAATTGATAATGAGATAAATGAAATGATTGTGTGCCTAATATGTTTATTCAATTTTCAGAGTTCTGGTTTTGGCGGCATGCCTATGAATCACTGGATAGGTAAAATGACCGGGTCGTAAGCCGATTCCAGTTGAAAAATGTGAAATGTGATGTTTTTGAGGTGAAATGACCGGGTCGTAAGCCTCAAAAACAAATTACTGAAACTAGATTGGGTAAAATGACTGGGTCGTAAACTCAAATCTAGTTGAATATACATGGATAAATGTATTGATGATTATGATTATAGACCAAAACTGTAACTCTGAACTTTGAATAGCATATTAGTTTATTTTTGGGCCCATGCTTGTGTTTGTTTAAAAGTGACTATTGAATGGTGAAACAAATGAATAATGAGATGACTACTATACATACATTATTGAAACCGGTAAGATTTGAAATATAATATTCTCTTGAATTGATCTTGAATCTTTATTGTGTGATATTAACATGGCATTAAAGCATCATAGCACTGTAATTTGTACAACTAAGCCGTTGGCTTAGTGCGAATGTGATTCTTCGCGCAGGTGACAGGGAAGAACCAGAGAGTTCCTCTAGGCCGAGTCAAGTCTAGATTTTGAGGTGTTGATAGTGGGCTTAAAGATCAAAGAATGACTGCCAAAGAAATGTATAAATTTTATGGGTTGTAAAACTTGAGTTTGGGTATATATGAATTTGTAAATATTTTTATTTTTCGCTGCATAGTGAACAAATATTTTATCTACTGTATTTCATAATAAACCTTTACTTTATGTTGTACTAGAAGTGTAAATCCTTTTTGCAGGTTGTAGTTGAGGTTATAAGGGGGATTTATTGGGAGTGTACTTAGAATGCTTTTGTTTGCATTGGTTTGACTAAAATGTTTTTAAAAAAGATCAGAAAAAAACCAGTTTTGTCGACACTTGGGACTAAATTTTTAGGCAAAACTATGGCAAAATTTTTGTAAAAATCGGAACTAAAAATTTGACTAAGTAAAATTGGTAGCAACATTAGGATGTGGCGCCTCTACTCGGCTTACATATGTTGGTCGGGAAGGGGTGTTACAGAAGCAATTGTATGCGAAACTGTCGAAGTGTGAATTTTGGCTAGACCAAGTGACTTTTCTCGGTCATATAGTTTCAGCAGATGGCATTAGAGTTGATCCGAATAAAGTGGAAGCTGTTATGAATTGGAATCCACCAAAGTCTGTGACAGAAGTTAGATGTTTTCTGGGTTTGGCAGGCTATTATCGGCGCTTTGTGAAAGTATTTTCTTTGATAGCTACTCCACTTACCAGATTACTTCGGAAGGGAGTTAGATTTGTGTGGATAGATCAGTGTCAGGCTAGCTTTGATCAGTTAAAGGAAATGTTGACTCAAGCACCTGTTCTTATTTTACCTGTGGAAGAAAAACCATATGTGATCTACAGTGATGCTTCACATAGTGGTTTGGGTTGTGTCTTGATGCAAGAAGGTAAAGTGATAGCTTATGCTTCTCGACAGTTGAAACTGCATGAGCTTAATTATCCGACTCATGATTTGGAGTTAGCAGCCATTGTGTTTGCATTGAAGATTTAGCGACACTACTTGTATGGGGAGAAGTTTTTTATTTATACTGATCATAAAAGTTTGAAATATTTGGGGGTTCAGAGAGAGCTTAATCTTCGGCAAAGACGTTGGTTGGAGTTGATTAAAGACTACGACTGTTTGATTGATTATCATCCTGGTAAGGCAAATGTTGTTGCTGATGCTTTGAATCGGAAATCTTTAGCAGGTTTGACTGTTTATTCTCTCTCGTTGCTTGTTGAGTTGAGAGCGTTGCATGCTAGTTTTGTATCTTGTGATGATGGTGCATTGTTGGCACAATTGCAGTTGAGGCCGGTATTATTGGATCAGATTAAAAAGGCCCAGTTGGTTGATGAGAAAATTCAGAAGATTGTTTCAAATTACCAGAATGGAAAGAGTCGAGATTTTATTGTAAGAAGTGATGGGAGCCTTTGGTTTAAGAACAGATTGGGTGTACCTGATGATGCTACATTGAGAAGGATTATTTTGGAAGAAGCACACCAGTCAGTTTTTGCTATGCATCCGGGCAATACGAAGATGTATCATGATTTGAGACAGCATTACTGGTTGTCCGGTATGAAGAGGTACATAGCGGAGTTTGTGTCCAAATGTCTCACATGTCAGAGGGTTAAAGTTGAGCATTAAGTTCCAACAGGGTTGCTTCAACCTTTATCAGTGCCTGAATGGAAATGGGAAAGAGTTACAATGGATTTTGTATCTGGTTTGCCTTTGACTCAGAGAAAATATGATGTTATTTGGGTGATTGTTGATAGGTTGACAAAGATAGCTCATTTTCTTCTGGTTCGGATGGATTATTCTCTCGAGAGATTGGCTGAGCTGTATATCCAGGAGATTGTAAAGTTGCATGGTGTCCCAATTTCTTTAGTGTCTGATCGAGATCCCCGGTTTACTTCAAGGTTTTGGAAGAGTTTACATGGTGCTTTGGGTTCTCAGTTACACTTTAGTACTGCTTTCCATCCGCAGACAGATGGGCAGTCAGAGAGAGTGATACAGATTATAGAGGATATGTTGAGGAGCTGTGTCATTGATTTCTCTGGTAGTTGGGACAGATTTTTGCCACTTGTGGAATTTGCCTATAATAACAGTCATCAATCCAGTATTGGAACTGCACCATTTGAGGCATTGTATGGTAGACGGTGTAGAACGCCTCTATGTTGGAATGAACTTGGAGAAGGTAAGTTAATTGGTCCTGATTTGGTTAAAGAAACTGAAGAGAAAGTGAAAGTGATTCGAGATAGATTGAAAACAGCTTCAGACCGACAGAAGTCTTATTCAGATTTGAAGAGGAGAGACATTGAGTATAATGTGGGAGATAAGGTATTTTTATAAGTGTCTCCTTGGAAAAAGATATTGAGATTTGGTCGAAGAGGGAAGCTGAGTCCGCGTTTCATTGGACCTTATGAAGTATTGGAAAGAATTGGGCCAGTTGCTTATCGGCTTGCTTTGCCACCTGATTTGGATAGGATTCATAATGTCTTCCATGTTTCTATGTTGAGAAGGTACAGATCAGATCCATCTCATGTGTTATCAGTTGAATCTATTGAGGTGAGTCCGGATCTGACTTTGGAAGAGGAACCAATTGCTATTTTGGCACATGAAGTGAAAGAGTTGAGAAATAAGAAAGTGCCACTTGTGAAGGTTTTGTGGAAAAATCATGCAAGGGAAGAAGCAACTTGGGAGAGTGAGCAAGCAATGCGAGACCAATATCCTCAATTGTTTCGGACTTGATATCAGGTAATTTCGAGGACGAAATTTCTTTTTAGAGGGGGAGAATTATAATATCTCAAAATATACCCTAGAAGTTTGGTATAATAGTTGTTGTAATTGAATTAAGTGTAATTGTGTTTTATTGGAAAAGAGAAAATTTAGTGAAGAGAAAGTTTATATGTTGTATATATGTAAATATATATAACATACACACAAGTCAATGGGAAAGTCAAAGAAAGAGATTAATTATTGATTAATTGTGTTTAAAGGATTATTTAATTATTTGAATTTGAGTTAGAGTAAGTGGAAGTAGATATTTTAATATTTTATATTAAATACTTGGATGGGAGGATTTTAAGGAAAGTGGGTTTGACTTGGGTTGTTTGGTTTTCTTTCTTTCTTTTCCTGCGTGGTTCTCCTCCATTTCCTTTCCTTCTCTTTGTTTTTCTGTGTTATCCGGCCATCAAGAAGAAAGAGAGCAAGATAGAGATTTGTTCTTCCAAGTTCAAGATTGAAGAGAGTTTTCAAGAGATCAAGTTGGAGGTTTAAGAGTTCTTCATCTTTGGTAAGTTCTCTCTTGATTTCTTGTGTTGTTTTTGAGGTTATATGGATTTATGAGTTGAAGTTGTGTTTGAGAATGTGTTTGGGTTGATTATGTTGTGTTTAAGAGTATTTGGTTTAAGTGGTTTTGGATTTTGGGGTTGGATGAAGAAAAGAGTAAGTTGGTTGGTATAGATTGAGTTGAGGTTGTGTTTAGAGTTTTTGATGATGTTGTGGCTTGTGTTTGATGTGTGTGTTGGCTTGGTTTGGTGTTGTTGTAAGTTTGAGATGGTTTTTGAGTATGTTTTGTTAAGTTTGGTTGAAGTAGATGTTGGTGGATAGAAGTGATTTGTTGGTTGTGGTGTTGATTTGGTCGGAATTTAAGTTTTTGGCCTGACACGCCCATGAGCACGGCCAGGACTGTGGACGTGTCGAATGTTCTGTGTGGCAGTAGGATTGACATGACCAGTAACACGCCCGTGTTATTGAGCGTGTCATAGCTACTGTGAGTTTTGAAAATTTACACGGCTAGGAGCACGCTCATGATGTTGGACGTGTCGATATTTCTGAGACACAGAATGTATTACACGCCCGTGGTTCTGAGCATGTCAATGCTTCTGTGTTGTGGAGTTAGGGCACGGTCAGGGACACGCCCGTGTGTGTGAGCGTGTTAGGTGTAGAGTTTGCCCTAGTTGATTCTTAACCTTATGATCTCATGAGAGTTTCCTCATTTTTTTTGGAATAGGTTGCGAAGAAGGTGATTTACCCTAACTCAAGTGGTGATAGATTCTTGAAAAGTAAGTGTTTAGAGTTGTGTGGGTCACTTTTGAGATAAGTACAAACTACATTGTTGCATACATTCATATGATATTGAGAATTGAGACATAATTGGTTATATGTTGTGATGAGCATGTAAAATATGGGTTAATACCATTGATGATATTTATGTGAATAATGAATTGGTAAATGTGATGATGAAATATAATGTGAAAGATATGAGGCCATGATTGTTGGCTATGATAATGAAAACGAGATAATTAAGGCATGGATGCCTAATTGATTATGGATTATGAAATGAGAAATGAATTGAGAAAGAAATTGATAAAGAAATAAACGAAATCATTGTGTACCTAATATGTCTATTCAATTTTCAGAGTTCTGAGTTTGGCGGCATGCTTATGAATAACTGGATAGGTGAAATGACCAGGTCGTAAGCCGATTCCAGTTGATAAATGTGAAATGTGATGTTTTTGGGGTGAAATGACTGGGTCGTAAACCTCAAAAACAAATTATTGAAACTAGATTGAGTGAAATGACTGGGTCGTAAACTCAAATCTAGTTGATTATCCATGGATAGATATTGCCTACGGGGCTAGACACAAGGTGTCAATATGGACGAAAGCAGTAACTCTGAACTTTGAATAACATATTAGTGTGTTTCGGGCCCGTGTCTGTCTTAGTTGTAAAAGTGATTCATGAATGAAGAAACAATTGAATAATAAGATCTAATGTACAAATATGAAATGTGATATGATTATGTATGGTTTATGAAATATAGAATTGTGACATTTGCATCGCATTAAAGCATAATGTTAGTATGTGTTGTACTACTGAGCTGTTAGCTCAGCGCGAATATGGTCCATCGCGCAGGTAACAGAGTTGAACCCGATAGTTCTTCGAGACCGAGTGAGTCTAGACATTGAAGAGTTGAGTTTGGACTTAAAGATCAGAGAAGAGCTGCCAATCATGTATATATTTTATATTTGTGTATTCTGATTTTGATGTATAAGTATTTGTAAATATTTGTTCTATTTTCCGCTGCGTTTTGAATGAACTTTCTATTTGTTTGGTTTTTTTATAAACTCTTTTAAAAGTTTTTAATTTGTTTATATTATATATATACGAGTGAAATTTTAAACCGTGGCATTTCTATATTCAGTATACGTATATTACGATCGTATTAGCATGTTGTGTACGTATACAGGGTATAGGGGTGTTACAGCATTAGATTCCTTATCACATTTATAATCAAATATGTCTCAAGTCTCAATATCATATGAATGTATGCAATAATGTAGTTTGTACTTACCTTAAAACCAACTCACACCAATCTATACACTTACTCTTCCAAGAATCCTCAACACTTAGGTTAGGGCAATTCAACCTCTTCACAACCTAATCCAAAAGGAATATTAGCAAAATGACCATATGAATAGTAAATTCTGGTTTTAGACTCCACTCTATCCTTATTTTGAAAAATTGTATAAAATAATCTACTTGACTAAAAACTCTAAAATTTTTACATAACTAAATTTTACATCTTAAAATCATTCCTTTAAAATTTCAGATCAAACGGAACACAAAATCTTGGTCAAATAGTTCACCCAACCAGACTGCTCCAATTGCCCTGCATCCTGGCAGCAGTTCTGAACTTTGTGAATTCCATGAATTAAATTCAATCAACGTGGTTCCAAATTATTTTTCTCAAATACTAGACTCACGAAGCAACAACATATCCAAAATTCAATTGGATATTATTTTTCTACAATTTATTAAAAATCCCGAAAATAGCTGTCTCATTTAAGGTACCTGCTGGAACAGGTCTAATAAAAATAATCTTTCCAAAGTCATAACCATTCCAAAATCGAATCAACATATTTTTCAGTTATTCTAGACTCATAGAGGCACAACATATCAAAAATTCACTTCAAGAATATTTTTCTATGTTTAATTAAAAATCATAAAAGTCACAGCCTTTACTAATTGTAAAACAGAAAACATTTCACTAAACACAACTCTTACTCTTCCATCACCAACACCAACCTAACTTCTTATCTTTAATTCCATTTCCATCTCAAACAAACACACCACAAGAAATCCTAACCATATTATCAACAACACTTCATCAAACTCAAAAATAACTTCAAAAACAACAAGAGCAATCAAGAGAGAACTTACCAAAATAATGAAATTTCTTAAAATTCCAACTTCTTTATTTGAAATCTCCTTTGAATTTGATCTTAGAAAATCAAACTCTATCTTGCTCTCTTAACTTTGGAGTACCCGGCCAAGAAAAGAAAAAGAAGAAAAATGAAAAGGAAATTAAAGGCAAAGTCAAAGTTCTCATCTCTTTAAACCTCCACCAAGCAATCTAAAAAGAAAATTACTAAAATACCCTCTTCTATATATCTTAACTCCCTTTTACTTATTTGTCCTTTTTAGTAATTTCATAAATAACCAAAATAAATATCTTCTTCCTTTGACCATCCATTTTACTTGTATATATGTTATATATATATCCATATATACAACATATACACTCCTTTTTAAATTATTTTCTCTTTCCAATAACATATACATTTTAATTCAAATAAAACAACAATTATACTAAAACTTCTAGGGCACATTTTGGGATATTACAATATCCCTGGCAACTCTTCAGGAAACACATCTGGGAAATCAACTACTGTGGGTATACTATCAAGTTGAGAACCCACTACTCTAGTATGTACAACATGAGCAAGATAAGCATCACACCCTTTCTGAATCACCCTCCTTGCTGCAACAGCTGAAACAAACATGGATGCAAGTTGTCTCTGCTCACTAGATACCATCACACTCCTACCATCATCGGTTCTAAGGGTAACACACTTATTCTTACAATCTACTATAGCTCCATGCTTGGACAACCAATCCATGCCCAAAATTAGATCATACTCGTTAAAAGGCATTTCAATCAAATCACCAAGAAACTCCTCATCCTGAACAACCATTGGGTATCTCGGTGCACCTTACTAACCACAACACTGTGCCCTAAAGGATTTGTCTCAAAAACATCAAATCCTAGGGACTCAGAATGCAATTCAGACACAGGCATGATGGATGTACTTATATATGAATGCGTAGATCCTGGATCAATCAAAGCAAGAACAGAAATGCCAAATAAAGAGAATGTACCCGCAATGATGGCTAAAGCATCTGACTGCCTTTGCATCACATACACTCGCTGAGAAGGCCCAGCCTCATCTGGCCTACTGCCTTCGGATGTAGAGCCTCCTCTATGACTAAACCTAGGTTGACCACCTCTACTGAAATCTCTGCCACTTCGACCTCCTCTGACACTAGGTCGAGAAACTACAGAATCAGTCTGCCTATCCTCTTATAACTCTGGACAATCTCTGATAAAATGGTCTGTGGACCCGCATCTAAAACACACAGCTAGTCCACCTATCTTCCAACAAACAACCTCATGTATCCTACCACAATGGACACATGCAGGTGGAGTAGACCTCTGAGCCACTGGGGTCAATGCACTAGCCACAAAAACTGTAGGTCTTGATCTCTGCCTCTGATGTGGTACTAACCTACCAGGCTACCTCAGGCCCCTACTAAACCTCTGAAAATGACCTCCTTAGCCTCTCTTTGCAGATGAAGACCCTGCCTCAAACTGGAATCTCCTAACTCTGGTCTCCTCTTCAGTAGCAGCTGCTGTAATACCCTGTGCTCTCTCAACACTCTGGGCCACTACAACAAGCTGGGAAAGATCCTGATATTGGGAACAAGCAACAATACACATAATAGAGGGCCTCAACCCCTCCTCAAATCTCCTACACCGGTCTATCTCATTTGAAATAATCCTGCCGGCATAATGACTTAACCGGATGAACTCAATCTCACACTCTGTCACCGTCCGGTTATCCTGCCTTAGATTTAGAAACTCCATCTTCTTAGCATCCTTATACTACCTCGGAGTATACTTCTGCTCAAACTCTCACAGAAAATCACCATAAGTCAAGGTCGGTGGATCATCCATGGCATGTGGAATCGTCTTCCACCAATCATAAGCATCTCTCTGCAGAAGGAATCTAGCATAATCAAATTTCTCTTCAAGAGTAGCATGTAGCTAGATGAATACCCTCTGAACTCTATCCAACCACTGCTCAGCTACAGCTGGATCGGGAGTACCAAAGAAGTTCTCAGCTATGAACTTCCTCAATTTATAATATTGCCTCATCGGTACTTGCAGCTGCGGTTGCGGCGGCGACTGCTACACTGGAGCCTGCCTCAACAAATCTACCATATGCCGTAACCAAACTGGCAGAATCTCATCAGCTGCTGGTCTCTCTGGCACAGTAACAGGTGCCTCTCCAGCTATCTTAACCCTAGCTCCATCTCTACCCTCAATAGGAGCTACACTCTCAGCACTACCTTCTACGGACTGACGTGACTGAGATGCCATCACTACCTATATCTGCAAGCACAGCAGAATACCTCATCAAAGATCAGAAACTGTCAGTGCCAATGCATGTATCTTACTTAAAAATCATATTTTAAAAATCAAAATTTTATTTTTCTTACAATTTACCTAGTTTGAGAACCTCAAACCTAGCTCTGATACCAAAACAGTTGTAATTCCCCCGTACCCCATATACGCACACTGCATATACCCACACAACATGTGATATACATATAGAGGATATAAGGGTGTCACGGTTCATTTAAAACAAACCTAACCAAACCTTAACTATTAAATCAAATCATCATTTCTAAAATCTGAATAAACTAAAAACATTTAACTTATATAATGGAAAGTAATAGATAAAACATTTCTTTGTTAAAATACATATATAAATATATATATATCATCATTACCGAAAAGTTTATCCAAAATTATTTGTTTAATGAGCAGCGGAATATACATATGTTACATCAAAATCAATAAGTACAAAAATATGAAATTTATACATGCTGGCAGTTCGTCTCTGATCTTTATGTCCACAACTTAACACTGCTCTCACAAACTCAAGCCTAGACTCGAATCGGTCTAGATGAGCTCTCCGGCACAACCGGATCTACCTTGTGACCTGCGCGATGAACCACAATTGCGGTAAGCAAAAAGCTTAATGGTACAAACTTTGATTCAATATAGATCAATGCGATGCTCATGCATAATATATATGAATATATCAACTCATTGCATTATATCTCAACATATTAAACATTTGCATCACATTTCATAATTCAAATTAAAACAAAGACAAACATGGGCACAAAAAGGATCTAATATGCTATTCAAAGTTCAGAGTTACTGCTTTGGTCCATATTAACACCTTGTGTCTAGCCCTGTAGGCAATATATATATCCATGGATAATGTAACAGCCCTAGTCTCTTGGACCTTAACCTAGCTAGACCCTTGGGCCCCAGTATCTTGTTCCTTAACCCGGCTAGACTGTTACAGTTTTTGAGGCTTACGACCCAGTCTTTTAACCCCCAAAAACATCATATTTCACATTTATCAGCTGGGCTTGGCTTACGACCCGATCTTTTCACCTGCCTAGCAATTCGTAGGCATGCCGCCAAACCCAGAACTCTAAAAATTGAATAACATACTAGGCACACAATTAATTCATTTATCTCATTATCAAATACTTTCACAATTCATTTCTCATTTCAATTCTCATAATCAAACTAGGCACATTGCCTTATTATACCATCATTTTTCTCACCTTTCTCATTCTTCTCTTTTGTATCAATATCAATTTGTTACATTATGATTTCACATGTCTTACCACATTATTCCATATTTCTTTTCATATACAATACATTACTCAATTGTATTAATACATCAACATAATTCACATCATGCGTATCATAACATATATCTCATTCATTACCAATGTATCAATTAACTTAACACATTTCTCAACAAAATGTGTTAAGTTCCAATGTCATGTAAATGTATGCAATCATTCAAAGTTTGTACTTACCTCTAAAAGCAACAACACCACTCTATCAACTTCCTCTTCCAAGATATCCCTCAAACCTTGGCTTGGGTAACTCAATTCTCTTCAAAACCTAATCCAAAGGTGATAACACATAGAAATACAAGAATAAGAACTATCTAGGGCAAACTATACACTTGACACGCTCAACAATACGGGCGTGTCCCTGATCGTGCCCTAAATCCACAACATAAAAGCTTTGACATGCTCAATGACATGGGTGTGTCACTGCACATGTCAATTCTCCTCCAACACAGAAGATATGACATGCTCAGTGACATGGACATGTTACTGGATGTGTCAATCTTCCCACAACACAGTAGCTATGACAAGCTCAGTGACATGGGCGTGTCACTGGACGTGTCAATCTACCAACAACATAGCAGCTGTGACACGCTCAGTGACATGGGCGTGTCACTAGACGCGTCACCAACCCAGAAAGCAGAACCATTGACACTCCCAAAGACATGGCCGTGCTACTGGGCATGTCAGGCCAAAAACCCTGAAATCGACACTAATACGCCACATCCAACAAACACCTTTAAAAAGCCTTATCAACACCAAACAAACTCTACCAAATCCATCAACAAACTATATAATACTTGAGTAAACCTTAAAACCACTCAATTACAATCATCAAAACACAAACAAAACCATATACACAACTCAAAGCCTACACAAGTCTTGCTTTCTTTCACCAAACTTAACCCTTTTTCTTCAATCCAAACCCAAAAATCAAAGTTACCAAGACAAAACACTTCAAACACACCAAATTAACCATAAACACATCTACAACAACCATTCACCAAACTCATCAACTCAAACTCAAAAGAAAAACAAAGAAACAAGTTGGAAACTTACCAAAACTGAAGAAAATCCTTAAAACTCCAACTTGATCTCTTGAGATCCTTCAATTCCTTGAGTTTGGAAGCAATAAAATCTCTCCCTCTTGAAGATGGTGGTGATGGCCGGCCAAAGAAGAAAGAAGAAGAAGAAGAAGAAGAAGAAGAAGAAGAAACAAAATCAAACCACACTCACCTCTATTAACCAAACACTTTCCCCAAATCACTCTCCAACAAGTATTTTAACAATATAATATTCAACCCACTTACATCATCTTCCACTAACTTAATATAATAATATTAAACCAAACATCCACTACCACAATCTTATATAATTAAAATATCCTTTGACCTATTAAATCTATAGACATGTATATAATGTGTATATCTCCATAAAAATAACATATACACATCTTCCTATTATCTTATCACTTAATCATAAATACACTTTAAATCATTTAATTCAATTCAACAATTAACATTCCAAAATTTTAGGGTATCATTTGGGATATTACAGTACCTCCACCAGTAAACTTCATGGTGGGAAGAAGATTGGAGGAAGATTTTGTCTTATCCTCTTTTTAAGATGGGAGTATTGAAGATGTGGAATAAGGAGAAATTTTATTTAACAAACTTCCCTTAGCTTGGAGTGTTGCTTGCTTTCTTTAGTACTTATTTGGAACAATTATGTTTTTCAAATTATGTTTGTTTGAATAAATTATTTTAATCAAAATTTTCATGGTTTTTATTCATTTTGGTGCTCAAGCAATGAGGAATCTATCTTGATAATTCATGAATTAGAGTATCTATGCATCATGATTCGAATGACTTTACTAGGTGAAGGAATCTCTCTATAGCATTGAGTTGTGTATGCTTACTTAGAGAGGGCTCCTGTATAATGACCTTTTGTCTAGGTCCAAGTCAATCTTAGAACATGCTTTGACAAACTTTTGAGGTGAAATCGAACTCTACTTATTTAAGGGAGAGATGATCTAGGCATTGTTTGATTAGCCAACAACTAGTATCCACCCAATTAAATATCAATCCCTAGTTGTCCCTTTGAGCCTTCATAAGATTTCAACCTTCTCTTTATTGACTTATAAGCCTCATGACCCATCCTGAGCTGTTGTTACACTTTTGACAAGTCTTATGATCACTAAGGTGAAGAGGCAAGAAAATCAAAGAAAGGAATACATAGCGAAGATTGTAGGGATAGTTGATGTTCTCAAGACATAAGGGTATTTGAAGTTCACCTAATATCTCCAATCTATCAAGATAACATTAGAGTAACAAATGATTTATCCCTGTTAAAGAAGATTTATGTCACTCCACTCATCCATTATTAGAAACCCAAGTTGGTACAAACAAGACAACTCTTTTAGAGCTAGAACCAAAAAAAAAAAGAAGAAAAGAAAAAAAAAGAGACAAAAGAAACAAAAGAAAAAGAAAAGAAAATAAAATCCAAAATGGTTCACAAAGCTAACCAAGTTCTCTTTTATCTAAAGGAGCAAAAGACTTCCAGAAGGACAGTTTGACTTGAATTTTTCCAACCCAGCCAAAGATTCAATCAAAATCAGAGAAAAAGGAGAAAGGTCATCCAATTCTTGAAAGTCCTATACTTGACAGTCCTATAGGGAAGAAGGACAAAATGATAAAATGCTCAAAGAAAGGGAAGAGTAAGAAAAAGAAAGATAAAGAAAAGGAAAAAAAGAAATTAATATGGGTACCAAACTTTTTGCAAAGGCAAAGACTATCCCAATCAAGATCCAGATTAATGCCAATAAGATGGGGGAACATTCAAAGCTTTATCTTATTCCTTCTCCCAATTGCCTAAAGTTCAAACAAGAAATTTGCAGTGTGAGGGTTTGTCCATTGTGTCACATCAGCTCTAATCTCAAAATGGCTTTCATTTAACTCGTGTCCCTTATAGACTCCATTTCAAGCCTATCAAAGACCTGTTGATCTCTCTTGGTAGGTAGAGTCTATTAGTGGAGATAGTTTGAATAAGCATGCATATGAGATAGACAATATTCAAACTCAATAATACCTTTGACCAAGTAATGTGTATATGCCTATCTGAAGTGCAACAATTCTTATTTAAATGGAAATGATTCTTGAGTTTAGTATTGTAATTAGGGTTGTCATGTTATAGATATGTTAATTTGGAAAATCAAGTTCTGAGGTAAATTGACATTGATTTGGCAAAGCCAACATTTGATTTCAAAATTTAAAAATCAAAAAAAAGAAAAAAAAATTTAACAAAGCCTTCAAGTTAAGGGAAATATGTTGAACAGTTGAACCTCAAAGGACACACTAGGCAAAGTAAAGAATTATTTGCAAGGTTGTGAAGAAGTTACCAATTGACGTGCTGAATCATAGTTTGAAATGGATGTATCTCTGACTCTGCTGCTCGGGGTCTCAACCACTCATGTTCTCAACATCTTTAAGATAAAGCCATAAAAGCAAAGCCTTCTGTAAGACCTGAACGATCATCTAGAAGGAGTCAATGAGAACACTTCAGCCGATCACCTCAGTCTATGAGTCGACGGAAGCACTGTAAGTGTTATTCATGCATATCATGCATACATGAGCATATCACATTGCATTTTCTTGTATTGTATATCTTTGTCAAAGTGAACAGCAAACACCCTGTGAAGTATAGAATCAAAAGAAGATATAAAATCAGGGGGGCATGGAAAGCCCATTGCATGAGGAAACTCCAGTAATTTTCCAAAAGAAAGAAGAAATGCATGCTTGTTCGAAGAACTAGATAATCTACAAGCATCAGCCAAAGCCATATAGAAAAAATCATGGGTTTGAGCCTACACAGGGGGGTAAAGTTTCTCCTTTCAATTTTTTGAGTTTATGCATATAAAAAACATTTTGAGACTCACTTCCAATATTTTGCCACACAGGGGGCAAGGAGAAGATATGAATTGGCCAGCTAAAAAGTAGCTGGATTTTTTTTTGCAAATGGAAGAACAAATAAAAAAAAGAATGGAACATTAGAACTATCAAAAGAATGAAGATGCAAAAGACAAAAGATCAGTCTAGCTAGAAGAGTTGAAGCCAGTATAGGATAAAAGTTCAAAAGGATGAAGATCCAGCATAAAGGATGAAGATCCAATTTCAAGGGTGAAGACCCGATTTCCAAGGATGAAGATCTATTTTCTAGGGTGAAGACCCAATTTCAAGGATGAAGATCCGTTTTCAAGGGTGAAGACCTGATACCAAGGATGAATATCCACTTTCAAAGGTGAAGACCAGATTTCCAAGGATGAAGATCTTTTTTCAAGGGTGAAAACTTGATACCAAGGATGAAGATCCAATTTCAAGGGTGAAGACCCAATTTCCAAGGATGAAGATCTATTTTCAAGGGTGAAGACCCGATACCAAGGATGAAGATCCAATTTCAAGGGTGAAGACCCAATTTCCAAGGATGAAGATCCATTTTCAAGGGTAAAGACCCGATACCAAGGATGAAGATCCACTCTCAAGGGTGAAGACCCGATCTCCAAGGATGAAGATCCATTTTCAAGGGTGAAGACCCGATACCAAGGATGAAGATCCACTTTCAAGGGTGAAGACTCGATGCCAAGGATGAAGATCTAAGGTCCAAGGATGAAGATCCATTTTGAGGGTGAAGACCCATAATCCATTAAAGAATGGAACAACCAGAATTCTCAACTGATAAAAGGTCAGTCTCGGGTCCAGAACCCAAATCATTTTTTAGTTCAGAACTCACTGCGGGTCCAGAACTCAAATTATCTTTAAGTCCAGAACTTACCTCAGGTCCAGAACACAAATTATTTTTAAGTCCAGAACTTATCTCGGGTCCAGAACCTAAAATATTTTTAAAGTGCAGAATCCAAATCCAAAACTCACCGCTGGTCTAGAACCCAAATTTATTTTTGAGTCCAGAACTTAAACTAACCTTGGTTATGGAGTCCAGTATGGCTCTAAACCTAGTCAAAAATCACATTGCTTTTTGCTCTCTTTTGATGTAGTCTCAGATCACTCAAGCAGGGGGGCAAACTATAGGAAAATAAGAAAGAAGAAGAAAAGATAAAAAATAAATTAAAAATAAAAATTGGCGACAAATTTTTTGTCCCTAGCGATGAATTGTGTGGCCAATTCAGCGCAGGAAAACCTGCGGTGAATTGGCCACAAGCCAATTTGTCACAGATTTTTCCTGTGGTGAATTGGTCACAAGCCAATTCATCGCAGATTTTTCCAGCGACGAATTGGCCTATGGCCTTAACCCATCCCATGCCTAGCCTGCGCCCAGCCCGCAGGAAATTTTCACCAGTGCAATTTTTGCAGCGCAATTTTATCGGAAACCCTATTCTACATGGTTTTGGTTTTTAATTTTATTTCCTAAATGATTTTTATTTCCTTAACCAATTAGTATTAGGTTTTTATTTTTCTTATAAATACCACATCAAAACACACAGAAAGTGATCTAGAGACTGGAGACTTTGTTTTTTTTTTTAAAAAAGAGAACCTCAAGCTTGAAGGATAAAGAGGCAGCAAACAACATGCACTCCATCAAAGGTAGCCCACATTGTCTTTGTTATTGTTCAACCAAAATTCAAAATTGTGATAGAACCAACAATGGAGGTTTGAATCTCTATTAACTTGTTTATCTTTATAGTAGTTTCATCATTCAAATTGGATTAATTATTTAAACATACAATAGATGATCAATTGTTATACTTACCATCCAAGTTCTATTTAAAACCCTAAAAATTATTTTCAAAATCCTAATGCCTTAATACCCGTAAAACTAATTTCTAAAATCTAAAACCCTAATTACACTTTTTTAAAACCACAAAACAATAATCTATTTTCTCAAAACCATAATCAATTCTATTTTTCTAAGATTTAGAGTAGCTTGTTTCTTCCAATTCCAAAATCCTATTTTCTAAATCTTAAATCCTAAAATATTAATTTTCAACACCAAAACCTATAACCCTAAAAGCCAGTTCTTTTTAAATTTTTAGGGGCACTACCCCTTGACCTCACCTGCTAATCGGCTAGCAGGACCGCCGTATGGGCTTGTCGAAGGGGTCAATATTCATTTGTGCATTATAAGCCTTTGTGTTTAACTCCCTTTATTTAAAAACCCTAATTTAGTTATTAAAATTATAATACCTTAAATTTATACATTTATACATTTATTTAATTTTAAATTTGATTATGTTGTTTATTATATGGTTTGATGATTGATTTATTTAATTTCAATATTTGATTTTTTTATCATGGATGGATGATTTCTTTATTATTTTTATTTTGGTATTAAAAATTGTAAGAGGTATGTTTCCATGATTGGGCACCTCATTATTTAATCTTTATGTAATTTAGATTATTTTTATATTTTGGAATTAATGTAAAGGATAAGTTTCCACCTTTCGGTGGGTGTCCTATTTAGTTTTAGATATGGATGATGTAAGGACATGTTTCCATCCTTGGATGGGTGTCCATTTATTTGTTTTGTTTGGAAATTGTTGTGATTTTAATAAAGTATTTATTTATTCTTATGATCGCATGTAGTATGGATAATATCATTATATTTAAGAATTTTATAATATAAAGACCTGAAAAGGAGGCCGGTTCCAATGAACTGAGCGTTGTGGGGGTGCTGGGCCATTTTCCACCTTCCCCACACGTACCCAACTTTTAGAACACATTAGGGGGTTAGGGATTCCTTAGGAATCGAGTCATCCACCCCTTTCTTTTTCTCAGCCCATCCGGGTGACGGCTCCATTTTCTTCGGGCTTAGGCCCATGTTCTCTAAGACCCAGAGCCTAAACAGTGCTGAAGTAGCAAGAACTATTCCACCGAGAGTGGGGGCGAAAATCCCTGCTCAGACATTGTTTATCCACTCAATTAGTGGATGCCATGTTTACTAGCCATTGAAGAACTTTTATCAGAAAATATGAAGAGCACAACTGGACTGAGCTCAGTCCAACGATGCAGAGCTCAATCTGAAGGGACTAAAGGTAGTCTGACTATGCCGAGCCCAAACCAATTGGACCAAAGCCAGTCCGACCATGATCTAGCTCAAAAAAGTGATTAAAGTGGGAGACAAGAATTAAACATTTTGGCTCCCACTCCAAATGGCTAGTTGAAGACTTAAAGGATATAAATACCACAAGAAATCACTTTTTTTTTGTAAGATTGTGATTATAATAGCTAAGTTTAACATCTTTCATTTCCTTGCATGAAAATTAATTTTTGTATTATTTGAGTGTTGAGTGTGAGCATTGAAACACAGTGTGAGCCTTGAAACACCTAGGTTATAGAGTGAGCCTGGGAAAACTCTTATTTGGTTTGTGAGGAAAATTCTCAAACCATGTAAAAGTTCGGTGTGAGCTTGTGAAAACACCAAGTTAGAGTTGAGCTTGTAAAAACTCAAGATTAGTGAAACCTTAACAAATTATTAAGGAAGTAGATGTAAGATTAAGGTAATCTGAACCACTATAAACTCCTTATGTTCATTCTTCTCTACGCTACTCCTTTCTTACTTTGTTCCATCTTAAATTTTAAATTTACCATCACTTATTTATATCATCCAATTCAAGCCCCCCACTTGGTTACCATCTTGGGATAACAAGATAAAACTAAAAACATAAAGAATAATAACTAAGTTAATGTGAAATTATAGAAGCTGAATTTTATATACATTTATATAGATGTCAAATAAAATAAAAAAAAATAAAAGAAATGGAATTAAATATAATCTTATACTTGAATATATGTATAATTGTAAGATTGAATAAGAAATATAAATTATATATAAAAGTTATTCGAAATTATAAATTGAACCTTATGTCTAAAATGAAATTATCGGGTAAACTAGACATCAACACTCGAATCAAGGAATGCCAGAGGTTAAACGGAACATGTGAGAATTATAGCATATGCATGTGAATATGGTTTCCATAATTTCTTATTGTTGTGACATCTTTTCCATATTCATCATTATTCATGCCTATCGATGGTTTTGCCTTATACCGTCCATTGGTATTGTTTTATTGTATTGTTCTTGAATTGAATTGTTGATATAGCTCTTTGTGCTATGACCCATGGGTCCATTTATTGTAATTATTCTACCTAGCCAATACCTAGACATAGTCTTCTTATTGATAGAAGAAGTCTATGTTCCCATAGATGAATCACTATATCGAAAGGGAGAAGTTACTACCCCATACTAAGTAAAAACAAATATTACTATAATATACTATTATTTCTTCTGACAATAAGAATGACCTCATGTCACATCCGTCTACCGCATTTATGCAGAGTAGTCATGTGCATAGCAAGAGAAGGGGAAAGGAGAAGATAATTCTTGATAACAGCCCTAGATAAGGTTGTATGACCAAAGGGACCTAATTGTAATTTTCAAATATTTGGGGACGTAGATGTAATTTCAAAAAAAGTTGCACCGGATGTTCTTAATAGTGCATATAACATATTCCAAAAATGGAGTGTAGAGAAAAATCAGATCGCAACGACGTGTAACGGTTTTTCCAAGAAATGTTTTGTTAAAGAAAAACGAAGACATGTTAACTAGGGGCATTTTGGTCATTATCAATTAAAGTTATACATGAATTTAAGGTAGGAAATAAAAATGTGAGTACGTAGAGAATGGCGAGGGGTTAAATATGAAATGATCGTCAGTAGAAACGGAGCCGGAGAAAACCCGAGCAAAAATAGGACCTAAAGGGAATTTAATAAAAAGTCGAGGGCTTATTGGTAATTTTTCTAAATGACTTGAAAAACATAAAATAGACCTTATAAGTAGAAAGTAGAGGTCGAAAGGATCAATACTATATGTAGTTTGACTCGTGAAACTGTACTGTTTAAAAGATATGATCGATTAATCGCCGGAACATAAAGTGGGCCCGGTTTTGTGTCGGGACCGGATGGGTAACCCGGGACAACTTTATGATATCCTATGGGAAGAGGGACAAGTGGAAAGAAGTAAAGGAAAAGAAAACTATAAAAATCTAATGTTGGCCAATCAAAAGTAACCATTTAGCATGTGTAATAAATGAAGAAAGAGAAAGGTGGACAAGTGGTCTTAAAGGGTTCAACCAACACATAAGGTGATCATCATTTCCTTTGTATATAAATATATGTGAAATGAAGAACCAATTTCTCTCTTTTCCACTTACAAATTTCGGCCAACAAAGGGACACACCAAAGGACTTCCAAGTTTCTCCAAATTTGATTTTTAAGGTAAGTTTTTAAGGTTTTCTAGTAAGTAGACTTTAATTTTAGTATTAATTTTAGGTAGTTATATATTTATTGGAAGATTGGAGATTAGAATCTTTATGTGGAATTGGAAAAAATATTAAGTAAGTGATGAGATTAATTGATTAAATGGAAGAATAAAGATGTATAAGATTAATAAGGTTGGATTAGGGTTTCGGTTGGAAAAGAAATGGAGGATAACTTATTATTTTGAATTTCTAAGGTTTATGTTGTATCTTGAATTGATTGAAGGAGAAATAAAGAATTAAGGAAGGAGAAGAAGGAAAAGCTAAGGGGAAGTACAAGAATAAGGTTTGGTACTTTACCTTTGAATAATTACTTTTGATTTGGTACTTTACCTTTGAATAATTACTTTTGATTTGGTACTTTGGTTTATGGAAGTTTTGAAGTTGATGTTTAAATATATTGATTGAGTTTAAATTAAATATTTGAGTTATATTCTTGTTTTCTTATGGCAATTGGGTTGTTAAATTTAATTGAAACCAAATGTTTTGATAAAATTTGGCAAGTTGATTTGGTAAGTTGTTTGGACTTTAATTAGTTTGATTTGAGTTAAACATGCAAAAATTGTTAAAAGGAAGTGTTTGAATCTTCACTTTACTATTAAAGAAGCCTTAATATTGATTTGCAAAAGAAAAATAAACTATCCTATGCATTTCAAATGTTTGGGCCGAAATGGTCCCAAAGTGACAGCTTTTGGACTATTTTTGGGGAAATTGTTTGGGGCAGAAAACGAATGAATTTTTCAACGAAATTTTACATGAAATTAGTCAACATATGAAATAAGTTTTCTGTAAAATTTCAGCCAAAAATAAGATCATTTAATTGGTCAAATACATGACTGAAGTGGACTGAAATCTTGACGAAAACCCAGATTTTACTATTCATTTGGTCATGCCATTTTGCGTTGCCGATTTTTCTCGCCGCAACACTATTCATTTGGTCAATTTGTGATTTTTTGAGGAATACTTTGAAATGTTGGATGTGTTTATTGTGGATGTTAAATATGTGACAAAGAGTAACGGTTTGACCAAAGAAAGTGGTGCGCGGCATAAATGGCAAAGCGCAGTGAGAATTTAAATTGATTTCTTGAATCATTCTAAAATGAAGTTGAGAGTTAAATTGAATCATTTTAATCTTTTTGCTCTACTGGATAGTGGGAGTGGTAGATAAGGGTATGGTGCACTATACTAACGCATGCAGTACTGCTCATTATTGTGATATGATATTTTATTCAGTGGTGAGGCCACTGAAGCCAATGGGGAGGCTCATTGGTTAACCAGGATGGGGAGGCCCATTCCTGTGATCTGATATTGGTGGTGAGGGCCACCTATGTTACAGTGGGGAGGCCCACTGCCTTATCACTATGGTTCCCTATATACCAGTAGAGCCTGAATCAAAGACATTATTTTTTGTTAAACTATATAATGCCAATGAGTTTGAATTATGATTTTACATTATTGAAAGCATATCACACTGAATGTATCACTATTTCTATTGGTATAAAGTTGGTTGATTGTGGATTTAATTATTTCCTTTGATTTCGAATACTTTCATATACTACTTTTATTTTTATTGGTAAAGTACCCACTGAGCGACAACGCTCAGTGCGTTGAGTTTTCTTGACTGTAGGTTTGGAGCAGTAGATTTTGGTGATTAGCATTGAGCAGCACAACACAACGCAGTACCTCGGAGTAGCCTTTAGTTTCCATTATGAGTTAACTAGTTGTGGCATGTATATGTATATAAGATTAAGAGTCAGTATGTGATACTGTACGTTATTGGTATGTAATAATAATAAATCTCTACTTTATTCTGGATTAGAAGTGTGAATTTTTCTTGTAGGTTGTACTTGAGGGTATAAGGTGGATTCATTGGGAGTGTATTGGAAACTGATTGTATTCACATTGGTCTGTGTAAAATGTTTTCAAAAATCATAAAAACAAGTTTTGTCGACACTTGGGATCCAAATCTCTAGGCGAACCTCTGGCAAAATTTCTGTAAAATCGGAACAAAAAAATTTGACTATGTAAAATTGGTAGCAACATTTGGATAGTGTGGCACCTCTACTCGGCTTACACATGTAGGTCGGGAAGGGGTGTTACACCTCAACCTTTTATGTGTGACCCTAATAGATATTGTTTTTTATTGATATAATTCCATTGTTGTTAAATATACTTGAATTGATAATTGTTTGATTTTGAACCCTACTGTAAAGCCCCCATATTTATATGCATGTACTATACTTCTCATGAAATCTCACTCCATATCAACAGTAGATGCAGGTGCTGACTAGTTTAAAATAGCGTCTTCATTCATTCTTCAAGGTGCTAGACATGTATGTATATACATTGACTAGTAAGATATAAATATTCTTTAGAGTTCCATAGTATATGTATAGTGTATGAATAGTATATGTATGGCATATCTAAAAGTATATAAAGAGTGTAAGATAGTGATGTAACTAATAATAAAAATTTAAAAGTATATGTTCTTAAATCAGAAGAGTATTGTGACTGATACACATGTGTTCATAAGTGTCTATAATAAACTAAAGTTGAGGAAATAAAAAAGGGCTCACTAATTAATGATAAAACACATAAAATGAAATAATAATGGGTTCTACGAGGTACCCAGCAACCTTAAGCCAACGTAGACCTTAGGATCATCATGCCCCTAGATTCAGGGTGTGACAGAGGTGGTATAAGAGCTTAGGTTAAAAAAAACTATGAGAAGACATAATGAATAGGTAGGATACATGTATAAGACTCTAGGTTATACTATGGAGCTAAGGATTCCTACTTGTCATTTGTATTTACTTCATCTAATATTCTTATTCTCATTAGCTTGATCAGTGTAATAATACTTCAAAGCCTAAAGAATAGAACAAATGGAGAAAAAGGTGAAGCGAATGTCAAAGTGGCAAAGCAGAAGCATAGACTACAAAGAAATATAAAGTAGTGATTTTTGAAATGCATATGATAACTAGATTGTAAGAAATGTGAGGAAGAATTTCTAAAAGGGGAGAAGAATGTAATACTCCAACATGAAATAGGTCACCATTATAAGGTATGTAGCAAAATCTACTTAGAAAATTAATTAAATTATCAATTAAGAAAAAAAAGTTATGATTGTAACATCCTCAAGTTCACTAAAATTAATAAGTTGGAATGTTAAATGAAGTGTTGGAAGGGACAAAGATGAAATGTATACGTAAGGTGTATGTAGGATATATATAACATATAAAAGTAAAAAGGTAAAATGGTAAAAATGGTAACAAGTAAAAAAAGTCAAAAAAATAAATAAAAATAAAAATATTCAAAATTAAAATAATTTTGGATGGAAGATAGGAATTTGATTTTTAAAAATAAATAAATAAATAATTAATTAAAATAATAAAATATTATATATATATATGGTTAGAAAATTAAGAGAAAGAAAAGAAAGGTCAAATTTTACTTCTTTTCTTCCTCTCTTCTCACCAAAAATAATTTTTCCTCCACAGCCTAGGGTGATTTTACTCATCCAAACACCAATTTTTGAGTGGATTTTCAAGAATCAAAAAGAGTTTTAGTAGTTTTTCTACAAGATAGTAAGCTTTATCACTTAATTTCTAAGTTTCCTTTAGATTTTTTAATATGTGCAAATTGAGTTTTCTGATGGAGTGTTTTATAATTGTTTAATTAGATATGGATGATGTTAGTTGGTTATAAAAGTGATGATTTTAAGGTTAGATTAGAAAAAAAAAAGGAGTTTAGTTGAAGTTTGAAAAGGTTAGTAGCAAACTTAGGGTTTTAGAAAAGTGTTGATAAAGAAGAAATGTTTATTTGATTTTAAGATTTAAATGATGTTATTAAATGATTGTAGTGATATAAATAAACTTATAATGCCATTTAAATTTGAGTAGAATAGATGTCTAGAATTAAAGAGAGTTAACACAAAAATTTTGAAAGCTAAATTGGTTTTTATTAGTTAGAATGTGTAGAAATGTAACTATCATGCATTTTATATACTTATATTTTGTATAGGTTTAGTCGATTAATGCCCAAATCTGGTGGTGAAGGGTATTTTGGAAGTGAAGGAGAATGTGGTGATTTTTAGCTTGGAAATTGCTTAATTTAAGGTGAGTACATACTTTGATAGAATTGTTTTGTAATGCATTAAAAATGGTATGTTACATTGCATATTGGCATTGGCACTATGTTCCTTTAGTGTATGAAGTCACATATAAAGTGCATAGTTATGTGTTCATAGGTAGTGATTACATAAAGTATAGATAGTTAAGCCATTTTGAGATGGCTAATTGCATTATTCATTGTGTTTGTGAAAACAAAATGCTTATGCCAATTTTTAGGGCATAAATTAGCCACATTGGGAAAGTGGCAAAGAAATTAATATTTATGATGAAAATATGGTCAATTGAATGGGAAAAATGTAAAATGAGTGAAATGTGGCATAATTTCCAATGTTTGACAAAATTGTAAAAGGGTATATAAAATGTTTGTAACCTTGTGTAATATTCGATTTCAGATTTTTGTGTTTGGTTACATGCCTATTATTGCTTTCGGGCTAGATGCTAGGCATCACTGATATTTGATTTATCGTTGGGCTAGACGCTAGGCCTCACTGATATTTGATTTGCCTTTGGACATTGGGAGTCAAAAGTAGTCCAAAATATTATCTCTGGAACATCAATATTATATAGGGTCATTTAGGCCCAATTCATGTGGTTGTTAAATGTGATGTTTTTTTTTAAATAAAATGCTTAAGATATATTGTGAGTTTGTTACCACATTGTAAAGTTCAAGAGAAAAGCATTATTGTGAGTGGGGATTTTCCCCCCACTCCCATGTGGAATGGTTCTTGCAACTTCGACACTGTTAGGCTCAGAGGCTTAGAGAACACAAGCCTAAACCCAGAGAAAATGGAGTAATCATCCAGATGGACCGGAAATATAGAAAGGGGTGGATGACTAGATTCCTAAGGAATCCTCAACCTCCTATTGGGTTTGGAAAGTTGGGTATGCTTAGGGAAGGGGAGAATGAATCACCACCCCCACACGCCGGTCCATTGGAACCAACCTCCTTTTCAGGTCTAAATATTATTGTATTCTTAACTTATTAAAGCATCATTCATGTTACACACATATTAAAGTAAATAAATATTCATTGTAATAAAATCAAAGAAGATCCAAACAAAACAATAAATGGGCACCCATACAATATGGAAACATGCCCTTACAATGTCCATTATCCAAAATAAAATAGGATGCCCACCTTTTGGTGGAAAACATGCCCTTTACATTAGTCTTAAAATTCAAAATAAATTAAATTACATTGACCCTAACTAATGAGGTGCCCACAAAGTGAAAATATACCTCTTACATCTTGGAAACTAAAATAATTAACATTAAAATAATAAAAAAATTAAATCATTCAACCATTCATCATGAGCAATAAAAATAAATCATTCATAAAATTAAAATATTAATGAATCATCCATTCAACACATAAAGTAATAACATCTAGGTTCTAATCTTAAATAAAGCGATGAATATATCGATTTAGGGTTTATGCTTGAAATTAGAGTTTATGCTTCAAATTAGAGTTTTAATGATGAAAATTAAAACTTTAGGTTCTTGGGATGAAAATGGGATTTTTTGATTTTAGGAAAACAAGATTAATGTTTAGAAATAAAATTGAGATTTTTAGAAATTGGGAAAACTAGGATTAGGGTTTTGTAATTTTGAAAATAGTTTAGGGTTTTGAGAATTTAGAAAACTATTTAGTGTTTTTTATTTTAGGTAAATTAAGGTTCAGGGTTTGTGAGAATTAGGGTTTAGGAAAATACAGTTAGGGTTTTTACAAATGTTTCTTTAGGTTTTTGAAAAATAATAGATTAGGGTTTAAAAAAACAATTGCTTAGCTACTATGATATCAAGACTTTTGATCAAATAAGCTATTGAGATTATATTTAATAGACTATGGCCACTAGTCTATTAACTTATGATAAATATGTGATTTTGTAGATAACTACTGTGAGTTATAAGTCATGCAGTGATTAATTATAAAATAAAACTAATATAAACAAAAGATTGTTAATTAAAGCACACTAAACTTATCTTTTAAGCAAAGGATGAATGTGTTTAATAATTAAAACTATCATCAGAATATCTTATACTAATTTAGATGAGTTAAATTTAGAACATACCATCTTTTGTTGGCTCCACCACAATCAAATATTGATCTTGCAATGATTTGAAAACTCTGACTAAGCGGAACAAAGACAGTGTTACTGCCTTTGTGGTGCAGTGTTTCGGGTATACTGTGTTCTTTTTGCCTTAGCTTCTAGCTCTCTCTGTTTTCCTTGCTCAATGTTGATGCTAGAGTTTTTTAGATCATTTTTTCCTCCTTTTACTGATTGTCTCACTCCTCTTAAATTGTGGTTGCTAGGTTTTCTTTATTAATAATCCTTGCTAATTATCGTTGCCCCTTGATAACTCTGGCTCCATTTATTTATAATCTGTTAATTAGGGTTGTTAGTCCCGAAGTTAAACACAATTAGGATTCTTAAATTGGCCAATTTTTGGAGTGTCCAAATCGACATGGATCCGACTCATGTCTATTTGGACACTCCAAGTCGACATGAGCTTTGAAATCCACATGAGCTAGGCTCATGTCGATTTGGATGCCCCAAATCGACATGAGAATTGCTCATGTCTATTTAGATGATGAAATAGACTTGAGCATTGCTCATGTCCATTTCAATGCCCAAATCGATATGAGCATTGCTCATGTCTATTTGGCTCATGTCTATTTAGCTCATGTCTACTTGGCTCATGTATATTTGGTTCATATTGAGCATGACTAAGCCAACTAAACTGAATTGGCATGTATTTCAATTGTCTCAACTTCAATAGGACCTAATTCAATCAAATTAAATTTAATTCGGGCCTTTTAATTAGAACTAAGTTCATTCAGGGCCAAAATTAAGGGTCTATAGTTTTTCCCCCTGCTTGAGTGATCTGAAAATTTATTAGAAGAGAGTGAAATGCAATATGATTTTGAATTAATCATTTTTCAGGATGGGTTCTTGATCCGAGGTTGATTGGGTTCTGGACTCGAGCCTATATTGGTTTTTAGACCCGAGATGTGATCTGATTTGGGTTCTAGACCTGAGATATGATTTTGGTTCTCAACACAAAACTAGATTTGGGTTCCCAACCCGAGGCTAGATTGGGTTCTGGACCCAAGATGTGATTTGATTTGGATCCTGGACAAGAGACGTGGTTTGAGTTCTCGACCCAAAACTAGATTTGGGTTCTCAACCTGAGGCAGTATTTGGGTTCTCGACCCGAGTTGGTTTGGTTGGGTTCTAGACATGAGACATGATTTGATTTGGATACTTAGACCCGAGACTAAATTTGATTTCGGTACTTGGACCAGAGACTGGTATAGACCCTTAATTTTTGACTAGTCTGGTCCAATATATTTTATTTAGTCTAAAATTATTTTTGTTGTCTAATTGGTCCAAAATAATTTTTGTTAAATAATTTTTTCTTTAGTATCTAATTTTTATTAATAAAAAATAAAAATAAACAAATAAAAGTCAAAAAATAAAAATAAAAATAAAAATATCGTCGCGCGGGCCCGTGGGCATTTCCTGCGCATTTCGCCGGCAGGATTTTCCTGCGGGCGAAATTGTTTCTCGCTCCTCGCCCCCTGCCTCAATTTCATGCGGCATATTTTTTTGCCAGCGCATTTTTTCCTGCAGCAATTTTTTTTCGGCAGCGCAATTTTTCCGACGCAAATTTTTCGAAATCTAATTCAATTAGGTTTCGGTTTCCTTTTCTTATCAATATTACTTGCCGTTATTAATTAGGAATAAACCATATGAAACCTCTATAAATAAGGACCAAAGGCAATGAAATAGAGGGAGGCCGAGGGGACAAAAAATTGGACAGTAGCTTAAAAAGTGGAACCAAATCCGAGAAGGAAAAGGGGCAATTGAATTTGATATTTATTCTAAAATAGCAGGGACACGATGGAAGGAATTCAAAAGGCAGCAATTGTCTTTGTTTTAATTCATCCAAGAAAAACAATTTTTGGAGGAATCATCAAAAGGAGGTATGTATTAAATTCTTTGTTTTTTTTTTCACAGTAGCTAAAACTAGGAATTTGTGTTTTTCAAAATTTAAAATCTTAGAACTTTAATTTAGTTTTTCTAAAGTCAAAAACCTTATTTCGTTGGTTTATTTTCCAAAAGGCTTAAAATTGTTATTTTTTCTTCTTTAAAATCTTAAAACCCTAATTAAACATATTTTTCAACAAAACCAAAATTTGATTCTGTTTCTTTTAAAATTTTAAACTTGGTTCTGTTTCTTCCAAAAAGCCATAAAAAACATCTTTTCTATTTATAAAAACTTTAATCCGTTTGTTTAAATTCATAAAACCTCATGAAATCATCAAATTGTCTTTCTAAACCCTAATTCAAATTCATCACCCGAGACCCTAATTTTAAATTCTAAAACCCTAATTCAACTTCTAAACCTAAAATATTAAACTCTAACCCTTTAAAACTTTAAACCCTAACTTTTTCTAAACCTTAATCCTTTAAAACATTAAAAACCATAAAAACATAAATATTTTAAATTTACATAGTAAGCTTGAAATCATCATTTAAAACCATGAATCAAAAGTATTTTAAAGTTTCTAAAACCCTAGTGTCATGATTTCACCATTCAAATATTAATTTAGTTAATCAAAGAGTCTTACCAACCTTTTAAAACATAAAACATCAATCTATTTTAATTCCATAAAAAAAGTCACAGTAGCTTAATTTTATGATTTCCAAAACCTTAACACATGAGATAAAGAACCCTAAATGGAAATAGTAGCTATAATTAGGATTTTTATTTACCTTATTCAGTTCCATATTTGATCATGCTTTGTTTTATTTCTTATGCTTTAATTTATTTAAATTCAATGCTTGGTTTATTTTATTTATCATGGATGGATGTTTACTTTTTATTGATATTTGATACCTTTGATGAATGATTTATTTATTATGAATGGTTATTTACTTTTATCAATTTATTTAGATTTCCAAATGTTGTAAGAGGTATGTTTCCACTTGGTGGGTACCTCATTAGTTAAATATCATGTAATTTAATTTTCTTTTCTATTTTAGAACCAATGTAAAGGGCATGTTTCTACCTTTCAGTGGGTGTCCTATTTAGGCATGCGATGTAAGGACATGTTTCCATCCTTGGATGGGTGTCCATTTATTTTCTTTGTTTGGACATTGCTTTGATTTTAATATAATGATGCTTTCTTTTAATTATTGTGTGTAATATGGATAATGTTATTATATTTAAGAATTTTATAATATTAAGACCTGTAAAGGAGGCTGGTTCCAATGAACCGGGCGTTGTGGGGGTGCTGGGCTATTTCTCACCTTCCCCACACGTACCCAACTTTCCAAACCCATTAGGGGGTTGGAGATTCCTTAGGAATCAAGTCATCCACCCCTTTCTTTTTCCCGGCCAGTCAGGGTGGCAACTCCATTTTCTCCGGACTTAGGTCCGTGTTCTCTAAGGCCCCGAGCCTAAACAGTGCCGAAGTCGCAAGAACCATTCCACCGGAAGTGGAGGCAAAAATCCCCGCTCACAGTGATGACTCCACTGGGTATTGAGAAGTTGATTTTGTTGGTCTTTATATTATTCTATTATTTCTTATAATGATATTATCCATTGCATCATCTTAGATTGCATTGTGTGCGTGAGTTAGGACACCCGTGTTATGTTATGTAAGGGATACCATACTTTCACTCAAAGTATGGAGATCGAGAATGGCATAACCACTCGTAGCCTCATACCATTTGGTATATACTTACTATGGGAACCTAAGCCTTTTAACCCAAAGACTAAAGCTAGTGTAATTGGCCTAGTTACTTTCCTTAGGTTTTACCCCAAATGCATATTGTTTGACTATGGTTAATTTATTTTGGCTTAAATCATGGCTTATTTGGTTTGTTCTTTTTCTAATATGACCTAAGTATATTGTAAGCTCAAAAGAAATTTTTCTTTAAAGTCTAAAAGACCAAAGCTATTTTCAAAATTTTTTAAGATGGTCTTTGGACATAAAACTTTTCTTTGGCTCATGGCCCAAATACTAAGCCCAAAATCCGTTTTTCTAAAATCTTTTACTATGGGCTTAGAAGCAAAACTATTTTCACCCAACCTTTTCTTATAAAGAGCTTGCAAAAATATTTAGGTCAATTATGAAATACCAAAAATCAATTGTGGGCCTAGTTTACACTAAGAATAAATTAATCATGGGCTTGTTTTTGGCATGAATCATTAGTTACCTTTTTCATGTGAGAAATCTCTATAATAAACCTTTTAATTTTGTTTTAATCCAATATAACATAAAAGCTATTATAGTTTGTTGAATGGATTAAAACCTAATTAATAGGAATTATCATAGATTGATTTCCATTTTTGAAAATATAACTATTGGTTGAAACGTCCGAGGGAATTATTTGAAAGCAACATACCCCATGTTGGTGTTTTGTTAACCATATACCTATGAAAAGGGACTCACCATTCGTGTGTGGATGTTATAAGGTTAGAAGGAACATCCTATTTATCCTTATTTGTTGATTGTTTGTGCATACATGCATACATGCATACATTTGCATCTCATACATTGATCCTCTCTGGCTCACAGCCTTGGATTACGATAGTTCTAAAGTTTACAACAATCTGACCTACGCCGGAGATGAAGTATCTAGCAATGACTCAATCACTTGCTCACCTAAAACAATGGAGCCTGAACAAATTCAAAAGATGGTGGATGAGGCCCTCAATGCCAAGATGGAAGAAATCAAAGAGGCCCTAGCTAAGACCATGAAGAACCAGTTGACCGCAAACTTAGAGAACCATGCCGAGGCATCTGCTAGCACTAAGAAACCAAAGGACAAAAGGAAGACTAAAGTTAGTGAAGTGGTTTTTGATGATGAAAAAGTGATCATTGATGATGATGATGATTGGGCTCAATACTACCAAGATATTCAAGAAAAGAAGAAAGAACCGAAGGCTATTGAGAAGGCAACTATTGAAAAGACCGAGACATCCGATGTTGAAAAGATGATTACTGATTTAGAAAAGAAATTTGAGAAGAAGCTGAAAACCGAAGAGATGTTCGAGATCGACAAACTATTTGAACAAGATGATGAGGTCCCTTATAAGTTCAAGATGCCTTCCTTTGCTAAGTACAATGGCACCGAAAATCCTCATCTACATGTGAAGTAGTATATCACTGCCATGTAATCTTCCTGAGCTACTAAGGCTCAAACCCTAAGGTACTTTATGCTCTCATTGGACCCTATTGTCCAAAATTGGTTCAATACCTTAGATGATGGAATGCAAAAGAGTTGGGATCTACTTTACAAAGCCTTCATCCAACAATATGGATATAATGTTGAGTTAGAAGTTACCTTGATGGAAGTGGAGTCCATTAGGCAAAGGCCAAATGAGAATTTTGTAGATTATGTCAAGAGATGGAGAAACAAGGCCACTTTACTCAAGAAGAGGCCCGATGAATCCGATCAAATAAGGATGATTGTGAGAGGGGTGTTGCCTAATCTTTGTGAGAGGATGTCTCATACACTCATCCGTGATTTCAAAGACCTTCTCCAATCTGGTTTGCAAATTGAAGAATGAGAAAGGGAGAAGAGTCGCTTTGCAACAAAAAGGAACGAGAAAGGGAGCTATCAACCTGGTAGCCAAAGCATGCAAAAGGCTGTCGGTGTTAATGTTACTAACCAAGGAACAAGGAGACAATTTTTAGAATTGGGAAAATCGATGTATTGGGTTCTCAACAAGCTTCAAATAAAAGGATTGCTACAACCCTTAAATCCTCGTCCTTTGCCTAACCCTCTTATAGACCCTTAATTTTTGACCCAATCCGGTCCAATATATTTTATTTAGTCTAAAATGATTTTTGTTGTCTAATTAGTCCAAAATAAATTTTGCTTTAGTATCTAATTTTTATTAATAAAAAATAGAAATAAACAAATAAAAGTAAAAAAATAAAAATCGGCGACGAAAAAATCGTCGCTCGGGCCCGTGGGCATTTCGTCCGTAGGAAATTCCTGCAGGCGAAATCACTGTGCTATTTCGCATGCAAAAATTTTCTGCCTGCCAAATAGCCCAAAATTCCTGCACGGGCCCGCTCCGCGCGAGCTGCCGCAGCCAGCTGCGGTAGATTTTTTGCCAGCGCAGTTTTTCCGCAGCAGTTTTTTCGGTAGCGCAAATTTTCCGACGTAAATTTTTCGAAACCTAATCCAATTAGGTTTTGATTTCTTTTTTTTATTAATATTACTTACCTTAGCTAATTAGGAATAGACAACCTCAAACCACTATAAATAAGGACCAAAGGCAATTAATTTAAGAGAGGCAAAAATCCAAGAGTAGTTTGGAAAATTTGAAACCAAATCAAGGAAGGAAAAGAAGAAATTCAATTCAACTCTTTTCTGGAACAGTAGCAGCACTATTTAGAGGATTCAAAGGCAAAAAAAAGGCTTGTCTTTGGAGCTAGTTCATCCAAGAAGAATTATTTTTGGTGAAATCATCAAAAGAAGGTATGTGTTAATTAATTTTCTTTAATTATTTTTTTGACACAGTAGCAAATTTATGAAATCAAAATTAAAAACCTTTGAACTTTAATTTGGTTTTTCTAAAGCCAAAAAAACCATATTTCATTAGTTTATCTTCTAAAAGGCTTAAAATTATTATTTTTTCTTCTTAAAAATCTTAAAATTCTAATTGAACATATTTTTCAACAAAACTATGATGTAAATTCTGCTTCTTTTAAAATTTTAAAGTAGGTTCTATTTCATTCAAAAAGCCTTAGAAAACATCTTTTCTACTTATAAAAACTTTAATTTATTTATTTAAATTCATAAAATTCCATAAAATATCAAATTGATTTCCAAATTCCTAAAAATTATTCACTACCCGTGACCCTACTTCCAAAATATCAAATCCAAATTCAACTTCCAAACTTCAAAATAATGAACAATAACACTTTTAAAACCTTAAACCCTAATTTTTATGAACCCTAATCCTTTTAAAATATTAAAAAACATAAAAAAATAAAAACCTAAATTTTACACAGTAGCTTAGGAACCCAATAACCAAAAATCACAAATTAAAGTATTTTAAAGTGTTTAAAACCCTAGTTTCATGATATCATCATTCAAACCTTAATTTTGTTAATCAAAGAGTCTTACCAACCCTTTAAAACATAAAACCCTAATTTATTTTAATTCCATAAAAAGTCACAGTAGCCATAATTGGACTTTTATTTGATTTATTCAATTCCATACTTGATTATGCTTTGATTTATTTCTTATGCTTTAATTTATTTAATTTCAATACTTGATTTATTTAATTTATCATGGATGGATGTTTATTTTCTATTTTGATTAATAGCTTTGATGAATGATTTATTTATGATGAATGATTATTTACTTTTATCAATTAATTTAGATTTCCAAAAGTTGTAAGAGGTATGTTTCCACTTGGTGGGTACCTCATTGGTTAAACATCATGTAATTTAATTTTCTTTTCTATTTTAGAACCTATGTAAAGGGCATGTTTCTACCTTTTGGTGGGTGTCCTATTTAGGCATGTGATGTAAGGACATGTTTCCATCCTTGGATGGGTGTCCATTTATTTGCTTTGTTTGAACATTGCTTTGATTTTAATATAATGATGCTTTCTTTTAATTATTGTGTGTAATATGGATAATGTTATTATATTTAAGAATTTTATAATATTAAGACCTGTAAAGGAGGCCGGTTCCAATGAACCGGGTGTTGTGGGGGTGCTGGGCCATTTCTCATCTTCCCCACACGTACCCAACTTTCCGAACCCATTAGGGGGTTGGGGATTCCTTAGGAATCGAGTCATCCACCCCTTTCTTTTTCCCGGCCCGTCCGGGTGGCGACTCCATTTTCTCCGGACTTAGGTCCATGTTCTCTAAGGCCCCAAGCCTAAACAATGCCGAAGTCACAAGAACCATTCCACCGGGAGTGGGGGCGAAAATCCCTACTCACAGTGGCGACTCCACTGGGGATAAGAGAAGTTGATTCCGTTGGTCTTTATATTATTCTATTCTTTCTTATAATAATATTATCCATTGCATCATCTTAGATTGCATCGTGTGCGTGAGTTAGGACGCCCGTGTTACTCGTGTTATGTTATGTAAGGGATACCATACTTTCACTCAAGGTATGGAGATCGAGCATGGCATAACCACTCATAGCCTCGTACCGTTTGGTATATACTTGCTATGGGAGCCTAAGCCTTTTAACCCAAAGACTAAAGCTCATGTAATTGGCCTAGTTACTTTCCTTAGGTTTTACCCCAAATGCATGTTGTTTGACTATGGTTAGTTTATCTTAGTCTAAATCATGGCTTATTTGGTTTGTTCTTTTTCTAATATGACCTAAGTATATTGTAAGCTCAAAATAAATTTTTCTTTAAACTCCAAAAAGACCAAAACTATTTTCAAAATTTTTCAAGATGGTTTTTGGACATAAGACTTTTCTAAAAACAAATCAAAGATTCTTTGGCCCATGGCCGAAATACTAAGCCCAAAATCCATTTTTCTAAAAACTTCTACAATGGGCTTAGAAAGAAAATTATTTTCACCCAACCATTTTTACAAAGAGCTTGCAAAAATATTTAGATCAATTATGAAATACAAAAAATCAATTGTGGGCCTAGTTTACACTAAGAACAAATTAACCATGGGCTTGGTTTTAGCATGAATCATTAGTTACTTTTTCAAGTGAGAAATCTATCTATAATAAACCTCTTAATTTAGTTTTAATCCAATATAGCATAAAAGCTATTATAGTTGGTTGAATGGATTAAAACCTAATTAATAGGAATTATCATGGATTGATTCCCATTTTTGAAAATATAACTATTGGTTGAAATGTCCGAGGGAATTATTCGAAAGCAAGATACCCCATGTTGGTATTTTGTTAACCATATACCTAGGAAAAGAGACTCACCATTCATGTGTGGATGTTATAAGGTTTCCTATTTATCCTTATTTGTTGATTGTTTGTGCATACATGCATACATGCATACATTTGTATCTCATATCATTGATCCTCTCTGGCTCATAGCCCTGGATTACGAAAGTTCAAAAGCTTACAACAATCCGACCTACGCCGGAGATGAAGTATCTAGCAATGACTCAATCACTTGCTCACCTAAAACAATAAAGCCCGAACAAATTCAAAGGATGGTGGATGAAGCCCTTAATGCCAAAATGGAAGAAATCAAAGAGGCCCTAGCTGAGACCATGAAGAACCAATTGACTGCAATCTTAGAGAATCATGCCGAGGCATCTGCTAGCACTAAAAAACCAAAGGACAAAGGGAAGACTAAAGTTAGTGAAGTGGTTTTTGATGATGAAAAGGCGATCATTGATGATGATGATGATTGGGCTCAATACTACCAAGAGGTTCAAGAAAAGAAGAAAGAACCGAAGGCTGTTGAGAAGGCAACTATTGAAAAGACCGAGACATCCGATGTTGAAAAGATGATTGCTGATTTAGAAAAGAAATCTGAGAAGAAGTTGAAAACCGAAGAGAAGTCTGAGATCGACAAACTATTTGAACATGCCTTCCTTTGCTAAGTACAATGGCACTAGAAATCCTCATCTTCATGTGAAGTAGTATATCACTGCCATGCAATCTGCCCGAGCTACTAAGGCTCAAACCCTAAGGTACTTTATGCTCTCATTGGACCCTGTTGTCCAAAATTGGTTCAATACCTTGGAGGATGGAACACAAAAGAGTTGGGATCTACTTTACAAAGCCTTCATCCAACAAAATGGATATAATGTTGAGCTAGAAGTTACCTTAATGGAAGTGGAATCCATTAGGCAAAGGCCAAATGAGAATTTTGTGGACTATGTGAAAAGGTGGAGAAACAAGGCCGCTTTATTCAAGAAGAGGCCGGTTGAATCCGATCAAATAAGGATGATTGTGAGAGGGGTGTTGCCTAGTCTTTGTGAGAGGATGTCTCATACACTCATCCATGATTTCAAAGACCTTCTCCAAGATGGTTTGCAAATTGAAGAATAGGAAAGGGAGAAGAGCCGCTTTGCAACAAAAAGGAATGAGAAAGGGAGCTATCAACCTGGTAGCCAAAGCATGCAAAAGGTCGTCAGTGTTAATGCTACTAACCAAGGAACAAGGAGACAATTTTCGGAATTGGGAAAACCGATGTCTTGGGTTCTCAACAAGCTTCAAAGAAAGGGATTGCTACAACCCTTAAATCCTCGTCCTTTGCCTAACCCTCTCCCACCTAATTTTGACACCAAAGCATTTTGTCAATTTCACCAAATGCAAGGGCATGACATGAATAGATGTGTGAGGTTGAGACATGAGATTCAAAATCTAATTGATAATGGGAAGCTACCCGAGCCCAATAAGCCAAACACCAAAGACAACCCATTGCCAAAATTCAATAGGGTACCACCGCCGGCAACCTTTATGATTGGAGGAGGTTTGCATGAGGACTTTGTCATGTCTTCTTTTCAAGATGTGGGTGGAGAAGCAACCAAAGAAGAAGATGCATTTGTCAAAATTGAACAAGTTATGATGGGTGGAGAAGTAGCAAGAAAGAGGAGTGGACTTGGTTCGAGCCCGAAGAAGATGAGGTGATGAATACTAGATCCGGTAAGCCTTACGCAAGGCCACCACCAAAGGAGATAGAAACTAATAAGGGGAAGGAAGTTGAAATAGAAGAAGATGATGTTGTGCTCAAGCAATTGAAAAGAACCTAAGCAAGTGTTAGCATTTGGGACTTATTAGCTACTTCTAAAAGGCATCGAGAAACTATGGCCAAAACCTTAGCTAGCATGCCAATTTCTACTTACACAACACCGGAGGAGTTGATCAACTTCATAAAAATTGGGGAAGTAATGAAATGTGAGGAGATCCAAGAAAAGAGTGAAGTTAGTAAGGAAGCAGTTTCTTTTTTAGATGCGGACTTACCGGAGGAGGGGAGAGACCACATCTACCCTCTCTTTATCAAAATAGACGTCAAAGGGAAGAGGACTCCATGTGTAATGGTCGATGATGGGTCCGCCATAAATGTTTGTCCACTTAAGATACTGATAAAGCTAGCCATGTCAACAAGAGATCTAAACCCAACCGAGGTGACAATTCGTGCTTATGACAACACTAAGAGGCATGCCGAAGGGACTATCAAAGCGGCTGTCATGGTTGTACAATTGAATCTATTATTGAGTTTGTTGTTTTAGACATACCAGTTACCTTTGCCTTACTCTTGGGGCGACCATGGTTTCATCCTCTTGGTGGAGTTCCTTCCACCCTTCATCAAAAGATAAAATTTCCCAACGGAAAGGAGACTGTGGTCATTGAAGCTGAAGATAATGAGATTATTAATGCCCTAATGGTTGAAAGGCGTCTCAATGGTTTTCAAGTGGTTGCAATTTCTGATGATGAAGTAGTGGACTCCAAAGTCTTGAATATGATGAAGAACATGAACTACCTTCCCGGAGCTGGTCTTGGAAAGCGTAAGGTCGGTTTGACAAAGTTGCCAGATTTTAGAACTCAAACATCCAAGAAGGGGTTAGGATATGATGAAGATGACAATGTCCAGCCAAAGAAGAGTGAGAAGATGAGCTTCCCACCACTTGAAGAGATCTTTGTCATAGCTCCAGTTATGGGACCACTCCAAGGAAAGCCTGAGCCAATCATGTTCATGGGTAAGTAAATCCCCGGTTTTGAAATTTTTGCAGATTTTGCTGAGCTAGTGGAGCAAGTAAAGAAAGAGCTCACCCTGTCAACCAACAAAGAATCCAATCCAAAAGAGAAGAATGAAGCTGCCCTGAAAGCAGAGAAGACTCCGGAAGAGATTGCTGCCCTGGTTGAAGAAAAGTTCGAAGACATCCTGCTTTATGATTCTGAGAACAATGATTTTGATTTTGATTTTAATTTTTCTACTTTGTATGAGGATGATGATGTTTTCTTTTCCAAAATGAATGCAATAAAGTCTGATTTTGCTTACTTGTGTGATGTTTCTCCTGATGGTTGCATACATTCAAATAGCAGTTACATGAGCATCTTTAATATTAATTCTGTTAACACACAATCATTAAATTTGGGAACAATTGAAAATCCTAAAAACATTAGCATAGCATCCGACCTTACTCCTGATGAGAGAGAGAGATTTGAAAAAATATTCAAAAAATATGAAGAAGTGTTTGCTTGGTCTTATGAGGATATGCCTGGGATAGATCGAGACATAGCCGAGCATCATATTCCTACTTAAACTCACATTAAGCATGTCAAACAAAAGCTTAGGCGACTAAGACCTGAGTGGGCTGAGTTGGTTAAAGAAGAGGTCACTAAGAAAATACAAGTGAAGTTCCTTGAAGTGATAAAATACCTAGATTGGTTAGCCAACATAGTACCCGTGCCAAAGAAAGATGGAAGGATAAGGATCTGCGTGGACTATAGAGATTTAAACAAGGCTTCCCATAAGGATGATTTTCCTTTACCTCATATAGATGTTCTTATTGATAGTGCAGCCTCTAGCGTGCTACACTCGTTTGTAGATGGATTTTCCAGATACAATCAAGTGTTAATGGCCCAAGAAGATAAAGCCAAATCTGCCTTCACTACTATATGGGGTATATTTTGTTATAGGGTGATGCCGTTCGGCTTAAAAAATGCCGGAGCAACCTACCAAAGGATGGCCACCACATTATTTCATGACATGATGCATAAAGAAGTTGAAGTATATGTTGATGATATGATGGTGAAGTCAGATACAAGGGAGCAACACTTCCAAAACTTAGAATTATTCTTCGATAGAGCTTTGAAGTATAAGCTGAGATTAAACCCGAAGAAGTGTGTATTCGGTGTTACCTCAGGTAAATTGTTGGGACATGTGATTAGTCCGAACAGTATTGAGATAGATCCTGACAAAGTCAAAGCAATCAGGGATATGCCAGCCCCAAACACGGAGAGAGAAGTTCGGGGATTTATTGGTAAACTGCAGTACATTAGCAGATTTATAGCAAAACTCACAACAATCTGTGAGCCTATCTTCAAGTTGCTTAGAAAGAATCAACCGGTCGTATGGAATGAAGAATGTCAAAAGGACTTTGACTGAATAAAAGAGTATTTGTTGAATCCACCTGTTTTGAAACTACCTAAACCCGGCATACCTCTATTACTATACTTAGCAGTAGAAGAAGAGTCGATAGGAGCCATGCTAGCCCAAGTAGATGAGTCGGGGATTGAGCATGCCATTTACTATTTGAGTAGAAAGCTCATACCTTATGAAATTAAGTATAGTATTATTGAAAAGACATGTATAGCCGTGGTTTGGTCTTCTAAGAATTTGCGGCATTATTTTCAATCGTATAGTGTGCAAGCAATTTCCAGGTTGAATCCAATGAAGTACTTAAGGGAGACAACTCTTTAATTGGGAAATATGGTCGATGGTTGATAATATTAGAAGAATTTGAGATTGAGTATGTAACCAGGAAAATAATCAAGGGTAGAACCGTGGCAGAATTCCTGGCTCAACATGTAACACCCCTATACCCCGTATACGCACACTAGATACCACCAATCTGTAATATATGTATACTGAATATAGGAATGCTACGGTTTACTAAACAAACCATTCATTCCTTTATACAATAATATGAGCAAACTTAAAACATTTAAGTTATATCATAAAACACAATAAGTAAAATGTTCGTTCAATACGCAGCGAAAAATATAGAAGTATATACAAAATATAAAGTTTATACATGTTTGGCAGTCAGTCTTTGATCTTTAAGCTCACAATCAACACTTCAAAATCTAGACTCGACTAGGTCTAGATGAATTCTCTGGCTCTACACTATCACCTGCGCCATGAACCACAATCGCGCTAAGCCAACAGCTTAGTGGTATAAACTGTAACAACCCTTAACCCGACTATTTCAAGCCGAGCCAAGTGTGCTACAATATATGCAACATGGTATACAGAACATGCACTAAATAAAATTTTTTTCCTTTTTATTACAAATAATAATAATTTACACATTTCTTTAATTGTTATAATTACATTTTGAAAGTCCTTAACAGTACATGCCAAGCTAAACTTTGCTTTGCTCCTCACTTCGCCTCCTGTTGCGCACTCTGGTGCTCCTTTGTAGCTTCCCATTTGTCAGCTTGGACTCCATAACCTACGAGTTTAGAAAACTAAACTCGCTAAGCATATAGCTTAGTGGGTACTTTAACCGTTAAATAGAAATTAGATGCAAACCACACAATGTTACAGATATGGCACAGCCAACCCAATCATCAATATAAACATTCTCAGGTTCTTATTATATTTCTCCTATTATTTGTTAAGCTTTTATGACAGTATGCTATTCATTTCTATTGATTTACTACCACTGGATGGTACCTCACCTATGTCTGTTAGTTGCCTAACATTGCTATTGATTACCGATCTGATGGTTATGTATTTGTATGTTATGGCATTATAATTTCTTTATCATTGTAGGCCCAACACTCTATTGTTTTGAGTTCCGTTTATTAAATAAATTATGCATGAATTAAAGTTGTGTATTCGCTATCTTTGTCCTATGCTTTCCTTTGGTAGTTTGGCATGAATGGTTATTCGTGTGTTCATATGCTCCTTTCATTAAGTTCACATATATTTGTTAAGGTTTGGATAAGTCATATAAAAAATTAACCAACTGAATAATGTTTATTACCCTTTGCCGAGTTTAATATTTTGACGGTTCGAAATTTATTTTATTAAAAATTCATAGGGCACCAGTGATTAGGAATCTATCTATTTTTATCCTAAATCAGCTCAATAGAACTAATTTGTAGTTCAAAGTTTTCATTCCGGGCCTTTGAGCCGGACTGCACTTTTTAGGCCACACCGGGTTTTACAACACTGCAAAAATCCCTCGGTGGGTTTTAAAATCTAAATAAAACACAATTGGGATGTGATTTTTAAAAAACGAAAAATGCTATCTTGTTCTTAATTGGTCAAGCTTTCAAGAGCATATTTTTGATATTTTATTTCATTCCAAATGAATATTTTATCTCAATTATACCTCATTTATTTCTTACCAAATGAACAGTGAATTCTAGCATTTAGTTTCTTATGTACCTTATTATCTTATTTCCCCAATAAATTTTGTTCTACTAATCTGAATGTAAAAATTTATGTTTTCAGCCGAACTAGACTCATATGAGTCCTTATGGTTAAATTTCTAGATTTAAATTTGCTACACATAATTCTTGATGACTCCTTGAACTCTTCCCTGGCCAATTGGTTACTCAAGTCTGCGCAATATGTACTATTTTATTTATAACTTTACCTACGCAACTCGGATTGAGATGATTATTATCTTAAATTAAACTAGACACATAAGGCTATATTCAGTAAAACTTTCAGCTTAAAAAAGGCAACACGTGATTTTTGGCACAATTTCTAATTCATCCCTGCAGTCTGCTAGGGTCTGCCTGCACATGGTTCGCTCATTCATGTGTAACTTCTACATTTTAAGTCCAATCGAGATGAATCCAACTCCTATGATTCACCAACATACAAGGGTTAATTTATATCTTCTATCACAACATCTACTTCCTGAGTTAAATGGACCAGAACCTGGACTCAAGGCACAAATCTCAGTCTGTCCGGTTTCACAATTCCAGTGTGCTTGAGTTATACTCTTTTGATCATATCTTTTTATCTACAAGTGGGATTTAGGAAATTCAAAATTATATGGTTTCTTAACACATAAAGGTACATTTAAGTCTTCTTTAACAGCTTCTAAATGTGTCTTTAAGGTCACCTGGACTCAAGGCACAAATCTCAGTCTGTCCGATTTCACAATTCCAGTGTGCATGAGTTATACTCTTTTGATCATATCTTTTTATCTACAAGTGGGATTTAGGAAATTCAAAATTCTATGGTTTCCTAACACATAAGGGTAAATTTAAGTCTTCTTTCACAGCTTCTAAATGTGTCATTAAGGTCACCTGGACTCAAGGCACAAATCTCAGTCTGTCCGATTTCACAATTCCAGTGTGCATGAGTTATACTCTTTTGATCATATCATTTTATCTACAAGTGGGATTTAGGAAATTCCAAATTATACGGTTTCCTAACACATAAGGGTACATTTAATTTTTCTTTCACAGCTTCTAAATGTGTCATTATGGTCACCTAAACGTAGTCCCAAGTCACAGGTTACTGACTGAGGAATCTCAGTTTTTCAGTTTGTACGCCTGGTATCATTTTGATCATAAATTTCATTCCACACATGCAAATGAGTTGGTTCCAAAGCCTATGGTTTAATGACTTAATGGATAACAATTAAGTCTTGTTTTTCAAGTTCTATTTCTATCATTTTTCTAGTCTAAATTTCGGTTGAAGTTCCAGAAAAATGCAGGACACATGGCTGGCTGCAACAAAACAACACAACATAGCACTCCCATATTTACCTCCCTTATAACCTCAACCCCAAAATCAATCAATACACAACAAACACTTCTATATCATCATCAATCTCAACCACATAACCACCACAACTCAAGCACATGAACAATTATAGCAATTACACATCCAAATGCAAAGGCAATAGAGATCACTAATTCAAGAAGGTTAGAGTACCAAACCTTTTTCCCCTTTGCATTCCTTAGCTCATCTTTGATCTTTTTCTTCTTTTTCCTTTAGCTTTTCTTAATTTCCTACAAGAATTCCAGCATACTTTAAACATACATCCTATGGTTTGACAACATAAGCTACCAATTCATTTCTTTCCAATTTTTCCTTAATCTAATCTCCTCTAATCTTAAAACCATTATTTCTTTCATCAAATACTTCAAATAATTATTTCTTGAATTTTCTCCAAATCTAGCTACATGAACCCTAATTTCAATCTCTTAAATTAACCATTAATCCATGAAATTAAAACTAGAGATAGGTTTCTCTTACCTTATAATCTTGTTTGTCACCAAAATCTTCAACCAAAAGCCTTAAACTTTGGAAAAATCACCTCCTTCTTCCTTCTCTTATGGTTTGGACGAGTTCACCATGTAAGAGAGGGCTTTTATTTTATTTCCTTAGCTTATTTTGATCCAAATGGCAGCCATAAGTGGTTAAATATGTTGGTATAGATGTTGACTTCCAATTGTTACACCTTATAGCAAAAGTGGCCACTTTTAATTGGTCCACTTGCCTTCTTCTTTTATCTATTTATTTGGAAAGCCATTAGGCTTCCTTTTATTCATATTTTGACCCCCCTCAACTTTCTTGTGCTGTAATTTTATAGTCTAGGGTGTGAAAATATCAAAATACCCTCCAGCGATTAATAGATTGTAACTTTTAAACCGTGCGTTTCGGGAAAAATTGAAACCCACGGTTATGACCCGATTAATCTCTAGAATATTCTTCCGGGGTCGGATATGAACACTATTAAGAACTTCCGACACTTAATTTTTAACTTTACATAGTTGCCCCTAACTTTTGAGAAATTTTCACTTAGGTCCTTTTGATATCCCTTCCTGACCTTGCTGTCTTTCTTTATTAATATCTTTCAGGTCAATACAAGCTATATCTGATTTTTGACGGTCCTTCGAATTCAAGCCTACTATGCTGTCCTAAGGCAGCTTGCACATTGTCTACTAAATCCATCATATCTTATTCTGTACAACTCCAAATTGAGTAATTTCAAGTTATACATCTAGCTAAGACACAAATAAACAATTAAGTCTTGCTGGAGACTCTCTAATATTGTCATTAACTTGGATGATGTTCTAAGCCTAAATCATATCCTCTATGTCTATTTCTTACCAATCTGGGATTCGGGATGTTACAATTCTATCCCCCTTAATTTAAGCTTCGCCCCGAAGCTTACTCATTCTATATACTTGATGTTCTTTAACTACTGTCTATTGCTTTTGCCACTCTTTCACCTTATTCACTTGATTGCTCTCTGTCATCTCTCTATATTGTTTACGCATTGCCTTATTTTGACACTTATTCATTTACTGGGATTAACTATTTTAAGATTCAACATGTTTTACCTTTTGTATTCTGTTTTCTTCCCATCTCTGTTCACTTGCTGTTTATTATTCTATAAGATTGTCCAATAGACTATTATGTGGTTCAACATGCTTTGACTTTTGTCACGATTTCTCATTTGAAGCTTCACTATTACTCTCTTGTATTTCCTTCAACTTTGATTCATGTTTGTTCTTTCTCATTCCTTCTTGTACGTTTTTTATCGGCTCATCTGACTTTCCTTGTGTTGTCATATATACATCTCGAATATTAGCTCATGGGTGATCAGTCCATGATACCATTATTCTCGAAGTATTATTTATTTCATTACGTGTCTCGCTCTATGTTGGTTACGGCCGCTCCCAACATAAGGTGAGAACATCTTTCTTTTTTTTTATATTACATTTCAAACTCTTTCTTTCCTTTCTTTTTCGAATATGTTTCAATTCACTTTCTGTTTATTTTCATATATACTTTTTTTTCATCTGTATATTATCACATATTTTTCTTACTTAGCTCCTTAAGGTAATAACAGTAGAATCAAAGTGGGATGAGGCAATACCATATGGAACCAGTATGGCACGGGTGGCCCTCACCACCGTTTCTTTTCCATGGCACAGGTGGCCCTCACCACCATTTTCATATCACAGGAGTGGCCCTCACCACTCTATAATCAACCAATGGCCCTCACCATTGGCCCCAGTGGCCCTCACCATTGAGTATATATATCGGTGCCAGATAAATATCAAACCAGTGGCCCTCACCACTGGCCCCAATGGCCCTCACCATTGATTATAAATGTTAATGCCATATAAATACACTCATCCCAACTCTGATTCAATTTGAATTACCAAGGTAAGCATATCTTTCTAATATTTTATTCTCTTTCCTTCATTCTTTCCTGCTTTCTATATGCACGGATTGCCATATGTTTCATATGTATTCACATCTGCATGGATGTCACCATATCATATCTCGAGCCATTTCTTGGCTCATTCACAATGCTTAGTGGCATATACGGGCTCATTGGCATTTTTATTCACTCATACTGTCATATTATTTATTTCCCCAGTGCTATACTTTATGAGCCTTATATTTTTCAAGTATCAGGCTTTCCACTGTTTCATCTCTTTATTCTCTTTCTGCATATGTATTATTTAGCACGTCTTTATGTATGTATGGTATGTCTTTCTATTTGTACAGTATATGTTACGTTTTATGTGAAGACATTCAAATATTGTATGTATAGTACTCAGTATGTCTAACATAAGTATAGATATTATATGCACCGTGTTCGGTATGTCTCACATGGATATGCTTTGTACAATTTATGATATATCACATGTACATTGATTTGCGGGTCCAATCATTCATAGCTTTATTTTCAATTCAGCAACTATAACATTCCCATAATAAGTCAATCACATAATATTGGCATAGTAATCAAACTCATTTAACATGATTGAATCACATTCATATCAATGCACACATAGGCACAAAAAAAAATTCTCAAGTTGTCAGAACACATTACCAAACATTTCCAACACAAGTTTAAATAGTTCATTATATAAGGAATGTAACACCCCCACATTCAATACATGCACACTACAAACACCACAATGTAGTATACATGCACTAAACATAGGGATGCTACGGATTTTCTTAACATTCAAAACATTTTAAACGATACGATCACCTTTCTCATTATGCATTTTAGAAAATAAGTAATTAGCTTGTAATACAAAACAAAATAGATATATATATATATATATACATTTAGTTAATACGCAGCGGAATTTGTAAAATAGATTTACATATATGAAAACAGTTAAATCCATATTTACAAATATACATATATTCACATTATAAACAATACTTTACAAAATATTAAAAGAGTTATACATGATTGGCAAATCTTCTCTGATCTTTAAGTTCCAAAATCAACTCTTCAATGTCTACTCTCACTCGGTCTCGAAGAGCTCTCGGGTTCAACTCTATCAACTCTATCACCTGCGCGATTAAACACTATCGCGCTAAGCCAACGGCTTAGTAAGATAAATCATGCTAATGATATGCTTTAGTGCAATGCAATGTCAATTCTCAATCCATATTATACATGTAACATTATATATGTAAAGCTAACAACATACCTTTACATTTCATAATTCAACATATGTAGACATATCACATTTCAACATCTTTTCATATACCTCATTAGTTACTCATTAAACCATTCATGAACAATACTAAACAAAGACAAGCATGGGCCCAAGACACACTAATATGCCATTCAATTTTCATAGTTAATGCTTTGGTTTTGTTATCACATTTATCAATATCATAATCCCAACTAGGCTTCAAGGATTAGGTTCAACCAAGCTTCAAGGGGAGCAAAGCATGCTAAGCTTCAACCCAACTTGGCTTCAAGAACCAACCCAACCTAGCTTCAAGGGTTGTAACATCTCAATTAGGCTTCAAGGATTCAATCCAACCTAACTTCAAGAGATTGTTACTCATATTAGGCATGCCACCAACAACAAACTCTGAAAATGGAATAACACATTAGCCACACAATTCATTTATATTTCATTCTCAATTCTCATCATCAATTAGGCAAACATGCCATATATCATTCAATTGAATCATTATAGCCAATCACAATGGCCTTGTCTCATATCATCTCTTATTTGAATCATCATAGCATCTTTGATATAACATTTCAATATACATTACTCATGAAACACATTACCATTCACAATGCATAACATAACATTGTTCAATCTCAACAATGCAATTAGGGCAAAGAACAATTTATATCATTTATAGCTTTAGGATCTTCCACATCCATTTGATTAGGGCATTCTTTGTTTGAAGTATGTTTAAAGTGTTTATATTAGGGTTTAGGTACCAAAATACCTTTGAAGAATCATAACAATGCAATTAGAACAAAGAATAAAAACCCTAACCAACACATTTGAGGGACACGGGCAGCCCACTTGAGGGACACGGCCAAGCTTGTGGCCGTGTCTCTCAACCTCAATTTGACAGTAAGCAACACGGGCAAGGGACACGGCCAAGCTTGTGACCGTGTCTCTCAACCAAAAATCACAGTAGCTAACACGGCTAGGGGACACGGCCGTGTCTCTCAAAAACCAATCCAACACGCCCAAAATCCCTTGGTTTGGCCGTGTCTCTCTTTCCCTTTGGCCGTGTCACCCATGAATTAAAACCCTAACATGCACAACTTTCCTCCAATTGCACTCCAACTCATCATACACAATATAGCATGGTTCAAATGAATGGAAACAATGTTCTAAACACAAATTCATCACAAGAATCACTTCACAAAACATTCATAATACATTTAAACACAAACCATCTCAAAACCCTAAAACCAATATCCTTCTCCATCTTCCAAAATCAACATCCACCACTTCCAACAACAACACCTATTTAAACTCTTAACTTAAAACCAATTTAACACTTGAAAACACATCACCACCACATCTTATCATCAAATCAACAAACCCTAATTAACTTCCAATACCACTTCAAAAGAATAAAAGAAATCAAAGGAAGATCTTACCTTAGTTAAAAACTTCTTGAATCAACACTTGATCACTTAATCTTCCTTCAATTTGAGCTCAACACATCAAGATCCTCTCTTCACCTCTTGCTTTCCTTTGTCTATGGAGGAGCCGGCCACTACAACCAAGAAAAAGAGAAAATGATGAAGAAACAAAGTCAATCCTTCTTTAAATCTCCACCATGTGATTCAATTCAAGCAATTACCAAAACACCCTTATCCATATAACTAACCTCATGTCTCTTATAAGCCCATTATAGTAATTTCACATATCCCATAAAAATATCTCTCTTCCATTGACTCTCCCTTTGACTTATGTATATGTTATATATATCATCATATAAACAACATATACACTTTTCTCTAAACCCTCTTTCTTTCCCAAAACACATATACATAAGCATTCTCTTACCAATTCCTTTTCTTATCACCCAACATATACATTGAATCACATTTTAAACCAACAACAACAACAACAACAACAACATAATCAAAACTTCTAGGGCATACATGAGGATATTACAAGGAACACATGATTTCAACCAGGTAAAGCATTAATCCTGGAGAATCTAACTAGTTTTGCTTCCTTTTCTTAGCTCTCAATTTTATTTTCTATGATTTTTTTTCTTGCCGTACTATTATTCTTCACTCTTTCAATTTTAGACTATTGTATTATGGTCGGTATTCTATTCGTTATTATTCTTTCGGTACTTTTACTACTTACCTCTCATAATTGCCTTAATCTTTATTGCAAATATTTCGGTCTTTAACATACTTGTTTTTGCCCTTATGTGTATTTATCTTGCTCATATAAATTTTTGGTTTCTATTCTTAACTTACTGTTCATTCTTTTTAACCTTCTGAATGTCTGCCACTATCTAATTTCTTTCTATCATACTATGTATCTGTATATATATGCACCTTTCGGTCTACTTTCTATCATTTCTTACTGACCGTCTATTCCAATTGTCATATATTTCTCAATTTCTAACTAGTACAGGGTTTACTGTTTCATGTTAATCATATTCACTCATTGCATTAACCTCTTTCTACCTGATATCTTTCTATCTCACTCCGTTTACCTTTCCTCCGTATCCTAATTGGCACGTACTTTCCTATGGTTAACCGCCCAGGAACGGCTAAACCAATGCTCTGATACCAAAAATTGTAACACCCCTTAACCCGACTATTTCCAGCCGAGCCAAGTGTGCTACAGTATATGCAACATGGTATATAGAACATGCAGTAAATAAAATTTTTTTTCCTTTTTATTACAAATAATAATAATTTACACATTTCTTTAATTGTTATAATTACATTTTGAAAGTCCTTAACAGTACATGCCAAGCTAAACTTTGCTTTGCTCCTCACTTCGCCTCCTGTTGCGCACTCTGGTGCTCCTTTGTAGCTTTCCATTTGTCAGCTTGGACTCCATAACCTACGAGTTTAGAAAACTAAACTCGCTAAGCATATAGGTTAGTGGGTACTTTAACCGTTATATAGAAATTAGATGCAAGCCACACAATGTTACAGATATGGCACAACCAACCCAATCATCAACATAAACATTCTCAGGCTCTTATTATATTTCTCCTATTATTTGTTAAGCTTTTATGACAGTATGCTATTCATTTCTATTGATTTACTGCCACTGGATGGTACCTCATCCTATGTCTGTTAGTTGCCTAACATTGCTGTTGATTACCGATCTGATGGTTATGTATTTGAATTTTATGGCATTATAATTTCTTTATCATTGTAGGCCCAATACTCTCTTGTTTTGAGTTCCGTTTATTAAATAACTTATGCATGAATTAAAGTTGTGTATTCACTATCTTTGTCCTATGCTTTCCTTCGGCAGTTTGGCATGAATGGTTATTCGTGTGTTCATATGCTCCTTTCATTAAGTTCACATATATTTGTTAAGGTTTGGATAAGTCATATAAAAAATTAACCAACTGAATAATGTTTATTACCCTTTGTCGAGTTTAATATTTTGACGGTTCAAATTTTATTTTATTAAAAATTCATAGGGCACCAGTGATTAGAAATCTGTCTATTTTTATCCTAAATCAGCTTAATAGAACTAATTTGTAGTTCAAAGTTTTCATTCCGGGCCTTTGAGCCGGACTGCACTTTTTAGGTCACACCGGGTTTTACAACACTGCAAAAATCCCTCGGTGGGTTTTAAAATCTAAATAAAACACAATTGGGATGTGATTTTTAAAAAACAAAAAATGCTATCTTGTTCTTAATTGGTCAAGCTTTCAAAAGCATATTTTTGATAATTTATTTCATTCCAAACAAATATTTTATCTCAATTATACCTCATTTATTTCTTACCAAATGAACAATGAATTCTAGCATTTAGTTTCTTATGTACCTTATTATCTTATTTCCCCAATAACTTTTGTTCTACTAATCCGAATGTAAAAATTTTTGTTTTCACTCGAACTAGACTCATATTAGTCCTTATGGTTAAATTTCTAGATTTAAATTTGTTACACATAATTCTTGATGACTCCTTGAACTCTTCCCTGGCCAATTGGTTACTCAAGTCCGCGCAATGCGTACGTTTTTATTTATAACTTTACCTACGCAACTCGGATTGAGACAATTATTATCTTAAATTAAACTGGACACATAAGGATATATTCAATAAAACTTTCAGCTTAAAACAGGCAACACGTGACTTTTGGCACAATTTCAAATTCATCCCTGCAGTCTGCTAGGGTCTGCCTGCGCATGGTTTGCTCATTCGTGTGTAACTTCTACATTTTAAGTCCAATCGAGATAAATCGAACTCCTATGATTCACCAACATACAAGGGTTCATTTATATCTTCTATCACAACATCTACTTCCTGAGGTAAATGGACCAAAACCTGGACTCAAGGCACAAATCTCAGTCTGTCTTGTTTCACAATTCCAGTGTGCATGAGTTATACTCTTTTGATCATATCTTTTTATGTACAAGTGGGATTTAGGAAAATCAAAAGTCTATGGTTTCCTAACACATAAGGGTACATTTAAGTCTTCTTTAACAGCTTCTAAATGCGTCATTAAGGTCACCTGGACTCAAGGCACAAATCTCAGTCTGTCCGATTTCACAATTCCAGTGTGCATGAATTATACTCTTTTGATCATATCTTTTTATCTACAAGTGGGATTTATGAAATTCCAAATTCTATGGTTTCCTAACACATAAGGGTACATTTAAGTTTTGTTTCACAGCTTCTAAATGTGTCATTATGGTCACCTAAACGTAGTCCCAAGTCACAGGTTACTGACTGAGGAATCTCAGTTTTTCAGTTTGTACGCCTGGTATCATTTTGATCATAACTTTCATTCCACACATGAAAATGAGTTGGTTACAAAGCCTATGGTTTACTGACTTAATGTATAACAATTAAGTCTACTTTGTCAAGTTCTAGTTCTATCATTTTGCTAGTCTAAATTTCGGTTGAAGTTCCAGAAAAATGCAGGACACATGGCTGGCTGCAACAAAACAACACAACATAGCAGTCCCATATTTACCTCCCTTATAACCTCAACCCCAAAATCAATCAATACACAACAAACACTTCTATATCATCATCAATCTCAACCACATAACCACTACAACTCAATCACATGAACAATTATAGCAATTACACATCCAAATGCAAAGGCAATAGAGATCACTAATTCAAGAAGGTTAAAGTACCAAACCTTTTTCCCCTTTGCTTTCCTTAGCTCATCTTTGATATTTTTCTTCTTTTTCCTTTAGCTTTTCTTGATTTCCTACAAGAATTCCAGCATACACACTTTAAACATACATCCTATGGTTTGACAACATAAGCTACCAATTCATTTCTTGCCAATTTTTCCTCAATCTAATCTCCTCTAATCTTAAAACAATTATTTCTTTCATCAAATCCTTCAAATAATTATTTCTTGAATTTTCTCCAAATCTAGCTACATGAACCCTAATTTCAATCTCTGAAATTAACCATTAATCTATGAAGTTAAAACTAGAGATAGGTTTCTCTTACCTTATAATCTTGTTTGTCACCAAAATTTTCAACCAAAAGCCTTAAACTTTGGAAAAATCACCTCCTTCTTCCTTCTCTTATGGTTTGGACGAGTTTACCATGTAAGAGAGGGCTTTTATTTTCTTTCCTTAGCTTATTTTGATCCAAATGGCAGCCATAAGTGGTGAAAATATGTTGTTATAGATGTTGACTTCCAATTGGTACACCTTATAGCAAAAATGGCCACTTTTAATTGGTCCACTTGCCTTCTTCTTTTATCTATTTATTTGGAAAGCCATTAGGCTTCCTTTTATTCATATTTTGACCCCCTCAACTTTCTTGTGCTGTAATTTTATAGTCTAGGGTGTGAAAATATCAAAATACCCTCCAGCGATTAATCGATTGTAACTTTTAAACCGTGCGTTTTCGGAAAAAATTGAAACCCACGGTTATGACTCAATTAATCTCGAGAATATTCTTTCGGGGTCGGATATGGACACTATTAAGAACTTCTGACACTTAATTTTTAAGTTTACATAGTTGCCCCTAACTTTTGAGAAATTTTCACTTAGGTCCTTTTGATATCCCTTCCTGACCTTGCTGTCTTTCTTTATTAATATCTTTTTACTCACAACTCCAAATTAAGTAATTCTTATGCCCACTAAAAATAGACATCCGGGGCTACATTGTTAATTTTAGGTCAATCCGAGCTATATCTGATTTTTGATGGTCCTTCGAATTCAAGCCTACTATGCTGTCCTAAGGCAGCTTGCACATTGTCTACTAAATCCATCATATCTTGTTCTGTACAACTCCAAATTGAGTAATTTCAAGTTATACATCTAGCTAAGACACAAATAAACAATTAAGTCTTCTTGGAGACTCTCTAATTTTGTCATTAACTTGGTGAAATTCGAGCTCAAGTTATAGGTCATGTTCTAAACTTCTTTGTTCTAAGCCTAAATCATATCCTCTATGTCTGTTTCTTACGAATCTGGGATTCGGGATGTTACACAAACCACAATAACAAAATGCTTCAATGCAATTCCAATGTCACACATTTCAAATATTATAAACAATACATAAGAATATCATATTTCAAAGTCTTACATTTAATCTCATTATTCATTTGTTTCACCATTCATGAATCACATTTATACAAAGACAAGCATGGGCCCAAAAGACACTAATATGCCATTCAACTTTCAGAGTTAATGTTTTGGTTCAATCATCACATTTATCATTATCATTATCCCAACTAGGCTTCAAGGATTAGGCTCAACCAAGTTTCAAGGGGAACAAAGCATGCTAAGTATCAACCCAACTTGGCTTCAAGAACCAAACCCAACCTAGCTTCAAGGGTTTGTAACATCTCAACTAGGCTTCAAGGACTAGACCCAATCAAGCTTTAAGGGGAGTTAAGCATGCTAAACTTCAACCCAACTTGACTTCAAGGATCAAGCCCAACCTAGCTTCAAGAGATTGTTACTATTAGGCATGCCACCAACAACAAAACTCTGAAAATGGAATAACACATTAGACACACAATTCATTCATTATTTCATTATCAATTCCATTCTCATCTTATCATATTCATTTAGGCAACCATGCCTCAATTATCTCATTTGTATCATTATAGCCAACAACAATGGTTTCACATCTCATCAATAGAGTATACATAACCAATTGCATTGGACATCATCATCTAGGCAAACGTGCCCCACTTATTTCATTCGAATCATTATAGCTAACCACAATGGCATCACATCTCATCATATCTCAATTCACATTAAAGCAATTCATCATTAAAGTATTCATCATAACCAATTGCATTACACATACATTTTGAATGATCATCATATCTTTCACATTATACAAATCATAACATTAATCAAATTGTATTAACAATATAGTAAATTACTTAACACATTTACCACCAAATGTGTTAAGTCTCAAAATCATGTAAATGTATGCAACCATGTAAGTTTGTACTTACCTCAAGAGCAACTCACACCGACCTATACACTTCCTCTTCCAAGAATTCTCAACACTTAGGTTAGGGCAATTCAACCTCTTTACAACCTAATTCAAAAGGAATAATACACACTTAATTACAAATTCACATGAATTCTAATACAATTATTCACTTATTAGTCTCATACTAGACCCATAGATCACAAATACAAGCCAAAGCCACTATCTATATCCCGACGGTCGTGGCCTCACAACCCCACGGTCGTGGGTTAGCAAACGAACCTGTCCAATTTTTCTAACACCCCCACAGTCGTGGCATCAAATATGCTTATGTTTCCAATCAAACTCATGTATTCTATGCTTTAAACTTCATTAAACACAAACATCATGAAGGTCTACCAAAAATAATTGATCAAACTCAATATTTGCATCAATTACCAATTCAAAACCATAACATAAACAAAACCCTTACTCTTCCATTCAACTCCAAAATCATAATCAATCAAACCCAACACTCTCAAACACACCACAATCAAACATACTCCTACTATCCACAATCAATCATCAAACTCAAAAACAACTTAAAATAAACCAAGGAAATCAAGTGAAAACTTACCAAAGTTGATGAAACTTCTCAAATTTCCAACTTAATCAGTTGTAATCTCCTTTAATCTTGAGCTTGGAAAACAAAAACTCTCTTCCTCTCTTGCTTCTTTGATGGCTGGCCAACCCAAAGAGAAAAGAAAACAAGAACAAAAATGAATGGCAAAAACCAAGTCAACTCTTCTCTTTAAACCTCCACCAAGCAAAAATAATATTAAAATATTAATAAAATCCTCTTCCACTAACTTAATTTCCCATTTAATTAATTAATTTAAAATCATTAAATAATCAACTTTTGACTTCCACATTTTGACTTGTATATGTTTTATATATTACTATATATACAACATATACACTCTCTCTTTACTTCCTTTCTCTTTCCATTAAGCATATACATTAAATCCCAATACAATAATAATTATTCCAAAACTTTTAGGGGATACTTTGGGATATTACACAACAACCATTACCAGAAAGTGAAGAGATAATCTTGGAATTTCCAGATGAACATTTAGAAGTAATTGAAGTACAAGGGTGAAAAATGTATTTTGATGGAGCGGTAAACAGGAAAGGAGCAGGTTTGGTAGTTATACTAGAATCGCCTAAAGGGGAACTCATCCCTTTAGCCAAAAAGTTGAAATTTAGGGCAACCAATAATATGGTGGAGTACGAAGCTTGTATTTTCGATTTAGAAACCCTAATGATTATGAAGGTGGATAAGTTGGAAGTTTATGGTGATTCGTTGCTAGTAGTATCCCAAGTAAATGGAGAGTGGGAGTTGAAAGAAGAAAAATTGAAACCATACCACCATTACGTGACCATGATGAAGAAGAATTTTAAGGAGTGTAGGTTTATACACCTGTCAAGAGAAAAAAATCAGATGGCTGATGACCTAGCCACATTGGCTTCGGTATGGGAAAATCCTACCAGCTTATTCCTTAAGCCTTTGATCTTGACCAGTTCATCAACTCCTTGCTATGAATATGAGACAATCATGGAAGTTGATATAGACCATGATGCGTGGTATGATACTATAAGGCAATTTTTGGAGGAAAGAGAATACCCGCCGGGGGCAACTAAGAAAGAGAGAAGAGCCATAAGGAGGTGGCCATTGAAATACATCACCTTCCATGGAGAGTTATATCGAAGATGGCCTGATGGAGTGCATTTGAGATGTTTAAAAAAGCCTAAAGTGGAGCGCATCATGTTAGAAATACATGCGGGAAGTTGCGGTCTGCAAATGAGTGGTTTGGCCCTAGTTAAGAAGATTATTCGACAAGGTTACTATTGGTTGACCATGGAGAAAGACTGCATTGAGTTTGTAAAGAAGTGCAAACAATGTCAGATGTATGGTAACTTGAATCACATGCCTCCTAAAGAACTGCATTCAATGTCTTCACCCTGGCCATTTGCCAACTGGGGTATCGACATAATAGGAGAGATACATCTGACAACCTCAAACGGTCACCATTTCATTATAGTAGCAGTTGATTATTTTTCAAAATGGGTCGAAGCCGAATCCATTAACAAGCTGGGTGCAAGTCAAATGGCTAGGTTTATTGAAAAGAATCTCATCTGCAGATATGGGGTCCCGCACAGTGTGATATCAGACAATGGAGTACAGTTTCAAGGAGCAGTTAAGGATTTATTCTCCAAGTACCAAATCCATCATCATCGATCCTCTCCTTATAGACCAAAGGCTAATGGTACCATGGAGGCAACAAACAAGACAATTAAGCAAATTCTGTCCAAGATGACCAAGACTTACAGGGACTGGTCGAAAATGCTTCCCTTTGCTTTATGGGGATATAGGACGAGTGTGCGAACACCTACTGGGATGACACCTTTCTCTTTGGTTTATGGGATGGAAGATGTATTGCCAATTGAAATTGAGATCAAGTAGTTAAGGGTGGTCTTGGAAGCTGAATTGCCTAAAACGGAATGGGTAACGGGCAGATACACACAATTAGCTTTACAAGAAGAGAGAAGGCTAAAGGCACTGTATCATCACCAACTGTATCAAAAGAGGATAGCTCGGGCCTACAATAGAAGGGTTAAAATAAGAAAATTCAGATTTGGAGATTTGGTGTTGAAGCAATGTAAGCCTAATGTATCTGATCCAAGAGGGAAGTTCAGACCTAGCTAGGAAGGGCCATATGTCGTGAAACAAGTCACGAGGAAAGGTGCGGTGAAGTTATCAGACATGGATGGGAATGAATTTAGTGAGCCAGTAAACATTGACAGGTTGAAGAGGTTTTATGTATGATAGGAAGAAAAAGAAGAAAAAAGAGCTCACTAGGTTGAAAACCCAAAAAGGACAGCCTAGGCAAAAGTTAGAGCAGTCCGCTAGTTCCAAAAACCCGAAAGGGCAGGCTAGGCAACAATTAGGGTTAAATGAGAGAAAATCGTCAATTAGAAAACCCAAAAGGGCTAATTGGCAACAGGAGTGATCTTGTGTATGCTGGCTTTATGTTTGGTTGTTCCCCAATTTAATAAAACAGAATTAATAGTTAAAATTGTTCTATGTGCACTGTTATAAGTATTCGACCAGATATGGATGAAATAATAATCATAATTGCAAAAGGTGATGACAAATTATAAATGGAAAAGAAACATCTTTTATTACTTTAGTTATTTTTCATCCTAACAAAACACTTTCTGAATTGACAAATGTAAAATCTATGGCAGTCGATAAGTGTAACGTGTAGGCTTCAGTCAAGCAAGGCATGTCTAGGTCAGGAGCAAAGTCAGAATCACGAGGCTCAGCTCCATACTGATGCCCAAGTCGGCGAGGATCATAACATATACCTTGAAAAAGATTAGCAAGGGGAACGTACATCAAGTATGTCCACATGGTGATACGAGAGATCTTCCACCAAGGTACCAACCAGCGGATATTGACTTCAGAGCGTGAGTAGATCCAGTCAACCCAGTAAGCATATGAAGAAGTAGGATGGAGTAGCTTCCTAGCAGAATGATGACATGGCAGGTATCTAGCAAAATGCATGGAGGGGGTATCAAGCAAACAAAGACGCTCCTAAAGCCAAATCTATGAAGAAAGAATTAAGAAAAAAAAAAGAAAAAAGTCCTCTGAGTTGAAAACCTGCAAGGGCAGCTTAGGCAAAAATTAGGACAACTCGCTAGTTTCGAAAACCCGCATGGGAGGACTAGGCAAAAGTTAGAGCAAAGGAAAAAAAATATGAAAAAAAAATTATAGTAAAGAGGAAAATTATATATTTTTCATTATTGTACAATGTTTTACAATTGCTACAATATTTGCATATCACTAAGAGGGTGGTGGAAGGTCACCAAATAAAGATTTGAAAAAGTCATCGCCTGTTGGAGGAGGGGGCAAATTACTCATCCCAGGATCATCAAAAGCAGAAGCACTGAAACCCCTATTGCCTTGGAGTTCTGATTTGTCATGGTCCTCATCAGAAGTAGACGAAAGGATCTCATGGTCATCAGTCTGGGGGCCTCTCGAGGAAGAAGCATCGGGATCCCTCATTCCTTGAAATCGGAAGTCACGAAAATTTTGTTTGGATTGGTGATATAAACTTTCAAAATGAGAAGCCTGCTGATGACTTGTAGCCAACTCTTCTTGAAGTTTTTTATTTTGTTTTTCAAGCATCCGCTATGAGCCAAGAAGGAAAAAGGTAAGAGCATACATAATCATGCATACATATAGCGTAAACTATTATGAAATGAGGAACGTACCAGGTAGTTCATATCAATACCCTGCGGATGAGATGGCGTATTCAGCGGGCTAGAATGAGTAAACGAAGGGGTAGTGAAAAAAGGTCCAGCCTCATGATCAAATGAGCCAACAGCCTGCAACAATCATTAAAGAATCAAAGGAAGGAAAAGTAGTTGCAAGGGAAAAGTAGTTAAAGTGCAAAAAACTCCCTTGGAAGATCAAAACAAGGAAAGAAGATGGCCAAGCCAAATCAATCTTGGCCATGTCACCTCAAAAGAAATATTGGCATAACATGACACGGGCAGGCGACACGGCCAAGCCACTGACCGTGTCTCACCTAAAGCATAAAGTCAAGAAGGACCGAGCAAAGAAAGAAAAGAAATAGTAGGTGACACTGGCAGGCAACACGACCAAGCCACTGGCCGTGTCCCATCCTAACCCAAGAATAAAGAAGAACCAAAGAAAAGACATAGAAGCTGACAAACCCAGGAGACACGGCCAAGCCACTGGCTGTGTCACTCTCATCTTCAAAGAGCAAAGAAGACCCCGATCTCCAAGGATGAAGATCCATTTTCAAGGGTGAAGACCCGATCTCCGAGGGTGAAGATCCATTCTGAGGGTGAAGAATCACAATGCATAGAACATCTGGAGCAGTCAGACTTCTCAACTGATTAAAGTTTAGTTAAATTCATTCTCGGGTCCAAGTACCCAATCTCAGGTCCAAGTACCCAAATCGAATTCAACCCAATCCTGAGTCCAAGCACCCAAATCAATTCAAGCTTGGGTCCAAGTACCCAATCTTGGGTCCAAGTGCCCAGTCTCGGATCCAAGTGTCCAATCTTGGGTCCAAGTACCCAAATCAAACCAATTTAGGGACGAGTATCCCAATACAGTTAGGATCGAGTATCCCAACCCAGTTTAGGATCGAGTGTCCAAATTAAATTAGGATCGAGTATCCAAATCCAGTTTAGGATCGAGTATCCGAATACAGATAGGATCGAGTATCCAAGTCTAGTTTAGGATTGAGTATCCAAATCTCTCGGGTCTAGAACCCAAAATTTTCTTTAGGTCGAGAACCTAGAATTATCCTTGAGTCCAGAACTCGAAGTGGGTCCAGAACCTAAATTTTCCTTAGGCCCAGAACCTAGAATTATCCTTGAGTCCAGAACTCGAACCGGATCCAGAACCCAAATTTTCCTTAGGTCCAGAACCTAGAATTATCTTGAGTCCAGAACTCGAACCGGGTCCAAAACCCAAATTTTTCTTAGGTCCAGAACCTAGAATTATCCTTAAGTCCAGAACTTGAACCGGGTTCAGAACCCAAATTTTCCTTAGGTCCAGAACCTAGAATTATCCTTGAGTCCAGAACTCAAACTGGGCTCAGAACCCAAATTTTCCTTAGGTCGAGAACCTAGAATTATCCTTGAGTCCAGAACTCGAACCGGGTCCAAAACCCAAATTTTCCTTAGGTTGAGAACCTAGAATTATCCTTGAGTCCAGAACTCAAACCGGGTCCAGAATCCAAAACCTCAACCATCTTAAAAATTAAGTCTTATTGCTTTTCACTCTCTTTCACTAAGGTTTCAGATCATTCAACCAGGAGGCAAACTGTAGACCCTTAATTTTTGACCCAATCCGGTCCAATATGTTTTATTTAGTCTAAAATAATTTTTGTTGTCTAATTGGTCCAAAATAATTTTTATTAAATAATTTTTACTTTAGTATCTAATTTTTACTAATAAAAAATAGAAATAAATAAATAAAAGTCAAAAAATAAAAATAAAAATAAAAATCGGAGTCGAAAAAAATCATTGCACGGGCCCGTGGGCATTTCGCCCGCAGGAAATTCCTACGGGCGAAATCACTGTGCTATTTCGCACGCAGAAATTTTCTGCCTGCGAAATAGGTTACGGGTCCACTCCGCGCGGGCTGTAGCAGCCAGCTGCGGAAGATTTTTTTTGCCAGCGCAGTTTTTCCGCAGCAGTTTTTTTCGGCGGCGCAAATTTTCCGACGCAAATTTTTCGAAACCTAATCCAATTAGGTTTTGGTTTCTTTTTTTTCTTATTAATATTACTTACCTTAGCTAATTAGGAATAGACAACCTCAAACCACTATAAATAAGGACCAAAGGCAATTAATTTAAGGGAGACAAAAATCCAAGAGTAGTTTGGAAATTTTGAAACCAAATCAAGGAAGGAAAAGAAGAAATTCAATTCAACTCTTTTCTGGAACAGTAGCAGCATGATTTAGAGGATTCTTTGGAGCTAGTTCATCCAAGAAGAATTATTTTTGGAGAAATCATCAAAAGAAGGTTTGTGTTAATTAATTTTCTTTATTTTTTTTACACAGTAGCAAATTTATGAAATCAAAATTAAAAACCTTTGAACTTTAATTTGGTTTTTCTAAAGCCAAAAAAACCTTATTTCATTATTTTATCTTCTAAAAGGCTTAAAATTGTTATTTTTCTTCTTAAAAATCTTAAAATTCTAATTGAACATATTTTTCAACAAAACTATGATGTAAATTTTGCTTCTTTTAAAATTTTAAAGTAGGTTCTATTTCATTCAAAAAGCCTTAAAAAATATCTTTTCTACTTATAAAAACTTTAATTTATTTGTTTAAATTCATAAAATTCCATAAAATATCAAATTGATTTCCAAATTCCTAAAAATTATTCACCACCCGTGACCCTACTTCCAAAATATCAAATCCAAATTCAACTTCCAAAATTCAAAATAATGAACACTAACACTTTTAAAACCTTAAACCCTAATTTTTATGAACCCAAATCCTTTTAAAACATTAAAAAACATAAAAGCATAAAAACCTAAATTTTACACAGTAGCTTAGGAACCCAATAACCAAAAATCACAAATTAAAGTATTTTAAAGTGTTTAAAACCCTAGTTTCATGATATCATCATTCAAACCTTAATTTTGTTAATCAAAGAGTCTTACCAACCCTTTAAAACATAAAACCCTAATTTATTTTAATTCCATAAAAAGTCACAGTAGCCATAATTGGACTTTTATTTACTTTATTCAATTCCATACTTGATTATGCTTTGATTTATTTCTTATGCTTTAATTTATTTAATTTCAATACTTGATTTATTTAATTTATCATGGATGGATGTTTATTTTCTATTTTGATTATTAGCTTTGATGAATGATTTATTTATGATGAATGATTACTTACTTTTATCAATTAATTTAGATTTCCAAAAGTTGTAAGAGGTATGTTTCCACTTGGTGGGTACTTCATTGGTTAAACATCATGTAATTTAATTTGCTTTTCTATTTTAGAACTTATGTAAAGGGCATGTGTCTACCTTTTGGTGGGTGTCCTATTTAGGCATGTGATGTAAGGACATGTTTCCATCCTTGGATGGGTGTCCATTTATTTGCTTTGATTGGACATTGCATTGATTTTGATATAATGATGCTTTCTTTTAATTATTGTGTGTAATATGGATAATGTTATTATATTTAAGAATTTTATAATATTAAGACCTGTAAAGGAGGTCGGTTCCAATGAACCGGGCGTTGTGGGGGTACTGGACCATTTCCCACCTTCCCCACACGTACCCAACTTTTCGAACCCATTAGGGGGTTGGAGATTCCTTAGGAATCGAGTCATCCACCCCTTTCTTTTTCCCGACCCGTCCGGGTGGTGACACAATTTTCTCTGCACTTATGTTTGTGTTCTCTAAGGCCCCAAGCCTAAACAGTGTCGAAGTCGCAAGAACCATTCCACTGGGAGTGGGGGCAAAAATCCCCGCTCACACCTCTCCCATCTAATTTTGACACCAAAGCATTTTGTCAATTTCACCAAATGCAAGGGCATGACACGGATAGATGTGTAAGGTTGAGACATGAGATCCAAAATCTAATTGATAATGGGAAGCTACCCGAGCCCAATAAGCCAAACACCAATGACAACCCATTACCAAAATTCAATAGGGTACCACCACCAGCAACCTTCATGATTGGAGGAGGTTTGCATGAGGGCTTTGTCATGTCTTCTTTTCAAGATGTGAGTGGAGAAGCAACCAAAGAAGAAGAGGCATTTGAACAAGCTATGATAGGTGGAGAAGTAGTAATTTGTGTTGTCAACGGGTTTTGGGATTCAAGTGATAGTTATGATGATATTATACCCAAGAAGGAGGATTGGACTTGGTCCGAGCCTGAAGAAGATGAGGTGATGAATACTAGATCCGGTAAGCCTTACGCAAGGCCACCACCTAAGGAGATAGAAACTAATAAGGGGAAAGAAGTTGAAATAGAAGAAGATGATGTTGTGCTCAAGCAATTGAAAAGAACCCAAGCAAGTGTTAGCATCTGGGACTTGTTAGCTACTTCTAAAAAGCATCAAGAAACTATGGCCAAAGCCTTAGCTAGCATGCCAATTTCTACCACCACAACACCGGAGGAGTTGATCAACTTCATAAAAATTGGGGAAGTAATGAAATGTGAAGAGGTCCAAGAAAATAGTGAAGTTAATATGGGAGCAGTTTCTTCTTCAGATGCGGACTTACCGGAGGAGGGGAGAGACCACATCCGCCCATCAAAATAGAAGTCAAGGGGAAGAGGACTCCATGTGTAATGGTCGATGATGGGTCCGCCATAAATGTTTGTCCACTTAAGATATTGCCAAAGCTAGCCATGTCAACAAGAGATCTAAACCCAACCGAGGTGACAATTCGTGCTTATGATAACCCTAAGAGGCATGCAGAAGGGACTTTCAAAGCGGCTGTCAAGGTTGGTCCAATTGAAACTATTATTGAATTTGTTGTTTTAGACATACCAGTTACCGTCGCCTTGCTCTTGGGGCGACCGTGTTTCACCCTCTTGGTGGAGTTCCTTCCACCGTTCATCAAAAGATCAAATTCCCTAACGGAAATGAGACAGTGGTCATTGAAGATGAAGATAATGAGATTGTTAACACTCTAATGGTTGAGAGGCCTCTCAATGGTTTTCAAGTGGCTGCAATTTCTGATGCTAAAGTAGTGGACTCCAAAGTTTTGAATATGATGAAGAACATGAACTACCTTCCCGGAGCTTGTCTTGGAAAGGGTAAGGCCATTTTAACAAAGTTGCCATATTTTATAACTCAAGCTTCCAAGAAGGAGTTGGGAAATGATGAAGCCAATGATGTCCAGCCAAAGAAGAATGAGAAGATGAGCTTCCCACCACTTGAAGAGATCTTTGTCAAAGCTCCAGATATGGGACCACTCAAAGGAAAGCCCGAGCCGTTCATGTTCATGGATAAGTTAATCCCAAGTTTTGAAATTTTTGCAGATGTTGCCGAGCTAGTGGAGCAAGTGAAGAAAGAGCTCACCCTGTCAACCAACAAAGAATCTAATCCAAAAGAGAAGAATGAAGCTGCACTTTCGAGAAGACTCCGGAGGAGATTGCCACCCTGGTTGAAGAAAAGTTTGAAGACATCCTGCTTTATGATTCTGAGAACAATGATTTTGATTTTGACTTTAATTTGTCTACTTTGTATGAGGATGATGATGTTTTCTTTTCCAAAATGAATGCAGTAAAGTCTGATTTTGCTTACTTGTGTGATGTTTCTCCTGATGGTTGCATACATTCAAATAGCAGTTACATGAGCATCTTTAATATTAATTCTGTTAACACGCAATCATTAAATTTGGGAACAACTGAAAATCCTAAAAACATTAGCATAGCATCCGACCTTACTCCTGATGAGAGAGAGAGAGATTTGAAAAAATATTAAAAAAAATATGAAGAAGTGTTTGCTTGGTCTTATGAAGATATGCCGGGGATAGATTGAGACATAGCCAAGCATCACATTCCTACTTACACTCACATTAAGCCTGTCAAACAAAAGCTTAGGCGACTAAGACCTGAGTGGGCTGAATTGGTTAAAGAAGAGGTCACTAAGCAAATAAAAGTGAAGTTCCTTGAAGTGATAGAATACCCAAATTGGCTAGCCAACATAGTACCTGTGCCAAAGAAAGATTGGAGGATAAGGGTCTGCATGGACTATAGAGATTTAAACAAGGCTTCCCTTAAGAATGATTTTCCTTTACCTCATATAGTTGTTCTCATTGATAGTGCAGCCTCTAGCGTGCTATACTCATTTGTTGATGGATTTTTTGGATACAATCAAGTGTTAATGGCCCAAGAGGATAAAGCCAAAACTGCTTTCATTACTACATGGGGTATATTTTGTTATAGGGTGATGCATTTCGGTTTAAAGAATGTTGGAGCAACCTACCAAAGGATGGCCACCACACTATTTCATGACATGATGCACAAAGAAGTTGAAGTATATGTTGATGATATGATGGTTAAGTCGGATACAAGGGAACAACACTTCCAAAACTTAGAATTATTCTTCAATAGAGCTTTGAAATATAAGCTGAGATTAAATCTGAAGAAGTGTGTATTCGTTGTTACTTCAGGCAAATTATTGGGACATGTAATTAGTCCGAATGGTATTGAGATAGATCCTGACAAAGTCAAAGAAATCAGGGATATGCCAGCCCCAAAGACAGAGAGAGAAGTTCAGGGATTCATTGGTAAACTATAGTACATTAGCATATTTATAGCAAAGCTCACAGTAATTTGTGAGCCTATCTTCAAATTGCTTAGAAAGAATCAGCCGGTCGTATGGAATAAAGAATGACAAAAGGCCTTTGATCGAATAAAAGAGTATTTGCTAAATCCACCTGTTTTGAAACCACCTAAACCCGGCAAACCTCTATTACTATACTTAGCAGTAAAAGAAGAGTCGATAGGAGCCATGCTAGCCCAAGCAGATGAGTCGGGGATTGAGCATGCCATTTACTATTTGAGTAGAAAGCTCCTACCTTATGAAATTAAGTATAGTATCATTGAAAAGACATGTATAGCCGTGGTTTGGTCTTCTAAGAAGTTGCGGCATTACTTTCAATCGTATAGTGTGCAAGCAATTTCCAAGTTGGATCCAATAAAGTACTTAAGGAAGACACCCTCTTTAATTGGGAAATATGGTCAATGGTTGATAAAATTAGAAGAATTTAAGATTGAATATGTAACCAGGAAAACAATCAAAGGTAGAGCGGTGGCAAAATTCCTGGCTCAACAACCATTATCAGAAAGTGAAGAGGTAATCTCGGAGTTTCCAGATGAACATTTAGAAGCAATTGAAGTACAAGGGTGGAAAATGTATTTTGATGGAGCAGTAAACCGGAAAGGAGCAAGTTTGGGAGTTATACTAGAATCACCCAAAGGGGAACTCATCCCTTTAGCCAAAAAATTGAATTTTAGGGCAACCAATAATATGGTGGAGTACGAAGCTTGTATTTTCGATTTGGAAACCCTAATGATTATGAAGGTGGATAAGATGGAAGTTTATGGCGATTCTTTACTAGTTGAATCCCTAGTAAATGGAGAATGGGAGTTGAAAGAAGAAAAATTGAAACCATACCACCATTACCTGACCATGACGAAGAAGAATTTTAAGGAGTCTAGGTTTATACACCTGTCAAGAGAAGAAAATCAAATGGCTGATGCCCTGGCCACATTGGCTTCGGTATGGGAAAATCCTGTAAGCCTATTCCTTAAGCCTTTAATCTTGACTAGTTCGTCAACTCCTTGCTATGAATATGAGACAATCATGGAAGTTGATACAGACCATGATGCGTGGTATGATACTACAAGATGATTTTTGGAGGAAAGAGAATACCCGCCGGGGGCAACAAATAAAGAGAGAAGAGCCATAAGGCGGTGGTCATTGCAATACATCACCTTCCATGGGGAGTTATATTGAAGATGGTCTGATGGGGGTGCATTTGAGATGTTTAAGAAAGCCTGAAGTGGAGCGCATCATGTCAGAAATACATGCGGGAAGTTGCGGTCCGCACATGAGTGGTTTGGCCCTAGTTAAGAAGGTTATTCGACAGGGTTACTATTGGTTGACCATGGAGAAAGACTGTATTGAGTTTGTAAAGAAGTGCCAGCAATGTCAGATGTATGGTAACTTGAATCACATGCCTCCTGAAGAACTGCATTCAATGTCTTCGCCCTGGCCATTTGCCACCTGGGGTATCGACATTATAAGAGAGATACATCCGACAGCCTCAAATGGTCACCGTTTCATTGTAGTAGCAGTTGATTATTTTTCAAAATGGGTCAAAGCTGAATCTTTCAACAAACTGGGTGCAAGCCAAATGGCTAGGTTTATTGAAAAGAACCTCATCTGCAGATACGGGGTCCCTCACAGTGTGACATCAGACAACGGGGTACAGTTTCAAGGAGCAGTTAAGGATTTATTTTCAAAGTACCAAATCTATCGTCATCGATCCTCTCCTTATAGACCAAAGGCTAATGGTACAGTAGAAGCAACAAATAAGACAATTAAGCAAATTTTGTCCAAGATGACCAAGACTTACAGGGATTGGTCAGAGATGCTTCCCTTTGCTTTATGGGGATATAGGACAAGTGTGCGAACACCTACTATAATGACACCGTTCTCTTTGGTTTATGGGATGGAAGTAGTATTGCCAATTGAAATTGAGATCAAGTCATTTAGAGTAGTCCTGGAAGCAGAACTGCCTGAAACATAATGGGTAGCAAGCAGATACACACAGTTAGCTCTACTAGAAGAGAGAAGGTTAAAGGCATTGTATCATCACCAACTGTATCAAAAGAAGATAGCTCAGGCCCACAATAGAAGGGTTAAGGTCAGAAAATTCAAAGTTGGGGATTTTGGTGTTGAAGCAATGTAAGCCTAATGTATTTGATCGACCTAGCTGGGAGGGGCCATATGTCGTAAAACAAGTCATGAACAAAGGTGCGGTAAAGTTGTCAGACATGGATGGGAACGAATTTAGTGAGCCAGTAAACATTGACAGGTTGAAGAAGTTTTATGTATGAAACATAAAAAAGAAAGAGCTTGCTAGGTTGAAAACCCAAAAAGGGAAGCCTAGGCAAAGGTTAGAGCAGTCCACTAGTCTCGAAAACCCAAAAGGGCAGGCTAGGCAATAATTAGGGCTAAAAGAGAAAAAAATAGTCAATTAGAAAACCCGAAAGGGCTAGTTGGCAACAAGAGTGATCTTGTGTATGCTGGCTTTATGTTTGGTTGTTCCCTAATTCAATAAAATAGAATTAATGTTAAAATTGTTCTATGTGCACTGTTATAAGTATTCGACCAGATATGAATGAAATAGATAAACACAATAGCAAAAGGTGATGATGAATTATAAATGGAAAAGAAGCATCTTTTATTACTTTAATTGTTTTTTCATCCTAATGATACACTTTCTGAATTGACAAATGTAAAATCTATGACAGTCGATAAGTGTAACGTGTAGGCCAACTTTTCCTTAACCGATCCAAGTAGGCTTCAGTCAAGCAAGGCATGTCTAAGTCGGGAGCAAAGACAGAATCACGAGGCTCAGCTCCATACTGACGCCCAAGTCGGCGAGGATCATAGTGTGTACCTTGACGAAGAGCAGCAAGGGGAACATACATCAAGTATGTCCACATGGTGATATGAGAAATCTTCAACCAAGGTAACAACCAATGGATATTGACTTAAGAGCGTGAGTGGATCCAGTCAACCCAGTCAGCATATGAAGAAGCAGGGTGGAGTAGTTTCCTAGCAGAATGATGACGTGGCAGGTACCTGGCAAAATCCATGGAGGGAGTATCAAGCAAACAAAGATGCTCTTGAAACCAAATCTGTGAAGAAAGAATTAAGTTTTTTTAAAAAAAGAAGTCTGCTAAGTTGAAAACCCGCAAGGGCAGCTTAGGCAAAAATTAGGATAGTCGAAAACCCGCATGGGCGGACTAGGCAAAAGTTAGAGCAATAAAAAGAAAAAAAGAAAACCTAAGTTGAAAACCCGAAAGGGTAGTTTAAGTAATTACATGGAGCAGCAATGGACTCCCAGTTAGTCTCTTTGACAATCCTGATTTAAATCGGTCTAATCAAACTAAGGTCTCGGCTAAAATCACAGGTACCGGCGATAAGCCTCCTTCCATTTGGTCCATAATATCCAATCCTCGTGGATCAATATCGCCATCAAAAGAAACAAGGAAGAATTGGCCGAGCAAGCAAAGACAAAGCATGCATCCCCATGCCTTAGTAGGAGCCAAGTGAGAGAAACAAAAGTCAATCAAAGGAGTAAGTAGAATTTTTTCACCTCTCATCAACCAAAGAACTTCGGGTTTTGGAATTTGAAATAACATCTGCATCTTCTGTTGAGTCTTGGAAATCAATGTGGGTAACACCATTTGTTGATTATTTGGATATCCAAGGACGGCCTCAAATTCTTCAATCAAGGGACACATTTCAAAGCCATTAATTCTAAATACCCTAGAATTCGTATCCCACAAGGAAGCCACGACATGTAAGGAGTGGTCCAATTTGACATTTTGAAAACATTTTAAAACATCAAGCTTTGACCATGAAATTTGCTTCCAATGGATGGCATCCATATTCTTAAATAGAATTTTTATTTTCTTTAAATGGTGCTCAGTCATGGTTGATGAATAAAGGAGAACCAAAATTGCTAAAGGGAGTCTTCATGTTGAAAGAGATAGATTTTTGGTTAATGAATTAAAATATGGCATGAAGGGTGATTTATATAGAGGAAACAAACCTTTTCCAAAAGTGAAATGGAAAAGATGATGGGAAAGGATAAGACCATATGGCATAAGGAAAGGAAGTGGTAATGAATTTCCTTTACCACGTTGGATTTGGTTTAACAAAAGAAGTGGATGTAAATTAATGGTGTACTGTAATAAAAAAAAAAAAGTGGTGCAGTAACGTAAAAAAAATGAAGGTTTATAGTAAAGAGGAAAATTGTATATTTTTTTATTATTGTACAATATTTTACAATTGCTACAATATATCACTAAGAGGGTGGTGGTAGGTCACCAAATAAAGACTTGAAAAAATCGTCGTCTGTTGGAGGAGGGGGCAAATTACTCATCCCGGGATCACCCAAAGCAGAAGCACTAAAATCCCTATTGCCTTGGAGTTTTGATTAATCATGGTCTTCATCAAAAGCAGACGAAAGGATCTCGTGTTCATTAGTCTGGGGGCCTCTCGATGAAGAAGTACCGGGATCCCTCATTCCCTAAAATCGAAAGTCTCGAAAATGTTGTTCGGATTGATGATATAAACTTTCAAAATGAGAAGCCTGCTGGCAACTTACAGCTAACTCTTCTTGAAGTTTCTTATTTTCTTCTTCGAGAATCCGCTGTGAGCCAAGAAGGAAAAGTTAAAAGCATACATAATCATGCATACATATAGCATAAACTATTATGAAATAAGGAACGTACCAGGTAGTTCATATCAATAACCTGCGGATGAGATGGCATATCCGGCGGGCTAGAATGAGCAAATGAAGGGGTAGTGAAAGAAGGTCTAGCCTCATGATCAAACGAGCGAACAACCTGCAACAATCATTAAAGAATCAAAGAAAGGAAAAGCAATCGCAATGGAAAAGTGGTAAGAGTTTTACTTGAGAAGTACTGGCCCCGAGATGTGGAATAGACTCTCCTGCATCTCCATGATGTTCCTCCTCATCTCTACCCTCATTTTCGTTGGAAATCTTCCGCACACCAATAGGAGATACATCAAAATTCAAGAGTCTTATTTGAATAAAATTGGCATAAAATGGACCCCGTAAATGGAGAAATGACTCGGCACCATAACCATACCGGGCTGACCACCATGCATCCTTTGGCATCGACATAATATTTAAAGTATATTCCGAGATTTGCATCAGAAACCTCCATTGCTCTGGACCAAGAAACCATTCATAAACTCTCTCCCCGAGAAACCAGCCACTAGATATTGGGCCAGCAATAATTCGGTGAGAATGTTGGAAAGACAGTGAAACCCTCATCAAAGGAGACCAGTTTGCTAGCTCCTTTGGATTCCACCAAGCCAAATTCACCTGCAGGATAACATAAGGTAAGTAAAACTTTCACATAAAATTTAAAGCATACTAATATTATTTTACCTGATCCCAGGTTAAGTTGCTCAACACAAAGCGATGTGTATGCACATGATGAGAGCCGGGAACATCCACACAATCAGATAACCAGTAATTTAATCTCGGATACCCAATTCTCTCTCAGGAAATGCCGGGTACCCTCACAAGGTTGTGTTCATCTGCCCATATCTACAATAACAATAGAAATCACATTCATAAAAGAAAAGAGGGGAAAAGACATTGGTGGAAGAAAGAATAACTTGACAACCGCCATCAAGCCGACAAAAGAATTCTTGTTTTGGCAAAGCTTATCAAGACCGTGGTAAAGACATGCGAGACCAGCTTCACCCCGGCCAGAAGATGGTACCATTATGAGATAAGAAAGGGCACTCAACACTGACAAGTGAATGGATGATTCAGTACTGCCTAAGATGGTCGACTCGAGCAGGTATAATAAAAATCCTCAAGCATATTGTTCGGCCCTGTTTCTGCCAACCCGACCTTTGTAGTTAATCCAATAACTACGAATCGGCTCAATTTTTGTCTTAAAAGGCCCTTTATATGACGATTCCATACCAATTAATTCCTAAATTTCATCAAATGTTAAAATTTCATTGGTCAGAGGAACTGGAGCACCATCATATCGAAGGCCGGTTATGGCAGTAAAATCAACCGGACCAATTGTCATATCCCTAATGGGCAAGTAAAAAGTGTTAGTTGTATCCAACCATCGCTCTGCAAGTGCCTGGATTACGCTTTGGTCTATCTGATATTCTTCGGATGGCAATTGTAAGATGAACTGTTCAAAGCCGCAATCTCAAATAATCCGCCTTACCCGAGAAGGCATTACATCGTACCATTGTCGGGCTTTATAAATACACCCTCCGACCCGAACGACACAACGATCATGCTAACACAGACCCAGGTAAGTTAATACCAGGTAAGTACATATTATTCTATCTACTTAAATTAATTTATTTTTCATAATAACAAATAATAACAACAAAGTATAAAAATATATATGATAAAAAAAAGAGCGCAAAACAGAAAGACAAAAAAATATAATAATAATAATAATAATAATAATAATAATAATAATAATAATTACCTCGCTCTTTGGATTGGAACTGCGATGGAGCGGCATTCCGGCCAGTATATCTAAATTTCCATCTTCATGATGCCGAATAAACTCTAATAACTCGGCATTAGAATGAGTCCCTGACCTCGAAACATGCATTGTTTTTGAAAAATATATGCTAAAATTGAAAAGAAATTCGAGAGAATTACGAAATTGAAATTGAAATTGTGAAATGAAATGAAGGATTGGTGGCCTTTTATAGAGGAATGGCAAGCAAAAAACAAAATTCAAAATTGTTCATGAATAGTAAATTTACTATTCATAAATAGTAAATTTTATTATTTATGAATAGTATTACTATTGATGAATGGTAAATGTTACTATTTATGAATAGTATTACTATTTATGAATAGTAAAATTATTATTTCCAATAGTAAATACTATTTGATACTATTTGCGAATAATAAATTTACTATTTATGAATAGTAAATAGTTCATAAACAGTGACTACACAGTAAATAAACAGTAAATTCAATTATTCACTTTAATCATTTAAATAATTACGTGTATATAAATATTTTTAGCCAAACTTTTTGAAATAAAAAATTATTAGCTCGGGTCCAGAACCCAAATTTTCCTTAGGTCCAGAACCTAGAATTATTTCTAAGTCCAAGAACTTAGCTCGGGTCCAGAACCCAAATTATCCTTAGGTCCAGAACCTGGAATCTCTTTTGAGTCCAGAACTCGAACCGGGTCCAGAACCCAAATTTTCCTTTAGGTCCAGAACCTAGAATTTATCCTTCAGTTCAGAACTCGAACCGGGTCCAGAACCCAAATTTTCCTTAGGTCTAGAACCTAGAATTATCCTTGAGTCCAAAACTCGAACCGGGTCCAGAACCCAAATTTTTCTTTAGGTCCAGAACCTAGAATTATCCTTGAGTCCATAACTCGAGCCGGGTCCAGAACCCAAATTTTTCTTTAGGTCTAGAACCTAGAATTATCCTTGAGTCCAGAACTCGAACCGGGTCCAGAACCCAAATTTTCCTTAGGTCCAGAACCTAGAATTATTCTTGAGTCCAGAACTCGAACCGGGTCCAAAACCCAAAACCTTAACCATCTCAAAAATTAAGTCTTATTGCTTTTTTCTCTTTTCAATAAAGTTTCAGATTTTTTAAGCATGGGGCAAACTGTAGACCCTTAATTTTTGACCCAGTCCGGTCCAATATATTTTATTTAGTCCAAAATGATTTTTATTGTGTAATTGGTCCAAAATAATTTTTATTAAATAATTTTTGCTTTAGTATCTAATTTTTATTAATAAAAAATAAAAATAAACAAATAAAAGTCAAAAAATAAAAATAAAAATAAAAATTGACTTCGAAAAAATCGGCAACGAAAAAATCTGCGGGCGACGCCCGCTCCTTGCCCCGTACCGCAATTTCCTGCTGCAGATTTTTTCGCCAGCGTATTTTTTTTCTATAGTAATTTTTTTCGGTAGCGCAATTTTTATGACGCAAATTTTTTGAAACCTAATTCAATTAGGTTTCGGTTTCCTTTTCTTATCAATTTTACTTGCCATGATTAATTAGGAATAAACCATATGAAACCTCTATAAATAAGGACCAAAGGCAATGAAATAGAGGGAGGCCGAGGGGACAAAAAATTGGACAGTAGCTTGAAAAGTGGAACCAAATCCGTGAAGGAAAAGGGGCAATTGAATTTGATATTTATTCTGAAATAGCAGGGACACGATGGAAGGAATTCAAAAGGCAGCAATTGTCTTTGTTTTAATTCATCCAAGAAAAATAATTTTTGGAGGAATCATCAAAAGGAGGTATGTATTAAATTCCTTGGTTTTTTTTTCACAGTAGCTAAAACTAGATATTTGTGTTTTTCAAAATTTAAAATCTTAGAACTTTAATTTAGTTTTTCTAAAGTCAAAAACCTTATTTCATTGGTTTATTGTCCAAGAGGCTTAAAATTGTTATTTTTTCTTCTTTAAAATCTTAAAACCCTAATTAAACATATTTTTCAATAAAACCAAAATTTGATTCTGTTTCTTTTAAAATTTTAAACTTGGTTCTGTTTCTTCCAAAAAGCCATAAAAAACATCTTTTCTATTTATAAAAACTTTAATCCGTTTGTTTAAATTCATAAAACCTCATGAAATCATCAAATTATCTTTCTAAACCCTAATTCAAATTCATCACCCGAGGCCCTAATTTTACATCCTAAAACCCTAATTCAACTTCTAAACCTAAAATATTAAACTCTAACCCTTTAAAACTTTAAACCCTAACTTTTTCTAAACCTTAATCCTTTAAAACATTAAAAACCATAAAACCATAAATATTTTAAATTTACACAGTAAGCTTGAAATCATCATTTAAAACCATGAATCAAAAGTATTTTAAAGTGTCTAAAACCCTAGTTTCATGATTTCACCATTCAAATATTAATTTAGTTAATCAAAGAGTCTTACCAACATTTTAAAACATAAAACCTCAATCTATTTTAATTCCATAAAAAAGTCACAGTAGCTTAATTTTATGAATTCCAAAACCTTAACACATGAGATAAAGAACCCTAAATGGAAATAGTAGCTATAATTTGGATTTTTATTTACCTTATTCAATTCCATATTTGATCATGCTTCGTTTTATTTCTTATACTTTAATTTATTTAAATTCCATGGTTTATTTTATTTGTCATGGATGGATGTTTACTTTTTATTGATATTTGATACCTTTGATGAATGATTTATTTATTCTGAATGGTTATTCACTTTTATCAATTTATTTAGATTTCCAAATGTTGTAAGAGGTATGTTTCCACTTGGTGGGTACCTCATTAGTTAAATATCATGTAATTTAATTTTCTTTTCTATTTTGGAACCAATGTAAAGGGCATGTTTCTACCTTTCGGTGGGTATTCTATTTAGGCATGCGATGTAAGGACATGTTTCCATCCTTGGATGGGTGTCCATTTATTTGCTTTGTTTGGACATTGCTTTGATTTTAATATAATGATGCTTTCTTTTAATTATTGTGTGTAATATGGATAATGTTATTATATTTAAGAATTTTATAATATTAAGACCTGTAAAGGAGGCCGGTTCCAATGAACCGGGCGTTGTGGGGGTGCTGGGCCATTTCTCACCTTCCCTACACGTACCCAACTTTTCGAACCCATTAGGGGGTTAGGGATTCCTTAGGAATCAAGTCATCCACCCCTTTCTTTTTCCAGGCCCATTCGGGTGGCGACTCCATTTTCTCCGGACTTAGGTCCGTGGTCTCTAAGGCCCCGAGCCTAAACAGTGCCGAAGTCGCAAGAACCATTCCACCGGGAGTGGGGGCAAACATCCCCGCTCACAACTGAGTTCTTGGACCTGAGACTTAACTTGATTTAGGTACTTGGACCACGAGAATGAATTTGATTTGGGTACATAGACTAGAGACTCGTACTTAGACCCAAGACTGAATTTGATTTGGGTACTTGGACTTGAGACTGAATTTGATTTGGATGCTTTAATCCGAGACTGGGTACTTAGACTCAAGACTGAATTTGATTTGGGTGCTTGGACCAGAGACTGAATTTGATTTGGGTATTTGTACCAGAGACTAGGTATTTGGACCCAAGACTAGGTATTTGGACCCGAGACTGTGTACTTGGACCCGATACTAAATTTAATTTGGGCACTTGGACTAGAGACTAAATTTGGGTTTTCGACCTGAAACTGCATTTGGGTTCTTAACCCGATATTGGATTTGAGTTCTCGACCCAAGACTGGATTGGGGTCTGGACTCGAACTGAATTTTGAGTTCTTGACCTGAAACTGAATTTTATTTAGGTGACTTTCCATCAGGTGAGAGTTTTGGTTGTCTTCTATCCAATTAATTTTAGCTCTTCTAGCTAATTAATCTTCTACCATGGCCTTCTTCTAGCCACTTGCTCCATTCTTAAATGGATTAACTCCAACTCTTCTAGTTGGACTTAACTTCTGTCATCTGGGAATTTTGGCTTTCTTCTAGCCGGTTGTTTTCATTCTTTAATAGATTGTGGGCCTTCACCCTCAAAATGAATCTTCATCCTTATACCTCAAATCTTCATCCTTGGACATTGAGTCTTCATCCTTCAAAATGGATCTTCATCCTTGGACTTTGGGTCTTCACCCTTCAAAATGGATCTTTATCCTTGGACATCGGGTCTTCACCCTTCAAAATGGATCTTCATCATTAGACATTGGGTCCTCATCCTTCAAAATGGATCTTCATCCTTTTGAGATTGGGTCTTCACCCTTCAAGATGGATCTTCATCCTTGGACATCAGTCCTACTTTGACTTTAGCTCTTCTAGCTAGGTTGATCTTTTGTTCTTGAATCTTCATTTCTTTTGGGGTTCTTACATTCTTCTTGTTTTGCTCTTTTTGTTCTTTCTTTTGAAAAAAATTTTAGCTATTTTTTTAGATGGCCCTTATATTCTCTCTTTTCCCCCTACATCGAAAAATATTGAAATTGAGTCTGAAAATGTTTTATACACGCATAAATTCAAAAATTGAAAGGAAAAACTTTGCCCCTGTGTAGGCTCAAATCAATGATTTTGTTCCCATGCAGGATCTGATTGATGTTTGTATTTTGTCTGGTTCCTTGCACTAGTATGTATTTCTTCTTTCTTTTGCTAAATGACTGGATCTTTCTCAAGTAATGGGCCTTTCATGCACCTTGACTCCGTATCTGCTTCATGTTTACTTCATAGATTATCTATTATTCACTTTGACAAAGAATAGATGATGCAAGACAAAAATGAAGTGTGATATGGTATGTATGCATGATATGCATAGATGATTCTTATAGTGCTTCCATAGACTCACAGACCGAGGTGATCAGCTGAAGTTTCTAATTGGTTCCTCCTAGATGCTCATTCAGGTCTTGCATTGGAATGATAGAAGGCTTTGCATTTATGGCTTTTATCTTTAAGATGTTGAAAACATGAGTAATAGAGGCCCTAAGCACGGTAGCCAAAGTCATGGGAGATATCCATTGGGTTGATAACTGCTTCATGATATGACCTTAGCCCTCTTTTTCCCATTATTTCCTTTGAGGTTTAACAATGCAACATACTTCCCTTAACTTGAACACCTTTGTTTTTAAAAAATCTTAAAATTATATTTTAGCTTTGTCAAATCGGTGTTACTGTACCTCAGAACTCGATTTTTCAAATTAACTTATCTATAACATGCAACCCTAGTTACTTTACTAAACTCAAAAATTATTTCCATTTGAGTAAAAACTGTTGCACTTCAGATAGGCACATATACATTACTTGGCAAAAGGTCTCATCAAGTTTAAATATTATCTATCTCATATGCATGCTTATCCAAACTATCTCCACTAATAGACTCTACCTACCAAGAGAAATCAACAGGTCTTTGATATGCTTGAAATGAGGTCTATAAGGGACATGGGTTAAATGAAGGCCATCTTTGAGTTGGAACTGATGTGACACTTCTGAAAAACCTTCATACTATAATCTTCTATTAGAGCTATAGGCAGCTGGGAGCAATCTTGCTAGACTTCAATTTCCTTTTATCTCCTTGGAAGAAATATAGATCTAATTAAGACGATCTTCATCTTTTCCTTTTGCTTTTGCACAAACTCAGGACCTATTTTTTTTGTTTCTTCTTTTATTTTCTCTTTTTATTTTTACTTTTTTCTCTTTTTTTTATTATTATTTTTTTGTTGAGTCCTATATCGAAAAGAATTATCTTTATTGCACCATTCTATAATTCTGTCTATGAATGAGTGGAGTAGAGTGAGTTTGCCTCAACAAGGATAAATCATTTGTTACCCTGATGTCATTTTAATAAAATGGAGATATTAGGTCTAGTATCAGGTGAACTTCAACTACCCTTATGGTCTTGAGAACTTTAAGTATCCTTATGGTCTTGACTATGCATTCCTTTCTTTAATCTTCTTTCCCTATTCACCTTAGTGATCATTAGATTTGTCAAAAGTGTAACAACAGCTCAGGGTAGGTCATTGGGTTCACAAGCCAGTAAAGAGAAATCTAAAATCTCATGAAGGCTAAAAAGGAAAATTAGAGATTGATATTTAATAGGGCAGATATTAGTTGTCGGCTAACAAAACAATGCCTAGATCATCTCTCCCTTAAATAAGCAAAGTTCAATTTTGCCTTGAAAGTTTGTCAAAGCATGTTCTAAGATCAACTAGGACCTAGAAAAAGGTAATTATGCAGGAGCCCTCTCTAAGTAAGTATACACAACTCAATGAAATAGAACAACTCCCTCGCCTAGTAAAGTCATTAGAATTAAAATGTATGGATATAGTAATTTATGAACATCAAGCTAGATTCATCATTGGTTGAGCACCAAAATGAACAAAGACCATGAAAAATTTAATAAAAATAATTTATTCGAACAAACATAATTTGAAAAAACATAATTATTCCAATTAAATATTAAATAAACAAAATAGAAGAGAAACATTCAAGCTAAGGGAAGTTTGTTGATTTTACCTTCTTCTCTCTTCACATCTTCAATACTCTTATCTTGAAAAGAGGATAAGACAAAATCTTCCTCCAATCCTCTTCCTACCATGAAGGTTGTTGGTAGTGGCATTTTGTTGAACCTAGGCAAAGGATTATCCTTTGTACTGGGCTTATCAGGTTCAGGTAGCGTACCACTATCAATCAGATCTTGGATCTCATGCTTCATTCGGGTGCATCTATCTATCTCATGTGCTTGAGTCTGATGAAATTAACAAAAAGCTTTGTTATCAAAGTTTAGAGGTAAAGGATTTTGCAAGGGTCGAGGATCCAATGGTTGTAACAACCCCTTTTTCTATAACTTGTTCAAAATCCAAGACAGAGGTTTCCCTAGCTCCAAAATCTGTATTCTAATTCCATGACTAGTTGCATTAACATCGACTTCCTTATGTTTACTTTGATTGCTAGAATGATAATTTCATTTTGTATAAAAATAGTTCTTCTCCCTTTCACACTCTTCTATTTGCAATCCATCTTGGAAAAGATCTTTGAAATCCCTTATAAGGGTGTGAGATAGCCTTTCACAGAGATTGGGCAAGACACCTCTGACTATCATTCTGATTTGGTCTGACTCATTAGGCCTCCTTTTGAGAAGTGCAACCTTATTTCTCCATCTCTTTACATAATCAATAAAACTTTCATTTTGTTTTTGCCTGATAATCTCCACCTCAATCAAGGTAACTTCCATCTCGACATTGTACCGATACTACTGGATGTCTCTTTGGGTACTTTCTTTTAAGGTATTGAACCAATTCTGCACAACAGGATCCAACGAGAGCATGAAATACCTTAGAGTTTGAGCTTTAGTAGCTCTAGCAGACTGCATAGCAGTTATGTATTACTTCACATAGAGATGAGGATTCCCAGTTCAATTAAACTTGGCAAAGGAAGGCATCTTGAATTTGTATGGGAGCTCTTCATCTTGTTCAAACAACTTGTCAACCTCTGACATTTCTTTAGTTTTCAGCTTCTTTTCAAACTTCTTTTCCAAATCAATAATCAACTTCTCAACATCTGAAGTTTCAGTCTTTTCTATGGCTGATCTTTCAACATCCTTCTACTCTTTCTTCTTATCTTGCGGATCTAGGAAGTATTGAGCCTAGTCATCATCATCATCAACAACTACCTTGTCATCATCGAAGGCTACTTCGCCAACCTTAACCTTCCCTTTGTCCTTCAGCTTCTTAGTGCTAGCAGATACCTCAGTAGTGTTCCCCAAAAGTGTAGCCAGTTGGCTCCTCATAGTCTCAGTTAGGATCTCCTTCAGTTCTTCCATCTTGTCATTAAGGGCATCATCCACCATCCTTTGAATCTATTCTGGATCCATTTCTCTTGGTGAGAAGCTAATTGAGTTACTACTGGAGTCCACATCACAGGCATAGGTTGGGTTATCCTATGCTCTTGAACTTCTATACTCTAGGTTTGTGAGCCAGAAAGGATCAATAACATGTTATGTAATGCATGTATGCACAAACAAACAAAAATATAATTAGGATGTTCCTTCCAACCATATAACTTCCACACATGAATGGCGAGTCTTTTTTCCTAGGTATAGAGTCAACAATATACCAACATGCGATATTCTATTTTTGAGCAATTCCCTCAGAAGATTTTAACCAATAATTATATTTTCAAACATGAAAATTAGTTCATGATTATTCTTGTTAATTAGGCTTTAATCCATCCAGTCAATTAAAACAGCTTTTATGCTTTATTAAATTAAAACTAAATTAAGAGGTTTATTATAAATAGATTTCTCACTTGAAAAAGTAACTAATGATTCATGCTAAAAAAAAGCCAATTATTAATAGTTCTTAGCATAAGCTAGGCTAACAATTGATTTATGGTATTCCATAATAGACCTAAATATTTGTAAGCTCTTTTATAATCTTTAGATGAAGCGAAAAATAATTTTGTTTCAAAGCCCTTGGGCTTTTAAGTTTGGGCCATAAGGTTGAAAAAGATTTTTGACCCATCTCAAAAAGACTATCTTGAAGATTTTGAAAATTTGGAATTTGGTCCTTTGGATTTAAAGGAAAAAATTATTTTGAGCTTACAATATAGGTAGGTCATATTATAAAAAGAACAAACCAAATAAGCCATGGTTAAAACCAAGATATATCAATCATAGTAAAAAAACAAGCATTTAGGGTAAAAACCTAAGGAAAGAAACTAGGCCAACATGAGCTTTAGTCTTTGGGTTGAAAGGCTTAGGTTTCGCAAGTATATACCAAAAGGTACAAGGCTATGAGTGGTTATGCCATGCTCGATCTCCATACCTTGAGTGAAAGTATGGCATCCCTTACATAACAAAACACAGGTAACACAAGCCTCCTAACTCACACACACAATGGAATCTAAATTATGCAATGGATAATATCATAATAAGAAAGAATAAAATAATATAAAGACAAATGAAATCAACTTCTCTTATCCCCAGTGGAGTCACCACTATGAGCAGGGATTTTCACCCCCAATTCCATGTGGAATGGTTCTTGTAACTTCATCACTATTAAGCTTAGGGCCTTAGAGAATACGGACCTAAACTCGAAGAAAATAAAGTTGCCATTCAGATGGGCCGGGAAAATAGGTGGATGACTCGATTCCTAAGGAATCTCCAATCCCATATTGGGTTAGGAAAGTGGGGTACGCATAGGGAAGGTGAGAATCACCCACCGCCCCCACAACACCCGGTTCATTGGAACCGGCCTCCTTTTCAGGTTTAAATATTATTATATTCTTACCTTATTAAAGCATCATCCATGTTTCACACATATTAAAGTAAATAAATATTCATTGTATTAAAATCGAAGAAGATCCAAACAAAACAATAAATGGGCACCCATACAATATGGAAACATGCCCTTACAATGTCCAATATCCAAAATAAAATAGGACGCCCACCTTTTGGTGGAAAACATGCCCTTTACATTAGTCTCAAAATTCAAAATAAATTAAATTACATTGACCCTAACTAATGAGGTGCCCACAAAGTGGAAACATACAGCTTACATCTTGGAAACTAAAATAATTAACATTAAAATAATAAATCAAAAAAATTAAACCATTCAACCATTCATCATGATCAATAAAAATAAACCATTCATCAAATTAAAATATTAATGAATCATCCATTCTAGACATAAAGTAATAATATCTAAGTTTTTATCTTAAATAAAGCGATGAATATATCGATTTAGGGTGTATGCTTCAAATTATAGTTTATGCTTCAAATTAGGGTTTTAATGATGAAAATTAAAACTTTAGGTTCTAGGGATGAAAATTGGGATTTTTTAGGTTTTAGGAAAGCAATATAAATGTTTAGAAAGCGAATTGAGTTTTTTAGAAATTGGAAAAACTAGGATTAGGGTTTTGGAATTTGGAAAACAGTTTAGGGTTATGAGAATTTGGAAAACTATTTAGGGTTTTGTATTTTAGGTAAATTAAGGTTTAGGTTTTGTGAGAATTATGGTTTAGGAAAATACAGTTAGCATTTTTACAAATGTTTCTTTAGGGTTTTGAAAAAAAAAGATTAGTTTAAAAAAAAAGCAATTGCTTAGGTACTGTGCTATAAGACTTTTGATCAAATAAGCTATTGAGATTATATTTAACAGACTTTGGCCAGTGGGATATTAACTTGTGATAAATATGTGATTTTGTATATAACTACTGTGAGTTATAAGTCAAGCAGTGATTGATTGTAAAATAAAACTAATATAAATAAAAGATTGTTGATTAAAGCACACTAAACTTATCTTTTAAGCAAAGGATGATTGCATTTAATATTTAAAACTATCACCATAATATCTTATACTAATTTGGATGAGTTAAATTTAGAACATATTGTCGTTTGTTGGCTCCACCATAATTAAACGTTGATCTTGCAATAATTTGAAAACTCTGGCTGAACGGGACAAAGACAGTGTTACTGCCTTTGTGGTGTAGTGTTTAGGGTATGCTGTGTTCTTTTTCCTTGGCTGCTAGCTCTCTCCATTTTACTTCCTCAACGTTAGGGTTTTTTAGATCATTTTTTCCTTCTTCTACTGATTATCTCGCTCCTCTCTAATTATGGTTGCTAGGTTTTCTTTTATAATAATCCTTGCTAATTATCGCTACCCCTTGATAACTCTAGCTTCATTTATTTATAATGTGTCAATTAGGGTTGTGTAATATCCCAAAGTATACCCTAAAAGTTTTGGAGTTATTGTTGTATTTGGATTTAAAGTATATGTTTAATTGAAAGAGAAAGGAAGATAAATTAATAATAAAGGAAATATTATAAGAGATAGATGTATATGGAGGATAATATGTATACATATGGTATTTGGAAAATATGGAAAATATAAATGTAATATAAAAGAGATATACATATACCAACATATACATCACATATATATGTTGTATACATTGGTGTAGGAAAGTAAGTATATATAATAATAATAATAATAATAAAAGAAAAAGAAGAAAAGGAAAGTCAAAGGGAAGGATATGTGGTGGAGGATTTTTGTAATATTTATTATATTATTAATATATATATATATATATGATATGTATGGGAAAAAGAAGAAAAGATCTTCTTTCCTTCTTCTTCTTCTTCTTTTTGCACGAGAGAGAGAGATAGAGAGAGAGAGAGAGAGAGAGAGAAAGAGAGATGTGATTTTGGTTGGTTTATACACCAAATTCTTAACGGTTTTAAGAGAGTTGAAGTTGGAGATTGAAGATTTGGCATAATATCCAAGTAAGTGTTCATTTCTTTGAGTTGATTCTATTAGTTGTGTTTATATTTGATTTGGTTAGTGTGTTAAGATGATGATAGTGAAAGATTAAAGTTATAGATATGTTAAATTGGTATTTAAATGATGATAATTTGGGTTATTTGTGAGGATGATGATGAATTGTTGAAATTGTTGAGTAAGGGTTTAGTATAAATGAATTGGGAATTTGAGTAGATGATTCATGGTGATGTATATAATGATTATTATTATGATATATTGAAGTTATATAAGTGTTAAATTGATGGGTAATTGATGAGTATAACCAAGATGTTGATTAAGGGTGATGAAGTATGAGTTTTGAAGTGTTTGTGTTTTCATGGATGAGAGTTCGAATGCATGATTTTTGCCTGACACAGCCAGTGACACGGCCATGTTGTTGGGCGTGTTGATGGTACTGAGTTTGACGTTTGTGACATGACCATTAACACGGCCATGTTACTGAGCGTGTCATAGCTACTGTGAGAAAAAGTAATTGACACGGCCATGAACACGCCCGTGTTGTTGGGCGTGTCAATGTTTCTGTGAGGAAGAATGAGTGACACATCCATTAACATGACCGTGTTACTAAGTGTGTCAAAGCTTCTGTATTGTTGGTTTAGGGCACGATCATGGACACGCCCGTGTTGGTGAGCATGTCTTGTGTAGAGTTTGCCCTAGTTAGTTATCCTTCTTGTTTTCTTATATGTATAATTATCTTTGGATTATGTTTTGAAGAGATTGTGTTGCCTTAACCTATATGTTGAGAATTCTTGGAAGAGGAAGTGTATAGATTGTTGGGAATTGTTCTCGAGGTAAGTACAAGCTTACATGAATGCATTCTTTTTCATGATTGTGAGACTTAACACATTTAGTTATAAATGTGTTAAGTAATTTACTATATTGTTAATACAATGTGACTAATGTTATGATTTGTATAGTGTGAAAGATATGATGATCATTCAAAAAGGTATGTGCAATGCAATTTGTTATGATAAATACTTTGTTGATGAATTCAAAAGATATTATGTATATTCTATTGATGAGTTGTTTTAATGTGAATTAAGGTATGATAAGATGCAAAACCATTGTGATTGACTATGATGATTCAAATGAAATAAGTGGGGCATGTTTGCCTAAATGATGATGTTTAATGCAATTAATGATATATACTCTCTTGATGAGATGTGGAGCCATGGTTGTTGGCTATGATGATGTAAATGAGATAATTGAGGCATGGTTGCCTAGTTGATTGTGGAATAAGAAATGACAAATGAATTGAGAAAGAAATTGATAAAGAGATAAATGAAATGAGTGTGTGCCTAATATGTTAATTCAATTTTCAGAGTTCTTGATTTGGCGGCATGCCTATAAAGTACTGAATAGGTGAAAAGACCGGGTCGTAAGCCGATTCCAGTTGATAAAAGTGAATTAAAGTAACAGTCTAGCCGGGTTGAGGATCTCCTTGGTTAATCCGGGTTTAGGTCCAAGAGACTGGGTCTGTTACTTGATAAATGTGAAATGTGAATTAAAGTAATAGTCTAGCCGGGTTGAGGATCTCCTCGAGTTTAGCGGGTTGAGGTCCAAGAGACTGGGTCTGTTACAGGTAACAGTCTAGCCGGGTTGAGGATCTCCTCGAGTTTAGCGGGTTGAGATCCAAGAGACTGGGTCTGTTACCCTATCCATGGATAGAGATATATATATATATATTGCCTACGGGCTTGATTATTGTGATTAAAGACCAAAGCAGTAACTCTGAACTTTGAATAACATATTAGTGTCCTTGGGCCCATGCTTGTCTTTGTTTAAATGTGATTTATGAAATGTGAAATGGATGAATAATGAAACCTATGTTTACCTTTGTTGGAAATGTGCTTCATGATTGGTGAATTGTGAATAATGAATAATTGAATAAAATAAGGATATGTAATGTTATGAAGTATGACATGTAATATGTGTATTGATACATTCATTGTGAGTATTAGTGATTGAATTGTGGTTGGTGTTAATGATATATATATACATGAATATAAAATATGAGATTAATAGAGATATATGAAAGGTGTAATTGAAAAGGGAAACCATGATAAGAAAATAATGATACATGAAGTTAAAATATATATATGTTCTAATTTCTGCAATATATGTTTATATTATTTATTTGTACTACTAAGCTCTCGGGCTTAGCGCGGTTGTGTAATCGCGCAGGTGAGTAGGTGGTAGATCTGAAGTCATTCGTTATGCCACGAGAAGAGTAAGAGTTTGTCGAGACCAACTAGGAGGTGATGCATACGTGTATAATTATTATGCTGTATCTTTGACAAGATTGTATTTAGATGTATAAATGAAGTTTTGATAAAGATAAGATTATTATATATATGTAAAACCATTAAAAGTATAATGATTTTGTAAATGTTTTTAATATTAATGTAATATTGTCTGAACTCAGTTAGAGGTTTTTAAATTGTAACAAAAAGTGACATTCTTATACTTTATATACGTACTGTATGTATACCCGGTATATGTATAGTATTTATATAAGGTATGGGGGTGTTACAATTATTTTGGTATCAGAGCTTAGGTTCGAGATTCTCGACCTAAGTGGAATTAAAAAGAAAAAGGTTTTGAAAAGTCTAAATAGAATTAAAAAGGAAAAGTTTTGAAATGAGATTTGTAATACATGCATATGCATTAACACCTAGGTTGGTCTCAGATGTGGCATTATGTGAATTGTACTGTGTTTGAATTAGAGGAGATGGATGGTATTATGTGGATGAAGTTCCACATGAAAGGAAAAAAAATTTTTAAAAAAAAAGAAGAAATGATATGGAAACATTTATACAAGTTTAATTGATAAATGAAGGAATGAGAATTTATTCAATTAAAGTAAAGTAAATTGTTAAATGTGTTTGGAATATAAAGAAATGAATAGGAGAAGAAAGTTGGAAACGAGTTAAAAGCAAAATCAAGATTAAAGTATGTACTCTTTCCTTTACATTTTGAATCTCTGTCTAATAAACCTTATGTTTGGGTTACTAGAGAGAGGTAATATTGTTGGATTATTATTATGGATAGATATGTTATTAAAATGAAGAGAGAATAGTGAAATATTGAGTGAGTTGATTGGTATAAACAAAATATGATCATTTAAGATTTGGGTATATAAAGTTAAGGTTTTTAAAAGAAAAAGAGACGATGTTGGTTAATTAAGAAGATATAATGGTGTTGTATGCATTGTTGTATTAATGCAAACATGAGAAATATGATATGCTTAAGTGTTGTTAAAGCTCATGTTAATGGTAGTAATATGTGACATTTGGATTTTTGGAATGAGCTTTAACTATTGTGAAAGTTATATGTTTTGATGTTGCTTTGTGGTATATATACAAGATGTTTTTAAAGTTGATATTAAGAAAAATGAGATTAGTAAATTGAAGTTTAGGTGAAGTAGTAAGTTGAAAAGTTAAAGTTTTAATGGAATTTGATAAAGATTAATTAGATATTGATGGTTTAATGTATATTCAATACATGAGCTATGTGAAATGAATAATATTGCACATGAAAGTATTATGAATTGAGTAATGTGATTGATAGTATGAGAATTTGTTTTGAAGTAAAAAGAAAGTGATTGAGCGAGTGAAAATGAGTTACCTTAAGTCATTTGATTTAAAAGGGTAAAGATGGATATGGAAGTATATTAAAAAAAAATTAGAGAGATGTCACATTAGCAGTGTGACTATGATGTATGTGAAGTGTTATTATGGTTAGAATGTATATATTTGTTATGCTAAAGAATAATTTAAGTCATGTTAAAAGAACGAGAATGATAATGTTCAAAGAAAAGTAATAAATGTTAAATTTGTATGGATTGTATGTAAAAGAAAAATTAAATATACATATATAATTATGTGTATACATGTATAAGATATGTGAAATGAGTTTTTCAATATGACTGTAAATGAAGTATAAAAAAAATGTGGAAAGTAAATCACATTATAAATGTGCTCTATGAATGTGTATGTGGTATAACTACTGGTTTAATGATATTAAAAATGATATTGCATGTATTAGTGGACCTAAGAGAGATTAAGTCTTGAACTGTGTAAAGCTAGGTGGATTATGTGACGAAATTGAGAATGGAATGGACTTGAATAATACTGGACAGTGGAAATTGTTATAGTGATCACTGAACTTGATGATCATATAATATTTTGAGTTCTAAGGTATTTACATGTGGAAATGTTCTATGTACATGAGTATAATAAGAAAATGAAAGGAAGAAGGGAAGTATAATATCTACAAATTCTAAAAGAGATAGATTAGAAATGGAGTAGCAAATGGAAATTGTATTAGATTTGCATAAGATTGAATATGTATATGTAAGAAATGTTAAAACATGAATTTAGCTAACGATGATCATATAATTGAGTACAAATTGGGTTGAATCGGAGTTGAAATGTGTTAACTTTTGGTGTAGCCAAAGTTTAGAAATGAATATATAATCCTTGTAATATAATTTAGTTTTTTAATTGGAAAGGTTGGAAGCAGAATAATAAAGGAACGGTATGGATTTATAAGCTTTAGGCATGACCATTAATCCCCTATGATCCTATGATTTGTTTAATATATTTTGGTCGATTAATTTTGTTATCCACAGATTTAGAACTGAGATAATATGACTGTAGTACAATTTTGGTGAGATTGATAATTATGTTTTTAGAAACATGATCAAGAGTTATGACTGGTAAAGTTATACTTTATCATTTTATGTTAGAAATTTGGTTATATTTATGAAAAGTAAGGAAAGAGAAGAGAAATGTAAAATGTTTTGAGTTATGGATAATGTGGTAAAAAGGTAATTATTTGTAAAATTAGTAGTGATATGAAATGTGAGGAGATATTATATGGGAGAAATTACAAATATGATTGAAAGTTATACTGAATGAGTGGATGAATTTAATGTTTCAGTGAATGAACTATGGGTAATAAAAATGGTATGATATAATCATGAGAATTTTGTGGAAATTGTCCTAAGATAATTTGAAGGGATTTGTTATTATTGATCATAGTCTCAAAAAGCTGAATATGGATCCAAAGAGATTAGAATTTGAATATAAGTTTGACCTAATGGAATTAGGTCATATATATATATATTGTGAAATCTGATGATAAATTTAAATAAGTTAATTGTTGGTTTGAATTGACTAAGATTGAGATGTTAGTATATGGTGACAGATGGATCAATTGATCTAGATTTTGCTAAGGTTGCGAATCATTATTGAGATTTAATATGTATAGTTGTACTAAGAGTGTAAACTTTAAATGATAATGTAAATGATGTAATATTCTGACAAATGAATGGACATTAATGTATTGAGTTATATCAGTTGTACATGATGATAAAAATGAAAAAGATTGATTACCTGTAAAGTAAGTTTAAAGTTATTGTACTAATATTTTTGTTAAGTGAGAAACATGCTAAAGAAGGAATTAAGTGTATGAAAAATAAGGATATTGTTATCAATTAAGGTTTGATAGATGTCTATTTTGAAAGTGATTGTAATGACGAGATAATCAATATTAAGATTTAACTCAATGATTTTTAGGGTTAAATTAAGAGAGTAATTATAAAGAGATGAAGTAATATAATATCTTGAAGGTAATGATTAGACGAAGTATAAGTATATTCTAAAATGATCTGGTTTTTGTATAAAGATAAATTAAGTGGGGATGTGATGAGTTATTTTGAATATTTGGTTAAGAAAGTAATAAGATATATAAATAGATATAATAATGAGTTATGAAATTTAGAGAAGATGATTGACTTTAAGGGGGAGAGTAAAAGTTGTATGATTTGATGACATAATAACTTAAGAAGATAATTAACTTCATATGGAAGTTAAGATGGTATTGGGTTAAGAATGGATTACTATTATACTAGATAATTCGAGGACGAAATTATTTAAGGGGGAGAGAATTGTAATATCCCAAAGTATACCCTAAAAGTTTTGGAGTTATTGTTGTATTTGGATTTAAAGTATATGTTTAATTGAAAGAGAAAGGAAGATAAATTAATAATAAAGGAAATATTATAAGAGATAGATGTATATGGAGGATAATATGTATACATATGGTATTTGGAAAATATGGAAAATATAAATGTAATATAAAAGAGATATACATATACTAACATATACATCACATATATATGTAGGAAAATAAGTATATATAATAATAATAATAATATTAATATTAATAATAATAATAAAAGAAAAAGAAGAAAAGGAAAGTCAAAGGGAAGGATATGTGGTGGAGGATTTTTGTAATATTTATTATTTATTAATATATATATATGATATGTATGGGAAAAAGAAGAAAAGATCTTCTTTCCTTCTTCTTCTTCTTCTTTTTGCACGAGAGAGAGAGAGAGAGAAAGAGAGATGTGATTTTGGTTGGTTTATACACCAAATTCTTAAGGGTTTTAAGAGAGTTGAAGTTGGAGATTGAAGATTTGGCATAATATCCAAGTACGTGTTCATTTCTTTGAGTTGATTCTATTGATTGTGTTTATATTTGATTTGGTTAGTCTGTGAAGATGATGATAGTGAAAGATTAAAGTTATAGATATGTTAAATTGGTATTTAGATGATGATAATTTGGGTTATTTGTGAGGATGATGATGAATTGTTGAAATTGTTGAGTAAGGGTTTAGTATAAATGAATTGGGAATTTGAGTAGATGATTCATGGTGATGTATATAATGATTATTATTATGATATATTGAAGTTATATAAGTGTTAAATTGATGGGTAATTGATGAATATAACCAAGATGTTGATTAAGGGTGATGAAGTATGAGTTTTGAAGTGTTTGTGTTTTCATGGATGAGAGTTCGAATGCATGATTTTTGCCTGACACGGCCAGTGACACGGCCATGTTGTTGGGCGTGTCAACGGTACTGAGTTTGACGTTTGTGACACGACCATTAACACGGCCATGTTACTGAGCGTGTCATAGCTACTGTGAGAAAAAGTAATTGACACGGCGATGAACGCGCTCGTGTTGTTGGGCGTGTCAATGTTTCTGTGAGGCAGAATGAGTGACAAATCCATTAACACGACCGTGTTACTAAGCGTGTCAAAGCTTCTGTATTGTTGGTTTAGGGCACGATCATGGACACGCCCATGTTGGTGAGCATGTCATGTGTAGAGTTTGCCCTAGTTAGTTATCCTTCTTGTTTTCTTATATGTATAATTATCTTTGGATTAGGTTTTGAAGAGATTGTGTTGCCTTAACCTATATGTTGAGAATTCTTGGAAGAGGAAGTGTATAGATTGTTGGGAATTGTTCTCGAGGTAAGTACAAGCTTACATGAATGCATTCTTTTTCATGATTGTGAGACTTAACACAGTTAGTTATAAATGTGTTACGTAATTTACTATATTGTTAATACAATGTGACTAATGTTATGATTTGTATAGTGTGAAAGATATGATGATCATTCAAAAAGGTATGTGCAATGCAATTTGTTATGATAAATACTTTGTTGATGAATTCAAAAGATATTATGTATATTCTATTGATGAGTTGTTTTAATGTGAATTAAGGTATGATAAGATGCAAAACCATTGTGATTGACTATGATGATTCAAATGAAATAAGTGGGGCATGTTTGCCTAAATGATGACGTTTAAAGCAATTAATGATATATACTCTCTTGATGAGATGTGGAGCCATGGTTGTTGGCTATGATGATGTAAATGAGATAATTGAGGCATGGTTGCCTAGTTGATTATGGAATAAGAAATGAGAAATGAATTGAGAAAGAAATTGATAAAGAGATAAATGAAATGAGTGTGTGCCTAATATGTTAATTCAATTTTCAGAGTTCTGGATTTGGCGGCATGCCTATAAAGTACTGGATAGGTGAAAAGACCGGGTCGTAAGCCGATTCCAGTTGATAAAAGTGAATTAAAGTAACAGTCTAGCCGGGTTGAGGATCTCCTTGGTTTATCCGGGTTGAGGTCCAAGAGACTGGGTCTTTTACTTGATAAATGTGAAATGTGAATTAAAGTAACAGTCTAGCCAGGTTAAGGATCTCCTCGAGTTTAGTGGGTTGAGGTCCAAGAGACTGGGTCTGTTACAGGTAACAGTCTAGCCGGGTTGAGGATCTCCTTGAGTTTAGCGGGTTGAGGTCCAAGAGACTGGGTCTGTTACCCTATCCATGGATAGAGATATATATATATATTGCCTATGGGCTTGATTATTGTGATTAAAGACCAAAGCAGTAACTCTGAACTTTGAATAACATATTAGTGTCTTTGGGCCCATGCTTGTCTTTGTTTAAATGTGATTTATGAAATGTGAAATGGATGAATAATGAGACCTATGTTTACCTTTGTTGGAAATGTGCTTCATGATTGGTGAATTGTGAATAATGAAGTAATTGAATAAAATAAGGATATGTAATGTTATGAAGTATGACATGTAATATGTGTATTGATACATTCATTGTGAGTATTAGTGATTGAATTGTGGTTGGTGTTAATGATATATATATACATGAATATAAAATATGAGATTAGTAGAGATATATGAAAGGTGTAATTGAAAAGGAAAACCATGATAAGAAAATAATGATACATGAAGTTAATATATATATATGTTATAATTTCTACAATGTATGTTTATATTATTTATTTGTACTACTCAGCTCTCGGGCTTAGCGCGGTTGTGTAATCACGCAGGTGAGTAGGTGGTAGATCTGAAGTCATTCGTTATGCCACGAGAAGATTAAGAGTTTGTCGAGACCAACTAGGAGGTGATGCATACGTGTATAATTATTATGTTGTATCTTTGACAAGATTGTATTCAGATGTATAAATGAAGTTTTGATAAAGATAAGATTATTATATATATGTAAAACCATTAAAAGTATAATGATTTTGTAAATGTTTTTAATATTAATGTAATATTGTCTGAACTCAGTTACAGGTTTTTAAATTGTAACAAAAAGTGACATTCTTATACTTTATATACGTACTGTATGTATACCCGGTATATGTATAGTATTTATATAAGGTATGGGGGTGTTACAGGTTGTTGATCCCAAAGTTAAACAAAATTAGGATTCTTAAGTTGGCCAAATTCTTTCCGAATTAATATTATTTGGAGTGTCTAAATCGACATGGATCTAGCTCATGTTGATTTGGAGTGTCCAAGCCGACAAGAGCAATGGCTCATGTCGATTTTGATAGCCCACATCGACATGAGAATTGCTCATGTCTATTTGGATGTCGAAATAGACACGAGCATTGCTCATGTTTATTTCAATGCCCAAATCGTTATGAGCATTGGTCATTTCTATTTGGCTCATTTCTATTTAGTTCATGTCTACTTGGCTCATGTCTACTTGGCTCATGTCTATTTGGCTCATATTGAGCCTAACTAACCCAATCGAACCAAATTGGCATGTATTTTAATTGGCTCAACTTCAACTGGACCTAATTGAATCAAATAAAATTTAATTTTGGCCTTTTAATTAGAACTAAGCCATTCAAGGTAAAAATTAAGGGTCTACAATTATGGATTGTTTTCTTTAATTATCATTATTATCAATGTATGTACCACTAGGAAAATGCTTAGCATGATTTGTTTATCGCATAGGTGACAGGGCTGATACTAAGAGCCCTCCTGGACTGGAGGAGGTTTAGTGATTCCTGCATATACTTGAAGTTTTGATAGGTTGTCATAGGATCAAAGCCAGTTGTAAGCATATAATATTTACTTTGTAAAACATGTTTTAATTATATGCATTATCTATGCTTATTGAAAAGTGTTATAAATTATAAGGTTTTTGAGATATATGTTGATCTTTATAAACATATTGAATATACATTCATACATATGTATATATATATATGTTTGGGTGATTTTGAGAAAAAATTGGAGAACAATGGAGTAATGGTTATTTGAATATTTGGGAGTGTGTTGCTTTTGAAAGGTTGTGTTGTCTGAAATTTTGGTAACATTCATACTACAGATAAAACTCTGGCAAATTTTCTCTAGATATTTTCCTTTACTATTAGTATTTTCCTTACTTAAACTATCTATATCTATATTTAATTACTTATCAAGGCATATTTTAAGCTAACAAATATTTTATTATAATGATGGAAAATTTTATAAGTGTACAGTCTTATATTCTGTATATGTATTTTACATATATGGAGTATAAGCGTGTTACACGTATATGTATATGTAAGTGTATTATATGTATATGGGGTATAAGGTTGTTACATGGATAGTGCATTTAGATTATCCATCAGTTTGTGGATAAAAAGTAGTATTGAAGCCCAATCGAGTGCCTAACTGTTTTTGGAACTTCTGCCAGAACCTAGAGATGGGTACTCTATGTAGACTTACTATCTTGTCAAGGTACAACTCAGCATACTAAGAAGCAGTATATATTGTCTTGACTGGCAGGAAATGTGCTATTTTGGTGAGTCGATCTACTATCACCCATATTAAATCATATTTAGTAGTTGTACGAGGTAATCCAATGATGAAATCCATCATAACTCATTTCCAGTAATGGCAGTACTTGTAACAACCCTAAAGGTCTCTAGTGTTTGATCTTTACTTATTGACAAGTTAAACACTTTGCCACAAATCTAGCAATCTCTTTCTTCATGTTTGGCCACCAATAATAGCTTAGTATTAGTATTCCATTAATAGCTTGGAATTCTAGTGCCAAACCTTCTTCCATTTTCTTCCTAATCTTATTCTGAATAGGATCATTCTCCTATTTCTCTTGTATTTGATCTATTAGAAGGAGTTTCAAATACAGATGTGCATAGAAAATTCCTTGTTTTGAGATTTCAAATCATACTCCGGAGTCATACAGGTCATGGAATTCTCTTATCAGAGGTCTCTAGAATATTTGAACATGTGTTAAACTTCCAACTGACTTCTTACTTAGTGTATCAGTTATAACATTAGCCTTCCTAGGATGATACACCATCTCACAGTCATAATTTTTAAGCAATTCTATCCATCTTCACTGTTGAAGATTCAAATCCCTTTGCTCTAAGATGTACTTTAGACTTTTATTATTTGTATAGATTTCGTATTTGTTCCCATACATATAGTGTCTCCAAATCTTTAATGCAAAAATAATTACTACCATCTCCAGATCATGTGTGGGATAATTCCCTTCATACTTCTGTAATTATTGAGAAGTATATGCAATTACTTTCCCATATTTCATAAGTACACATCCCAATCCTACTCAGGATGTATCAAAGTATACAATATAATTCACTCCTTCAACTAGAAGTGTCTGTATGGGTGTAGAAACTAATAGAGCCTATGAATATTCAAAGCTTTCTTCACATTTCTCAGCCTATTTGTGAGCTGGAATTTTTGTCCCCACTCCCATGTGGAATGGTTCTTGCAACTTCGGCACTGTTAGGATCAGGGCCTTAGAGAACACGGGCCTAAATCTAGAGAAAATGGAGTCACTACCCGGATGGGCGGAAAAAAAGAAAGGGGTGGATGACTCGATTCTAAGGAATCCCCAACCTCCTATTGGGTTCAAAAAGTTGGGTGCGTGTGGGGAAGTTGAGAATGTCCCAGCACCCCCACAGTGTCCGGTTCATTAGAACCGGCCTCCTTTTCAAGTGTTAATATTATAGAATTCTTAATTATAATGAAATTATCCATACTACATGCAATCATAAGAATAAATAATCATTTATTACAATCACAACAAATTTAAACAAAATAAATAGGCACCCATCTATGGATGGAAACATGTCTTTACAATCGTTGAATGTCCAAAAGAAAATAAGTAAAATAGGACACCCACACAAGGTGGAAATGTGTCCCTTGCAATTGTCCCAAAGTCTTTAAATAAATTGAATTATATAAATGAAATAAACAAGGCACCCATATTAGATGGAAACATGCCTTGTACAATTCCCTTTGAAATATATATATATAAATCTAAGAAAAAGAGTAAAGCAAGGAAAAATAATATAACACATATAAAGATAATTGAATAATTAAAAATAAGATAAAAAATTCTAAATATTATCCATTAAAGAAATAGAAGGCGTGACGACGAGGGTTGCACTTATGGCAGTCTCGCTAGCCAGTTAGCAAGCCGGGATCAAGGCAGCAGCGCCCCGTGCTGGGGATTGAGGGCAGTGCCCCCGAAAGGTAAACGGTTTACCTGATATATTTTTGTTGGGAAATTAGGATTTCTATGTAAGCTAGAGTTTTATGTTTACAAAAATTATGGTTTTGTATTTTAGGTAAATTAAGGTTCTAAAATATTGAAACTAGATTAAGATTAAGCATACAAGCTAGGGTTAAACCTAATGAACTAGGGTTTTTGGAAACTATAAAACTAATTAGGGTTTTGGAAAATTTGCTATAACAATTTTAAAGCAATGTAAAAGAAACCAAACATGCATACTAGATGAAATAAATCTAAACATATAACCTACTACGAATTATAAAGACAACCTACTAGAATTAATTTATCATTCAATTTATGAATCAAAAGCAATGGATATAACCTATTGGAATTGATTTAGATAAAGAGTAAACATATTCAATATTTAAAACCATCAAACCATGTTATATTGAATTAATTTAGAGTATATCGTCATTTGTTGGCTCCACCACAATTGCATATTGAAATTCTACCTAAGCAAGACTAAGATAGTAGGTCCCTGCCTTTCAATGCTTTGTTCTTTTGTTTTATGCTTCTCCCCCATTTTCTTTGCTACTAGGGTTTTGTATTGCTTTTTGTTTCTACCATTCCTGAATGTCCCAAGTCCAAAATCACAACCAAAGTCTCCAAAATGAAGTCCCAAAAAAAAACAAAATTCCTATTCTTCAATGAAAAACCTAGTTATTATTGGTTCAAGAAGTATTTAAATTCTGTCTAAGTTAAATAAAATTTTGGCAAAATTGGCAGGGCCAATTGCACCCGGGCCGTGGATGCAAGTTGCGAGAGCTGCTGGGTCACGGTCTTGCAAGCATGAGATTGCACAAGGGCACTGGCGCACGCGGGACTGCGAGCTGCGGGCCAATTTGCCATAGGCGTGGCATGTAGTGAATTGGCCTAGCCAATTCGCCGTAGTCCCAAGCCACTTTGCACAGGCTGAGAGGCCTACGGTGAATTGCCTTGCCATTCGCACGAGCTGGCCTACCGCGCGTGACGCTCACCGATTCATCCATTATTTTTATTATTTTTTATTTTTACTATTATTAAAAATATATTTAAAATAAATATTTATAATTTCTTTTTTCTTTTATAAATAATAAATATTAAATAAAAAATTATAAAAATTATTCCAGACTATTTTTAAATCTTTAGACTTGACTTAATATCCTTTTAATTAGTGTCGGATTGGACTTGGTAAAAAAATAAGGGTCTATACTACTGAAACTTGGCAAATTTCTGAGGCAATTTAGTGAGTAGTATTGCTATATGGGAGAAATTCTCAACAAATCTTCAGTAGTAGCTAGCCATACCCAGAAAACTTTATATTTTAGTCACATTAGTTGGTCGAGGCCAACTAAGTACAACTTCCACCTTTTTGGGATCTACTTGTAACCCTTCCTAACTAATAATATGTCCCAGAAATGCTACTTCTTCTAGCCATAATTCATATTTAGAGAACTTAGCATAGAGTTTGTGTTCTCTTAATGTCTATCGTACTATTCTCATATGGGCTTCATGTTCTTGTCAACTCTTAGAATAGATCAGTGTATCATCTATAAATATGACAATAAACTGATCCAGATAAGGTTTGAAAATTTAGTTCATCAGATGTATGAAGGTTGCCAGAGCATTAGTTATTCTAAAGGAAGCACAATGAACTCATAATGACCATATCTAGGGCGAAAAGCAGTCTTTGGAATATCTTCCAACTTAATTCTCAGTTGGTGGTACCTAAACCGTAGATCAATTTTAGAAAAATAATTTGCTCCTTGCAACTAATCAAATAGATCATCTATCCTCGAAAGAGAATATTTGTTCCTGGTTATCACCTTATTTAACAGCCAGTAATCAATACAAATCCTAAGGTTTCCATCATTCTTCTTCAAAAACATTATCGGGGCTTCCCATGGTTAATTACTAGGTCAGATATATCCTTTATCTAGAAGATCTTGCAGTTGCACCTTTAACTCCTTCAGTTCTACAAGGGCCATTTAGTATGGTAGTATATATATAGGTAGGGTACCAGGTAGAAGATCTATGGTAAACTCTATCTCTCTTTATGGTGGTAATCCTAGTAGATTCTCAGGAAATACATCAGGAAATTCCTTAATGATTAGAATATCTACAAGCTTAAGCATACGAGTCTCCAAATCACTAACATGAGCAAGGTATCCTCTACATCCCTTACACATCAATCATCTCGCTCCTAAGACAAAAATTAGATTATATGGTTTCTCACTTCTATCTCTTTAGTATTCTACAATTTTACCATATGGTAAACACAAAGTAACTTTCTTTTCCTTACAGTCTAGGGTAACATGTTGTTTGGCTAACTAGTCCATCTCTAGTGTTGCATAAAATCCTAGTACAAGTAATTCTAGTAAATCAACTGATAAAGTCTTTCCATTTAGAGTTACAATACAGGTTGGATATTGGGTTACTATTTTTATTTCTTCTTGAGTTAAAGTCTTTTTTTTGGTATGTTCAGTTTAGATGCAAAGTATATGGAAATGAATGAATGTGTAGCTCCAAAATCAAACAATACTCTAACTCTAATAGACTAGATTCGTAAAATACATGTGATGAAATTATTAGATGCTTGGGCTTCCTATGGTGTAAGGGTAAACACTCTCCCTTTTCCCCACTTAGCAGTCGGTGGATTAGCCTCAGTCCTATCATCTCAGTTTCCTTGTCCTCCATTGGTGCCTTTATTCATTTGAACTATAGGATGAGAGATTTAGGGTCGCTCTGCATGTCGTGGCTAAGGATAATCTCTTACTATGTACCCAGGTTGTCCACATTGGAAACAAGTTTCAACTATCATAAGACATTCTCCCAGTGTTATCTCCCGTAAGTTGTATAAGGTGGTATATTTAATCCTGCTGCAGGAGCATTCATACTTGGTTTAACACCACCTATAGTAGGAGGTTTTGGTGGTAATCTACTAGTCATTCCTCTACCCTATCCTATCTAAACATGTTGTGTTCCTTGATTTCTCTCTCCTCTAGTACTATCCTCTCTTCCAACCTTGGTTCCAGTAAAACTTCTAGGCCTACTTTGATTTTATTGCTCACATGCACTACATGGAGCCATCTCTCGATTTTTTATCAGTCTTGCCTTATCCACTAACTGTGAATAGGAGGTGAAATCATAAGTAGCCAATATCTTATACAGTGAAGTCACTAATCTTCGACAAAATCTATACATCCTTACTGCTTCATTAGGAACTAAAGCTAGAACATACTTACTCATATTATTAAACCCCTTAGCATACTCAGAAACTGACATATCAGGAATTTGCACTAGAGCCTTAGCTTGAAGGACACTTTCAGGTAAAAATTTTGCATTAACTTATTCCATAAACTATTTCAGATAAAAGGTGCAGGGTTTCACAATTTGTTTGCTATACTCCTTCTAAATCACTCTCTTGCTTCATTTTTCATTTGATACCCAGTAAATTCAATAGCTTTTTTATCAGGGCATTTCAAAATTTTGGTCTTAGACTCAATATCTTCTAGAAAATCTGTGGGGTCTCCCTCACCAAAATACGTAGGTGGTGCTAATTTTAGAAAATGGTCTAATATTTTCCTATGCTCTTCAGGTTCTAATCCAGGTTGTTGAGGTTCTACATGATTGATAGGAGCAGGTACATGCTACTGCTGTTTCTATTGTACTGCAGTTTTAGTCAGCATTTCTATAATGTATTGTAATGCATCTAACCCTACTACCTAAGCTATATCAATTTCAGGGGCTAGTGGTGTAATATCCCAACGTGTGCCCTAGAAGTTGGATACAATTGTTGTTTTGATTTGAATTAAATGTATATATGTATTTGTAAAGGAAATGAGTGTGTTAAGAAAATGTATATGTTGTGTATATTGTAATATATATAACATATAAGTTGGTCAAATGGGGAGTCAAGGTAAGAGGATATTTTAATTTGTGTTTAATGAAATTACTATAAAGGGCATATAAGTGACAAAAGTTAAGTTAAGTGGATGAGGGCAATTAGGTAATTGTCTTGTTAAATTGCTTGGTGGATATTTAAAGAAGAAGAGAAGTTGAATTTGTATTCTTTTTTCTCTCTTCTTTGTTGGTGTGGCCGGCTACCAAAGGGAAAGGAAGAGCAAATGAGGTGTTTTGATTTTTAACATCAAATTGAAGGATGAATCAAAGGATGAAGTTGGAGATTTGTGAAATTTCTTCATCTAAGGTAAGTACTCTCTTGTTTTCCTTTGGTATTTTGAAGATGTGTTTGATGTGTGTTGTGATTTGCTAATATCATGATTTAGAGTGTTTGTGATGTGTTTAAAAGTATGGAAATTGATTGTGAGTTAAAAAGGTTAAATTGGTGTTGGTTTTGTTTGAAAATGGTAAGTTAAATGGATGTTGTTAAAGAAAGAAGAAGATTGATGTTGGTTTTTAGGGTTTGATGTGGTAAGTGTTTGAATGTATGGTTGATCTAGTGTTAATGTGAATATTGAGATAAATATGTGTTAATAACATGAATTACACCCATTTGAATGAGATTGTGTTGTGTATAAGTTGTTCTTAATTCAATCAAAGAAGTGTTGGTTATGTTTAGGGTTTTATATATGAGAGACACGGCCAAAATAAGAATGGAACACGGCCAAGACCTATTAATTTTGGGAGACACGGCCAAGTTGAGGGAAGTTTGGCCGTGTTGGATGGATTTTGGGAGAGACACGGCCACAAGCTTGGCCGTGTCCCTTGAGTGTGTTTGCCACTGCCTATTTTTGTTGAGAGACACGGCCGTGTCCCTTGCCCGTGTCTGCCTCGGCTTGAATTGGTATTGAGAGACACGGCCACAAGCTTGGCCGTGTCCCTTGGGTGTGTTGGCTACTGTGATGGTACTTTGCTCTTCTTGTTTTGTGGATATTGAATATACATTTAATGATGCATATGACTATGAATGAACAATGTTATGTTATGCATTGTGAATCTTGTGAATGGTAGTATGTTATATGAACAATGTGACTAATATTATGACTTGTATAGTGTGGAAGAGATGAGGATTATCCAAAAAGGTATGTGCAATGCAACTTATTATAATAAATGTTTTAATAATGAATGTTGTCAATGTGTTTTGAGAAATGATGAAATGTAATATCATCATGGTTGATAATAATGATTGAAATGTTATAAAGGGATATGTTGTTTATATGATGATGGATTTAAGATACATGTACAATGAAATTGATTATGTATGCTTGAATAATGAAGTGTATAATGTGAATTGAGACATAAAGAGATGTAAAGCTAATGATCGGTTTGTTTAGCTAATGTAATTGATGTTGTATATGTATAATGATGATTCAGATGTGATGTGAAGCCATTGTGATTGGCTAAGATAACTCAAATGTGATGTGAAGCCATTGTGATTGGCTATGATGATTCAATTGAAAGACATAAGGCATGTTTGCCTAATTGATGATGAGAATTGAGAATGAAAGTAATAAATGAATTGTGTAACTAATGTGTTATTCCATTTTCAGAGTTTGTTGTTGGTGGCATGCCTAAAATGAGTAACAATCTCTTGAAGTTAGGTTGGCTAAGTCCTTGAAGCCTAATTGAGATGTTACAACCCTTGAAGCTAGGTTGGATTGGTTCTTGAAGCCAAGTTGGGTTGATGCTTAGCATGCTTTGCTCCCCTTGAAGCTTGGTTGAACCTAATCCTTGAAGCCTAGTTGGGTCTATGATAATGATAAATGTGATGAATGAACCAAAGCATTACTCTGAAAATTGAATGGCATATTAGTGTCGTTTGGGCCCGAGTCTGTCGTTGTTGTCAATATGATATATATAAATGTTGTAATAAACGAGTAATGAAATCTATGGTGGATTTGGTTGGAATTGTGATTCATGATTGATGAATTGTGAATAAAATAATGACATGAAATGTTATGTAATATGTATATTGAAATATTGATTGTGAGTATTAATGTTGGATTGATGATTGGTGATAATGATATGATATGTAATGTGGGTATAACTATGTTGATGGTGATTATTAGTGATGAATTGTGGTTGGTAAAAATGATATGTATATAATACATGATATTAGTTAAAATATATGAAAGGTGCAATTTAAAAGGAAAACATGATGAGAAACTAATGACACATGGAATTGATATATCATTATAAGTTAGTATTTTTATAATGTATGTTTATATGTTATATTTGTACTACTAAGCTCTCAGGCTTAGCGCGGATGTGTAATCGCGCAGGTAACTTGGTGAAGGATATGAAGTCTTTCGTTATGCCACGAGAAGAGTAAGAGTTTGTCGAGACCAACTAGAGGGTAATGCATACATGTATAACTTTTAATTATGATGTATTTCTGGTAAGAGAATATTTATATGTGTAAATGGAGTTTTGATAAAGATAATGATTTTGTAAATGTTATTTAAATTAACGTATTATGGTTTGAACTCTGTTACAGGTTTTTAAAAGATAACGAAAAGTGACATCCTTATACTTTATATACTTACTGTATGTATACTAAGTATATGTATAGTACTTATATAGGGTATCGGGGTGTTACAAGTGGAGGTACAAATTCACTATAATTATTCCTGGAGTGGTAGATGCTCTGTCAGATAAAACTATTGTCAGATAACACTATTATTTTAGAGCAATTAGGCAAAATACTTGGACAAGAGTATGAGCTTTCTTACGTGGCAACATATTCAATCTAAAGGAAAAGATTTATATTAGCATATCCATGAGTAATAAAAATATCAAAGAAAATAGACTCATCAGATGAATTCCTAACTCTGTTGATACACATATCAGACTCAATCATATTCCTAGTTTCCTGTAAAAATGTGTTCTAGAATTGTGCTCTAATGCCAGCACTTGCCATGCCCCCAGCCCCCCTCCTAGTTTGGTTATGGGGTAGGAGGTGACACAGTCAGAACCATAAAATAGAACTTATTCATAACATTTATTATTATTTCAAAAATATATTTATTTATTACAACATTACTTGTATTTTAAGTTTTACAAATATATGTATTACATCCTCATAATACCCAACAAAGAAACTACATAACAAAATTATTTTACAGTCTGTACTTGTCATTACATAATACCGCTTCTAGTACTAAAAACAAAATGAGTATCTGGGAAGAAAAAATTCAAAAGTGCTAACCTGTAGATCTCTAATCTAAAAAAAATGGCTATCAACTTAGTGAATCATAAATTAACATGTTGTAGACCCTTAATTTTAGCTTAGTATAGATTTTGTTCTGATTAAAAATGTTGAATCAAGTTGGGTTTCAATCTTAAGGACCCTAGTTAAATTTAATTCAATTTTGGAGGCCCAAATCAAGTCCGGACCCAATTAAAAAGCCAAAACAAATTCTGGTTTGATTCAAAAGCTAAATCGACCCAAAATGAAAGATGATTGGCCACTTTTTATGTCCATTTCGTTCTGAGCATGGCTCATAACGAATTTATTCAAGTTAAATTCTATATGAGCTAGCTCATATTGAATTCAACTCGATTAAATTCATTATGAGGCTTGGCCATATCGAATTGGACACCTAATTCGATATGGTCTCTTACTATTGGCTTGTTTAAGTGTCCTAATCAGAATTAAATTAAAGGAGGAGGTTTTTTTTAGTAGGTTTAGGTTTTGAAAATTAGAATGAAGCCATAGGATTATATTATAAATATGTAGATTAAGAGCAACATAAGGGCGACAGTAGAAAAAAATAGAAAAACCCTAGCAGCACCTAGGAGAGACAGAGACAACAATTAAGAAAGGAACAGGCAACAATTAGTGAAGCAACAATTATGAAAGAGATAGAAACCAAAACATAGCAATTAGGAGCATTGATCTTTGGTTTGCTTTACTCAACCAAAACTCAAAGTTGATTCAAGTGGTGAGGCAGGGAGCTTGATTCAATACTCTTAATTTGGTAGAGCCAACAAATAAAGGTTTGAGTATGTTGATTAAATTATTTTAACTTACAGTAATTATTTCATCACTTTGAGACACTATTATCACACATAATAGCCTATTAAAGTTTATTTAGCTTACAGTAATTATTTTAATTCTTTAAATCATTATTATCTCGCACAATATCTCACAAAAATATTCAACAGCTAAGCCAACTGTAGTAATAAAGTTGTTAGCTTCATTAAAACCCTAACCATGTGACAGTTTATATAAAACCCTAAACTTTGTTTCCAAAACCATAATCTTGTCCTCAAAATCTTAAAACTATGCTTTAATTCCAAATAACTCTAGTTTTTTTTCCATAAAATCCTAATTTTGCTTCTAAAAACCCTAGTTTTACTCTAAAATCCCCAAAACTCTAATTCTCATGCTAAAACCCTAATTTTCATTTGAAAAACCCTAATCTTGTTTCCAAAACCTTAAAACCATGACTTTAACCCTAAAACCATAGAAACCCCTAATTCATATCAATAAACCCTAATTTTGTATATCTAATGTTGTTTTTAAGATTAAAAACCTAGATTTGAATATTTGATTGATTCTTTTATGTCTATGATGAATGGTTTATTGATGTTTTATTTATTATCGATTGATTTTTTTTTACTTTAGGACAATTGTAAGGGAAACATTTTCACCTTTTGGTGGGTGTGCTATTTTATTTATTTTCTTTGTGGACATTTGTAAGGGCATGTTTCCATCTTTGGATTGGTGTCCATTTTATTTGTTTGTTTGATTATAATATAACGATTACATATTTCAATAATTGCATGTAGTATTGATAATATCATTATATTTAAGAATTTTACAATATTAAGACCTGAAAAGGAAGCCGGTTCTAATGAACCGGGCGTTGTGGGGGGTGCTGGGCTATTTCTCACCTTCCCCATATGTACCCAACTTTCTGAACCCATTTGAGGGTTGGGATTCCTTAGGAATCGAGTCATCCACCCCTTTCTTTTTCCCAGCTCGTCTGGGTGGCAACTCCATTTTCTCCGGGTTTAGGCCCGTGTTCGCTAAGGCCCTTATGTGCGGGGATTTTTACCCCCACTCCTGGTGGAATGGTTCTTGCGACTTCGGCACTGTTTAGGCTCGGGGCCTTAGAGAACACGAACCTAAGTCCGGACAAAATGGAGTCGCCACCCGAACGGCCCGAGAAAAAGAAAGGGGTGGATGACTCGATTCCTAAGGAATCCCCCAACCCCCTAATGGGTTCGAAAAGTTGGGTACGTGTGGGGAAGGTGAGAAATAGCCCAACACCCCCACAACTCCTGGTTCATTGGAACTGGCCTCCTTTACAGGTCTTAATATTATAAAATTCTTAAATATAACAATATCATCCATATTACACACAATAATTAAAATAAAACATCGATATATTAAAAATCAGAACAATGTCCAAACAAAATAAATAAATGGACACCCATCCGAAGACGGAAACATGCCCTTAAATAATCCATGCCTAAATAGGACACCCACCGAAAGGTAGAAACATGTCCTTTACATTTGTTCTAAAATAGAAAAGCAATTTAAATTACATGATATTTAACTAATGAGGTACCCACCAAGTGGAAACATACCTCTTACAACATTTGGAAATCTAAATAAATCGATAAAAGTAAATAACCATTCATAATAAATAAATCAATCATCAAAGGTATTAAACATGAATAGAAAGTAAACATCCATCCATGATAAAGTAAATAAACCAAGCATTGAACTTAAATAAATTAAAGCATATAAAATAAATCAAAGCATAATCAAATATGAATTTGAATAAGGCAAACAAAGATTCAAATTAGGGTTACTGTTTCTATTTAAGTTTCTTTATTTAATATGTTTAGGGTTTTGGAAATTCATGGGTTTAAGCTACTGTGAATTTTAAAAGAATTGAGATAGAGCCAAGTTTTAGAATTTAATAGGTTGATAAAGTTCTTTGATTAACCAAATTAGTATTTGAGAGGTGAAATCATGAAACTAGGGTTTGGACACTTTAAAACATTAAGTTTATTACTATTAGCTACTTACTGTGTTGAATTTTAGGTTTATGATATTTTAATGTTTAAAGGATTAGGGTTTAGAAAACTTTAGGGTTTAAGGTTTTAAGGGAGTTAGGGTTTACTGTTTTGGATTTTGGAGTTGAATTAGGGTTTTAGAATTTTAGAATTAGGGTTTCGGAGAATGCATTAGGTTTTTAGGATTTGAAAATCAATTGATAATTTTATGAAACTTTGTGAAAATAAACCAAACGATTTAATGTTTATAGAACCAGAAAAGATGTTTTTTAGGGTTTTTGGAAAGAAACAGATTTAATTTATGATTTTGAAAATTTGGAAAGCAAATTAGGTTTTTGAGATTTTGAAGAAACAAAAATAACAATTTTAAGCTTTTTGGAAAACAAAGCAACGAAATAAGGTTTTTAAACTTTAGAAAAGGGAAATTAAGGTTCTAGGGCTTTTGAATTAAAAGAAATAATGGGATGATTTAAGCTACTGTGAAGAAATTAAACAATTGATGCGTACCTCCGTTTGTTGTTTCCACCAAAAATTTCTTCTTATATGAACAAAAACAAAGACAAGCTTTGCTGCCTTTGATGGATTGAATTGTTGTTTGCTCTCTCCAAAAAAAACCAGATTGATTTACTGCCAGAAGGAATTCTTAAAATTCAAAGTTTTCCTCCTCAATTTCGGTCTCAATTTTTCCTCCCAATTTCCATCCAATTTTTTTTTCTATTGTTTTTGGTCTTATTTATAGAAGAATTTTGATCAATTCTAGTCATTCACGAAATATAACATTGATTAAGAAAAGGAAACCGAAACCTAATTGCATTAGGTTTTAGAAAAAATTTGCATCGGAGAAATTTCGCTGGCGAAAAAAAATTGCTGCCGAAAAATTGCGCTAGTAAAAAAGCTGCAGCAGCTGGCTGTGGCAGCGGGGGGCAAAATTGGCCTGCGGGCCATTTCTCTGCAAGCTGATTTTTTTATTATTATTGTTTTTTATTTTTTTATTAATAAAAATTAGATATTAAAGCAAATATTTTTTAATTAAGATAACAAAAATTGTTTTGGACTAATTAAAATATATTGGACAACACAAAAAAAATGTTGGACTAATTAAAATATATTGGATCAGACTAGGTCAAAAATTAAGGGTCTACAGTTTGCCCCCTGCTTGAATGATCTGAGACTTTGTGAAAGAGAGTGAAAAACAATAAGACTTAATTTTTGAAATGGTTGAGGTTTTGGGTTCTGGACCTGAGAGATTTGGATACTCAATCCTAAACTGGATTTGGATACTCGATCCTAAATTGGATTGGGATGCTCGATCCTAACTGGACTTGGATACTCAATCCTAAATTGGATTGGGATACTCGATCATAACTGGACTTGGATACTTGGTCCTAAACTAGATTTGGATACTCGATCCTAAATTGGATTGGGATACCCGATCCTAAATTGGATTGGGATACTCGATCCTAACTAGATTTGGATACTCGTTCCTAAACTGGGTACTTTGACTCAAAATTTGAATTTGATTTGGGTACTTGGTCCCGAGATTGGGTACTTGGACCCGAGAATGGATTAAATTTGGATACTTGGACTCGTGACTGAGTACTTGGACCTGAGATTGAATTGGATTTGACTGACCTTTTATTAGTTGAGGATTCTGACTGCTCCTGCTGTTCTATGCATTATTGTTCTTTACCCTAAAAATGGATCTTCGTCGTTGGACCTTGGATCTTCATCCTTAGAAATTGGGTCTTCACCCTTGAAAGCGGATCTTCATCCTTTAAGCTGGATCTTCATCCTTGGAAATCGGGTTTTCACCCTTTGAAAAATGAATCTTCATCCTTGTAAATCAGGTCTTTACCCTTGAAAATGGATCTTCATCCTTTGGATTTCGGTTCTTCACCCTTTGTAAATGGATCTTCATCCTTTGATATCAAGTCTTCACCCTTGAAAATATGGATTTCATCCTTTGAGATCAGGTCTTCACCCTTGAAACATGGATCTTTATCCATTGGAGGTCGGGTCTTTACCCTGGCTTCAGCTCTTTTAGCTGAACTGATCTTTTGTCTTTTGCATCTTCATTCTTTTGATAGTTCTAATGTTCCATTCTTTTGTTCTTCCTTTTTGCAAAAATTCAGCTATTTTTAGTTGGCTCTCATATCTTCCCCTGCCCTTGCGTGGCAAAATATTTGCAAGTAAGTTTGAAAATGTTTTATATATAAACTCAAAAAATTGAAAAGGAGAAACTTTGCCCCCTGTGTAGGCTCAAACCAAAGATTTTTTCCATGCAAGCTTTGATTGATGTCTTTGCCGTCTAATTCTTCGCAAAAGCACGCATTTCTTCTCTTTGCAAAATTACTGGAGCTTTCTCAAGCAATGGGCTTTCCATGCCCCCTTGATTCAATATCTTCTTTTGATTCTTTACTAAACAGAGTGTTTGTTGTTCACTTTGATAAAGAATAGACAATACAAGATAAGAAAGTGTGATGTGATATGCTCATGTATGCATGATATGCATGATAATACTCACAGCGGTTTCATTGACTCACAGACCGAGGTGATCAGCAGAAGTATTCTCATTGGATCCTTTTTGACGCTCATTCAAGTCTTGCATTGGAATGATCGAAAGCTTTGCATTTGTGGCTTTTATCTTCAAGATGTTGAAAATATGAGTGGTGGATGCCCCAAGCTGCAGAGTCAAGGATTCATCTATTTTAAACTATGTCTTAGCATGTCAGTTGATAGCTTCTTCATGACCTTGCCAATAATCATTTCCTTTGCCCAATATGTCCTTTAGAGGTTCAACATACTTCCCTTAACTTGAAGGCTTTGTATGACAAAACACTTTTTTTTTTAATTTTGATTTTGAAATCAAATGTTGGCTTTGCCAAATTAATGTCAATGTACCTCAGAACTTGATTTTTCCAAATTAACATATCTATAACATGACAACCCTAGTTACCGTACTAAACTCGGGAATTATTTCTATTTAAGCAAGAATTGTTGCACTTCAGATAGGTACATACACATTACTTGGCCAAAGGTCTCATTGAGTTTAAATATTGTCTATCTCATATGCATGCTTATCCAAATAATCTCCACTAATAGACACTACCTATCAAGAGAGATCAATAGATCTTTGATAGGCTTGAAATGGGGTCTATAAGGGACATGGGTTTAAATGAAGGCCATTTTGAGAATGGAGCTGGTGTGACACAATGGACAAACCCTCACACTATAAATTTCTTACTTGAATTTTAGGCAGCTTGGAGCAATCTTGCTATACTCCAAATTCCTTCTATATCTTCTTGACATTAATCTGGATCTTGATTATGATTCTCTTTGCCCTTGTAAAACGTTTGGTAACCAAATTCATTTCTTCTCTTCTTCTCCCTTTTCTTTCTTTTTATTTTTCTTACTCTTCCCTTTCTTCTAGCATTTTATCATTTCGTCCTTCTTCCTTGTAGGACTGAACTTTCAAGAACTGGATGGTCTTTCTCCTTTTTCTTTGATTTTGATCAAATCTTTGGTTAGGTTGGAACAATTCAAGTCAAACCATCCTTATAAACCAAATGGAAGCCTTTTGTTGTCTTAGGTAAAAGAGAACTCAGTTGGCTTTTTGAACCATTTTGGGTTTTCTTTTCTTTTCTTTTCTTTTTTTTTTCTCTTTTTTTTCTCTTTTTATCTTTTTTTTTCTTTTTTGTTTTGTTTTGTTTTGTTTTTTTTATTCTAGCTCTAAAAGAGTTATCTTGTTTGTACTAACTTAGGCTTCCAATAATGGATGAGTGGAGTAACATAAATCTTCTTTAACAGGGATAAATCATTTGTTACTTTGATATATTGGAGATATTAAGAGAACTTCAACTACCCTTATTGTTTTGAGAACATCAACTATCCTTATGGTCTTGAGAACTTCAACTATCTTCATGGTCTTGAGAACTTCAACTATCCTTATGATCTTGACTTATCATTGTTTTCTTTGATCTTCTTGCCTCTTCATCTTAGTGATCATAAGACTTGTCAAAAGTATCATAATAGCTCAAGGTAGGTTGTTGGGGTTATATGCCAATTAAAAGAAAGCTAAAATTTTATGAAAGCTCAAAGGGACAACTAGGGATTGATATTTAATAGGGTGGATACTAGTTGTTGGCTAACCAAACAATTCCTAGATCATCTCTCCCTTAAATAAACAGAGTTCAATTTCGCCTCAAAAGTTTGTCAAAGCATGTTCTAAGACTGACTAGGCTCAGACAAAGGTAATTATACAGGAGCCCTCTCTAAGTAAGCATACACAAATCAATGCTATAGAGTAATTCCCTCACCTAGTAAGTCATTCAAGTTATGATGCATAAATATAATAATTCATGAATTATCAAGCTAGATTCCTCATCGGTTGAGCACCAAAATGAAAAAAAACCAACAAAAATTTTGATGAAAGTAATTTATTTAAGCAACTTTAAATTTGAAAAACAAGATTATTCCAAAATATTAAAGAAAGTAAAATTGAAAAGCAACATTCAAGCTAAGGAAAGTTCGTTGAGTTTAAGCTTCTTTTCCTTTCACATCTTCAATATCCCCATCTTGAAAGGATGATAAAACAAAATCTTCTTCCAATCCTTTTCCCACCATGAAGGTTGCTGGTGGTGGCACTCTTCCCAATTTAGGCAAAGGGTTGTTCTTGGTATTGGGCTTATTCGGCTCGTGTAGCTTACCACTATCGATTAAATCTTGGATCTCATGCCTTAGACGAGCACATTTATCTATTTCATGCCCTTGCATTTGATGAAATTGACAGAAGGCCTTGGCATTGAAGTTTAGTGGCAGTGGATTATGTAACAGTCGAGGAGCTAACGGTTGTAACAACCCTTTCTTTGGCAGCTTGCTAAAAACCCAAGATAGAGGTTTCCCCAATTCTAAGAATTGTCTTTTATTTCCTTGACCAGCCACATTAACATCAACTTCTTTTTGTGTGCTTTGATTGCCCGACTAGTAGTTCCCTTTCTCATTCCTTTTTATTGAAAAGCGATTCTTCTCCCTTTCCTACTCTTCAATTTGTAGACCAGCTTGGAGAAGATCTTTGAAATCCCTTATAAGGGTGTGAGACATCCTTTCACGGAGATTGGGCAGGACGCCTCTCATGATCATTCTTATTTGATCAGATTCATCGGGCCTTTTCTTGAGCAAAGTGGCCTTGTTTCTCCATCTCTTCATATAGTGCACAAAATTCTCATTTGGCCTTTGCCTAATGGACTCAACTTCCATTAAGGTAACTTCCATTTCAACATTGTATCCATATTGTTGGATGAAGGCCTTGTATAGCAGATCCCAACTCTTTTGTGTTACTTCATCTAAGGTATTGAACCAATTTTGGACAACAGGGTCCAATGAGAGCATAAAATACCTTAGAGTTTGAGCCTTAGTAGCTCGGGCAGACTGCATGGCAGTGATATACTGCTTCACATGGAGATTAGGATTTTCGGTTCCATCAAACTTCGCGAAAGATGGCATCTTGAACTTGTACGGGACTTCTTCATCTAACTCAAATAATTTGTCAACTTTGGACATTTCCTCGGTTTTCAGCTTCTTCTCAAATTTTTTTCTAAATCAGCAATCATCTTTTCAATGTCAGAAGTTTCGGTCTTCTCCATAGTTGATCTTTCAACAATCTTCGGTTCTTTTTTCTTCTCTTAAGCATCTTGATAGTATTGAGCCCAATCATCATCATCATCATCAATGATCACCTTTTCATCATCAAAAACTACTTCACCAACTTTGACCTTCCCTTTGTCATTTGGCTTCTTAGTGCTAGTAGATGCCTCGGCATGATTTTCTAAAATTGCAGTCAATTGGTTCTTCATGGTCTCAGCTAGGGCCTCTTTTATTTCTTCCATCTTGGTGTTGAGGGCATCATCCACCATTCTTTGAATTTGTTCGGGGTCCATTGTTTTTGGTGAGCAAGTGATTGAGATATTGCTAGATACTTCATCTCCGGCATAGGTCAAATTTTCGTAAGCTTTTGAACTATTGTAATCTAGGGCTGTGAGCTAGAAAGGATCAATGATATGAGATGTAAATGTATGCATGTACAAACAATAGACAAACATGGACAAATAGGACGATCCTTCCAACCTTATAACATCCACACACAAATGGCGAGTCTCTTTTCCTAGGTATATGGTTAGCAAAATACCAACATGGGGCATCTTGTTTTCGAATAATTCCCTCGGACGTTTCAACCAATAGTTATATTTTCAAAAATGGAAATCAACTTATGATAATTCCCATTAATTATATTTTAATCCATTTAACCATCTAATGTAGCTTTTATGCTATATTGGATTAAAACGATATTAAGAGGTTTATTATAAATAGATTTCTCACTTGAAAAAGGTAACTAATGATTCATGCCAAAAACAAGCCCATGATTAATTATTCTTAGTATAAACTAGGCTCACAATTGATTTTTTGTATTTCGTAATTGACCTAAATAATTTGCAAGCTCTTTGTAAGAAAAGGTTGGATGAAAATAATTTTATTTCTAGGCCCATTGTAAAAAGATTTTAGAAAAAATATATTTTGGGCTTAGTATTTGGGCCATGAGAGAAAGAATTTTTTATTTGTTTTTTGAAAAGTTTTATATCCAAAGACCATCTTGAAAAGTTTTGAAATAGCTTTGGTCTTTTGGATTTAGAGAGAAAATTATTTTGAGCTTACAATGTACTTAGGTCATATTAGAAAAAGAACAAATCAAATAAGCCATGATTTAAGCCAAGATAAATTAACCATAGTCAAACAACATGCATTTGGGATAAAAACCTAAGGAAAGTAACTAGGCCAATTACATGAGCTTTAGTCTTTGGGTAAAAAGGCTTAGGTTCCCATAGCAAGTATATACCAAATGGTACGAGGCTATGAGTGGTTATACCATGCTCGATCTCCATACCTTGAGTGAAAGTATGGTATCCCTTACATAACGTAACACGGGTAACACGGTGTGAACGGAGATTTTTGCCCCCACTCCCGGTGGAATGGTTCTTGTGACTTCGGCACTGTTTAGGCTCGGGGCCTTAGAGAACACGAACCTAAGTCTGGAGAAAATGGAGTCGCCACCCGGACAGGCCGGGAAAAAAGAAAGGGGTGGATGACTCGATTCCTAAGGAATCCCCAACCCCCTAATGGGTTCGGAAAGTTGGATACGTGTGGGGAAGGTGAGAAATGGCCCAACACACCCACAATGCCTGGTTCATTGGAACCGGCCTCCTTTACAAGTCTTAATATTATAAAATTCTTAAGTATAATAAAACTATCCATATTACACACAATAAAAAGAAAGCATCATTGTATTAAAATCAAAGCAATGTCCAAACAAAACAAAACAAATAAATGGACACCCATCTAAGGATGGAAACATGTCCTTACATCACATGCCTAGATAGGACACCCACCAAAAGGTAGAAACATGCCCTTTACATAATTTCTAAAATAGAAAAGCAAATTAAATTACATGATGTTTAACTAGTGAGGTACCCACCAAGTGGAAACATACCTCTTACAACTTTTGGAAATCTAAATTGATTGATAAAAGTAAATAATCATTCATCATAAATAAATCATTCATCAAAAGTATTTAAATATCAATAAAATAAACATCCATCCATGATAAATTAAATAAATCAAGTATTGAAATTAAATAAATTAAAGCATAAGAGATAAATCAAGGTATAAGTAAATATGGAATTGAATAAAGCAAATAAAAGTTCAATTATGGCTACTGTGACTTTTTATGGAATTAAAATAAATTAGGGTTTTATGTTTTAAAAGATTGGTAAGACTCTTTGATTAACCAAATTAAGGTTTGAATGATGAAATCATGAAACTAGGGTTTTAAATACCTTAAAATACTTTAATTTGTGATTTGTGATTATTGAATTTTAAGCTACTGTGTAATTTTTGAGTTTTTATGTTTTTTTAATGTTTTAAAAGGATTAGGGTTCATAAAAATTAGGGTTTAAGGTTTTAAAAGGAAAAATTAGGGTTTAAGGTTTTAAAAGGATTAGGGTTCATTATTTTTGGTTTAAAAGTTGAATTTTGGATTTTAGAATTTTGAAATTTGGGTTACGGGTAATGAGTAATTTTTAGGGTTTTAGAAATCAATTTGATATTTTATGAAGTTTTATGAATTTAAACAAATGGATTGAAGTTTTTATAAATAGAAAAGATGTTTTTTGAATGAAATAAAACCTACTTTAAAATCTTAAAAGAAACAGAATTTGATTTTGGTTTTGTTGAAAAATATGTTCAATTAGAGTTTTAAGGTTTCTAAGAAGAAAAAATAACAATTTTAAGTCTTTTTAGAAAAGAAGGTCATGTTTTAGTGTTTTAACTTTGGAAAACTAAATTAAAGTTCAAAGATTTTAACTTTTGAAAAACACAAAAAAAACCCTAGTTTAGCTACTGTGTAAAAAATTAGAATTTAGAATTTCATACCTTCTTTTGTAAGTTGCTCCAAAATAATTCTTCTTGGATGAACTAGCTCCAAAGACAAGCCTTTTTGCCTTTGGAATCCCTTTTTTTGTGATGCTGCTATCCAGAAAAGATTTAAATTGAATTTCTTCTTTCCTTCCTTGATTTGGTTTCAAACTTTCCAAACTCCCTTCGGATTTCCTCTCTCTCGGCCACCTCCTTTTTACTATGCCTTTGGTCCTTATTTATAATGGTTTAAGGTTATTTATTCCTAATTAATTAAGGTAAGTAATATTAATAAAAAAAGAAATTAAAACCTAATTGGATTAGGTTTCAAAATTTTGGGTCGAAAAATTTTGCGCTGGCAAAAACTGTGGCAGCCGGGCCCATGGCTGGGGCCAGTGGGCGTGCTAGCCCGCAGGAAATTCCTGCGGGAAGTTATTTCGCCCACAGGCCTGCGGGTGAAATGCTTGGCCGACGGGCCCTCGCGACCACTTTTCGCTGTAGATTTTTTTTCCAACTCCGATTTTTATTTTTATTTTTTGATTTTTATTTGTTTATTTTTAATTTTTTTAATAAAAATTAGATAATAAAGCAAAAACTATTTAATTAAAATTATTTTGGACCAATTAGACAACAAAAATCATTTTGGACTAAATAAAGCATATTGGATCGAATTGGGTCAAAAATTAAGGGTCTACAATTTGCCCCCTGCTTGAATGATTTGAAACCTTAGTGAAAGAGAGTGAAAAGCAATAAGACTTAATTTTTGAGGTTTTGGGTTCTAGACCCGAGATATTTGGATACTCGATCCTAAACTAGACTTGAATACTCGATCCTATCTGGTTTTGGGTACTCGATCCTGAATCGGATTTGGATTCTCGATCCTAAACTGGATTTGGATACTCGATCCTAAACTGGATTTGGATACTCGATCCTAAATCGAATTTGGATACTCGATCCTAAATTTGCTTTGGATACTCGATCCTAAACTGGATTGGGATACTCGATCCTAACTAGATTTGGATACTCGATCTTAAATCGGATTTGGATACTTGATCCTAAACTGGATTTGGATACTTGATCCTAAATTGGATTGGGATACTCGATCCTAACTTGATTTGGATACTCGATCCTAACTTGGATTCGGATACTCGATCTTAAACTTGATTGGGATACTTGATCCTAACTGGATTTGGATACTCGATCTTAAATCAGATTTGGATACTCGATCCTAAACTGGATTTGGATACTCAATCCTAAATTGGATTTGGATACTCGATCCTAAACTGGATTCGAATACTCGATCTTAAACTTGTTTGGGATACTCGATCCTAACTGGATTTGGATACTCGATCTTAAATCGAATTTGGATACTCGATCCTAAACTGGATTTGGATACTCGATCCTAAATTGGATTTGGATACTCGATCCTAACTAGATTTGGATACTCGATCCTAAACTGGATTTGGATACTCGATCCTAAATTGGCTTTGGATACTCAATCCTAACTGGATTTGGATACTCGATCCTAAATTGGATTGGGATACTCGATCCTAACTGGATTCGGACACTCGATCCTAAATCGGATTTGGATACTCAATCCGAAATTGGATTGGGATACTCGATCCTAACTTGATTTGGATACTCGATCCTAAACTTGATTGGGATACTCGATCCTAATCTAGGTACTTTGACTTGAGATTTGAATTGATTTTGATTTAATTTGGGTACTTGGACCTGAGATTAGATTTGATTTGGGTACTTGGACCCGAGAATGGGTACTTGGACCCGAGAATGAATTTGACTAACCTTTTATCAGTTGAAAAGTCTGACTGCTCTGGCTGTTCTATGCATTGTGATTATTCACCCTCGGAATGGATCTTCATCCTTGGAGATTAGGTCTTCACCCTTGCAAATGAATCTTTATCTTTTGACATCAGGTCTTTACCCTTGAAAAATGGATCTTTATTCTTTGAGATCGGGTCTTCACCCTTGCAAATGGATCTTCATCCTTTGAGATTGGGTCTTTACCCTTGAAACATGGGTCTTTATCCATTGGAGGTCGGGTCTTTACCCTGGCTTTAGCTCTTTTAGCTGGATTGGTCTTTTGTCTTTTGTACCTTCATTCTTTTGAGAGTTCTATTTGTTCCATTCTTTTGTTCTTCCTTTTTGTAAAGATTTAGCTATTTTTAATTGGACCTTATATCCTCTCCTTGCCCCCCTTATGTGGCAAAATATTTGTAAGTGAGTTTAAAAATATTTGGTATATAAACCCAAAAAATTGAAAAGGAGAAACTTTACCCCCTGTGTAGGCTCAAACCAAAGATTTTTTCCATGCAAGCTTTGATTGATGTTTTTGCCATCTTGTTCTTCGCATAAGCATGCATTTCTTCTCTTTGCAAGATTACTGGAGCTTTCTCAAGCAATGGGCTTTCTATGCCCCCCCCTGATTTGATATCTTCTTTTGATTGCTTGTTGTTCATTTTGACAAGGAATAGACAACACAAGACAAGAAAGTGCGATGTGACATGCTCGTGTATGCATGATATGCATGAATAATACTTACAGTTGTTCCATCGACTCACAGACCGAGGTGATCAGCAGAAGTGTTCTCATTGGTTCCGTTTTGACGCTTGTTCAAGTCTTGCATTGGAATGATCAAAAGCTTTGCATTTGTGGCTTTTATCTTCTATATGTTGAAAACATGAGTGGTGGAGACCCCAAGTTGTAGAGTCATGGATGTATCCATTTCAAACTATGTTTCAGCTTGTCAGTTGGTAGTTTCTTCATGACCTTACCAATAATCATTTCAACAGACTTCCCTTAACTCGAAGGCTTTGTATGACAAAACATTTTTTTTTATTTTTTTTTTGAATTTTGATTTTGAAAACAAATGTTGGCTTTGCTAAATTAATGTCAATGTACCTCAGGACTTGATTTTCCAAATTAATATATCTATAACATGACAACCCTAGTTACCGTACTAAACTCGAAAATTATTTCTATTTAAGCAAGAATTGTTGCACTTCAGATAGGCACATACACATTACTTGGCCAAAGGTCTCATTTGAGTTTAAATATTGCCTATCTCATATGCATGCTTATCCAAGCTATCTCCAATAATAGACTCTACCTACCAAGGGAGATCAACAGGTCTTTGATAGTCTTGAAATGGGGTCTATAAGGGACATGGGTTAAATGAAGGCCATTTTGAGATAGGAGCTGGTGTGACACAATGGACAAACCCTCACACTATAAATTTCTTGTTTGAATTTTAAGCGGCTTGGAGGCAATCTTGCTAGACTCCAAATTCCTTCTATATCTTCTTAGTATTAATCTGGATATTGACTAGGATAGTTTTTGCCCTTGCAAAAAGTTTGGTTCCCAAATTCATTTCTTTTCTTCTTCTCCCTTTTCTATATTTCTCTTACTCTTCCCTTTTCTTTCTCTTTGTTTTCCTTACTCTTCCCTTTCTTTGAGCATTTTATCATTTTGTCCTTCTTTCTTGTAGAACTATCAAGTATAAAGCTTTTAAGCATTGAATGGTCTTTCTCCTTTTCCTCCAATTTTGATTGAATCTTTGGTTGGGTTGGACCAATTCAAGTCAAACCATCCTTATGGAAGCCTTTTGCTGCTTTAGGTAAAAGAGAACTCAGTTGGCTTTCTGAACCGCCTTTTCAAGTTTTATCTTCTTTTTTCTTTCTTTTCTTTTTCTATTCTCTTTTTTCTTTCTTTTCTTTTTCTATTCTCTTTTTTCTTTCTTTTTTTTTTCCTTTTTTGGTTCTAGCTCAAACATAGTTGTCTTGTTTGTACCAACTTGGGCTTCCAATAATGGATGAGTGGGGTAACATAAATCTTCCTTAACACGAATAAATCATTTGTTACTCTAATGTTAATGTTGTCTTGATATATTGGAGACATTAAGGGAACTTCAACTACCCTTAAGGTTTTGAGAACATCAACTATCCTTATGGTCTTGAAAAATCAACTATCTTCATGGTCTTGAGAGCTTCAACTATCCTTAAGATCTTGACTAATCATTGCTTTCTTTGATCTTCTTACTTCTTCATCTTAGTGATCATAAGACTTGTCAAAAGTATCACAATAGCTCAGGGTAGGTTATTAAGGTTAAATGCCAATGAAAAGAAAGCTAAAATTTTACGAAGGCTCAAAGGGATAACTAGGGATTGATATTTAATTTGGTGGATACTAGTTGTTGGCTAACCAAACAATGCCTAGATCATCTCTCCCTTAAATAAGCAAAGTTCAATTTCGCCTCGAAAGTTTATCAAAGCAATGTTCTAAGACTGACTAAGACCTAGACAAAGATAATTATGCAGGAGCCCTCTCTAAGTAAGCATACACAACTCAATGCTATAGAGCAATTCCCTCATCTAGTAAAGTCATTCGAGTCATGATGCCTAGACACATTAATTTATAAACATCAAGCTAAATTCCTCATTGGTTGAGCACCAAAATGAACAAAGACCAACAAAAATAATTTTTTCAAACAAATTTAAATTTGAAAAACACAATAGTTCCAAAATATTAAGGAAAGTTCATTGAGTTAGGCTTCTTTTCCTTTCACATCTTCAATATCCCCATCTTGAAAGGATGATAAAAAAAAATCTTCTTCCAATCATTTTCCCACCATGAAGGTTGCTGGTGGTGGCACTCTGTTGAACATTGGAAATGGATTATCTTTGGTGTTGGGCTTGTCCGGCTCAGGTAGTTTGCCACTATCGATTAGGTCTTGAATCTCATGCCTTAGACGAGCACATTTATCTGTTTCATGCATTCGTATTTGATGAAATTGATAGAAGGCCTTGGCATTGAAGTTTGGTGGCAGTGGATTATGTAGAGGTCAAGAAGATAACGGTTGTAACAACCCTTTCTTTTGCAGCTTGCTAAAAACCCAAGATAGAGGCTTCCCCAATTCTGAGAATTATCTTTTATTCCCTTAACTGGTTACATTAACATCAACTTCTTTTTGTGTGCTTTGATTGTTAGGCTGGTTGTTCCCTTTCTCATTCCTTCTTATTGAAAAGCGATTCTTCTCCCTTTCTCACTCTTCAATTTGTAGACAAGCTTGGAGAAGATCTTTGAAATCACATATGAGTGTATGAGACATCCTCTCACGAAGATTAGGCAACACCCCTCTCACAATCATCCTTATTTGATCGGATTCATCAGGCCTCTTCTTGAGTAAAGCAGCCCTGTTTCTCCATCTCTTGACATAATCTACAAAATTTTCATTTGGTCGTTGCCTAATGGACTCAACTTCCATTAAGGTAACTTCCATTTCAACATTGTATCCGTATTGTTCGATGAAGGCTTTGTAAAGTAGATCCCAACTCTTTTGTGTTCCATCATCTAAGGTATTGAACCAATTTTGGACAGCAGGATCCAATGAGAGCATGAAGTACCTTAGAGTTTGAGCCTTAGTAGCTCGGGCAGACTGCATGGCAGTGATATATTATTTCACATGGAGATGAGGATTTCCAGTGCCATTATACTTTGCAAAAGATGGCATCTTGAACTTGTATGGGACCTCTTCATCTAGCTCAAATAATTTGTCAACTTCAGACATTTCTTCAGTTTTCAGGTTTTTCTCAAATTTCTTTTCTAAATCAGCAATCATCTTTTCAATATCAGATGTCTCGGTCTTTTCAATAGTTGCCTTCTCAACAACCTTTGGCTCCTTTTTATCTTGAAGATCTTGGTAGTATTGAGCCCAATCATCATCATCAATGATCACCTTCTCATCATCACAAGCCACTTCATTAACTTTCGTCTTCCCTTTGTCCTTTGGCTTCTTAGTGCTAGCAGAAGCCTCGGCATGATTCTCTAAGATTACAGTCAATTGATTCTTCATGGTCTCAGCTTGGGCCTCTTTGATTTCTTCCATCTTGGCATTGAGGGCTTCATCCACCATTCTTTGAATTTGTTCGGGCTCCATTATTCTTGGTGAGCAAGTGATTGAGTCGTTGCTAGATATCTCATCTCCGGCGTAGGTCGGATTGTAAGCTTTTGAACTATCGTAATCTAGGGCTATGAGCCAGAGAGGATTAATGATATGAGATGCAAATGTATGCATTTATGCATGTATGCACAAACAATAGACAAACAAGGACAAATTAGGACGTTCCTTCCAACCTTATAACATCCACACACGAATGGCGAGTCTCTTTTCCTAGGTATATGGTTAACCAAAATACTAACATGGGGTACCTTGCTTTCGAATAATTCCCTCAGACATTTCAACCAATAGTTATATCCTTGAAAATGGAAATCAATCCATGATAATTCTCATTAATTAGGTTTTAATCCATTCAACCAACTAAAGTAGCTTTTATGCTATATTGGATTAAAACGAAATTAAGAGGCTTATTATAAATAGATTTCTCACTTGTAAAAGGTAACTAATGATTCATGCCAAAAACAAGCCCATGGTTAATTTATTCTTAGTGTAAACTAGGCCCACAATTGATTTTTGGTATTTCATAATTGACCTAAATATTTTTGCAAGCTCTTTGTAAGAAAATGTTTGGTGAAAATAGTTTTGTTTCTAAGCCCATTGTAAAAGATTTTAGAAAAATGTATTTTGGGCTTAGTATTTGGGCCATGGGCCAAAGAATTTATTTATTTTTTTAGAAAGGTATTATGTCCAAAGACCATCTTGAAAAATTTTTAAAAATAGTTTTGGTCTTTTGGATATTAGAGAAAAATTTATTTTGAGCTTACAATAAACTTAGGTCATATTAGAAAAAAGAACAAACCAAATAAGCCATGATTTAAACTAAGATAAATTATCCATAGTCAAACAACATGCATTTGGGGTAAAACCTAAGGAAAGTAACTAGGCCAATTACATGAGCTTTAGTCTTTGGGTAGAAAGGCTTAGGTTCCCATAGCAAGTATATACCAAATGGTACGAGGCTATGAGTGGTTATGCCATGCTCGATCTCCATACCTTGAGTGAAAGTATGGTATCCCTTACATAACACAACAAGGGTAACACGTGCGTCCTAACTCACGCACACGATGCAATCTAAGATGATGCAATGAATAATATCATTATAAGAAAGAATAGAATAATATAAAGACTAACGGAATCAACTTCTCTTATCCTTAGTGGAGTCGCCACTGTGAGCGGGGATTTTCGCCCCCACTCCCGGTGGAATGGTTCTTGCGACTTCGGCACTGTTTAGGCTCGGGGCCTTAGAGAACACAAACCAAAATTCGGAGAAAATGGAGTCGCCACCAGGACGGGCCGGGAAAAAAGAAAGGGGTGGATGACTCGATTCCTAAGGAATCCCCAACCCCCTAATGGGTTCGAAAAGTTGGGTACGTGTGGGGAAGGTGAGAAATGGCCCAGCACCCCCACAACGCCCGGTTCATTGGAACCGACCTCCTTTACAAGTCTTAATATTATAAAATTCTTAAGTATAATAACATTATCCATATTACACACAATAAAAAGAAAGCATCATTGTATTAAAATCAAAGCAATGTCCAAACAAAACAAAACAAATAAATGGACACCCATCCAAGGATGGAAACATGTCCTTACATCACATGCCTAGATAGGACACCCACCAAAAGGTAGAAACATGCCCTTTACATAAGTTCTAAAATAGAAAAGCAAATTAAATTACATGATGTTTAACTAGTGAGGAACCCACCAAGTGGAAACATACCTCTTACAACTTTTGGAAATCTAAATTGATTGATAAAAGTAAATAATAATTCATCATAAATAAATCATTCATCAAAAGTATTTAAATATCAATAAAATAAACATCCATCCATGATAAATTAAATAAATCAAATATTGAAATTAAGTAAATTAAAGCATAAGAGATAAATCAAGGTATAAGTAAATATGGAATTGAATAAAGCAAATAAAAGTTCAATTATGGCTACTGTGACTTTTTATGGAATTAAAATAAATTAGGTTTTTATGTTTTAAAAGATTGGTAAGACTCTTTGATTAACCAAATTAAGGTTTGAATGATGAAATCATGAAACTAGGGTTTTAAATGCCTTAAAATACTTTAATTTGTGATTTTTGATTATTGAATTTTAAGCTACTGTAATTTTTGAGTTTTTATGTTTTTATGTTTTTTTAATGTTTTAAAAGGATTAGGGTTCATAAAAATTAGGGTTTAAGGTTTTAAAAGGATCAGGGTTCATTATTTTAGGTTTAAAAGTTGAATTTTGGATTTTAGGATTTTGAAATTTGCGTTACGGGTAATGAGTAATTTTTAGGGTTTTAGAAATCAATTTGATATTTTATGAAGTTTTATGAATTTAAACAAATGGATTGATGTTTTTATAAATAGAAAAGATGTTTTTTATGGCTTTTTGAATGAAATAGAACCTACTTTAAAATCTTAAAAGAAACAAAATTTTGTTTTGGTTTTGTTGAAAAATATGTTCAATTAGAGTTTTAAGGTTTCTAAGAAGAAAAAATAACAATTTTAAGTCTTTTTAGAAAAGAAGGTCACGTTTTAGTGTTTTAACTTTGGAAAACTAAATTAAAGTTCAAAGATTTTAACTTTTGAAAAACACAAAAAAACCCTAGTTTAGCTACTGTGTAAAAAATTAGAATTTAGAATTTCATACCTTCTTTTGTAAGTTGCTCCAAAACAATTCTTCTTGGATGAACTAGCTCCAAAGACAAGCCTTTTTGCCTTTGAAATCCCTTTTTTCGTGATGCTGCTGTCTAGAAAAGATTTAAATTGAATTTCTTCTTTTCCTTCCTTGATTTGGTTTCAAACTTTCCAAACTCCCTTTGCATTTCCTCTCTCTCGGCCACCCCCTTTTTTCTATGCCTTTGGTCCTTATTTTTAATGGTTTAAGGTTATTTATTCCTAATTAATTAAGATAAGTAATATTAATAAAAAAAGAAATTAAAACCTAATTGGATTACGTTTTAAAAATTTGGGTTGAAAAATTTTACACTGGTGAAAACTGTGGCAGCCGGGCCCGTGGCTGGGTCCAGTGGGTGTGCCAGTCCGCAGTGGGCATGCCAGCCCACAAGAAATTCCTGCAAAAAGTTATTTCACCCGCAGGAATTTCCTGCAGGCGAAAAGGAAATTCCTGAGGGCGAAACGCCAGCAGGCCTGCGGGTGAAATGCTTGGCCGACTGGCCCGCGCGACCACTTTTCATTGCCGATTTTTTTTTCCGACTCCGATTTTTTTTTTATTTTTATTTGTTTATTTTTAATTTTTATTAATAAAAATTAGATGATAAAGCAAAAACTATTTAATTAAAATTATTTTGGACCAATTAGACAACAAAAATCATTTTGGACTAAATAAAGCATATTGGATCGGATTGGGTAAAAAATTAAGGGTCTACACACGGGCGTCCTAACTCATGCACACGATGCAATCTAATATGATGTAATGGATAATATCATTATAAGAAAGAATAGAATAATATAAAGACAAATGGAATCAACTTCTCTTATCCCTAGTGGAGTCGCCACTATGAGCGGGGATTTTTGCCCCCACTCCCGGTGGAATGGTTCTTGCGACTTCGGCACTGTTTAGGCTCAGGGCCTTAGAGAACACGAAACTAAGTTCGGATAAAATGGAGTCACCAACCGAATGGGCTGGGAAAAAGAAAGGGGTGGATGACTCGATTCCTAAGGAATCCCCCAACCCCCTAATGGGTTTGAAAAGTTGGGTACGTGTGGGGAAGCTGAGAAATGGCCCAGCACCCTCACAATGCCCGGTTCATTGGAATCGGCCTCCTTTATAGGTCTTAATATTATAAAATTCTTAAATATAATAATATCATCCATATTACACATAATAATTAAAATAAAGCATCGATATATTAAAAATCAGAACAATGTCCAAACAAAATAAATAAATGGACACCCATCCGAAGACGAAAACATGCCCTTACATAATCCATGCCTAAATAGGACACCCACCGAAAGGTAGAAACATGTCCTTTACTTTGGTTCTATAATAGAAAAGCAATTTAAATTTCATGATATTTAACTAATGAGATACCCACCAAGTGGAAACATACCTCTTACAACATTTGGAAATCTAAAAAATCGATAAAAGTAAATAACCATTCATAATAAATAAATCATTCATCAAAGGTATTAAACATCAATAGAAAGTAAACATCCATCCATGAAAAATTAAATAAACCAAGCATTGAACTTAAATAAATTAAAGCATATAAAATAAATCAAAGCATAATCAAATATGAATTTGAATAAGGTAAACAAAGATTAAAATTAGGGTTACTGTTTCTATTTAAGTTTCTTTATTTAATATGTTTAGGGTTTTGGGAATTCATGAGTTTAAGATACTGTGAATTTTAAAAGAATTGAGATGGAGCCAAGTTTTAGAATTTAATAGGTTGATAAAGTTCTTTGATTAACCAAATTAGTATTTGAGAGGTGAAATCCTGAAACTAGGGTTTGGACACTTTAAAACATTAAGTTTATGACTATTAGGTACTTACTGTGTTGAATTTTAGGTTTATGAGATTTTAAGGTTTAAAGAATTACGGTTTAGAAAACTTTAGGGTTTAAGGTTTTAAGGGAGTTAGGGTTTACTGTTTTGGATTTTGGAGTTGAATTAGGGTTTTAGAATTTTAGAATTAGGATTTCGGAGAATGCATTAGGTTTTTAGGATTTGAAAATCAATTGATAATTTTATGAAACTTTGTGAAAATAAACCAAACGATTTAATGTTTATAGAAGCAGAAAATATGTTTTTTAGGGTTTTTGGAAAGAAACAGATTTAATTTATGATTTTCAAAATTTGGAAAGCAAATTAGGGTTTTGAGATTTTGAAGAAACAAAATTAACAAATTTAAGTTTTTTGGAAAACAAAGCAACGAATTAAGGTTTTTAAACTTTAGAAAAGGGAAATTAAGGTTCTAGGGCTCTTGAATTAAAAGAAACAATGGGATGATTTAAGCTACTATGATGAAATTAAACAATTGATCCATACATCCGTTTATTGGTTCCAAAAAAAAAATTCTTCTTGGATGAACAAAAACAAAGTCAAGCTTTGTTGCCTTTGATGGATTGAATTGTTGTTTGCTCTCTCCAAAAAAAATTCAGATTCATTAACTACCAGAAGGAATTCCTAAAATTCAAAGTTTTCCTCCTCAATTTCGGTCTCAATTTTTCCTCCCAATTTCCATCCAATTTTTTTTTGTGTTGTTTTTGGTCTTATTTATAGAAGAATTTTGATCAATTCTAGTCATTCACGGAATATAACATTGATTAAGAAAAGGAAACCAAAACCTAATTTTATTAGGTTTCGGAAAAAATTTGCGTCGAAAAAATTTCGCTAGCGAAAAAAAACTTCTACAGAAAAATCGCGCTTGCGAAAAAAGACTGCTGCGGAAAAAATGCGCTGGCAAAAAAGCTGCCACAGCTGGCTGCGCAGCGGGAGGCAAAATTGGCCTGCGTGCCATTTCGCCGCAAGCCGATTTTTATTTTTTATTTTTTATTTTTTTATTAATAAAAATTAGATATTAAAGCAAATATTTTTTAATTAAGATAACAAAAATTGTTTTTGACTAATTAAAATATATTGGACAACAAAAAAATTATTTTGGACTAATTAAAATATATTGGATCGGACTAGGTAAAAAATTAAGGGTCTACAGCCCTGAGCCTAACAATGTTGAAGTAGCAAAAACCATTCCACTGGAAGTGGGGGAAAACATCCCCACGCATAGTGGCAATTCTACTGGGGATAAGAGAAGTTGATTTTGCTGGTCTTTATATTATTTTATTCTTTCTTATTATGATATTGTCAATTGCATCATTTAGATTGCATTGTGTGCATGAGTTAGGAATCTCGTGTAACCCGTGTTGTGTTATGTAAGGGATACCATACTTTCACTCAAGGTATAGAGATCAAGCATGACATAACCACTCATAGCCTTGTAGCTTTTGGCATATACTTGCTATGGGAGCCTCACCTTTTAAACCCAAAGAAAAAAGCTCATGTAATTGGCCTAGCTACTTTTTTTATTTTTTACCCAAATGCTTGTTGTGTGACTATGATTAATTTATCTTGGTTTGAACCATGACTTATTTGGTTTATTCTTTTTTTGATATGACCTAATTATATTGTAAACTTAAAATAATTTTTTCCTCTAAATCTAAAAGACCAAAAACTATTTTTAAAATTTTCAAGATGGTCTTTGGACATAAAAATTTTCTAAAAAGGGTTAAAAATTCTTATCTCTCTCATGACCCAAATACAAACCCAAAATTCATTTTTAAACAAACCCTTTTACAATGGGCTTTGAAACAAAATTATTTTTCACTTCATCTAAAATTATAACTTTTTCTTAAAAGAGCTAACAGTTATTTATGTCTATTATGGAATACCGAAAATCAATTGTGGGCCTAATTTATACCAAGAATTGTTAATCATGGACTTGTTTGTAGCATGAATCATTAGTTATTTTCCTAATAAGAAATCTATTTATGATAAACCCTTTAATTTAAATATAGCATAAAAGCTATTTTTAGTTGATCCAATGGATTAAAACTTAATTAATGGATTGACTTCTATGTTCGAAAATACAACTATTGGTTAAAACCGTCTGAGAAAATTTTTCAAAAATAAGATATCCCATGTTGGTATTTTTTGACCATATACCTAGGAAACGAGACTCGTCATTCATGTGTGGAAGTTATAAGATTGGAAGAAAAGTCCTAATTATCTTTATTTGCTCATTACTTATGCATACATGCATACATGTATATACGAATTGCATTACATGACCATAGTCCTTTCTGGCTCATAGACCTTGTTAGCGGAGATTTTTGCGCCCACTCTCGGTGGAATGGTTCTTGTGACTTTGACAATGTTTAGGCTCAGGGCCTTAAAGAACACGGGCCTAAGCCCAGAGAAAATGGAGTTGCCACCCGAATGGGCCTGGAAAAAGAAAGGGGTGGATGACTCGACTCCTAAGGAATCCCCAATCCCCTAATGGGTTTGGAAAGTTGGGTACGTGTAGGGAAGGTGAGAAACGGTCCAGCACCCCCACAATGCTCGGTTCATTAGAACCAGCCTCCTTTGCATGTCTTAATATTATAAAATTCTTAATTATAACAATATTATCCATATTACATGCAATAATTAAAATAAGGCATCATTATATTAAAACCAAAGCAATGTCCAAACAAAGCAAATAAATGGACACCCATCCGAGGCTGGAAACATGTCCTTACATTGTCCATATCTAAAACTAAATAGGACACCCATCGAAAGGTGGAAATGTGTCCTTTACATTGGTCCAAAAACTTTAAAATAAAATAAATTACATGATGCTCACAACATGATTTTTTTCTTTTGTCCCAACATCAAGCGGTTATGGACTGCTGGAGTAAAGTTATGTCTTTTAAGATTTTGGGTTATGGTGAAATTGTAGTTCGAGGAGAAAAATAATTTTACCTTTTTAGTTTGATTCCTGCAGCTAAAGCTAGAAGGTTGATTAGGATGAAGTGTGATGCTTACCTTGCTTATGTTAATGATACACGACATTCAAGTAAGGCTTTGGGAGATATACCTACAGTGAGTGAATTTCTGGATATTTTTTCAGAGGAATTACCTAGAATACCACCAGAGAGGGAGGTAGAATTTGTTATTGATGTAGTTTCGGGTACGGCACCAATTTCTATTCCACCTTATAGAATGGCACCTCCAGATTTAAAAGAGTTAAAGGTGCAACTTCATTAATTACCTGATAAGGGCTTTATTAGACCTAGTGTATCACCCTGGGGTGCACCAGTTTTATTTGTGAAAAAGAAGGATGGTACCTTAAGATTGTGTACAGATTATTGGCAATTGAATAAAGTGACTATTAAGAATAAGTACCCGTTACCTAGGATTGATGACTTGTTTGATCAGTTGAGGGGAGCGGGTGTCTAATATTGATCTTAGATTGAGTTATTATCAGATAAAAATTAATGAAATAAATATTCTAAAGACAGCTTTCAAAACTCGATATGGACATTATGAATTTTTGGTTATTCCCTTTGGCTTAACTAATGCTCAAGCAGTTTTTATGGATTGATGAATCGAGTTTTCAAACCCTATTTAGACTAGTTTGTAGTTGTTTTCACTGATGACATATTGGTTTATTCCAGAAATAATTAGAAGCATGATAAGCATTTGAGAATTTTACTACAGACACTAAGAGAGAATCAATTGTATGCTAAACTATCGAAATGTGATTTTTGGTTGACGAAAGTGGAATTTCTAGGTCATGTAATATCAGCTAATGGTATTTGTGTGGATCCTAGTAAAATTAAGACTATATTGAATTGGCAGCCACCAAAAAATATAATAAAAGTCCAGAGTTCTCTTGGGTTAGCTAGTTACTATAGAAGATTTGTGCAAGGATTTCAAAAATAGTACTTCCTTTAACTAAGTTCCTTAGAAAAGAAACTAAATTTAAGTGGAATGACCAGTGTCAAGCTAGTTTTAAACAATTGAAGGTTATGTTGACTGAAGCACCTGTATTGACACAACTGACCCCAGGCAAAGATTATGGTATTTATAGTGATGCTTCTCATCAGGGACTCGGTTGTGTACTGATGCAAGAGGGTAAGGTAATTGCTTATGCTTCTAGGCAATTAAAATCTCATGAATTGAATTACCCTACACATGATTTGGAGTTGGCTGCTATTGTATTTGCTCTTAAGATATGGCGACATTATTTGTATGGTGAAAGGTGCTATATTTTTACTAACCATGAAAGTTTGAAATACTTACAAACACAAAAAGAACTAAACTTAAGGTAGAAGAGATGGATGGAATTGATCAAGGATTATGATTGTATCATCGACTATCATCCTGGGAAAGCTAACGTGGTAGCCGATACTTTAAGTCAGAAGACTTTAGTAGATATGTTGTATAAAAATATTATAATACTATATGTATATATTAATTAAATAAACTAAATGATATAATTTGTTATATTAGCAGAACTGAGGGTTGAACCAACCATAAAGCAAAAAGTGATAGAAGCTCAGAAACAAAATCAAAAGTTATTAAAAATTTTGAAACAAGTGCGTGAAGGTGAAAAGCCAAATTATGTCGTGTTTGAAAATGTTGGATTGTGTTATAGAGGTCGATTGTATGTACCTGATGTGAAGGAACTAAAGGAGTGTATACTTAGTAAAGCTCATACTACTAACTATACTATACATCTGGAAGTAATAAAATGTATTAGAATTTGAAGTCTCATTATTGGTGGCCTAGTATGAAAAGAGACATTACTAAATATGTGACTCGGTGTTTAGTGTGTCAACAAGTCAAAGAAGCACATCAAGTTCCATTGGGTCTTTTACAACCTATATCAATACCAGAATGGAAGTGAGATAAAATCACCATGGATTTTATGACTGGTCTTTTGAATACCCAAAAGAAGCATGATACAATTTGGTAATTGTTGATCGATTAACCAAATCAGCTCATTTTATCCCATTCGAGTTGATTCTTCAATGGATAAACTTGTTGAATTGTATATTGATGAGAAATTCAGGCTTCATAGAGTATCAATGTTTATAATTTCAGATCGTGATCCTTGCTTTACTTTAAAATTTTAGGAAAGGTTTTAAAACGCATTGGGTACTTGACTCCATTGTAGTACTGCTTTTCATCCACAGAATGATGGTCAATCGAAAAGGGTAATATAAGTACTTGAGGATATGCTTAGAAGTTGTGTAATCAATTTTGAAGGTAGATGGGGTAGATACTTACCTTTAGTAGAATTTGCCTATAACAACAGTTATCAAATGAGTATTTGGGACGGCACCATATGAAGCACTCTAAGGAAGGAAGTGTAGAACTCCATTGTGATGGGTGAAATTGAATGAGAGCAAACTTGTGGGGCCTAATCTCATAACACAAACTGAAGACAAAGTGAAGCTTATAAAAGATCAATTACAAATTGCAATGGATAGACAAAAATCTTATGCAGATTTGAAACGGCGTGATATTGAATATAGTGTGGGAGATAAGGTATTTTTGAAATTATCACCATGGAAGAAAAATTTTCACTTTAGAAAGAAAGGTAAACTAAGTCCTAGGTTTATTGGACCATATGAAATACTTGAACATGTAGGTCTAGTAGCTTATCGACTAGCTTTGCCTCCAAAACTGGCTAAGATTCATAATGTATTCCATATGCCGATGCTTAGATGATATAGATCAGATCCTTCACATGTGATTCAAACAGGGTCCATTGAAATTCAATCAAATTTGAATTATGAAGAAGAACCAGTGGCTATCTTAGCTCATAATAAGTGCATTCCTTTAGTGAAAGTGTTGCGGATAAATCATTCGATAGAAGAAGCCACGTGGAAAAGTGAAGAGACAATGAGGCAGCAATACCCTTAATTATTTCGAGCATCTATAATAGGTAAATTTTGAGAATAAATTTTTTTTAATAGAGAGAATTGTAATGTTTAAAATTTTAAATACTAAACTTTTAATTTAATATTGATAATTGATAGTGAATAGTGATAAAAGTGGCATGGATAAGTGATGTAAATAGTGGATCTTAAAATTTACTGAAGAAATTAATTATTTTTACAGTTTTATGAGACTAAAAATTGAATTAGAATCAAAGGTTAAGAGTGAGGGTGCACCATAGTTAAAATGAGATTGACCACACTAGATTAAACCATATATATATATATGTGGACAGGTGTGTGTGTGTATGGAAACTTCTTCTTCTTTCTTCTTTCATCTTCATCCACGCATATCATCACTTTCACCACCAAAACTTCTTCTTTCTTCCTTCTTTACAAAACTTTATCCAAAATCTAAGAGGAAATCACATCTAGTTATAAGTTCTTAGAAGAATAAGCTAAAAAAGTTGAGATTATCAACAAGTGATTATAGAATAAAAGAGATTTTGAAAGAGGTATGTGCTTATGTATTTTAATTTGTAACTATTTGAATTTTTATGAATTTTATTTTTTGAATTAGTTGATTGAGTTATCTTTAATGAGTTATTATTGAAAAGTATTTGATATAGACTCTTTCTATATCAAAGAAACTAGTTTTTGATTCATTTTTATCATATATTTGGAGATATGGTGTTTAAGTTGTTGAGTGTGCGAAATATAGAATTTTGCTTGACACAGCCATGTCACTGGGCGTGTCAACAATGCTATATTTCAATATCGGAGACACGACCAGTAACATGCCTGTGTCATTAGGCATGTCGTAGCTACTATGATAAAAGATATATGACATGTCCAGTGACACGCTCGTGCCATTTGGCGTGTCATAGCTACTGTAATGCAAGTTAAATGACATGGCCAGTGATATGCCTGTGTCATTTGGCGTGTCATAGCTACTATAATGCAAGTTAAATGACATGGCCAGTGACACACCCGTGTCATTGGGCATGTCAAAGCTTTGGTATGAATGGACAAACGGCACTGTCATTGACATGCCCATGTCATTGGGCATGTCACTTGAAGAAATTGCTTAAAATAATTCTTTTCTTTATCTATCATCTGTAATTTCAGCTTAAAAGATTATAAAGTCTCAATGTGTAAAGGATTTTTTAAATCAACCCTAACAAATAGTGTCATAACTTATTTTGAATATATGATAAATATATGTGATACCAAGTGTTGATCAAAGAATTGTTTCATTGAAGTGTTATACATAAATAAATATTAAGAAAAACTAATGAATTGCCCAAATCATACTGATTTTAGATCTAGCTTGGGATTGAATGGCTAGCCAAAGGTAGGATATCCAAAGTGATAGTGGGCACTCTGTGCCATCATTGACACTCTGTGTCACCATATTCAGTGGGCATTCGTACCATAGTTGGCCATTGGCCAAATTTATACAATGGGCATTAAATTGCCAACACTGACTCGTTATCCAAATCTAGGATCCGAGTTCAGTGTGTATGGCCATAAATAAAGAAGTTATCTACATTTAAAATAATATGTTATATGGTTATTGTTAAATTAATCGATTCTGAATTTAATCATGTTTAGTATTTCAAGTTTTAATGAATTTATTAATTTCTTTATTTAATGTTCTAAAAGTGATACTTTCCATAGTTTCTAAATTATTTAATGTTTAGATCTCTTTCCTTTAAATTTTCTTGCATATTGTATATACATAAGCACCACTAAGCTTTGCTTAGCGTGTTAAACTTATTTTCTGACGTGTAAATTAAACAAGAAGAGTTGAAACTGCAGAGTGAGAGATAATCGTTCCTAGTCAACTGCATCACAAAGGTTCAAAGAATAATATTATAAATATTATTTTATGTATAGTTCACATGGCAATACTTTATAATTTTGTATGAAAGTTGTAAAAGTTTGATAGTAGTTTGAGAATTGTAACAATGTAAGTTAACAATAGGAGTTCTTTATAAATTAACAGATATAAGTTTTTAATATAGGTATAATTATAATGATTTCTTTAAAGGTTAACAACTGCATTAATACATAGAAGTATTTTTTGTTTTATTTCTATAATACATATATAGACAAGTGTGAGTATTTAGGTGACATCACCTATGTAGTTAAGTGTATATAGACTATGTAGGGGTTGTTACACAGGATATATTACAACAAATTTTGTCAAGTTTAATGATCAACTAGCAGATTACTATTAAATCTCTCAGAGGGCCAAAAATCAAATTTATTTGTAGCAAGCTTGGAACCTATGATCTATATGCTCCAGCTTAAAGAGAAGTATTTGTAACACCCTTATACCATATATATGTACAATACGTATTTTTAGCATATGTAAAATACGCATATATGGTACAAAAATATTACAGACCGGTGTAATAAAAAATTTTCACATTTCCAATTTAAAATTTCAAATTCTAAATATATAAAAATTAAATAGAATATAAATATTCCTTACTTGTTATAAGAACCCAAAATAAATAATATATATATAAATCTCTGGGAAAAATTCACCAGAGTTTTGTCTGTAATTTGGACACCCTAAAATTTAGCAATTACTCAACCTGCAAAAAGAAAACACTTCCAAATAATTTCCAATCACCATCTCAACCATACTTCTCAATTTCACCAAGTTTCTCAAATATTTATATATATAGATATATATAATTTAAATCACACTTACTCTCCCATTTCAAATACATTGACCCAAACATTCTTTATAATATACAATACGTAAAATCCAAAACATAATTTATTATGCATAAAACTCGAAATGTACAATAACGTAAAAACATATACATGCTGCTGGCAGTGTTTCTGATCTCGATAGCAACTCAAGAAGCTCAACTACAAGTCTAAACCCGACCTAGTCTAGAAGAACTCTCTGGCTCAGCTGGGTCTACCCTATCACCTGAGCGATGAAAACTTTGATAATAACAATAAAACTCAATGCAATACTAATGCACAATGCATATAGATGTCACATCATTCCACATTCTTATATTTTTCAAATATTTCATAATCACAACTCATAACATTAAATTGCTCAATTGTATCACAATTCATGTTTCATATAAAAACAAAGACAAGCATGGGCCCAAAAAGGATCTAATATGCTATTCAAATTTCAAAGTTACTGCTTTAGTCCATAATGACATCATGTGTCTAGCCCCATAGGCAATATATCCATGGATAATGTAACAGCCCCAGTCTCTTGGACCTCAACCCGGCTAGACCCTTAGGCCCCAGTATGTTGGTCCTTAACCCGGCTAGACTGCTACAGTTTTTGAGGCTTACAACCCAGTCTTTTCACCCCAAAAACATCATATTTATCAGCTGGCCTGGCTTACGACCCAGTCTTTTCACCATTCCAGCATTTAGCCCGTAGGAAATCATAGGCATGCCGCCAAACCCAAAACTCTAAAAATTGAATAACATACTTGTAGACCCTTAATTTTTGACCCAGTCCGGTCCAATATATTTTAATTAGTCCAAAATAATTTTTGTGTTGTCTAATATATTTTAATTGGTCCAAAATAATTTTTGTTATCTTAATTAAATAATTTTTGCTTTAGTATCTAATTTTTATTAGTAATAAAAAAATAAATAAATAAAAATAAAAATAAAAAAATCAATGACGAACAAAATGATTTATTTATGATGAATGGTTATTTACTTTTATCAATTTATTTAGATTTCCAAATGTTGTAAGAGGTATGTTTCCACTTGGTGGGTACCTCATTAGTTAAATATTATGTAATTTAAATTGCTTTTCTATTTTAGAACCAATGTAAAGGACATGTTTCTACCTTTCGATGGGTGTCCTATTTAGGCATGGGATGTAAGGACATGTTTCCATCCTTGGATGGGTGTCCATTTATTTGCTTTGTTTTCACATTGCTTTGATTTTAATATAATGATGCTTTCTTTTAATTATTGTGTGTAATATGGATAATGTTGTTATATTTAAGAATTTTATAATATTAAGACCTGTAAAGGAGGCCGGTTCCAATGAACCGGGCGTTGTGGGTGTGCTGGGCCATTTCTCACCTTCCCCACACGTACCCAACTTTCTGAAACCATTAGGGGGTTGGGGATTCCTTAGGAATCGAGTCATCCACCCCTTTCTTTTTCCAAGCCCGTCCGAGTGGCGACTCCATTTTCTCCTGACTTAGGTTCGTGTTTTCTAAGGCCCCGAGCTTAAACAGTGCTGAAGTCACAAGAATCATTCCACTAGAGTGGGGGCAAAAATCCTCGCTCACAGTGGCGACTCCATTGGGGATAAGAGAAGTTGATTCTGTTGGTCTTTATATTATTCTATTCTTTCTTATAATGATATTATCCATTGATTCATTTAGATTGCATCGTGTACGTGAGTTAGAACGCCCATGTTACCCGTGTTATGTTATGTAAGGGATACCATACTTTCACTTAAGGTATGGAGATCGAGCATGGCATAACCACTCATAGCCTTGTACCATTTGGTATATACTTGCTATGGGAACCTAAGCCTTTTTACCCAAAGACTAAAGCTCATGTAATTGGCCTAGTTACTTTCCTTAGGTTTTACACCAAATGCATGTTGTTTGACTATGGTTAGTTTATCTTAGTCTAAATCATGGCTTATCTGGTTTGTCCTTTTTCTAATATGACCTATGTATATTGTAAGCTCAAAATAAACTTTTCTTTAAAGTCCAAAAGACCAAAGCTATTTTCAAAATTTTTCAAGATGGTCTTTGGACATAAGACTTTTCTAAAAACAAATCAAAAATTCTTTGGCCCATGGCCCAAATACTAAGCCCAAAATCCATTTTTCTAAAATCTTTTACAATGGGCTTAGAAACAAAACTATTTTCACCCAACCTTTTCTTACAAAGAGCTTGGAAAAATATTTAGGTCAATTATAAAATACCAAAAATCAATTGTGGGCCTAGTTTACACTAAGAATAAATTAACCATGGGCTTGTTTTTGGCATGAATCATTAGTTACCTTTTTCAAGTGAGAAATTTATTTATAATAAACCTCTTAATTTCGTTTTAATTCAATATAGCATAAAAGCTACCTTAGCTAGTTGAATGGATTAAAACCTAATTAATGGGAATTACTATGAATGGACTTCCATTTTCGAAAGTATAACTATTGGTTGAAACGTCCAAGGGAATTATTCGAAAGTAAGGTACCCCATGTTGGTATTTTGTTAACCATATACCTAGGAAAAGAGACTCACCATTCGTGTATGGATGTTATAAGGTTGGAAGGAACGTCCTATTCATCCTTTTTTGTCTATTGTTTGTGCATACATGCATACATTTGCATCTCATATCATTGATCTTCTCTGTCTCACAGCCCTGGATTACGACAGTTCAAAATCTTACAACAATTCGACCTACGCCGGAGACAAAGTATCTAGCAATGACTCAATCACTTGCTCACCAAAAATAATGGAGCCCGAACAAATTCAAAGGATGGTGGATGAGGCCCTCAACACCAAGATGGAAGAAATAAAAGAGGCCCTAGCTGAGACCATGAAGAACCAATTGACTGTAATCTTAGAGAATCATGCCGAGGCATCTGCTAGCACTAAGAAGCCAAGGGACAAAGGGAAGACTAAAGTTGGTGAAGTGGTTTTTGATGATGAAAAGGTGATCATTGATGATGATGATGATTGGGCTCAATACTACCAAGATGTTCAAGAGAAGAAGAAAGAACTGAAGGTTGTTGAGAAAGCAACTATTGAAAAGACTGAGACATCTGATGTTGAAAAGATGATTGCTGATTTAGAAAAGAAATTTGAGAAGAAGCTGAAAACCGAAGAGATGTCCGAGATCGATAAACTATTTGAGCTAGATGAAGAAGTCCTGTACAAGTTCAAGATGCCATCTTTTTCAAAGTACAATGGTACTGAAAATCCTCATCTCCATGTGAAGCAGTATATCATTGCCATGCTGTCTGCCCGAGCTACTAAGGCTCAAACCCTAAGGTACTTTATGCTCTCATTGGACCCTATTGTCCAAAATTGGTTCAATACCTTAGATGATGGAACACAAAAGAATTGGGAATTGCTATACAAGGCCTTCATCCAGCAATATGGGTATAATGTCGAGTTGGAAGTTACCTTAATGGAAGTGGAGTCCATTAGGCAAAGGTCGAATGAGAACTTTATGGATTATGTGAAGAGATGGAGAAACAAGGCTGCTTTACTCAAGAAGAGGCCTAATGAATCTGATCAAATAAGGATGATTGTGAGAGGGGTGTTGCCTAATCTTCATGAGAGGATGTCTCATACACTCATCTGTGATTTCAAAGACCTTCTCCAAGTTGGTTTGCAAATTAAAGAATGGGAAAGGGAGAAGAGCCATTTTGCAACAAAAAGGAACGAGAAAGGGAGCTATCAATCTGGTAGCCAAAGCATGTAAAAGGCCATCGATGTCAATGCTACTAACCAAGGAACGAGGAGACAATTTTTGGAATTGGGAAAATCGATGTCTTGGGTTCTCAATAAGCTTCAAAGAACGGGATTGCTACAACCCTTAAATCCTCGTCCTTTGCCTAACCCTCTCCCACCTAATGTTGACACTAAAGCATTTTGTCAATTTCACCAAATGCAAGGGCATGAAACGGATAGATGTGTGATGTTGAGACATGAGATCCAAAATCTAATTTATAATGGGAAGCTACCCGAGCCCAATAAGCAAAACACCAAAGACAACCCATTACCAAAATTCAATAAGGTACCACCACCGGCAACCTTCATGATTGGAGGAGGTTTGCATGAGGATTTTTTCATGTCTTCTTTTCAAGATGTGGGTGGAGAAGCAACCAAAGAAGAAGAGGTATTTTGTGAAATTAAACAAGCTATGATGAGTGGAGAAGCAACAATTTGTGTTGTCAATAGGTTTTGGGATTCAAGTGATAGTGATGATGATATTGTATCCAAGAAGGAGGAGTGGACTTGGTTCGAGCCTGAAGAAGATGAAGTAATGAACACTAGATTTGGTAAGCCTTATGCAAGGCCACCACCTAAGGAGGTAGAAACTAATAAGGGGAAGGAAGTTGAATTAGAAGAAGATGATGTTGTGCTCAAGCAATTGAAAAGAACCCAAGCAAGTGTTAGGATTTGGGACTTATTAGCTACTTCTAAAAAGCATCGAGAAACTATGGCCAAAGCTTTAGCTAGTATGCCAATTTCTACCTCCACAATACCGGAGGAGTTAATCAACATCATAAAAATTGGGGAAGTAATGAAATGCAAAGAGGTTCAAGAAAAGAGTGAAGTTAATATGGGAGCAGTTTCTTTTTCGGATGCAGACTTATCGGAGGAGGGGAGAGACCACATCCGCCCTCTCTTTATCAAAATAGAAGTCAAGGGGAAGAAGACTCCATGTGTAATGGTTGATGATGGGTCCGCCATAAATGTTTGTCCACTTAAGATATTACCAAAGCTAGCCATGTCAACAAGAGATCTAAGCCCGACCGAGGTAACGATTCGTGCTTATGACAACAATAAGAGGCATGCCGAAGGGACTTTCAAAGCTGCTATCAAGGTTGGTCCAATTGAATCTATTGTTGAGTTTGTTATTTTAGACATACCAGTTACCTTTGCTTTACTCTTGGGGCGACCATGGTTTCATCCTCTTGGTGGAGTTCCTTCCACCCTCCACCAAAAGATCAAGTTCCCCAACGGAGATGGGACAGTGGTCATTGAAGCTGAAGATAATGAGATTGTTAACGCTCTAATGATTGAGAGGCCTCTCAATGGTTTTCAAGTAGCTGTAATTTCTAATGATGAAGTAGTGGACTCCAAAGTCTTGAATATGATGAAGAACATGAACTACCTTCCCGGAGCTGGTCTTGGAAAGGGTAAAATCGGTTTGACAAAGCTGCCAGACTTTAGAACTCAAACTTCCAAGAAAGGGTTGGGATATGATGAAGACAACGATGTCTAGCCAAAGAAGAGTGAGAAGATGAGCTTCCCACCACTTGAAAAAATCTTTGTCAAGGCTCCAGATATGGGACCACTCCAAGGAAAGCTCGAGCCAATCTTGTTCATGGGTAAGTTAATCCCAGGTTTTGAAATTTTTACAGATGTTGCCAAGCTAGTGGAGCAAGTGAAGAAAGAACTCACCCTTCCAACCAACAAAGAATCTGATCCAAAAGAGAAGAATGAAGCTGTGCAGAAAGCCGAGAAGACTCCGAAGGAGATTGCTGCCCTGGTCGAAGAAAAGTTTGAAGACATCCTACTTTATGATTTTGAGAACAATGATTTTGATTTTAATTTTTCTGCTTTGTATGAGGATGATGATGTTTTCTTTTCCAAAATGAATGCAATAATGTCTGATTTTGATTACTTGTGTTATGTTTCTCCTGATGGTTGCATACATTCAAATAGCAGTTACATGAGCATCTTTAATATTAATTCTGTTAACACACATTCATTAAATTTGGGATCAACCGAAAATCCTAAAAACATTAGCATAGCATCCGACCTTACTCCTGATGAGAGAGAGAGATTTGAAAAAATATTCAAAAAATATGAAGAAGTGTTTGTTGGTCTTATGAGGATATGCCTAGAATAGATCGAGACATAGCCGAGCATCATATTCCAACTCACAATCACATGAAACCTATCAAACAAAAGCTTAAGCGATTACGACCTGAGTGGGCTGAATTGGTTAAAGAAGAGGTCACTAAGCAAATACAAGTGAAGTTCCTTGAAGTTATAGAATACCCAGATTGGCTACCAATATAGTACCCTTGCCAAAGAAAGATGGGAGAATAAGGGTCTGTGTGGACTATAGAGATTTGAACAAGGCTTCCCCTAAGGATGATTTTCCTTTACCTCATATAGATGTTCTCTTTGATAGTGCAGCCTCTAGCATGCTACACTTGTTTGTAGATGGATTTTCCAGATACAACCAAGTGTTAATGGCCTAATAGGATAAAACAAAAGCTACTTTCATTACTACATGGGGTATATTTTGTTATAGGGTGATGTCGTTCGGGGTAAAGAATGCTAGAGCAACCTACCAAAAGGATGGCCACCACACTATTTCATGACATGATGCACAAAGAAGTTGAAGTATATGTTGATGATATGATGGTTAAATCGGATACAAGGGAGCAACACTTTCAAAACTTAGAATTATTCTTCAATAGAGCTTTGAAATATAAGCTAAGATTAAACCCGAAGAAGTGTGTATTTGGTGTTACCTCAGGTAAATTATTGGGACATGTAATTAGTCTGAATGGCATTGAGATTGATCCTGACAAAGTCAAAGCAATCAGGGATATGCCAGCCCCTAAGATGGAGAGAGAAGTTTGGGGATTTATTGGTAAATTACAATACATTAGCATATTTATAGCAAAGCTCACAACAATCTGTGAGCCTATCTTCAAATTGCTTAGAAAGAATCAGCCGGTCATATGGAATGAAGAGTGTCAAAAGGCCTTTGAGTGAATGAAAGAGTATTTATTGAATCCACCTATTTTAAAACCACCTAAACTTGGCAAACCTCTATTACTATACTTAGCAGTAGAAGAAGAGTCGATAGGAGCCATGCTAGCCTAAGCAGATGAGTTAGGGATTGAGCATGCAGTTTACTATTTGAGTAGAAAGCTCCTACCTTATGAAATTAAGTATAGTATCATTAAAAAGACCTGTATAGCCATGGTTTGGTCTTCTAAGAAGTTGCGGCATTACTTTTAATCGTATAGTGTACAAGCAATTTCCAGGTTGGATCCAATGAAGTACTTAAGGGAGACACCCTCTTTGATTGGGAAATATGGTCGATGGTTGCTAATATTAGAAGAATTTGAGATTGAGTATGTAACCAGGAAAATGATCAAAGGTAGAGCGGTGGAAGAATTCCTGGCCCAACAACCGTTATCAGATAGTGAAGAGGTAATCTTGGAATTTCTAGATGAACATTTAGAAGCAATTAAAGTACAAGGGTGGAAAATGTATTTTGATGGAGTAGTGAACAGGAAAGGAGCAGGTTTGAGAGTTATACTAGAATCGCCCGAAGGGGAACTCATCCCTTTAGCCAAAAAATTGAAATTTAGGGCAACCAATAATATGGTGGAGTACGAAGCTTGTATTTTCAGTTTGGAAACCCTAATGATTATGAAGGTAGATAAGGTGGAAGTTTTTGGCGATTCATTGCTAGTAGTATCACAACTAAATGGAGAATGAGAGTTGAAAGAAGAAAAATTAAAACCATACCACCATCACCTGACCATGATGAAGAAGAACTTTAAGGACTGTAGGTTTATACATCTATCAAGAGAAGAAAATCAGATGGCTGATGCCCTGGCCACATTGGCTTTGGTATGGGAAAACCCTGTCAGCTTATTCCTTAAGCCTCTGATCTTGACCAGTTCATCAACTCCTTGCCATGAATATGAAACAATCATGGAAATTGATACAGACCATGATGCGTGGTATGATACTATAAGGCAATTTTTGGAGGAAAGAGAATACCCGCTGGGGGCAACAAAGAAAGAGAGAAGAGCCATAATGCGGTGGTCATTGCAATACATCACATTCCTTGGGGAGTTATATCGAAGATGGCCTGATGGGGTGCATTTGAGATGTTTAAGAAAGCGTGAAGTGGAGCGCATCATGTCAGAAATACATGCGGGAAGTTGCGGTCCTCACATGAGTGGTTTGGCCCTAGTTAAGAAGATTATTCGACAAGGTTACTATTGGTTGACCATGGAGAGAGATTGTATTGAGTTCTTAAAGAAGTGCCAACAATGTCAGATGTATGGTAACTTGAATCACATGCCTCCTGAAGAATTGCATTCAATGTCTTCACCCTGGCCATTTGCCACTTGGGGTATCGACATTATAGGAGAGATACATTCGACAGCTTCAAACGGTCACCGTTTCATTGTGGTAGTAGTAGATTATTTTTCAAAATGGGTCAAAGCTGAATCCTTCAATAAACTGGGTGCAAGCCAAATGGCTAGGTTTATTAAAAAGAACCTCATCTGTAGATATGGGGTCCTGCACAGTGTGATATCAGACAATGGGGTACAGTTTCAAGGAGCAGTTAAGGATTTATTCTCGAAGTACCAAATCCATCATCATATATCCTCTCCTTATAGACCAAAGGCTAATGGTGCCGTAGAAGCAACAAACAAGACAATTAAGAAAATTCTATCCAAGATGACCAAGACTTACAGGGATTGGTTAGAAATGCTTCCCTTTGCTTTATGGGGATATAGGACAAGTGTGCGGACGCCTACTGGAATGGCACCTTTCTCTTTGGTTTACGGGATGGAAGCAGTATTGCCAATCAAAATTGAGATCAAGTCGTAGAGAGTAGTCTTGGAAGCCGAACTGCCTGAAATGGAATGGGTAGCAAGCAGATACACACAGTTAGCTCTACTAGAAGAGAGAAGGTTAAAGGCACTATATCATCACCAATTGTATCAAAAGAAGATAGCTCGGGCCTACAATAGAAGGGTTAAAATCAGAAAATTCAGAGTTGGGGATTTGGTGTTGAAGCAATGTAAGCCTAATGTATCTGATCCAAGAGGAAAGTTCAGCCCTAGCTGGGAAGGGCCATATGTCATGAAACAAGTCATGAACAAAGGTGCGGTGAAGCTATAAGACATAGATGGGAATGAGTTTAGTGAGCCAGTAAACATTGACAGGTTGAAGAAGTTTTATGTATCAAAAATAAAAAGAAAGAGCTCGCTAGGTTGAAACCCCAAAAAGGGCGGCCTAGGAAAAGTTAGAGCAGTCCGCTAGTCCTGAAAACCCGAAAGTGCGGGCTAGGCAACAATTAGGACTAAATGAGAGAAAATTGCCAATTAGAAAACCCAAAAGGGCTAATTGGCAACAGGAGTGATCTTGTGTATGCTGGCTTTATGTTTAGTTGTTCCCCAATTTAATAAAACAGAATTAATGTTAAAATTGTTTTATGTGCACTGTTATAAGTATTCGACCAGAAATGGATGAAATAAATAAACACAATAGCAAAAGGTGATGACAAATTATAAATGGAAAGAAGCATCTTTTATTACTTTAATTATTTTTCATCCTAACGATACACTTTCTAAATTGATAAATGCAAAATCTATGGCAGTCAATAAATGTAACGTGCAGGCTAGCTTTGCCTCAGCCGATCCAAGTAGGCTTTAGTCAAACAAGGCATGTCTAAGTCGGGAGTAAAGTCAAAATTGCAAGGCTTGGCTCCGTACTGACTCCCAAGTCGGCGAGGATCATAGCATGTACCTTGACGAAGAGCAGCAAGGGGAACGTACATCAAGTATGTCCGCATGGTGATACGAGAAATCTTCCACCAAGGTACCAACCAACGGATATTGACTTCAGAGCGTGAGTGGATCCAGTAAACCCAATTAGCATATGAAGAAGCAAGATGGAGTAGCTTCCTAGTAGAATGATGATGTGGCAGGTGTAGACCCTCAATTTTGACCCAATCCGGTCCAATATGTTTTATTTAGTCTAAAATGATTTTTGTTGTCAAATTGGTCCAAAATAATTTTTATTAAATAATTTTTGCTTTACTATCTAATTTTTATTAATAAAAAATAGAATTAAACAAATAAAAGTCAAAAAATAAAAAAAAATTAAAATCAGAGTCGAAAAAATCAGCAACGAAAAAATTGTCGCACGAACCCGTGGTTTCGCCCGCAGGAAATTCATGCGGACGAAATCACTGTGCTATTTCTCACGCAGAAATTTTCTGCCTGCGAAATAGCTTACAGGCCCACTCCGCGCGCGCTGCCGCAGCCAGCTGCAGCAAATTTTTTTGCCAGCGCAGTTTTTCGGCAGCAGTTTTTTTCGGCAGCGCAAATTTTCCGACTCAAATTTTTCGAAACCTAATCCAATTAGGTTTTGGTTTCTTTTTTTTATTAATATTACTTACCTTAACTAATTAGGAATAAACAACCTCAAACCACTATAAATAAGGACCAAAGACAATTAATTTAAGGGAGGCAAAAATCCAAGAGGAGTTTGGAAAATTTGAAACCAAATCAAGGAAGGAAAAGAAGAAATTCAATTCAACTTTCTTCTGGAACAGCAGTAACAAGATTTAGAGGATTCAAAGGCAAAAAAAGCTTGTCTTTGGAGCTAGTTCATCCAAGAAGAATTGTTTTTGGACAAATCATCAAAAGAAGGTATGTGTTAATTAATTTTCTTTAATTTTTTTTATAGTAGCAAATTTATGAAATCAAAATTAAAAACCTTTGAACTTTAATTTAGTTTTTCTAAAGCCAAAAAAAAAACCTTATTTCGTTGGTTTATCTTCCAAAAGGCTTAAAATTGTTATTTTTTTTTCTTCTTAAAAACCTTAAAACTCTAATTGAACATATTCTTCAACAAAACCAAAATCAAATTTTGTTTCTTTCAAAACTTTAAACTTGGTACTTTTTTCCTTCAAAAAGTCTTCTAAAACATCTTTTCTAGTTATAAAAACTTTAATTCACTTGTTTAAATTCATAAAATTCCATAAAATATCAAATTGATTTCCAAATTCCTAAAAATTATTCACCACTCGTGACCCTACTTCCAAAATATCAAATCCAAATTCAACTTCCAAATTTTGAAATAATGAACACTAACCCTTCTAAAACCTTAAACCCTAATTTTTATGAACCCTAATCCTTTTAAAACATTAAAAAACATAAAAACCTAAATTTTACACAGTAGCTTAGGAACCCAATAACCAAAAATCACAAATTAAAGTATTTTAAAGTTTTTAAAACTCTAGTTTCATGATATCATCATTCAAACATTAATTTTGTTAATCTAAGAGTTTTATCAACCCTTTAAAACATAAAACCCTAATTTATTTTAATTCCACAAAAAGTCACAGTAGCCATAATTGGACTTTTATTTGCTTTATTCAATTCCATACTTGATTATGCTTTGATTTATTTCTGATGCTTTAATTTATTTAATTTTAATACTTGATTTATTTAATTTATCATGGATGGATGTTTGTTTTTTATTTTGATTAATAGCTTCGATGAATGATTTATTTATGATGAATGATTATTTACTTTTATCAATTAATTTAGATTTCCAAAAGTTGTAAGAGGTATGTTTTCACTTGGTGGGTACCTCATTGGTTAAACATCATGTAATTTAATTTGCTTTTCTATTTTAGAACCTATGTAAAGGTCATATTTCTACCTTTTGGTGGGTGTCCTATTTAGGCATGTGATGTAAGGACATGTTTCCATCCTTGGATGGGTGTCCAATTATTTGCTTTGTTTGGACATTGCTTTGATTTTAATATATTGATGCTTTCTTTTAATTATTGTGTGTAGTATGGATAATGTTATTATACTTAAGAATTTTATAATATTAAGACCTGTAAAGGAGGTCGATTCCAATGAACCAGGCGTTGTGGGGGTGCTAGGCCATTTCTCACCTTCCCCACACGTACCCAACTTTCCGAACCCATTATGGTGTTGAGGATTCCTTAGAAATCGAGTCATCCACCCCTTTCTTTTTCTCGGCCCGTCCCGATGGCGACTCCATTTTCTCTGGACTTAGGTCTGTGTTCTCTAAGGCCCCAAGCCTAAACAGTGCCGAAGTCGCAAGAACCATTCCACCGAGAGTGGGGGCGAAAATCCCCGCTCACAGTGCCGACTCCACTGGGAATAAGAGAAGTTGATTCCGTTGGTCTTTATATTATCCTATTCTTTCTTATAATGATATTATCCATTGCATCATATTAGTTTGCATCGTGTGCGTGAGTTAGGACGCCTGTGTTACCTGTGTTGTGTTATGTAAGGGATACCATACTTTCACTCAAGGTATGGAGATCGAGCATGGCATAACCGCTCATAGCCTCGTACCATTTGGTATATACTTGCTATGGGAACCTAAGCCTTTTTACCCAAAGACTAAAGCTCATGTAATTGGCCTAGTTACTTTCCTTAGGTTTTACATGCATGTTGTTTGACTATGGTTGATTTATCTTAGCTTAAATCATGGCTTATTTGGTTCGTTCTTTTTCTAATATGACCTAAATATATTGTAAGCTCAAAATAAATTTTTCTTTAAAATCCAAAAGACCAAAGCTATTTTTCAAAACTTTTCAAAATGGTCTTTGGACATAAGACTTTTCTAAAAACAAATCAAAAATTCTTTGGCCCATGGCCCAAATACTAAGCCCAAAATCCATTTTTCTAAAATCTTTTACAATGGGCTTAGAAACAAAACTATTTTCACCCAACATTTTCTTACAAAGAACTTGCAAAAATATTTAGGTCAATTATGAAATACCAAAAATCAATTGTGGACATAGTTTACACTAAGAATAAATTAACCATGGGCTTGTTTTTGGCATGAATCATTAGTTACTTTTTTCAAGTGAGAAATCTATTTATAATAAACCTCTTAATTTTGTTTTAATCCAGCATAGCATAAAAGCTACTTTAGTTGGATAAATGGATTAAAACCTAATTAATGGGAATTATCATGGATTGATTTCCATTTTCAAAAATACAAATATTGGTTGAAACATCCGAGGGAATTATTTGAAAGCAAGATACCCCATGTTGGTATTTTGTTAACCATATACCTAGGAAAATAGACTCGCCATTCGTGTATGGATGTTATAAGGTTGGAAAGAATGTCCTATTTTTATCTGTTGATTGTTTGTGCATACATGCAGACATGCATACATTTTCATCTCATATCATTGATCCTCTCTGGCTCACAGCCCTAGATTACAAAAGTTCAAAAGCTTACGATAATCCGACTTACGCCGGAGACGAAGTGTCTAGCAACGACTCAATCAATTGCTCACCAAAAACAATGGAACCCAAACAAATCCAAAAATGGTGGATGAGGCCCTCAACGCCAAGATGGAAGAAATAAAAGAGGCCATGGCTGAGACCATAAAGAATCAACTAGCCGCAATTTTAGGAAACAATGCCGTAGCATCTGCTAGCACCAAGAAAGTCAAGGCGAAGGCTAAAATTGATGAAGTAGCTTTTAATGATGAAAGGGTGATTATTGATGATGATGATGATGATGATTGGGCTCAATACTACCAAGAGGTTCAAGAAAAGAAGAAAGAACCGAAGGTTGTTGAGAAGGCAACTATTGAAAAGACCGAGACATCCGATGTTGAAAAGATGATTGCTGATTTGGAAAAGAAATTTGAGAAGAAGCTGAAAACCGAAGAGAAGTCTGAGATCGACAAACTATTTGAACAAGATGAAGAGGTCCCTTTTAAATTCAAGATGCCTTCCTTTGCTAAGTATAATGGCACCGAAAATCTTCATCTCCATGTGAAGCAGTATATCACTGCCATGCAGTCTGCTCGAGCTACTAAGACTCAAACCCTAAGGTACTTCATGCTCTCATTGGACCCTGTTGTCCAAAATTGGTTCAATACCTTAGATGATGGAACACAAAAGAGTTGGGATCTACTTTACAAAGCCTTCATCCAACAATACATATATAATGTTGAGTTAGAAGTTACTTTAATGGAAGTGGAGTCCATTAGACAAAGGCCAAATGAGAATTTTGTGGACTATGTGAAGCGATGGAGAAACAAGGCCACTTTATTCAAGAAGAGGCCCGATGAATCCAATCAAATAAGGATGATTGTGAGAGGGGTGTTACCTAATCTTCATGAGAGGATGTCTCATACACTCATCCATGATTTCAAAGATCTTCTCCAAGCTAGTCTACAAATTGAAGAGTGGGAAAGGGAGAAGAATCACTTTTCAATAAGAATGAATGAGAAAGGGAACAACCAGCCTAATAATAAAAGCACACAAAAAGAAGTTGATGTTAATGTAACCGGTCAAGCAAATAGAAGGCAGTTTTCATATCTGGGGAAGCCTTTGTCTTGGGTCTTCGATAAGCTACAAAAGAAAGGGTTGTTACAACCATTGGCTCCTCGACCTTTACCTAGTCCATTACCCCCAAAATTTGATACTAAGGCTTTTTGTCAATTTCATCAGACTCAAGGACATGAGACTGATAGGTGTACCCGATTAAGGCATGAGATCCAAGATTTGATTGATAGTGGCAAGCTACTCGAGTCGGATAAGCCCAATACCAAGGACAACCCTTTGCCTAAATTTGGAAGAGTGCCACCACCAGCAACCTTTATGGTGGGAAAAGGATTGGAAGAAGATTTTGTTTTATCCTCTTTTCAAGATGGGAATGTTAAAGATGTGAAAGGAAAAGAAGCTTAACTCAATGAACTTTCCTTAGCTTGAATATTGCTTTTCAATCTTACTTTATTTAATATTTTGGAACTATTGTGTTTTTCAAATTTAAAGTTTTTTGAATAAATTACTTTCATCAAAATTTTTGTTGGTCTTTGTTAATTTTGGTGCTCAACCAATGAGGAATCTAGCTTGATAATTCATGAAGTAATATATTTATGCATCATGACTTGAATGACTTTACTAGGTGAGGAAATTGCTCTATAGCATTGAGTTATGTATGCTTACTTAGAGAGGGCTCCTGCATAATTACCTTTGTCTAGGTCCTAGTCAGTCTTAGAACATGCTTTGACAAACTTTCGAGGCCAAAATGAACTCTGCTTATTTAAGAGAGAAATGATCTAGGCATTGTTTGGTTAGCCAATAACTAGTATCTACCCAATTAAATATCAATCCCTAGTTGTCCCTTTGAGCCTTCATAAAATTTTAGCTTTCTTTTCATTGGCTTACAAACCCCAATAACCTATCTTGAGTTGTTGTGATACTTTTGACAAGTCTTATGATCACTAAGATGAAGAGGCAAGAAGATCAAAGGAAGTAATGATTAATCAAGATCATGAGGATTGTTGAAGTTTCAAGACCATAAAGATGGTTGAAGTTCTCAAGACCATAAAGGTAGTTGATGTTCTCAAGACCATAAGGGTAGTTGATGTTTTTAAGACCATAAGGGTAGTTGAAGTTTTTCTAATATCTCCAATATATCAAGACAACATCAGAGTAACAAATGATTTATCCTTGTTAAAGGAGATTTATGTTACTCCACTTATCCATTATTGGAAGCCCAAGTTAGTACAAACCAAGACAACTCTTTTTAGAGCAAAAAAAAAGAGAAAAAAAGAAGAAAACAAAAAAAAAACAAAAGAAGAAGAAAAAAAGAAGAAGAAAACAAAAAAAAAAGAAGAAAAACAAAAAAAAGAAGAAAAAAAAAAGAAAAAAAATGAAGAAAGATAAAATCTAAAAAGGTGGTTCAAAAAGCCAACTGAGTTATCTTTTACCTAAGACAACAAAAGGATTCCATTTATGGATTGACTCGAATTGGTCCCAACACAACCAAAGATTCAATCAAAATCAAAGAAAAAGGAGGAAGACCATCCAGTTCTTGAAAGTTCTGTACTTGATAGTACTACAAGAAAGAAGGACAAAATGATAAAAGAAAGGGAAGAGTAAGGAAAGAGAAAGAAAAGGGAAGAGTAAGAAAAATAAAGAGGAAAAAAGGGAAAAGAAGAAAAGAAACAGATTTGGGTCTTAAACTTTTTGCAAGGGCAAAAACTGTCCTAATCAAGATCCAGATTAATGCCAAGAAGATAGAAGGAATTTGGAATCTAGAAAGATTGCTCCCAACTGTCTAAAGTTCCAACAAGAAATTTGTAGTGTGAGGGTTTGTCCATTGTGTCACACCAGCTCCAATCTCAAAATGGCCTCCACTTTAACCCATGTCCCTTATAGACCCCGTTTCAAGCCTATCAAAGACCTGTTGATCTCTCTTGGTAGGTAGAGTCTATTAATAGAGATAGTTTGGATAAGCATGCATATGAGATAGACAATATTTAAACTCAAATGAGATCTTTGGCCAAGCAATGTGTATGTGCCTATCTGAAGTGCAACAGTTTTTGCTTAAATAGAAATGATTCCCGAGTTTAGTACGGTAACTAGGATTGTCATGTTATAGATATATTAATTTGGAAAAATCAAGTCCTGAGGTACATTGACATCGATTTGGCAAAGCCAACATTTGATTTCAAAATCAAAATTCAGAAAAAAAAAAGTGTTTTGTCATACAAAGCCTTCAAGTTAAGGGAAGTTTGTTGAATTGATTATAAGCAATGTCATGAAGAAACTACCAACTGACAAGCTGAAACATAGTTTGAAATGGATACATTCCTGACTCTGCTGCTTAGAGTCTCCACCACTCATGTTTTCAACATCTTGAAGATAAAAGCCAAATGCAAAGCTTTTGATCATTTCAATGCGAGACTTGAACGAGCGTCAAAAAGGAACCAATGAGAACACTTCTGCTAATCACCTCGGTCTGTGAGTCGATGGAACGACTGTAAGTATTATTCATTCATATCATGCATACATGAGCATATTACATCGCACTTTCTTGTCTTAAAGATAAGAAATGTGTGCTTACGCAAAGAACTAGACAAGAAAAACATCAATCAAAGCTTGCATGAAGGAAAAAATCCTTTGGGGGCAAGGAGAGGATATAAGATCCAATCAAAATTGGAGAAAAAAGGAAAAGCAGTTGCAAGGGAAAAGTGGTTAAAGTGCAAAAACTCCCTTGGAAGATCAAAATGAGGAAAGAAGAACATGGATCAAGCAAGACATGGCCAAACCAAATCAAGCTTGGCCGTGTCACCTCAAAGGAAATCTTGGCAGAACATGACACGGGCAGGAGACACGGCCAAGCCACTGGTCGTGTCTCACCTAAAGGGCAAAGCCAAGAAAGACAAAGCAAAGAGAGAAGCGAAGCAGTAGGTGACACTTGCAGGTGACACGGCCAAGCCATTGGCCTTGTCACATGACACGGCCAAGCCACTGGCCTTGTCACATGACACGGCCATAAGCTTGGCCGTGTCCCATCCTAAGCCAAGAATAAAGAAGAACCAAAGAAAAAACACAGAAGCTGACACACCCAGGGGACACGGCCAAGCCACTGGCCGTGTCACTCCTGTAATATCCCTAAGTGTGCTTAGAAGTTATGATAATGTTGTTATTATTGAATTGAGTGTGTGATTGATAAGTGGTAATTATGTTGTTTGAAGAAAAGCATTGTGTAGAGTGAAGTGTATATGTTGTGTATATGGTCATATATATATAATATAAGTTGGTCAAAGGGCTTGGTCAAGGGAAGAGGATATTTTATTTGTGATTGTGAAATTACCAACATGGGCTTGTAAAAGACAAAGGTTTAGTTATATGGTTGAGGGTAGTTTAGTAATTTTCTTTTGGAAGGGTATTTAATGCCTATTGACTTTGTGTTTTCTTCATCATTTCTTCTTCTTCTTCTTGTTGATGGCCGGCTCACTCAAAGACAAAGGAAAGCAAGAGAGCAAGTGATGATTTTGGAATTTTAAGCTCAAAAGTGAAGGAAGATCTCAAGTATACAAGTTGGAATTTCAAGAATTTCATGATTTTAGTAAGTTTTCTCTTGTTTGCCTTTGTTATTTTTGAAGATGTGTGTGAGTTGAGTTAGGGTTATTGATAGTATGATTAAGTGTGTTGATGATTTGTTGATTAGAGTTGAAATTGATTTTAAAATAAGAAGTTAAATTGGTGTTGGTGATGGAAGAGTAAGAGTTGTGTTTAGTGAATATTTTTCTGTTTTACAATTAGTAAAGGCTGTGACTTGTATGATTTTTAATTAATTATAGAAAAATGTTCTTGAAGTGAATTTTTGATATGTTGTGCCTCTATGAGTCTAGAATGACTGAAAAATATGTTGATTCGATTTTGTAATGGTTATGAGTTTAGAAAGATTATTTTTATTAGACCTGTTCCAGCAGGTACCTTAACTGAGACAGCTATATTTCGGGATTTTTAATAAACTGTAGAAAAATCATATCCAATTGAATTTTGGATATGTTGTTGCTTAGTGAGTCTAGTATTTGAGAAAAATAATTTGGAACCACGTTGATTGAATTTGATTTATGGAATTCACAAAGTTCAGAACTGCTGCCAGGATGCAGGGCAATTGGGGCAGTCTGGTTAGGTGAACTATTTGACCAAGATTTTGTGTTCAGTTTGATCTGAAATTTTAAAGGAATGATTTTAAGATACAAAACTAAATTCTGTAAAAATTTTAGAATTTTTAGTCAAGTAGATTATTTTATACAATTTTTCAAAATAAGGATAAAATGGAGTCTAAAACCAGAATGTACTATTCATATGGTCATTTTGCTTATATTCCTTTTGGATTAGGTTGTGAAGAGGTTGAATTGCCCTAATTTGTGAAGTGAAGAACTATTGAGTGGAGAAGAGTTTAGAGTGGTGTGAAATGTTATTAAGGTAAGTATCAATGTTGCATGATTGCATTGTTAATGCATATCACTAATGTATTTTGATGTGTTTATATCATTAATGATATGTATATATAATTGTGTTATGGGAAAATGAAAGATGTGAATGATTTGATGAATATTAATGTATGAGAATACAATTGATTGAGTATAATTAAATAATGTTAGGTAAATTATTACATTGTTAATCTAATGTGACTTGTATAGTGTGAAAGAGAAGAGGATCATTCAACAAGGTATGAGCTATGCAAATTTATTATGATAAACACTTTTATGAAGAATTACTTTAATGTACTTTGTAATGTTATAGCAATGATGCTATATGTATAATGTGAATCATGTGATTGAATAATGATATGTTCATTTGGTTAATGTAATTGATGTTGAGTATTATAATGATGATGCACATGATACTATATGAACAATACTATGTTTTGTGTATTATGAATCTTGTGAATTGTATTGTGCTATATGAATAAGGTACTTTGTAATGTTATAGCAATGATGTTATATGTATCATATGGATTGAGATATGATATGTTGTGAAGCCATTGTAATTGGCCATGATGATTCAAATGTGAGATGAAGCCATTGTGATTGGCTATGATGATCTAATTGAAAGAAATAAGGCATGTTTGCCTAGATGATAATGAACATTGAGATTGAAATTGATAATGAAACAATAAGTGAAATATGTGTTTAATGTGTTATTCAGTCTTCAGAGTTCTGGGTTTGGAGGCATGCCTATAAAATGAAAAAGGTAACAGTCTTGCCGGGTTGAGGATCTCTTCAAATTGAGTTGAATTGAGGTCCAAGAGACTGGGTCTGTTACACTATGAGAATTGTGAATATGAAATATATGATTGGTAACAGTCTTGCCGGGTTGAGGATCTCCTCATGATGAGTTGATGGTCCAAGAGACTGGGTCTGTTACACTATCCATGGATAGAAATATTGATATATGATGCCTATGGGCTTGATGATTATGATTATAGACCAAAGCAGTAACTCTGAACTCTGAATAACATAGTGGTGTCTGTTGGGCCCGAGTCTGTCTTTGTTGTCAATGTGATATACAAATGTTGAAAGAAATGGATAATGAAATCTTTGGTATACTTCATTGGACATGTGATTGATGATATGTAATATGTGCATTGAAATATTGATTATGAGCACTAGTGATGAATCATTAATGTTGAATTGTGAATAAAGAAATGTTATGATTGGTATGATGTATAATGTGTGTATTAGCATTGATTGTGAATTCAATTGATGAATTGTGGTTGATGACAATGATTGTCTTAATTGGAAATGTGACTTATGATTAGTATGATGTATAATGTGTGTATTGAGATGTTGATTGTGAATATTAGTGATGGGTTGGACTTGGTAGAAATGTTATGTTTATATGTGTATAAGATAGGAGATTAGTTGAAAGATATGAAAGGTGCAAATGAATAGGGATAAACTTAATAAGAACTAAAGGTATATGGAATTGAGATATCTTTATATGTTAGTGTTTCCATGATATATGTTTGTATTTTATATTTGTACTACTAAGCTTTCGAGCTTAGCGCGGATGTATTATCGCGCAGGTAGCTTGGTGGAAGATATGAAGTCTTTTGGTATGCCACGAGAAGAGTAAGATTTTGTCGAGACCAACTAGAGGGTAATGCATACATGTATCCACTTTAAGTATGTTATATTATATGTATAAATGAAGTTTTGATAAAGACAATAATTTTTAAGTGTTCTTTAAATTGACATATTATGGTTTGAATTTTGTTACAGGTATTGAAAGGTAAAAAGAAAAGTGGCATCCTTATACTTTATATACTTACTGTATGTATACTAGGTATATGTATAGTATTTATATGGAGTATTGGGGTGTTATAATTATTTTGGTATCAGAGCTTAGGTTCGAGATTCTCGGCCTAAGTAAAATTAAAAAGAAAAAGTTTTGAAACGCTTAAAATGAATTAAAAAGAAGAGTTTTTAAAATGAAATTTGTAATACATGCATATGCATTCACACCTAGGTTGGTCTCGGAGGTGGCATTATATGATTTATAGTATATCTGTGTTATATGAGATGGATGTTAATGTGTGAATGATATGATGTTATGAGAAAATTGTTTTGTTGTAATGTGAGATGTTAAGGCATGATTACTTAACTTGCTTGTGAAAAAAGAAATGAATTTAAAAAAAATATTGATAAGTTTAATGAACGGACCTATCTGTCTCCTGCGGAACCATGCGGACCCATTGGAATGGGCAACCGAACTTGGACAACCGACCTGGATGGGAAAAGGTATGTTACTGATAATGTTATACGTGCCTATCTGCCTCCTGCGGACCCTTGGGATTGAAGGGCAACCGACCTGGTTGGGGAAGGGTACGTATATAAAGTCATAGTTGTTGGCTATAATGATAAATTTAAATGAGTATAATGAATGATATGAATTTATATAAGTCTAATTGATAATTAAAAATGGAAATTTATGCAAGTAAAGTGAAGTGTTAAATGTGTTGAAGCATAAAGAAATGAAAAGGAAAATAATATTGAATGAGTTGATTAGTAAAGACAAGGTATGATTATTTAAAGTTTGGGGTATATATATAAAGTTAAGGTATTATTTAAAGGAAAAAGAGATGATATTGGTTATGTAAGAATATAAATTGGTATGGTTATTTTAATGTAAACATTGTGAATTCAAGGTTAGAAATGTGAGATGCTTGGATATTGTGAAAGCTCATGGTAATGGTAATAATATGTGATATTTGAGATTTTTCGAAATGAGCTTAATAATTGGGGAAGAAATATGTGTTGATATTGCTTTATGATATATATATATATCCGAGATGTTTTTAAAGTTGATTTTAAGAAAAGATGAGTTTGGTAAATTGAAGGTTTAAGCGAAGTAGTAAGTTGAAAAGTTAAAGTTCTACTAGAAACTGATAAAGATTGATTGGATATTGATGGTTTAATGTATATTCAATACCTGAGCCAGGTGAAATGATTAATATTACACATGAAAGTATTATGAATTAAGTAATGTGATTGATGGTATGAGAATTTGTTTTGAAGTAAAAAGAGAAATAGATAAGCAAATGAAAAGGAGCTATTTTAAGTTATTTTATTGCAAAAAAAAAATGGATATGGAAGTATATTAAATGTTTTTTTTAAGATGAAAGTAAAAGAGATGTCACATTGGGAATGTGACCAAGATGGATGTGAAGTGTTATTATAGTCAGAATATATATTTGTAGTGTGATTAAATACTTTTTATCATATTGGAAGAATGAGAATAATAGTATTTAAAAGAAAGTGATAAACACTAAATTTGTAGTGAATGTATGAAAAAGGAAAATAAAAATCAGAGCATATAATTAAGTGTATAGGAGCTATTAGGCTCAATGTGTATATTATTAGGTGTAATGTACATATGTATAAATATATAAGTAATATATATATATATATACGTTGAATGGTAAACAAACGGATATAAAGATGATATATTAAATGCATTTCAAAATAAAGGTGAGAGAGATGTCACCTTAGTAAGGTGACTAAGAATTTGTGAAGTATTATTATGGTTAGGAAATATATATGTGTTGAGTTGATAAATAATTTAAGTTATGTCAAAAAGGGGTAAGAATGATGTTGATTAAGGAAAAGTAATAAATGTTAAATTGTGTTAAAGATATGTAAAAGAGGAATTATATATAATTGTATGACTATGTGTATACATGTATGGAAAATGTGGAATGAGCTTTTCGATATGAATGTAAATGAAAATGTAAGAAATGTGGAAAGCAAGTCATATTGTGAATGTGACCTAAGTATGTGAATGTGATATAATTATTTGTTTAGTGGTGTGGAGAATAATAGGGCATGTATCAGTGGATCTATGAGAGAATAGGTTTTAACCTATGTAGAGTTAGATTATGGGATGAAATGGAGAGTGAGAAAGGACTCAAGTAACACTAGAAGATGAAATTGTTATGATAATAACTGAGTTAAACTATCATATAATGTTTCTTGGATTAAGGATTTTGTTTGTAGAAATTCTATATGTATAAGTATATAATAAAAAGGAAAGTATACTGTATGAAAAGTGTTACAAGAGATAAATTAGAAGTGGAGTAATAAATGGAATTTGTATATGATTAAATGTTGTGTATAAAGATGTTATAGATAATATTATTGATGTGAGTTAGACTAATGATAATCGTATGTTCAAGAGAAAATTTATGGAGATGGAGTTGAAATGTGTTAACTCTTGGTGTAGTAAAAGTGTGGAGAATGGATATATAATTCTTGTGATACAACTAAATAGTGTAATTAAAAAGTTTGGATACAGAATAATCGAGAAACAGTATTGATTTATGAGTTACAGGTGTGTGACCATTCATCTCCTATGGCTATATGATTTGGTTAGTATGTGTAGCCGGTTAATTTTAGTATCCATAAATTTGGGACTGAGACAATATGACTGTAGTACAAATTGGTGAGATTGAAAATTTTGTTTAAGAAGCATAGTTAGAAAGTTATTATAAGATTTGGTGGGAACTATACTAATATGATTTGAAGTGATTTGTTATCATAATAATTTGATTGAATATGGATTGGGAGAGATCAAGAAATTGTATATAAGTTTGCCCTAATTGAATTAGATCATATATACATATATGAATATGGTGCAATTTCATGATAAGTTAAATAAATTAATCATTGGATGGAATTGAACAAGATGGGAAAGTGGATATATTGTGTAAGATAAATCAATTGATCTGGATTGGATTAAGATTATGAATTATTCTTGAGATTTAATATCTATAGTTGTATTAAGAATGTAATTATTTACATGGCAATGTATATGATGTAAAATATTAAAGTGTGAATGGACATGAATGAATGGAGTCATAGTAGTTATAAATCAGGATAAAAAGGGAAAAGATTGGTTATTTATAAAATAAGTTGAAAGGTAATGTATTAATATGTAAGTTAAGAGAAAAGTATGCTAAAGAGGTAACTCCATTTGTGGAAAATAAGGATCTTGTTATCCATTGAGGGATTGATAAATGTCTATTTAGACAGTGATTGTAATGATGGGATAATTAATGCTAAGACATAACCAATGATTTTTAAGGTTAAAGTTAAAAGAGTAATCATAAAGAGATGAAGGAACAATATATATTAAATATAAAGATTGGATGAAGTATAAGTGTACTATAAAATGATCTGATTCTGGTATAAAGATAGTAATAGGAAGTGTAATAAGTTCTTTTGAATGTTTGATCAATGAAGTAACAAGATATATAAACCTATAGAATGATGAGTTATGGAATTTAAAGAAGATTGTTGATTCTATAGGAAAGAGTTGAAGTTATATGATTTGGTGACATAGTAACTTAAACATATAATTAACTTCATATGGAAGTTAAGATAGTATGTTGTTAAGAATCAATTGTTACGATATTGATAATTTCGAGGACGAAATTTTCTTTTTAGAGGGCGAGAATTGTAATATCCCTAAGTGTGCTTAGAAGTTATGATAATGTTGTTATTATTGAATTGAGTGTGTGATTGATAAGTGGTAATTATGTTGTTTGAAGAAAAGCATTGTGTAGAGTGAAGTGTATATGTTGTGTATATGGTCATATATATATAATATAAGTTGGTCAAAGGGCTTGGTCAAGGGAAGAGGATATTTTATTTGTGATTGTGAAATTACCAACATGGGCTTGTAAAAGACAAAGGTTTAGTTATATGGTTGAGGGTAGTTTAGTAATTTTCTTTTGGAATGGTATTTAATGCCTATTGACTTTGTGTTTTCTTCATCATTTCTTCTTCTTCTTCTTGTTGATGGCCGGCTCACTCAAAGACAAAGGAAAGCAAGAGAGCAAGTGATGATTTTGGAATTTTAAGCTCAAAAGTGAAGGAAGATCTCAAGTATTCAAGTTGGAATTTCAAGAATTTCATGATTTTAGTAAGTTTTCTCTTGTTTGCCTTTGTTATTTTTGAAGATGTGTGTGAGTTGAGTTAGGGTTATTGATAGTATGATTAAGTGTGTTGATGATTTGTTGATTAGAGTTGAAATTGATTTTAAAATAAGAAGTTAAATTGGTGTTGGTGATGGAAGAGTAAGAGTTGTGTTTAGTGAATATTTTTCTGTTTTACAATTAGTAAAGGCTGTGACTTGTATGATTTTTAATTAATTATAGAAAAATGTTCTTGAAGTGAATTTTTGATATGTTGTGCCTCTATGAGTCTAGAATGACTGAAAAATATGTTGATTCGATTTTGGAATGGTTATGAGTTTAGAAAGATTATTTTTATTAGACCTGTTCCAGCAGGTACCTTAACTGAGACAGCTATATTTCGGGATTTTTAATAAAATGTAGAAATATCATATCCAATTGAATTTTGGATATGTTGTTGCTTAGTGAGTCTAGTATTTGAGAAAAATAATTTGGAACCACGTTAATTGAATTTGATTTTTGGAATTCACAAAGTTCAGAACTGCTGCCAGGATGCAGGGCAATTGGGGCAGTCTGGTTAGGTGAACTATTTGACCAAGATTTTGTGTTCAGTTTGATCTGAAATTTTAAAGGAATGATTTTAAGATACAAAACTAAATTCTGTAAAAATTTTAGAATTTTTAGTCAAGTAGATTATTTTATACAATTTTTCAAAATAAGGATAAAATGGAGTCTAAAACCAGAATGTACTATTCATATGGTCATTTTGCTTATATTCCTTTTGGATTAGGTTGTGAAGAGGTTGAATTGCCCTAATTTGTGAAGTGAAGAACTATTGAGTGGAGAAGAGTTTAGAGTGGTGTGAAATGTTATTAAGGTAAGTATCAATGTTGCATGATTGCATTGTTAATGCATATCACTAATGTATTTTGATGTGTTTATATCATTAATGATATGTATATATAATTGTGTTATGGGAAAATGAAAGATGTGAATGATTTGATGAATATTAATGTATGAGAATACAATTGATTGAGTATAATTAAATAATGTTAGGTAAATTATTACATTGTTAATCTAATGTGACTTGTATAGTGTGAAAGAGAAGAGGATCATTCAACAAGGTATGAGCTATGCAAATTTATTATGATAAACACTTTTATGAAGAATTACTTTAATGTACTTTGTAATGTTATAGCAATGATGCTATATGTATAATGTGAATCATGTGATTGAATAATGATATGTTCATTTGGTTAATGTAATTGATGTTGAGTATTATAATGATGATGCACATGATACTATATGAACAATACTATGTTTTGTGTATTATGAATCTTGTGAATTGTATTGTGCTATATGAATAAGGTACTTTGTAATGTTATAGCAATGATGTTATATGTATCATATGGATTGAGATATGATATGTTGTGAAGCCATTGTAATTGGCCATGATGATTCAAATGTGAGATAAAGCCATTGTGATTGGCTATGATGATCTAATTGAAAGAAATAAGGCATGTTTGCCTAGATGATAATGAACATTGAGATTGAAATTGATAATGAAACAATAAGTGAAATATGTGTTTAATGTGTTATTCAGTCTTCAGAGTTCTGGGTTTGGAGGCATGCCTATAAAATGAAAAAGGTAACAGTCTTGCCGGGTTGAGGATCTCTTCAAATTGAGTTGAATTGAGGTCCAAGAGACTGGGTCTGTTACACTATGAGAATTGTGAATATGAAATATATGATTGGTAACAGTCTTGCCGGGTTGAGGATCTCCTCATGATGAGTTGATGGTCCAAGAGACTGGGTCTGTTACACTATCCATGGATAGAAATATTGATATATGATGCCTATGGGCTTGATGATTATGATTATAGACCAAAGCAGTAACTCTGAACTCTGAATAACATAGTGGTGTCTGTTGGGCCCGAGTCTGTCTTTGTTGTCAATGTGATATACAAATGTTGAAAGAAATGGATAATGAAATCTTTGGTATACTTCATTGGACATGTGATTGATGATATGTAATATGTGCGTTGAAATATTGATTATGAGCACTAGTGATGAATCATTAATGTTGAATTGTGAATAAAGAAATGTTATGATTGGTATGATGTATAATGTGTGTATTAGCATTGATTGTGAATTCAATTGATGAATTGTGGTTGATGACAATGATTGTCTTAATTGGAAATGTGACTTATGATTAGTATGATGTATAATGTGTGTATTGAGATGTTGATTGTGAATATTAGTGATGGGTTGGACTTGGTAGAAATGTTATGTTTATATGTGTATAAGATAGGAGATTAGCTGAAAGATATGAAAGGTGCAAATGAATAGGGATAAACTTAATAAGAACTAAAGGTATATGGAATTGAGATATCTTTATATGTTAGTGTTTCCATGATATATGTTTGTATTTTATATTTGTACTACTAAGCTTTCGAGCTTAGCGCGGATGTATTATCGCGCAGGTAGCTTGGTGGAAGATATGAAGTCTTTTGGTATGCCACGAGAAGAGTAAGATTTTGTCGAGACCAACTAGAGGGTAATGCATACATGTATCCACTTTAAGTATGTTATATTATATGTATAAATGAAGTTTTGATAAAGACAATAATTTGGAAGTGTTCTTTAAATTGACCTATTATGGTTTGAATTTTGTTACAGGTATTGAAAGGTAAAAAGAAAAGTGGCATCCTTATACTTTATATACTTACTGTATGTATACTAGGTATATGTATAGTATTTATATGGAGTATTGGGGTGTTACAACTCCCATCTTCAAAGAACAAAGAAGACCCGATCTCAAAGGATGAAGATCCATTTTCAAGGGTGAAGACCCGATCTCAAAGGATGAAGATCCATTTTCAAGGGTGAAGACCCGATCTCAAAGGATAAAGATCCATTTTCAAGGGTGAAGACCCGATCTCAAAGGATGAAGATCCATTTTCAAGGGTGAAGATCTGATCTCAAAGGATGAAGATCCATTTTCAAGGGTGAAGACTCAATCTCAAAGGACGAAGATCCATTTTTAAGGGTGAAGACCCAATCATAAAGGATGAAGATCCATGAAGATCCATTTTGATGGTGAAGAATCACATTGCATAAAACAGCCGGAGCAGTCAGACTTCTCAAATGATAAAAGGTCAGTCAAACTCAATCTCGGGTCGAAGCACCCATTCTCGGGTCCAAGTACCCAAGCTCGGGTCCAAGTACCCATTCTCTGGTCCAAGTACCCAAATCAAATCAATTTTGGGTCCATGTACCCAATCTCGGGTCGAAGTACCCAAATTAAATCAATCTCTGGTCCAAGTATCCAAATCAAATCAATCTCGGTTCTAAGTACCCAAATCAAATCAATCTCAGGTCCAAGTACCCAATACCGGGTCCGAAACCCAAATTTTCCTTTGGTCCAGAACCTAGAATTATCCTTGAGTCCAGAACTCGAATCGGGTTCAGAACCCAAATTTTTCTTAGGTCCAGAACCTAGAATCTCCCTTGAGTCTAAAACTCGAACCGGGTCCAGAACCTAAATTTTCCTTAGGTCCAGAACCTATAATTATCCTTGAGTCCAGAACTCGAACCGGGTCCAGAACCCAAATTTTCTTTAGGTCCAGAACCTAGAATTATCCTTGAGTCCAAAACTCGAACCGGGTCCAGAACTCAAATTTTTCTTAGGTTCAGAACCTAGAATTTCCCTTCAGTCCAGAACTCGAACCGGGTCCAGAACCCAAATTTTCCTTAGGTCCAGAACCTAGAATTATACTTGAGTCTAGAACTCAAACCAGGTCCAGAACCCAAATTTTCCTTAGGTCCAGAACCTAGAATTATCCTTGAGTCCATAACTCGAATCGGGTCCAGGACCCAAATTTTTCTTAGGTCCAGAACCTAGAATTATCCTTGAGTCCAGAACTCGAACCGGGTCTAGAACCCAAATTTTCTTTAGGTCAAGAACCTAGAATTATACTTGAGTCCAGAACTCGAATTGGGTCCAAAACCCAAATTTTCCTTAGGTCTATAACCTATAATTATCCTTGAGTCCAGAACTTGAACCGGGTCCAGAACCCAAATTTTTCTTAGGTCAAGAACCTAGAATTATCCTTGAGTTCAGAACTCGAACCGGGTCCAGAACCCAAATTTTTCTTAGGTCCAGAACCTAGAATTTCCCTTGAGTCCAGAATCCAAATTTTCCTTAGGTCCAGAACCTAGAATTATCCTTGAGTCCAGAACTCGAACCGGGTCCCAAACCCAAATTTTCTTTAGTTTCTAGAACCTAGAATTATCCTTGAGTCCAGAACCCGAACCGGGTCCAGAACCCAAATTTTCCTTAGGTCTAGAACCTAGAATTATCCTTGAGTACAGAACTCGAACCAGGTCCAGAACCCAAATTTTCCTTAGGTCCAGAACCTAGAATTATCCTTGAGTCCAGAACTCGAACAGGGTCCAGAACCCAAATTTTTCTTTGGTCCAAAACCTAGAATTATCCTTGAGTCCAGAACTCGAATCGGGTCTAGAACCCAAAACCTCAACCGTTTCATCAAAAATTAAGTCTTATTGCTTTTCACTCTCTTTCACTAAGGTTTCAGATCATTCAAGCAGGGGGTAAACTGTAGACCCTCAATTTTGACCCAATCCAGTCCTATCACTACAAAAATATTCGGCATTTGCGACGAAAATCTGCGACGGACAAGTTTCCGTCGCAAATTTGCTACGGATCTGCGACGGATTTGCGACGGAAGGACAAGTCAGAGGAATTTTGAGCAACTGGTCGCAAATCCGTTGCAAATCCGTCGCAAATCTGCGACGAAAATCATTCCGTCGCAGATTTCCATCGCAAAAGTTGGCGCGGAAACTTGGCACGAGAGAGAAAACACTAAAGAAGCAATTTGCAACGGAGATCTGCTACCGTCTATTACCGTCGCAAATTTCACTATAAAAATATTCGGCATTTGCGACAGAAATCTGCGACGGATATGTTTTCGTCGCAAATTTGCTACGGATCTGCGACGATTTTGGGACGGAAGGATTAGTCAAAGGAATTTTGAGAAATTGGTCGCAAATCCGTTGCAAATCCGTCGCAGATCTGCGACGAAAATCATTCCGTCGCAAATAATCGTCGCAAAAGCTGGCGCGGAAACTTGGCGCGAGAGAGAAAACACTAAAGAAGCAATTTGCAACGGAGATCTGCTACCGTCTATTGCCGTCGCAAATTTCACTATAAAAATATTCGGCATTTGCGACGGAAATCTGCAACGGAAAATTTGCGTCATAAATGTGCGATGGATCTGCAACGCATTTGCGACAGAATAATAAGTTGAATTAATTTTGAGAAAGCCGTCGCAAATCCGTAATAAATCTGCGATGGATTTTTGTTCGTCACAAATTTCGTCGCTAAAGTTGGCGGGATTATTCCCTCCGTGAATTTTCGTGGAAAATTTGTACCTTCGCAGATTCGTTGCAAATTTGCTACCCATTTGCTACGGATTTTCGACGAAAATAAAATTTGACTATATATGTATCCGTCGCAAATCGGTGGCAAATCTGTAGCAAATTTGCCACAGAAAATAGCCGTAAAAAATTTTGGTCGTAAAACTAAAAGGAAATTTTTAGTGGGAGCCCAAAAAAGAAATTATAATTATTTGAAATAAGTTAGAAGACTTATTTTATATAAAAAAAATACTAATTTTTGTTTTTTACATAATTTCGTTATAGGCATTTTATTTTATCTCATTTCTCTGCATTTATCGTATAGCATGAATGATATATTTAAGTATATATGTTTAATTATTTTAAAGCATATTTTGATTTCAACAATTCGATTTATTTGTATAGCTTCATTTAAATATTTTATATATTACATTAATATTAATTTAATAATTTATAATGACAAATTAAATTTACTTGTTATTATCACTAATATAAAATTTTAAATTAGTATTTAATTTTTTTTTGTGCAATTCATTATCTTAAAGTGGAGTATGATAGAATCATATTCGTAATTCAAATTTACGAATTATTTTATTAAATTAAAATGATATTTTTATTAAGTAATCTACGTATTTAGTGGTTATAATAAATACTTATTAGTTATTAAGCAATAAACAGTACTAATAGTACTAATAATATAATGAATTGTGTTTTGTAAATTAAAATAGTAAAATTAATAGTATAACATATTAATAGTATAAAATTATATTTTATTATACTAATTTACTTTCTAATATTTATCATCATATAAATAATTAAAATATATTTTAATTTAACTTCAAAATAAAATAAATATAAATATAGATAATTCTGATTTTTTTAAGAAACTATATTGTATAACACAATTTATATTTTTTAAAAAAAATATTGTTTTTTTATATGCACTTGATATATTAAATATATAATCTATGTCTATTTAAAAATAAAATATATTTTTTAATAAATTAAATATATATTTGAAAAAATGATATTTTTAAAGTTAACAAAGAAAATTGAATTTTTGATATATTTTCGAAGGGTAATGTATGAAAGGTTTTACTGCCTAACCTAATCTCAGAATCCTCACTCTCCTATTTGCGCCGCTCCCTCACTTCTCCTCTCTGCAGTAACCAATCATCTTCATCTCCGCCCACCATCGCAGCTCGCCATCTTCATCTCAGCCTCCTCTCGCCTTCACAGAGAGGTCACCGCCGTCATCGCCACCTCCATCTTCATCTCAGCCTGCTGGTATGTCCTCCACACACCCCCCCACACACACACATTTTGAATCATTTGGATTGTAGCAGTACAAATCTCCATTTTGAATCTGACTCTTTATTAGCAGTACAAATCTCCATTTCGAATCAACCTTGGCTATTACTCCCTAAAAGAAATAAAATAAATTTATGATGATGTCCCAGCGACCAAACTTATTCTATGTTAAGTCCAAAAGATTTATAAACGCTTCAACCATAAAACAACTCTCCAGTTCTCAGACCCCAAATTAACTCCTCCATTCAGTGTTTGGTAGCCATGGAATTGGTGAAGAGAGCTTTGGTTCTGCTAACGCTATTAATAATGTCATTAATGTCTCAGGTGATCGATACTGTTGTTTACAAGGTTGGCGATTCTACTGGTTGGACCACCATTGGTAATATTGACTACAACAGTGGGCAGCTACTAAAACTTTCCAAGTTGGTGATGTAATTGGTATGAATTAACCTCTTTGTAAATCATTTTTCACTTTGTATTAGAAATTTGATCTGGGTTTCTCGTTTTTAATTTGTTTTGATTATGTATAGCCTTAATGTTTTCTTAGATCTTTGTTTCTAGCTTTTGTAATTCTTGATAAAACTCTTTTCTAGTTCTGTGATTGTTCAATATGTTGCTACAATTTTACTTTTTTTTTGTATTAAACTTTTAACTGGATTTGAATTCACAACCTCTTCGAACTATGCAATGCAAAATCAAAACTAGTGTGTGATGAAACGAAAGCTTCTTGTTATTTTTCACATATAACAAACAATATGATAAATGTAAGAAAAGAAACTTGCATATTTTATTATTCATAAAACCTTACATATTTATAATAAAAACTTAACAAACAAAATCACAATCCAATCATAAAATCAGTGTAGCATATTCAGTTTCTGGTTTTTCCTCTGCACTGGGGAAATTCCTCTTATTTTCATTTTGCAATTAAAATGTTTCTTGTGTTGATATTGGTTTATTTTTTGAACAATGCCAGGGGCTGTTGGAATTCACAGTTCAGGATTCAGAGACTTCCTGTTGAAGCCAGAGCTTCTTCGAGCCATTGTAGATTCTGGATTTGAACATCCTCCAGAAGGCAAATTCTTTTGACTTGTCTTTATATAATATAATTTTCTTTTTCTCAATTATTCTTTTGACTTCAACTAATATGAACTGAATCTTTTTCTCTCACTAAGGATCAGTATAATCAACTCATGGCTTTAATCAATCATTTTTCTGTTGTTCAACATTCAGCAGTTGTTAATTCTACTCGGACAGTTGCAGTTGCTTCTTCTCATTATGCCAGTACCTCTGATGCTTCTCCTACTAGTATATCTTTTTCTGTTATTGGAAGTTTAGTTTTTCCATCAGTTAATTGGATTTTAGATACCGGTGCATCAGAACATATCATTTGTGATAAGTCTCTCTTGATCAACTGCAAGCCTACTGTAGATTCTTTTGTTTTTCTTCCAAGTGGAAATCAAGTTCAAGTTACTCATGTTGGATCTATTAGATTAAATTTCGATATCCTACTTCAAAATGTCTTGTGTGTTCCATCATTTGCTTATAATATGATTTCAGTTAGTAAGATGTTGGCTACTGTTCAGATTTTAGTTCTTTTTACTGCTGATTCATGTATTATTCAGGATGCATCTATGAAGAGGAAGATTGGTGCAGCTTAAATCAGTAATGGACTTTTATCACTTTCAGAATAACTTTGCTGTTGCAAATAAGCCTGAAATTTATTCTCATTCCTATGTAAATAGCTCTGTTGCATGTAATAAAGATGACATCTGGCATTACAGATTAGGTCATCCATCTCATCCTAGGATCAGAAGTTTGTAAGATTTATATCCTGAGATTCATTTTTCAAAATCAGATGTTTGTGATATCTGTCATTTTGCCAAGCAGAAAAGAACTATGTTTCCTACCAGTGTTTCTACTTCAATCAAGGCTTTTGATCTTGTACACTTAGATATCTAGGGTCCCACAACAATTTCTGTCTCTGGCAACAGATATTTTCTCACTATAATTGATGATTTTTCAAGATTTACTTGGGTATCTTTTCTTAAAACAAAATCTGATGCAAGAGCAACCTTGGAAATCAATTGTGAAGTGGGTTTGGTCCGCATGGGATATGATCGGCGAGAAACACTGTGTATTGTGTTAATCTTGCTGCCATTATTGCTGGATTTTACAGCCTCCCTTATGGCAGAAATAGTTCGTAGAAACATATCAGAATACTTGGTAATTTTAAGTTCTTGTTCTGTTTCTACCTTGTTAGGAAATGCATTTGGTATAGCGGCAACTGGTACTATGAACAAGTGCTAGAATCGAGAAAATAAGGAACAGTTCATTATTTTTAATACTCATTATTCAATGATATATACGGAATAAGGGAAGAGAATAGGATTTTAGTGCAGAGGGACCATGGCTCTTTTGTTGTCCGTATGAGTTAGGTAGGGCTGCTAGGAAGTTTATTTATAAGGGAACTAGCGAGCAAGGGCATCCATTACAAGCTACCTCATTTGTTCTGTTATTTCTCCCTAAAATTTTTATCTGTATCATCTCTATAGGCTATAATAATATTGATAATCTTTTTCTCTATATTTAATCTTATGTTTTATGGGTTCTTGCAGATATGGCTAGAGGGAAAAGTCGCAATATTATTCAACCACCAGTGGGAAGAGGATGATCCACACGTACAGTTCCAGCAGCCATGATACCTACCCAACCCACACCAACAGCCGTGGTACCTATCCAACCCACACCAACAGCCATTGCACTAACCCAACCCACACCAACAGCCATAGCACCTACTCAACCCACACCTGCAATTCCAGCGGCTGTAACTCCAAATTCAGAAGCAACTCCAACATCTGGGAGAAGAATCTCTGAATCTTCAAATCCTAACACAGATGGAACTCCAACATCTAGGAGAAGAATATCTGAATCTTCTAATCCTATAACACCACCCTCTTCTACTCCCTCACTGGATAACATGCACGGATTAGGAATAGAAAATCCCCAAATATCAGCTTCATCTCCTAATTCTAGTGAACATGAACCTCAACCTGATGTTAACAATGACATTATAAGTAGAGGCTCTCGATCCCAAGAACCAGCCCGTGATGCTGATGGGCGAATAATAATTAGTTGGTCAAAGGCTGATGGGTAATTTACTAATTTTATCCTATTTAGTCACTATTTTGGCACTTTATTAATAATCTTAAGTTGTTTCAGATTTAATCCTGATTTATGGGGCATATCACATGCATGCACATAAGCTTTTCAATGGTATCCTGATAAAACAGGATCCTCTTGGGCAAAACTGTCTCGACAATCAAAGGACTTATACTTCGGAGAGTTTATGGTTAATGTTTATCTAATATTCATTTTTATTTGTTTGTTCATATTCTTTAATAATGATAATGGCTAGCATATTTAAGAATTTTTACTTACTTTGTAGAAATTATTTACTTGGAGGTCATCTGAAGATGGCTTGATGAGAAAAGCTTGGGAAAGCAAAGCAGCAAGGACATACAGTACTTTCATTTACAATGTGAGACATAACAGATTAGTGAACTGTCCCGTGCCTTCCGAATTTGTAGAAGAGTGGAGAAGAGCTTGGGAAATGGAGGATGCAATAAAATTATCAGAGCAACAGTCTAAGAATGTACTGTCTGAGCCTGCTGGACCAGGAACAGGGCCATCTACTCACACTTGTGGGTCGAAATCGATGAAAGAGCATGCGAAGGATTTGGTATGAAATCTACATCTTATTTTGTTAAATAAATTGACTATTTTTTTCATCATATGTTTGTGTTTCATATTGATTTAAACAGGCTGCAGCAAATGGGGGAAAGTTTCCTGGAAATTATGAATTGTTCAAGCATAGCCATACCAGTAAAAAAGATCGGGGGAAGTTTATAGATAAGAGATCGGAACTTGTTCATGTAAGTTAATATATTGTATTTACATTATTTTATGGATGAGTTTATAATGTTTTTGTTGAAAATATGATTGATATGGTGTGTGGTTTACTTGGTATTGCATAATGTATACACCCTCTTTCAAATGTGTTGATTTCAATTAATATAGGCAATTTGATTTCATAGTTGTAAAAACATTAACAAGTTGTAAAAACATTAACAATGAAAAATTTAGTCTTTGCGTTTTTACTCTCTCCCATTTTTGTTTGGAATTTCAAGTTCTCAATTTGAGGAAGAGGCTTTCAGTCTAATCTTTTTTAGCCGAAGTCTCATTTATGCAAGTACTGTCCTTGAGGAGTCTTTTCTTTCCTGCAAAGACAACCTCTAACAACTCTGCTAGTTTATCTTAGATTTTTTGAGACCTTCTTTGCGTTGTTTTTGATATTATAACGTTTGGTCCCCATTTTTAGCTTGCTTTGGAGCCAAAATTTGTCTCAAGGATGAGTACTGAGTTGCTTTTTAGGCTTTCTTAATGTTCTTATCTTGGCCTGTGTTTTTGGAGAAATTTTGTTAAAGATACCTTTTCTAAGGCTTTGTTTAAATTTTTATGTTTCTGGAAGTCGGAATGGTTTTTGTGTTGGTTTCTCAATACCAATTATGGTTCATTATCACTCCTTTCTTTGTTTTATGAATGATATTTTTACTGATAAAAAAAATACCGCATAGCTAAGGCTCCATCACTGTTATTGACAGAAAACAAATTGATAGAAAATTTTGGTACGTAGTGCAAAGTAAAAAAAAAAAAGAATACACTTATAAGATTATTTAAATTTGATAAATATATATATAATAAATTGATTAGAGAGTATTATATATATATATGTTCACCTTTTGGCTTCAAGATGATTTTGAATTCAATAAATTAGGAAATAATTAAAAAATTCATTGGGTGCTTACTAATTATATAATTATTGTTATAGAAAGTGAGATGGTGTGATTGGTCATATTCAGCTGTTGCTTTCATTACAAATAATAATTACTGAACTAAGTAATTCTAATTTACATAAAAAAGGAAATTATGGTTTGGAAGACAAATCAAGGATCTGCTTTTTTTGTTCTAATTTTATGGTTCAAATACTAATAATATTTGATTTGGTACTGGGAAAGTAAGTCTTACCTACAATTATACATAGCTTGATTATAAAGAATGGAGAACTTAATTTCTTGACATAGAAAATGCAGTGTATAATATGATAGTGATGGTCAATCTTGTTAATTTATATGCAATTATCTTTATATTTTCCAAAATAACTTTGTTAATGTAATTGTTAATTTTACAATTCAATTTTCAGTTCCATCTATGGAGTCTATATTGACTTCTCCTATATTACACTAATTAAATTAGTTTAATGCTATCAAGTGGTTATCTTATAATATATATAGAAAGTCAGATATTCCAATTTGTCCCTTCAAAAATTTAATTGTAACAAAAAAAATAACTTAGAAGGTTAGTTAATAATTAGCAATTTGATTGTTATCATGAGAAATACTTAGCTTTTTTAGCTGTAACAAACTCTATACTTAAAAAAATATTCTGTGAAGTTAAATAAAGAGTTGACCAGCGATGGCAATAAAGGGATACATATATTAGAAAAGTATACAAATCCATTGAATCTTAAGCTAAAACCTTCATGATATCATATATAGCTACACCTATTCACTTAAATTATAAAATGTATCAATAAATAATAATAAGATACCCATGGATCCATGACAACCGCAAGATTCTAGTTGAGAAAAAAAATTGCAGTTTTTTTTATTAGGTAGAAGGGAAGCCTTAGCACAAATATTCAAGTAGTAGAAATAGTCTTAAATCTCATAGGTCCGATTCTTCACTGGACCTTTGCATTATAGAAGCGCTGGTGCAGCAAGTGTTTTTTTATTAGTACTATATTTTTTTATTAAGAACATACTTTTAACATGCTTGGTTTGTTAACATGCTTTTTTATGAATATTGCTTGTGAATTATGTGTATTGGTTACTGGATTCTTTTGACTCTAACGTTGTTTTGATTTTCTTTTTTAGGAAAGCTTTCAGAAATTGAAAGCATCACAGTCTACAGAAGAGGCAAATGGAGAGGAAGTTCAATCTTGTACTAAGGATGATGATGATTTATTTGTTGAAGCGGCAGGAGGAACAAAGAAGGCCAAATTATATGGGTTGGGGAATTTAGCGATTTCTCACATCTTTAAGGGCAGTGGAAGTACATCTCAACAAGTGAATGAGAATATGTTAACTGAGATACGTGATGAGATAAGCAATAAAGTCAGTCATATAGAGAGCAAATTAGAGACCAAAATTGCAGATATGACTCGATTTTTGGTTGAGAACCAGACTTGGATTCAGAATATGTTACTAGGACGGCCAACTGAACCTCCTAGATGGGCTCCAACAGAACCAACCCCACCAGCAGAAGATCAAGTAACAGCAGAACATCCAGATGATGACTAGTGTATGCCTTCGGCTTAGTTTTTACTTTTGACAGTGTTCATACTTTAATACTTTGAAATGTTTAAAACTTATATATTGTAATGACTTTTGAATTATGTTAGTTTAACTAACTATTGCATTTTATATAAATAAAAATTGATGTAAATTTAGATTTATGTAATTAAATTGTAAATATTATTACTACAGGTGTGTATTTTAAATAAAAAATCCATATAATGACACAAAAATTGTAAATTCATTGCATCTGCGACGGCATCTGCGACGGAATTTACGACAGAAATTACCACGGCATATATATACCCCAGAACATCTGCGACGGCATCTGCGACGGAATTTGCGACGAAAAACACCACGGCATGTATACTCCAGAACATCTGCGACGACTTTTGTGACGGATTTGCGACGGAAAATCTACAACGACAATCTGCGACGGTTTCTGCGATGGATTTGCGACGGTTACTGTTTGCCCGCGAAAATTTGAGGGCAAATTTGCAACCGCCTAGCGGCAGCAAATCGGTCGCAAATCTGCGACAGCCCGTCGCAAAATTGAAATTTGCGACGCCTTTTTTATTAACGGATCGTATCCGTCGCAGATCGATCACAAATCTAGATCTGCGACGGATTTGCGACGGATCTGCGACGGATTTTGTCCGTTGCAGATAGCATTTTTTTTGTAGTGTATATGTTTTATTTAGTCTAAAATGATTTTTGTTGTCTAATTGGTCCAAAATAATTTTTATTAAATAATTTTTGCTTTAGTATCTAATTTTTATTAATAAAAAATAGAAATAAACAAATAAAAGTCAAAAATAAAAATAAAAATTGGAGTCCGAAAAATCGGCGACGAAAAAATTATCGCACGGGCCCGTGGGCATTTCGCCACAGGAAATTCATGCGGGCGAAATCGCTGTGCTATTCCACACGCAGAAATTGTCTTCCTGCAAAATAGCTTACTGGCCCGCTCCGCGCGCGCTGCCATAGCCAGCTGCAGCAAATTTTTTTGCCAGCGCAGTTTTTCCGCAGCAGTTTTTTTCGGCAGCGCAAATTTTCCGACTCAAAATTTTCGAAACCTAATCCAATTAAGTTTTGGTTTCTTTTTTTTATTAATATTAATTACCTTAACTAATTAGGAATAAACAGCCTCAAACCACTATAAATAAGGACCAAAGATAATTAATTTATGGGAGGCAAAAATCCAAGAGGAGTTTGGAAAATTTGAAACCAAATCAAGGAACGAAAAGAAGAAATTCAATTCAACTTTTTTCTGGAACAACAGTAGCATGATTTAGAGGATTCAAAGGCAAAAAAAAGCTTATCTTTGGAGCTAGTTCATCCAAGAAGAATTGTTTTTGGAGAAATCATCAAAAGAAGGTATGTGCTAATTAATTTTCTTTAATTGTTTTTTTTTACAGGAGCAAATTTATGAAATCAAAATTAAAAACCTTTGAACTTTAATTTAGTTTTTCTAAAGCCAAAAAAAACCTTATTTCGTTGGTTTATCTTCAAAAAGGCTTAAAATTGTTATTTTTTTTTCTTCTTAAAAACCTTAAAACTCTAATTGAACATATTCTTCAACAAAACCAAAATCAAATTCTGTTTCTTTCAAAACTTTAAACTTGGTACTTTTTTCCTCCAAAAAGTCTTCTAAAACATCTTTTCTAGTTATAAAAACTTTAAGTCACTTGTTTAAATTCATAAAATTCCATAAAATATCAAATTGATTTCCAAATTCCTAAAAATTATTCACCACTCGTGACCCTACTTCCAAAATATCAAATTTAAATTCAACTTCCAAATTTCAAAATAATGGACACTAACCCTTTTAAAACCTTAAACCCTAATTTTTATGAACCCTAATCCTTTTAAAATATTAAAAAACATAAAAACATAAAAACCTAAATTTTACACAATAGCTTAGGAACCCAATAACCAAAAATCACAAATTAAAGTATTTTAAAGTGTTTAAAACTCTAGTTTCATGATATCATCATTCAAACCTTAATTTTGTTAATCAAAGAGTTTTACCAACCCTTTAAAACATAAAACCCTAATTTATTTTAATTTCATAAAAAGTCACAATAGCCATAATTGGACTTTTATTTGCTTTATTCAATTCCATACTTGATTATGCTTTGATTTATTTCTTATGCTTTAATTTATTTAATTTCAATACTTGATTTATTTAATTTATCATGGATGGATGTTTATTTTTTATTTTGATTAATAGTTTCGATGAATGATTTATTTATGATGAATGATTATTTACTTTTATCAATTAATTTAGATTTCCAAAAGTTGTAAGAGGTATGTTTCCACTTGGTGGGTACCTCATTGGTTAAACATCATGTAATTTAATTTGCTTTTCTATTTTAGAACCTATGTAAAGGGCATGTTTCTACCTTTTGGTGGGTGTCCTATTTAGGCATGTGAAGTAAGGATATGTTTCCATCCTTGGATGGGTGTCCATTTATTTGCTTTGTTTGGACATTGCTTTGATTTTAATATATTGATGCTTTCTTTTAATTATTGTGTGTAGTATGGATAATGTTATTATACTTAAGAATTTTATAATATTAAGACCTGTAAAGTCCATGGATGGAGTATCATTATCCATACTACATAAAGCAAACAAAGACGCTCCTAAAGCCAAATCTGTGAGGAAAGAATTAAAAATAAATAAAAAAAGAGAGAAAAAAAAGTTTGCTAAGTTGAAAACCCTCAAGGGCAGCTTAGGCAAAAATTAGGACAGCTCGCTAGTTCCAAAAATTCATATGGGCAGACTAGGCAAAAATTAGAGCAATAAAGAAAAGAAGAAAAAAGAAAACCTAAATTGAAAACCTGGAAGGGCAGTTTAGGTAATTACCTGAAGCAGCAACGGACTCCCAGTCAGTCTCTTTGACAATCCTGATTTAAATCTGTCTAATCCAATATCTTGCTTGTTTCTTCTGACAGCGATATTGATCCACGAATATTGGATAGTATGGACCATATGGAAGGAGGCTTATCGTCGGTATCTGTGATCTTAGCTGATATCTTGCTTGTTTCTTTTGACAGCGATATTGATCCACGAGTATTGGATATTATGGACCAAATGGAAGGAGGTTTATCATCGGTACCTGTGTTCTGAGCTGAGACCTTAGTTGGATTAGACCAATTTAAATCAGGATTGTCAAAGAGACTGACTGGGAGTCCGTTGCTGCTTTAGGTAATTACATAAACTGCCCTTTCGGGTTTTCAATTTAGGTTTTCTTTTTTCTTCTTTTCTTTATTGCTCTAATTTTTGCCTAGTCTGCCCATGTAGATTTTCTGAACTAGCGAGCTGTCCTAATTTTTGCCTAAGCTGCCCTTGCGGGTTTTCAACTTAGCGGACTTTTTTTCTCTCTTTTTTTATTTATTTTTAATATTTTCCTCACAGATTTGGCTTCAGGAGCGTCTTTATTTGCTTGATACTCCATCCATGGACTTTGCCAGATACCTGCCACGTCATCATTCTGCTAGGAATCTACTCCATCTTACTTCTTCATATGTTGATTGGGTTGACTGGATCCACTCATGCTCTGAAGTCAATATCCGTTGGTTGGTACCTTGGTGGAAGATTTCTCGTATCACCATGCAGACATACTTGATGTACGTTCCCATTGCTGCTCTTCGTCAAGGTACATGCTATGATCCGCTAGGGCTGAGCTTCCCTCTTGGATCAGATACATTAGGCTTACATTGCTTCAACACCAAATCCCCAACTCTGAATTTTCTAATTTTAACCCTTCTATTATAGGCCCGAGCTATCTTCTTTTGATACAATTGGTGATGATATAGTGCCTTTAACCTTCTCTCCTCTAGTAGAGCTAACTGTGTGTATCTGCTCGCTACCCATTTCATTTCAGGCAGTTTGGCTTCTAAGACTACTCTCAATGACTTGATCTCAATTTCGATTGGCAATACTGCTTCCATCCCATAAACCAAAGAGAACGGTGTCATTCCAGTAGGCATCCGCACACTTGTCCTATATCACCATAAAGCAAAGGGAAGCATTTCTAACCAATCCCTGTAAGTCTTGGTCATCTTGGATAGAATTTGCTTAATTGTCTTGTTTGTTGCTTATACGGCACCATTAGCCTTTGGTCTATAAGGAGAGGATCTATGATGATGGATTTGGAACTTCGAGAATAAATCCTTAACTACTCCTTGAAACTGTACCCCGTTGTCTGATATCATACTGTGCCGGACCCCATATCTGCAGATGAGGTTCTTTTCAATAAACCTAGCCATTTGGCTTTCACCTAGTTTATTGAAGCATTCAGCTTTGACCCATTTTGAAAAATAATCTACTGCTACCACAATGAAATGTCCCGTTTGAAGCTATTGGATGTATCTCTCCTATAATGTCGATACCCCAGGTGGCAAATGGCCAGGGTGAAGACATTGAATGCAATTCTTCAGGAGGCATGTGATTCAAGTTACCATACATCTGACATTGTTGGCACTTCTTTACGAACTCAATATAATCTCTCTCCATGGTCAACCAATAGTAACCATGTCCAATAATCTTTTTAACTAGGGCCAAACCACTCATGTGCTGACCGCAACTTCCCGCATGTATTTCTGACATGATGTGCTCCACTTCAGGCTTTCTTAAACATCTCAAATGCACCCCCATCAAGCCATCTTCAATATAACTCCCCAAGGAATGTGATGTATTGCAATGACCATCGCTTTATGGCTCTTCTCTCTTTCTTTGTTGCCCCCGGTGGATATTCTCTTTCCACCAAAAATTGCCTTATAGTATCATACCACGCATCATGATTTGTATCAATTTCCATGATTGTTTCATATTCATGGCAAGGAGTTGATGAAATGGTCAAGATCAGAGGCTTAAGGAATAAGCTGATAGGATTTTCCCATACCGAAGCCAATGTGGCCAGGGCATCAGCCATCTGATTTTCTTCTCTTGATAGATGTATAAACCTACACTCCTTAAAGTTCTTCTTCATCATGGTCAGGTAATGGTGGTATGGTTTTAATTTTTCTTCTTTCAACTCCCATTCTCCATTTACTTGTGATACTACTAGCAATGAATCACCAAAAACTTCCACCTTATCCACCTTCATAATCATTAGGGTTTCCAAACCTAAAATACAAACTTCGTACTCCACCATATTATTGGTTGCCCTAAATTTCAATTTTTTGGCTAAAGGGATGAGTTCCCCTTCGGGCGATTCTAGTATAACTCCCAAACTTGCTCCTTTCCTATTCACTGCTCCATCAAAATACATTTTCCACCCTTGTACTTCAATTGCTTCTAAATGTTCATCTAGAAATTCCAAGATTACCTCTTCACTATCTGGTAACAGTTGTTGGGCCAGGAATTCTGCCACCGCTCTACCTTTGATCTTTTTCCTAGTTACATACTCAATCTCAAATTCTTCTAATATTAGCAACCATCGACCATATTTCCCAATCAAAGAGGGTGTCTCTCTTAAGTACTTCATTGGATCCAACCTGGAAATTGCTTGTACACTATACGATTGAAAGTAATGCCGCAACTTCTTAAAAGACCAAACCACTGCTATACAGATCTTTTCAATGATACTATACTTAATTTCATAAGGTAGGAGCTTTCTACTCAAATAGTAAACTGCATACTCAATCACTGACTCATCTGCTTGGGCTAGCATGGCTCCTATCGACTCTTCTTCTACTGCTAAGTATAGTAATAGAGGTTTGCTGGGTTTAGGTGGTTTTAAAATAGGTGGATTCAACAAATACTCTTTTATTTGCTCAAAGGCCTTTTGACACTCTTCATTCCATATGACCTACTGATTCTTTCTTAGCAATTTGAAGATAGGCTCACAGATTGTTGTGAGCTTTGCTATAAATCTGCTAATGTATTGTAATTTACCAATAAATCCCCGAACTTCTCTCTCCGTCTTAAGGGCTGGCATATCCCTGATTGTTTTGAATTTGTCAGGATCAATCTAAATGCTATTCGGACCAATTACATGTCCCAATAATTTACCTGAGGTAACACCAAATACACACTTCTTCGGGCTTAATCTTAGCTTATATTTCAAAGCTATATCGAAGAATAATTCTAAGTTTTGGAAGTGTTGCTCCCTTGTGTCCGATTTAACCATCATATCATCAACATATACTTTAACTTCTTTTTGCATCATGTCATGAAATAGTGTGGTGGCCATCCTTTGGTAGGTTGCTCCAGCATTCTTTACGCCAAATGGCATCACCCTATAACAAAATATACCCCATGTAGTAATTAAAGCAGTTTTGGTTTTATCCTCTTGGGCCATTAACACTTGGTTGTATCCGAAAAATCCATCTACAAATGAGTGTAGCATGCTAGAGGCTGCACTATCAATGAGAACATATATATGAGGTAAAGGAAAATCATCCTTAGGGGAATTCTTGTTCAAAACTCTATAGTCTACACAGACCCTTATTCTCCCATCTTTTTTGGCACAGGTACTATATTGGCTAGCCAATCTGGGTATTCTATAACTTCAAGGAACTTCACTTGTATTATCTTAGTGACCTTTTCTTTAACCAATTTGACCTACTCGGGTCTTAATTGCCTAAGCTTTTGTTTGACTGGTTTCATGTGAGTGTGAGTTGAAATATGATGCTCGGCTATGTCTCGATCTATTCCAACCTATCCTCATAAGACCAACCAAACACTTCTTCATATTTTTTGAATATTTTTTCAAATCTCTCTCTCTCATCAGGAGTAAGGTCGGATGCTATCCTAATGTTTTTAGGATTTTCGGTTGATCCCAAATTTAATGATTGTGTGTTAACAGAATTAATATTGAAGATGCTCATGTAACTACTATTTGAATGTATGCAACCATCAGGAGAAACATCACATAAGTAAGCAAAATCAGACTTTATTGCATTCATTTTGGAAAAGAAAACATCATCATCCTCATATAAAGCAGACAAATTAAAATCAAAATCAAAATCATTATTCTCAAAATCATAAGGCCGCATGTCTTCAAACTTTTCTTCGACTAGGGCAGTAATCTCCTCCGGAGTCTTCTCGACTTTCTGTACAGCTTCATTCTTCTCTTTTGGATTGGATTCTTTGCTGGTTGGAAGGGTGAGTTCTTTCTTCACTTGCTCCACTAGCTTGGCAACATCTGCAAAAATTTCAAAACCTGGGATTAACTTACCCATGAACATGATTGGCTCGGGCTTTCCTTGGAATGGTCCCATATCTGGAGCCTTGACAAAGATTTTTTCAAGTGGTGGGAAGCTCATCTTCTCAGTCTTCTTTGGCTGTACATCGTTGTCTTCATCATATCCCAACCCTTTCTTAGAAGTTTGAGTTCTAAAGTCTGGCAGCTTTGTCAAATCGATTTTACCCTTTCCAAGACCAGCTCCGGGAAGGTAGTTCATGTTCTTCATCATATTCAAGACTTTGGACTCCACTACTTCATCATCAGAAATTGCAGCTACTTGAAAACCATTGAGAGGCCTCTCAATCATTAGAGCATTAACAATCTCATTATCTTCAGCTTCAAAGACCACTGTCCCATCTCCGTTGGGGAACTTATCTTTTGGTGGAGGGTGGAAGGAACTCCACCAAGAGGATGAAACCATGGTCGTCCCAAGAGTAAAGCAAAGGTAACTGGTATGTCTAAAATAACAAACTCAACAATAGATTCAATTGGACCAACCTTGACAGCAGCTTTGAAAGTCCCTTCGGCATGCCTCTTAGTGTTGTCATAAGCACGAATCGTTACCTCGGTCGGGCTTAGATCTATTGTTGACATGGCTAGCTTTGGCAATATTTTAAGTGGACAAACATTTATGGTGGACCCATCATCGACCATTACACATGGAGTCCTCTTCCCCTTGACTTCTATTTTGATAAAGAGAGGGCGGATGTTGTCTCTCCCCTCCTCCGATAAGTCTGCATCCGAAAAAGAAACTGCTCCCATATTAACTTCACTCTTTTCTTGAACCTCTTCGCAATTCATTACTTTCCCAATTTTTATGATGTTGATTAACTCCTCCGGTGTTATGGAGGTAGAAATTGGCATGCTAGCTAAAGCTTTGGCCATAGTTTCTCAGTGCTTTTTAGAAGTAGCTAATAAGTCCCAAATGCTAACACTTGCTTGGGTTCTTTTCAATTGCTTGAGCACAACATCATCTTCTTCTACTTCAACTTCCTTCCCCTTATTAGTTTCTACCTCCTTAGGTGGTGGCCTTGCATAAGGCTTACCAGATCTAGTGTTCATTACTTCATCTTCTTCAGGCTCGGACCAAGTTCACTCCTCCTTCTTGGATACAATATCATCATCACTATCACTTGAATCCCAAAACCCGTTAACAACACAAATTGTTACTTCTCCACTCATCATAGCTTGTTTAATTTCACCAAATATCTCTTCTTCTTTGGTTGCTTCTCCACCCACATCTTGAAAAGAAGACATGACAAAATCCTCATGCAAACCTCCTCCAATCATGAAGGTTGTCGGTGGTAGTACCTTATTGAATTTTGGTAATGGGTTGTCTTTGGTGTTTGACTTATTGGGCTCAGGTAGCTTCCCATTATCAATTAGATTTTAGATCTCATGTCTCAACCTCACACATCTATCCGTGTCATGCCCTTGCATTTGGTGAAATTGACAAAATGCTTTAGTGTCAAAATTAGGTGGGAGAGGGTTAGGCAAAGGACGAGGATTTAAGGGTTGTAGCAATCCCTTTCTTTGAAACTTATTGAGAACCCAAGATATTAGTTTTCCCAATTCCAAAAATTGTCTCCTCGTTCCTTGGTTAGTAGCATTGACACCGACGGCCTTTTGCATGCTTTGGCTACCAGATTGATAGCTCCCTTTCTCATTCCTTTTTTTTGCAAAATGGCTCTTCTCCCTTTCCCATTCTTGAATTTGCAAACCAACTTGGAGAAGGTTTTTGAAATCACGGATGAGTGTATGAGACATCCTCTCACAAAGATTAGGCAACACCCCTCTCATAATCATCCTTATTTGATCGGATTCATCAGGCCTCTTCTTGAGTAAAGCAGCCTTGTTTCTCCATCTCTTCAGATAATCCACAAAGTTCTCATTCGACCTTTGCCTAATGGACTCCACTTCCATTAAGGTAACTTCCAACTCGACATTATACCCATATTGCTGGATGAAGGCCTTGTATAGCAAATCCCAATTCTTTTGTGTTCCATCATCTAAGGTATTGAACCAATTTTGGACAACAGGATCCAATGAGAGCATAAAGTACCTTAGGGTTTGAGCCTTAGTAGCTCGGGCAGACTGCATGGTAGTGATATACTACTTCACATGGAGATGAGGATTTTCGGTACCATTGTACTTTGCAAAAGATGGCATCTTAGACTTGTACGGGACTTCTTCATCTAGCTCAAATAGTTTATCGATCTCGGACATCTCTTCGGTTTTCAGCTTCTTCTCAAGTTTCTTTTCTAAATTAGTAATCATCTTTTCAACATCGGATGTCTCAGTCTTTTCAATAGTTGCTTTCTCAACAACCTTCGTGTTACTGTATGTGCCCTAGGCCATTTATTTGGATCTTTATGTTATACATTCATTATTAATAAATGAGGTTTTATTCTTATTATTGTTTGTTTGCATGTTACACAATTTTGATATTTGTCCCTGGTTTATTATTGTTATAGAGATAAAAAAATAATTCTTAACTAGTATGAACATTGATTTGATAATCATCAGATGGTTAATCAATTTCATAGATACTTGTTAGAGAACAATGTATTGGATAGACCCATCATGAGATTACTACATGGGTTAGTGTCATAAGTAAATCTCATGATAGTTATGTATTAATTCTTTGACTTGAGATTGTCATAGTTTCCAATATAAGGACTATCATATTTTGACATGATCAAACATTATCCGTAACTGGATAGTAATAAAGGTTATGATCATATATGATAGAAATTATGTAGAGGATAATGAACAATCAAGATAGAATTTGTCCCTCTCTTTGAGAGAGATATCTTTAGGGCCCCTCGATAAGTGAGACTGTGAAATGCATGGTCGTGCTCAAATGAATTGATAGTGTGATCAATTTCATTTGTTTTTATCAGTCTACTTGGAGATCGAGTAATCATAAGTTTGGACAATATAAGTATAACGTTGACCATGACTTATGTTCAAGCTAGATATCGTGTGACAAAGGGATTAATGCATGTACTATTATTAGGCAAATTGGACATTCCTTATATTAATTGGGTAGTTGTAATGCCTTGCTAGAGGCCAATTATAACTTGTTGGTTTAATAGAGATTAAATTGACTGCCAATTAATATAGGCCTATCGGGTCACACACAAGAATGCGCTTTGGGCTGGATATAATATTAATAATATTAATATTAGATATTAATATTTATTATTATTATTATTTTCATTTTTTTATATATATCATTAAATAATATATTCAGAATCCTTATTAGATTTGGATTCTGAATTTGACTTACCTTATCCAATTTCGAATTGGATTTTGGAGTGATTATATTCACTCCAGACGTTAAGTCTTCTTAGAGGTAACATTAGAAAATGAAAGAGAACGAAAACAAAGGAACCCTAATACATTTTAGAGAAAACATTTTTCCAGCCTTCGCCGTTGCAGAGAGCTAGCACTCCAGATGGTAGCATTCGTGTGGATACATGATAGATGGTGTTTCGCGATCAAGGCATCTCTTCCAAACTGTGATTTTGAATCATCAACATGTTAGTTCTTTGAACACTTTCGTCGAATTAAACGAACAGCATGGATCCTGGTGGGAAATCAGAGATCAAAAATTTTTTCGCTACGTGTTTTTGGTTTGCAGTGATCTCCTTGATTTCCTAACAGTGGTATCAGAGCCACTTGTTGTTTTCGTTTAAGTCGAAAATGCCATGTTGATATGATTACATGAGATATATTGATTTTGTATGGCATGTTAACTATAAAACCCTAATTCATTTTTCATATGATGAGAAAGGATAGTTTTTTTTTGTTTCGTTTCTGTAAAACCCTAATTCATTTTTCATATGATGAGAAAGGATTGGTGTTTTTAATTTAGTTTTCATGAGATGATCACATATATATGATTGGTTGATTAAAATGATTTTCATATGATGAAAATGATTAAGTTTATATGTGATATAAACATTTGGTAATGATTCTGTAATGGGTTATACATATTCGAAATAAAAGAGTAAGAAGGTTAATGAGATTAAGAATGTCAATATATTTGTTTCTATTTAACATGTTGGTGATGAATATGTTATGTTTGTTTGATGTCTTGGCATGGTGCATAGCATGGCCTTATGACCTATGTGATTGGTTTATTCATATCTTTATTTTGGGTAAATACGGCCTGCGTGTCGTTTATTTTGTTGTAATTTATTTTACTAGTAGTTATATTTTCTTTTATTGTAATAAATGAAGATTCAAGCTACAATGTTTGTGATGGAGATTCATACCAAGGAGAAGATGGTTCCATGGTGATGAAAGCACAAGCTCAAGTTATGAAGATATGTAATATTGCAAGTGTTGTAATAGATAGGTTTTTCACCTAGGGTTGCCTTTATGATCTTCATTTGGTCTCTTGAAGATCATATTTAGTTTGGCCATGCTATGTCACGATTACATATTTTGTCATTTGGTATATGATGCTTATGTGATAAATTATATATATGCATATAGGATGCTAAAATATAATGATATGTAATGCAAGACATGATAATAATTTAGTTGAACCCTCATTAATAATTTAAGTCTAAATGCCATCCAATTTTTGAACACCTATCAAAACTAAGATTGTATTAAAGTAGGTATTGCCAAAGCAATATGCTTTAAACATTTCTAGCTAAGTAGGATGAGTAATAGTGCTACTCATATGTTTTAAAATTGGTTAGACTTAATTAGGCTATCAAAATGGTTTTGGGCCTAAGGCATTAGATGGAATTCAACATGCTATGACATATGATGTCAATATTCCATAATTACTAAGAGTTACATGAGATGTAATTGGTAAAGATGTTACCTACCTAAATAACTTGATTTTAAGCGTCACACCAAAGCTGAGTTTAGAATTAAGTGAAATATGGATCTTAGCCTACTAAAATATTTCTTTAGAGGGTTATATTTTTAGTAGGAGTTTAAATAATTTTAACCTCATTATTAATTAAAATTTGACTTTGCATATTTATTTTATAGATGGCTGCTAATAACAATTCCACCTTATCACTGCTATCTATCCTTGAGAAGGAAAAATTGAAAGAATGTGGGACTATTTTTGTTGACTGGTTTAGGAACCTGAGAATTGTTCTCAAACAAGAGAAAAAGTCCTACGTGCTTGATGAAGCTATCCCTGACCCACCTCCTGCTGATGCTTCTAATGCTGCTAAGAGTAAGCATAAGAAGCATGTGGATGATTCCAATGACATAGGATGTCTTATGTTAGCTACTATGTGTCCAGGACTTCAGAAGGATCTGGAACACTTAGAGGCTTATTAGATGAGTGTGCATCTCAAACAAGCTTTCCAACAAACAGGCTAGGCAAGATAGGTTTGACACCGCTGTTGCATTATTTGACTGTAAAATGTCTGAAGGTGAATCTGTTAGTGCTCATGTTTTGAAGATGAAAGGCTATCTAGATCACTTTGCTAGACTTGGATATCCCCTGAGTTTAGAACTCTCCACGGATTTGATCCTACATTCATTGCCTAGCAGTTTCTCACAGTTTGTCATGAACTATAACATGAATGACATGGAGAAATCCATTCCTGAGCTACATGGTATGCACAAAACTGCTGAGGGGAATATCAAAAAGCCTACCCAAATATTGAATGTCAATATTAAACAAATGAAAAAGAAAGCCAAAGATACTAAAGGCAAGGGTAAGGCAAAAGGTGCTAAAGGGTCCAAGGGACAAGCTAAACCAAAACCTGAACCTAAGGCTAAAGTTCCTAAGGAAGTGACTTGTTTCCATTGCAACAAGCCTGGGCATTGGAAGAGAAATTGTCAACTCTATTTGGATGAGTTAAAGAAGTTGAAGGGTAGTGCGACTACATCTTCAGGTATTTATGTTATAGAAATTAATTTATCTATTCCTTCTTCCTGGGTATTAGATACCGGATGTGGATCTCATATTTGTACAAATATGCAGGGACTCAAAAGGAGTAGGATGCTGAAGAAGGGCGAAGTGGACCTACGTGTTGGCAATAGAGCAAGAGTTGCTGCTATAGACGTAGGAACTTATGAACTTGTTATGCCCAATGGGTTTTTGTTAATTTTGAACAATTGCTTTTATGTTCCTACTATGAGTAGGAATCTTATTTCAGTATCTATTTTGGATGATGAAGGTTATTCATTTTTTATTAAGAATAAGAAATGTTCTATTTTTGATAAAAATGATTTGCTTTATGGTATTGCAAATTCTTATAATGGCCTTTATATCCTTAATCTTGATGATTCTAATGGTAATGATATCTATAACATAACTTCTAAGAGAACTAAGCCAAATGAGTTAAACCCTACTTATTTATGGCATTGTCACCTTAGCCATATAAATGAGAAACGCATTTCTAAGCTCCATCAAGATGGATTATTAGATTCATTTGATTTTGAATCATTTGAAACATGTGATTCTTGTTTGCTTGGTAAGATGACAAAGGACCCTTTTACTGGGCATAGTGAAAGGGCTAATGATTTATTGGGCTTGATACATACAGATGTATGTGGTCCTTTTAGTATTAGTGCCAGAGGAGGATTTCGATACTTCATTACTTTTACTGATGATTTCAGTAGGTATGGATATGTCTACCTAATGAAACATAAGCATGAGTCTTTTGAAATGTTTAGAACTTTTCAGAATGAAGTACAAAATCAACTTGGTAAAACAATTAAACTACTTCGATCAGATCGAGGTGGTGAATATTTGAGCCAAGAGTTTGATGATCATCTAAGGGATTATGGAATTGTTTCACAACTGACTCCTCCAGGAACTCCACAGTGGAATGGAGTTTCTGAAAGGAGAAATCGAACTCTATTAGATATGGTTCGATTAATGATGAGTCAAGCGGATCTTCCTTTATCTTTTTGGGGTTATGCCTTGGAGACAGCTGCATTCATTTTGAACCGTGTACCATCTAAGGTGTTTGAAAAGACACCATATGAGATATGGACAGGTAAGACACCTAGTTTGTCTTTTCTTAAGATTTGGGGTTGTGAAGCTTATGTGAAAAGACCAGTTTCAGATAAGTTAGCTCCAAAGTCTATCAAATGTAATTTTGTAGGGTATCCTAAGGAAACTAAAAGATACTATTTTTATACTCCTTCAGAGAACAAAGTGTTTGTTGCTCGAAATGGGATCTTTTTGGAAAAGGAATTTCTTTCTAAGAGAACTAGTGGGAGTATAGTAGAACTTGAGGAAACTCAAGTACCATAAGAAATCATTGAGCCGTCTATAGAGCCTATTTCAGAATCACAAATAGTTGTGGAGTCTGAAGATGTAACACAAATCCCTCGCAGCTCTAATAGGACACGTCGTCAGCCAGAGAGATATGGATTTCTTGTGACTGATGATAGTGAAGTAATGCTCATAGTTCAAGATGAGCCTACTACCTATCAAGAAGCTGTGTCAGGTCCAGATTCAGACAAATGGCTTGGAGCCATGAAATCTGAGATGCAATCTATGTTTGACAACCAAGTTTGGTCTTTAATTGATCCTCCAGAGGGTATTAAGACTATTGGTTGCAAATGGGTTTTCAAGAAGAAAACTGACATGGATGGGAATGTGCTGACCTATAAAGCAAGGCTTGTTGCAAAAGGTTTCAAGCAAACTCATGGTATAGACTATGATGAAACCTTTTCACCAGTTGCTATGCTTAAGTCTGTTAGAATTCTCATTTCCATTGCAGCATACTATGATTATGAGATATGGCAAATGGATGTCAAAACCGCTTTCCTTAATGGAAACTTGCTTGAGGATGTGTATATGACACAACCTGAGGGTTTTGTAAATCCTGAGAATTCTACAAAGGTTTGCAAGCTTCAAAGATCCATTTATGGATTGAAGCAAGCATCTCGAAGCTGGAATCTTCGTTTTGATGAAACAGTTAGGAACTTTGGTTTCATCAAGAATGAAGATGAACCTTGTGTTTACAAGATGGTTAGTGGGAGTGCAGTAGTGTTTTTAGTCTTATATGTGGATGACATATTACTCATTGGGAATGATATCCCTACCTTGCAAAAGGTTAAGACTTGGTTAGGGAATTCTTTCTCAATGAAAGACTTAGGTGAGGCTGCCTATATCCTTGGTATAAAGATCTATAGAGATAGATCTAGAAGGATAATTGGCCTGAGTCAAAGCACATACATAGATAAAGTGTTGAAGAGGTTCAACATGCAAGATTCCAAAAAGGGATTCTTGCCTATGTCTCATGGCATTCATCTCAGCAAGAGTCAATGTCCTATGACATCTGATGAGCGAGATCGAATGAATAAGATTCCTTATGCTTCTGCTAGAGGATCTATTATTTATGCCATGTTATGTACTAGACCAGATGTCTCATATCCATTAAGCGCAACTAGTAGATTTCAAGCTGATCCTGGTGAAGGTCACTGGACAGCTGTCAAGAATATTCTTAAGTACCTTCGAAGCACTAAAGATGTATTCTTGGTTTATGGAGGTTTGGAAGATGAGCTAGTTGTAAATGGTTACACAGATGCTAGTTTCCAAACTGACATAGATGATTTTAGATCGCAGTCAGGTTTTGTATTCACATTGAATGGTGGAGCTGTTAGTTGGAAGAGTTCAAAACAAAGCACTATGACTGATTCTACAATAGAGGCTGAGTATATAGCAGCATCAAATGCAGCAAAGGAAGCAGTCTGGTTGAAGAAATTCATCACTGAGCTAGGAGTGGTGCCTAGCATTGCAAATCCTATGGACATTTATTGTGACAACAATGGTGCCATAGCACAGGTAAAAGAGCCTCGATCTCATCAAAGGTCTAAGCATATACTCAGGCATTTTCACCTCATTCGAGACATTATCGATAGAGGAGATATCAAGATATGCAAAGTTGACACAAATGATAACATAGCAGATCCATTAACAAAGCCTCTCTCACGGGTCAAGCATGATCAGCACACTAGATATATGGGTCTTAGAAATTTGTAGACCTGGTGCAAGTGGGAGATTGTTAGTGTATGTGCCCTAGGCCATTTATTTGGATCTTTATGTTATACATTCATTATTAATAAATGAGGTTTTATTATCATTATTGTTTGTTTGCATGTTACACAATTTTGATATTTGTCCCTGGTTTATTATTATTATAGAGATAAAAAAATAATTCTTAACCAGTATGAACATTGATTTGATAATCATCAAATGGTTATGTGTATAGTGATACAAATCAATTTCATAGATACTTGTTAGAGAACAATGTATTGGATAGACCCATCATGAGATTACTACATGGGTTAGTGTCATAAGTAAATCTCATGATAGTTATGTATTAATTCTTTGACTTGAGATTGTCATAGTTTCCAATATAAGGATTATTATATTTTGACATGATCAAACATTATCCGTAACTGGATAGTAATAAAGGTTATGATCATATATGATAGAAATTATGTAGAGGATAATGAACAATCAAGATAGAATTTGTCCCTCTCTTTGAGAGAGATATCTTTAGGGCCCCTCGATAAGTGAGACTATGAAATGCATGGCCGTGCTCAAATGAATTGATAGTGTGATCAATTTCATTTGTTTTTATCAGTCTACTTGGAGATCGAGTAATCATAAGTTTGGACAATATAAGTATGACGTTGACCATGACTTATGTTCAAGCTAGATATCGTGTGACAAAGGGATTAATGCATGTACTATTATTAGGCAAATTGGACATTCCTTATATTAATTGGGTAGTTGTAACGCCTTGCTAGAGGCCAATTATGACTTGTTGGTTTAATAGAGATTAAATTGACTGCCAATTAATATGGGCCTATGGGGTCACACACAAGAATGCGCTTTGGGCTGGATATAATATTAATAATATTAATATTATATATTAATATTTATTATTATTATTATTTTCATTTTTATATATATCATTAAATAATATATTCAGAATCCTTATTAGATTTGGATTCTGAATTTGACTTACCTTATCCAATTTCAAATTGGATTCTGGAGTGATTATATTCACTCCAGACGTTAAGTCTTCTTAGAGGTAACATTAGAAAATGAAGGAGAACGAAAACAAAGGAACCCTAATACGTTTTAGAGAAAATATTTTTCCAGCCTTCGTCGTTGCAGAGAGCTAGCACTCCAGACGGTAGTATTCGTGTGGATACACGATAGAGGGTGTTTCGCGATCGAGGCATCTCTTCCAAATTGTGATTTCGAATCATCAACAGGTTAGTTCTTTGAACACTTTTGTCAAATTAAATGAACAACATGGATCCTGGTGGGAAATCAGAGATCAAAAATTTTTTCGCTGCGTGTTTTTGGTTTGCAGTGATCTCCTTGATTTCCTAACACTTCGGTTCTTTCTTCTTCTCTTGAACATCTTGGTAGTATTGAGCCCAATCATTATCATCATCAATGATCACCTTTTCATCATCAAAAACCACTTCACCAACTTTAGTCTTCCCTTTGTCCCTTGGCTTCTTAATGCTAGTAGATGCCTCAGCATGATTCTCTAAGATTGCAGTCAATTGGTTCTTCATGGTCTCAGCTAGGGCCTCTTTTATTTCTTCCATCTTGGCGTTGAGGGCCTCATCCACCATCCTTTGAATTTGTTCGGGCTCCATTGTTTTTGGTGAGCAAGTGATTGAGTTTTTACTAGATACTTCGTCTCCGGCGTAGGTCGGATTGTTGTAAGCTTTTGAACTGTCGTAATCCAGGGCTGTGAGCTAGAGAGGATCAATGATATGAGATGCAAATGTATGCATGTATGCACAAACAATAGACAAACAAGGACGAATAGGACGTTCCTTCCAACCTTATAACATCCAAACACGAATGGCGAGTCTCTTTTCCTAGGTATATGGTTAACAAAATACCAACATGGGGTACCTTGCTTTTGAATAATTCCCTCGGATATTTCAACCAATAGTTATACTTTCGAAAATGGATGTCCATTCATAGTAATTCCCATTAATTAGGTTTTAATCCATTCAACCAACTAAGGTAGCTTTTATGCTATATTGGATTAAAATGAAATTAAGAGGTAGCTTTTATCCATTCAACCAATAAATTTCTCACTTGAAAAAGGTAACTAATGATTCATGCCAAAAACAAGCCCATGGTTAATTTATTCTTAGTGTAAACTAGGCCCACAATTGATTTTTGGTATTTCATAATTGACCTAAATATTTTTGCAAGCTCTTTGTAAGAAAAGGTTGGGTGAAAATATTTTGTTTCTAAGCCCATTGTAAAAGATTTTAGAAAAATGGATTTTGGGCTTAGTATTTGGGCCATGGGACAAAGAATTTTTGATTTGTTTTTAGAAAAGTCTTATGTCCAAAGACCATCTTGAAAAATTTTGAAAATAGCTTTGGTCTTTTGGACTTTAAAGAAAAGTTTATTTTGAGCTTACAATATACTTAGATCATATTATAAAAAGAACAAACCAAATAAGCCATGATTTAGACTAAGATAAACTAACCATAGTCAAACAACATGCATTTAGGGTAAAACCTAAGGAAAGTAACTAGGCCAATTACATGAACTTTACTCTTTGGATAAAAAGGCTTAGGTTCCCATAGTAAGTATATACCAAATGGTACGAGGCTATGAGTGGTTATGCCATGCTCGATCTCCATATCTTGAGTGAAAGTATGGTATCCCTTACATAACATAACACGGGTAACACGAGCGTCCTAACTCACGCACACGATGCAATCTAAATGATGCAATGGATAATATCATTATAAGAAAGAATAGAATAATATAAAGACCAACGGAATCAACTTCTCTTATCCCTAGTGGACTATGAGCGGGGATTTTCACCCCCACTCCCAATGGAATGGTTCTTGTGACTTCGGCACCATTTAGGCTCGGGCCCTTAGAGAACACGGACCTAAGTCCAGAGAAAATGGAGTCGCCACCCGGACGGGCCAGGAAAAAGAAAGGGGTGGATGACTCGATTCCTAAGGAATCCCCAACCCCCTAATGGGTTCAAAAAGTTGGGTACATGTGGGGAAGGTGAGAAATGGCCCAGCACCCCCCACAACGCCCGGTTCATTGGAACCGGCTGTAGACCCTTAATTTTTGACCCAATCCGGTCCAATATGTTTTATTTAGTCCAAAATGATTTTTGTTGTCTAATTAGTCCAAAATAATTTTAATTAAATAATTTTTCCTTTATTATCTAATTTTTATTAATAAAAATAAAAATAAACAAATAAAAGTTAAAAAATAAAAATAAAAATCAGAGTCGGAAAAATCGGCAACAAAAAATCATCGCGCGGGCCCGTGGGCATTTTGCCCGCAGAAGAATTCTGAGTGCGAAATGGCCGCACGCAGAAAAATTCTGCCTGCGAAATGGCACGCAGAATTTTTCTGCCTGTGAAATGGCTACGGGCCCGTTCCGCTCGCCCTGCCGCATCCAACTGCTGTAGAATTTTTTTGCCAGCGCATTTTTTCCTGCGGCAATTTTTTTCGGCAACGCAATTTTTCCGACGCAAATTTTTTAAAACCTAATTCAATTATGTTTTGGTTTCTTTTTTTTATTAATATTACTTACCTTGACTAATTAGGAATAAACCACATCAAACCACTATAAATAAGGACCAAAGGCAATTAAATTGGGGGAGCCAAAATCCAACAGTAGCTTGGAAAAAGAAAATCCAAATCCATAAAAGAAAAAAGCTTAAATTCAATTGATTTTAAAAGGAGCAGAAACACGATTTAAGAGATTAAAAAGGCAAAAAGGCTGGTCTTTTGAGCTTGTTCATCCAAGAAGCAATTTTGGTGCAACTTACAAAAGAATGTATGAAATTCTAATTTCTTTATTTTTTTTTTACACAGTAGCTAAAACTAGGAATTTGCTTTTTTTTTTTCAAAATCTAAAATCTTAGAATTTAAATTAGTTTTTCTAAAGTTAAAACTTTATTTCATTGGTTTATTTTCCAAAAGACTTAAAATTGTTATTTTTTCTTCTTAAAAATCTTAAAACTCTAATTGAACATATTTTTCAACAAAACTAAGATTTAAATTCTGTTTCTTTTAAAATTTTAAACTTGGTATTGTTTCATTCAAAAAGCCTTAAAAAACATCTTTTCTATTTATAAAAACTTTAATTTCTTTGTTTAAATTCATAAAACTTCATGAAATTATCAAATTGATTTCCAAATTCTTAAAAATCATGCATCACCGTGACCCTAAATTCTAAAAATACTAAACTCAAATTCAACGTCCAAAATTCAAAATAATAAACTTTAAACCCTTTAAAACCTTAAACCCTAACTTTTTCTAAGCTTTAATCCTTTAAAACATTAAAAACCATAAAAACATAAATATTTTAAATTTACACAGTAGCTTGAAATCATCATTTAAAACCATGAATCAAAAGTATTTTAAAGTGTCTAAAACCCTAGTTTCATGATTTCACCATTCAAACCTTAATTTGTTTAATCAAAGTGTCTTACCAACCTTTTAAAAGCATAAAATCTTTAATCTATTTTAATTCCATAAAAGTCACAGTAGCTTAAATTCATGAAATTTCCAAAACCTTAACACATGAGATAAAGAACCCTAAATGGAAATAGTAGCTATAATTTGGACTTTTTATTTACTTTATTCAATTCTATATTTGATTATGCTTTGATTTATTTTTGTATGCTTTAATTTATTTAAGTTCAATACTTGTTTTATTTTATTTATCATGGCTGGATGTTTACTTTTTATTGATATTTAAATACCTTTGATGAATGATTTATTTATTATGAATGGTTATTTACTTTTATCAATTTATTTAGACTTCCAAATGTTGTAAGAGGTATGTTTCCACTTGGTGGGTACCTCATTAGCTAAATATCATGTAATTTAATTTGCTTTTCTATTTTAGAACCAATTTAAAGGGCATGTTTCTAACTTTTGGTGGGTGTCCTATTTAGGTGTGTGATGTAAGGACATGTTTCCATCTTCGGATGGGTGTCCATTTATTTGCTTTGTTTGGACATTGCTTTGATTTTAATATAATGATGCTTTCTTTTAATTATTGTGTGTAATATGGATAATGTTGTTATATTTAAGAATTTTATAATATTAAGACCTGTAAAGGAGGCCAGTTCCAATGAACCGGGCGTTGTGGGAGTGCTGGGCCATTTCTCACCTTCCCCACATGTACCCAACTTTCCAAACCCATTAGGGGGTTGGGGATTCCTTAGGAATAGAGTCATCCACCCCTTTATTTTTTCCCGGCCCGTCCGGGTGGCGAATCCATTTTCTCCGGACTTAGGTCCGTGTTCTCTAAGGCCCTGAGCCTAAACAGTGCCGAAGTCGCAAGAACCATTCCACCGGGAGTGGGGGCGAAAATCCCCGCTCACAGTGGCGACTCCACTGGGGATAAGAGAAGTTGATTCCGTTGGTCTTTTTATTATTTTATTCTTTCTTATAATAACATTATCCATTGCATCATCTTAGATTGCATTGTGTGCGTGAGTTAGGATGCCCATATTACCCGTGTTATGTTATCTAAGGGATACCATTCTTTCACTCAAGGTATGAGATCAAACATGGTATAGCCACTCGTAGCCTCGTACCATTCGGTATATACTTGCTATGGGAACCTAAGCCTTTTAACCCAAAGACTAAAGCTCATGTAATTGGCCTAGTTACTTTCCTTAGGTTTTACCCCAAATGCATGTTGTTTGACTATGGTTAATTTATCTTAGCCTAAATCATGGCTTATTTGGTTTGTTCTTTTTCTAATATGACCTAAGTACATTGTAAGCTCAAAATAAATCTTTCTTTTGAAAATCCAAAAGACCAAAACTATTTTCAAAATTTTTCAAGGTGGTCTTTGGACATAAGACTTTTCTAAAAACTAATCAAAAATTCTTTGGCCCATGGACCAAATACTAAGCCCAAAATCCATTTTTCTAAAATCTTTTACAATGGGCTTAGAAACAAAACTATTTTCACCCAATCTTTTCTTACAAAGAGCTTGCAAAATATTTAGGTCAATTATGAAATACCAAAAATCAATTGTGGGCCTAGTTTACACTAAGAATAAATTAACCATGGGCTTGTTTTTGGCATGAATCATTAGTTACCTTTTTCAAGTGAGAAATCTATCTATAATAAACCTCTTAATTTAGTTTTAATCTAATGTAGCATAAAAGCTACTATAGTTGGTTGAATGTATGAAAAACTAATTAATGGGAATTATTATAAACTGATTTTCATTTTCGAAAATATAACTATTGGTTGAAACGTCCGAGGGAATTATTCGAAAGCAAAGTACCCCATGTTGGTATTTTGCCAACCTTATACCTAGGAAAAGAGACTTGCCATTCTTGTGTGGATGTTATAAGGTTGGAAGGAATGTCCTATTTATCCTTATTGGTTGATTGTTTTTGCATACATGCATACATTTGCATCTCATATCATTGATCCTCTCTGGCTCACAGCCCTGGATTACGATAGTTCTAAAGCTTACAACAATCTGACCTACGCCGGAGACGAAGTATCTAGCAACGACTCAATCACTTGCTCACCAAAACAATGGAGCCCGAACAAATTCAAAGAATGGTGGATAAAGCCCTCAATGCCAAGATGGAAGAAATCAAAGAGGCCCTAGCTAAGACCATGAAGAACCAGTTGACTGCAATCTTAGATAACCATGCCGAGGCGTCAGCTAGCACTAAGAAACCAAAGGATAATGGGAAGGCTAAAGTTAGTGAAGTAGCTTTTGATGATGATAAGGTAATCATTGATGATGATGATTGGGCTCAATACTACCAAGATGTTCAAGAGAAGAAGAAAGAACTGAAGGTTGTTGAGAAAGCAACTATTGAAAAGACTGAGACATCCGATGTTGAAAAGATGATTGCTGATTTAGAAAAGAAATTTGAGAAGAAACTGAAGACCGAAGAGATGTCCGAGATTGACAAATTATTTGAGCTAGATGAAGAAGTTCCATACAAATTCAAGATGCCATCCTTTGCAAAGTACAATGGCACCGGAAATCCTCATCTCCATGTGAAGTAGTATATCACTGCCATGCAGTCTGCCCGAGCTACTAAGGCTCAAACTCTAAGATACTTCATGCTCTAATTGGATCCTGTTGTCCAAAATTGGTTCAATACCATAGATGATGGAACACAAAAGAATTGGGATTTGCTATACAAGGCCATCATCCAGCAATATGGGTATAATGTCGAGTTGGAAGTTACCTTAATGGAAGTTGAGTCCATTAGGCAATGGCCAAATGAGAATTTTGTGGACTATGTGAAACGATGGAGGAATAAGGCTGCTTTGCTCAAGAAAAGGCCCGATGAATCCGATCAAATAAGGATGATTGTAAGAGGCGTCCTGCCCAACCTCCGTGAAAGGCTGTCTCACACCCTTATAAGGGACTTCAAAGATCTCCTCCAAGATGCTCTACAAATTGAAGAGTGGAAAAGGGAGAAGAATCGCTTTTCAATAAGAAGGAATGAGAAAGGGAACAACCAGCCTAACAATCAAAGCACGCAAAAAGAAGTTGATATTAATGTAACTGGTCAAGGAAATAAAAGACAATTTTCAATTCTAGGGAAGCCTCTATCTTGGGTTTTTAGCAAGCTGCAAAAGAAAGGGTTGTTGCAACCGTTAGCTCCTCGACCGTTACATAATCCATTGCCACCAAGCTTCAATGCTGAGGCCTTCTATCAATTTCATCAAATGCGAGGACATGAAACAGATAAATGTGCTCGTCTAAGGCACGAGATCCAAGACCTAATCGATAGTGGCAAGCTACTCGAGCCAGATAAGCCCAACACCAAAGACAATCCATTACCAAGGTTCAATAGAGTACCTCCACCGGCAACCTTCATGGTGGAAAAATGATTGAAAGAAGATTTTGTTTTATCATCCTTTCAAGATGGAAATATTAAAGATGTGAAGGGAAAAGAAGCCTAACTCGATGAACTTTCCTTAGCTTGAATGTTGCTTTTCAATTTGGCTTTCTTTAATATTTAATTGGAACTATCGTGTTTTTCAAATTTAAATTTGTTTGAATAAATTACTTTCATCAAAATTTTGTTGGTCTTTATTCATTTTGGTGCTCAACCAATGAGGAATCTAGCTTGATGTTCATAAATTAATGTGTCTAGGCATCATGACTTGAATGACTTTACTAGGTAAGGGAATTGCTCTATAGCATTGAGTTGTGTATGCTTACTTAGAGAGGGCTCCTGCATAATTATCTTTGTCAAGGTCCTAGTCAGTCTTAGAACATGCTTTGACAAACTTTCAAGGTGAAATTGAACTCTACTTATTTAAGGGAGAGATGATCTAGGCATTGTTTGGTTAGCCAACAACTAGTATCTACCCAATTAGATATCAATCTCTAGTTGTCCCTTTGAGCCTTCATAAAATTTTAGCTTTCTATTCATTGGCTTATAACCTCAACAACCTACCCTGAGCTGTTGTGATACTTTTGACAAAACTTATGATCACTATTATGAAGAGGCAAGAAGATCAAAGAAAGTAATGAATAGTCAAGATCATTGAAGTTTTCAAGACTATGAAGATAGTTGAAGTTCTCAAGACCATAAGGGTAGTTGAAGTTTTTTTTTTAATATCTCCAATATATCAAGACAACATCAGAGTAACAAATGATTTATCCCTGCTAAAGAAGATTTATGTTACTCCACTCCTCCATTATTGGAAGCCCAAGCTAGTACAAACGAGACAACTCTTTTAGAGCTAGAACAAAACAAAAATATAAAAAAAAATAAAAAAAAAGAGAAGAGAAAAAAAGAAGAAAAAGAAAAGAAAATGGACAAAAGAAAAAGAAAAGAAAGGAAAAGAAAAAAGAAAAGAAAAAAACAACAAGAAAAGAAAACCTAAAAAGGTGGTTCAGAAAGCCAACTGAGTTCTCTTTTGCCTAAGCAGCAAAAGGCTTCCATTTGGACAGTTTGACTTGAATTGGCCCAACCCATCCAAAGATTCAATCAAAATTGGAGAAAAATGTGGGAGACCATCCAGTTCTTGAAAGTTCTGTACCTGATAGTCCTACAAGAAAGAAGGACAAAATGATAAAATGCTCAAAGAAAGGGAAGAGTAAGAAAAATAAAAAGAAAAGAAAAGGGAGAAGAAGAAAAAAATGAATTTAGGTCTTAAACTTTTTGCAAGGGCAAAGACTATCCTAATCAAGATCCAGATTAATGCTAAAAAGACAGAAGGAATTTGGAGTCTAGAAAGATTGCTCCCACCTGTCTAAAGTTCCAAAAAGAAATTTGTAGTGTGAGGGTTTGTCCATTATGTCACACCAGCTCCAATCTCAAAATGGCCTCCACTTTAACCCATGTCCCTTATAGACCCCATTTCAAGCCTATCAAAGACCTGTTGATCTCTGTTGTTAGGTAGAGTCTATTAGTGGAGATAGTTTGGATAAGCATGCATATGAGATAGATAGTATTTAAACCAAATGAGACCTTTGGCCAAGTAATGTGTATGTGCCTATCTGAAGTGCAACAGTTCTTACTTAAATAGAAATGATTCCCGAGTTTAGTATGGTAACTAGGGTTGTCATGTTATAGATATGTTAATTTGGAAAAATCAAGTCCTGAGGTACATTGACATTAATTTGGCAAAGCCAACTTTTGATTTCAAAATCAAAGTTCGAAAAAGAAAAAAAGGAAAAATAAAAGAAGAAGAAAAATAAAATCAAAAAAAGTGTTTTGTCATACAAAGCCTTCAAGTTAAGGGAAGTATGTTGAACCTCCAAAGGACACATTAGGCAAAGGAAATGATTATTAGCAAGGTCATGAAGAAGCTATCAGCCGACATGCTATGGATGTATCCTCGACTCTACTACTTGGGGTCTCCACCACTCAGGTTTTCATCATCTTGAAGATAAAAGCCACAAATGCAAAGCTTTTGATCATTCCAATGCAAGACTTGAACGAGCATCAAAAAGGAACCAATGAGAACACTTTTGTTGATCACCTTAGTCTATGAGTCAATAAAACCGCTGTAAGTATCATTCATGCATATCATGCATACATGAGTATATCACATCGCACTTTCTTGTCTTGTGTTGTCTATTCTTTATCAAAGTGAATAGCAAACACTCTGTGAAGTGAAGAATCAAAAGAAGATGTCAAATCAGTGAGACATAGAAAGCCCATTGCTTGAGAAAGCTCTAGTAATTTTGCAAAGAGAAGAAATGCGTGCTTTTGCGAAGAACTAGACGGCAAAAACATCAATCAGAGCCTGCGTAGAAAAATCTTTGGTTTGAGCCTACACAGGGGGCAAAGTTTCTCCTTTTCAATTTTTTAAGTTTATATACCAAACATTTTTTAACTGACTTGTAAATGTTTTGCCACGCAGGGGGCAAGGAGAATATACAAGGTCCAATTAAAAATAGCTGAATTTTTGCAAAAAGGAAGAACAAAAGAATGGAACATTAGAACTCTCAAAAGAATGAAGATGCAAAAGACAAAAGATCAGTCCAGCTAAAAAAGCTGAAGCAAGGGTGAAGACCCAATCTCCAAGGATGAAGATCCATTTACAAGGGTGAAGACCCGATCTCAAAAGATGAAGATCCATTCTGAGGGTGAAGAATCACAATGCATAGAACAGCCAGAGTAGTCAGACTTCTCAGCTGATAAAAGGTTAGTCAAACACAATCTCGGGTCCGAGTACCCAATCCTAGGTCCAAGTGCCCAAATCAAATCAATCTCGGGTCCAAGTACCCAATCTTAGTTCCAAGTACCTAAATCAAATTCAAGCTCGGGGCCAAGTACCCAATATCGGGTCTGAGTACTCAATCTCGAGTCCAAGTACCCAAATCTAGTTAGGATTGAGGATCCCAATCCAGTTTAGGATCGAGTATCCAAATCCAGTTACGATCGAGTATCCAAAATGGCTACGGGCCCTTTCCGCGCGCGCTGCCGCAACCAACTGCAACAGAATTTTTTTGCCAGCGCATTTTTTCCTGCGGCAATTTTTTTTGGCAGCGCAATTTTTTCGACGCAAATTTTTTGAAACCTAATTCAATTATGTTTCAGTTTCTTTTTTTTATTAATATTACTTACCTTGACTTATTAGGAATAAACCACATCAAACCACTATAAATAAGGACCAAAAGCAATTAAATTGGGGGAGCCAAAATCCAACAGTAGTTTGGAAAAAGAAAATCCAAATCCATAAAGGAAAAAGCTTGAATTCAATTGATTTTAAAAGGAGCAGAAACACGATTTAAGAGATTAAAAAGGCAAAAAGGCTGGTCTTTTGAGCTTGTTCATCCAAGAAGCAATTTTGGTGCAACTTACAAAAGAAGGTATGAAATTCTAATTTCTTTATTTTTTTTACACAGTAGCTAAAACTAGGAATTTGCTTTTTTTTTTTTTCAAAATCTAAAATCTTAGAATTTTAAATTAGTTTTTCTAAAGTTAAAAACTTTATTTCGTTGGTTTATTTTCCAAAAGACTTAAAATTGTTATTTTTTCTTCTTAAAAATCTTAAAACTCTAATTGAACATATTTTTCAACAAAACTAAGATTTAAATTCTGTTTCTTTTAAAATTTTAAACTTGGTATTGTTTCATTCAAAAAGCCTTAAAAACATCTTTTCTATTTATAAAAACTTTAATTTGTTTGTTTAAATTCATAAAACTTCATGAAATTATCAAATTGATTTTCAAATTCTTAAAAATTATGCATCACCGTGACCCTAAAATCTAAAAATACTAAACCCAAATTCACCTTCCAAAATTCAAAATAATAAAATTTGAACCCTTTAAAACCTTAAACCCTAACTTTTTCTAAGCTTTAATCCTTTAAAACATTAAAAACCATAAAAACATAAATATTTTAAATTTACACAGTAGCTTGAAATCATCATTTAAAACCATGAATCAAAAGTATTTTAAAGTGTCTAAAACCCTAGTTTCATGATTTCACCATTCAACCCTTAATTTGTTTAATCGAAGTGTCTTACCAACCTTTTAAAAACATAAAATCTTTAATCTATTTTAATTCCATAAAAGTCACAGTAGCTTAAATTCATGAAATTTCCAAAACCTTAACACATGAGATAAAGAACCCTAAATGGAAATAGTAGCTATAATTTGGACTTTTTATTTGCTTTATTCAATTCTATATTTGATTATGCTTTGATTTATTTTTATATGCTTTAATTTATTTAAGTTAAATACTTGGTTTATTTTTTTATCATGGCTGGATGTTTAATTTTTATTGATACTTAAATACCTTTGATGAATGATTTATTTATTATGAATGGTTATTTACTTTTATCAATTTATTTAGACTTCCAAATGTTGTAAGAGGTATGTTTTCACTTGGTGGGTACCTCATTAGTTAAATATCATGTAATTTAATTTGCTTTTCTATTTTAGAACCAATGTAAAGGGCATGTTTCTACCTTTTGGTGGGTGTCCTATTAAGGTGTGTGATGTAAGGACATGTTTCCATCTTCGGATGGGTGTCCATTTATTTGCTTTGTTTGGACATTGCTTTGATTTTAATATATTGATGCTTTCTTTTAATTATTGTGTGTAATATGGATAATGTTGTTATATTTAAGAATTTTATAATATTAAGAGAGGTCGGTTCCAATGAACCGGGCGTTGTGGGGGTGCTGTGCCATTTCTCACCTTCCCCACACGTACCCAACTTTCCGAACCCATTAGGGGTTTGGGGATTCCTTAGGAATTGAGTCATCCACCCCTTTCTTTTTTCCCAGCCTGTCCGGGTGGTGACTCCATTTTCTCCGGACTTAGGTCCTCGTTCTCTAAGGCCCTGAGTCTAAACAGTGCCGAAGTCGCAAGAACCATTCCACTGGGAGTAGGGGCAAAAATCCCCGCTCACACCGGCCTCTTTTACAGGTCTTAATATTATAAAATTCTTAAATATAACAATATTATCCATATTACACACAATAATTAAAAGAAAGCATCATTATATTAAAATCAAAGCAATGTCCAAACAAAGCAAATAAATGGACACCCATCCAAGAATGGAAACATGTCCTTACATCCCATGCCTAAATAGGACACCCACCGAAAGGTAAAAACATGTCTTTTACATTGGTTCTAAAATAGAAAAGTAATTTAAATTACATGATATTTATCTAATGTGGTACCCACCAAGTGGAAACATACCTCTTAAAACATTTGGAAATCTAAATAAATTGATAAAAGTAAATAACCATTCATAATAAATAAATCATTCATCAAAGGTATTAAACATCAATAGAAAGTAAACATACATCCATGATAAATTAAATAAACCAAGCATTGAACTTAAATAAATTAAAGCATATAAAATAAATCAAGGCATAATCAAATACAAAATTGAATAAGGCAAATAAAAATCTAAATCATAGCCACTGTTTCCATTTTGGGTTATTTATTTCATGTGTTTAGGATTTTGGATTGTGGAATTAGGCTACTGTGACTTTAAGAGAATTAAAATGAATTAAAGTTTTATGATTCAAGAAGTTGGTAAAATTCTTTGATTAACCAAAATAACGTTTGTTAAAATACTTTTGATTTATAGTTTCAAGTTTACTGTGTGAAATTAAAATATTTGTGTTTTTATGGTTTTTAAAGTTTTAAAGGATTAGGGTTTAGAAAAAATTAGGGTTTAAGGTTTTAAAGGGGTTAGGGTTTACTATTTTAGGTTTGGAAGTTGCATTTGGGTTTAGTGTTTTAGAATTAGGGTTTCGGTGAATGTTTAGGTTCTTTTAGAATTTGGAAAAAAGCAATTGATAATTTTATGAAGTTTATGAAAATAAATAAATGATTTTAAGTTAATATAAATAAAAAATATGTTTTTAGGGTTTGTTGAAAGAAACAGAGTCAAATTTTGGTTTTGAAGAAAAACATGTTCAATTATGGTTTTAAGATTTTGAAGAAGTAAAAATAACAATTTTAAGTCTTTTTGGAAAATAAAGCAACGAATTAGTGTTTTTAACTTTAGAAAAACTAAATTAAAGTTCTAGGGTTTTTTATTTTGAAAGACACAATTTCATAATCTTGGCTACTGTGAAAAATATAACAAAAAGAATTTAATACATACCTCCCTCCTTTTGATAGTTCCTCCAAAAATAATTCTTCTTGGATGAACAAAAACAAAGGCAGTTGCTACCTTTGATGAATGGTTTGAATTGCTTTTCTGTTATCAAAAAATCAGCTTGATTAAAGTTTTCCTTCACAGATTCGGTTTCAAAATCCCAATTTCTGCTTGTCTCTTCTCTCTTTTCTTCCTCCTTATTTATAGAAGAATTTTATTATTAATCCTATTTACTCACGGTATACAATATAGAATAAGAAAAGGAAACCGAAACCTAATTGTATTAGGTTTCGGAAATTTTCGTCTGCGAAAAAAAACTGCTGGGGAAAAATTGCACTGGCAAAAAAAAATTGCCGCATGAAAAATTGCGCTGGCAAAAAAACTGCCGCAGCAGGCCTGCGGGCCATTTTTCCCATAGGCAACTTCTGCGGGTGAAATGTCCATGGGCCCGCACTGACTTTCTGCAACGATTTTTTCGTCTCTGATTTTTTTTTTTCATTTTTTTTGATTTTTTTTGTTTATTTTTATTTTTTACTAATAAAAATTAGATACTAAAGCAAAAATTATTTAATTAAGATAACAAAATTTATTTTGGGCCAATTAAAATATATTAGACAACACAAAAATTATTTTGGACTAATTAAAATATATTGGACCGGACTGGGTCAAAAATTCAGGGCTTATAAGTATGTTATTCAATTTTCAGAGTTCTGGGTTTGTCAGCATGCCTATGATTTCCTACGGGCTAAATGCTGGAATGGTAAAAAGACTAGGTCGTAAGCCAGGCCAACTGATAAATATGATGTTTTTGGAGTGAAAAGACTGGGTTGTAAGCCTCAAAAACTGTAGCAGTTTAGCCGGGTTGAGGACCAAGATACTGGGCCCTAAGGGTCTAGCCGGGTTGAGGTCCAAGAGACTGAGACTGTTACATTATCCATGGATATATTACCTACGGGGCTAGACACATGGTGTCATTATGGACTAAAGCAGTAACTCTGAAATTTGAATAGCATATTAGATCCTTTTTGGGCCTATGCTTGTCTTTGTTTTAATATGAAACATGAATTGTGATATAATTGAGCAATTTAATGTTATGAGTTGTGATTATGAAATATTTAAAAAATATAAGAATGTGGAATGATGTGACTTCTATATGCATTGTGCATTGGTATTGCATTGAGTTTTATTGTTATTATCAAAGTTTGTACCACTAGGCTTCGGCTTAACGCGATTGTTTTCATCGCTCAGGTGACAGGGTAGACCCAGCTGAGCCAGAGAGTTCTTCTAGACCAGGTCGAGTTTAGACTTGTAGTTGAGCTTGTTGAAATGCTATCGAGATCAGAAACACTGCCAGCAGCATGTATATGTTTTTATGTTATTGTACATTTTGATTTTTATGCATAATATATTATGTTTTGGATTTTACGTATAGTATATTATAAAGAATATTTGGGTCAATGTATTTGAAATGGGAGAGTAAGTGTGATTTAAATTATATATATCTATATATATAAATGTTTGAGAAACTTGGTGAAATTGAGAAGTATGGTTGAGATGGTGATTGAAAATTATTTGGAAGTGTTTTCTTTTTGCAGGTTGAGTAATTGCTAAATTTTGGGATGTCCAAATTACAAACAAAACTCTAGTGAATTTTTCAGAGAGATTTATATATATATTATTTATTTTGGGTTCTTATAACAAGTAAAGAATATTTATATTCTATTTAATTTTTATATATTTAGAATTTGAAATTTTAAATTGGAAATGTGAAAATTTTTATTACACCGGTCTGTAATATTTTTATACCATATATGCATATTTTACATATGCTAAAAATATGTATTGTACATATATATGGTATAAGGGTGTTACAAATACTCCTCTTTAAGCTGGAGCATATAGATCATAGGTTCCAAGCTTGCTACAAATAAATTTGATTTTGGCCTTCTGAGAGATTTAATAGTAATCTGCTAGTTGATCATTAAACTTGACAAAATCTGTTATAATATATCCTGTGTAACAACCCCTACATAGTCTATATACACTTAACTACATAGGTGATGTCACCTAAATACTCACACTTGTCTATATATATATTATAGAAATAAAACAAAAAATACTTCTATGTATTAATGCAGTTGTTAACCTTTAAAGAAATCATTATAATTATACCTATATTAAAAACATATATCTGTTAATTTATAAAGAACTCCTATTGTTAACTTACATTGTTATAATTCTCAAACTAGTATCAAACTTTTACAACTTCCATACAAAATTATAAAGTATTGCCATGTGAACTATACATAATATAATATTTATAATATTATTATTTGAACCTTTGTGATGCAGTTGACTAGGAACGAATATCTCTCACTCTGCAGTTTCAACTCTTCTTGTTTGATTTGCACGTCAGAAAATAAGTTTAACTGTCACATTCCAAAGTTTAGGTAGTCGAGTATTAGGCCAGAAGGACATAAATAAGTGGTCAAATAGAGGCTCGAGATAGTCAAAAATAAAAATCGGTGTGCAAAGGAGGCCCGTGAAGTCGACGGGACCTAAAGGTAATTTTTCAAAAGCCTAAGGACCTAAGAGTAATTTCCAAAAGTCATACTGGATGTTCTTAATAGTGCACATAACATATTCTAAAAATGGAAAGTAGAGAAAAATCGGGTCACAACTACGCATAACGGTTTTTCCAGAAAATGCCCCGTTAAAGAGAAATGAAGACATGTAGACTAGGGGCATTTTGGTCATTTTTATTAAGATTTATACATGAATCCAAAGTAGAAAATAAACATAAGAGTAAGTAGAGGACGTCGAGGGGTTGAATATGAAACGATCATAAGTAGAAACGAAGCCGGAGAAAACCCGAGCAAAAATAGGACCTAAAGGGAATTTTGTAAAAAGTTGAGGACTTATCGGTAATTTTTCAAAATGACTTGGAAATTTAAAATAGACCTTATAAATAGAAAGTAGAGGTCGAGAGGATCAAAACTATATGTAGTTTGACTCGTGGAACTATACGGTTTAAAAGATATGACCGATTAATCGCCGGAACGTAATGTGGCTCGGTTTCGTGTCGGGACCGGATGGGTAACCCGGGACAACTTTATGATATCCTATGGAAAGAGAGACAAGTGGAAAGAAGTAAAGGAAAAGGAAAGCTATAAAAATCTAATGTTGGCCAATCAAAAGAAAGCATTTAGCATGTGTAATAAATGTGTAATAAATGAAGAAAGAGAAAAAGTGGACAAGTGGTCATAAGAGGTTAACCAACACCTAAGGTGATCATCGTTTCCTTTGTATATAAATATATGTGAAATGAAGAGCAAATTCTCTCTTTTTCCACTTACAAAATTCGGCCAACAAAGGGAAACACCAAAGGCCTTCCAAGTTTCTTCAAATTTTGATTTTTAAGGTAAGTTTTTAAGGTTTCCTAGTAAGTAAACTTTAATTTTAGTATTAATTTTAGGTAATTATATATTTATTGGAAGATTGGGAATTAGAGTCTTTATATGGAATTGGAAAAAAATTTAAGTAAGTGATGAGATTAATTGATTAAATGGAAGAATCAAGATGTATAAAGTTTAATAAGGTTGGATTAGGGTTTCGGTTGAAATGAAATGGAGGATAACTTATTATTTTAACTTTCTAAGGTTTATATTTAAGATTGTGCTTTTGAATATCTTGAAGGAAAAACAAAGATTAAGGAAGGAGAAGAAGGAAAAGTAAAAGGGAATTAAAAGAGCAAGGTTTGGTACTTTATTCATTGAACTCCTTTTGAAATTTTTCTGTTTTACAATTAGTAAAATGATGTGACTTGTATGATTTTTAATTAAATATACAAAAATTATCTTGAGTCGAATTTTGGATAAGTTGTTGTTTAATAAGTCTAGTATTTGAGAAAAATAATTTGGAACCACATTGATTGAATTTAATTTACGGAATTTATAAAATTCAGAACTGCTGCCAGGATGCAGGGCAACTGGAGCAGTCTGGTTGGGTGAACTACTTGACCAAGCTTTTGTTTCTAGTTTGATGTAAAATTTTAATGGAATGATTTTAAGATGCAAAAATAAATTCTGTAAAAATTTTAGAGTTTTTAGCCAAGTGGATTATTTTATACAAATTTTCTAAAGATCAAGTTGGGTCAAGAACCAGAGTTTATTGTTCATATGGAAATTTTTCATTATTAACTTGGTCAAAAACTTGGTGTGGGTGTTTTATCATTTTATTTTTAGTATTGAGTTTAATTATGATATGAAGAATAAATTAAGATGGAAAATATGTGAATACATATGATACATATGTGAGTATATGTGATATTTGTGTAAATATATATTGTATATACATGGAGAATATGTGGTATATATACGAAGTGAATGGGTATATACGAAATGTTATATATGCTCTACTCGGTAAATGGGTAAAACCGGTCTGGAATGGGGGTTTGGCATGCCATCCTACCGGCAGTACTGTCTTAACAGCTTCGGTCGGGATATCACTTACGCGCGCGCGGTTATATTGTGTGAGGTTAAGATCATGGCAACTAGTCGTGTGAGACCAAGACCACGCAGTTATTCTATATCGTGTGAGACCAAGACCATGACAATTATTCGTGTGAGGTCAAGACCACGCGTAACTCTATATGAGGCCTCATTTCGAGATCGGTGTATTCATAATTACCTAGTGGAGCAGATTAACTCGTAATTATAATGAAGTTATATTACATGTTGTTTACATACATAATGTGAATCTTAACTTAATTAGAAAATATAAATATGATGATTGTATGAAAATAGTTTAATTATGAAGTATTCTACTTTTATATGTGATATCGAGTAGACATTGTATGGCAATGGTTAAAGTACCCATTGGGCAATAAGTTGCTCAGCGAGTTATATGTCTAACTCGCAGGTAGTGTATAGAAGATCAGCATTTCTGCAGCGGCTCGCATCAGCTCGACGGTGATTAGGATAGGACTTTTGACATAAAATAGTAGTATGGCATGTACGTTACATCTATTGTAAAGGTTTGTTAACATATTAAGTATTATGGTGTATGTAACAAGAGAATAAACAGTGGTATGGTAATGAAACTTAGCAAATGATATGTAATCTTGAGAAATGATATAGAAGTGTGACCTTTTCTTGCAGGATTGTAGTTGAGGTTATAAGGGTGGATTATTGGGAGTGTGCTTGAGTTGAATTGTGAAATAAAATATTTTTCAAAAATAAGAAAAATCAGTTTTGTCGACACTTGGGACCCAAATTTCTAGGCGAACCTCTCGCAAAATTTCTGTAAAATCGGAACTAAAATTTGACTAAGTAAAATTGGTAGCAACATTAGGATAGTGTGGCGCCTCTACTCAGCTTACACATGTAGGCCGGGAAGGGGTGTTACAATTTGTGGTATCAGAGCATAGGTTTAGCCGTTCCTGGGCGGTTAGACATAGGAAAGTGTATGATAATTAGATATCGGGAGATAGTTAACCGAAGTGAGTTGGAAAGACTTTTGATAGGAAGAGGAAAATATAGAAGGATATACGTTTTATGTTGGGAGTGGCCATTACCAACGTAAAACGGGATACCCTATAGTAGTTATGGTATTTGTAAAATAGTTATATATGAAAAGAAAGAGTCGAGAATAATTAAGCATGAGTTATTGAGTCTAATGTACATGCCATATATGAAAAAGGCTATATGTCGAGCTGTGCAGACTGCTAATTATTTTTATATTATAGGATGTCTCTAGACACGCAACAAGCTATGGAACAGGAGACAGAATCCCAAGCCTCCGCACCAATAGGTGTTGAGGAAGCCCATGGACTAGGACTAGGGCCAGCAGCAGCCGAAGTACCCAGTCTGGAAACTTACCTTAGGCAGATAGCAGCAGCATTCCAACAAATGGCCGGAAGGGGCCCTGCTGCTGAGGGGGATAGGAAACCCCCGATTGAGAAGCTGAGGAAATATGGTGCAAAAGAATTTAAGGCTGGTCATGAAGAAGGATCTGAGGAAGCGGAATATTGGTTAGATAGTATCATTAGAGTTCTTGACCAGCTTCGATGCACTCCGGAAGAAAGAGTAATTTGTGCTACGTCACTCCTGACGGAGGAGGCATACATATGGTGGGATACCACTCAGCAACGGGTTCCACTGGAACAACAGACTTGGGAATTTTTCAAGAGTGAGTTCAAAAAGAGATATATAACTGATGCATATTTAGCTGCAAGGCGCAATGAGTTCATCCATTTGAAGCAAGGTAGAATGACGGTATTAGAGTATGAGAAAGAATTTACACGCCTCAGTAAGTATGGGAGGAAGTTAATAGAAACTGAAGCTGAACGATGTGAGAAATTTTTGGAAGGACTTAATGATGAAATTAAGATCCAATTAGTAGTGCTGGAGAATACTGAATTTTCAAGATTAGTAGCAAAAGCACTAGATGTTGAGAAGGTACAAGTGAATCTGAAGAGTAGTCCACAGAAAATCCAGCAAAAAAGGGAACAGGTTCAGAGCACCCCAAGTAGTTATCAGCCTGCTAGTAAGAAATCTAGGAGTGGATTTTCTTGTCCCCTAAGACAAATACAAAGCCAGGGAACAGTACAGAGGTCAGGTTATTCAACTTCACCAATGCTGAGTTCGGCAGGAACTAATAGAGTGGAATATCCAACCTGTGAAATTTGTGGAAAGAAACATCTTGGAAATTGTTGGTTTGTAATAGATGGAGTATGTTGGGGCTGTGGTGAAAGGGGTCATTTGCGAAAGGATTGCCCAAAGAAAGTTATAACAGTACCTAGTGCACAGGAACAACCATCTGTAATTGGAAGTAGAGTTACAGGCAGAGGCAGAGGTAGAGCAAGTAGTAACAACCAAGCAGGAACGTACTCGGAATCAGTAGATCGCCCCGAACCAAGAGCACCAGCTAGAGTATATTGCATGAGGGCAGAGGAGAATAAAACAAGAGAAGAAAAGGAAGGTATTTAAATTTAAAATTTGTGTTTTAAGTATATATATATATGTATGACTATTATTAGCAATGTATTTACATGTATGAACAAGCAAGTTTCGGGGCGAAACTTAAATTAAGGGAGGTAGAACTGTCACATCCCAAAGTTTAGGTAGTCGAGTATTAGGCCAGAAGGACATAAATAAGTGGTCAAATAGAGGCTCGAGATAGTCAAAAACAAAAATCGGTGTGCAAAGGAGGCCCGTGAAGTCGACGGGACCTAAAGGTAATTTTTCAAAAGGCTAAGGACCTAAGAGTAATTTCCAAAAGTCGTACTGGATGTTCTTAATAGTGCACATAACATATTCTAAAAATGGAAAGTAGAGAAAAATCGGGTCACAACTACGCGTAACGGTTTTTCCAGAAAATGCCCCGTTAAAGAGAAATGAAAACATATAGACTAGGGGCATTTTGGTCATTTTTATTAAGATTTATACATGAATCCAAAGTAGAAAATAAACATAAGAGTAAGTAGAGGACATCGAGGGGTTGAATATGAAACGATCATCAGTAGAAACGAAGCCGGAGAAAACCCGAGCAAAAATAGGACCTAAAGGGCATTTTGTAAAAAGTTAAGGACTTATCGGTAATTTTTCAAAATGACTTGGAAACTTAAAATAGACCTTATAAATAGAAAGTAGAGGTCGAGAGGATCAAAACTATATGTAGTTTGACTCGTGGAACTATACGGTTTAAAAGATATGACCGATTAATCGCCGGAATGTAATGTGGCTCGGTTTCGTGTCGGGACCGGATGGGTAACCCGGGACAACTTTATGATATCCTATGCAAAGAGGGACAAGTGGAAAGAAGTAAAGGAAAAAGAAAGCTATAAAAATCTAATGTTGGCCAATCAAAAGAAAGCATTTAGCATGTGTAATAAATGTGTAATAAATGAAGAAAGAGAAAAAGTGGACAAGTGGTCTTAAGAGGTTAACCAACACCTAAGGTGATCATCATTTCCTTTGTATATAAATATATGTGAAATGAAGAGCAAATTCTCTCTTTTTCGACTTACAAAATTCGGCCAACAAAGGGAAACACCAAAGGCCTTCCAAGTTTCTTCAAATTTTGATTTTTAAGGTAAGTTTTTAAGGTTTCCTAGTAAGTAAACTTTAATTTTAGTATTAATTTTAGGTAATTATATATTTATTGGAAGATTGGGAATTAGAGTCTTTATATGGAATTGGAAAAAAAATTTAAGTAAGTGATGAGATTAATTGATTAAATGGAAGAATCAAGATGTATAAAGTTTAATAAGGTTGGATTAGGGTTTCGGTTGAAATGAAATGGAGGATAACTTATTATTTTAACTTTCTAAGGTTTATATTTAAGATTGTGCTTTTGAATATCTTGAAGGAAAAACAAAGATTAAGGAAGGAGAAGAAGGAAAAGTAAAAGGGAATTAAAAGAGTAAGGTTTGGTACTTTAACCATTGAACTCCTTTTGAAATTTTTCTGTTTTACAATTAGTAAAATTATGTGACTTGTATGATTTTTAATTAAATATAGAAAAATAATCTTAAGTCTAATTTTGGATATGTTGTTGTTAAATAAGTCTACTATTTGAGAAAAATAATTTGGAACCACATTGATTGAATTTAGTTTACGGAATTTATAAAATTCAGAACTGCTGCCAGGATGCAGGGCAACTGGAGCAGTCTGGTTGGGTGAACTACTTGACCAAGATTTTGTGTCCAGTTTGATGTAAAATTTTAAAGGAATGATTTTAAGATGCAAAAATAAATTCTGTAAAAATTTTAGAGTTTTTAGCAAAGTGGATTATTTTATACAAATTTTCTAAAAGAAGGATCAAGTTGGGTCAAGAACCAGAGTTTATTGTTCATATGGAAATTTTTCATTATTAACTTGGTCAAAAACTTGGTGTGGGTGTTTTATCATTTTATTTTTAGTATTGAGTTTAATTATGATATGAAGAATAAAATAAGATGGAAAATATGTGAATACATATGATACATATGTGAGTATATGTGATATTTGTGTAAATATATATTGTATATACATGGAGAATATGTGGTATATATACGAAGTGAATGGGTATATACGAAATGTTATATATGCTCTACTCGGTAAATGGGTAAAACCGGTCTGGAATGGGGGTTTGGCATGCCATCCTACCGGCAGTACTGTCTTAACGGCTTCGGTCGGGATACCACTTACGCGCGCGCGGTTATATCGTGTGAGGTCAAGATCATGGCAACTAGTCGTGTGAGACCAAGACCACGCAGTTATTCTATATCGTGTGAGACCAAGACCATGACAATTATTCGTGTGAGATCAAGACCACGCGTAACTCTATATGAGGCCTCATTTCGAGATCGGTGTATTCATAATTACCTAGTGGAGCAGATTAACTCGTAATTATAATGAAGTTATATTACATGTTGTTTACATACAGAATGTGAATCTTAACTTAATTAGAAAATATAAATATGATGATTGTATGAAAATAGTTTAATTATGCAGTATTCTACTTTTATATGTGATATCGAGTAGACATTGTATGGCAATGGTTAAAGTACCCACTGGGCAATAAGTTGCTCAGCGAGTTATATGTCTAACTACCAGGTAGTGTATAGAAGATCAGCATTTCTGCAGCGGCTCGCATCAGCTCGACGGTGATTAGGATAGGACTTTTGACATAAAATAGTAGTATGGCATGTACGTTACATCTATTGTAAAGGTTTGTTAACATATTAAGTATTATGGTGTATGTAACAAGAGAATAAACAGTGGTATGGTAATGAAACTTAGCAAATGATATGTAATCTTGAGAAATGATATAGAAGTGTGACCTTTTCTTGCAGGATTGTAGTTGAGGTTATAAGGGTGGATTATTGGGAGTGTGCTTGAGTTGAATTGTGAAATAAAATATTTTTCAAAAATAAGAAAAATCAGTTTTGTCGACACTTGGGACCCAAATTTCTAGGCGAACCTCTGGCAAAATTTCTGTAAAATCGGAACTAAAATTTGACTAAGTAAAATTGGTAGCAACATTAGGATAGTGTGGCGCCTCTACTCGGCTTACACATGTAGGCCGGGAAGGGGTGTTACATTAACACTCTAAGCAAAGCTTAGTGGTGCTTATGTATATACAATATGCAAGAAATTTTAAAGGAAAGAGATCTAAACATTAAATAATTTAGAAACAATGGAAAGTATCACTTTTAGAACGTTAAATAAAGAAATTAATAAATTCATTAAAACTTGAAATACTAAACACGATTAAATTCAGAATCGATTAATTTAACAATAACCATATAACATATTATTTTAAATGTAGATAACTTCTTTAATTATGCCCATACACACTAAACTCAGATCCTAGATTTGGATAACGAGTCAGTGTTGGCAATTTAATGCCCACTATATAAATTTGGCCAATGGCCAACTATGGCACGAATGCCCACTGAATATGGTGACACAGAGTGTCAATGATGGCACAGAGTGCCCACTATCATTTTGGATATCCTCCCTTTGGCTAGCCATTCAATCCCAAGCTAGATCTAAAATCAGTATGATTTGGGCAATTCATTAGTTTTTCTTAATATTTATTTATGTATAACACTTCAATGGAACAATTCTTTGATCAACACTTGGTATCACATATATTTATCATATATTCAAAATAAGTTATGACACTATTTGTTAGGGTTGATTTCAAAAATCCTTTACACTTTGAGACTTTATAATCTTTTAAGCTGAAATTACAGATGATAGATAAAGAAAAGAATTATTTTAAGCAATTTCTTCAAGTGACACGCCCAATGATATGGGCATGTCAATGACTGTGCCGTTTGCCCATTCTCACCAAAGCTTTGACACGCCTAATGACACGGGTGTGTCACTGGCCATGTCATTTAACTTGCATTACAGTAGCTATGACACGCCAAATGACACAGGCATATCACTGGCCGTGTCATTTAACTTGCATTACAGTAGCTATGACACGCCAAACGACACGGGCGTGTCACTGGACGTGTCATATATCTTTTATCATAGTAGCTACGACACGCCTAATGACACAGGCATGTTACTGGTCATGTCTCCAATATTGAAACACAGCATTGTTGACATGCCCAGTGACATGGCTGCGTCACTGGCTGTGTCAAGCAAAATTCTGTATTTCGTACACTCAACAACTTAAACACAATATCTCCAAAGATATGATAAAAATGAATCAAAAACTAGTTTCTTTGATATAGAAAAAGTCTATATCAAATACTTTTCAATAATAACTCATTAAAGATAACTCAATCAACTAATTCAAAAAATAAAAATCATAAAAATTCAAATAGTTACAAATTAAAATACATAAGCACATACCTCTTTCAAAATCACTTTTCTTCTATAATCACTTGTTGATAATCTCAACTTTTTCAGCTTATTCTTCTAAGAACTTATAACTAGATGTGATTTCCTCTTAGATTTTGGATAAAGTTTTGTAAAGAAGGAAGAAAGAAGAAGTTTTGGTGGTGAAGGTGATGATATGTGTGGATGAAGATGAAAGAAGAAAGAAGAAGTTTCCATACACACACACACCTGTCCACATATATATATATATATATATATGGTTTAATCTAGTGTGGCCAATCTCATTTTAACTATGGTGTACCCTCACTCTTAACCTTTGATTCTAATTCAATTTTTAGCCTCGTAAAACTGTAAAAATAAATAATTTCTTCAGTAAATTTTAAGATCCACTATTTACATCACTTATCCATGCCACTTTTATCACTATTCACTATCAATTATCAATATTAAATTAAAAGTTTAGTATTTAAAATTTTAAACATTACAATTCTCCCCTATTAAAAGAAAATTATCATCAAAATTTACATGTTATAGATGCTCGAAATAATTAAGGGTATTGCTGCCTCATTGTCTCTTCACACTTTCGGCGACAATTTTTTTCGTCGTCGATTTTTTTATTTTTATTTTTATTTTTTGATTTTTATTTGTTTATTTTTATTTTTTACTAATAAAAATTAGATATTAAAGCAAAAATTATTTAATTAAGACAACAAAAATTATTTTGGACCAATTAAAATATATTAGACAATACAAAAATTATTTTGGACTAATTAAAATATATTGGACCAGACTGGGTTAAAAATTAAGGGTCTACAGTTTAGGTAATTACCTGAAGCAGCAACGGACTCCCAGTCAGTCTCTTTGACAATCCTGATTTAAATCGGTCTAATCCAACTAAGGTCTCGGCTAAGATCACAGGTACCGGTGATAAGCCTCCTTCCATTTAGTCCATAATATCCAATACTCGTGGATCAATATCGTCATCAGAAGAAACAAGCAAGAATTGGCCAAGCAAGCAAAGATAGAGCATGCGTCCCCATGCCTTAGTAGGAGCCAAATGAGAGAGACAAAAGTCAATCAAAGGAGCAAGTAGAATTTTTTCGCCTCTCATCAATCGAAGAACTCCGGGTTTTGGAATTTAAAATAACATCTACATCTTTAGTTGAGTCTTGGAAATCAATGTGGGTAACACCATTTGTTGATTATTTGGATATCCAAGGATGGCCTCAAATTCTTCAATCAAGGGACATATTTCAAAGCCATTAATTTTAAATACCCTAGAATCCGTATTCCAAAAGGAAGCCACGACATGTAAGAAGGAGTGGTCCAATTTAACATTTTGAAAACATTTTAAAACATCAAGTTTTGACCATGAAATCTGCTTCCAATGGATGGCTTCCATATTCTTAAATAGAATTTTGTCTTCTTGGAATGATGCTCGGTCATGGTGAATGAATAAAGAAAAGATTAAAATTGTTAAAGGGACTCTTCACGTTGAAAGAGAAAGAATTTTAATTTCTGTATTAAAATGAGGCATGCAAGGTGATTTATATAGAAGAAAATAAACCTTTTCCAAAAGTGAAAAGGAAAAGGTGATGGGAAAGGGTAAGACCATATGGCATAAGGAAAGGAATTGGTGGCAATTTCCTTTACCACGCTGGATTTGGTTTAGCAAATGATGTGGATTATGAAATTATGATGTACTGTGATAAAAAAAAGAAAAAAAAATAAAAAAAAGGTTACAGTAAAGAGGAAAATTTTATTTTTTTTTCATTATTGTACAATATTTTACAATTGCTACAATATTTACATATCACTAAGAGGGTGGTGGTAGGTCATCAAATAAAGCCTTGAAAAAGTCATCGCCTGTTGGAGGAGGGGGCAAATCACTCGTCCCGAGTCCGCCCAAAGCGGGAGCACCAAAACCCGACAAATTACTCATCCCGGGATCACCCGAAGCAAGAGCACCAAAATCCCTATTACCTTGAGGTTCCGATCCATCAATGGTCCTCATCAAAAGCAGACGAAAGGATCTCATGTTCATCAGTCTGGGGGCCTCTTGATGAAGAAGCACCGGGATCCCTCATCCCCTGAAATCAAAAATCTCAGAAATGTTGTTCGGATTGATAATATAAACTTTCAAAATGAGAAGCCTGCTGACGACTTGCAGCCAACTCTTCTTGAAGTTTCCTATTTTGTTCTTCGAGCATCCACTGTGAGCCAAGAAGGAAAAGGTAAGAGCATACATAATCATGCATACATATAGCATAAACTACTATAAAATAAGAAATGTACCAGGTAGTTCATATCAATGCCCTGCGGATGAGATGGCATATCTGGCGGGCTAGAATGAGCATACGAAGGGGCAGTAAAAGAAGGTCCAGCCTCATGATCAAATAAGCCAACAGCCTTCAACAATCATTAAAGAATCAAGGACAGAAAAAATTCCCTTGGAAGATCAAAACAAGGAAAGAAGAGCATGAATCAAGCAAGACATGGCCAAGCCAAATCAAGCTTGGCCGTGTCACCTCAAAGGAAGTCTTGGCAGAACATGACACGGGCAGGAGACACGGCCAAGCCACTAGATGTGTCTCACCTAAAGGGCAAAGTCAAGAAGGACCAAGCAAAGAAAGAAAAGAAATAGTAGGTGACACTGGCAGGCAACACGGCCAAGCCACTGGCCGTGTCACATGACACGGCCACAAGCTTGGCCATGGCCCATCCTAAGCCAAGAACAAAGAAGAACCAAAGAAAAGACACAGAAGTTGACACACCCAGGAGACACGACCAAGCCATTGGCCGTGTTACATGACACGGCCAGGAGCTTGACCGTGTCACTCTCATCTTCAAAGAACAAAGAAGACCAAAGGAGAAACAGAAGATGACACGCTCAGGTGACACGGCCATTTACCTGAGAAGTACTAGTCTCGAGACGTGGAACAAGCTCTCCTATAGCTCCGTGATGTTCTTCTTCATCTCTACCCTCATTTTCGTCAGAAATCTCCCGCACACCAACAGGAGATACATCAAAGTTCAAGAGTCTTCTTTGAATAAAATGAGCATAAAATGGACCCGGTAAATGGAGAAATGACTCGGCACTATAACCATATCGAGCGACCACCATGCATCCTCCAGTAATGACATAATATTTAAAGTATATTCCAAGATTTGCATCGGAAACCTCCGCTGCTCTAGACCGAGAAACCATTCATAAACTCTCTCCCCGAGAAACCAACCACTAGACACTGGGCCAGCAATAATTTGGCGAGAATGTTGGAAAGACAGTGCAGCCCTCATCAAAGGAGACCAATTTGCTCGCTCTTCTGGGCTCTACCAGGCCGAATTCACCTGCAAAATAACATAAGGTAAGTAAACTTTCACATAAAATCTAAAGCATACTAATGTTATTTTATCTGGTCCCGGGTTAAGTGACTCAACACATAGCGGTGAGTATACACATGATGAGAGCCGGGAACGTCCACACGATCGGACAACCAGAAATCTAATCTCAGATATCCGACTCTCTCTCGGGAAATACCGGGTACCCTCACGAGGTTGTGTTCATATGCCCATACCTACAATAATAGTAAAGATCAAATTCATGCAAGAAAAGATCAAAAATTATTAGCTCGGGTCCAGAACCCAAATTTTCCTTAGGTCCAGAACCTAGAATTTATTTCTAAGTCCAGAACTTAGCTCAGGTCCAGAACCCAAATTTTCCTTAGGTCCAGAAGCTAGAATTTATTTCTAAGTCCAGAACTTAGCTCGGGTCCAGAACCCAAATTTTCCTTAGGTCCAGAACTTAGCTCGGGTCCAGAACCCAAATTTTCCTTAGATCCAGAACCTAGAATTTATTTCTAAGTCCAGAACTTAGCTCGGGTCCAGAACCCAAATTTACCTTAGGTCCAGAACCTAGAATTTATTTCTAAGTCCAGAACTTAGCTCGGATCCAAAACCCAAATTACCATTAGGTCCAGAACCTAGAATTATTCCTAAGTCCAGAACTTAGCTCGAGTCCAGAACCCAAAATTTTCTTAGGTCCAAAACCTAGAATTTATTTCTAAGTCTAGAACTTAGCTCGGGTTTAGAACCCAAATTTTTCTTAGGTCCAGAACCTAGAATTTATTTCTAAATCCAAGGACTTAGATCGGGTCCAAAACCCAAATTTTCCTTAGGTCTAGAACCTAGAATTATCCTTGAGTCCAGAACTCGAACCGGGTCCAGAACCCAAAACCTCCACCATCTCAAAAATTAAGTCTTGTTGTTTTTCACTCTCTTTCACTAAAGTTTCAGATCATTCAAGCAGGGGGCAAACTGTAGACCCTTAATTTTTGACCCAGTCCGGTCCAATAAATTAGTCCAAAATAATTTTTATGTTGTCTAATATATTTTATTTTGTCCAAAATAATTTTTGTTATCTTAATTAAATATTTTTACTTTAGTATCTAATTTTTATTAGTAAAAAATAAAAATAAACAAATAAAATTCAAAAAAATCAAAATAAAAATAAAAAAATCGGCGACAAAAAAATCGGCGATGAAAAAAATCATCGCCGAAAGTCAGCTCGGGCCCGTGGGCATTTCGCCTGCAGAAGTTGCCTAAATGGCCCGCAGGCCTGTTTCGTCGCAGCAGCTTTTTTGCCAGCGCAATTTTTCCTGCAGCAATTTTTTTTACCAGCGCAATTTTTCCGCAGCTGTTTTTTTTCTCTTGCAAAATTTTTCGATGCAAAATTTTCAAAATCTAATACAATTAGGTTTCTATTTCCTTTTCTTATTCTATATTGTATGTCGTGAGTAAATAGGATTAATAATAGAATTCTTCTATAAATAAGGAGGAAGAAAAGAGAGAAGAGACAAGCAGAAATTGGGACGAAATTGGGATTTTAAAACCGAATTTGTGAAGGAAAACTTTAATCAAGCCGATTTTTTGAGAGCAGAAAAGCAATTCAAACCATTCATCAAAGGTAGCAACTGCTTTGTTTTTGTTCATCCAAGAAGAATTATTTTTGGAGGAACCATCAAAAGGAGGTATGTATTAAATTCTTTTTGTTATATTTTTCACAGTAGCCAAGATTATGAAATTGTGTCTTTCAAAATAAAAAACCCTAGAACTTTAATTTAGTTTTTCTAAAGTTAAAAACACTAATTCGTTGCTTTATTTTCCAAAAAGACTTAAAATTGTTATTTTTACTTCTTCAAAATCTTAAAACCATAATTGAACATGTTTTTCTTCAAAATTGACTTTGTTTCTTTCAACAAACCCTAAAAACATCTTTTTTATTTATATAAATTTAAAATCATTTATTTATTTTCATAAAATTCATAAAATTATCAATTTCTTTTTTCCAAATTCTAAAAAAACCTAAGCATTCACCGACACCCTAATTCTAAAACACTAAACCCAAATGCAACCTCCAAACCTAAAATAGTGAACCCTAAACCCTTTAAAACCTTAAACCCTAATTTTTTCTAAAACCTAATCCTTTAAAACTTTAAAAACCATAAAACACAAATATTTTAATTTCACACAGTAAACTTGAAACTATAAATCAAAAGTATTTTAAAGAGTCCAAATCCTAGTTTCATGATTTTACATAACAAACCTTAATTTGGTTAATCAAAGAATTTTACCAACTTCTTGAATCATAAAACTTTAATTCATTTTAATTCTCTTAATGTCACAGTAGCCTAATTCCACAATCCAAAATCCTAAACACATGAAATAAATACCCCAAAATGGAAATAGTGGCTAAGATTTAGATTTTTATTTACCTTATTCAATTTTGTATTTGATTATGCCTTGATTTATTTTATATGCTTTAATTTATTTAAGTTTAATGCCTCATTTATTTAATTTATCAGGGATGAATGTTTACTTTCTATTGATGTTTAATACCTTTGGTGAATGATTTATTTATTATGAATGGTTATTTACTTTTATCAATTTATTTAGATTTCCAAATGTTGTAAGAGGTATGTTTCCACTTGGTGGATACCTCATTAGTTAAATATCATGTAATTTAAATTGTTTTTCTACTTTAGAACCAATGTAAAGGACATGTTTCTACCTTTCGGTGGGTGTCCTATTTAGGCATGGGATGTAAGGATGTAACACCCCTTCCCAACCTACATGTGTAAGCTGAGTAGAGGTGCCACACTATCCTAATTGTTGCTACCAATTTACTTAGTCAAATTTTAGTTCTGATTTTTACAGAAATTTTGCCATAGTTCCGCCTAGAAATTTGGATCCCAAGTGTCGTCAAAACTTGTTTTTCTGATTTTTGAAAACATTTTACACATACCGATGTGAATAAGAATACCATCAAATTTAATGCACTCCCAATGAATCCACCTTATACCCTCAACTACAAACCTGCACGAAGAGTTCACACTTCTAATATAACATAAAGTAAAGATTTATGATTATTACATACTACTAACATACAATTATAACATAGAAAATCTCTTTTATATTTATTCATATACATGCCACAACTATCGACTCATAATGGAACTAAAAGATCTACCCCTGAGATTTGCTGTGGTCTGGTCGTTGCTTCCCCAAGATTTATCTACTGCTCCGAACCTACGAGTCAAGGAAAACTTAACTCGCTGAGCGTTGTCGCTCAGTGGGTACTTTACCAATAAAAATAAAAGTAGTACATGAAAGTATTCGAAGTAAAAAGGAAATAATAAAATCAACAATCAACCAACATTATACCAATAGAAATCGTGATACATTCAGTATGATATGTTTTCAATAATGTAAAATCATAATTCAAATTCATTTGCATTATATAGTTCAACGAAAAATAATATGTCTTTGATCCAGGCTCTACTGGTATATAGGGAACCATAGTGATAAGGCAGTGGCCCTCACCACTGTAACATAGGTGGCCCTCACCACCGATATCAGATCACAGGAATGGCCCTCACCATCCTTGTTATAACCAATGGGCCTCCCCATTGGCTTCAGTGGCCTCACCACTAAATAACATATCATATCACAATAATGAGCAGTACTGCATGCGTTAGTATAGTGCACCATACCCTTATCTACCACTCCCACTATCCAGTAGAGCAAAAAGGTTAAAATGATTCAATTTAAGTCTCAAACCTCATTTTAGAATGACTCGCGAAATCATTTTAAATTCCCATCACACTTTGCCATTTATGCCGCGCAACACATTCTTCAGTCAAACCATTCCCCTTTTTCAAATATTTAATATCCACAATAAACATATTAAACATTTCAAAGCATTCCTCAAAATATCCCAAATTGACCAAATGAATAGTGTTGCGGCGAGAAAAATCGGCAACGCAAAATGGCATGACCAAATGAATAGTAAAATCTAGATTTTCGTCAAAATTTCAGTCCACTTCAATCATGCATTTGACCAAGTAAATGATCTTATTTTTGGCTGAAATTTTACAGAAAACTTATTTCATATGATGACTAATTGCATGTAAAATTTCGTTGAAAAATTCCTTCGTTTGCTGCCTCAAACAATTTCCACAAAAAGGTCCAGAAAGCTGTCTTTTTGGGACCATTTCGGCCCAAACACATGAAATGCATAGGATAGTTTATTTTTCTTTTGCAAATCAATATTAAGGCTTCTTTAATGGTAAAGTGAAGATTCAAACACTTCCCTTTGACAACTTTTACATGTTTAACTCAAATCAATATATTTAAGCATCAACAACAAAACTTTCATAAACCAAAGTTTGTAAAGCATCAAACCAAAATTTATTATTCAAAAGTAAAGTACCAAACCTTATTTCTTTAATTCCTCTTGGCTTTTCTTTCTTCTCCTTCTTTAATTCTTTATTTCTCCTTCAATCAATTCAAGATACAACATAAACCTTAGAATTTCAAAATAATAAATTATCCTCTATTTCTTTTCCAACCGAAACCCCTAATCCAACCTTATTAATCTTTCTATACCTTGGTTCTTCCATTTAATCAATTAATCTTATTATTATTATTATTTTTTTTTTCAATTCCATATAAGACTCTAATTCCCAATCTTCCAATATATATATAACTACCTAAAACTAATACTAAAATTAAAGTCTACACACTTAAAAACCTTAGAACTTACCTTAAAAATCAAAGTTTGGAAAAACTTGGAAAAACTTGGTATTTTCTTTTGTTGGCCGAATTTGGTGAGTGGAAAAAGAGAGAATTTGCTCTTCATATCACCTATATTTATATACAAAGGAAGTGATGATCACCTTGACCACTTGTTCACTTTTTCTCTTTCTTCATTTATTACACATTTATTACATATGCTAAATGTTCTCTTTTGATTGGCCAACCTTTGATTCTTATAACTTCCTTTTTCCTTTACTTCTTTCCACTTGTCTCTCTTCCCATTGGATCTCATAAAGTTGTCCCGGGTTACTCATCCGGTCCCGACACGAAACCGGGCCCACATTACGTTTCGGCAATTAATCGATCATATCTTTTAAACCGTATAGCTCCACGAGTCAAACTATATATGGTTTTGATCCTCTCGACCTCTACTTTCTATTTATAAGGTCTATTTTAGGTTTCCAAGTCATTTTGAAAAATTACCGATAAGCCCTCAACTTTTTACAAATTCCCTTTAGGTCCTATTTTTGCTCGGGTTTCTCCGGCTTCGTTTCCACTGACGATCGTTTCATAGTTAACCTCTCGCCATTCTCTACGTACTCACGTCTTTATTTCCTACCCTAAATTCATGTATAACTTTAATTGATAATGACCAAAATGCCCTTAGGCAACATTTCTTCATTTTTCTTTAACGGGACATTTCCTGGAAAAACCGTTACACGTCGTTGCAATCCGGTTTTTCTCTACATTCCATTTTTGAAATCTATTATATGCACTATTAAGAACATCCGGTACAACTTTCTTTGAAATTACATCTACGTCCCCAACTTTATTAAAAATTATAATTACGTCCCTTTTGTCATACAACCTTATCTAGGGCTGTTATCAAGAATTATCTTCTCCTTTTCCCTACTCTCGCTATGCACGTGTCTACACTGCATAAATGCAGTAGGCGGATGTGACAAAGGACATGTTTCCATTGTAACAGTCCCGGCCTACTGGCATCACCAGGTCCACGGGCTGTGCTACAGTACTGGACTGCCCTCACGGGCCCTCCAGTAGGATTTGTTTATTTGGCTTAATTGGGGGAAATTCCAATCAAGTCGCCTCCCCGGATCGAACACCTGACCTCCCCATTAAGAGAGCCAGCGAGCGCAATCCAGTACCAATTCTTCCACTGGATTTTTGAATAGCATACATGTTGGTATTGGCAGTCTCTGATCTTTAATGAGAAGTATTCTGCTGTGTTTGCAGATATAGGTTGTGATGGATCCTCATTTGCGTCAGTCAGTTGAGGGTAGTGCGGAGAGTGTTGCTCCTGATGATGGAGCTAGAGTGGATAGTGCTGGAGAGGTACCTGCTTCTGTGTCGGGGAGACCAACTGGTGAGGAGGTTCCACCAGTTTGGCTTAGGCATGTGATTGATTTGTTGAGGCAAGCACCAGTGCAACCACCGCCACCACCCCCATAGCCTTTGGTATCAGTGAGACAGTATGATAAATTAAGGAAGTATGGAGCAGAAGATTTCTTGGGTACTATTGATCCAGCTGTAGCTGAGCAGTGGCTAGATAAAGTACAGAGAATATTTGTTCAGTTACAAGCCACTCCAGAAGAGAAGTTTGATTATGCAAGATCATTGTTGCAAAAGGATGCATATAATTGGTGGAAGACAGTGCCTCATGCTATGGATGATCCACCTACCTTGTCCTATGCTGATTTTCTAAGAGAGTTTGAATTGAAGTATACTCCGAGGGAGTATAAGGATGTGAAGAAAATGGAGTTTCTAATCTTGAAGCAAGATCACCGGACTGTGACGGAATATGAGTTAGAGTTTATCCGGTTGAGCCAGTATGCTGGGGGTATTATATCTGATGAGATAGATAGATGCAGGAGATTTGAGGAGGGATTGAGGCCCTCTATCTTGTGTCTTGTGGCTGGATCTAGATATCATGATTTTTCCCAGCTTGTGGCAGCAGCTCGGAGTGTGGAGAGAGCTCAGGTTATTGCAGCTACTTCAGAGGAAGAGATCAGGGTTAGAAGGCCCCAGTTTGAGGCAGGATCTTCGTCTGTGAAAAGAGGTAAAGGAAGTTTTGTTCCTCGGGTTAGTAGGAGTCAGAGGCCAGCTGCTAGGTCAGTACAGTTTCAGAGGCAGAGATCTAGACCTACAGTTTCAGTGGCGAGTGTTCCGACCCCAGCGACTCAGAGATCCACTCTACCCGTATGCATTCATTGTGATATGCCACATGGTGGTACTTGTTGGAAGACAGGTGTAGTAGGGGTATGTTTCAGATGTGGATCTCCCGATCATTTTGTGAGAGATTGTCCTGAGAGACAGGAGCGGATGTCAGTGGATACTGCAGCTTCCTGACTTAGTGTGAGGGGAGGTCGAGGAGACAAAGGTTTCAGCAGAGGAGGCAGATCTGGGTTCAGTTCTAGAGGAGGTTCTACATCCAGGGAGAGTAGACCAGAGGAGGCTGGATCTTCTCAGAGGATTTATGTGATGCAGAGGAAACCAGATGCTTCGGCAGTCATAGCTGGTACTTTTTCTTTATTTGGTATTTCAGTACTTGCTTTGATTGATCCGGGTTCCACACATTCATATATTAGTGCATTTGTTTTGCCTGTGCCTGATGTGCCTGCTGAATCCCTAGGATTTGATGTATTGGTGACAAATCCGTTAGGGCATAGTGTGATTGTTAGTAAAGTGCACCGAGATAGTGCAGTAGTGGTTCAAGGTGAGGAGTTTCTTGGAGATTTGATTGAGATGCCTTTTAAGGAATATGATGTAATCCTAGGCATGGACTGGTTATCTAGACATGGAGCCATGGTAGATTGTAAAAAGAAAATTGTTACTTTGAGAACTGGTGATGGAAGTGAGGTGATAGTATCTAGTGAACAGGGACAGTTAGCATCCTTGTTTGTTTCAGCTGTTGCAGCTAGGAGATTGATTAGAAAGGGGTGTGACGCTTATCTTGCTCATGTGGTGGATACTAGAGTAAAGGGTTCTCAAATTGATAGTATACCTACAGTTGCAGAGTTTTCAGATGTGTTTCTAGAGGAGCTGCCAGGGTTACCTCCTGAGAGAGAGGTGGAATTTGGTATTGAATTATTACCTGGTACCACTCCTATTTCTATTACTCCTTATAGAATGGCACCTGCTGAACTGAGAGAATTGAAGGTGCAGTTTCAGGAGTTGCTGGATAAAGGGTTTGTTCGCCCTAGTGTTTCACCGTGGGGAGCTCCTGTCTTGTTTGTGAAAAAGAAGGATGGTACTATGAGATTGTGTGTCGATTATAGGCAATTAAATAAGGTGACTATTAAAAATAAATATCCGTTGCCTAGAATTGATGATCTCTTTGATCAATTGAAGGGTGCAGCAGTGTTTTCTAAAATTGATTTGTAATCAGGGTACCATCAGTTGAGGGTCAGAGCTGAAGATGTTCCTAAGACCGCCTTTCGGACCAGGTATGGGCATTATGAGTTTCTAGTTATGCCTTTTGGTTTGACGAATGCACCTGCAGCTTTTATGGATTTGATGAATAGGGTGCTTAGGCCCTATCTGGATCAGTTTGTAGTGGTCTTTATTGATGACATTCTGGTGTATTCGCGTAATGAGGAGGAGCATGATAAGCATCTGCGGATTGTGCTGCAGATTTTGAGAGAGAAGCAATTGTTTGCTAAACTGTCGAAGTGTGAGTTTTGGCTTGACCAAGTTACTTTTCTCGGTCATATAGTTTCAGCAGAGGGTATTAGAGTTGATCCGAGTAAAGTTGAAGCTATTTTGAATTGGAGTCCACCAAAGTCTGTGACCGAAGTTAGAAGTTTTCTGGGTTTGGCAGGCTATTACCAACGGTTTGTGCAAGGATTTTCTTTGATAGCTACTCCACTTACCAGATTGCTTCGAAAGGGAGTTAGATTTGTGTGGACAGATCAGTGTCAGGCTAGCTTCGATCAGTTAAAAGAAATGTTGACTCAAGCGCCTGTTCTTACTTTACCTGTGGAAGATAAACCATATGTGATCTATAGTGATGCTTCACATAATGGTTTGGGTTGTGTTCTGATGCAAGAAGGTAAAGTTATAGCTTATGCTTCTCGACAATTGAAACTGCATGAGCTCAATTATCCGACCCATGATTTAGAGTTAGCAGCCATTGTGTTTGCATTGAAGATTTGGCGACACTATTTGTATAGGGAGAAGTGTTTTATCTATACTGATCATAAGAGTTTGAAATATTTGAGTGTCCAAAGAGAGCTCAATCTTCGATAGAGGAGATGGTTGGAGTTGATTAAAGACTATGACTGTTTGATTGATTATCATCCTGGTAAGGCAAATGTTGTTGCTGATGCCTTGAGTCGGAAGTCTTTAGCAGGTTTGACTGTTTATTCGCTCTCGTTGCTTGTTGAGTTGAGAGTGTTGCATGCTAGTTTTGTATCTTGTGATGATGGTGCATTGTTGGCACAATTGCAATTGAAACCAGTTTTGTTGGATCAGATTCAAGAGGCCCAATTGGCTGATGAGAAGATTCAAAAGATTATTTCAGATTGCCAAAATGGAAAGAGTCGAGATTTTATTATGAAAAGTGATGGGAGTCTTTGGTTTAAAAACATATTGTGTGTACCTGATGATGCTAATTTGAGAAAGATCATTTTAGAAGAAGCCCATCAGTCAGTGTTTGCTATGCATCCGGGCAATACAAAGATGTATCATGATTTGAAACAGTATTACTGGTGGTCCGGTATGAAGAAAGACATAGTGAAGTTTGTGTCCAAATGTCTCACATGTCAGAGGGTAAAAGCTGAGCATCAAGTTCCAACCGGGTTGCTTCAACCTTTGTCAGTGCCTGAATGGAAATGGGATAGAGTGACCATGGATTTGGTGTCTGGTTTACCATTGACACAAAGGAAGCATGATGCTATTTGGGTGATTGTTGACAGGTTGACTAAGACAGCTCATTTTCTTCCGGTTCGGATGAATTACTCTTTGGAGAGGTTAGTTGACCTGTATATCCACGAGATTGTGAAGTTGCATGGTGTCCCAATTTCTATAGTGTGTGTTCGAGATCCCCGGTTTACTTCCAGGTTTTGGAAGAGTTTGCATGGTGCTTTGGGTTCTCGATTACACTTCAGTACTGCTTTCCATCCGCAGACAGATGGACAGTCAGAGAGAGTGATACAGATTATCAAGGATATGTTAAGAAGTTGTGTCATTGATTTCTCTGGAGGTTGGGATAGATTCTTACCACTTGTGGAATTTGCTTACAATAACAGTCATCAATCCAGCATTGGTATGGTACCATTCGAAGCACTGTATGGTAGACGGTGTAGGACACCTTTATGTTGGAATGAGCTTGGAGAAAGTAAGATAATTGGTCCTGATCTGGTTAAAGAAACTGAAGAGAAAGTGAAAATGATTCGAGATAGGTTGAAAACAGCTTCAGATCGACAGAAGTCTTATTCAGATTTGAAGAGGAGAGACATTGAGTATAATGTGGGAGATAAGGTATTTTTGAAAGTGTCTCCTTGGAAGAAGATCTTAAGGTTTGGTCGGAAAGAAAAATTGAGTCCTCGTTTCATTAGACCGTATGAAGTTTTAGAAAGAATTGGACCAGTTGCTTATCGGCTTGCCTTGCCACCAGAGTTGGATAGGATTCATAATGTATTTCATGTTTCTATGTTGAGGAGATACAGGTCGGATCCTTCTCATGTGTTGCCAATTGAATCTATCGAAGTGAGTCTAGATTTGACATTTGCAGAAGAACCAGTTGCTATCTTGGCATTTGATGTGAAAGAATTAAGAAATAAGAAAGTGCCTTTGGTGAAGGTTCTATGGAAGAATCATGGGAGAGAAGAGGCAGCTTGGGAGAGTGAGCAATCAATGCGAGACCAATATCCTCAACTTTTTCAGACTTAATGACAGGTAATTTCGAGGATGAAATTTCTTTTTAGAGGGGGAGAATTGTAATATCCCAAAGTGTGCCCTAAAAGTTTTAATTCAATTGTTGTTTGATTTGAATTTAATGTATTTATGTTGTTGCAAAGGAAATGATTGTGTTAATGGAATGTATATGTTGTATATATGTTAATATATATAACATATATGTTGGTCAAATGGAGAGTCAAGGGAAGAAGATATTTTTATTTGGGATGATGTGAATTTACTTTAATGGGCATATAAGTGACAAAGGTTAAGTTAAATGGATGAGGGCATTTAGGTAATTGTTTTGTTAAAATTGCTTGGTGGAGATTTAAAGAAGAAGAGAAGTTTGACTTGTGTTTATTTTCTTTTCTTCTCATTTGTGTGCCGGCTATCCAAGAATAGAGAGAGCAAGAGAGGTGTTCTAAATGCTAGAATCAAATTGAAGGAAGAATCAAAGGATTAAGTTGGAGATTTGTGAAATTTCTTCATTTAAGGTAAGTACTTTCTTGTTTTCCTTTGTTATTGTTGAAGTTGTGTTTGAAGATGAGTTGTGATTTGTTGATATTATGAACTGGTGTGTTTGAGATGTGTTTATAAGTGTTGAAATGGATTGTAAGTTAAAAAGGTTGAATTGGTGTTGGTTTTGTTTGAAGATGGTAAGTTAAGTGGATGTTGATACTGAAAGAAGAAGATTGATGTTGGTTTAGGGTTTGATGTGGTAAGTGATTGATTGTATGGTTGATATAGTGTTAATGTGAATATTGTGATGAATATGTGTTAATAACATTGATTACATCCATTTGAATGAGGTTGTATTATGCATAATGTGTTTTTATTTAATCAAAAGTGAGTTGGCCATATTTAGGGTTTGTATACATGAGAGACACGCCCAAACCAAGGAAGAGATATGGCCAAACTAAAGGATTTTTGAGAGACACGGCCAAGTCTATGGAAATTTGGCCGTGTTGGATGATTTTTAGAGAAGACACGGCCGTGTCCCTTGCCCATGTTTGCTTCTGTTGCTTTTGGTTGAGAGACACGGCCACAAGCTTGGCCGTGTCCCTTGAGTGTGTTATCTACTGTGATTTTTCCTTACTCTTCTTACATGAGTGAGATTGAACTTACATTTGATAATGCATATGATACTAGATGAACAAGGTTATGTATTATGTGCATGGTGAATCTTGTGAATGGTAATGTGTTATGTAAATAATGTATTTTGAAATATTATACCAATGATGCTATATGTATAATATGAACTGAGATATGAAATGATGTGAAGCCATTGTGTTTGGCTATGATGATTCAATTGAAAGATATAAGGCATGTTTGCCTAATTGATGATGAGAATTGAGAATGAAATAATAAATGAATTGTGTGACTAATGTGTTATTCAATTTTCAGAGTTTGTTGTTGGTGGCATGCCTAATGATAGTAACACTCTCTTGAAGTTAGGTTGGGCTTGATCCTTGAAGCCAAGTTGGGTAGAAGTTTAACATGTTTTACTCCCCTTGAAGCTTGGTTGGATCTAGTCCTTGAAGCCTAATTGAGATGTTACAACCCTTGAAGCTAGGTTGGGTTAGTTCTTGAAGCCAAGTTGGGTTGAGACTTAGCATGCTTTGTTCCCCCTTGAAGCTTGGTTGAACCTAATCCTTGAAGCCTAGTTGGGTTTATGATAATGATAAATGTGATGATTAAACCAAAACATCTACTCTGAAAATTTGAATGGCATATTAGAGTGTTTTGGGCCCATGCTTGTCTTTGTATATAATGTGATTCTTGAATGGTAAAATCAATGGAACTATGAAGATGTAATATGAATATTGTTATGACATTGAACGTAGTATGATGTGGTAATGTGATGTGCTTCTATGTGTGTGGTTTATGAAATATAAAGGTATGTTGTTAGCCTTCCATCTATGATGTTGATTTATTATTAAAATGTGTGACATTACATTGCACTAAAGCATAATGCTAGCATACTTTGTACTACTAAGCCGTTGGCTTAGCGCGATAGTGTTTGATCGTGCAGGTGACAGAGTTGAACCTGAGAGTTCTTCAAGACCGAGTGAGAGTAGACATTGAAGAGTTCATTTTGGGACTTAAAGATTAGAGAAGAGCTGCCAATCATGTATATATATTCTATGTTTTGTAAACTTTGATTTATAACATATTTGTAATAACTTCCGCTGTGAATTGATAAACATTTTATATATGGTGTCTTTTGGATTTCTTTTAAATGTTTGAGATTGGTTTCACTTATTTACAAAGATATTTGTTGTGTCTTTTTAAACTGTGGCATTTTCTATATTTAGTATACGTATATTACGATCATTTAAGCATGCTTAGTACGTATACAGGATATAGGAGTGTTACATCCATCCTTGGATGGGTGTCCATTTATTTGCTTTGTTTGGACATTGCTTTGATTTTAATATAATAATGCTTTCTTTTAATTATTGTGTGTAATGTGGATAATTTTGTTATATTTAAGAATTTTACAATATTAAGACCTGTAAAGGAGGCCGGTTCCAATGAACCGGGCGTTGTAGGGGTGCTGGGCCATTTCTCACCTTCCCCGTACGTACCCAACTTTCTGAACCCCTTAGGGGGTTGGGGATTCCTTAGATCGAGTCATCCACCCCTTTCTTTTTCCCAGCCTGTTCGGGTGGTGACTCCATTTTTTCCAGACTTAGGTCTGTGTTCTCTAAGGCCCCGAGCCTAAATAGTGTCAAAGTCGCAAGAACCATTCCACCCGGAGTGGGGGCGAAAATCCCTGCTCACAATACTAGACACACAATTTATTTATTTTTCTCATTATTAATCTCTTTCTCTTTGTCACATATTCAATCTAGGCATATTGCCTTATTTTCATTTTTTTTTCTCACTTTTCTCATTTTTCACATCTTTCTCATTTTTTTCACTTTTCTCATTTTTTTCAATATCAATTCATTTCATTATTCCACATATCTCATTTTTACATTCACAACATATTACCCAATTACTTTGGGTATTTTCACATAATATGCATATTTTACATTTTACACAATTTAGCCATTATCAATGGCTTTTCACAATGCATTTAACACATCTATGACATTACAAATGTCATAGCACATTATTCATACACAATCAATGAACCAAGTAGCTTGACACATTTTCCAACCAAAATGTGTTAAGTTCAAATGTTATGCAAATATAAACATTATATTCAAAGTTTGAACATACCTCCACTAGCAACCCAAAGCAAGCTTAAAAACAACCTTCAATCCAATCTTTCCAACTTGCCCTTCACCACTTGGATGAAGCAAATCAATCACCCTCAATGCCTAAACCAAATGTGATAGCAAATAATCATTTAGTATCACATTTAATGGCATTTCCAGCATTAATCCATAATTACACATCACTCGTACAAATTTTCAAAAATTTAACATTTTTTTACTTCAACATTAGAATTCTATTCTACTACAATTAAATTAATGTTTTAAGTTTATTTATATTATTCAAAACATATTTTAATACATTTAAATCATTTACATTATAAAAATACACTCTTATACACAAAATCTCAAAAATGGCATAACCTTCCCCCATTGAAGGTTTTCCATTCCAACACAATTCATTACTCATTCCAAGCTTATATTGATCACTTTTAATAATAAACAACATGCTTAAACAAATAAAATCACACAATTCAACCACTTTGGAAAATCACTTTTCCAAAATCCTAAATCTCCACTTCCATTCTCAAACTCCAATCCAACACCACCAAATCCAATATTTAACTTTAAAATACTTGTTTATGATCAAAAGAACTCATTTAGAACTAATTTGGACAATTAAAGTTCATGTTTTCAAAACCCCAAAAATCCATAACCCTAAATTCTCTCTCTTCACCATTCTTTAACCAAACTCCATCATCTCTTCAATCTAACCTTAGAATCATTGTTAACTACCCAAAATAACATCATACACACCAATTCCAACAATTATAACATACTACATCAAAATTCAAATTTTCACATAATACCATCTTCCTTGGAATTCAAAAAAAAGAGATGGAAACTTACTAATTTTGGTGGAGATCACCAAAATTCACATGAAACTTGTTAAATCCTTTAATTTATGGAGTATGGAAGAACCAAATTCTTGGCTTCAAGCTCCCATGGAAAACGTCCTAAAGGAAAGAGAAGAAGAAGAAGAAGACTTTTAATATTTCTTTTCCTTTTCATCTTTTTTTTAAACCTATTAAAATAATTTAATATTTAATTATTTAATTATTTTTTAATAAATTAAAAGTCCTAATTTCCCTCTTCCATTCAAAAATAATTTATCTTTGAATTTATAAGATTTCATTACCAAAATACCCGTTTCTTTTAAAAAGTGTTGACTTTTATATGTTAAATATATTTTGCATATATATCACATATATATTTCATTTTTTTCATTTAAAATCCCTTCATTTTTCATTTAAAACCATTAATTTAATTTATCCTTTTAAATTATAATTTATTTTATCCAATTTTCCAAAAATTAAAAATTTTAAAAAATTTTAGGATGTTACAGTATTGGAATACCTAGCTGTAAAGTGTAGGTTGATTAGTATATTATCTAGCCTAGTTGTATGAGTATGGGTTAATTATGGGCTAGTTAGTTTAAGTAGAATAATAGGTTGTAAGTAGCATAAGTAGTGTGCCTTGTTTCCTTTTTGTGTGAATAAACATATGTATTTAAGCAATATGGAATAACAGAAAATAAGAGAGAAATAAGCTTTTCTCATCTCTAAACATATATCAGTATATAACACTTTTTATATTCTCGTGTTTCTTTCTCTAAATCATCTGATATATATTAATATATGTTGCATATATCAACATATGTCAACATATAATACTTTGTATTCTATTATTTTTTTTGTCTAAATCATCTGATATATGTTTATATATGTTACATATATCAACATATATTAGCATATATCAATATATATTAGTTTTGTATATTGATGTTTTATTGCATATCAACTGATATAAATTATTATATGTAATATATATCAATATATATTAGTTTGTATATTGATTTGTTTTATTACAAATCGATATCAACATATATTAATTTGTATATTGATTTTTTATTGCAAATTATCTAATATATGTTGATATATGTTTCATATATATTAAGATAAATCAGCATATAACACTTTGCATTATATTATTTTCTTCAGTAAATCATCTGATATATGCTACATATGTCAACATATATCAGTTTATATATTAATTTTTAAATTACAAATCAACCGATGCATGTTGTTATATATAACATATATAAACATATAATAACATATATTAGTTGTACATTAATATATGTAATATATATAAATATATAACAACATATATCAGTTGTATATTAATATTTATTTTATAAATCAACTAATATATATTATTATATATAACATATACCGACATATATCAATATATATATGATATTAATAATTATTCCACCCTTACATTTTAATTAAAATTACAATACTTAATTTTAAATCAATAATTACTCCACTCTTACATTTTAATTAATTAATTTACATGAAATATATTAATTAATTTACAATAATTAATTTATATGAATACAAAATTAGAGTTTAATTAATTTATAATTAATTATTTTTTTTATTAAATAAAAGTCATATAAATAAATATGACTATTCATATATTAATTTTAATATATAAAATAAAATTATATATTTAATGAAGGTAAAAAAATTCATTATTGTTGATTAATATATTGAAATTAACTTTTAAATGGTGGGATTTTAAATTTATTAATTATATATATTACATCTTATATGGACCTTATCAAATGAACACAGCTGCAACAGCTATGTGTAGTTGATATAGCCCTTTAATTTTAGTGGGAATATTCTGATGATATTAATTCAAATTAAAAAATTAAAGTCAATATTTTTTTCTTTTAATTTTAAGTAAAAAACCTTAACATTTGATCGAGCTATGAAGAGACCAGTTTGCATTGGTCTCCTATGCTTAGGGCTCATATTTTTGTAAATAAAAATTGTTAGCACCGTAAAATTGAAATGTCCTTTTAGCACCGCATATTTGAAAATTATTTTAATTTTTAGGTTATTTTTATAAATATCCCATTCTTTATCATGTCAAGTCTGTATGTTACGAATTTGGGTTGATTTTTCTTGGGCTTAATTTTTATTATGCATGTATCTCATTCTTTAAAACTTAATTTTGAGGAAATTACACCATATATTATTTTTTATTTCATCTTTTTCATTTTTACAGCCATAAGTTATGTTTTCACTTATATTTTTTTTCAATTCTACTTTATTTATGTTTTATTTTTTTTTTCATTTTTACTGTACTTTCCTTCTCAGTTTGCTTCCTTCTTCTTTTATAATTTCTGATATTTTAAGTTTCTTCTCTTAATCTTTAACATTTCTCTCGCCCTTTTTTTCTCATTTTCAGATTTCAATTCCTTTTCTTTTTCTGGTTAGTAGTTTAGTGGTTTTCATTTTTTTCATTTTCTGTGTCGTGGCTTAGTGATTTATTCACATTTTGGTTCACGTTTCCTTTTCTTTAAATTTTTTTGTTGTTAAAAGGTTAGAAGTTTCTCCTCTGTTTTTCCATTTTGTAAAACATCTTTACAGATTATTCATTATTTGAAAAAACCTACTATAGGTAAGAAATCAGTGAAAAATAGTGTTAGTTCTGGAAAATCTTCTTATCTTTATGCTTATTTTGTTGATTTTATAATATCATACTATAACATATTGTTATATATATAATATTTTAATATACAATCTTTATATTTGATTAATTATATATTTTTTTTGTTAGGGTGAATTGGAGAAATCTAATTGTCCCAATTTTTCTTTGGGTGTTGACAAGGATGATGTTGATCTTAAAAGAATGCTAAACCATTTGTTGTTTTGAGATCTTCTTTCACTACTCAATTTGGATTATCTATTGTTAAGGAAGTTCGTAAAGATAATGTTTTTTTTATCTTTGGGGGATGATTTGTTATATGAGCCCAAATTTGAAAATCCTTTTGATTTTGATATTTAGATAGAAAAAGAGTTGAATAAAAGGAAGAATATGTAATATATAGTTGTTTTATGTTAATAACAATTTTTTATATTTATATTTTATTTATTTCTAATTTGTTTATATTATTAATTTACTTTTGTTATAGCAAAGAAAGGAAAATTAATCTTGCTTTTGATTTTAGAGTTGCTAATGTTGATGATAAAGAGTTTTTTCATCATCGTGCATTTAACGGAGAATTTCTAAATGATTTGGTATGTTTGAATTTTTTTTTTGTTATTTGTTATTGTTTTGGCTTTATATAAAAATATCAATATATAACAGCATATAATATTTTGCATTCTTATCTTTCTTCTCTAAACCATATAATATAAAGTTGATACGTGTTACATATATCAGCATATAACAACATATAAATTTTTATTTTCTCATTTTTCTTTTGTAAATTATTTATATATGCTGATATACGTTACATTTATTAATATACAATAGTAGATAAGGTTTTGTATTCTCATTTTTATTCTCCAAATCATTTATATCAATATATAATAGCTTATAAGTCTTTTTGTTATTATTGTTGTTTTTGTTAATATATAGAATTTTTTATAAGTCTTATGAACATATAACATCATTTTACACTTTTGTATTATGATTGTTCTTTTGTAAATATTCTAATATATGATTATATATGTTACATATATCAACATATAATATCAAATAAGGCTTTTTATTTTTATTTTTCTATTGTAAATAATCTAATATATGATGATATTCAGTATATAGCAAATTATATTGTCATTTTTTTTTATAAATGATCTAATATATGTTCATATATGTATAATATATTAATATATATTAGTATTAACATGTTTCTTTTGTAACACTATAAAAACAAAATATAAATTAATATAAATCATCTAATATATATTTAAAATAAGAATAAAATATATCATTTTGTAACACCATGTAATAGAATATATTCTCAATATAAACTAGTATAGAAAAAAGTATATTATAATATAGAAATATAGAAATATATTTAATTATTTTGGTTCATTTCTACAAGTTTTTTTATTATGCCCTTACTATCTACATTTACTGCATTTGTTTCTGCTTATATTCTCCCATGCCCCCTTGTATCTTCTCTTTTTTGGTCTTCACACTTTGGCTTTAAATTATGGAGGTAGTACTTCTAACTATTTTATTGTGTATGGTATTATCCATATGTTTTCATTTCCAATTGGATGAACATGTGTTGCATATGTCTGTACAATACAAATATGGGTTCTGATTCATTTTCATGAGTATTGCAACTGCATGTTTACATGGTATTTCATCTATTTGGAATTTGTTACAGCCGCGTGATCTTTCCTCCAAGTTAATAATGGATTCAATTTGATTCTCATAAACACTGTACATGTAACTTGTTGATGGATTAACTTGATTTTTAATGCATAGAAATATATTAGATATATAATAATTTTTATTATTATTTTATTTTTTAGACATGTTATTTTAATAATTTATAATAGTGTTTAACAGTATATAAATATTTTATTTTGATATTTCTTTTCTAAATTAGCTACTATATATTGATATATATATATAACATATATCAAGATATAACAGTATATAATAGTTAATTAATGAAATATATATATTAACTGACATTTCAAAATATAAATAATTAATGAAATACAATATATTAATTTTGCATACTTGTAGTTTTAAAGATTCGATGAGGCTTTCATTTATTATTTTTTCTGCCTTTTTTTTGTCAATTTTTGTGAATGTTCCTAATGCAATATTCTTGTTTGTTCAAGTCTATTCTTGTACGAGTGACCATAAATACTCCAATAAAGTTGTTATTGGTAATTATCTTGTAGCTTTGATTATGGCATTCAATGATTCAGCAATATTTAATGTCATAGTCTAATATTTGTTGCTAGTTAAATATCTTCCATGTATTTTGTGAATTCTTCAATTGTATATTCTCTTGCTGCTCCAAAAATTAATTCTTTCATTTTTTTTGTTTCCTTCTGAAGTTTGTTTTAAGATTATTCAATAAATGAAACATGCAAAATCCATGCATTGCTTCAAAATATATGTTTTTTACAGTTGTGATGATACTTTCATGTTTGTCAGAAACGATACACATTCCTCTTCTATAACCAAATGTTGTTTTGATGTTTTTGAAGAATCATTCCATGATTGATCATTTTCAGAGTCAACAACTGAGAATGCTAGAGGGAATATCCTACCTGAAGCAAGTTTTATAATTTAAAGCATGTTATTAAATGTATTAAATATAAATATATCAACTTGTAACAGTATATAACACTTGTATTTGATATGTTTTTATTTTAAATCATGTGATACATATATTACTTTTTATGTTTTTAATTTCAATCATGTAATATATGTTGCTATATGTTGTTATATATTACATATATTAAGATAAAACAACATAAAACAACATATATATATATAATGATTTAATATAACAACGTATATCAAATGATTTAATATAATAACATATATATAATAATTTATAGACTAATATATGTAACAAGTATCAACATATATCACAATCAATAATTGAATATAAATAGGTAGATTTTCTTACCTGAAACATTGTGTTTTGTTGTTGTCAATAATGTCCCTCCATGAGTGCTTTTGAGAAATATTCCATCTACAACCATTATATGTCTGCAGTAATTTCATCATTTTATTGATGCATCTAATGCAATGAATAAATAAAGAAATAGGTTATTTTCTTTATTTTCCAACTCTACAATTGATCCTGGATTTTTAATAGTTAGCATATATAAAAAGCTTGGAATAAGTTTATAAGATTCATTCGGTTTGCCTCTAACTTTTCCCATCGCTTTTTCTTTTGCACTCCATGCTTTCATATAATTCAAATTTACACCGAATTCTTCTTTCATGTCCTTTGCAATTTATGTTGGTGTTTAAGACCTCTTGATGTTCAGATACTTGTTTTTATTGCAATCAACAATAATAGATGTCGTTGCTTATCTGCGCTAGCTCATTCTCACTTCTAGTGAGCAACTATGAACATTAATGTATTTTTTAATCATAAACAACTTTGTTTTTGTTATTTTCGATGCTCTCAGCAACCATTTGCATTGTTTATCAAAGCAAATTGCTACATATTCCTGGTTGCATGACTTTCTTACTTCATATTGGAAATGATTTTTTATTGCATATAAACTGAGAGCATGTTTAAAGTATCTTTATCTTTGTAGATCTGACCGTTTTCAATATCTTGTTATGTTGTGTTGTTAATTATTTTTGATGCACCACTATCATCTTCATCTATTGTTTATTGTTCTTCTGTACAAAAGTTCAATTTCTCCCCTGAACTATAGTGAAAAGTCCAAATTGGCCCTTAAAATTTTTTTGGACTAAATTGATACTTTTTCTTTTAAATTTGGTCCAATTTATCACTTTTTTAACAGAACCGTTAAATTGTTAATGACAGAGGCTAATTTAGACTAAAATTAAACATTATGGGCTAAATTAAACTTTTAAAAATATTAATATACTATTTTCTAAAAATTATTTATTAATTAATATTTTAATATCAATAATTTACAATATTAAAAATATTTTTATAATTTTATAATTTATAATAATTTAACAATCTATAATTTAAAAAATAATTAATTAATATTAAATAATATATAAAAATTTATATTATTTAGGATTTTTTTAATATTTTTAATATAATATTAATTATAATATTATGAAATTAATATTGAAAATATTAAAAAAATAATTTTTATTAAAATATTATAATTTATAATATTAAAATTTTAATTTTTAATTTTTAATATATTTCATATTTTTAATAATTAATTAATTTTAATATTATAAATTATTTATTAATTAATATTTTTAATATTAATAATTTATAATATTAATAAATATTTTTATAATTTTATATAATAATTATCTATTTTAGTTTTATACCTTCATTTCTATTAGATAGACAGTAGAAGCTAAAATTATGCTATTTTTTAATTCATCTTTTGATATATCACAAGAGTATATAATATGTTATTTATTATTTATTCTTTTTCTTGTCAATTAAAGTTTTTTTTTAAAAATATATTTTTTATTTTTTTTATTTTTTTTAAAAAAATTAAAATTAAAATTCTCATATTATATATAATTATTAAATTTTTAATTATTTTTAAATTATAGATTATCAAAAAATATGAATTACAAAATTATAAAAAAAATATTTATCAATATTTTAAATTATTAATATTGAAAACATTAATTAATAAATAATTTATAATATTAAAAATTAAATTATTAAAAAATTAAAAATTAAATTTATTAGAATTTATTAATATTGGAATTTATTAATATTATAAATTATAATATTTTAATAAAAATTATTTTTTAATATTTTCAATATTAATTTCATAATATTATAATTAATATTATATTATAAAATCCAAAATAATATAAATTTTTATATATTATTTAATTATTTTTTAAATTATCGAATGTTAAATTATTATAAATTATAAAAATATAAAAATAATTTTAATATTGTAAATTATTGATATTAAAAATATTAATTAATAAATATTTTTTTAGAAAATATTGTATTAATATATTTTTAAAATTTAATTTGGCCCATAATGTTTAATTTTAGTCCAAATTAGCCACGTATCGTTAACTATTTAACGGTTCCATTAAAAATGGGCAAATTGAACTAAAATTGAAAGAAAAAGTATTAATTTGATCCAAAAAAATTTTAAGGGCCAATTTGAATTTTTCGCTATAGTTCAGGGGCTAAATTGGACTTTTGTCCTTGTTCTTCTTCATCAATTGCTCTTTTGTTCATAATATCTGCATAGTGGATGAAATCATTTATTGTATTACTTTCATAGTTTGAGCTTTGACCTAAAATTTGAGGTGTAATTAGTTATGGAAATAATTCTAATACTGGCATGGTAGAGCTTGCTTCTTCAACTATTAAACATAAAAGGGTATTTCATTATATCTGACTGTTTTTTTAGCTGCATATAAAACATCAAACTGTTGTCATCATGAACTTTTATTGTTGGATATCCATCAATGATCTGGCATTGCACTTGTATTTTTGACTCTTATGTATTTATTTTCAGTTGCGAAAAGATTATTTGCAATATTTCTTCATATTTGCATTGTTTTGGTATGAGAATTCCATTTACTTTGAAATCTTTGTAATTCATGTTGTCCTATTTTCTATTATATTGAATTAAAGCAGGAATTACAATCATCCTTTTCCTCTGAAAAAAATAAAATACTTCACTAAAAGAAGTAAATACAAATATATTATTGTAACAACATATAATATTTTCTTGTATCAGCATACAATATATTACATATATTAACATATAGCAGCATGTAGAATTTTGTATTCTCATATTTTATTTTTAAATCATATAATATATGTTGATATATGTTACATATATCAACAAATAACAACATATAAATTTTTGTATTATCATTTTTCTTCTCTAAACCATCTAGTATATGTTGATATATATTACATATATCAACATATAACATCATGTATGATTTTGTATTCTCATCTTTTATTTCTAAATCATTTAATATATACTGCCATATGTTACATATATCAACATATAACAGTATATAAGTTTTTTTATTCTCCTCTTTGTTCTCTAAATCATCTAATATATGCTATCATATGGTGACTTATGACACATATATCAACATATAACAGGATATAGGTTTCTTTATTCTCATCTTTCATCTATAAATCATCTCATATTTGATGATATATATTACATAGATCAACATATAAGTTTTTGTATTCTCATCTTTCATCTCTAAAACATTTAATATATGTAAACATATATCAACATATAACAGCATATAAGTTTTTGTACTCTCATCTTTTTTCTTTAAACCATCTATAACATATATCAACATATAACAACAAATAGGATTTTGTATTGAGGAAATTACACCAAATACTTGAAGTTCTATTTTCATTTTTACTGCATTAACTTTTTTTTTTTCATTTTTTACTTTTCATCCTTTCATTTGTATCCTTTTTTTTATCTTTTGTGTTTACAATAATACAGTGTTGTTTTATATTGCTACCATTTTGGCTCCCTTTCGGAGTTTCTATCTTTCAACTATATATGTTCTCATTGTATTGTTTATATTTGCCACTGTGAATCAATTCTCGTTTAGTAGTTGAATTTAATATTTTAGTTTCAGTTGGTACTCAGTTTAAGGACTTAAATACCCGTCAGAGATAGTTAATAGAAAAAAGAGATGAAATGTTACACCTCTATACCTTATATACGCACACTATGTACAACCACATTTGCAATATATGTATACCAGATACAGGAGTGTCACGGTCTATTTTAAAGCAAATCAATCTTTCTATTATCAATATAAGAAAAACTTAAAACATTTAAGATATATTATAGAATATAATATGTAAAACATTTGTTTATTAAACAGGGCCACATCTGTAATATACGTATACCGGATACAGGAGTGTCACGGTCTATTTTAAAGCAAACCAATCTTTCTATTATCAATATAAGAAAAACTTAAAACATTTAAGATATATTATAGAATATAATATGTAAAACATTTGTTTATTAAGCAGCGGAAAATGTAGCGGTATATACATATATATACATCAAAATTAATATTTATAAAATATAAAGTTTATACATGTTTGGCAGTTCGTCTCTGATCTTGAAGTCCACAAATCAACACTTCTCAAGCCTAGACTCGACTCGGTCTAGCTGAACTCTCCGGTTCAACCGTATCTATCTTGTCACCTGCGTGATGAACCACAATCGCGCTAAGCCATAGGCTTAGTGGTACAAACCACAATAACAATATGCTTCAATGTAATGTCAATGTCATACTTTCAAAAAATTAGAAACAATACACAAGAACATCATATTTCTTAACATTTCACTTCATTATATTATTCAATTGTTTCATCATTCATGATTCACATTTAAGCAAAGACAAGCATGGGCCCAAAAGAAACTAATATGTCATTCAAATTTCAGAGTTAATGTTTTGGTTCAATAATCACATTTATCAAGCCCGTAGGCGAATCATTATCATAATGAGAAACATCTCATATGTAACATCCCAACTAGGCTTCAAGGACTAGGGCCAACCAAGCTTCAAGGGGAGCTAAGCATGCTAAACTTCAACCCAACTTGGCTTCAAGGACCAAGCCCAACCCAGCTTCAAGGGATTGTTACTTTTAGGCATGCCACCAACAATAAAACTCTGAAGATTGAATAACATATTAGGCACACAATTCTTTTATTATTTCATTATCAATTCCATTCTCATTTTCTCAAAATCATCTAGGCAACAATGCCCCAATTATTTCATTTACATCATTATAGCCAACAACAATGGCTTCACATCTCATCATTAGGGTATACATAACCAATTGCATTGTACATTTATTTTGAATGATCATTTTATCTTTCACATTATGCAAATCATAGCATTAATCAAATGTATCAACAAAGTAATAGGTTACTTAACACATTTTCAACCAAATGTGTTAAGTCCCAAAGTCAAGTAAATGTATGCAATAATGTAGGGTTTGTACTTACTTCAAGAGCAACTCACACCAATCTAACCACTTCCTCTTCCAAGAATCCTTCAACACTTGGATTAGGGCAACTCAATCTCTACAAAACCTAATCCAAAAGGGATGATACACACTCACTTAGAGATACACATGAGATAATAAGGGTAAGAACCAACTAGGGAAAACTCTACACATGACACGCTCAACAACACGGGCGTGTCCTTGACCGTGCCCTAAACCCACAACACAGAAGCTTTGACACGCTCAGTGACATGGGCGTGTCAATCCTCCCTCAACACAGTGGCTATGACAAGCTCAGTGATATGGACGTGTCGCTGGCCGTGTCAATCCACCAACATCACAGAAGCTGTGACACGCTCAGTGACATGGGCATGTCACTGGTCGTGTCACCCATCAAGAAAATAGAACCATTGACATGCCCAAAGACTTGGTCGTGTTCATGGGCGTGCCAGGCCAAAAATCCTGATTCCGACACCAACAACACCACATCCAACAAACCTCTTACTTTCACCATCTTCCACTCCAAACAAACTTAACCAAACACATCAATAAACCATAATAAACTTGCATAAACACCAAAAGAACTCAATGCATACATCATACACCAATCAAAACCATCATCACAACTCAACACATACACAATACACAACTCTTGCTTTCCAACACCAAACTTAACCTTTCCTTCAAACCAATCCCAAAATCAAAGCCAATAAGACCAAACACTCTCAAACACACCAAAATCAAACATACACATATCAACAACAACCATACACCAAGCTCAATTCACAAATTGAAAAGAAAACCAAAGAAACAAGTTGGAAACTTACCAAAAGTGATGAAAACCCTTAGAATTCCAACTTGATCACTAGAAACACCCTTCAATCTTGAGTTAGGAAGAGCAAAATCTCTCTTTCCTTCTTGTTATGGAGATGGCCGGCCAAAACAAAGAAAGAAGAAGAAGAAGATGAATTTTTAAAAGTTGTACTGGAGGTTCTTAATAGTGCACATACCAGATTCCAAAAATGGAGAGTAGAGAAAAATCGGGTCGCAACGACATGTGACAATTTTACCAGGAAACGTCCCGTTAGAGAGAAACAAAGACATGTAGACTAGGGGCATTTTGGTCATTTTAATTAAAATTTACACATGAATCTAAAGTAGGAAATAAAAACATGAGTGAGTAGAGGACATCGAGGGGTTGAATATGAAGCGATAGTCAGAATAAACGGAGTCCGGGCAAAACCCGAGCAAAGAAAGGACTTAAAGGGAATTTTGTAAAAAGTCGAGGGCTTATTGGTAATTTTTCAAAATGACTTGGAAACTTAAAATAGACCTTAAAAATAGAAATTAGAGGTCAAGGGGATCAAAACCATATGTAGTTTGCCTCGTGAAACTTTACGGTTTAAAAGTTACGACCGATTAATCGCCGGAGCGTAAAGTGGGCCCGGTTCCATGTAGGGATCATATGGGTGACATGCAACCAATTTGAGGTACCAAATGGGAAGAGGGACAAGTTGGAGGACATAATTGGAAAGTAAAATATAAAAATCTTTTGATGGCCAATCAAAATTAGCCATTTAGAATTTATAAAAAGAAGAAAAGAAAAAGAGTATGGACAAATGGCCCTAAGGCATTCATCCAACCCAAAAGTGGACATCATTTCCACTATATAAATCATAACAAGAAGAACAAAAATTCTCTCCCACCAACACTCCAAACTGTCGGCCTCCATAGGAAGAACACCAAAGAATTTCTAATTTTTGTCAAGTTGGATTCAAGTTCAAGGTAAGTTTTAAGGTTTTAAAGCATGTAGATTTCAATTCTAGTATCAATTTTAAGTATTTATATAACTATTGGAAGATTGGAAATTAGGGTTCTTATGGTGGATTTGGGAAAATTTGAAGTAGTGATGATATTGATTAATTAAATGAAAGAATCAAGGTTTCTAAGGTTTAATAAGGTTAGATTATGATTTAGTTTGAAAAGAAATGGAAGGGTAGTGCATGTTCTAAATTTCTAAGGTTTATGTTTAAGGTTGTGTTCTTGAATTTCTTGAAGGAAAAACAAAGATTAAGGAAGGAGAAGAAGGAAAAGAAAAGAGGAATTAAAAGAATAAGGTTTGGTACTTTACCTTGGAAGAATTAATTTTCCTTTCATTTTCTTACCAAAATTTTATCTATGGAACTTTTGCTATGGATGCATAAATGTGTTGTTTGAGTTTGAATTCAATTGTTGAGTGGTATTTTTAAATCTATGTGGTGATTGGGTTGTTTAAATTCAAATGAAATCTAATGTTTCCAATGATTTTGGTAAAAGAGTTTATGAACTCCATTTAGTCCAAATTGATTTAAACAATCAAGTTATTATAAAAGAGAACTGTCTAAGTCTTCATCACATTATTAGGGAAGCTTTGAAATGGGTTTAAAACAGAAAAATAAACAATTTTGCACAAAATGCAAGTGTGGGCCGAATTGGTGTCCTTTGGATTCGATTCTGGACCTAATTTTGGGCAGCCAGTTGAGGCAGCAAACGATGGAATTTTTCGACGAAATTTTACATGCATTTAGTTAACATATGAATGAAGTTTTCTGTAAAATTTCAGCCAAAAATAAGATCATTTACCTGGTCAAATACATGACAGAAGTGGACTGAAATTTTGACGAAAACCCAGATTTTACTATTCATTTGGCGCTTGCCTTTTGCGTTGCCGATTTTACGTGCCGTGACACTATTCATTTGTTCAATTTGTGACCTTTTGAGGAATGCTTTTAAATGTTTGATATGTTTATTGTGGATGTTAAATATGTGAAAAAGAGTAATGGTTTGACTAAAGAATGTGGTGCGCGGCATAAATGGCAAAGCGCGAGGGGAATTAAAATGATTTCTGGAGTCATTCTAAAATGAAGTTTGAGACTTAAATTGAATCATTTTAACCTTTATGCTCTACTGGGTAATAGGGGGTGGTAGATAAGGGTATGGTGCACTATACTAACTTATGCAGTACTGCTTGATATTGTGATTGAATTGTTATGATTTGAACTCAATGGTGAGGGCCATTGGGGGCCAATGGTGAGGGCCATTGGTTATAACCAGGATGGTGAGGGCCATTCCTGTGATATGATAATGGTGGTGAGGGCCACCTATGTTACAGTGGTGAGGGCCACTGCCTTATCGCTATGGTTCCCTATATACCAGTAGAGCCAAAGTTCTGTTTTCTAAACTACGTAATGCAAAATGAGTTTGAATTATGGTTTTTACATTTGTTGAAAGCATATTTATACTGAATGTACAATAACTTCAATTGGTTTAATGTTGGTTGATTTTTTATTCAATTATTTCCTTTTATTTCAAATGTTTTCATGTTTTACTTATATTTTCATCGGTAAAGTACCCACTGAGCGACATTGCTCAGCGAGTTAAGTTTTCCTTGACTTGTAGGTTCGGAGCAGTAGCTAATTCTTGGGAAGCGACGACTAAACCCACAGCATCTCAGGGTAGATCTCCTAGTTTCCATTATGAGTTAATTAGTTGTGGCATGTATATGTATATGTATAAGATTGAGAATTACTATGTTATATTGTACATTAGTAGTATGTACTAAGAATAAATCTCTATTTTATTTTGTACTAGAAGTGTGAATTCTTCTTGCAGGTTGTAGTTGAGGTTATAAGGTGGATTCATTGGGAGTGTATTGAAACTGATTGTATTCGCATTGGTTTGTGTAAAAATGTTTTCAAAACTCAGAAAAACCAGTTTTGTCGACACTTGGGACCAAATTTCTAGGCGAACCTCTGGCAAAATTTTTGTAAAATCAGAACTAAAATTTGACTAAGTAAAATTGGTAGCAACATTAGGTTAGTGTGGCGCCTCTACTCGGCTTACACACGTAGGCCGGGAAGGGGTGTTACAGGCTCTACCAATTTAATAGAATTGATCCAAGTTGTTGCATGCACCATCTTTACTTCTAGCCGAGCTTACAACCATGTCCTTGCTACCTTGTGAATTGGATAGCTTTTGGTTTTTGATTGCTAGGGTTTTTTTATCATTCCTCCCATTCCAAAATAGTCCAGAAGTCCCCCAAGTCTAAGTCTCAGAAAAGTCCCTCCTTTCATCTTTAGGTTTGTTATTTATAGGTAATTAATCAAAGAAAAAACCTAGTCCTTCTTGGTTAAGGAAATATTAAAACTGTCCAAATTAAATTAGGTTAAGGAAAAATTTACAAGCCCAATTGTGAGCGGGGATTTTTGACCCCACTGTCGGTGGAATGGTTCTTGCGACTTTGTCACTGTTTAGGCTCGGGGCCTTAGAGAACACAGACCTAAGTCCTGAGAAAATGGAGTCGCCACCCAGACGGGCCGGGAAAAAGAAAGGGGTGGATGACATGATTCCTAAGGAATCCCCAACCCCTTAATGGGTTCAAAAAGTTGGGTATGTGTGGGGAAGGTGAGAAATGGCCCAGCACCCCCACAACGCCCGGTTCATTGGAACCGGTCTCCTTTACAAGTCTTAATATTATAAAATTCTTAAATATAACAATATTAACCATATTACACACAACAATTGAAATAAAGCATCAATATATTATAAATCAAAACAATGTCCAAGCAAAACAAATAAATGGACACCCATTTGAAGATGGAAACATGTCCTTACATCCCATGCCTAAATAGGACACCCACCGAAAGGTAAAAACATATCCTTTACATTGGTTCTAAAATAGAAAAGCAATTTAAATTACATGATATTTAACTAATGAGGTATCCACCAAGTGGAAACATACCTCTTACAACATTTGGAAGTCTAAATAAATCGATAAAAATAAATAACCATTCATCATAAATAAATCATTCATCAAAGGTATTAAACGTCAATAGAAAGTAAACATCCATCCATGATAAATTAAATAAACCAAGAATTGAATTTAAATAAATTAAAGCATATAAAATAAATCAAAGAATAATCAAATATAGAATTGAATAAGGCAAATAAAAATCTAAATTATGGCTACTGTTTCCATTTTGGGTTCTTTATTTCATGTGTTTAGGGTTTTGGAATTTGTGGATTAGGCTACTGTGAGTTTTTAAAGGAATTAAAATAGATTAAGATTTTATTTTTTAAAAGGTTGATAAAGTTCTTTGATTAACCAAATTAGTGCTTGAATGGTGAAATCATGAAACTAGGGTTTGGACACTTTAAAATACTTAGATTTATGGTTTACAGTTATTCATTGAATTATGGTTTCAAGCTTACTGTGTTTGAATATGTTTATAGGGTTTTAAAGTTTTAAAGAATTAGGGTTTAGAAAACTTTAGGGTTTAGGTTTTAAGGGAGTTAGGGTTCACTGTTTTGGATTTTGGAGTTGAATTAGGGTTTTAGGATTTTAGAATTTAGGGTTTCGGGGAATGAATTAATTTTTAGAATTTGGAAAAAACAATTGATAATTTTATGAAGTTTTATGAAAATAAATAAATGATTTAAAGTTTATAAAAGCAAAAGAGAAGTTTTAGGGCTTTTGGAAAGAAACAGAACTTGATTTAGGGTTTTGATCATTTGGAAAGCAAATTAAGGTTTTGGGTTTTGAAGGAACAAAGCTAACAACTTTAAACTTTTTAGAAAACAAAGCAACGAATTAAGATTTTTAAACCTTAGAAAAAGTGAATTGAGGTTCTAAAATTTTTGAATTAAAAGAAAGAATGGGATGATTTAGCCTAATCTCGGGTACTTGGACCCGAGATTGATTTGATTTGGGTACTTAGACCAGAGAATGGGTACTTGGACCCGAGAATGATTCGATTTGGCTAACCTTTTATTAGTTAAAAAGTCTGACTACTCCGGCTGTTCTATGCATTGTGGTTCTTCACCCTTAAAATGGATCTTCATCCTTTGAGATCGGGTTTTCACCCTTGAAAATGGATCTGCATCCTTTGAGATCGGGTCTTTACCCTTGAAACATAGATCTTCATCCTTTGAGATCGGGTCTTCACCCTTGGAACATGGATCTTTATCCATTGGAGGTTAGGTCTTCACCTTTGAAAATGGATCTTCATCCTTTGAGATTAGGTCTTCACCTTTGAAAATGGATCTTCATCATTTGAGACCGGGTCTTCACCCTTGGAACATGGATCTTTATCCATTGGAGGTCGGGTCTTTACCCTGGCTTCAGCTCTTTTAGCTGAACTGATCATTCGTCTTTTGTATCTTCATTCTTTTGATAGTTCTAATGTTCCATTCTTTTGTTCTTCCTTTTTGCAAAAATTTGGCTATTTTTAGTTGGACTTATATCTTCTCCTGCCCCCTGCGTGGCAAAATATTTGCAAGTGAGTTTGAAAATGTTTGGTATGTAAACTTAAAAAATTGAAAAGGAGAAACTTTACCCCATGTGTAGGCTCAAACCCATGATTTTTCTATGTGGGCTCTGATTGATGTCTTTGTTGTCTAGTTCTTTGCGCAAGTACATTTCTTCTCTTTGCAAAATTACTGGAGCCTTCTCAAGTAATGGGCTTTCTATGCCCTCTTGATTTGATATCTTCTTTTGATTGTTTACTTCACAGAGTGTTTGTTGTTCACCTTAATAAAGAATAGACAATACAAGACAAGAAAGTGCGATGTGATATGCTCATGTATATATGATGTGCATGAATAATACTCACAGTGGTTTCATCGACTCACAGACTGAGGTGCTCAGTAGAAGTGTTCTAATTGGTTCCTTTCATATACTCATTCAAATCTTGCATTGGAATGATAGAAAGCTTTGCATTTACGGCTTTTTATCTTCAAGATGTTGAGAACATGAGTGGTGGAGATCCCAGGCGGCAAAGTCAAGGATTCATCTATTTCAAACTGAGTCTCAACATGTGAGTTGATATATTCTTCATGACCTTGCCAATAATCATTTCCTTGGCCCAATGTGCCCTTTGGAGATTCAAAATACTTCCCTTAACTTGAAGGCTTCGTATGACAAAACACTTTTTATATATATATTTTTATTTGAATTTTGATTTTAAAATCAAATGTTGGCTTTGCCAAATTAATGTCAATGCACCTCGGGACTTGATTTTTCCAAATTAACATATCTATAACATGACAACCCTAGTTACCATACTAAACTCAGGAATCATTTCTATTTAAGCAAGAATTGTTGCACTTCAGATAGGCACATACACATTACTTGGCCAAAGGTCTCATTTGAGTTTAAATATTGTCTATCTCATATGCATGCTCATTCAAACTATCTCCACTAATAGACTCTACCTACCAAGAGAGATCAACAGGTCTTTGATAGGCTTGAAATGGGGTCTATAAGGGACACGAGTGTAATATCCCAAAGTGTGCCCTAGAAGTTTTAATACAATTGTTGTTTGATTGGAATTAAATGTATATATGTTTTTGTAAAGGAAATGATTGTGTTAGTGGAATGTATATGTTATATATATGTTAATATATATAACATATATGTTGGTTGTAACACCTCTATACCCTGTATACGTACCAAGCATGCTTGAACGATCGTAATATACGTATACTGAATATAGAAAATGCCACGATTTAAAAAGACACAACAAATATCTTTGTAAATAAGTGAAACCAATCTCAAACAAATAAAAGAAATCCAAAAGACACTATATACAAAATGTTTAATAATTCACAGCGGAAGTTATTACAAATATGTTATAAATCAAGGTTTACAAAACATAGAATATATATACATGATTGGCAGCTCTTCTCCGATCTTTAAGTCCTAAAATAACTCTTCAATGTCTACTCTCACTCGGTCTCGAGGAGCTCTCAGGTTCAACTCTGTTACCTGCGCGATCAAACACTATCGCGCTAAGCCATCGGCTTAGTAGTACAAAATATATCAACATTATACTTTAAGGCAAAATAATGTTACACATCTAAATCTTAAAGTTAACATCACCCCTTTATATTTCATAAAGCATACACATAGAAGCACATCACATTACCACATCATATTAAATTCAATGTCATAACAATATGCATATTACATCTTCATAGTTCCATTGATTTTACCATTCAAGAATCACATTATATACAAAGACAAGCATGGGCCCAAAACACACTAATATGCCATTCAATTTTTAGAGTTAATGCTTTGGTTTTGTTATCACATTTATCAATATCATAAACCCAACTAGGCTTCAAGGATTTAGGTTCAACCAAGCTTCAAGGGGAACAAAGAATGCTAAGTATCAACCCAACTTGGCTTCAAGAACCAATCCAACCTAGCTTCAAGGGTTGTAACATCTCAATTAGGCTTCAAGGATCCAATCCAACCTAACTTCAAGAGAATGTTACCAATAGGCATGCCACCAATAACAAAACTCTGAAAATGAATAACACATTAGACACACAATTCATTTATTATTTCATTCTCACATCTCATCATCAATTAGGCAAACATGCCTTATGTTCTTCCAATAGAATCATCATAGCCAAACACAATGGCTTCAAATCACATTTGAGTTATCATAGCCAATTTCAATGGCCTCATATCATATTATATCTCAAATCATATTATTCATATAGCATCATTGATACAACATTTCAAAGTACATTATTATTGAAATGTACATAATCAAACACATTAAACATCAATTAAAAATGATCATCATTGATATATATATACACATATATAATTCACCTTATCCTTAAATTTAGAATCCTCAATACACATTTGTTTAGGTCATCTTTGTTTTAAGTATATTCAAAGTGGAAATACAAAAAGATCTTGGAAGGATTCAACAATGTGAGAAAAGCAAGAAACAAATCACAGTAAGGGACACCCTCAAGGGACACGGCCAAGCTTGTGGCCGTGTCTCTCAACCAAAAGCAACAGAAGCAGACATGGGCAAGGGACATGGCCGTGTCCTCTCCAAAAATCACCAAACATGGCCAAATTTCCATGGACTTGGCCGTGTCTCTCAAAAATATTTTAGGTTGGCCGTGTCTCTTCCTTGGTTTGGCCGTGTCTCTCATGTATACAAACCCTAACTATGGCCAACTCTCTTTTGATTGAATAAAAACACAATATACACAACATAAACTCATTCAAATGGATGTAATCAAAGTCATTAACTCTTATTTTGCATGTTTAACACAATATTCACATTAACCACCCATCAACAATCCATTTAATCATCTACCATTTCAAAACCCTAAAAAAAAAACCAAACATCACTTTTAACTTATCATCTTTCAACCAAAACCAACATCAATCCAACCTTTTTAACTTATAATCAATCTCAACACTTATAAACTCATCTCAAACACACCTATTCATAATCTCAACACATCACAACCTATCTCAAACATAACTTCAAAAATAGCAAAGATAAACAAAAGAGTACTTACCTTAAATGAAGAAATTTCACAAATCTCCAACCAACTCCTTTGATTTCTCCTTCAATTTGATTCTAGCATCAAGAACACTTCTCTTGCTCTCTCCTCTCTTGAATAGCCGGCACACAAAGGAGAAGAAAAGAAAATAATCACAAGTCAAACTTCTCTTCTTCTTTAAATGTCCACCAAGCAATTCTAACAAAGCAATTACCTAAATGCCCTCACCAATTTAACTTAACCTTTATCACTTATATGCCCATTTAAGTAATTTCACATGTCACAAATAAATATCCTCTTCCATTGACCATCCCTTTTGACTAATGTATATGTTATGTATATAACCATATACCCAACATATACACTTTCTCTCTACACATTTCTTTCCTTTTTAAACAATACATAAACATTCTCTTTCCAATTTCTTTTCTCTTACACATCAACATATACATTCAATCTAATTAAAACAACAATAATATTCAAAACTTCTAGGGCATACATTGGGATATTACAATTCTCCCCCTCTAAAAAGAAATTTCGTCCTCGAAATTACCTGATATCAAGTCTGGAATAGTTGAGGATATTGATCTCGCATGGTTTGCTCACTCTCCCAAGTTGCTTCTTCTCTTGCATGATTCTTCCACAAAATCTTTACCAAAGGCACTTTCTTATTTCTCAACTCTTTCACATCACGTGCCAAGATAGCAACTGGTTCTTCTTCGAATGTTAGATCTGAACTTACTTCGATAGATTCAATTTGCAACACATGAGATGGATCCGACCTGTATCTCCTCAACATAGAAACATGGAATACATTATGGATCCTTTCTAACTCAGGTGGCAAAGCAAGCCGATAAGCAACTGGTCCAACTCTTTCCAAAACTTCATACGGTCCAATGAAACGAGGACTCAATTTCCCTTTCCGACCAAACCTCAAGATCTTTTTCCAAGGAGACACCTTCAAAAATACTTTATCTCCCACATTATACTCAATGTCTCTCCTCTTCAAATCTGAATAAGATTTCTGTCGGTCCGAAGCTGTTTTCAATCTATCTCGAATCATTTTCACTTTCTCTTCAGTTTCTTTAACCAAATAAGGACCAATTAACTTACCTTCACCAAGTTCATTCCAACATAGAGGTGTCCGGCACCGTCTACCATACAATGCTTCAAATGGGGCCATACCAATGCTGGATTGATGACTGTTATTGTAAGCAAATTCAACAAGTGGTAAGAATCCATCCCAACTTCTAGAGAAATCAATGACACAGCTTCTCAACATATCCTCAATAATCTGTATCACCCTCTCAGACTGCCCATCTGTCTGAGGATGGAAAGCAGTGCTGAAATGTAATAGAGAACCCAAAGCACCATGTAAACTCTTCCAAAACCTTGAAGTAACTCGGGGATCTCGATCAGACACTATAGAAGTTGGAACACCATGTAGCTTCACAATCTCATGGATATACAGCTCCGCTAGCCTCTCCAAAGAGTAATCCATCCGAACCGGAAGAAAATGAGCTGTCTTAGTCAACCTGTCAACAATCACCCAAATAGCATCATGCTTTCTTTGTGTCAATGGCAGACCAAATACGAAATCCATGGTTACTCTATCCCATTTCCATTCAGGCACTGACAAAGGCTGAAGTAACCCTGTTGGAACTTGATGCTCAGCTTTTATCCTCTGACATGTGAGACATTTAGACACAAAATCTGCAATGTCTCTCTTCATACCGGACCACCAATAATGCTGTCTCAAATCATGATACATCTTTGTACTGCCTGGATGCATAGCAAATACTGACTGATGTGCTTCTTCTAGAATGATCCTTCTCAAATTAGTATCATCAGGTACACACATTCTGCTCTTAAACCAAAGACTCCCATCACCTTTCACAATAAAATCTCGACTCTTTCCATTCTGACAATCTGAAACAATCTTTTGAATCTTCTCATCAGTCAATTGAGCCTCTTTAATCTGATCCAACAATTTTGGTTTCAACTGCAACTGTGCTAACAATGCAGCATCATCACAAGATACAAAACTAGCATGCAATGCTCTCAACTCAACAAGCAACGAGAGCGAATAAACAGTCAACCCTGCTAAAGACTTCCGACTCAAAGCATCAGCAACAACATTTGCTTTACCCGGATGATAATCAATCAAACAGTCGTAGTCTTTAATTAATTCCAACCATCTTCTCTGTCGAAGATTGAGTTCTCTTTGGACACCCAAGTATTTTAAACTTTTATGATTAGTATAGATAAAACACTTTTCCCCATATAGATAATGTCGCCAAATCTTCAATGCAAACACAATGGCTGCTAATTCCAAATCATGGGTCGGGTAATTGAGCTCATGAGGTTTCAACTGTCGAGAAGCATAAGCTATAACTTTACCTTCTTGCATCAGAACACAACCCAAACCATTATGTGAAGCATCACTGTAAATCACATATGGTTTATCTTCCACAGGTAAAGTAAGAATAGGCGCTTGAGTCAACATTTCTCTCAATGGTTCGAAGCTAGCCTGACACTGATCTGTCCACACAAATCTAACTCCCTTTCGAAGCAATCTGGTAAGTGGAGTAGCTATCAAAGAAAATCCTTTCACAAATCGCCGGTAATAGCCTGCCAAACCCAGAAAACTTCTAACTTCAGTCACAGATTTTGGTGGACTCCAATTCAGAATAGCTTCAACTTTACTCGGATCAACTCTAATACCCTCTGCTGAAACTATATGACCGAGAAAAGTAACTTGGTCAAGCCAAAACTCACACTTCGATAGTTTAGCAAACAGTTGCTTCTCTCTCAAAATCTGCAGCACAATCCGCAGATGCTTATCATGCTCCTCCTCATTACGCGAATACACCAATATATCATTAATAAAAACCACTACAAACTGATCAAGATAGGGCCTAAACACCCTATTCATCAAATCCATAAAAACAGCAGGTGCATTCGTCAAACCAAAAGGCATAACTAGAAACTCATAATGCCCATATCTCGTACGAAAGGCTGTCTTAGGAATATCCTCAGCTCTGACTCTCAACTGATGGTACCCTGATCTCAAATCAATTTTGGAAAATACTGCTGCACCTTTCAATTGATCAAAGAGATCATCAATTCTAGGCAAAGGATATTTATTTTTAATAGCCACCTTGTTCAATTGCCTATAATCGATACACAATCTCATAGTACCATCTTTCTTCTTCACAAACAAATCAGGAGCTCCCCAAGGTGAAACACTAGGGCGAACAAACCCTTTATCTAGCAACTCCTGTAACTGCACCTTCAGCTCTCTCAATTCAGCAGGTGCCATTCTGTAAGGAGTAATAGAGATAGGAGTGGTACCAGGCAATAATTCAATTCCGAACTCCACCTCTCTCTCAGGAGGCAACCCTGGCAACTCCTCTGGAAACACATCTGGAAACTCTGCAACTGTGGGTATATCATCAAGTTGAGAACTTTTTACTCTAGTATCTACAACATAAGCAAGGTAAGCATCACACCCTTTTCTAATCAATCTCCTAGCTACAACAGCTGAAACAAACAAGGATGCTAGCTGTCCCTGCTCACTAGATACTAACACCTCTCTACCATCGCTGGTTCTCAAGGTAACAACTTTCTTTTGACAGTCAACCACAGCTCTATGTCTAGATAACCAGTCCATGCCTAGGATCACATCATATTCCTTAAAAGGCATCTCAATTAAATCTCCAAGGAACTCCTCACCTTGCACCACTACTGCACTATCTCGGTGCACCTTACTAACAATCACACTATGCCCTAACGGATTTGTCACCAATACATCAAATCCTAGGGATTCAGCATGCACATCAGACACAGGCAAAACAGATGCACTAATATATGAATGTGTGGAACCCGGATCAATCAAAGCAAGTACTGAAATACCAAATAAAGAAAAAGTACCAACTATGACTGCCAAAGCATCTGGTTGCCTCTGCATCACATAAATCCTCTGAGAAGATCCAGCCTCCTCTAGTCTACTCTCCCTGGATGTAGAACCTCCTCTAGAACTGAACCCAGATCTACCTCCTCTACTAAAACCTCTGCCTCCACGACCTCCCCTCACACTAGGTTGGGAAGCTGCAGTATCCACTGACATCTGCTCCTGTCTCTCAAGAAAATCTCTAACAAAGTGATCAGGCGACCCACATCTGAAACATACCCCTGTCACACCAGTCCTCCAACAAGGACCACCATGTGGTCTACCACAATGAATGCATATGGGTAAGGTGGATCTCTGCATCACTGGGGTCGGAGCACTTGCCACTGAAACTGTAGGTCTAGATCTATGCCTCTGAAACTGTACTGACCTACCCACTGGCCTCTGACTCCTACTAACCCGAGGAACAAAACTTCCTTTACCTCTTTTCACAGATGAAGACCCTGCCTCAAACTGGGGCCTTCTAACCCTGATCTCTTCCTCTGAAGCAGCTGCAATAACCTGAGCTCTCTCCACACTCCTAGCTGCTGCCACAAGCTGGGAAAAATCATGATATCTAGATCCAGCCACATGACACATGATAGAGGGCCTCAATCCCTCCTCAAATCTCCTACATCTATCTATCTCATCAGATATAATACCCCCAGCATACTGGCTCAACCGGATAAACTCTAACTCATATTCCGTCACAGTCCGATGATCTTGCTTCAAGCTCAGAAACTCCATCTTCTTCACAACTTTGTACTCCCTAGGAGTATACTTCAATTCAAACTCTCTTAGAAAATCAGCATAGGACAATGTTGGTGGATCATCCATAGCATGGGGCACTGTCTTCCACCAGTCATATGCGTCCTTTTGCAACAATGATCTTGCATAATCAAACTTTTCCTCTGGAGTGGCTTGCAACTGAACAAATATTCTATGTACTTTATCTAGCCACTGCTCAGCTACAGCTGGATCAATAGTACCCAAGAAGTCTTCTGCTCCATATTTCCTTAATTTATCATACTGTCTCACTGATACCAAAGGCTGTGGGGGTGGTGGCGGTGGTTGTACTGGTGCTTGCCTCAACAAATCAATCACATGCCTAAACCAACCTGGCAGAACCTCCTGACCAGCTGGTCTCCCCGACACAGAAGCAGGTACCTCTCCAGCACTATCCACTCTAGCTCCCTCTCTAATCTAATCAGGAGCTATACTCTCAGCACTACCCTCGACTGACTGACGTGAATGAGAATCCATCACAACCTATATCTGTAAACACAGCAGAATACCTCTCATTAAAGATCAAAGACTGCCAATGCCAAACATGTATGTTATTCAAAAATCCACGTTTTAAAATCAAAACACTCTTTTTCTTACACTTGACCTAGGTTGAGAATCTCAAACCTAGGCTCTGATACCAAAATAATTGTAACACCTCTATACCCTATATACGTACCAAGCATGCTTGAACGATCGTAATATACGTATACTGAATATAGAAAATGCCACGATTTAAAAAGACAACAAATATCTTTGTAAATAAGTGAAACCAATCTCAAACAAATAAAAGAAATCCAAAAGACACTATATACAAAATGTTTAATAATTCACAGCGGAAGTTATTACAAATATGTTATAAATCAAGGTTTACAAAACATAGAATATATATATACATTATTGGCAGCTCTTCTCCGATCTTTAAGTCCTAAAATAACTCTTCAATGTCTACTCTCACTCGGTCTCGAGGAGCTCTCAGGTTCAACTCTATTACTTGCGCGATCAAACACTATCGCGCTAAGCCATCGGCTTAGTAGTACAAAATATATCAACATTATACTTTAAGGCAAAATAATGTTACACATCTAAATCTTAAAGTTAACATCACCCCTTTATATTTCATAAAGCATACACATAGAAGCACATCACATTGCCACATCATATTAAATTCAATGTCATAACAATATGCATATTACATCTTCATAGTTCCATTGATTTTACCATTCAAGAATCACATTATATACAAAGACAAGCATGGGCCCAAAACACACTAATATGCCATTCAATTTTCAGAGTTAATGATTTGGTTTTGTTATCACATTTATCATTATCATAAACCCAACTAGGCTTCAAGGATTTAGGTTCAACCAAGCTTCAAGGGGAACAAAGCATGCTAAGTATCAACCCAACTTGGCTTCAAGAACCAATCCAACCTAGCTTCAAGGGTTGTAACATCTCAATTAGGCTTCAAGGATCCAATCCAACCTAACTTCAAGAGAATGTTACCAATAGGCATGCCACCAATAACAAAACTCTGAAAATGAATAACACATTAGACACACAATTCATTTATTATTTCATTCTCACATCTCATCATCAATTAGGCAAACATGCCTTATGTTCTTCTAATAGAATCATCAGCCAAACACAATGGCGTCAAATCACATTTGAGTTATCATAGCCAATTTCAATGGCCTCATATCATATTATATCTCAAATCATATTATTCATATAGCATCATTGATACAACATTTCAAAGTACATTATTATTGAAATGTACATAATCAAACACATTAAACATCAATTAAAAATGATCATCATTGATATATATACACATATATAATTCACCTTATCCTTAAATTTAGAATCCTCAATACACATTTGTTTAGGTCATCTTTGTTTTAAGTATATTCAAAGTGGAAATACAAAAAGAACTTGGAAGGATTCAACAATGTGAGAAAAGCAAGAAACAAATCACAGTAAGGGACACCCTCAAGGGACACGGCCAAGCTTGTGGCCGTGTCTCTCAACCAAAAGCAACAGAAGAAGACATGGGCAAGGGACACGGCCGTGTCCTCTCCAAAAATCACCAAACACGGCCAAATTTCCATGGACTTGGCCGTGTCTCTCAAAAATATTTTAGGTTGGCCGTGTCTCTTCCTTGGTTTGGCCGTGTCTCTCATGTATACAAACCCTAACTATGGCCAACTCTCTTTTGATTGAATAAAAACACAATATACACAACATAAACTCATTCAAATGAATGTAATCAAAGTCATTAACTCTTATTTTGCATGTTTAACACAATATTCACATTAACCACCCATCAACAATCCATTTAATCATCTACCATTTCAAAACCCTAAAAAAAAAACCAAACATCACTTTTAACTTATCATCTTTCAACCAAAACCAACATCAATCCAACCTTTTTAACTTATAATCAATCTCAACACTTATAAACTCATCTCAAACACACCTATTCATAATCTCAACACATCACAACCCATCTCAAACATAACTTCAAAAATAGCAAAGATAAACAAAAGAGTACTTACCTTAAATGAAGAAATTTCACAAATCTCGAACCAACTCCTTTGATTTCTCCTTCAATTTGATTCTAGCATCAAGAACACTTCTCTTGCTCTCTCCTCTCTTGAATAGCCGGCACACAAAGGAGAAGAAAAGAAAATAATCACAAGTCAAACTTCTCTTCTTCTTTAAATGTCCACCAAGCAATTCTAACAAAGCAATTACCTAAATGCCCTCACCAATTTAACTTAACCTTTATCACTTATATGCCCATTTAAGTAATTTCACATGTCACAAATAAATATCCTCTTCCATTGACCATCCCTTTTGACTAATGTATATGTTATGTATATAACCATATACCCAACATATACACTTTCTCTCTACACATTTCTTTCCTTTTTAAACAATACATAAACATTCTCTTTCCAATTTCTTTTCTCTTACACATCAACATATACATTCAATCTAATTAAAACAACAATAATATTCAAAACTTATAGGGCATACATTGGGATATTACATTGGTCAAATGTAGAGTCAGGGGAAGAAGATATTTTAGTTTGGGATGTGTGAAATTACTATAAAGGGCACTTGATTAAGAAGAAAACTAGACCATATGAGAAGAGGGTATGTTAGTAATTGTGCTTGTAGAATTGCTTGGTGGAGATTTAAAGAGGAAGAAAAGGTTGATTTGTCTTGATTTTTCTTTTCTTTGCATTTCTTGGCCGGCTACCTAAGGGAAAGAGAGAGCAAGAGAGGTCTTCTAAATTCTAAGCACAAAATGAAGGAAGAATCAAAGGATTAAGTTGGAGATTTGTGGAATTTCTTCAAATTAGGTAAGTACTCTCTTGTTTTCCTTTGTTATTTTTGAAGTTGTATTTGAAGTGAGTTTTGATTTGTTGAGATTTTGATTTGGTGGGTTTGAGATGTGATTATAAGTGTGTAAATTGGTTGTAAGTTAAGTTGGTGTTGGTTTTGGTTTGAAAATGGTAAGTTGAGTAGATATTGAAATTGAAAGAATAAGAATGATGTTGTTTTAGGGTTTTGAAGTGGTATGTGTTTAAATGTGTTGTTAATGATTTGTTAATGAGAATATTGTGATGAATATGTAAAATAAGTGTTAATAACATTGTTTATATCCATTTGAATAAGGCTATGTTGTGCACAATGAGTTTAAATGCAATTAAAAGAGTTTTGGCCACATTTAGGGTTTTGTTCATGTGAGACACGGCCAAATCAAAGAAGGAACATGGCCAAGAATTAAGAATTTTGGGAGACACGGCCAAGTTCAAGGAAATTTGGCCGTGTTGGATGAATGTTGGAGAGACACGGCCACTGGCTTGGCCGTGTCCCTTGACTGTGTTTGCTACTGCCTGAGTTTGGTTGAGAGACACGGCCGTGTTCATTGCCCGTGTCTGCCTCGGATGATTTGGTGTTGAGAGACACGGCCACAAGCTTGGCCGTGTCCCTTGTGTGTGTTAGCTACTGGATTTTTGTGTTGAGAGACACGGTCACAAGCTTGGCCGTGTCCCTTGAGTGTGTTGGCTAATGTGATTGTTTTTCTTGAATTGTTTTGATTCTTCAAGGGTCTTGTTGCACCTAAACATAAAAATAAACATTGTAAACACACTTAAACAATAATGATCCAAACAAATGTAAATTGAGACATAAAGAGATAGGAATGATATGATTGAAGCATGCCTAGAAGATATGATTGAATAAGGATATGTGTGTTTAGTTAATGTAATTGATGTTGTATGTTATGAAGAATTGCTTTATTGTAACTTGAGAACATATGAAATGATTGAAGCATGGTTGTTTAATTTGATTATGAGAATGAAATGAATTGAGAAAGTAATGTTTAAAGATTGATGAACGAACCTATCTGCCTCCTGCAGAACCATGCGGACCCTGTAGATTGGGCAACCGATCTTGGACTACCGACCTGGTTGGGGGAAGGTTCAGTATAGTCAGTATTACGTACCTATCTGCCTCCTGCGGAACCATGCGGACCCTGTGGATTGGGCAACCGATCTTGGACTATCGACCTGGTTGGGGAAACGTTCGTTACTGATAGTTTTATACTTGCTTATCTGCCTCCTGTAGACCCTGGGATTGGCAGTGGCCTGAGGCTCAGTGGGCAACCGACCTGGTTGGGGGAAAGTTCGTATATGAAGCCATAGTTTGTTGGTTATATTGATAAACTTTGAATGAGTATAATAGATGATGATATAATTATTGATATAATGAAATGTATATGAATAAGTACGATCCTTATTGATTGACTGTATGATATTGATATTAATATTGCATATTATCATTATGGTTTGTACTACTGAGCTGTGGCTCAGCGCGATAGTGTTTATTCGCGCAGGTGATAGAGTTGAACCTGAGAGCTCCTTGAGACCAAGTGAGACTAGACATTGAAGATTTTCTTTTGGAACTTAAAGATCAGAAAAAAAGCTGCCAATCATGTATATATTCTATGTTTTGTAAACTTTGATTTATAACATATTTGTAATAACTTCCGCTGTGGATTAATAAATGTTTTATATATGGTGTCTTTTGGATTTCTTTTAAATGTTTGAGATTGGTTTTATTTATTTACAAAGATATTTGTTGTGTCTTTTTTAAACTGTGGCATTTTCTATATTCGGTATACGTATTTTACGATCGTTTAAGCATGCTTGGTACGTATACGGGATATAGGAGTGTTACAATTATTTTGGTATAAGAGCCTAGGTTTGAGATTCTCAACCTAGGTCAAGTGTAAGAAAAAGAGTGTTTTGATTTTAAAACGTGGATTTTTGAATAACATACATGTTTGGCATTGGCAGTCTCTGATCTTTAATGAGAGGTATTCTGCTGTGTTTGCAGATATAGGTTGTAATGGATTCTCACTCACGTCAGTCAGTCGAGGGTAGTGCTGAGAGTATAGCTCCTGATGAGATTAGAGAGGGAGCTAGAGTGGATAGTGCTGGAGAGGTACCTGCTTCTGTGTCGGGGAGACCAGCTGGTGATGAGGTTCCACCAGTTTGGCTTAGGCATGTGATAGAGGCTTTGAGGCAAGCACCAGTGCAACCACCGCCGCCACCCCCACAGCCTTTGGTATCAGTGAGACAGTATGATAAACTAAGGAAGTATGGAGCAGAGGATTTTCTAGGCACTATTGATCCAACTGTAGCTGAGCAGTGGCTAGATAAAGTACAGAGAATATTTGTTCAGTTGCAAGCCACTTCAGAAGAAAAGTTTGATTATGCAAGATCCTTGTTGCAGAAGGACGCATATGATTGGTGGAAGACAGTGCCCCATGCTATGGATGATCCACCAACATTGTCCTATGCTGACTTTCGAAGAGAGTTTGAATTGAAGTATACTCCAAGGGAGTACAAAGATGTGAAGAAAATGGAATTTATAAGCTTGAAACAAGACAACCAGTCAGTAACTGAATATGAGGTTGAGTTTATACGGTTAAGCCAGTATGCTGGGGGTATTATATCTGATGAGATAGATAGATGCAGGAGATTTGAGGAGGGATTGAGGCCCTCTATCCTGTGTCTTGTGGCTGGATCTAGATATCATGATTTTTTCCCAGCTTGTATCAGCAGCTAGGAGTGTGGAAAGAGCTCAGGTTATTGCAGCTGCTTAATAGGAAGAAATCAGGGTTGGAAGGCCCCAGTTTGAGGCAGGGTCTTCGTCTGTGAAAAGAGGTAAAGGAAGTTTTATTCCTCGGGTTAATAGGAGTCAGAGGCCAGCTGGTAGGTCAGTACAGTTTCGGCGACAGAGATCTAGACCTACAGTTTCAGTAGCGAGTGCTCCTGCTCCAGTAGTTCAGAGATCCACTCCACCTATATGTGCTCAGTGTGGGGGTTATCATAGAGGTGTTTGTTGGAAGAGTAGTGGACCAGCTGTATGCTTCAGATATGGATCTCCCGACCATTTTGTTAGAGATTGTCCTAAGAGACAGGAGCGGATGTCAGTAGATACTGCAGCTTCTCGACCTGGTGTGAGGAAAGGTCGAGGAGACAGGGGTTTCAGTAGAGGAGGCAGATCTGGGTTCAGTTCTAGAGGAGGTTCTACATCCAGAGAGAGTAGACCAGAGGGGGCTGGTTCTTCTCAAAGGATTTATGTGATGTAGAGGCAACCAGATGCTTTGGCAGTCATTGCTGGTACTTTCTCTTTATTTGATACTTCAGTACTTGCTTTGATTGATCCTGGATCCACACATTCATATATTAGTGCATCTATTTTGCCTATATCTGATGTGCATGCTGAATCCCTAGGATTTGATGTGTTAGTAACAAATCCGTTAGGGCATAGTGTGATTGTCAGTAAAGTGCACCGAGATAGTGCAGTAGTGGTTCAAGGTGAGGAGTTCCTTGGAGATTTGATTGAGATGCCTTTTAAGGAATATGATGTGATCCTAGGCATGGACTGGCTATCTAGACATGGAGCGGTGGTTGACTGTCAAAAGAAAGTTGTTACCTTGAGAACCAGTGATGATAGAGAGGTGATAGTATCTAATGAGCAGGAATAGCTAGCATCTTTGTTTGTTTCAGCTGTTGCAGCTAGGAGATTGATTAGAAAAGGGTGCGATGCTTACCTTGCTTATGTTGTGGATACTAGAGTAAAGGGTTCTCAACTTGATAGTATACCCACAGTCGCAGAGTTTCCAGATGTGTTTCCAGAGGAGTTGCCAGGGTTGCCTCCTGAGAGAGAGGTGGAGTTTAGTATTGAATTATTGCCTGGTACCACTCCTATCTCTATTACTCCTTACAGAATGGCACCTGCTGAGCTGAGAGAATTGAAAGTGCAGTTGCAAGAGTTGTTGGATAAAGGGTTTGTTCGCCCTAGTGTTTCACCGTGGGGAGCTCCTATTTTATTTGTGAAGAAGAAGGATGGTACTATGAGATTGTGTATCGATTATAGGCAATTGAACAAGGTGACTATTAAAAATAAATATCCTTTGCCTAGAATTGATGATCTCTTTGATCAATTAAAGGGTGCAGTAGTGTTTTCCAAAATTGATTTGAGATCAGGGTACCATCAGTTGAGGGTCAGAGCTGAAGATGTTCCTAAGACTGCATTTCGAACCAGGTATGGGCATTACGAGTTTCTAGTTATGCCTTTTGGTTTGACGAATGCACCAGCAGTTTTTATGGACTTGATGAATAGGGTATTTAGGCCCTATCTGGATCAGTTTGTGGTGGTCTTTATAGATGACATTCTGGTGTATTTGCGTAATGAGGAGGAGCATGACAAGCATCTGCGGATTGTGTTGCAAATTTTGAGAGAGAAGCAATTGTTTGCTAAACTGTCGAAGTGTGAGTTTTGGCTTGACCAAGTAACTTTTCTTGGTCATATAGTTTCAGCAGAAGGAATTAGAGTTGATCTGAGTAAGGTTGAAGCTATTTTGAATTGGAGTCCACCAAAGTCTGTGACTGAAGTTAGAAGTTTTCTGGGTTTGGCAGGCTATTATCGATGGTTTGTGAAAGGATTTTCTTTGATAGCTACTCCACTTACCAGATTACTTCGAAAGGGAGTTAGATTTGTGTGGACAGATCAGTGTCAAGCTAGTTTCGAACAGTTGAGAGAAATGTTGACTCAAGCGCCTGTTCTTACTTTACCTGTGGAAGATAAACCATATGTGATTTACAGTGATGCTTCACATAGTGGTTTGGGTTGTGTTTTGATGCAAGAAGGTAAAGTGATAGCTTATGCTTCTCGACAGTTGAAACCGCATGAGCTCAATTATCCGACTCATGATTTAGAGTTGGCAGCCATTGTGTTTGCATTGAAGATTTGGCGATACTATTTGTATGGGGAGAAGTGTTTTATCTATACTGATCATAAGAGTTTGAAATATTTGGGTGTCCAAAGAGAGCTTAATTCGATAGAGGAGATGGTTAGAATTGATTAAAGACTACGACTGTTTGAATGATTATCATCCTGGTAAAGCAAATGTTGTTGCTGATGCATTGAGTCGGAAGTCTTTAGCAGGTTTAACTGTTTATTCGCTCTCGTTGCTTGCTGAGTTGAGAGCGTTGCATGCTAGTTTTGTATCTTGTGATGATGGTGCATTGTTGGCACAGTTACAATTGAAACCAGTTTTGTTAGATCAGATTAAAGAAGCTCAACTGGCTGATGAGAAGATTCAAAAGGTTGTTTCAAATTGTCAGAATGGAAAGAGTCGAGATTTTATTGTGAGAAATGATGGGAGTCTTTGGTTTAAGAACAGATTGTGTGTACCTGATGATGCTATCTTGAGGAAGATCATTTTAGAAGAAGAACATCAGTCAGTGTTTGCTATGCATCCGGGTAATACAAAGATGTATCATGATTTGAGACAACATTACTGGTGGTCTGGTATGAAGAGAGACATAGCGGAGTTTGTATCCAGATGTCTCACATGTCAGAGGGTAAGAGCTGAGCATCAAGTTCCAACAGGGTTGCTTTAACCTTTGTCGGTGCCTGCATGGAAATGGGATAGAGTGATCATGGATTTTGTGTCTGGTTTGCCATTGACACAAAGAAAGCATGATGCTATTTGGATGATTGTTGACAGGTTGACTAAGACAGCTCATTTTCTTCCGGTTCGGATGGATTACTCTTTGGAGAGATTAGCTGAGCTGTATATCCATGAGATTGTGAAGCTGCATGGTGTTCCAATTTCTATAGTGTCTGATCGAGATCCCCGATTTACTTCAAGGTTTTGGAAAAGTTTACATAATGCTTTGGGTTCTCGACTGCATTTCAGTACTGCTTTCCATCCGCAGACAGATGGGCAGTCAGAGAGGATAATACAGATTATTAAGGACATGTTGAGAAGCTGTGTCATTGATTTCTCAGGTAGTTGGGACAGATTCATGCCATTAGTAGAATTTGCTTACAATAATAGTCACCAATCCAGCATTGGTATGGCACCATTCGAGGCATTGTATGGTAGACGGTGTAGGACACCTCTATGTTGGAATGAGCTTGGTGAAGGTAAGTTAGTTGGTCCTGATTTGGTTAAAGAAACTGAAGAGAAAGTGAAAGTGATTTGAGATAGATTGAAAACAGCTTCAGACCGACAGAAATCTTATTCAGATTTGAAGAGGAGAGACATTGAGTATAATGTGGGAGATAAGGTATTCCTGAAAGTGTCTCCTTGGAAGAAGATCTTGAGATTTGGTCAAAAAGGAAAATTGAGTCCTCGTTTCATTGGACCATATGAAGTTTTGGAAAGAGTTGGGCCAGTTGCTTATCGACTTGCTTTACCACCTGAATTGGAGAGGATCCATAATGTATTCCATGTTTCTATGTTGAGGAGGTACAGGTCGGATCCATCTCATGTTTTGCCAATTGAATCTATCGAAGTGAGTTTAGATCTGACATTTGAAGAGGAACCAGTTGCGATCTTGGCACGTGATGTGAAAGAATTAAGAAATAAGAAAGTGCCTTTAGTGAAGGTTCTATGGAAGAATCATGGAAGAGAAGAAGCAACTTGGGAGAGTGAGCAATCAATGCGAGATCAATATCCTCAACTATTTCAGATTTGGTATCAGGTAATTTCTAGGACGAAATTTCTTTTTAGAGGGGGAGAATTGTAATATCCCAAAGTGTGCCTAGAAGTTTTAATACAATTGTTGTTTGATTGGAATTAAATGTATATATGTTTTTGTAAAGGAAATGATTGTGTTAGAGGAATGTATATGTTATATATATGTTAATATATATAACATATATGTTGGTCAAATGTAGAGTCAAGGGAAGAAGATATTTTAGTTTGGGATGTGTGAAATTACTATAAAGGGCACTTGATTAAGAAGAAAACTAGACCATATGAGAAGAGGGTATGTTAGTAATTGTGCTTGTAGAATTGCTTGGTGGAGATTTAAAGAGGAAGAAAAGGTTGATTTGTCTTGATTTTTCTTTTCTTTGCATTTCTTGGCCGGCTACCAAAGGGAAAGAGAGAGCAAGAGAGGTCTTCTAAATTCTAAGCACAAATTGAAGGAAGAATCAAAGGATTAAGTTGGAGATTTGTGGAATTTCTTCAAATTAGGTAAGTACTCTCTTTTTTTCCTTTGTTATTTTTGAAGTTGTATTTGAAGTGAGTTTTGATTTGTTGAGATTTTGATTTGGTGGGTTTGAGATGTGATTATAAGTGTGTAAATTGGTTGTAAGTTAAGTTGGTGTTGGTTTTGGTTTGAAAATGGTAAGTTGAGTAGATATTGAAATTGAAAGAATAAGAATGATGTTGTTTTAGGGTTTTGAAGTGGTATGTGTTTAAATGTGTTGTTAATGATTTGTTAATGAGAATATTGTGATGGATATGTAAAATAAGTGTTAATAACATTGTTTATATCCATTTGAATGAGGCTATGTTGTGCACAATGAGTTTAAATGCAATTAAAAGAGTTTTGGCCACATTTAGGGTTTTGTTCATGTGAGACACGGCCAAATCAAAGAAGGAACACGGCCAAGACTTAAGAATTTTGGGAGACACGGCCAAGTTCAAGGAAATTTGGCCGTATTGGATGAATGTTGGAGAGACAAGGCCACTGGCTTGGCCGTGTCCCTTGACTGTGTTTGCTACTGCCTGAGTTTGGTTGAGAGACACGGCCGTGTTCATTGCCCGTGTCTGCCTCGGATGATTTGGTGTTGGGAGACACGGCCACAAGCTTGGCCATGTCCCTTGAGTGTGTTAGCTACTGGATTTTTGTGTTGAGAGACACGGTCACAAGCTTGGCCGTGTCCCTTGAGTGTGTTGGCTAATGTGATTGTTTTTCTTGAATTGTTTTGATTCTTCAAGGGTCTTGTTGCACCTAAACATAAAAATAAACATTGTAAACACACTTAAACAATAATGATCCAAACAAATGTAAATTGAGACATAAAGAGATAGGAATGATATGATTGAAGCATGCCTAGAAGATATGATTGAATAAGGATATGTGTGTTTAGTTAATGTAATTGATGTTGTATGTTATGAAGAATTGCTTTATTGTAACTTGAGAACATATGAAATGATTGAAGCATGGTTGTTTAATTTGATTATGAGAATGAAATGAATTGAGAAAGTAATGTTTAAAGATTGATGAACGGACCTATCTGCCTCCTGCGGAACCATGCGGACCCTGTGGATTGGGCAACCGATCTTGGACTACCGACCTGGTTGGGGGAAGGTTCAGTACAGTCAGTATTACGTACCTATCTGCCTCCTGCGGAACCATGTGGACCCTGTGGATTGGGCAACCGATCTTGGACTACCGACCTGGTTGGGGGAAGGTTCGTTACTGATAGTTTTATACGTGCTTATCTGCCTCCTGCGGACCCCTGGGATTGGCAGTGGCCTGAGGCTCAGTGGGCAACCGACCTTGTTGGGGGAAAGTTCGTATATGAAGCCAAATTTTCTTGGTTATAATGATAAACTTTGAATGAGTATAATAGATGATGATATAATTATTGATATAATGAAATGTATATGAATAAGTATGATCCTTATTAATTGACTGTATGATATTGATATTAATATTGCATATTATCATTATGGTTTGTACTACTGAGCTGTGGCTCAGCGCGATAGTGTTTATTCGCGCAGGTGATAGAGTTGAACCTGAGAGCTCCTTGAGACCAAGTGAGACTAGACATTGAGGATTTTCTTTTGGAACTTAAAGATCAGAAAAAAGCTGCCAATCATGTATATATTCTATGTTTTGTAAACTTTGATTTATAAGATATTTGTAATAACTTCCACTGTGGATTAATAAATGTTTTATATATGGTGTCTTTTGGATTTCTTTTAAATGTTTGAGATTGGTTTTATTTATTTACAAAGATATTTGTTGTGTCTTTTTAAACTGTGGCATTTTCTATATTCGGTATACATATTTTACGATCGTTTAAGCATGCTTGGTACGTATACGGGATATAGGAGTGTTACAACGAGTTTAAATGAAGGCCATTTTGAGATAGGAGCTGAAGTGACACAATGGACAAACCCTCACACTATAAATTTATTGTTTGAATTTTAGGCAGCTTGGAGCAATCTTGCTAGACTCCAAATTCCTTCTATCTTCTTGGCATTAATTTGGATCTTGATTAGGACAGTTTTTGCCCTTACATAAAGTTTGGTTTCCACATTCGTTTCTTTTCTTCTTCTCCCTTTTCTTTCTTTTTCTTACTCTTCCCTTTCTTTGAGCATTTTATCATTTTGTCTTTCTTCCTTGTAGGACTGTCAAATACAGAACTTTCAAGAACTGGATGGTCTTCTTCCTTTTTCTCCAATTTTGATTGAATCTTTGATTGGGTTGGACCAATTCAGGTGAAAATATCCTTATAACCCAAATGGAAGCCTTTTGTTGTCTTAGGTAAAAGAGAACTCAGTTGGCTTTTTGAACCGCCTTTTATCTATTATCTTTTCTTTCTCTCTTTTTTTTTTCTTTTCTCTTTTTTTCCTTCTTTTTTCTTTTCTCTTTTTCTTTTCTTTTTTTTTGGGTATAGCTCTAAAAGAATTGTCTTATTTGTACTAACTTGGGCTTCCAATAATGGATGAGTGAAGTAACATAAATCTTCTTTAACAGGGACAAATCATTTGTTACTCTGATGTTGATGTTGTCTTGATATATTGGATATATTAAGGGAACTTCAACTACCCTTATGGTTTTGAGATCATCAACTATCCTTATGGTCTTGAAAACATCAACTACCCTTATGGTCTTGAGAACTTCAACTATCTTCATGATCTTGACTAATCATTGCTTTCTTTTGATCTTCTTGCCTCTTCATCTTAGTGATCATAAGACTTGTCAAAAGTATCACAACAGCTCAGGGTAGGTTGTTGGTGTCACATCCGCCTACTGCATTTATGCAGTGTAGACACGTGCATAGCGAGAGTAGGGAAAAGGAGAAGATAATTCTTGATAACAGCCCTAGATAAGGTTGTATGACAAAAGGGACATAATTGTAATTTTTAATAAAGTTGGGGACGTAGATGTAATTTCAAAGAAAGTTGCACCGGATGTTCTTAATAGTGCATATAACAGATTTCAAAAATGGAATGTAGAGAAAAACCGGATCGCAACGACGTGTAACGGTTTTTCCAGGAAATGTCCCGTTAAAGAAAAATGAAGAAATGTTGCCTAAGGGCATTTTGGTCATTATCAATTAAAGTTATACATGAATTTAGGGTAGGAAATAAAGACGTGAGTACGTAGAGAATGGCGAGAGGTTAAATATGAAACGATCGTCAGTGGAAACGAAGCCGGAGAAAACCCGAGCAAAAATAGGACCTAAAGGGAATTTTGTAAAAAGTTGAGGGCTTATCGGTAATTTTTCAAAATGACTTGGAAACCTAAAATAGACCTTATAAATAGAAAGTAGAGGTCGAGAGGATCAAAACTATATATAGTTTGACTCATGGAACTATACGGTTTAAAAGATATGATCGATTAATCGCCGGAACGTAATGTGGCTCGGTTTCGTGTCGGGACCGGATGGGTAACCCGGGACAACTTTATGAGATCCAATGGGAAGAGAGACAAGTGGAAAGAAGTAAAGGAAAAAGGAAGTTATAAAAATCAAAGGTTGGCCAATCAAAAGAAAACATTTAGCATGTGTAATAAATGTGTAATAAATGAAGAGAGAGAAAAAGTGGACAAGTGGGCAAGGTGATCATCATTTCCTTTGTCTATAAATATATGTGATATGAAGAGCAAATTCTCTCTTTTTCCACTCACCAAATTCGGCCAACAAAAGAAAATACCAAGGGACTTCCAAGTTTCTTCAAACTTTGATTTTTAAGGTAAGTTCTAAGGTTTTTAAGTGTGTAGACTTTAATTTTAGTATTAGTTTTAGGTAGTTATATATTTATTGGAAGATTGGAAATTAGAGTCTTATATGGAATTGAAAAACATAATAATAATATTAAGTAAGTGATGAGATTAATTGATTAAATGGAAGAATCAAGATGTAGAAAGATTAATAAGGTTGGATTAGGGGTTTCGGTTGGAAAAGAAATAGAGGATAATTTATTATTTTGAAATTCTAAGGTTTATGTTGTATCTTGAATTGATTGAAGGAGAAATAAAGAATTAAAGAAGGAGAAGAAGGAAAAGCCAAGAGGAGTTAAAGAAATAAGGTTTGGTACTTTACTTTTGAATAATAAATTTTGGTTTGATGCTTTACAAACTTTGGTTTATGAAAGTTTTGTTGTTGATGCTTAAATATATTGATTTGAGTTAAACATGCAAAAGTTGTCAAAGAGAAGTGTTTGAATTTTCACTTTACCATTAAAGAAGCCTTAATATTGATTTGCAAAAGAAAAATAAACTATCCTATGCATTTTATGTGTTTGGGCCGAAATGGTCCCAAAAAGACAGCTTTCTGGACCTTTTTGTGAAAATCGTTTGAGGCAGCAAATGAATGAATTTTTCAACGAAATTTTACATGCAATTAGTCAACATATAAAACAAGTTTTCTGTAAAATTTCAGCCAAAAATAAGATCATTTACTTGGTCAAATGCATGATTGAAGTGGACTGAAATTTTGACGAAAATCCAGATTTTACTATTCATTTGGTCATGCCATTTTGCGTTGCCGATTTTTCTCGCCGCAACACTATTCATTTGGTCAATTTGGGATATTTTGAGGAATGCTTTGAAATGTTTGATGTGTTTATTGTGGATATTAAATATGCGAAAAAGGGGAATGGTTTGACTGAAGAATGTGTTGCGCGGCATAAATGGCAAAGTGCGATGGGAATTTAAAATGATTTCGCGAGTCATCCTAAAATGAGGTTTGAGACTTAAATTGAATCATTTAAATCTTTTTGCTCTACTGGATAGTGGGAGTGGTAGATAAGGGGTATGGTGCACTATACTAACTTATGCAGTACTGCTTGATATTGTGATTGAATTGATATGATCTGAACTCAATGGTGAGGGCCATTGGGGGCCAATGGTGAGGGCCATTGGTTATAACCAGGATGGTGAGGGCCATTCCTGTGATCTGATATCGTTGGTGAGGGCCACCTATGTTACAGTGGTGAGAGCCACTGCCTTATCACTATGGTTCCCTATATCCCAGTAGAGCCTGGATCAAAGACATATTATTTTTCGTTGAACTATATAATGCAAATGAATTTGAATTATGATTTTACATTATTGAAAACATATCATACTGAATGTATCACGATTTCTATTGGTATAATGTTGGTTGATTGTTGATTTTATTATTTCCTTTTTACTTCGAATACTTTCATGTACTACTTTTATTTTATTGGTAAAGTACCCACTGAGCGACAACGCTCAGCGAGTTAAGTTTTCCTTGACTCGTAGGTTCGGAGCAGTAGATAAATCTTGGGGAAGCAACGACCAGACCACAGCAAATCTCAAGGGTAGATCTTTTAGTTCCATTATGAGTTGATAGTTGTGGCATGTATATGAATAAATATAAAAGAGATTTTCTATGTTATAATTGTATGTTAGTAGTATGTAATAATCATAAATCTTTAATTTATGTTATATTAGAAGTGTGAACTCTTCGTGCAGGTTTGTAGTTGAGGGTATAAGGTGGATTCATTGGGAGTGCATTAAATTTGATGGTATTCTTATTCACATTGGTATGTGTAAAATGTTTTCAAAAATCAGAAAAACAAGTTTTGACGACACTTGGGATCCAAATTTCTAGGCGGAACTATGGCAAAATTTCTGTAAAAATCAGAACTAAAATTTGACTAAGTAAATTGGTAGCAACAATTAGGATAGTGTGGCACCTCTACTCAGCTTACACATGTAGGTTGGGAAGGGGTGTTACAGTTGGGGTTATATGCCAATTACAAGAAAGATAAAATTTTATGAAGGCTCAAAGGGACAACTAGGGATTTATATTTAATAGGGTGGATACTAGTTGTTGGCTCGTCAAACAATGCCTATATCATCTCTCCCTTAAATAAGTAAAGTTCAATTTCGCCTCGAAAGTTTGTCAAAGTATGTTATAAGACTGACTAGGACCTAGACAAAGGTAATTATGCAGAAGCCCTCTCTAAGTAAACATGCACAACTCAATGCTATAGAGCAATTCCCTCACCTAGTAAAGTCATTCAAGTCATGATGCCTAGACATATTAATTTATAAACATCAAGCTAGGTTCCTCATTGGTTGAGCACCAAAATGAACAAAGACCAACAAAAATTTTGATGAAAGTAATTTATTCAAGCAAACATAATTTGAAAAATAAGATTGTTCCAATTAAATATTAAAGAAAGCAAAATTGAAAAGCAACATTCAAGCTAAGGAAAGTTTGTTGAGTTGCAGTCGAAGATGCTTCATTTATTTAGACATCTCAAGGGCAAGGATTTTTTCCATCATTAAGGATCATTGCTTCATCATTCACAGTTAGTCCAAGCTTGCTTAGTAGCATATCATCTTTAGCAGCTTCTCTATCCACATCATGACAAGGTGACAAGATAAAACTCTTCATGAAGGTTGTAAGCAATGATGGCCTTCCAAATTTAGGCTGAGGATTATTCTTAGTGTTGGGCATATAAGGCTCAGGCAGCTTTCCACTGTCAATCAAATCTTGGATTTCATGCCTTAATCGAACACATTTATCAGTCTCATGCCCTTACATTTGATGGAATTGACAGAAGACCTTGGCATCAAAATTTGGCAGTAGAGGCTTATGTAGAGGTCGAGGTGCCAATGGTTGTAGCAAATCCATTTTCATTAGATTTTCTAACATCTTTGACAACGGCTTCCTTAAGTCTAAAAATTTACGCTTCTTTGTTGGCTTAGTTGTTGCATCTTTCTCAACACCTCCTCTTTCCCTTTGACTTTGCCCACTAGGGTGATAGCCACTCCTATTGCTCCACTTAGATAGCATATGGTTCAGTTGGTCTTGTAGAATAGGAATTGATCTCTCAGCAGACATGTTCTCCGTTGATGCTGCCTTTCCCTTCTTTCTTATGTCAATGGGAGATGCCTTATTAGCATTGTTGATGATCTCCAGAATTTCAATCAACTGAATCTTCATAATTTCAACCAATTGTTCTCGTAGCTCGACCATCCTAGCTTTGACAACTTCATCAACTATGTCCCTTAACTAGTTTGCATCCATTCTTGAAATGTTGTAGGTGGTGTCGTTGTATGCTTTTGAATTGTTGTACTCTAGGTCTGTGAGCCAGAGAGGATCAAGGATATGTGATGCCAATGTATGTACGTATGCATGTATGCATGAACAATTAACAAACAAGGACAAATGGAACGTTCCTTCCAACCTTATAACAACCACACACGAATGGTGAGTCTCTTTTCCTAGGTATATGGTTAACAAAATACCAACACGAGATACCTTATTTTTGAATATTTCCCTTGGACGTTTCAACCAATAGTTATATTTTCGAAAATGGAAATCAGTTTATAATAATTCCCATTAATTAGGTTTTAATCCATTCAACCAACTATAGTAGCTTTTATGCTATATTGGATTAAAACTAAATTAAGAGGTTTATTATAAGTAGATTTCTCATTTGAAAAAGTAACTAATGATTCATGCTAAAAACAAGCCCATGATTAATTATTCTTAGTATAAACTAGGCTCACAATTGATTTTTGGTATTTCTTAATTGACCTAAATAATTTGCAAGCTCTTTGTAAGAAAAGGTTGGATAAAAACAATTTTGTTTCTAAGCCCATTGTAAAAGATCATAGAAAAAATGGATTTTGGGCTTAGTATTTGGGCCATGAGCAAAAGAATTTTTTATTTGTTTTTAGAAAAGTTTTATATCCGAAAACCATCTTGAAAAATTTTGAAAATAGCTTTGGTCTTTAGATTTTAAAGAAAAATTTATTTTGAGCTTACAATATACTTAGGTCATATTAGAAAAAGAGCAAACCAAATAAGCCATGATTTAAGCCAAGACAAATTAACCATAGTCAAACAACATGCATTTGGGAGAAAATCCTAAGGAAAGTAACTAGGCCAATTACATGAGCTTTAGTCTTTGGGTAGAAAGGCTTAGGTTCCCATAGCAAGTATATACCAAAAGGTATGAGGCTATGAGTGGTTATGACATGCTCGATCTCCATACCTTGAGTGAAAGTATGGTATCCCTTACATAACACAACATGGATAACACGGGCGCCCTAACTCACGCACACGATGCAATCTAATATGATGCAATGGATAATATCATTATAAGAAAGAATAGTATAATATAAAGACCAACGGAATCAACTTCTCTTATCTCCATGGAGTCGCCACGGGGATTTTTGCCCCTACTCCCGATGGAATGATTCTTGCGATTTCGGCACTGTTTAGGCTCGGGGCCTTAGAGAACATGTACCTAAGTCCGAAGAAAATGGAGTCACCACCTGGACGGGCCGAGAAAAAGAAAGGGATGGATGACACGATTCCTAAGGAATCCCCAACCCTCTAATGGGTTCGGAAAGTTAGGTACGTGTGGGGAAGGTAAGAAATGGCCCAGCACCCCCCACAATGCCCGATTCATTGGAACCGGCCTCCTTTACAGGTCTTAATATTATAAAATTCTTAAATATAACAATATTATCCATATTACACGCAATAATTGAAATAAAGCATCGATATATTATAAATCAAAACAATGTCTAAGCAAAACAAATAAATAGACACCCATCCGAAGATGGAAACATGTCCTTACATCCCATGCCTAAATAGGACACCCACCGAAAGGTAGAAACATGTCCTTTACATTGGTTCTAAAATAGAAAAGCAATTTAAATTACATGATATTTAACGAATGAGGTATCCACCAAGTAGAAACATACCTCTTACAACATTTGGATGTCTAAATAAATCGATAAAAGTAAATAACCATTCATCATAAATAAATCATTCATCAAAGGTATTAAACGTCAATAGAAAGTAAACATCCATCCATGATAAATTAAATAAACCAAGCATTGAACTTAAATAAATTAAACCATATAAAATAAATCAAAGCATAATCAAATATAGAATTGAATAAGGCAAATAAAAATCTAAATTATGGCTACTATTTCCATTTTGGGTTCTTTATTTCATGTGTTTAGGGTTTTGAAATTTGTGGAATTAGGCTACTGTGAGTTTTTAAAGGAATTAAAATAGATTAAGGTTTTATGTTTTAAAAGGTTGATAAAGTTCTTTGATTAACCAAATTAGTGCTTGAATGGTGAAATCATGAAACTAGGGTTTGGACACTTTAAAATACTTAGATTTATGGTTTACGGTTATTCATTGAATTATGGTTTCAAGCTTACTATGTTTGAATATGTTTATAGGGTTTTAAAGTTTTAAAGAATTAGGGTTTAGAAAACTTTAGGGCTTAGGTTTTAAGGGAGTTAGGGTTCACTGTTTTGGATTTTGGAGTTGAATTAAGGTTTTATGATTTTAGAATTTAGGGTTTCGGGGATTGAATTAATTTTTAGAATTTGGAAAAAACAAATGACAACTTTATGAAGTTTTATGAAAATAAATAAACGATTTAAAGTTTATAAAAGCAAAAAAGAAGTTTTTAGGGCTTTTGGAAAGAAACAGAACTAGATTTAGGGTTTTGATAATTTGGAAAGCAAATTAGGGTTTTAGGGTTTTGAAGGAACAAAACTAACAACTTTAAACTTTTTAAAAAACAAAGCAAAGAATTAAGATTTTTAAACCTTAGAAAAAGTGAATTGAGGTTCTAAAATTTTTGAATTGAAAGAAAGAATGGGATGATTTAGCTACTATGAAAAAATAAAAGAAATTAAGAATTCAAACCTTCTTTCGTATGTTACACCAAAAATTGCTTCTTGGACGAACAAAGTCAAAGACAATCTTTGCTGCCTTTGAATTGCTTGAATTGTTTTTCTGCTCCCTCAAAAAATCAGCTTGATTCAAGGTTTTCCTTCTCAGTTTCAGATCCTATTTTTGATCAATTTCTCCTCTGATTTCTTCCCCTTTTTGTGTTGTTTTTGGTCTTATTTATAGATGAATTTAATGGTTCATTCCTAATTATTCACGGAACATAATATTTATTAAGAAAAGGAAACCGAAACCTAATTGCATTAGATTTCGGAAAATTTGCGTCGAAAAAATTTTGCTGGGGAAAAAAAACTGCTGCGAAAAAAATGCGCTGGCGAAAAAAATTTTGCTGCAGAAAAAATACTCTGGCAAAAAAGCTGCCGCAGCGGGCTCGAGAACTGGCCTGCGGGCCATTTCGCCCGCATAAATTATCTGCAAGCGAAATGGCCATTTTGCGCAGCCGACCCCCCCTTTTATTATTTTATATTTTTTATTAATAAAAATTAGATACTAAAGCAAATATTATTTAATTAAGATAACAAAAATTATTTTAGACTAATTAAAATATATTGGACCGGATTGGGTCAAAAATTAAGGGTCTACACCGATCGCACACGGGCTCTAGCTGTGAGAGTTGCGGGCTGCGAGGGCACAAGCAAGGGACTGCAATGCCCGAGACAATTTGCCACAGGCATGGCCTGCGGTGAATTAGCCGAAGCTAATTCAAATTGGCTTACTAATTCGCGTAGGCCGGCTATCTGCCGCGTGTTGCTCGCCGATTCGTCCATTATTTATTTTTTTTATTATTTTTTATTTTTTTTATTTTTACTATTATTAAAAATAAATGTTGTAATATCTCAAAATATACCCTAGAAGTTTGGTATAATAGTTGTTGTAATTGAGTTAAGTGTAATTGTGTTTTATTGGAAAAGAGAAAATTTAGTGAAGAGAAAGTTTATATGTTGTATATATGTAAATATATATAACATACACACAAGTCAATGGGAAAGTCAAAGAAAGAGATTAATTATTGATTAATTGTGTTTAAAGGATTATTTAATTATTTGAATTTGAGTTAGAGTAAGTGGAAGTAGATATTTTAATATTTTATATTAAATACTTGGATGGGAGGATTTTAAGGAAAGTGGGTTTGACTTGGGTTGTTTGGTTTTCTTTCTTTCTTTTCCTGCGTGATTCTCCTCCATTTCCTTTCCTTCTCTTTGTTTTTCTGTGTTATCCGGCCATCAAGAAGAAAGAGAGCAAGATAGAGATTTGTTCTTCCAAGTTCAAGATTGAAGAGAGTTTTCAAGAGATCAAGTTGGAGGTTTAAGAGTTCTTCATCTTTGGTAAGTTCTCTCTTGATTTCTTGTGTTGTTTTTGAGGTTATATGGATTTGTGAGTTGAAGTTGTGTTTGAGAATGTGTTTGGGTTGATTATGTTGTGTTTAAGAGTATTTGGTTTAAGTGGTTTTGGATTTTGGGGTTGGATGAAGAAAAGAGTAAGTTGGTTGGTATAGATTGAGTTTAGGTTGTGTCTAGAGTTTTTGATGATGTTGTGACTTGTGTTTGATGTGTGTGTTGGCTTGGTTTGGTGTTGTTGTAAGTTTGAGATGGTTTTTGGGTATGTTTTTTTAAGTTTGGTTGAAGTAGATGTTGGTGGATAGAAGTGATTTGTTGGTTGTGGTGTTGTTTTGGTCGGAATCTGGGTTTTTGGCCTGACACGCCCATGAGCACGGCCAGGACTATGGACGTGTCGAATGTTCTGTGTGGCAGTAGGATTGACACGACCAGTAACACGCCCGTGTTATTGAGCGTGTCATAGCTACTGTGAGTTTTGAAAATTTACACGGCCAGGAGCACGCTCATGATGTTGGACGTGTCGATATTTCTGAGACACAGAATGTATTACACGCCCAGTGACACGCCCGTGGTTCTGAGCGTGTCAATGCTTCTGTGTTGTGGAGTTAGGGCACGGTCAGGGACACGCCCGTGTGTGTGAGCATGTTAAGTGTAGAGTTTGCCCTAGTTGATTCTTAACCTTATGATCTCATGAGAGTTTCCTCATTTTTTTTTGGAATAGGTTGTGAAGAAGGTGATTTACCCTAACTCAAGTGGTGATAGATTCTTGAAAAGTAAGTGTTTAGAGTTGTGTGGGTCACTTTTGAGATAAGTACAAACTACATTGTTGCATACATTCATATGATATTGAGAATTGAGACATAATTGGTTATATGTTGTGATGAGCATGTAATATATGTGTTAATACCATTGATGATATTTATGTGAATAATGAATTGGTAAATGTGATGATGAAATATAATGTGAAAGATATGAGGCCATGATTGTTGGCTATGATAATGAAAACGAGATAATTAAGGCATGGATGCCTAATTGATTATGGATTATGAAATGAGAAATGAATTGAGAAAGAAATTGATAAAGAAATAAACGAAATCATTGTGTACCTAATATGTCTATTCAATTTTCAGAGTTTTGAGTTTGGCGGCATGCTTATGAATAACTGGATAGGTGAAATGACCGGGTCGTAAGCCGATTCCAGTTGATAAATGTGAAATGTGATGTTTTTGGGGTGGAATGACTGGGTCGTAAACCTCAAAAACAAATTATTGAAACTAGATTGAGTGAAATGACCGGGTCGTAAACTCAAATCTAGTTGATTATCCATGGATAGATATTGCCTACGGGGCTAGACACAAGGTGTCAATATGGACCAAAGTAGTAACTCTGAACTTTGAATAACATATTAGTGTGTTTCGGGCCCGTATCTGTCTTAGTTGTAAAAGTGATTCATGAATGAAGAAACAATTGAATAATAAGATCTAATGTACAAATATGAAATGTGATATGATTATGTATGGTTTATGAAATATAGAATTGTGACATTTGCATCGCATTAAAGCATAATGTTAGTATGTGTTGTACTACTGAGCTGTTAGCTCAGCGCGATTGTGGTCCATCGCGCAGGTAACAGAGTTGAACCCGAGAGTTCTTCGAGACCGAGTGAGTCTAGACATTGAAGAGTTGAGTTTGGACTTAAAGATCAGAGAAGAGCTGTCAATCATGTATATATTTTATATTTGTGTATTCTGATTTTGATGTATAAGTATTTGTAAATATTTGTTCTATTTTCAGCTGCGTTTTGAATGAACTTTCTATTTGTTTGGTTTTTTTTTATAAACTCTTTTAAAAGTTTTTAATTTGTTTACATTATATATACGAGTGAAATTTTAAACCGTGGCATTTCTATATTCAGTATATGTATATTACGATCGTATTAGCATGCTGTGTACGTATACAGGGTATAGGGGTGTTACAAATATTATATTTAAAATAAATATTTATAATTTATTTTTCTTTTATAAATAATAAATATTATATTATTAAAATAAATAATAAATATTATAAAAATTAATTCAGACTATTTTAAATCTTTAGACTAGACTAATCACCTTTTAATTAGTATTGGACTGGACTTAATAAAAAAATAAGGGTCTACACTCAGTCAATTGATCCCGTAACTCAGTCATCCTAGCTTTGACAAATTCATTGACCATATCCTTAAGCTAGTTTGGATCCATCATGTAACATCTTTATATCCTATATACGTACAATACATATTTTCAGCATATATAAAATACACATATACGGCACAAAAATGTCACAAACCGGTTTACTAATTTTTTTTTACATTTCCATTTTAAAATTTCAAATTCTAAATATATAAAAATTAAATAGAATATAAATATTATTTACTTATTATAAGAATCCAAAATAAATAATAAATATAAAAATCTCTGGAAAAAATTCGCCAGAGTTTTGTCTATAATTTGGATATCTCATAATTTAGCAATTACTCAACCTGCAAAAAAAAAACTCCAAAATAATTTCCAATCACCATCTCAACCATACTTCTCAATTTCACCAAGTTTCTCAAACTTTTACATATATAGATATATATATATATATAATTTAAAATACACTTACTCTCCCATTTCAAATACATTGACCCAAATATTCTTTATAATATACAATACGTAAAATTCAAAACATAATATATTATGCATAATACTCAAAATGTACAATAACATAAAAATATATACATGATGTTGGTAGTGTTTCTGATCTCGATAGCAACTCAACAAGCTCAACTACAAGTCTAGACCAGACCTGGTCTAGAAGAAATCTTTGGCTTAACTGGGCCTAGCCTGTCACCTGCGCGATGGAAACAATCGCGCTAAGCCGAAGCCTAGTGGTACAAACTTTGATAATAATAATAAAACTCAATGTAATGCCAATGCATAATGCATATAGATATCACATCATTCCACTTTCTTTTATTTTCAAATATTTCATAATTCATAATTCACATTAAAACAAAGACAAGCATAGGCCCAAAAAGGATTTAATATGCTATTAAAATTTCAGAGTTACTACTGTGGTCCATAATGACACCATGTGTCTAGCCCCGTAGGCAATATATATATCCATGGATAATGTAAAAGCCCCAGTCTCTTGGACCTCAACCTGGCTAGACCCTTAGGCCCCAATATCTTGGTCCTCAACCCGGCTAGACTGCTATAGTTTTTGAGGCTTATGACCTAGTCTTTTCACCCCAAAAACATCATATTTATCAGCTGGCTTGGCTTACGACCCAGTCTTTTCACTATTCCAGTGTTCAGCCCGTAAGGAATCATAGGTATGCCGCCAAACCCAGAACTCTGAAAATTGAATAACATACTAGGCACACAATTTATTCATATTTCTCATTATTAATCTCTTTCTCATTTTTATACATTCAATCCAAGCACATTGTCTTATTTTCACATTTTTTCTCACTTTTCTCACTTTTCACATCTTTCTCATTTTTCTCACTTTTCTCATTTTTATCAATATCAATTCATTTCATTATTACACATATCTCATTTTTTGCATTCACAGCACATTTCCCAATTACTTTGGGTATTTTCACATAATATGCATATTTCACATGTTACACAAATTAGCCATTATCAATGGCTTTTCACAATGAATTTAACACATATATGACATTACAAATGTCATAGCATATTATTCATACACAATCAATGAACCAAGTAGCTTAACACATTTTTCAACCAAAATGTGTTAAGTCCAAATGTTATGCAAATATAGACATTATATTCAAAGTTTGTACATACCTCCACTAGCAAACCAAAGCAAGCTAAAAACAACCTTCAATCCAATCTTTCCAAGTTGCCCTTCACCACTTGGATGAAGCAAATCAACCTTCCTCAATGCCTAAACCAAATGTGATAATAAATAATCATTTAGTATCACATTTAATGGCATTTCCAACATTAAACCATAATTACACATCGCTCCTACAAATTTTTAAAAATTTAGCCTTTCCTTACTTCAACATTAGAATTCCATTCTACTGTAATTAAGTTAGTGTTTTAAGTTTATTTATATTATTAAAAACATATTTTTAATACATTTAAATCATTTACATTATAAAAATACACTCTTATACATAAAATCTCAAAAATGGCATAACCTTCCGCCATTGAAGGTTTTCCATTCCAACACAATCCATTACTCATTCCAAGCTTATATTCATCACTTTTAACACTAAACAACATGCCTAAACAAATAAAATCACACAATTCAACCACTTTGGAAAATCACTTTTCCAAAACCCCAAATCTCCACTTCCATTCTCAAACTCCAACCAAACACAACCAAATCCAATATTTGACTTTAAAATACTTGTTTATGAATCAAAACAACACATTTAGAATCAATTTGCACCTTAAAGCTCATGTTTTCGAAACCCCAAAAATCCATAACCCTAAATTCTCTCTCTTCACCATTCTTTAACCAAACTCCATCATCTCTTCAATCTAACCTTAGAATCATTGTTAACTACCCAAAATAACATCATACACACCAATTCCAACAATTATAACATACTACATCAAAATATCAAAACTCACATAATCCAAATTTTCAAGGAATTCAAAGAAAAGAGATGTAAACTTACTAATTTTGGTGGAAATCACGAAAAATCCACTTAAAACTTGTTAAATCCTTCAATTTATGGAGTATGGAAGAATCAAATTTTGGCTTCAAGCTCCCATGGAATTCGGCCTAGAGGAAAGAGAGGAAGAAGAAGAAGACTTTTTTTAAAATTTCTTTTCCTTTTATCTTTTTTTTAAAACCACATGTGTATATATATATATATTAAAATAATTTAATATTTAATTATTTATTTATTTTAATAAATTAAAAGTCCTAATTTACCTCTTCCATTCAAAAATAATTTATTTTTGAATTATTTTATTAATTTTAAATTTATAAGATTTAATTATCAAAATACCATTTTCTTTTAAAAAGTGTTGACTTTTATATATGTTATGTATATTTTGCATTTATATCACATGTATATTCCACTTTTTCATTTAAAATCCCTTCAATTTTCATTTAAAACCATTAATTTAATTTATCCTTTTAAATTATAATTTATTTTATCAAATTTTCCAAAAATTAGAAATTTTCAAAATTTTAGGATGCTACAATTCTCTCCCTAAAACAAATTTCGTCCTCGAAATCACCTTTCCTCATTTCTGAAACAAATGAGGAAGCTGACTCTGCATCACCTAATCACTTTCCTAGGTCGCTTCCTCAGTGGTATGATTTCTCCAAAGGACTTTCACAAGTGGCACCCTCTTATTTGTCAATTCTTTAACCTCTCATGCCAAAATCGCCACTGGTTCTTCCTCTTAAGTCAGATTTGGACTCACCTCAATGGACTCCACTGACAAGATATGAGATGGGTCAGACCTGTATCTCCGAAGCATCAAGACATGGAAAACATTATGTATTCAATCCAATTCAGGTGGCAAAGCTAGTCTATAAGCCACTGGACTAACTCTCTCCAACACCTCATATGGTCCTATGAAACGAGGACTCAACTTTCCTTTGCGGCCAAATCTCAAAATTTTCTTCCAAGGAGACACCTTTAGAAACACTTTATCTCCCACACTAAACTCTATGCTCTTTTCTTTAAATCTAAATAGGATTTCAATCAATCTGAAGCTGCTTTCAAATGACCCCGAATCACCTTCACTTTCTCCTCTGTTTCCTTAATAAAATTTAGACCAACTAGTTTACCTTCTCCAACTTCATCCCAACACAAAGGTGTCCTACATCTCCTGCAATATAAAGCCTCATAAGGAGTCATCCCAATACTCAACTGATGACTATTTTTATAAGCAAACTCAATTAATGGCAAAAATCTGTCCCAATTCCTGGTAAAATCAATGATACAGCTCCTCAACATATCCTCCAGAATCTGTATCACTCTCTCTGATTGTCCAGCTGTCTGAGGATGGAAAGCAGTACTAAAATGCAATCGAGAACCCAAAGCATCATGTAAACTCTTCCACAACCTCAAAGTAAATCGGGGATCTTTATCCGACACCAAAGAAATTGGGTCTCCATGCAACCTGACAATCTCATTGATATACAACTCAGCCAACCTCTCAAGAGAAAAATCCATCCGAATTGGAAGAAAATGAGTTGTCTTCATCATCCGATCAACTATCACCCAGATTGCATCATGCTTCTTCTGGGTCAAAGGCAGTCCATTCACAAAATCCATTGTCACTCGCTCCCATTTCCACTTTAGCACTGATAAAGGTTGGAGCAACCCTGAAGGAACTTGGTGCTCAGCCTTCACTTTCTGGCAAGTGAGACATCTGGATACAAACTCTGCTATGTCCCTCTTCATTCCTGACCACCTATAATGTTGCTTCAAGTCCTAATGCATCTTGGTACTCCCAGGGTGCATAGCAAAAAGTGACTGATGTGCTTCCTCTAATACCATTCTTTTCAATTCTGCAACATCATGAATACACAATCTATCTTTGTACCATAGACTGCCATCATCCCTCACATAAAAGTCTCGACTCTCCCCCTTCTGACAAACCAACACAATTCTCTAAATTCTCACATCTGCCAACTGAGCCTCCCTAATATGATCCAACAAGACTGGCCTCAACTACAATTGAGTCGTCAAAGCACCATCATCAAAAGATTCAAATCTAGCATGCAACGCTCTCAACTCAACAAGCAATGAGGGCGAATAAGCAGTCAAACCTGCCAAAGACTTTCAACTGAAGTCATCAGCAACAACATTTGCCTTACTAGGATGATAATCAATCAAACATTCATAGTCTTTAATCAACTCTAACCACCGTCTCTGTCAAAGATTCAGCTCTCTCTTAACACCTAGGTATTTCAAACTCTTGTGATCCGTATAAATGAAACATTTTCCCCATACAAATAATGCCGCCAAATCTTCAAGGCAAAAACTATTGCTGCTAATTCCAAATCATGCGTCGGATAATTTAGCTCATGCGGCTTCAACTGCCGCGAAGCATAAGCTATGACTCTACCCTCCTGCATCAAAACACAACCTAAACCATTGTGTGAAGCATCACTATATATCATATATGTTTTACCTTCCACAGGCAGGGTAAGGACAGGAGCTTGAGTCAACATCTCCCTCAGCTGCTCAAAACTTGCCTGACATCGATCTGTCCACACAAATTTAAATCCTTTCTGAAGTAATTTTGTAACACCCCCGTACCCTAATATATGCACACCGCATACACTCGCACAACATGCAATATACGCATACAGGATAAAGGGGTGTCACAGTTCATTTTAAACAAACCAAACTTTAAACTTTAACATATAATCATCATAAGTCAGTCCGAGTAAACTTAAAACATTTAACCTATATTATAAATAGTAATAGATAAAACACTCCTTCGTTAAAATACATATATATATATATACAACATTAGTACCCAAAAGTTTATCCAAAACAGTCTATTCAAAACATTTGTTAAATAAGCAGTGGAAAATACATATGTATATATATCAAAACCAATGTTTACAAAATTATAGAATTTATACATGCTGGTAGTTCATCTCTGATCTTGATGTCCACGACTCAACACTTCTATCACAAACTCAAGCCTAGACTCAACTCGGTTTAGACTAGCTCTCTGACACAACCGGATCTACCCTGTCACCTGCGCGATGAACCACAATCGCGCTAAGCAGAAAGCTTAGTGGTACAAACTTTGATTCAATATAGATCAATGAGATGCTCATGCACAATATATATGAATTTATCAACTCATTGCATTATATCTCAACATATTAATCATTTGCATCATATTTCATAATTCACATTAAAGCAAAGACAAGCATGGGCCCAAAACGAAACTAATATGCTATTCAAAGTTTAGAGTTACTGCTTTGGTCCATATTGACACCTTGTGTCTAGCCCCATAGGCAATATATGTATATCCATGGATAATGTAACAGACCCAGTCTCTTGGACCTCAACCCAACTAGACCTTAGGGCCCCAGTATCTTGGTCCTCAACCCGGCTAGACTGTTACAGTTTTTGAGGCTTATGATCCGGTCTTTTCACCTCAAAAACATCATATTTCACATTTTTCAGCTGGGCTCAGCTTACGACCCGGTCTTTTCACCTGCCCAGCAATTCATTTCATAGGCATGCAGCCAAACCCAGCACTCTAAAAATTGAATAACATACTAGGCACACAATTAATTCATTTATCTCATTATCAATCTCTTTCACAATTCATTTCTCATTTCATTTCTCATAATCAAACTAGGCTCATTGCCTTAGTATATCATCTTTTCTCATTTTTCTCATTCTTCTATTTCATCTCAATATCGATTGGTTACATTATGTTTTCACATCTCATATCAAATTTTTCTTCATTTCTTTTCATATACAATACATTACTCAACTCATTCATTTATACATTACACATTATGCATATCATAACATATAACTCATTCATTAACAATATATCAAGTAACTTAACACATTTCTCAACTAAATGTGTTAAGTCCCAATGTCATATAAATGTATGCAATCAATTCAAAGTTTATACTTACCTCTAAGAGCTACAACACCACTCTATCAACTCCTCTTCCAAGATAACTCTCAACACTTGAATTAAGGTAGCTCAAATCTCTTCAAAACCTAATCCAAAGGTGATCATACACACTCACTTAGAGATACACATAAGAGAATAAGAAAGAGAACTATCTAGGGCAAACTCTACACTTGACACGCTCAATAACAAGGGCGTGTCCCTAACCGTGCCCTAAACTCACAACACAGAAGCTTTGACACACTCAGTGACATGGGCGTGTCACTGGCCGTGTCAATCCTCCTCCAACATAGAAGCTATAACACGCTTAGTGACATGGGCGTGTCACTGGCCGTGTCAATGCTACTACAACACATAAGTTGTGACACGCTTAGTTACATGGGCGTGTCACTGCTCATGTCACCAAACTAGAAAACAGAATCAATGACATGCCTAAAGACATGGTCGTGTTCCTGGGCGTGTCAGGACAAAAACCCTGAAATCGACACCAACAAAGCCACAACCCACAATCATCTTCCAATAGCCATATCAACAACACACAAACTCAACCAAAACCATCAACAACCCATATAATACTTGAGTAAACCTTAAAACAACTCAATTACAAACATCAAACACAAACACCACCATATTCACAACTCAAAAATCACACAATCCACACACTTGCCTCTTTCACCAAACTCAACCCTTTTTCTCTTCAATCCAAACCCAAAAATCAAAGTTACCAAGACAAAACACTTCAAACACACCAAAATAACCATAAACACATCTATAACAACCATCCAACAAACCCAAGAACACAAACTCAAAGGAAAACCAAGAAACAAGTTGGAAACTTACCAAAAGTGAAGAAAATCCTTAAAACTCCAACTTGATCTCTTGAAAACCTTCAATCTCTTGAGTTTGGAAGCAACAAAATCTCTTTTTCTTTGGTTGATAAGGGTGGCTGACTCACTAGAAGGAAAGAAGAAGATGAAGATGAAAGAAAAAGAAAGAAAGAAAGTCAACCACTTAAACACCCACTCTCTCCTCAAATCACTCTCCACCATACAATTAAAAAAATATAATAATCACCCACTAACATCATCTTCCACTAGCTTAAATAAATCCATTTAATTAATCAAAATATCTCTTTTGACTTATAAAACCCATTGACTTGTATATATTTTGTATATCCCCATATATACAACATATACACATCTCCTCTTATTCCATTAGTCATATATACACTTTAAATTATTTAATCCAATTTTCACAAATAAGCATTCCAAAATTTTAGGGTATCATTTGGGATATTACAAATCTGGTGAGTGGTGTAGCTATTATAGAAAAATCCTTCACAAATCAATGATAATAGCTTGCCAATCCCAAAAAACTTCTAACCTCTGTCACAGTCTTCGGTGGGCTCTAATTCAAGATAGCCTCAACTTTACTAGGATAAACTCTAATACCCTCTGCTGAAACCACATGACCAAGAAAAGCTACCTGATCGAGCCAGAACTCACACTTAGATAGCTTAGCATACAACTGCTTCTCTCTCAGAGTCTACAATACGATCCGCAAATGACTATCATGATCCTCCTCATTACGTGAATACACCAAGATGTCATTAATGAAGGCTACCACAAACTGATCCAAAAATGGTCTGAATACCCTGTTTATCAAATCCATAAAAGCTGCTAGTGCATTCGTCAATCTAAAGGGCATCACTAGAAACTCATAATGCCCATACCTCATAGGAAAAGTTGTCTTAGGTACATCCACATCTTTAACTCTCAACTGATGGTACCCTGATCTCAGATCAATCTTAGAAAATACTGCTGCTCCCTTCAACTGATCAAAGAGATCATCTATCTGAGGCAAAGGATACTTGTTCTTGATGGTCACCTTATTCAACTGCCTATAATCAATACACAATCTCATGGTGCCATCCTTCTTCTACACAAACAACACAGGCACTCCCCGCGGAGACACACTAGGGCAGATAAACCCTTTATCCAATAACTTCTGCAACTATGCATTCAACTCTCTCAACTCAGTAGGTGCCATCCGATAAGGGGTAATAGAGATAGGAGTGGTACCAGGAAACAAATCAATACCAAACTCCACTTCTCTCTCAGGAGGTACCCCTGGAAACTCATCAGGGAAAATATCTGGAAACTCGGCAACTGTGGGTATACTTTCAAGCAGAGATCCCACTACTCTAGTATCTACAACATGAGCAAGATAAGCCTCACATCCCTTCAGAATCATCCTCCCAGCTAAAACAACTGAAACAAACATAGATGAAAGATACCTTTGCTCACCAGATACCATCACATCCCTACCATCACGTGTTCTCAAAGTAACACATTTCTTCTGACAGTCTACCACAACCCCATGCTTGGATAACCAATCTATGCCCAAAATCATATCATATTCCCTGAAAGGCATCTCAATTAGGTCACCGAGAAACTCCTCATCCTGAACAATAATTGGACTATCTCGGTGCACCCTGCTCACCACAAAACTATGCCCTAAAGGATTTGTCACCAAGACATCAAATCCTAAGGACTCAGAATGCAATTCAGCCACATGCAAGATAGATGCACTTATGTATGAATGCGTAGATCCAGGATCTAATAGAGTAAGGACTGAAATACCAAATAAAGAAAATGTACCCGCAATGACGGCTGAAGCATTCGACTGCCTTTGCATCACATAAACCTGCTGAGATGGCCCAACCTCATCTGTCCTACTGCCTCTGGATGTAGAGCCTCCTCTCTAACTAAACCCAGGTCGACCACCTCTACTAAAATCTCTGCCACCACGACCCCCTCTGACACTGGGTCAAGAAGATGCAGTATCTGCCTGCCTAACCTCTGATGGCTCGAGACAATCTCTGATAAAATGGTCTGAAGACCCACATCTAAAACACTCCCGAAGCACCTCTCCACCACTAGACACATCCATGTACTCTACCACAATGAACGCAAGTAGGTGGAGTAGGTCTCTGAGCCACTAGGGTCGGAGCACTAGCCACTGAAACTACAGGTCTTTGTCTTTGTCTCTATTGCTGTACTGACCTGCCAAACTGCCCCTGACTCCTACTAAACCTTTGAAAATGTCCCCCTCAGTCTCTCTTCACTGATGAAGACCCTGCATCACTCTGGGGTCTCCTAACTCTTGTCTCCTCAACCCTGGCAGCTGCTGCAAGACTCTGTGCCCTCTCAACGCTCCTAGCAGCTGCAACTAACTGGGAAAAATCCTGATACCGAGAGCCTGCAATGATGCACATGATAGAGGGTCTCAGTCCCTCCTCAAACCTCCTGCACCTGTCAAACTCATCAGAAATGATCCCACCAGCATAGTGACTCAACTTGATAAACTCGATCTCATACTAGGTCACTGTCCTAGTATCCTATCTCAGACATAGGAACTCCATCTTCTTTGCATCTTTATACTCTCTCGGAGTATACTTCTGCTCAAATTCCTGCAGGAAATCATCATAGGTCAGGACTGGTGGATTATCCAGAGCATGTGGAACCGTCTTCCACCAATCATATGCATCTCTCTGCAAAAGAGATCTGGCATAATCACACTTCTCTTCTGGACTAGCCTGTAACTGAATGAATACCCTTTGAACCCGGTCTAGCCACTGCTCTGCTACAGCAGGGTCTGTAGTACCAACAAAGTCCTCAACTCCATATTTTCTCAATTTATCATATTGCCACACCGGCAACTGCGGCTGCGGCTGTAGCGGCTGCGAAACTGGAGCCTGCCTCAATAACTCTACCATATGCCATACCCAGCCAGGCGGAACCTCATCAGCTATTGGTCTTACAGGCACAGAAAAAGATGCCTCACCAGCAGATACAACTCTAGCTCCATCTCTACCCTCATTTGGAGCCACACTCTCTGCACTACCCTCAGCAGCCTGATGCGGCCGAGATGCCATAACTACCTATATCTGCAAACAAAGTAGAAAATACTATATTAGAGATCAGAAATTGCCAGTGCCAATGCATGTATTACAATTAAAAACTATTTTCAAATCCCCCATTTTTTCTCTCTATCATCCCACCAAGGTCGAGAACCTCAAACCTAGGCTCTGATACCAAAACAAATGTAACACCCTTTATACCCTATATATGTACAATACATATTTTCAGCATATGTAAAATAAGCATATACGGCACAAAAATGTCACAGACTGGTTTACTAATTTTTTTTCACATTTTCAATTTAAAATTTCAAATTCTAAATATATAAAAATTAAATAGAATATAAATATTCTTTACTTGTTATAAGAATCCAAAATAAATAATATATATATAAATCTCTGGGAAAAATTCGCCAGAGTTTTATCTGCAATTTGGATATCCCAAAATTTAGCAATTACTCAACCTGCAAAAAGAAAACACTCTCAAATAATTTCCAATCACCATCTCAACCATACTTCTCAATTTCACCAAGTTTCTCAAACATTTATATATATAGATATATATATATATAATTTAAAACATATTTACTCTCCCATTTCAAATACATTTACCCAAACATTCTTTATAATATACAATACGTAAAATTCAAAACATAATATATTATGCATAATACTCAAAATGTCCAATAACATAAAATTATATACATGTTGCTGGTAGTGTTTCTGATCTCGATAGCAACTCAACAAGCTCAACTACAAGCCTAGACCAAACCTGGTCTAGAAGAACTCTCTGGCTCAATTGGGTCTACCCTGTCACCTGTAACACCCCTATACCCCGTATACGTACACAGCATGCTGATACGATCGTAATATACGTATACTAAATATAGAAATGCCACGGTTTACTAAACAAACGACTCATTACTTTACAAAAACATGAACAAATTTAAATCATTTAAAAGAAATTATAAAAGACAAAAGATAAAATATTTATTTAAAAGCAGCGGAAAATATAACAATTATTTTCAAATACATATACATCAAAACTCGAGTTTTACAAAACATAAATTATATACATGTTTGGCAGTATGTCTTTGATCTTTAAGCTCCACTATCAACGCCTCAAAATCTAGACTCTACTCGGTCTAGAGGAACTCTCTGGTTCTTCTCTGTCACCTGCGCGATGAACCACAATCGCGCTAAGCGAACGGCTTAGTGGTACAAACTATAGTAATATTATACTTTAATGAAATGCAAATGTCATAATCTCAAACATATAAACAATTCTCAAGAATCTCATTATTCATTTATTTCATCATTTATAAATCACATTGAAAACAAAGACAAACATGGGCCCACAAGACACTAAAATGTTATTCAAAGTTCAGAGTTACTGCTTTGGTCCATAATCACAATCATCAAGCCCGTAGGCGATACACATATATATATCTCTATCCATGGATAGGGTAACAGACCCAGTCTCTTGGACCTCAACCCGGCTAAACTGGAGGAGATCCTCAACTCAGCAAGACTGTTACCTATAACAGTCCCAGTCTCTTGGACCTCAACTCGGATGAACCCGAGGAAATCCTCAACCCGGCAAGACTGTTACTATAATTCACATTTTCACATTTATCAATTGGAATCGGCTTACGACCCAGTCTTTTCACCTATCCAGTACTTTATAGGCATGCCGCCAAACCCAGAACTCTAAAGGTTGAATAACACCTTAGACACACCATCTTTTAATTTATATCTTTATACATTTCTTTATCAATTCATTTCTCATTTCATTTTCATCATTATAGCCAACAACCATGGCTTCATATCTCATAATCAAAATAGGCAATCATGCCTCAATCATCTCATTTGCATCATTATAGCCAACATCCATGGCTTCATAACTCATCAAGATGATACACAACATCAATTGTATTAGCACCATCATCACAGCCAATCACATTGGTTTTATATCCCTAATCACATTAAATTAATTCATCATTCAAGTGTACACAACCAATTGCATTAACATACCTTTCATATTTCATCATATCATCAAATGTTTTAACCCTGTAATCAATTGCTTAACATATGTATAATCAAATATGTTAAATATCAATTCATGTGAGTGTATGCAACAATGTAGTTTGTACTTACCTCAAAACCAACTCACACCAACCTATACACTTCCTCCTTCAAGAATCCTCAACACTGAGGTTAGGGCAACACAACTTCTTCACAACCTAAACCAAAGGTAATCATACACACTCACTGAGAGATACATATAAGATAATAAAGCTAAGAACCAAATAGGGCAAACTCTACACATGACATGCTTAACAACACGGGCGTATCCCTGACCGTGCCCTAAACTCACAACACAGAAGGTTTGACACGCTCAGAACCACGGGCGTGTCACTGAACGTGTAATACATTCTGTCTCACAGAAACATTGACACATCCAACAACATGGGCATGTTCATGGCCATATCAATTCCTCACCAACACAGTAGCTATGACACGCTCAGTGACATGGGCGTGTCACTGGACGTGTCAATACTACTACTACACAGAAGCTGTGACATGCTCAGTGACATGGGCGTGTCACTGCTCGTGTCACCCATCCAAGAACACAGAACCATCGACACGCCTAACAACCTGGTCGTGCTCATGGGCGTGTCAGGCCAAAAATTCATATTCCGGCAACATCAACAACACAACCAACAAACCACTTTCTTCCACCATTTCCCACTTCAAACCAACTTAGCTAAACACACCCAAAACCATAACAAACTTGCAAGAATACCAAAACAACTCAAAACATACATCAAACACAAATCATAATCATCACCACAAACCCCAAAACACAACCACAATACTTTCACTTCCAACAACTTACTCTTTCCTTCAATCCAACCCCAAAATCCAAAATCACTAGAACCAAACACTCTTAAACACATCTTAATCAAACATATTCACATACCATCAACAATCAACCAACAAACTCAGACACATCAAAAAAAAAAAAGAAAATCAAGGAATCAAGAGGAAACTTACCAAGGATGAAGAAACTCTTAAATTTCCAACTTGATCACTTGAAAACTTCCTTAAATCTTGAGTTTGGAAGATCAAATCTCTCTCTTGCTCTCTTGATCTTTGCTAGCCGGCCAAAGGAAGAGAAAAGGAAAGAAAAGAAAGAGAACCACGCAGAAAGAAAGAAAGAAAGAAGAAAAGATAGAAAGCAAAGTCAACATCTCATCCACTATCTCCTCAAAATCCTCTCCTCCAAGCATTTACTATTAAAATATTAAAATATCTCATTCCACTCACTTAATTTTCCATTTCCATTAATTAACTTAATTAATTTAAAATCATTAACTAACCATCTTTGACCTCCACTAACTTGACTTGTATATGTTGTATATATTGCTATATATACAACACATACACTCTCTCTTCACTTCCTTTTTCTTTCCAACTACACACATACATTAAATCCAATTAAAACAACAATAATACCCAAAACTTCTAGGGCACATTTAGGATTTTACAATTCTCCCCCTCTAAAAGAAATTTCGTCCTCAAAATTACTTGATTTCAAGTTCAAAACAGTTGAGGATATTGATCTCGCATTGCTTGCTCACTCTCCCAAGTTGCCTCTTCTCTACCATGATTCTTCCAAAGAACTTTCACTAATGGCACTTTCTTATTTCTCAACTCTTTTACTTCATGTGCCAGAATAGCAATTGGTTTTTCTTCAAATGTAGAATCTGGACTCACCTCAATAGATTCAACTGGTAAAACATGAGATGGGTCTGATCTGTACCTCCTTAGCATAGAAACATGGAAGACATTGTGGATTTTATCCAATTCAGGCGGCAAAGCAAGACGATACGCAACTGGTCCAACTCTTTCTACTACCTCCTAAGGTCCAATAAAACGAGGACTCAGTTTTCCTTTACGAGCAAATCTTAAAATCTTTTTCCAAGGAGACACTTTCAAAAATACTTTCTCCAATATTAAACTCTATGTCTCTCCTCTTCAAATCTGAATAAGATTTCTGTCGGTCTGAAGCTGCTTTTAACCGATCCCGGATTATCTTCACTTTCTCTTCAGTCTCTTTAACCAAATCAAGACCAATTAGATTGCCTTCTCCAAGTTCATTCCAACATAAAGGCGTTCTACATCTTCAACCATACAATGCCTCAAATGGTGCCATACCAGTACTGGATTGATGACTGTTGTTGTAAGCAAATTCACAAGTGGCAAAAATCTGTCCCAACTTCCAGAGAAATCAATGACACAGCTTCTCAACATATCTTCAATAATCTGTATCACTCTCTCTGACTGCCCATCTATCTGTGGATGAAAAGCAGTGCTAAAGTGTAATCAAGAACCCAATGCACCATGCAAACTCTTCCAAAACCTTGAAGTGAACCGGGGATCTCGATCAGACACTAAAGAAATTGGAACTCCATGCAACTTTACTATCTCATTGATATACAGTTCAGCCAACTTCTCCAGAGAATAATCCATTCTAACTGGAAGAAAATGGGCTGTCTTTGTCAACCGATCAACAATCACCCAAATAGCATCATGCTTCTTCTGAGTCAATGGCAAACCAGAAACAAAATCCATTGTCACTCTCTCCCATTTCCATTCAGGCAATTTTAAAGGTTGAAGAAACCCTGTTGGAACTTGATGCTCAGCTTTCACCCTCTGACAAGTGAGACACTTGGATACAAATTCTGTTATGTCTCTCTTCATACTTGACCACCAGTAATGCTGTTTCAAATCATGGTACATCTTTGTACTTCCAGGATGTATAGCAAAAACTGATTGATGTGATTCTCTCAAAATAATCTTTCTCAAACTAGTGTCATCAGGAATACACAACCTATCTTTGAACCAAAGGCTACCATCATCTCTCACATGAAAATCTCTATTTTCTCCATGTTGGCAATCTGAAACAATCTTCTGGATTTTCTCATCAGTCAATTGAGCCTCTTTAATCTGATCCAATAATACCGGTCTCAACTGTAACTAAGCCAATAATGCACCATCATCACATGATTCAAAAATAGCATGCAACGCTCTCAACTCAACAAGCAACGAGAGCGAATACACAGTTAAACTTGCCAAAGACTTCCAACTCAAGGCATCCGCAACAACATTCGCCTTACCAGTATGATAATCAATCAAACAGTCGTAGTCTTTAATCAACTCCAGCCAACGTCTCTGTCGAAGGTTCAGCTCCTTCTGAACACCCAAATATTTTAAACTCTTATGATCTATATAGATAAAACACTTTTCCCCATACAAATAGTGTCGCCAAATCTTCAAAGCAAACACTATAGCTGCCAACTCTAAATCATGAGTCGGATAATTAAGTTCATGCGGCTTCAACTGCCGAGAAGCATAAGCTACAACTTTACCCTCTTGCATCAAAACACATCCTAAACCATTATGTGAAGCATCACTATAAATCACATAAGGTTTATCTTCCACAGGCAAAGTAAGAACAGGCGCTTGAGTCAACATCTCTTTCAACTGCTCAAAACTAGCTTGACACTGATCTGTCCACACAAATCTAACTCCTTTTTGAAGTAATCTGGTGAGTGGAGTAGCTGTTAAAGAAAAACCTTTCACAAAGCGTCTATAATAGCCTGCCAAACCTAGAAAACTTCTAACTTCAGTCACTCACTTTGGTGGACTCCAATTCAAAATAGCTTCAACTTTACTTGGATCAACTCTAATACCATCTGCTGAAACTATATGACCCAGAAAAGTAACTTGATCAAGCCAAAACTCACACTTCGACAGCTTGGCATACAATTGCTTTTCTCTCAAGATCTGCAATACAATCCGCAGGTGCTTGTCATGTTCCTCTTCATTACGCGAATACACCAAAATATCATCAATGAAGACCACCACAAACTGATCTAGGTAGGGTCTAAACACCCTATTCATCAAATCCATGAAAGCTGCAGGTGCATTCGTCAACCCAAAAGGCATCATTGAGAACTCATAATGCCCATACCTTATTAGAAAAGCTGTCTTAGGAACATCTTCAGCTCTAACCCTCAACTGATGGTACCCTGATCTCAAATCAATCTTGGAAAACACTGCTGCTCCCTTCAATTGATCAAAGAGATCATCAATCCTAGGCAAAGGATACTTATTCTTGATAGTCAGTTTGTTCAATTGCCTATAATTGATGCATAACCTCATAGTACCATCCTTCTTCTTCACAAACAAAACAGGAGTTCCCATGGAGAAACACTAGGGCGAATAAACCCTTTACCCAACAACTCTTATAACTGCACCTTCAACTCTCTCAACTCAGCAGGTGCCATTCGATAAGGAGTAATAGAGATGGGAGTGGTACCAGGCAATAACTCGATACCAAACTCAACCTCTCTCAGGGGGTAACCCTAGCAACTCCTCAGGAAACACATCTGGAAAATCTACAATTGTGGTTATACTGTCAAGTTGGGAACCCACTATTCTGGTATCCACAACATGAGCAAGATAAGCATCACACCCTTTTTCTAATCAACCTCCTAGCTATTACAGATAAAACAAACAAGGAAGCAAGTTGTCTTTGCTCACTAGACACCATCACAATTCTACCATCACCGGTTCTCAAGGTAACACACTTCTTTTGACAATCCACCACAGCTCCATGCTTAGACAACCAATCCATGCCTAAGATTAAATCATACTCCTTAAAAGGCATTTCAATCAAATCACCAAGAAACTCCTCACCTTGCACTACCACTGCACTATCACGATGAACCTTACTCACAACAACACTATGTCCTAAAGGATTTGTCACCAAGACATCAAATCCTAAAGACTCTGAATGCAATTAAGACACAGGCAAAATGAATGCACTTATGTATGAATTAGTAGATCCTGGATCAATCAAAGCAAGAACTGAAATGCCAAATAAATAGAATGTACCCGCTATAGCTACTGAAGCATCCGGCTGCCTCTGCATCACATAAACTCTCTAAGAAGATTCGGCCTCATCTGGCCTATTTCCTCCGGATGTCGACCCCCCTCTCTGACTAAACCCGGCCGACCACCTCTACTAAACCCTCTGCCCCCTCGACCACCTCTGCTGACACTAGGTCGAGAAGCTGTAGATCAGCCTGCCTATGCTCCTGCATCTTAGGACAATCTTTAATAAAATGAGCTGGTGACCCACATCTAAAACACCCAGCCGATCCACCAACCTTCCAACAAACACCTCCATGGTTCCTACCACAAAGCTCACATGCAGGTAGAGAGTAGACCTCTGAACCATTGGAGTCGGAGCACTAGCTATAGAAGCTGTAGGTCTCGGCCTCTGCCTCTGATACTGCACTGACCTACCTGGCTGTCTCTGATTCCTATTGATCCTCGGCACAAAACTTCCTCTACCTCTCTTCACAAATGAAGACCCTGCCTCAAACTGGGGTCTCCTTACCCTAGTCTCCTCCTCAGTAGCAGCAGCTGCAATGCTCTATGCTCTCTCAACGCTTCTAGCTGCTGCAACTAGCTGAGAGAAATCCTAGTATCGAGAACCAGCCACAATGCACATAATGGAGGGCCTCAATCCCTCCTCAAATCTTCTGCATCGATCAATCTCGTCTGAGATAATCCCACCGGCATAATGACTCAACCGGATGTACTCAACCTCATATTCTATCACAGTCCAGTTGTCTTGCCTCAAATTCAGGAATTCCATCTTCTTAATATCTTTATACTCCCTCGGAGTATATTTCTGCTCAAACTCCCTCAGAAAATCACCATAAGATAATGTAGGTGGATCATCCATGGCATGAGGAACCGTCTTCCACCAGTCATAGGCATCTTTTTGCATAAGGGATCTTGCATAGTCAAACTTCTCATCCGAAGTAGCTTGCAACGGAATGAATATCCTCTGCACTTTATCCAACCACTGCTCAGCCACTGCAGGATCGGTAGCGCCCAAGAAATCTTCAGCCCCATATTTTCTCAATTTGTCATAATGCCTCACCGGCACCTGAGGCTGTGGTGGTGGTGGCTGCTGCACTGGAGCTCCTCTCAACAAATCTACCATGTGCCTAAACCAACCCGGCGGTACCTCATCAGCATCTGATCTCCCTGGCACAGGAGTAGGGGCCTCACTAACTCTATCAACTCTAGCTCCATCTCTACCCTTTTCAGGAGCTACACTCTCAGCACTACCCTCTACAGACTGTCGTGACTGAGACGCCATTACAACCTATATCTGCAAACACAGCAGAATATACCTCATTAAGATCAAAGACTGCCATACCAAAACATGTATCTTATTTAAAAACCATATTTCAAAACTCAAAATTTCCTTTTTCTTACAGTTGACCTAGGTTGAGAATCTCAAACCTAGGCTCTGATACCAAAATAATTGTAACACTCCTATACCCCGTATACATACACAGCATGCTGATACGATCGTAATATACGTATACTGAATATAGAAATGCCACGGTTTACTAAACAAACGACTCATTACTTTACAAAAACATGAACAAATTTAAATCATTTAAAAGAAATTATAAAAGACAAAAGATAAAATATTTATTTAAAAGCAGCGGAAAATATAACAATTATTTACAAATACTTATACATCAAAACTCGAGTTTTACAAAACATAAATTATATACATGTTTGGCAGTATGTCTTTGATCTTTAAGCTCCACTATCAATGCCTCAAAATCTAGACTCTACTCGGTCTAGAGGAACTCTCTGGTTCTTCTCTGTCACCTGCGCGATGAACCACAATCGCGCTAAGCGAACGGCTTAGTGGTACAAACTATAGTAATATTATACTTTAATGAAATGCAAATGTCATAATCTCAAACATATAAACAATTCTCAAGAATCTCATTATTCATTTATTTCATCATTTATAAATCACATTGAAAACAAAGACAAACATGGGCCCACAAGACACTAAAATATTATTCAAAGTTCAGAGTTACTGCTTTGATCCATAATCACAATCATCAAGCCCGTAGGCGATACACATATATATATCTCTATCCATGGATAGGGTAACAGACCCAGTCTCTTGGACCTCAACCCGGCTAAACTGGAGGAGATCCTCAACCCGGCAAGACTGTTACCTGTAACAGACCCAGTCTCTTGGACCTCAACTCGGATGAACCCGAGGAAATCCTCAACCCGGCAAGACTGTTACTATAATTCACATTTTCACATTTATCAAGTGGAATTGGCTTACGACCCGGTCTTTTCACCTATCCAGTACTTTATAGGCATGCCGCCAAACCCAGAACTCTGAAGGTTGAATAACACCTTAGACACACCATCTTTTCATTTATATCTTTATACATTTCTTTATCAATTCATTTCTCATTTCATTTTCATCATTATAGGCAACAACCATGGCTTCATATCTCACAATCAAAATAGGCAATCATGCCTCAATCATCTCATTTGCATCATTATAGCCAACAACCATGGCTTCATAACTCATCAAGATGATATAAAACATCAATTCTATTAGCACCATCATCATAGCCAATCAAATTGGTTTTATATCCCTAATCACATTAAATCAATTCATCATTCAAGTATACACAACCAATTGCATTAACATACCTTTCATATTTCATCATATCATCAAATGTTTTAACCCTGTAATCAATTGCTTAACATATGTATAATCAAATATGTTAAATATCAATTCATGTGAGTGTATGCAACAATGTAGTTTGTACTTACCTCAAAACCAACTCACACCAACCTATACACTTCCTCCTTCAAGAATCCTCAACACTAAGGTTAGGGCAATACAACTTCTTCACAACCGAAACCAAAGGTAATCATACACACTCACTTAGAGATACATATAAGATAATAAAGCTAAGAACCAACTAGGGCAAACTCTACACATGACACGCTCAACAACATAGGCGTGTCCCTGACCGTGCCCTAAACTCACAACACAGAAGCTTTGACACGCTCAGATCCATGGGCGTGTCACTGAACGTGTAATACAATGTCTCACAGAAACATTGACACGTCCAACAACATGGGCGTGTTCATGGCCGTGTCAATTCCTCACTAACACAGTAGCTATGACACGCTCAGTGACATGGGCGTGTCACTGGACGTGTCAATACTACTACTACACAGAAGCTGTGACACGCTCAGTGACATAGGCGTGTCACTGCTCGTGTCACCTATCCAAGAACACAGAACCATCGACACGCCTAACAACCTGGTCGTGCTCATGGGCGTGTCAGGCCAAAAATCCAGATTCCGGCAACATCAACAACACAACCAACAAACCACTTTCTTCCACCATTTCCCACTTCAAACCAACTTAGCTAAACACACCCAAAACCATAACAAACTTGCAAGAATACCAAAACAACTCAAAACATACATCAAACACAAATCATAATCATCACCACAAACCCCAAAACACAACCACAATACTTTCACTTCCAACAACTTACTCTTTCCTTCAATCCAACCCCAAAATCCAAAATCACTAGAACCAAACACTCTTAAACACATCTTAATCAAACATATTCACATACCATCAACAATCAACCAACAAACTCAGACACATCAAAAAAAAAAAGAAAATCAAGGAATCAAGAGGAAACTTACCAAGGATGAAGAAACTCTTAAATTTCCAACTTGATCACTTGAAAACTTCCTTAAATCTTGAGTTTGGAAGATCAAATCTCTCTCTTGCTCTCTTGATCTTTGCTAGCCGGCCAAAGGAAGAGAAAAGGAAAGAAAAGAAAGAGAACCACGCAGAAAGAAAGAAAGAAAGAAGAAAAGATAGAAAGCAAAGTCAACATCTCATCCACTATCTCCTCAAAATCCTCTCCTCCAAGCATTTACTATTAAAATATTAAAATATCTCATTCCACTCACTTAATTTTCCATTTCCATTAATTAACTTAATTAATTTAAAATCATTAACTAACCATCTTTGACCTCCACTAACTTGACTTGTATATGTTGTATATATTGCTATATATACAACATATACACTCTCTCTTCACTTCCTTTTTCTTTCCAACTACACACATACATTAAATCCAATTAAAACAACAATAATACCCAAAACTTCTAGGGCACACTTTGGGATATTACATCACCTGTACGATGGAAATAAACGCTCTAAGCCGAAGCCTAGTGGTACAAACTTTGATAATAACAATAAAACTCAATGCAATGCCAATGCATAATGCATATAGATGCCACATCATTCCACTTTCTTTTATTTTTCAAATATTGCATAATTCATAATTCAAATTAAAACAAAAGTCAAACATGGGCCCAAAAAGGATCTAATATGTTATTCAAATTTCAGAGTTACTGCTGTTGTCCATAATTACACCATGTGTCTAGCCCCGTAGGCAATATATATATCCATGGAAAATGTAACAGCCCCAGTCTCTTGAACCTCAACCCGGCTAGACCCTTAGGCCCCAATATCTTGGTCATCAACCCGGCTAGACTGCTATAGTTTTTGAGGCTTACGACCCAGTCTTTTCACTCCAAAAACATCATATTTATCAGTTGGCCTGGCTTACGACCTAGTCTTTTCACCATTCCAGCATTTAGCCTGTAGGCAATCATAGTCATGCCGCCAAACTCAGAACTCTGAAAATTGAATAACATACTAGGCACTCAATTTATTCATATTTCTCATCATTAATCTCTTTCTCATTTTTACATATTCAATCTAGGCACATTGTCTTATTTTCACATTTTTTTCTCGCTTTTCTCATTTTTCACATCTTTCTCATTTTTCTAACTTTTCTCACTTTTCTCATTTTTATCAATATCAATTCATTTCATTATTACACATATCTCATTTATTGCATTCACAACACATTACCCAATTACTTTGGATATTTTCACATAATATGCATATTTTACATGTTACACAAATTAGCCATTATCAATGGCTTTTCACAATGCATTTAACACATATATGACATTACAAATGTCATAGCATATTATTCATGCACAATCAATGAACCAAGTAGCTTAACACATTTTTCAACTAAAATGTGTTAAGTCCAAAAGTTATGTAAATATAGACATTATATTCAAAGTTTGTACATACCTCCACTAGCAAACCAAAGCAAGCTAAAAACAACCTTCAATCCAATCTTTCCAACTTGCCCTTCACCACTTGGATGAAGCAAATCAACCTCCCTCAATGCCTAAACCAAATGTGAAAACAAATAATCATTTAGTATCACATTTAATGGCATTTCCAACATTAAACCATAATTACACATCACTCCTACAAATTTTCAAAAATTTAGCCTTTCCTTACTTCAACATTAGAATTCCATTCTACTACAATTAAATTAGTGTTTTAAGTTTATTTATATTATTAAAAACATATTTTAATATATTTAAATCTTTTACATTATAAAAATACACTCTTATACATAAAATCTCAAAAATGGCATAACCTTCCCCAATTGAAGGTTTTCCATTCCAACATAATCCATTACTCATTCCAAGCTGTTATTTATCACTTTTAACACTAAACAAAATGCTTAAACAAATAAAATCACACAATTCAACCACTTTGGAAAATCACTTTTTCAAAACCCTAAATCTCCACTTCCATTCTCAAACTCCAACCCAACACCACCAAATCCAATATTTGACTTTAAAATACTTGTTTATGAATCAAAACAACTCATTTGGAATCAATTTGCATAATTAAAGTTCATGTTTTCAAAATTCCAAAAATCCATAACCCTAAATTCTCTCTCTTCACCATTCTTTAACTAAACTCCATCATCTCTTCAATCCAACCTTAGAATCATTGTTAACTACCAAAAAAAGCATCATACACACCAATTCCAACAATTATAACATACTACATCAAAGTCTCAAAACTCACATAATCCAAATTTCCAAGGAATTCAAAGAAAAGAGATGTAAACTTACTAATTTTGGTGGAAATCACAAAAAATCCACTTGAAACATGTTAAATCCTTCAATTTATGGAGTATGGAAGAATCAAATTCTTGGTTTCAAGCTCCCATGGAATTCGCCCTAGAGGAAAGAGAAGAAGAAAAAGAAGACTTTTTTTTTTAAATTTCTTTTCCTTTCATCTTTTTTTTAAACCACACATATATATATATTAAAATAATTTAATATTTAATATTTAATTATTTTTTAATAAATTAAAAGTTCTAATTTCCCTTTTCCATTAAAAAATAATTTGTTATTGAATTATTTTATTAATTTTGAATTTATAAGCTTTAATTACCAAAATACCCTTTTCTTTTAAAAAGTGTTGACTTTTATATATGTTATGTATATTTTGCATATATATCACATATATATTCCATTTTTTCATTGAAAATCCCTTCATTTTTCATTTAAAACCATTAATTTAATTTATCCTTTTAAATTATAATTTATTTTATCAAATTTTTCAAAAATTAGAAATTTTCAAAAATTTTAGGATGTTACACATCATTCTTGACTTGACACATGCAAATGGAGCACTCGAATCAAAATCACTTCTTTAGATGTTATTGATTATGGCAAAGGAACTGCTGCTCTGCAAGCCAAATAAGTTATATGATGCAATGGATGTATGTATGTGTTGCGCTTAAATTAACACTACTACAAAGCGGCACTCGCAAGTATACGAGGCTATTGTTGCAACAGTGATCGCCCCAAGGTCGTCTCACAAGAAAGGAATTGCGTGTAATAGTTCAATTAACATGAAATAATAAACTCAAGTGTGTGATTGCATTAGTGAATTGTAATTAATCTTAGAAATGAAAATGAATGATTTTGTGCAAGATAAATTCAATTATGGAAATAATGCCTAGGGTTGCAGGTCCATTTAATCAAATGTTTAATTATCAAATTATCCATTAATATAACCTTGTACCTTAATTTGTTCCTTAAGATTAATTAGTCAATTATCAATTCACTAGTTTTCACATTTATGAATTAACAAAAACCAATTATTTTACATTAGCAAATCAATAAACCCTAGAACTTATATTTCTAATTCATTCTTAGGATAGTCAATTGCATAGTTTCGATATTAAACTTCTCCTCTCGGTCCATCATTCAATATTAAGTAATCAATAGGTGGCCAATCTATCAATTTACCTTTAATTTCAATGCAATCAACCAATAACAAGGTATATCAATGGAATCATCAAATCAAGTCATTTAATAAAATATACTACAACCCAAAGCATGAGTAAATTAGCTCATCATATTCTTTAAACAAATGCTCATTTTAATATAAACCAAATCAAAGTTATTCATTGCAATATTAATGCTCTTAATTCAACAACAACAAATAAGAAATGGATTAAAAGAAAGAGTTTGAAAACCCCTTTTGGAGATGCTAAAAATCGGACTCCTTGTCTCTTTCATAGCTCCCTCTTTGATGTGTGATGATGAACTTCCGAGCTCTCTTGAACAAATGGCTCTCTTCTCGAAGGATGAATGATAGCTCTCTCAAGTTCACAACTCTCCAATCAAGCCTCTTAAAACCCTAATCCTCAAGAACTAGCTACTCACTTCACTTCCAACGATTGTCTTTGCTCTTGGTGTGTGAAAGGAAAATGGTGAATGAATATGGTGAGAATGGTGTCTTGCTCTCTCAAGCAAGAACCAAGGAAGAAGAAGATATATTTTGTAGAGAATGTCCACTCAATATATTCAATATGTTTTCTTTTCCCCCCATGTTCTTCAATTTTCCCTCTCTCTTTTCTTTTTAAATTTTAAAGACACCCCATGCCTCCTTGTCTTTGCCTCCCACCTTCCAATTTGTTTTCTATTTCTTCCCTAAATCCTTCCACCTTTCACTCCTTTTTATCCTTTTTGTTCCCCACTAAACCACACTAATCCATACCTCGTCCAAGCATACCAAGTGATCCAGGGTGACACAGCCAAGCTTGTTGGCCGTGTCTCTTGGTTTTTCTTTTCTTTCTTGGGACATGGCCAAGCTTCTGGCCGTGTCCCTTTTTGCCTTGTTCTTTGCTTTGTTTCCAAGGGGTGATACGGCCAAGCTCCTGGCCGTGTCAAGTGACACGGCCAGTGGCTTGGCCGTGTCTCTTGATGGTGTCACTCTCTGCTTCTTGCTTTTCTTTCTTTGCCTTTTGTTCCTTTGGTGAGACACGACCAGTGGCTTGGCTGTGTCTCTTGGCTGTGTCTGCTTCTGTCCATCTTTGCTTGAGGGACACGGCCAAGCTTGGTTAATCCTGGCCGTGTCCTGCCTTGTCTTTGATTTCTTCTTCTTTTGATGAGAGACACGGCCAAGCCATGTCTAGCTTGGCCGTGTCACATGTTTTTCTCCAACAAGTCCACCAAATTTTGATTAAAAGGCTCCATCAAATGTACTTCAACCTAAATCAACAACTTTAAACAAACTTAAGTACAAATTAACATGAAAATTAACTTAAAATCAACAAAAACATCATAGAAAATATATACAAAATTGATTTAAAAGTATGTATGCATATGTGCATGTGTAGCAAACAACCAACTAAAGTCAAGACGTTCCTTCTAATCTTATATCTTCCACACATGATTGACGAGTCTCTTTTCTAGGTGTTATGGTCAACAAAAATATCAACGAGAAATATTCTTATTTTTGAAAGAATCGCTGAGACGAAATAACCACATAGTTATATTTTCAAATATAGAAGCCAGTCTATGATAAGTTCCATTAATTAAGCCTTAATCTTTTGGACCCATTAAAAATTTAATAGCATTTCTACTGTATTTTGGATTAAAACTAAATTACTAAGTTTATTATAAATAGACTTCTTATTTGAAAAAAAATAACTAATGATCCATGCCAGAAATAAAAGCTCACAATTAACAAGTCTTGGGGTAAATAAGGCCCACAATTGATTTTAATATTCCATAATTGACCTAATTAATTGAAAACCCATTTAAAATAAAAAAAAATTGGGCCATAATTTGAAAAATGGATTTAGGCCCATCTCTAGAAAATAAAGGCCATTTGTAAGCCCCTTATTTTGGCCTTAAGCTAATCCGATCTCAATTAAAGAAGGCCAAGCTATATTTGGTCTGAATTTAAAAGCTTAAACCTAGCTTATAGCTTTGAAATAGGTCGATCTAGTTTTGGAAAGCCTAAATTAAGTTGGTTTAATTTCTAAACCCTAACCTAGTATAATTTAATTTTTAAAGGACCAAATCAATTACAGCTCAATTTTAAAAGCTTGAATTAAATTTGGTCTTACTTTAAAAGCCCAAACAAGTCCATCAAAGCCCGAAAAGCCATGCCACTTTTGACCCATGGCAAATTGGATCCCCAATTCGCCATGACTATTGGTCCATGGCGAATTGAAGCTTCAATTTGCCATAAGCCAATGTCCATGGTGAATTAGGGAGTCCTAATTCACCATGGGCAAATGACTATGGCGAATTAGGTAATCATAATTCTCCATGGTCATTTAATTTGGATTCAATTGGTTTCGGGATGGATTAAAAGATTCCTAATTAAGATTGGACTTGGTTTTGACCGTTAGATTAGCATATTAGTGTTTAGATTTAAACTTTATTTGATTATAAATACAGAAGGAAGCCACAATTATTAGGGAAAAAATTAATACAAAAACACCAACAATAATAAACATAGAGAACACACAGAAGCCAAAATGAACAATAACCAAAGGGACAATAGATTGATCCTTGGATCATCAAAGCACCAGCTAAGAACTCAACTGATCCAAGTTATCTAAAAGGCAAATGAAAAAGCTTGATTCAGTAAACTCTACTTGTGGAGCCTTCAATGCAGGTTCAATTTTCTTTAACAAATTTTATTTCATTACTTATTTCTGCTTATTAATTCATTGCATGTTTAAAACAATAAACAATATTGTAACAGTAGGTTGTGGGTTTAAATCAAAATAAACAAAAACTTGGTCCTCTTATTTTTATAAATTCTTAAAACCCTAACTTTGCATATAAAACCCTAAATTGCATAATTAAACCTTAGTTTTTAGAATAAAACCCTAAGTTCATACCTAAAACCCTTATTTTTAGGGACCGCCGTAGGCGCGACTCGTATTGCCACATACTATATTTCCTTAATGGGATAATATTAAAATGTGCTTGTTTATTTTTCTATTTAATTATTCAATTATTTTCATATATGTTTTATTATTTTGTGCTTGTATTATTCCTTTCCTTATATTTATATGTATTTTTAAAGGGAATTGTAAAAGGCATGTTTCCATCTAGTGTGGGATCCTTGTTTATTTAGTTTATGTAATTTAATTTATTTTAAGATTTTTGGGACTAGTGTAAGGGACACATTTCACCAATGGTTGGTGTCTTATTTTATTTATTTTACTTTCTTTGTGGATATTGGACATTATTGTAAAGGCATGTTTTCGTTTTATAAGAGTGCCAATTTTATTGGTTTGGACTTTCTTGATTTTAATGAACATTTCTTTATTTCCATTGCATGTAGTATGGATAATATTATAATGCTTAAGAATTTAATAATATATAGACATGAAAAGGAGGCCGTTTCCAATAAACTTGGTGTTATGGGGGTTCTGGGCCATTTCTCACCTTCCCTATGCGTACCCAACTTTTTGAACCCAATAAGGGGTTGGAGATTGCTTGAGAATTGAGTCATCCACCCCTTTCTATTTTTCCAGTCTATTCGGGTGGCGACTTCATTTTCTTCTGGTTTAGGCCCTTGTTCTCTAAGGCCCTGAGCCTAATAGTGCCAAAGTTGTAAGAACCATTCTACTGGGAGTGGGGGTGAAAATCCCCGCTCACACCATTGCAAAAATGGTTTATTAATAGTGGGCTTCATATTTACACTATAAGGTAGAAAATAATTTTTGATGCATCTTTGTTGGGAAAGGGTTTTATGCACATTTTGAAAAAGCTTTAAGAAATGATTTTGGATTTGGAAGAACTTTGGGCCAAAAAATAATTTTGGGCTTACCCTATAATTAGGTCATATTAGGAAAAGACAAACCAAATAGATCTTGACTTAGGCAAAAATATGTTAATCATAGTCAAACAACAAGCAATTAGGGTAAGCCTAAGAAAAGTTACTAGGCCAACTACATGGGCTTTAGTCTTTAGGGTAAAAAGGCTTAGGTTCCCATAGCAAGTATATATTAAAAGGTAAAAGGCTATGAGTGGTTATGTGATGCTCGATCTCTATATCTTAAGTGAAAGTATGGTATCACTTACAAGCACATAACATGGGTTACTCATGATATCCTAACTCATGCACACAATGTAAATCTAATGGTGCAATGAATAATACCATAATAATAAAGAATAAAATAATATAATGACCAATAGAACCAACTGTTAGGAAATCAAGGAGATCACTGCAAACAAAAACACGCAGCGGAAAAATTTTTTATCTCTGATTTCCCACCAGGATCCATGTTGTTCGTTTAATTTAACGAAAGTGTACAAAGAACTAACATGTTGATGATTTGAAATCACAGTTTGGAAGAGATGCCTCCATCGCGAAACACCTTCTATCGCGTATCCACACGAATGCTACAGTCTGGAGTGCTAGCTCTCTGCAACGGCGAAGGCTGAAAAACATTTTCTCTAAAATGTATTAGGGTTTCAAAGTTTTTCGTTCTCTTTTTATTTTCTAATGTTACCTATATGAAGACTTAACGTCTAGAGTGAATATAATCACTCAAGAATCCAATTCGAAATTGGATAAGGTAAGTCAAATTCAGAATCCAAATCTAATTAGGATTCTGAATATATTATCTAATAATATAAATAAAAAAATGAAAATAATAATAATAAATATTAATATCTAATATCTAATATTATTAATATTATATCCAGCCCAAAACGCATTCTTGTGTGTGACCCGATAGACCCATATTAATTGGCAGTCAATTTAATCTCTATTAAACCAACAAGTCATAATTGGCCTCTAGCAAGGCGTTACAACTACCCAATTAATATAAGGAATGTCCAATTTTCCTAATAATAGTACATGCATTAATCCCTTTGTCACACGATATCTAGCTTGAAAATAAGTCATGGTCAACATCATACTTATATTGTCCAAACTTATGATTACTCGATCTCCAAGTAGACTGATAAAAACAAATGAAATTGATCACACTATCAATTCATTTGAGCACGGCCATGCATTTCACAGTCTCACTTATCGAGGGGCCCAAAAGATATCTCTCTCAAAGAGAGGGACAAATTCTATCTTGATTGTTCATTATCCTCTACATAATTTCTATCATATATGATCATAACCTTTATTACTATCCAGTTACAGATAATGTTTGATCATGTCAAAATATAATAGTCCTTATATTGGAAACTATGACAATCTCAAGTCAAAGAATTAATACATAACTATCATGAGATTTACTTATGACACTAACCCATGTAGTAATCTCATGATGGGTCTATCCAATACATTTTTCTCTAACAAGTATCTATGAAATTGATTTGTATAACTATACACATAACCATCTGATGATTATCAAATCAATGTTCATACTGGTTAAGAATTATTTTTTTTTATCTCTATAACAATAATAAACCAGGGACAAATATCAAAATTGTGTAACATGCAAACAAACAATAATGATAATAAAACCTCATTTATTAATAATGAATGTATAACATAAAGATCCAAATAAATGGCCTACGGCACATACACTAACAATCTCCCACTTGCACTAGGCCTACAAATTTCTAAGACCCATAGATCTAGTGTGCTGATCATGCTTGACCCGTGAGAGAGGCTTTGTTAATGGATCTGCTATGTTATCATTTGTGTCAACTTTGTATATCTTGATATCTCCTCTATCGATAATGTCTCGAATGAGGTGAAAACGCCTGAGCATATGCTTAGACCTTTGATGAGATCTAGGCTCTTTTGCCTGTGCTATGGCACCATTGTTGTCACAATAAATGTCCACAGGATTTGCAATGCTAGGCACCACTCCTAGCTCAGTGATGAATTTCTTCAACCAGACTGCTTCCTTAGCTACATCTGATGCTGCTATATACTCAGCCTCTGTTGTAGAATCAGCCACAGTGCTTTGTTTTGAACTCTTCCAACTAACAGCTCCACCATTCAATGTGAATACAAAACTTGACTGCGATCTAAAATCATCTATGTCAGTTTGGAAACTAGCATCTGTGTAACCATTTACAACTAGCTCATCTTCCAAACCTCCATAAACCAAGAATACATCTTTAGTCCTTCGAAGGTACTTAAGAATATTCTTGACAGCTGTCCAGTGACCTTCACCAAAATTAGCTTGAAATCTACTAGTTGCGCTTAATGGATATGAGACATCTGGTCTAGTACATAACATGGCATACATAATAGATCCTATAGCAGAAGCATAAGGAATCTTATTCATTCGATCTCGCTCATCAGATGTCATAGGACATTGACTCTTGCTGAGATGAATGCCATGAGACATAGGCAAGAATCCCTTTTTGGAATCTTGCATGTTGAACCTCTTCAACACTTTATCTATGTATGTACTTTGACTCAGGCCAATTATCCTTCTAGATCTATCTCTATAGATCTTTATACCAAGGATATAGGCAGCCTCACCTAAATCTTTCATTGAGAAAGAATTACCTAACCAAGTCTTAACCTTTTGCAAGGTAGGGATATCATTCCCAATGAGTAATATGTCATCCACATATAAGACTAAAAACATTACTGCACTCCCACTAACCATCTTGTAAACACAAGGTTCATCTTCATTCTTGATGAAACCAAAGTTCCTAACTGTTTCATCAAAATGAAGATTCCAGCTTCGAGATGCTTGCTTCAATCCATAAATGGATCTTTGAAGCTTGCAAACATTTGTAGAATTCTCAGGATTTACAAAACCCTCAGGTTGTGTCATATACACATCCTCAAGCAAGTTTCCATTAAGGAAAGCGGTTTTGACATCCATTTGCCATATCTCATAATCATAATATGCTGCAATGGCAATGAGAATTCTAACAGACTTAAGCATAGCAACTGGTGAAAAGGTTTCATCATAGTCTATACCATGAGTTTGCTTGAAACCTTTTGCAACAAGCCTTGCTTTATAGGTCTGCACATTCCCATCCATGACAGTTTTCTTCTTGAAAACCCATTTGCAACCAATAGTCTTAATACCCTCTGGAGGATCAATTAAAGACCAAACTTGGTTGTCAAAAATAGATTGCATCTCAGATTTCATGGCTCCAAGCCATTTGTCTGAATCTAGACCTGACACAGCTTCTTGATAGGTAGTAGGCTCATCTTGATCTATGAGCATTACTTCACTATCATCAGTCACAAGAAATCCATATCTCTCTGGCTGATGACATGTCCTATCAGACCTGCGAGGGATTTGTGTTACATCTTCATACTCCACAACTATTTGTGGTTCTGAAATAGGCTCTATAGACGGCTCAATGATTTCTTGTTGTACTTGAGTTTCCTCAAGTTCTACTATACTCCCACTAGTTCTCTTAGAAAGAAATTCCTTTTCCAAAAAGGTCCCATTTCGAGCAACAAACACTTTGTTCTCTGAAGGAGTATAGAAATAGTATCCTTTAGTTTCCTTAGGATACCCCACAAAATTACATTTGATAGACTTTGGAGCTAACTTATCTAAAACTGGTCTTTTCACATAAGCTTCACAACCCCAAATCTTAAGAAAAGATAAACTAGGTGTCTTACCTATCCATATCTCATATGGTGTCTTTTCAACCGCCTTAGATGGTACACGGTTCAGAATGAATGCAGCTATCTCCAAGGCATAACCCCAAAAGGATAAAGGAAGATCCGCTTGACTCATCATTGATCAAACCATATCTAATAGAGTTCGATTTCTCCTTTCAGAAACTCCATTTCACTGTGGAGTTCCTAGAGGAGTCAGTTGTGAAACAATTCCACAATCCCTTAGATGATCATCAAACTCTTGGCTCAAATATTCACCACCTCGATCTGAATGAAGTAGTTTAATTGTTTTACCAAGTTGATTTTGTACTTCATTTTGAAAAGTTCTAAACATTTCAAAAGACTCATGCTTATGTTTCATTATGTAGACATAGCCATACCTACTGAAATCATCAGTAAAAGTAATGAAGTATCGAAATCCTCCTCTGGCACTAATGCTAGAAGGACCACATACATCTGTATGTATCAAGCCCAATAAATCATTAGCCCTTTCACTATGCCCAGTAAAAGGATCCTTTGTCATCTTACCAAGCAAACAAGACTCACATGTTTCAAATGATTCAAAATCAAATGAAACTAATAATCCATCTTGAAGGAGATTAGAAATGCGTTTCTCATTTATATGGCTAAGGCGACAATGCCATAAATAAGTAGGGTTTAACTCATTTGGCTTAGTTCTCTTAGAAGTTATGTTATAGATATCATTACCATTAGAATCATCAAGATTAAGGATATAAAGGCCATTATAAGAATTTGCAATACCATAAAGCAAATCATTTTTATCAAAAATAGAACATTTCTTATTCTTAATAAAAAATGAATAACCTTCATCATCCAAAACAGATACTGAAATAAGATTCCTACTCATAGTAGGAACATAAAAGCAATTGTTCAAAATTAACAAAAACCCATTGGGCATAACAAGTTCATAAGTTCCTACAGCTATAGCAGCAACTCTTGCTCTATTGCCAACACGTAGGTCCACTTCGCCCTTCTTCAGCATCCTACTACTTTTGAGTCCCTGCATATTTGTACAAATATGAGATCCACATCTGGTATCTAATACCCAGGAAGAAGGAATAGATAAATTAATTTCTATAACATAAATACCTGAAGATGTAGTCGCACTACCCTTCAACTTCTTTAACTCATCCAAATAGAGTTGACAATTTCTCTTCCAATGCCCAGGCTTGTTGCAATGGAAACAAGTCCCTTCCTTAGGAACTTTAGCCTTAGGTTTAGGTTTTGGTTTAGCTTGTCCCTTGGACCCTTTAGCACCTTTTGCCTTACCCTTGCCTTTAGTATCTTTGGCTTTCTTTTTCATTTGTTTAATATTGACATTCAATATTTGGGTAGGATTTTTGATATTCCCCTCAGCAGTTTTGAGCATACCATGTAGCTCAGGAATGGATTTCTCCATGTCATTCATGTTATAGTTCATGATAAACTATGAGAAACTGCTAGGCAATGAATGTAGGATCAAATCCGTGGAGAGTTCTAAACTCAGGGGATATCCAAGTCTAGCAACGTGATCTAGATAGCCTTTCATCTTCAAAACATGAGCACTAACAGATTCACCTTCAGACATTTTGCAGTCAAATAATGCAACAGCGGTGTTAAACCTATCTTGCCTAGCCTGTTGTTGGAAAGCTTGTTTGAGATGCACACTCATCTCATAAGCCTCTAAGTGTTCCAGATCCTTCTGAAGTCCTAGACACATGGTAGCCAACATAAGACATCCTATATCATTGGAATCATCCACATGCTTCTTATGCTTACTCTTAGCAGCATTAGAAGCATCAGCAGGAGGTGGGTCAGGGACAGCTTCATCAAGCACGTAGGACTTTTTCTCTTGTTTGAGAACAATTCTCAGGTTCCTAAACCAGTCAACAAAATTAGTCCCACATTCTTTCAGTTTTTCCTTCTCAAGGATAGATCGCAGTGATAAGGTGGAATTGTTATTAGCAGCCATCTGTTGATAAATATGCAAAGTCAAATTTTAATTAATAATGAGGTTAAAATTATTTAAACTCCTACTAAAAATATAACCCTCTAAAAAAATATTTTAGTAGGCTAAGATCCGTATTTCACTTAATTCTAAACTCAGCTTTGGCGTGACGCTTAAAATCAAGTTATTTAGGTAGGTAACATCTTTACCAATTACATCTCATGTAACACTTAGTAATTATGGAATATTGACATCATATGTCATAGCATGTTGAATTCCATCTAATGCCTTAGGCCCAAAACCATTTTTGATAGCCTAATTAAGTCTAACCAATTTTAAAACATATGAGTAGCACTATTACTCATCCTACTTAGCTAGGAATGTTTAAAGCATATTGCTTTTGGCAATACCTACTTTAATACAATCTTAGTTTTGATAGGTGTTCAAAACGTGGATGGCATTTAGACTTAAATTATTAATGAGGGTTCAACTAAATTATTATCATGTCTTGCATTACATATCATTATATTTTAGCATCCTATGTGCATATATATAATTTATCACATAAGCATCATATACCAAATGACAAAATATGTAAACGTGACATAGCATGGCCAAACTAAATATGATCTTCAAGAGACCAAATGAAGATCATAAAGGCAACCCTAGGTGAAAAACCTATCTATTACAACACTTGCAATATTACATATCTTCAAAACTTGAGCTTGTGCTTCCATCACCATGGAACCATCTTCTCCTTGGCATGAATCTCCATCACAAACATTGTAGCTTGAATCTTCATTTATTACAATAAAAGAAAATCTAACTACTAGTAAAATAAATTACAACAAAATAAATGACACGCAGGCCGTATTTACCCAAAATTAAGATACGAATAAACCAATCATATAGGTCATAAGGCCATGCTATGCACCATGCCAAGACATCAAACAAACATAACATATTCATCACCAACATGTTAAATACAAACAAATTTATTGACATTCTTAATGTCGTGGTAACGAACTATAGGGCGCGAACATACGGCGAAACCCTAAACAAGAATCGTTAATCTCATTAACCTTTTTACTGTTTTATTTCGAATATGTACAACCCATTACAGAATCATTACCAAATGTTTATATCACATATAAACTTAATCGTTTTCATCATATGAAAATCGTTTTAATCAACCAATCATATATACGTGATCATCTCATGAAAACGAAATTAAAAACACCAATCCTTTCTCATCATATGAAAAACGAATTAGGGTTTTACAGAAACGAAACCAAAAACCAATCCTTTCTCATCATATGAAAAATGAATTAGGGTTTTATAGTTAACATGCCATACAAAATCAATATATCTCATGTAATCATATCAACATGGCATTTTTTACTTAAACGAAAACAACAAGTGGCTCTGATACCACCGTTAGGAAATCAAGGAGATCACTGCAAACAAAAACACGCAGCGGAAAAATTTTTGATCTCTGATTTCCCACCAGGATCCATGCTGTTCGTTTAATTCGATGAAAGTGTACAAAGAACTAACCTGTTGATGATTCGAAATCACAGTCTGGAGTGCTAGCTCTCTGCAACGGCGAAGGCTGAAAAATGTTTTCTCTAAAACGTATTAGGGTTTCAAAGTTTTTCGTTCTCTTTTTATTTTCTAATGTTACCTATATGAAGACTTAACGTCTGGAGTGAATATAATCACTCCAGAATCCAATTCGAAATTGGATAAGGTAAGTCAAATTCAGAATCCAAATCTAATTAGGATTCTGAATATATTATCTAATAATATATATATAAAAAATGAAAATAATAATAATAAATAATAATATCTAATATTAATATTATTAATATTATATCCAGCCCAAAACGTATTCTTGTGTGTGACCCGATAGGCCCATATTAATTGGCAGTCAATTTAATATCTATTAAACCAACAAGTCATAATTGGCCTCTAGCAAGGCGTTACAACTACCCAATTAATATAAGGAATGTCCAATTTGCCTAATAATAGTACATGCATTAATCCCTTTATCACACGATATCTTGCTTGAACATAAGTCATGTTCAACGTCATACTTATTGTCCAAACTTATGATTACTCGATCTCCAAGTAGACTGATAAAAACAAATGAAATTGATCACACTATCAATTCATTTGAGCACGACCATGCATTTCACAATCTCACTTATCGAGGGGCCCAAAAGATATCTCTCTCAAAGAGAGGGACAAATTCTATCTTGATTGTTCATTATCATCTACATAATTTCTATCATATATGATCATAACCTTTATTACTATCCAGTTACGGATAATGTTTGATCATGTCAAAATATAATAGTCCTTATATTGGAAACTATGACAATCTCAAGTCAAAGAATAAATACACAACTATCATGAGATTTACTTATGAAACTAACACATGTAGTAATCTCATGATGGGTCTATCCAATACATTGTTCTCTAACAAGTATCTATGAAATTGATTTGTATCACTATACACATAACCATCTGATGATTATCAAATCAATGTTCATGCTGGTTAAGAATTTTTTTTATCTCTATAACAATAATAAACCAGGGACAAATATAAAAATTGTGTAACACGCAAACAAACAATAATGATAATAAAACCTCATTTATTAATAATGAATGTATAACATATAGATCCAAATAAATGGCCTAGGGCACATACACTAACACCAACTTCTCTTATCCTTAATGAAGTTGTCACTATGAGTGGGATTTTTGCCCCCACTCCCGGTGAAATAGTTCTTGCGATTTTGGCACTATTAGGCTCTAGGCCTTAGATAACGCGGGCTTAAACCCAGAGAATATGAGTCGCCACTTGGATTGTTTGGAAAAGAAAGGGGTGGATGACTTGGTTTGTAAGGAATCCCCAACCCCTACTGCATTCGGAAAGTTGAGTACATATGGGAAAGGTGAGAAGAGACCTAACACCCTTATAATGCCTAGTTCACTTGAACCGGTTCATTTTCAGGTCCAAACATTATTAAATTCTTACATTATCACAATATTATTCATACCATATGCAATTATTGAAATAAATAATCATCATATTATAAATTAAATAAAATGAATAAAATGGGCACCCATACTAGATGGAAACATGCCCATACAAACATCCAAAATCCATAAAAGAACAAGTACAATAGGACACCCACCTGTAGACCCTTAATTTTTGTACAAGTCCGGTCCAAAAATTTTAAAACAGTCCCAAATTATTTTATAGTATTTTAATATTTATTATTTATCTTAATTATATAATATTTATTTTGATTTAATATTATTTATTATTTATTTTTAAATATACTATAAATTATATTTATTATTTATTTATTTTATAAAAATGATAAAGAGTAGAAAATAAACATGGGCGATCGAATTGGTGCAAGCCACGCGGTTGCGGCCAATTGGTCTGCTATAGGACAATTCGCCGCAGGCAACACCTGCGGTGAATTGGGGCTTGCCCAGGTGCCTCGCAGCCCACAGGCCCATTCGAGCGCACTACCAATTTTTCCAAAACCTTCTTTTACTCGGTTTTAAAGTTTTATTTCCTAAATAATTTTTTTCCTTAAACAATTTATTTTCTTAACCAATTATTATTAGGTTTTTTATTTTTTCTTATAAATACCACATAAAAAGAATTACAGAAGGGGCTTGGACCTTCAAACTTTTTTGGAAACAGATTATTAAAGTGATTTTTCGGTAGAAGCTAGGAACTCAAAAACCATAGCGATTTTAGCAAGAAGACTAATGTCGCAAGCAAGGAAACAGTGATTGTCTTGGTGTTAGCTCATCCCAAATTTTTATTCAACAATTTTGGTGGAGCCTTCAAACATAGGTATTTATATCTAATTTTATTTATCAAAAATCATCTTCATCCATTACTCATTGGTCAATTAAGATTGATAAATTATAACTTTCAAAACTCATGTAATAAATAATTATGAACATCAACGGACAAAGTTTTTTTTTCTTTTAAAGACACAGTAGCCATCACTTAGATTTTCTAAAAGAAAAATATTATTTTCTAAAAGACACAGTAGGTATTATTTTTATTTATTCCAAAACTTCTTAACTCTACTTTCATAAAAAATCAAAACCATAAGTCACTTAAAATTGTAAAATCCTAATTAAATCAATTTTCCAAAATCTTCACAATAGCCTCTTCTTTCAAAAATAAATATGATAATGTTAGTTTTCTTAGAAATTCAAACCTTAGTTCAATTCAAACCTTAATCTATTTTAAAACCCTAATTAATTTTCCAAAATCATCACAATAGCTATTTCTTTTTAAATATTTAAGTTTTAATCTTATTTTCATAGGTTTATACCTTATTTACTTAAATCCTAAAATCTAATTTTAATCATATAGTAGCGTAATTCTAAAAAAAATAAACCTAACAATAATATTAGTTCTTTAAGATTCCAAAACACTAGCTTTTAGATATAAATTTCAAAACCCTAAATGTTATTTAAGAAACCCTAAGTTGATACACAAACCTAAATTTGCATCTTTATATGTTTCATTATTAAGTATTTATTATATATTTTGATTAATGATTAATTTATATTTTTGATTTATGTCTTCAATGAATGATTTATTTATGATGAATGGTTGGTTGGTTATTTTTATTGATTTGTTTTGATTTCAAAATATTGTAAGAGGTATGTTTCCATATTTTGGGTACCTCATGTATTAAGCATCATGTAATTTAATTTATGTTCTAGTTTTGGGATTAATGTAAAGGACATATTTCTACCTTTTGGTGGGTGTCCTATTTAGTTTTAGACATTGGACGATGTAAGGACATGTTTTCCATCCTCGGATGGGTGTCCATTTATTTGTTTTGTTTGGATATTATTGTGATTTTAATAAAGTATTTATTTATTCTTATTATCACATGTAGTATGGATAATATCATTATATTTAAGAATTTTATAATATTAGGACCTGAAAAGGAGGCCAGTTCCAATGAACCGGGCGTTGTGGGGGGTGTTAGGCCATTTCTCACATTCCCCACATGTACCCAACTTTCCGAACCTATTAGGGGGTTGGGGATTCCTTAGGAATTGAGTCATCCATCCCTTTCTTTTTCCTAGCTCATTCGGGTGGCTACTCCATTTTCTCCGGGCTTAGGCTCGTGTTCTCTAAGGCCCAAAGCCTAAACAGTGTCCAAGTCGCAAGAACCATTCCACTGGGAGTGGGGGAAAAAATCCCCGCTCACACCACCAAAAGGTGGAAATATGTCTTTTACAATAGTCCCAAAGTCCATAAATTAAATTACATAGACTTTAGTAAAAAATGCACCCATGAATTGGAAACATGCATTTTACATCTTCCTTAAAACTCAAACAATAATGAGTAAATACAATTCAATCATCCATCATAAATAATCAAAACTCACCGTCAATCATTAAACACACAATAATAAATTAAGATTAGATTAGTAAAATTAGGGTTCCATCCTTCATAAAAAAATAAGAAATCAATCAAATAGTTAATCATTACACAAACAATGGTAAACTAGGGTTAAGCCAATGAATTTAGTGTTTTATGATTCCAATTATAAAACTTGGGTTTTTTGATGCAAAATTAGGTTTTTCTTTACAAATTAGGGCTTTCCTTACAAATTAGGGTTTAATTATGTAATTAGGGTCTAGGCTTAAATCTAGAGTTAAAACATGCTAATTTAGGTATTCATAATATAATTGGGGTTTTATTGTGAAATTAGGGTTCTTAACCTAAAACTAGGGTTTAATTACATAATTAAGGATTAAACCATACAGTTCAAGGTTTTTAAAGTAAAAATAAGGTTTGCAAGGCTAAATTAGGGTTTTAGAGTGAAATTGGGATCTTAAACCTAAAAAATTTAGGTTTTGTATGAAAAAAAAAGGTTTGATCCTAATTCTAAGGTACAACATACAAAATTAGGGTTTTAGAATTAGAGAATTAGGATTTCAAATAAATTTAAACCTAGGGTTATGATTTATTGCATGAGATTGAAAAACCAAACAAACAACGATGAATTCTATGATATTAAATATTAAGGATGATCAATGGAACTTAATTAAAATAAGTCAATAGGATTTTGAGCGGGAATTTTCACCCCCACTTTCATGTGGAATGGTTCTTGTTACTTCGGTATTGTTAGGCTCAAGGCCTTAGAGAACACGAGCCTACACCCAGAGAAAATAGAGTTGCCTCTAGGACGGGCCAGGAAAATGAAAAGGGGAGATGACTCCATTCCTAAGGAATCCCCAACCCCCTAGTGAGTTCAGAAAGTTAGGCACGTGTGGAGAAGGTGAGAATGGCTCAGCACCCCCATAACGCCTTGTTCATTGGAACTGTCCTCCTTTATAGGTCTAAATAATATTAAATTCTTAACTTATTGAAATATCATCCATATTACATGCAATTATCAAAATAAATAATCATCCATCACCTTTATTAAAATAAAGCAATCAAAATAGGCACCCATCCAAGGATGAAAACATACCTTTACAATAATTATCTAATGTCATTAAACCAAATAAAGTAGGACACCCACCATTTGGTGGAAACATACCCTTTACATTAATCCAAAACTTAAAGTAAATAAACTTACATTTAACTTAACTAATGAGGTACCCACAAAGTGAAAACATACCTTTTACATCTTTAAATACTAAAACAATTAACCAAATAAATTAAATCATTCAATCATTCACCATGAACAAAAGTAAACCATTCATTATAAATCATCCATCAAATAAAAGAATCATCAATCATAAGCACTCAAACTTAAATAGAAAATTAAATGTACAAAATTTGGATTTTTAGATGAAATTAGGGTTTTGATTTAAAATTAGGGTTTTAGAATATAAACTAGGATCTTAGAATGTAAACTAAGGTTTTATAAAATTATAAAGTAAATTAGGGTTTTGGAGTGTAAACTAGGATTTTATAAAATTATAAAGTAAATTAGGGTTTTACATGATTAAAACAAATGTTTAAATTAAATTCTATGCTACTGGATATTTAAAACATTGTTTGAATAACCTAGTGCTATAGTAATTTAATGAAACAAGCTACTGAACATGCAAATAAAAAGAAGCTACTATGCTTAATGTATGATTGTATATAAATTGGAAGTTAAAAGAATGAACTGGCTTAAACAAAGACAACTTGATAAATGAAATAATAAGTTAACTCCCTATAAATTTAAATGATTTAAGTTAGGAAGAAACACCTTCATTTGTAGATTCCGCCAAAATTAAACGTTAATACAATACTTTTACTTGCACCAATCATGCACTTCTTAGTTGAATAAAATCAAGACATTAACTACTGCCTTGTTTTATAATGCTCTCTCTGTGTTTGATGGCTTGTTCTTTCTTCTTTGATAATTTTTTAGTTGCTTTGTTGCTCTCTATCTATTAAGATGTTGCTCCCCTCTACCCGTTCTTCTACACCTATATTTATAGTAAATGCATTAGGTTAAAACCTTATGAACGGGTTTTTAATTTCCTGTTTAGAAACTGCTTCCATGAGGCATATCGAATTAGAACTTTTTTTTCAATTTGAGACAAAATATGACCATGCCAGATTAAAACTAATTCGATTCAAGGCAAATCAAGACCATATCAAACTAAAATAATTTTAATCTGACTTGGAATCAAAGTCCATATAGAATTGGCAGTCCTAATTCGACATGGACAAGCTCCATATCGAATTAGGGGGATTGCCCTAATTTGATATGGAGTCCATATCAAATTGGGGATGCCCCAATCCCCAATTTGATATGGGACTTCCCCATGTCGAATTAGGGCATCCCAATTTGACATGGGTACACCCATATCGAATTTGAAGTGTAATACAAAGCCTACATCGAATTAAATCCAACCAAACCTTCAAATCAGACCTATTTATGATTTTAAGTTTGAACTAGCTTATTTTAGGCTTTATGGAATTGTACCAATCTAATCAAAAGCTTAAAATAGTTTTAAGCCTATTAAAAATGAACTGATTATGACTTAGGTCTTTCTTTAATTAATATCGGATTAGCTAGGGCCAAAATCAAGGGTCTATAGTTTTTCCCTTGCTTGAACAATCTTGAATTTATTCAGATGGTGAAATGCAACATGACTTTGAGATGATTTTGGATATGTCACATCCGTGATTTTGGAGATATAAAATTTTATATATACTCAAAACATATATCTAGAGTATATATAATATATACATATGGTATATTAATTGTATATGTTTGATTAATACATTACATACTTAATATATTTAATACACATATAAGGTACATTTGATGTGTATATAAGATACATATTACTTGTGCAGATGTGTAATATCCCAAATTTTTTGAAAAGTTCTAATTATTAGAAATTTAATAAAATAAATTATAATTTAAAATGGATAAATTAAAATAAAATAAATTATAATTTAAAATGGATAAATTAAATTAATGATTTTAAATGAAAAATGAAGGGATTTTAAATGAAAAAGTGGAATATATATGTGATATACATGTAAAATATATACAACATATAAAAGTCAATACTTTTTAAAAGAAAAGTCAAAGTAAAAGGGTATTTTGGTAATTAAATATTAGAAATTTAAAATTAATAAAATAAATCAAAAGTAAATAATTTTGGATGGAAGATAATATTTTGGAATTTTAATTAATTAATTAAAAAAATATATTAAAATAATAATATATATAAGGTTGAAAATCTGAATGGGAGGAAAGAGAAAATCATTTTTTTTATCTTCTTCTTCTTCTTTTCTTCAAGACCGACTTTCATGGCTTCAAGAGAGGATTTTTCCTTCTTCCAAACAACCATAATTGAAGGGATTTCAAGGATTTAAATGAAGTTTTAGAAGATTCTTCATAAATTGGTAAACTTCTTTACCAATTTTGCCTATTCTATGGAAAAGTGTGTTATGTGAATTTTTGGATTTCATAGTAGCATTATTTAATTGCTTAATTGGATATGAATGAAGTTGTTTTGATTGGTTATTAATGATTTTAAGGTTAGATTTAAGAAATGGTTGAATTTAAGTTGAGTTTGGTGAAGAGAGAGAATTTAGGGTTATGGAACATTTGAGTTTTTGAAATTATGAGTTTTAATTGTGTAAATTGGTTCCAAATGTGTTGTTTTGATGCATAAACAAGGATTTTAAAATCAAATGATGGATTTAGTTAAGTTTGGATAGAGTTTGAAGATGGTAGTATTGATTTAGGGGTTTGGAAAAGTGAATTTTCAAAGAATGATTAATTGTTTGATTTTAAAGCTTAAATCATGTTATTTAATGATATAAGTAGTGGAAATAAGATTGAAATGATAAATGGATTGAGTTGGAATGGAGATCCTTCAATGGTGAAGGTTATGCCATTTTAGGGTTTTGGACATAAGCATGTGGTTAATTAATGTAATTGGTTTAAACATGCTAAAATATGTTTCTAATGATATTAATAAACTTAAAACACTAATTTAAATGGCTTGATATGGTTTTTCAAAGTTAAAGTGAGGTGAAGCTTAATTTTGGGATTTGGTTTAGAGTGATGTTTAATTATGGTTTGATGTTGAGAATACCTTAGAATGTGATATTAAATGATTATGTATGATCACATTTGGTATAGGCATTGAGGGAGGTTGATTTACTTCATCCAAGTGGTGAAGGGCAAGTTGGAATGATAGGATTGGAGGTTGTGTTAAGCTTGCTTTGGGTTGCTAGTGGAGGTATGTACAAACTTTGAATATATTGTTTATATTTGCATGACATTTGGGCTTAACACATTTTGGTTGGAAAATGTGTTAAGTTACTTAATTCATTGATTGAGTATGAATAATGTGCTATGACATTTGTAATGTCATATATGTGTTAAATGCATTGTGAAAAGCCATTGATAATGGCTAAATTGTGTAGAATGTGAAATATGTATATTATGTGAAAATATTCAAAGTAATTGGGTAATATGTTATGAATGCAAAAATGAGATATGTGGAATAATGAAATGAATTGATATTGATAAAAATGAGAAAAGTGAGAAAAGTGAGAAAGATGTGAAAAATGAGAAAAAAATTGTGAAAATAAGGCAATGTGTTTAGAATGAATATGTGACAATGAGAAAGAGATTAATAATGAGAAAAATGAATAAATAAAAAAAGTGAGAAAAAGATGATATAATAAGGCAATGTGCCTAGTTTGATCATAAGAAAATGAGAAAAGTTTTGATAAAGGAATTATGAAAGAATTTGATAATGAAAAATATGAATAAATTGGGTGCCTAGTATGTTATTCAATTTTTAGAGTTCTAGGCTTGGCGGCATGCCTATGATTGCCTACGGGCTAAATGTTGGAATGGTGAAAAGACTGGGTCGTAAGCCAGGCCAGCTGATAAATATGATGTTTTTGGGGTGAAAAGACTGGGTCGTAAGCCTCAAAAACTGTAGCATTCTAGCCGGGTTGAGGACCAAAATACTGGGGCTTAAGGTTCTAGCGGGGTTGAGGTCCAAGAGACTGGGGCTGTTACATTATCCATGCATATATTGCTTACGGGACTAGACACATGGTGTCATTATGGACCAAAGCAGTAACTCTGAAATTTGAATAGCATATTAGATCCTTTTTGTGCCCATGTTTGTCTTTGCTTTAATGTGAATTATGAATTGTGATACAATTAAGCAATATAATGCTATGAGTTGTGATTATGAAATATTTGAAAAATATAAGAAAATAGAATGGTGACATCTATATGCATTGTGCATTGGCATTGCATTGAGTTTTATTGTTATTATCAAAGTTTGTACCACTAGGCTTCGGCTTAGCACGATTGTAATTCGTCGCACAGGTGTCATGGATGATTTGGTAGAGCCGGAGAGTTCTACTAGACCTGGTCGGGTCTAGGGTTGTATTTATTGAGCTTGAAGAGTTGGTTTTGGGAATATTATGATCAAAGCCAGTTGCCAGCATGTAGAAATTTGATATTACAATGTATTTTGATATTATATATGTTATGATATGTTTTTGAAGTATATAATGTGAATTGTAAAGAATGATTTGAATAATTTGTTTAAGATGGGATCTTATATGTGATGTTGATATATATACCTATATATAAATATTTTGAGAAAATATGGAGAAATTGAGAAGTACTGGTGAAATGGTGAATTGATTTTATTTGGAGTGTTTGTTTTATGTAGGTTGTGTTTTGTTGAATTTTGGAAACGTCCAAATTACAAATAAAACTCTGGCAAATTTTTTTCAGAGATGTTCATATAAAATGTTATTTCGGGTTACTATAGCAAGTAAAGAATATTTATATATTATTTAATTTTATATATTTAGTATTTGAAATTTTAAAATAGAAATGTTAAAATTTTTATTAAATCGGCCTGTGACATTTTTGTACCGTATATGCATATTTTACATATGCTGAAAATATGTATTGTACGCATATGGGGTATAAGGGTGTTACATTTATTTTGGTATCAGAGCTTAGGTTTGAGGTTCTCGACCTAGGTGGGTTGTTAGAGAGAGAAAATTGAAATTAAAAAATAATGATTTTCAATTGTGATGTATGCATTGGCACTGGCAATTTATATGATCCCTGATGTGGCAATGTCCATTTGATATAATGGATATGAGTTGAGATGACATCTGGGTTATATAGATCACAGTGGCACAATAGAAACATCATTCTGGGACATATAGATTAAGAATCTTTGGAAGTTTTATTTGAAATTAAAATTCATAGCTGATTTAATTGATGAATAAGTGAAATTAAGAAAAATAATTTATGAAATGATTTAAGATATGAAATAAAAAGTTTAAAAAATGGGCATGATAGTTACAGAAAATTTTATAAGTGTGCTGTAAAATGATATTGTCGAATTTTTGAATAAATATAGGAATGTTGGATGAGTTTGAAAATTTAATGAAAAGTTTTTCTAAATGTTAGAATCTAATGTATAAAATTTCATAATTTTTAAAGAAGAATTACTAATTAAGAAAAATAGAAGAACACAGATTGTTGGAGTAATTCTAGCAATTCAGAATCTGTAGAAATTGAGAAAAAACTAAATTTAGAAACTATAGCAAAAAAACCCAGAAAAATATGAATATTTACACCCAATATCATATGTATTCTTATAACATATGGTTAAAATTTCATGAATTTTTATTAAGATATGATACCTGAAAAAAATGGACAACCGGGTGTTGCCAAAGAAATTATTAAAGAGACAGATTCTCTGATTTTAAAAGATTTAATTTTTAAATATATTAAACAACTTGGAAAAAATCTAAAACTTTAAATATAAGTCCATATATGTGTCAAGTGCACATGGATAAAATTTTACAAGCTTTTATAAAGAATTGGTAAGGAATATAAAAATTGAAAGTAAGAGTGACATGAAACTAAGGAAGCCAAACAATTTTGTGTACATGAGTAATAAATTAATTTTATGAGACAAATGAATAAGAATAATTATGAAAATTTGTATGCATATGGGTAGAAGTATGAAGAAAGAACATGAAGTTTTAATAATTTAGAACAAAGAGTTCATAAAAAAAATGAATGATACATGATTTAGGGTTTGAGTATATAAAAGTAGGATATTTAATTGATGATGTTAATTAGTGTAAGGAAATGAATTAGTATTGTTTAAAAGTAAATGTTATGATCTTAAGATTGAGAATGTGATATGGATGAGATTTGGTGAAGTTCATGTTGTTGATTGCATTATATGAAATTTAAATTTTTGAAATAGGTTTCCATAATTGTGAAAGTGATGTGTTTTGATGTTATATTAATATAAAAATAATATTTATAAAGTTAGCTCTTGAAAGTGAGATTAATAGAATGAAGTTTAAGTAAAGTAGTAAGTTGAAAATTTAGAGTTGTAAGGGAATTTCGATGAGGATTGTTTAGATATTGATAGTTTAATGTTTAATAAGCATGGAAGTAATTTTGAATGAGTAATATTATTTATAAACGTACTAACTAAGGTGTAATGTGGTTGATAATATAGAAATTTGTTATGAAATAAAGGAAAATGATTAAGCAAGTGAAAATGAGTTACTTTAGTTAATTAAATTGGAAATGATGAAAATGGATATGAAAGGTGTGATCAATGCATAAAACAAATGTGAGAGATATGTCAAATTGAAAACGTGACTAAGATTTATGTGAAGTGTTAGAAAAAAAAATATAATAAGAAACTTATTTAAAAGATGGGCGATTAAATAAGAAAGATATTAATTATGTTGTGGTCAGAGTGTATATATATGTTGAACTGATGAATAACCTAAGTAATGCCAAAAGAATGAGAAATGATAATATTCTCTGAAAGGTGATAAATGTTAATTTTATATAGGTTGTATGTAAAAGAGGAATTGCATATAATTGTATGATATGTGTGATGAGATTTTTCAATATAAACACAATTGTGATATATAAGAAAATGTGGAAAGTAAGTCACATTGTGAATATGACTTACGAATGTGTATGTGGATGATTAAAAAAATATATTATAGAGTGTTTGTTACCTTATACAATTACTTGTCTTGTAACACCCTCATACCCTATATACGTACAATACATATTTTCAGCATATGTAAAATATACATATACGGTATAAAAATGTCACAGACAAATTTAATAAAAAATTTTACATTTCAGTTTTAAGATTTCAAATACTAATATATAAAATAAATAGTATTTAAATATTCTTTACTTGTTATAGGAATCAAAAATAAATATTATCTATGAAAATCTCTGGAAAAATTCGCCAGAGTTTTGTTTGTAATTTGAAAGTTCCTAAAATTCAGCAAAACACAACCTGCATAAAGCAAACACTCCCAATAAAAATCAATTCACCATTTCACCAATACTTCTCAATTTCTCCATATTTTTTCAAAATACTTATATATAGATATATAAATTAGCAACACATATAAAATCCCATCTGAACAAATTATTCAAAATATTCTTTACAATTTACATTATATACTTTCAAAAACATACCATAACATATATAATATCAAAATACATTGTAATATCAAATATCTACATGCTGGCAACTGGCTCTGATCTTGATGTACCCAAAACAACTCTTAAAGCTCAATAAATACAAACCTAGACCTGACCAGGTCTAGTAAAACTATCCGGCTCTACCAAATCATCCATGACACCTGCGCGACGAATTACAATTGCGCTAAGCCGAAGCCTAGTGGTACTAACTTTGATAATAACCATAAAACTCAATGCAATGTCAATGCACAATGCATATAGATGTCACATCATTCTACTTTTTTGTATTTTTCAAATATTTCATAATCACAACTCATAGCATTATATTGCTCAATTGTATCACAATTCATAATTCACATTAAAGCAAAGAAAAGCATGGGCCCAAAAGGATCTAATGATACAATGTGTCTAACCCTGTAGGCAATATATCCATGGATAATGTAATAGCCCCAGTCTCTTGGACCTCAACCCGGCTAGACTGCTACAGTTTTTGAGGCTTATGACCCAGTCTTTTCACCCCAAAAACATCATATTTATCAGCTGGCCTAGCTTACGACCCAGTCTTTTCACCATTCCAGCATTTAGCCCGTAGGCAATCATAGGCATGCCGCCAAACCCAGAACTCTGAAAATTGAATAACATACTAGGCACACAATTTATTCATTTTTCTCATTATTAATCTCTTTCTTTCTGTCACATATTCAATCTAGGAACATTGCCTTATTTTCATATTTTTTTCTCACTTTTCTTATTTTTCACATCTTTCTCATCTTTCTCATTTTTCTCACTTTTCTCATTTTTATCAATATCAATTCATTTCATTATTCCACATATCTCATTTTTACATTCACAACACATTACCCAATTACTTTGGGTATTTTCACATAATATACATATTTCACATGTTACACAAATTAGCCATTATCAATGGCTTTTCACAATGCATTTAACACATATATGACATTACAAATGTCATAGCATATTATTCATACACAATCAATGAACCAAGTTGCTTAACACATTTTTCAACCAAAATGTGTTAAGTCTAAATGTTATGCAAATATAGACATTATATTCAAAGTTTGTACATACCTCCACTAGCAACCCAAAGCAAGCTTAACACAACCTCCAATCCTATCCTTCCAACTTGCCCTTCACCACTTGGATGAAGCAAATGAACCTCCCTCAATGCCTATACCAAATGTGATCATACATAATCATTTAATATCACATTCTAAGGTATTCTCAACATCAAACCATAATTAAACATCGCTCTAAACCGAATCCCAAAATTAAGCTTTACCTCACTTTAACTTTGAAAAACCATATCAAGCCATTTAAATTAGTGTTTTAAGTTTATTAATATCATTAGAAACATGTTTTAGCATGTTTAAACCAATTACATTAATTAACCACATGCTTATGTCCAAAACCCTAAAATGGCATAACCTTCACCATTGAAGGATCTCCATTCCAACTCAATCCAATTATCATTTGAATCTTATTTCTACCACTTATATCATTAAATAACATGATTTAAGCATTAAAATCAAACAATTAATCATTCTTTGAAAATTCACTTTTCCAAAACCCTAAATCAGTACTACCATTCTCAAACTCCAACCAAATACAACCAAATCCAATATTTGACTTTAAAATACTTGTTTATGAATCAAAACAACACATTTGGAATTTGCACAATTAAAGCTCATGTTTCCCGAAACCCAAAATTTCCATAATCATAAATTCTCTCTCTTCACCATTCTTTAACCAAACTCCATCATCTCTTCAATCTAACCTTAGAATCATTGTTAACTACCCAAAATAACATCATACACACCAATTCCAGCAATTATAATATACTATATCAAAATCCAAATTCTCATATAATACAAATTTCCAAGGAATTCAAAGAAAAGAGTTGGAAACTTATTAGTTTTTGATGAAATCACCAAAAATCCACTTGAAACTTGTTAAATCCTTCAATTTATGGAGTATGGAAGAATCAAATTCATGCTCCAAACTCCCATGGAAAATGTCCTAAAGGAAGAAGAAGAAGAAGAAGAAGAAGAAGAAGAATACTTTTTTTAATATTTCTTTTCCTTTTCATCTTTTTCTAACCATATATATATTAAAATAATTAATTAATTAATTAATTATTTAATAAATTAAAAGTCCTAAATTTCATCTTCCATTCAAAAATAATTTATTTTTGAATTATTTTATTAATTTTGAATTTCTAAGATTTAATTAACAAAATACCCTTTTACTTTGACTTTTCTTTTTAAAAGTGCTGACTTTTATATGTTGTATATATTTTACATATATATCGCATATATGTTCACTTTTTCATTTAAAACTCCTTCATTTTTCATTTAAAACCATTAATTTAGTTTATCCATTTAAATTATAATTTATTTTATCAAATTTTTAAAAATTAGAACTTTTCAAAAATTTGGGATATTACACATATGCACAAGTAATGTGTATCTTATATACACATCAAATGTACCTTATATGTGTATTAAATATTAAGTATGTAATGTATTAATCCAACATATACAATTAATATACCATATGTATATGTTATATATACTCTAGATATATATATTGAGTATATGCAATTTTATATCTCCAAAATCACGGATGTTACATGTCTAGTGATATTGAGAATGATATTGCAAGTATTAATATACCTAAGAGAGATTAGGTCTTGACCTGCGTAGAGTTAGGTCATGTGATGAAATTGAGATTGAGAATGAACCCGAGCAGCATTGGACGGTGAAATTGTTATTGTAACAACTGAACTTGATGATTGTATAGTATTTTGGGCCCAAAGTATATGCGTATAAATAAGAGATTGTAAGGAAAAGGACAGTGTAATAAAGAAAGTATGGAAGTGAAAAAAATGAATGAAAATTTTTATAAGAGAGATTATAAATGGAGTAATAAATGGAAATTGTGTAAAATTAGCATATGAACGAATGTGTATATGTAAGAGATGTTAATGATAATATTGTTGAAACTTGAGTTAGGCTAATGATGATTAAGTGATTAAAAGCAAATTGTTTAGAAACAGAAGTGATAAAAAATAAATTGCTTTGAAACAGAGCTGAATGTGTTAATTCTTTGTGTAGTAAAAGATTAAAAAAATGAATATGTGATTTTTGCGATACGAACTTAATGTTGTGATTGGAAATGTTTGAAGAATAATGATAGAGGAGCAGTATTTATTTATAAGCCACAGGCATGACCATGATTATGCCATAGTCGTATGATTTGTTTAGTATATTGACCGATTAGTTTTGTTATCCACGGGCATGGGCTTGAGATGACATGACCGTTGGATAGTTTTGGTGAGATTGATAGTTATGCTACAAGAAACATGGTCAAGATTTATGGTTTGCATAGTTGTATCTTATAATTTTATGTTAGAAATTTATTTATAATTATAGAAAGTGTGGAACAGAAGAGAATTGTGAAAATATGATGAGCTTTAAATAATGTGTAAGAAAAGTAATTTTTGTAAATATGGTAACTATAAGAAATGTGAGTAAGAGTTGTATTGAATGTGCTTTAAAGTGGTATAAAATGAATAAGTTGATGAAAATGATGTTTAAAGTGAATGAGACTAGAGGAAATGAATATTATCTGTAATGATGAATTTAAAAGGAATTAAGATTTGAGAATAAATTTGACCTAATACAATTAGGTCATGAATAGAAAACAGATTGATCAATTTAAAATAGACTAAAGGTTGGTCAGAATAGAACAAGGTTGTGATGGTCATATTGTGATAGTTAGATTAATCGATCTGAAATGTAATAAGTTTACAAGTATTTATTGAAATTCAATGTGTGTAGTTGTATTAAGAATATGCAAGCTATATGATAATGTGCTTAATACATCGTTTTAATATGTATATGCATATGGAAGGAGCAAAGTTATATTAGTTTCAAATAATTATAAGAGAAAAGTGTTAGATATAGTATAATTGGAATGAATCTTAATAAGGAAATAAGATTTTGTTATTGTATAGTGTTGATATTAAATTAATATGTGGTAATTGTATAAAGAGTAGGATAGAGTGAAGATGTGTAAAATTATTGTGTTAAGATAAAAGTTATTAACATTTGAATTTAAGGTGATGAGAGTATATTTTTAAGATAATGAAGTAATCAGATATCTTGAGTGCAATAGGTGTGTGGTGTATATATATTAAGGAGATAAACTAATTTTGTCTAATGATAATTCGATTGAAAATATGATAATCTATTGTGACTGTTTGAGTAAATAGACAATATAATGATGAGTTACAGAATGATAAAAAGGTAATTGAGAATGAACCTAAGGGGGAGAATAGAATTTATCTAATTTGATGAAATAATGATTTGGATTATTTATTACCATAGTGGATAATTTCGAGGATGAAATTATTTAAGGAGGAGAAAATTGTTACATTCGTAATTTTGGAGATATAAAATTATATATATACTTAATATATATATCTAGATTATGTATATAACATATACATATGGTATATTAATTGTATATGTTGGATTAATACATAAAATACTTAATATATTTAATACACATATAAGGTGCATTTGATGTGCATATAAGATACACATTACTTGTGCAGATGTGTAATATCCCAAATTTTTTAAAAAGTTCTAATTTTTGGAAATTTAATAAAATAAATTATAATTAAAAATAGATAAATTAAATTAATAATTTTAAATGAAAAATGAAGAGATTTTAAATGTAAAAGTGGAATATATATGTGATATATATGTAAAATATATACAACATATAAAAGTCAATACTTTTTAAAAAAAAAGTCAAAGTAAAAGGGTATTTTGGTAATTAATAATTAGAAATTTAAAATTAATAAAATAATTCAAAAGTGAATAATTTTGGATGGAAGATAATATTTTGGGATTTTAATTAATTAAATAATTAATTAATTAATTAACTAAAAATATATTAAAATAATAATATATATAAGGTTCAAAATGTGAGTGGGAGGAAAGAGAAAATCATTTTTTTTTCATCTTCTTCTTCTTCTTCTTCTTTCCTTCAAGGCCGACTTTCATGGCTTCAAGATAGGATTTTCCTTCTTCCAAGCAACCATAATTGAAGGGATTTCAAGGATTTAAGTGAAGTTTTAGAAGACTCTTCATAAATTGGTAAGCTTCTTTACTAATTTTGCCTATTCTATGGAAAAGTGTGTTATGTGAATTTTTGGATTTCATAGTAGCATGATTTAATTGCTTAATTGGATATGAATGAAGTTGTTTTGATTGGTTATTAATGATTTTAAGGTTAGATTTAAGAAATGGTTGAATTTAAGTTGAGTTTGGTGAAGAGAGAGAATTTAGGATTATGGAACATTTTTAAAATCATGAGTTTTAATTGTGTAAATTGGTTCCAAATGTGTTGTTTTGATGCATAAACAAGGATTTTAAAATCAAATGATGGATTTAGTTAAGTTTGGATAGAGTTTGAAGACGGTAGTATTGATTTAGGGGTTTGGAAAATTGAATTTTCAAAGAATGATTAATTGTTTAATTTTAATGCTTAAATCATTTTATTTAATGATATAAGTGGTGGAAATAAGATTGAAATGATAATTGGATTGAGTTGTAATGGAGATCCTTCAATAGTGAAGGTTATGCCATTTTAGGATTTTGGACATAGGCATGTGGTTAATTAATGTAATTAGTTTAAACATGCTAAAATATGTTTCTAATGATATTAATAAACTTAAAACACTAATTTAAATGGCTTGATATGGTTTTTCAAAGTTAAAGTGAGGTGAAGCTTAATTTTGGGATTTAGTTTAGAGTGATGTTTAATTATGGTTTGATGTTGAGAATACCTTAGAATGTGATATTAAATGATTATGTATGATCACATTTGGTATTATGTATGATCACATTTGGTATAGGCAGTGAGAGAGGTTGATTTGCTTCATCCAAGTGGTGAAAGGCAAGTTGGAAGGATAGGATTGGAGGTTGTGTTAAGCTTGCTTTGGGTTGCTAGTGGAGGTATGTACAAACTTTGAATATATTGTTTATATTTGCATGACATTTGGGCTTAACACATTTTGGTTGGAAAATGTGTTAAGCTACTTGGTTCATTGATTGAGTATGAATAATGTGTTATGACATTTGTAATGTCATAAATGTGTTAAATGCATTGTGAAAAGCCATTGATAATGGCTAAATTGTGCAGAATGTGAAATATGTATATTATGTGAAAATACCCAAAGTAATTGGGTAATGTGTTATGAATGCAAAAATGAGATCTGTGAAATAATGAAATGAATTGATATTGATAAAAATGAGAAAAATAAGAAAAGAGAGAAAAGAGAGAAAGATGTGAAAAATGAGAAAAAAATGTGAAAATAAGGCAATGTGTCTAGATTGAATATGTGACAATGAGAAAGAGATTAATAATGAGAAAAATGAATAAATAAATAAAAGTGAGAAAAAGATGATATAATAAGGCAATGTGCCTAGTTTGATCATGAGAAAATGAGAAAAGTTTTGATAAAGGAATTATGAAAGAATTTGATAATGAGAAATATGAATAAATTGTGTGCCTAGTATGTTATTCAAATTTCAGAGTTCTAAGTTTGGCAGCATGCCTATGATTGCCTACGGGCTAAACGCTGGAATGGTAAAAAGACTGGGTCGTAAGCCAGGCCAGCTGATAAATATGATGTTTTTGGGGCGAAAAGACTGGGTCGTAAGCCTCAAAAACTGTAGCAGTCTAGCCGGGTTGAGGTTCAAGAGACTGGGGCTGTTACATTATCCATGGATATATTGCCTACAGGGCTAGACACATGGTGTCATTATAGACCAAAGTAGTAACTCTAAAATTTGAATAGCATATTAGATCCTTTTTGGGTCCATGCTTGTCTTTGCTTTAATATGAATTATGAATTGTGATACAATTGAGCCATATAATGCTATGAGTTGTGATTATGAAATATTTGAAAAATATAAGAAAATAGAATGATGTGACATCTCTATGCATTGTGCATTGGCATTGCATTTTATTATTATTATCAAAGTTTGTACCACTAGGCTTCAGTTTAGCGTGATTGTAATTCATCACGCAGGTTTCATGGATGATTTGGTAGAGCCAGAGAGTTCTACTAGACCTGGTCGGGTCTAGGTTTGTATTTATTGAGCTTGAAGAGTTGTTTTTGGGAATATCAAGATTAGAGCCAGTTGCCAGCATGTAGATATTTGATATTACAATGTATTTTGTTATTATATATGTTATGATATATAATATCAAAATGTTATGTTATGATAATACAATGTATTTTGATATTATATATGTTATGATATGTTTTTGAAGTATATAATGTAAATTGTAAAGAATGATTTGAATAATTTGTTTAAGATGGGATCTTATATGTGATGTTGATATATATATACCTATACATAAGTATTTTGAGAAAATATGGAGAAATTGAGAAGTATTGGTGAAATGGTGAATTGATTTTATTTGGAGTGTTTGTTTTATGCAGGTTGTGTTTTGTTGAATTTTGGAAACGTCCAAATTACAAACAAAACTCTGGCGAATTTTTCCCAGGGATTTTCATATAAAATGTTATTTCGGGTTATTATTGCAAGTAAAGAATATTTATATATTATTTAATTTTATATATTTAGTATTTGAAATTTTAAAATAGAAATGTGAAAATTTTTATTAAATCGGTCTGTGAATTGTACCGTATATACATATTTTACATATGTTGAAAATATGTATTGTACGTATATAGGGTATAAGGGTGCTACAGGATAAGTATCGGATTCTAGACTCGAGACCGGTTTGGGTTATGGACTTAAGACTAGGTTGGTTTGGTTCCAGACCCGAGGTTGGTTGGGTTCTGGACCTGAAACTGGACTGGTTGGGTTATAGACCCGAGGCTGGATTGGTTGGGTTCTGGACCCGAGGTTTGTTAGGTTTTGGACCTGAGGCTTGATTTGGACAACTCTAATATCCCAATAAGTTCATTCGAGGACTCTAATATCCTGATGAAATGGAAAAGTGACAAAACCATTGAGCGACTCTAATATCTCAACGGGCCAATGGACAACTCTAATATCCCAATGGGTCTATCAAGCGAATCTAATATCTTAATAAAATCACCAAGTGGTTCTAATATCTTGGTGAGTGAAAACAACCATTGAGAGATTCTAATATCCCAATGAAATCTACCAAGTGACTTTAATATCTTGGTATGTAATGGTCAAGATTTTAAACATGGAACTTTTTAACTAATATTATTAATTGATAATGTATAGTGATAAAAGTAAAGTGGATAAATGCTATTAGCAAAGAATAGTGAATAGTATATCTCAAAATTTACTGAAGAAATTATTTTTACTATTTTACGGGACTAAAAATTGAATTTGAATCAAAGGCTAAGGGTGAGGGTGTAATATCCCAATATATGCCCTAGAAGTTTTGATATAATTGTTGTTTTATTTGAATTAAAATGTATATGTGTAATTGGAAAGAGAAAAGAATTTAAAAGAGAGTGTATATGTTGTATATATGGAAATATATATAACATATACACAAGTCAAATGGATGGTCAAAGGAAGAGGATATTTATTGTGTTAGTTATGAAATTACTAAAAAGGGCATGTAAGTGAAAGGAAGTTAAAACAAATAAGAAGAGGGTATTTAAGTAATTTTCTTTTTGGAATGCTTGGTGGAGGTTTAAAGAGAAGAGAAATTTGATTTTGCTTCTTTTGTCTCTTTCATTTTCTTCTTTTCTTTTGGGTGGCCGGGCATCACCAAGATAAGAGAGCAAGAGGTTGTTTTGAGTTCCAAGTTTCAAATTGAAGGAAGATTCAAGTGTTTGAGTTGGAAAATTTTGAAGATTCATCAATTTTGGTAAGTTCTATCTTGATTTCTCTTGTTTATTTGAAGTTGTGTAAAAGTTTGATTGTTGATGTTTGAAGGGTTGTGATGATTGTAGTATGTTGGAGTATGTTTGATTTAATTGATTGTGGTTTTGGTTTTGGTTTGAAGATAATAAGTTAAGTTGATGTTGGTATTGAAAGAGTAAGAGTGTTGTTGGTTTTAGGGTTTTGAAGTGGTAAGTGATGTTTAACTTGAGTTTGATCAATTATTTTCATAGATCTTCATGTTGTTTGTGTTTGTTGGAGTTGTAAGCATAGAATATGTGAATTTGGTTAGAAACAGTAGCATTTTAGATGCCACGCCCGTGGCCTTGGTTGCCATGGCCGTGGCCATTTGTAGCCATGCCCGTGGAGGCTTGAAGCAAGGGAGGCAGAACCATTCTTTAACCCACGCCCGTGGGGGTTGGGATGGCCACGGCCGTGGGCTCTAATGTGAGGTGTGAGTTATAATTTGTGATCTAAAGGTATAAAATGAGGTTATTAAGTGATAAATTGTATTGGAATTCATGAATTGTATCATTTTTGGACTAGGTTTTGGAAGAAGGTGATTTGCCTAACTTAAGAAGTGAAGAATTCTTGGAAAAAGGAAGTGTATAGATTTGTATAAGCGGTGCTTAAGGTAAGTACAAACTACATTATTGCATACATTCATATGATGTTGAGACTTAACATACATTTGATTGTAAATGTGTTAAGAAACCTAATGTATTGTTGATGCTTATTAATAATGTTATGTTGGATATAATATGAACATTGATGATGCATATGAACAATGATATGTTGTGCACAATATGGATTATGTGAAATGTATGTTGAAGATTATAAATCTATGAATAAGGTAAATTTCTATGTTCATATATATCAATGATGATCATTCTTATTGGATGTTCAATTACATTGATTGTGAGTACTTAAATGATGAATTGAGACATAATGAGACTTTTAAAGAATGTTTGTCTATATGAAATATGGAATATGAGATGCGAGGCCATGGTTGTTGGCTATGATAATGCAAATGAGAAAATGGAGGCAAGATTGCCTATTTGATTATGAGAATGAAATGAATTGAAAAAGAAATGTACAAAGATATAAATAAATGAAAAGAATGTGTGTCTAATGTGTTATTCAACCTTCAGAGTTCTGGGTTTGGCGGCATGCCTATAAAGTACTGGATAGGTTAAAAGACCGGGTCGTAAGCCGATTCCAGTTGATAAATGTAAAATGTGAATTATTGTAACAGTCTTGCCGGGTTGAGGATCTCCTTGGTTTATCCGGGTTGAGGTCCAAGAGACTGGGTCTGTTACAGGTAACAGTCTTGCCGGGTTGAGGATCTCCTCGAGTTTAGCGAGTTGAGGTCCAAGAGACTGGGTCTGTTACACTATCCATGGATAGAGATATATATATATATATATATGTTGCCTACGGGCTTGATGATTATGATATGGACCAAAGCAGTAACTCTGAACTTTGAATAACATATTAGTTTCTTTTTGGGCCCTTTGCTTGTCTTTGTTTTCCATGTGATTTATAAATGATGAAATAAATAAATATTGAGATCTATGCTTGTTTTGAGTTCAATATATCCTATAATTGATGACACAAATGTTTGATACAATGAAAGGTAATGTCATGAAATATGAGATTCTTGAGAATCACTTGTTTGTTGGAAAATATGACATTGGCATTTCATTATAGCATGATTTCATTGTAGTTTGTACCACTAAGCCGTTGGCTTAGCGCGATTGTGGTTTATCGCGTAGGTGACAAGGAAGAACCGGAGAGTTCCTCTAGGCCGAGTAGAGTCTAGATTTTTGAGGCATTGATAGTGGAGCTTAAAGATCAAAGACATACTGCCAAACATGTATATATTTTATGTTTTGTAAAACTTGAATTTTTATGTATATATATTTGTAAATATTTGTTACATTTTCCGCTGCTTTTAAATAAACATTTTATCTTTTGTCTTTTATAATTTCTTTTAAATGATTTAAATTTGTTCATGTTTTTGTAAAGGGATGAGTCATTTGTTATGTATATCGTAGCATTTCAATATTCAGTATACGTATATTACGATCGTATTAGCATGCTGTGTACGTATACGGGGTATAGGGGTGTTACAGAGGGTGCACCATAACTAAGATTAGATTGATCACACTAGATTGAACATATTATATATATATATATGTGGACATGAGTGTGTGTGTAGAACTCTCTCCTTTCTTCTTGCTTCATCATCCATGATCATCATCACCAACACCACCAAAGCTCCTTCTTCCTTCTTTTCAAGAATTTGGCTAAAATTTAAGAGAAAATCACATCTAGCTATGATTTTTTAAAAGAATAAGCTAAAAAAGGTGAGATTATCAACAAGTGATCAAAGAAAAAGAGGGAAAAGAGAGAAGAAGAGAGAAATTGAATTTGTAAATATATGAATTTTTATGAGTTTTAATGTTTGAATTGATTAATTGAGTTATTTAGAATGAAATATTTCATCAAAGTATTGATTAAATAGATTGATGAGTGAAAAATAACTTTTATGTGATGAGTTTGATTCTTAATTCAACCCTTATGAGAATTGGGTGGTTTGATGTTGTTTTTATCCATATGAGATGGTAAAAAGTGTGATTAAGTGAAGTTTTAGTAAATTATTTGATATGAATTCTTTTTTTGTCAAAAATTTGGTTTTGTTATTTTTTTTAACTTAGATCTTCAATATATTTGTGTTTAATGAAGTTAAAAGTGCAAAATACATGATTTTGAGATGCCATGGGTGTGGCTTAAAGGTGCCATGGGCGTGGTATCAAAGTCGGAATTGTTGATGGAAGAATTAATCCGTAAACAAACCCAAAACCAATGCCACAAACATGGCAATTGAGTGCCATGACCGTGGGGTTGAGAGTGAGGCTATTTCTTTAAAAATTTTGATAAAATAGAGTCATCCTGAATGCCATGGCCATAGCCCTTGAATGCCATGACCGTGGTGATCTACAAAGGCATTTGACAACTTCATTTTGTATCCCGCGGGTGTGGGGTCAAGATGCCACGGCTGTAGGGTACCTGGATGATGTTTTTGGCTTGTATTTTGTGATATGCGGGCCTAGTATGAGGCTAATATGTTTATGTTTCTTACTTTTGTGTTGAGAATTCATGTGTATGTGGAAAAAGTATGAAAAAGAGTGATAAACTTTGGATATATGACAAATATATATAATACTAAATGTTGATAAAAGTATTGTACCATTGAAATGATATAAACAATTCAGTGTTAATCAAAACTAATGTTGATATAAGCATACTGATTTTAGATCTAGCTTTGGATTGAATTGCTAACCAGAGGAAGGATAACCATAGTGATAGTGAGCATCTCGTGCCATTAATGGACACATTGTATCATCAGTGACAATGGGCATAATTGCCATTATATATATATTCTTGAGACTTGGCATTAAAATTGCTACACTAACCTGTTATCCAAACCTATGATATGAGTTCAGTATGCATGGGCATATTTAATGAAGTTATCTAAATTGAAAATATATATGGATATGATGTTATGAATAATGGAAGAAATGCAAAATAATAATATAAGTCAATTACTTAAAATTGACATACTGTGTTACAATGTGAAAGTGATTGGTAATGTATATATTAATATTTACAAGTGAAAGTTCTAATGCACAGAATAGAAATGTTATGCTCAAGTTATTGAGTTGATCAATAACTTTCTATGTGTTATAGTGATTGAAAGTGTATATAATGATATAAGATATAAAGTGTTCCAAAGTATAGTACTAAATTTAAGGGCTGAAAATTATAGATTGAATGAAATTATCCTATATGTGAAATTGAAAAGTAAGACTTACTGAAAAACAAAATAAGCTTATTGTGAGCAACATTATCAAATGAGAAATCAAGTCTTAAATAAAATGATTCATAAAGAGAAAAGTTGCAATACCGAAAGTATAGTATAGCTTGATGACTTTTATAAAGTTAAAGTTATTATTTTGTGTAATCAAAATATTATATTGGTTTGTTATTGAAAATAGTTAATATATTGAAATATTTCTTAAAACTAAGTGTTATTACTATATTTCCATAAGTATTTTTCTTTAATATTAAGTGACAAAATATGTATATACAAGCACCACTAAGCTTTGCTTAGCATGTTAGAATTATTTTTTGACATGCAGGTATCAGGTCATTGGAGCAAGTTAAGAAGTGGAATTAAGGATCTCAGGAAATTAACTATAGTACATATAGAGATCTTTTGTATATTGTACTCATAAATTATGAAATGTATATATACAATTTAGTTTGGCTATTGAAGAGATTGTATAAATTTGTAAACATGAAAGGAATATATGTATTTAGAGGATGAAGTTTGAGATTCTAGTGAATGATTATCAAATAAAGCAATGTATTATATATTTATTTGATTTGACAAACTTATGATGGTTATATGATTTATAATTAGTAATTGAATTATTAGAGATATTGGTGATTGGTTTAAATGTTGGATTTATAAGTGTTTTATTATACAGATTGTAATATTATTCTTGAAAATTTTTGTTATTTATAAGATAACTTTGTAAATGAATTGATTGGAGTAATGATAGTATATCGAGTAACATTCTCTGATAATTTTATGTGAGAATTGTCAGGGAATGTTACATGTTAAATCAAAATGGTCATCGAGCGACTCTAATATCCCAATGACAACCACCAAGCAACTCTAATATCTTGGTAGGATAGTGAGCGGCTCTAATATCTCACTAGAAATAAACTTGGATATTTCAACATATCAAGGAAAGTTATGCCATCAGGATACTTTAACAAATCCAATATAGGCTAGAGATTGTGTCGCCAGGATACTTCAACAAATCCAATATAGGCTGGATAGTGGATGCTTCAACAAATCTGCTTGAAAATATCTGCCTTGACAGAAATGAATCTTCATCTTGATTCTCTACTCTTGGGGATAGGCTTTTGTCTTGCCTCAACTTTAGATCTTCTAGCTGGATTGATCTAATCTTTATCTTGGACCTTTATTTTTTTGAGAGCTCTGATTTTCTTCTTGTTATGTTCTTTTTGTTCTTCTTTTTGCAAAAAATTCAGCTATTTTTTAGCTAGTTCGCATATCCTCTCTTTGCCCCTTCTGTGAAAAATATTTAAAATGAGTTTGAAAATGTTTTGTACACGCAAATAAATCAAAAATTGAAAAGAGACAGTTTTGCCCTCTGTATAGACTCAAACCAATGATTTTATTCCCATGTAGGTTATGATTAATGTTTTTATTTTGTCTAGTTCCTTGCACAAGCATGTATCTCTTCTTTCTTTTGCAATGGCCCTTTCATGCCCCCTGATTCTATATTTGCTTTTGATTATTTACTTCATATGGTGTTTGCTGTTCACTTTGCCAATGAATAGGTAACACAAGACAACAAAATGCAGTGTAATATGCTCATGCATGCATGATATACATGGATTATACTTAAAGTGGTTCCATTGACTCATAGACCGAGGTAATAAACAAAAGTACTTCCATTGGATCTTTTCAGATGCTTGTTCAGGCCTTGTATTAAAATTACTAAAGTTTTTGCATATATGGTATCCCTTATATAACACAACACGGGTTATATGGGCATCTTAACTCATGCACTTGATGCAATCTAAATAATGCAATGGACAATATCATAATAAGAAAGAAAAAATAATATAAATACCAAAAAAATCAAATTTCCTTATCCCTAATGGAGTTGCCACTGTGAGCGGAGATTTTTGCCTCCACTTCCATATGGAATAGTTCTTGTGACTTTGGTATTGTTAGGCTCAAGGCCTTAGAGAATACGGGCCTAAACCTAGAGAAAATGGATTCGCCACCCAAACGGGCCAAGAAAATAGAAAATGGTGGATGACTCAATTTCTATGGAATCTCTAACCCCCCAATGGGTTCAGAAAGTTGGTTACATATGGGGTAGGTGAGAATAACCCAGCACCCTCATAACGTTAGGTTCATTGGAACCGGCCTGCTTTTTAGGTCTAAATATTATTAAATTCTTATCTTATTGAAATATCATCCATATTACATGCAATTATCAAAATAAATAATCATCCATCACCTTTATTTAAAGAAAGCAATCAAAATAGGCACACATCCAAGAATGGAAACATGCCTTTACAACAATTGTCTAATGTCCCAAAACCAAATAAAATAGGACACCAACCATTTGGTGTAAACATTCCCTTTACATTAATCTAAAACTTAAAGTCAATAAAATTACATTAAACTTAACTAACGAGGTACCCATAAAGTGGAAATATACATCTTACATCCTTGAACACTAAAACAATTAACCAAATAAATTAAATCATTCAATCATTCACCATGAAAAAAAGTAAACCATTCATTATAAATCATCCTTCAAATAATGGTATCATCAATCATAAGTACCTATCAAATTAAATCAAAACTAAGGTTCAACCTTAAATAGAAAATTAAATGTACAAAATTACGGATTTTGGATGAAATTAGGGTTTTGATTTAAAATTAGGTTTTAGAATATAAACTAGGATTTTAGAGTATAAACTAAGGTTTTATAAAATTATAAAGTAAATTAGGGTTTTGGAGTGTAAACTAGGGTTTTATAAAATTATAAAGTAAATTAGGGTTTTACATGATTAAAACCAATGTTTAAATTAAATTATAAGCTACTAGATATTTAAAACATTGTTTGAATAACCTAGTATTATGGTGATTTAATGAAATAAGCTATTGAATATGCAAATAAAAAGAAGCTATTATGCTTTGTACGTTTGTATATAAATTGAAAGTTGAAAGAATGAATTGGCTTAAACAAAGACAATTTGATAGATTAAATAAAAAAATTAATTCATTGTAATTTTAAATGAATTAGGTCAGAAAGACACACCTTTTTTTGTAGATTGCACCAAAATTGAATGTTGATACAATACTTTTGCTTGCACCAATCTTGCACTTCTTGGTTGAATAAAATCAAGATATTAACTACTGCCTTGTTTGATAATGCTCTCTCTGTGTTCGATGGCTTATTCTTTCCAGTTTGATAATTTTTTAGTTGCTTTGTTGCTCTCTGTCTATTAAGATGTTGCTCCCCTCTATCCGTTCTTCTCCTCCTATATTTATAGTAAATACATTAGGTTAAAACCATATGAATGGGCTTTTAATTTCCTGTTTAGTAATGGTTTCCCTGAGGCATATCGAATTAGAATTTTTTTTTTAATTGGAGAAAAATCGTGACCATGTCGGATTAAAACTAATTCGATTCAAGGTAAACCAAGACCATATCAAACTAAAATAATTTTAATCTGACATGGAATTAAAGTCCATATTGAATTGGCAGTCCTAATTCTACATGGACAAGCTCCATATCAAATTAGGATTGCCCTAATTTGATTTGGAGTCCATATTAAATTGGGAAGCCCTAATTTGATATGGGACTTCCCCATGTCAAATTAGGGCATCCTAATTCGACATGGGTTCACCCATATCAAATTTGATGTGCAATACAAGGTCTACATCAAATTAAATCCAACCAAACCTTTAAATCATACCTATTTAATTTTTTAAAGGTTGAACTAGCTTATTTTAGGCTTCATGGAATTGTACCAATATGATCAAAAGCTTAAAATAGGTTTAAGCCTTTTATAATTTTAACTTAGGCCGATTATAACTTAGGCCTTTCATTAATTAATATCAGACTAGCTAGGGCCAAAATCAAGGGTTTACGAGGATTATACATGCATTGTTTGCTCTACCAAGGTAAATTTATTAAGCCATACTCACTATTTGAATGGTTGGAAAGCCTGGATCAATTGGTTTCTTTGTTGTTGTCCAAAAAATACAAAGACAATTTATTGTTTTGCACAATATTGACTACTGGATTGTGCTCAAACTCTCTTTTGGATTGATATTTAAATTCTTAAATTGTCTGCTGTCTCTTGTTTTTTACTTTTTTTATTGATAATCATGGCTTTCCTTTTACTGATTATGGTTTTTGTATTTATAAGCAACAATTAGGGTATCCCCCAGCTTAGTAATCCTCATCCAATTCAAAAACTCTTTGCTTATCCAAACTTGTTTGAATTAAATCACAACTAAAAATGAATCAACCTCGAATTAAAGACTCATGGCAAATTGGCTAGTCTAATTCATCATGATCTTACCTTTTGGCATTGGACTAGCTCGGTTTGGGCTTTTAATATTAGACCGGGCCTAATTTAAGCTTTTAAAATTGGACCAGACTAGGTTTAAGCTTTTATAATTTTATCGGACTAGGTTTAAGCTTTTAAAATTGTATTAGACCATGTTTAAGCTTTTAAGATTTGATTGGAGCAGGTTTAAGCATTTAAGATTAGATTGGATTTGGCTTGACCTCTTGTTTAGGGACAAAATTAGGGGTCCATAGGTGGGTTGTTTGGTTGTAAGAACAACCTTATCCATAAAATACTAAACCAAAAAATCAACCAATGGGCCTAAAACATAAGTAGTACATGCTACATAATTTCTTAGAGTCCAAATATAATAATAAACTCCCAGACAATAAATTAAACATGTATAAATGGAATGGGTGTTTGAAGTACAAAAATCAAGCAGTCTATTTCACGATAACTGGTGCAAACATGCGGCAGACTGCTAAATAAGAATCATAATTGAATAAAGTGTTAGGTGACTGTGAGCGGGAATTTTTACCCCCACTCCCGGTGGAATGGTTCTTGAGACTTCGACACTATTTAGGCTCAGGGCCTTAGAGAACACGGACCTAAGTTCGGAGAAAATAGAGTCGCCACCCGGACAGGCCGAGAAAAAGAAAGGGATGGATGACTCAATTCCTAAGGAATCCCTAACTCCCTAATGGGTTCAGAAAGTTGGATACGTGTGGGAAGGTGAGAAATGGCCCAGCACCCCCACAACGCATAGTTCATTGGAACCGGCCTCCTTTACAGGTCTTAATATTATAAAATTCTTAAATATAACAATATTATCCATATTACACACAACAATTAAAATAAAGCATCATTATATTAAAATCAAAGCAATGTCCAAACAAAGCAAATAAATGGACACCCATCCAAGGATAGAAACATGTCCTTACATCATCCATGTCTAAACTAAATAGGACACCCACCAAAAGGTGGAAACATGTCCTATACATTGGTCCAAAATATAAAAGCGATTTAAATTACATAAAATTTAACTAATGAGGTACCCACAAAGTGGAAACATACCTCTTACAATTTTAATACTAAAACAAATAAATAATAATCATAATAATAAAGAAAATATCTATCCATGATAAATTAAATAAATCAAGTATTAAAATTAAATAAATCAACCATCAATAAATATAATAAACTACATAATCAAATCTAAAATTAAATAAAGCAATAAATATATAATTTAGGGTTTTAAAGAATTAATCGAAACTTAGGGTTTTAGAAACTAAAGTTTTATAATTAGGGTTTTGAAATTAGGATTCTTAAGGTTTTTGAAACTAGGGTTTTGGAAACTAGGGTTTTGGAATTAGGATTTAAAACTAGGGTTTTGGAATTAGGGTCTTGGATAGTTAGGGTTTTTGGAATTAGGGTCTCGGATAGTTAGGGTTTTTGGGATTAGGGTTTTGGATAGTTAGGGTTTTTGGATTTGACTTACTGCCTAAAAAAGACATAATTTTGGATTTGGAAAAATAAATTAAGGTTTTGGAAAAATTATCAATATTTTGGAGTTTAATCATGAAATGGTTTAGGCTTTTGGATAAAAATAGTTTGAGGTTTTGAGTTTTAATGAAATAATATACGGTTCTTGAAGTTAAAGTAAAAAAGATAGATTTTAACTATTAATTGTTGACTGCTGGATAGTTTTATGTTTTATGAAATATGCCAATGGGGTTACGAATACCAATTGATCAATGTGATAATTAAAGCAAAAGATTAAAGTTATTAAAACAAAAACAAATTTACTGCATGTTTAAAGATCAAGGTACTGTTTGTTCAAAGATCAAGTTACTGCATGCATGTTCTTAATAATCAAAGAAACGAAACTACTGTAAACATAAATAATTCATGATTGAAGATCAAACCTCCACTCATTGGTTCCTCCACAATTAACTTTTGGATGAACAATGAACAAAGACAGCGTTGCTGTCTTTGATGGATTGATGACTGATGAATGTTTGATGCTAACCTTTTCTATTTGTTGCCGTCTCTCTTTAATGTTCCTTGCTATCTTGTTAATGTTCCTTGCCGTCCCATCTTAATCTCTTGTTAATGTTTTCTCTCCTCCTTCTGTATTTTGAAACGTTAATATTTATAGCTAAACCTCACTCAGAATCCTTAACCTAATATAAATCAGTCCCTAAAACGAATTCTAGTTGAATTAGGAAACTTATCCAACCTCATGTTGACCTGGTTGCCCTAGGTCGACATGAGACCAACCTCATGTCGACCTTGGGCTGCCCAGGTCGACTTGAGGCATGCTCTCATGTTGACCAAGCTTGCCAAAGTCGACATGAAGCATGCTCATGTCGACCTAGCTTTCCCAGGTCGACATGAATCCAACCTCATGTCGATCTGGGCTGCCTCATGTCTCCACCCTCACTGCACTATCCCGGTGCACTTTACTAACAATCACACTATGCCCTAACGGATTTTTCACCAACACATCAAATCCTAGGGACTCAGCATGCACATCAAATACAGGCAAAATAGATGCACTAATATAAGAATGTGTGGAACCCGGATCAATCAAAGCAAGTACTGGAGTATTAAATAAAGAAAAAGTACCAGTTATGACTGCCGATGCATCAGGCTGCCTCTGCATAACATACATCCTCTGGGAAGAACCAACCTCCTCTGGTCTACTCTCCCTGGAGGTAGCACCTCCTCTAGAACTGTACCCCGGTCTACCTCCTCGGCTGACACCTCTGCCTCCTCGGCCTCCCCTCGCACTAGGTCGAGAAGCTGCTGTATCAACTGACATCTGCTCTTGCCTCTCAGGGCAATTTCTCACAAAATGATCAGGTGACCCACACCTAAAACATACCCCTGCAACACCAGCCTTCCAACAAGGACCACCATGCGGCCTACCACAATGGATGCAGATGGGTAAGGTGGATCTCTGAACCATAGGGGTCAGAGCACTTGCCACTGAAGCTGCAGGTCTAAATCTCTGCCTCTGTAACTGGACTGACCTACCCGCTGGTCTCTGGCTCCTACTACTCCGAGGAACAAAACTTCCTCTACCCCTCTTCGCAGAAGAAGACCCTGCCTCGAACTGGGGCCTTCTAACCCTAACCTCTTCTTCTGAAGCAACCGCAATACCCTGAGCTCGCTCTACACTTCGAGTTGCTGCCACAAGCTGTGAGAAATCCTGATATCTGGATCCAGCCACTAAGCACATGATCGAGGGCCTCAATCCTTCCTCAAATCGCCGACATCTATCAATCTCATCAGCAATGATACCCCCAGCATACTGACTCAGTCGAATAAACTCAACTTCATACTCAGTAACAGTCTTGCTGTCTTGCTTCAAGCTCAAGAACTCCATCTTCTTCATGTCCTTATACTCCCTAGGAGTATACTTCAACTCAAATTCCCTCAGAAAATCGGCATATGACAAGGTTGGTGGATCTTCCATAGAATGTGGCACTGTCTTCCACCAGTCGTATGCATCTTTCTGTAGCAATGATCTGGCATAATCAAACTTTTCCTCCGATGTGGCTTGCAACTGAATAAAAATCCTCTATACTTTATCAAGCCACTGTTCTGCTACAGCTGGATCAGTAGTGCCAAGGAAATCCTCCGCTCCATACTTCCTTAGGTTGTCATAGTGCCTCACTGGTACCACAGGCTGAGGGGGTGGTGGCACTGGTTGCACTGGTGCTTGCCTCATAACTTCCATCATATGCCTAAACCAGGCTGGCGGAACCTCCTCACCAACTGGTCTACCCGACACCGAAGCAGGTGCCTCCTCAACACTATCAATCCTAGCTCCATCAGCAGGAGCAACGCTCTCAGCACTACCCTCAACTGACTGTCGTGAGTGAGAATCCATCACAACCGAACACTGCAAACACAGTAGAATACTTCTTATTAAAGATCAGAGGTTGCCAATCCCAAAAATATATGTTATTCAAAAACCACTTTTTAAAATCAAAATAGTCTTTTTCTTACATTTTACCTAGGCTGAGAATCTCAAACCTAGGCTCTGATACCAAAACAATTGTAACACCCCCATATCCAATGCACACACACTACAACCCCAACAATGTAGCATAAGTGCACCAAACATAGGGATGCTACGGTTTTCTTAACATTCAAAACACTTTAAACTTGATACAATACCCTTATCATTATACATTATAGAAAAGTATATCATTTACTTATAAAACAAAACATATTAGTTATATATATATATATTTAAATATTACACAGCGGAAGTTATAAAATATGTACATATTTACATATTAAACATTTCTTTACAAAATATAAAGAAGTATACATGATTGGCAAGTCTGCTCTGATCTTTAAGCTCCCAAAATAGATTCTTCAAGGTCTACTCTCACTTGGTCTTGATGAACTCTCGGGTTCAACTCTATCAACTCTATTACCTGCGCGATTAAACACTATCGCGCTAAGCCAACGGCTTAGTAAGATAATCATGCAAATGATATGACTTAGTGCAATGCAATGTCATTTCTCAATCCATATTATACATATAACATCATATATGCAAAACTAACAACATATTTTCACATTACATATCACATTTCAATATCTTTTCATATACCTCATTAGTATTCATTTAACCATTCATAATCAACACTAAACAAAGACAAGCATGGGCCCAAGACACACTAATATGCCATTAAATTTTCAGAGTTAAAGCTTTGGTTTTGTTATCACATTTATCAATATCATATACCCAACTAGGCTTCAAGGATTAAGTTCAACCAAGCTTCAAGGGGAGCAAAGCATGCTAAGCTTCTACCCAACTTGGCTTCAAGAACTAACCCAACCTAGCTTCAAGGGTGGTAACATCTCAATTAGGCTTCAAGGATTCAATCCAACCTAACTTCAAGAGATTGTTACACTTATTAGGCATGCCACCAACAACCAACTCTGAAAATGGAATAACACATTAGCCACACAATTCATTTATTATTCAATTATCATTTTCATTCTCAATTCTCAACAACATTTAGGCAAACATGCCTTATTTCTTTCAATTGCATCATCATAGCCAAACACAATGGCATTGTCTCATATCATGTCTTATTTGAATTATCATTGCATCTTTGACATACATTTCAATTTCAATGTATATTACCCATGAAACACATTACCATTCACAATGCATAACATAACATTGTTCAATCTCAACAATGCAATTAGGGCAAAGAACAATTGATATGATTCATAGTTTTAGGACCTTACACATGCATTTGATTATATCATTCATTGATTCAAGTGTGTTTAAAGTGTTTAGGGTTAGGTTTAGGGACCAACCTACCCTTGGAGAACCAAAACAATGCAATTAGAACAAAGAATAAAAACCCCAACCCATACAATTGAGGGACACGGGCAGCCACTTGAGGGACACGGCCAAGCTTGTGGCCGTGTCACTCAACCCACTTGGACAGTAAGCAACACGGGCAAGGGACACGGCCAAGCTTATGGCCGTGTCTCTTAAACCAAAACTCACAGTAGCTAACACGGCTTGGGAACACGGCCATGTCACCCAAAAACTAATCCAACACGCCCAAAATCCCTTGGCTTGGCCGTGTCTCACATTGCTTTTGGCCGTGTCTCCCAAAACACAAACCCTAATATGCACAACTCTCCTCCAATTGCACTCAAACTCATCAAACACCATATAACATGTTTCAAATGAATGGAATCAATGTTCTAAACACAAATTCTACATGTTTAACACAATATTCCTTATTAAAACACATCAACCAAAACATTTAAACACATACCAAACACACCAAATCACCAACTCAACAATTCACAATACACCTTAGCCACAACTTCAAAATTAATAAAAGAAAACAAGAAATTACTTACTTTAAATGAAGAATTTCCACAAATTTCTAACCAACACCCTTGATTCCTTCTTCAATTTACTTCTTGCCTCAAGAACACCTCCCTTTCTCTTTGCTATTTGGAGAGCCGGCCACTTCAAGAAAGAAAGAAGAAAAATGCACAAGTCAAACACCTTTTCTTCTTTTAATCTCCACCATGCATTTCATTTCAAGCAATTACTCATATACCCCTCATCACTTAACTTAGCTTTTGTCTCTTATAAACCCAATTAAGTAATTTCACATGCCATATAAAAATCTCCTCTTGCATTGACTCTCTCTCTCTTTGACCATTTTATATGTTATATATATCACCATATACACAACATATAAACTTGTCTCTAAACCCTATTTCTTCCCAAAACACATATACATATACTTTTCTTTTCTCAATTTAAACCAACAACAACAACAACAACATACAAAACTTCTAGGGCATGCATAGGGATATTACAATTCTCCCCCTCTAAAAAGAAAATTTCGTCCTCGAAATTACCTGATATCAAAGCTGAAACAACTGCGGATACTGTTCTTGCATAGATTGTTCACTTTCCCAAGTTGCTTCTTCTTTTCCATGATTCTTCCATAGAACTTTCACCAATGGCACACTCTTGTTCCTCAACTCTTTCACTTCTCGTGCCAAGATAGCAACTGGTTCCTCTTCAAATGTCAAGTCTGGGCTCACTTCAATAGATTCAAATGGCAACACATGAGATGGATCCGACCTATACCTCCTCAACATAGAAACATGGAATACATTATGAATACGATCCAACTCAGGTGGCAAAGCAAGTCGATACGCAACTGGCCCAACTCTTTCTAACACTTCATACGGCCCAATGAAACGAGGACTCAATTTTCCTTTCTGACCGAACCTCAAAATCTTCTTCCAAAAAGACACTTTCAGAAATACCTTATCTCCAACATCAAACTCTATGTCTCTCCTTTTCAGATCTGCATAAGACTTCTGTCGGTCTGAAGCTGCTTTTAACCTGCCTCGAATCAACTTTACTTTTTCTTCAGTTTCTTGAATCAAATCAGGACCAACCAACTTATTATCTCCAAGCTCATTCCAACAAAGAGGTGTCCTACACCGTCTGCCATACAATGCTTCAAACGGTGCCATACCAATGCTGGATTGGTGACTGTTGTTGTAAGCAAACTCCACAAGAGGTAAAAACCTATCCCAACTTCCAGAGAAATCGATGACACAGCTTCTCAACATATCTTCAAGAATCTGTATCACCCTCTCTGACTGTCCATCTGTCTATGGATGAAAAGCAGTGCTGAAGTGCAGTCGAGAACCCAAAGCACTATGCAAACTCTTCCAAAATCTTGAAGTAAACCTGGGATCTCGATCAGATACTAAAGAAGTTGGAACACCATGCAGTTTCACAATCTCATGGATATACAGCTCAGCCAACCTCTCCAAAGAGTAATCCATCCGCACCGGAAGGAAATGAGCTCAATCACCCATATGGCATCATGTTTCCTTTGTGTCAATGGCAATCCAGACACAAAGTCCATTGTCACTCTTTCCCACTTCCATTCTGGCACTGACAATGGTTGAAGCAACCCGGTTGGAACTTGATGCTCTGCTTTAACCTTCTGACAAGTGAGACATTTCGATACAAACTCAGCAATGTCTCTCTTCAACCCCATCCACCAATAATGCTGTCTCAAATCATGATACATCTTCGTATTACCCGGATGTATAGCAAACATCGACTGATGAGCTTCTTCCAAAATGACCCTTTTCAAATCAGCATCATCGGGTACACACAATTTGCTCTTGAACCAGAGATTCCCATCACTCTTCACAATAAAATCTCTACCCTTTCCACTCTGACAATCCGAAACAATCTTCTGTATCTTCTTATCGGCCAACTGAGCTTCTTTGATCTGATCTAACAAAACCGGTTTCAATTGCAACTGTGCCAATAATGCACCATCAACACAAGGTACAAAACTGGCATGCAATGCTCTCAACTCAACAAGCAACGAGAGCGAGTAACCTGTTAAACCAGCTAAAGACTTCCGACTCAAGGCATTAGCAACAACATTTGCTTTACCTGGATGATAGTCAATCAAGCAGTCGTAGTCTTTAATCAATTCTAACCATCTCCTCTGACGAAGATTGAGTTCTTTCTGGACACCCAAATACTTCAAACTCTTGTGATCAGTGTAGATTAAACATTTCTCCCCAAACAGATAGTGGCGCCAAATCTTCAATGCAAACACAATGGCAGCCAATTCCAAATCATGGGTGGGATAGTTAAGCTCATGCGATTTCAACTGTCGAGATGCATAAGCTATAACTTTCCCTTCCTGCATCAATACACACCCCAAACCTCTATATGAAGCATCACTGTAGATCACATATGGTTTGCCTTCAACAGGTAAAGTAAGAACAGGTGCCTGAGTTAACATTTCTCTCAACTGTTCAAAGCTCGCCTGACACTGATCTGTCCACAAAAACCTCACTCCCTTACGAAGCAATCTGGTGATTGGAGTAGCTATCAAAGAAAACCCTTTCACAAACCGCCGGTAATAGCCTGCCAAACCCAGGAAACTTCTAATCTCTGTCACAGACTTGGGTGGACTCCAATTTAAAATGGCTTCAACTTTGCTCGGATCAACTCTGATGCCTTCTACAGAAACAATATGTCCGAGAAAAGCTACTTGATCCAACCAGAACTCACACTTCGACAATTTGGCAAATAACTGCTTCTCTCTCAAAATCTGCAACACAATCCGCAGATGCATATCATGTTCCTCTTCATTCCGCGAATACACCAGAATGTCATCGATGAAGACCACTACGAACTGATCTAGATAGGGCCTGAACACCCTATTCATCAAATCCATAAAAGCTGCAGGTGCATTCGTTAGACCAAAAGGCATAACTAAAAATTCATAATGCCCATACCTGGTCCGAAAGGCGGTCTTGGAAATGTCTTCAGCTTTAACTCTCAATTGATGGTACCCAGATCTCAAATCAATTTTAGAAAATACAGCTGCACCCTTCAATTGATCAAAGAGATCATCGATTCTAGGCAAAGGATATTTATTTTTAATAGTCACCTTGTTCAATTGCCTATAATCGATACACAACCTCATAGTACCATCTTTCTTTTTCACAAATAGCATAGGAGCTCCCCACGGAGAAACACTGGGGCGAATAAATCCTTTATCCAACAACTCCTGCAATTGCACTTTCAATTCCCTCAATTCTGCTGGTGCCATTCTATAAGGAGTAATAGAGATAGGAGTGGTACCAGGCAACAATTCAATACCGAACTCCACCTCTCTCTCAGGAGGCAACCCTGGCAACTCCTCTGGAAACACATCCGGAAACTCAGTAACTGTGGCAATGCTATCAATAGGGGAACCCTTCACTCTAGTATCCACCACATGAGCAAGATAGGCTTCACACCCCTTTCTAATCAATCTCCTAGCTGCAATAGCTGAAACAAATAAGGAGGCTAGCTGTTCCTGCTCATTAGATACTATCACCTCTCTACCATCAACAGTTTTCAAAGAAACAATTTTCTTTTTACAATCTACCACAGCTCCATGTCTAGATAGCCAGTCCATACCTAGAATCACATCATATTCCTTAAATGGCATCTCAATCAAATCTCCAAGGAACTCTTCACCCTGCACCCTCACTGCACTATCCCGGTGCACTTTACTAACAATCACACTATGCCCTAACGGATTTTTCACCAACACATCAAATCCTAGGGACTCAGCATGCACATCAAATACAGGCAAAATAGATGCACTAATATAAGAATGTGTGGAACCCGGATCAATCAAAGCAAGTACTGGAGTATTAAATAAAGAAAAAGTACCAGTTATGACTGCCGATGCATCAGGCTGCCTCTGCATAACATACATCCTCTGGGAAGAACCAACCTCCTCTGGTCTACTCTCCCTGGTGGTAGCACCTCCTCTAGAACTGTACCCCGGTCTACCTCCTCGGCTGACACCTCTGCCTCCTCGGCCTCCCCTCGCACTAGGTCGAGAAGCTGCTGTATCAACTGACATCTGCTCTTGCCTCTCAGGGCAATTTCTCACAAAATGATCAGGTGACCCACACCTAAAACATACCCCTGCAACACCAGCCTTCCAACAAGGACCACCATGCGGCCTACCACAATGGATGCAGATGGGTAAGGTGGATCTCTGAACCATAGGGGTCAGAGCACTTGCCACTGAAGCTGCAGGTCTAAATCTCTGCCTCTATAACTGGACTGACCTACCCGCTGGTCTCTGGCTCCTACTACTCCGAGGAACAAAACTTCCTCTACCCCTCTTCGCAGAAGAAGACCCTGCCTCGAACTGGGGCCTTCTAACCCTAACCTCTTCTTCTGAAGCAACCGCAATACCCTGAGCTCGCTCTACACTTCGAGCTGCTGCCACAAGCTGTGAGAAATCCTGATATCTGGATCCAGCCACTAAGCACATGATCGAGGGCCTCAATCCTTCCTCAAATCGCCGACATCTATCAATCTCATCAGCAATGATACCCCCAGCATACTGACTCAGTCGAATAAACTCAACTTCATACTCAGTAACAGTCTTGCTGTCTTGCTTCAAGCTCAAGAACTCCATCTTCTTCATGTCCTTATACTCCCTAGGAGTATACTTCAACTCAAATTCCCTCAGAAAATCGGCATATGACAAGGTTGGTGGATCTTCCATAGAATGTGGCACTGTCTTCCACCAGTCGTATGCATCTTTCTGTAGCAATGATCTGGCATAATCAAACTTTTCCTCCGATGTGGCTTGCAACTGAATAAAAATCCTCTATACTTTATCAAGCCACTGTTCTGCTACAGCTGGATCAGTAGTGCCAAGGAAATCCTCCGCTCCATACTTCCTTAGGTTGTCATAGTGCCTCACTGGTACCACAGGCTGAGGGGGTGGTGGCACTGGTTGCACTGGTGCTTGCCTCATAACTTCCATCATATGCCTAAACCAGGCTGGCGGAACCTCCTCACCAACTGGTCTACTCGACACCGAAGCAGGTGCCTCCTCAACACTATCAATCCTAGCTCCATCAGCAGGAGCAACGCTCTCAGCACTACCCTCAACTGACTGTCGTGAGTGAGAATCCATCACAACCGAACACTGCAAACACGGTAGAATACTTCTTATTAAAGATCAGAGGTTGCCAATCCCAAAAATATATGTTATTCAAAAACCACTTTTTAAAATCAAAATAGTCTTTTTCTTACATTTTACCTAGGCTGAGAATCTCAAACCTAGGCTCTGATACCAAAACAATTGTTACACCCCCATATCCAATGCACACACACTACAACCCCAACAATGTTGCATAAGTGCACCAAACATAGGGATGCTACGGTTTTCTTAACATTCAAAACACTTTAAACTTGATACAATACCCTTATCATTATACATTATAGAAAAGTAGATCATTTACTTATAAAACAAAACATATTAGTTATATATATATATATTTAAATATTACACAGCGGAAGTTATAAAATATGTACATATTTACATATTAAACATTTCTTTACAAAATATAAAGAAGTATACATGATTGGCAAGTCTGCTCTGATCTTTAAGCTCCCAAAATAGATTCTTCAAGGTCTACTCTCACTTGGTCTTGATGAACTCTCGGGTTCAACTCTATCAACTCTATTACCTGCGCGATTAAACAATATCGCACTAAGCCAATGGCTTAGTAAGATAATCATGCAAATGATATGACTTAGTGCAATGCAATGTCATTTCTCAATCCATATTATACATATAACATCATATATGCAAAACTAACAACATATTTTCACATTACATATCACATTTCAATATCTTTTCATATACCTCATTAGTATTCATTTAACCATTCATAATCAACACTAAACAAAGACAAGCATGGGCCCAAGACACACTAATATGCCATTAAATTTTCAGAGTTAAAGCTTTGGTTTTGTTATCACATTTATCAATATCATATACCCAACTAGGCTTCAAGGATTAAGTTCAACCAAGCTTCAAGGGGAGCAAAGCATGCTAAGCTTCTACCCAACTTGGCTTCAAGAACTAACCCAACCTAGCTTCAAGGGTGGTAACATCTCAATTAGGCTTCAAGGATTCAATCCAACCTAACTTCAAGAGATTGTTACACTTATTAGGCATGCCACCAACAACCAACTCTGAAAATGGAATAACACATTAGCCACACAATTCATTTATTATTCAATTATCATTTTCATTCTCAATTCTTAACAACATTTAGGCAAACATGCCTTATTTCTTTCAATTGCATCATCATAGCCAAACACAATTGCATTGTCTCATATCATGTCTTATTTGAATTATCATTGCATCTTTGACATACATTTCAATTTCAATGTATATTACTCATGAAACACATTACCATTCACAATGCATAACATAACATTGTTCAATCTCAACAATGCAATTAGGGCAAAGAACAATTGATATGATTCATAGTTTTAGGACCTTACACATGCATTTGATTATATCATTCATTGATTCAAGTGTGTTTAAAGTGTTTAGGGTTAGGTTTAGGGACCAACCTACCCTTGGAGAACCAAAACAATGCAATTAGAACAAAGAATAAAAACCCCAACCCATACAATTGAGGGACACAGGCAGCCACTTGAGGGACACGGCCAAGCTTGTGGCCGTGTCACTTAACCCACTTGGACAGTAAGCAACACGGGCAAGGGACACGGCCAAGCTTGTGGTCGTGTCTCTTAAACCAAAACTCACAGTAGCTAACACGGCTTGGGAACACGGCCATGTCACCCAAAAACTAATCCAACACGCCCAAAATCCCTTGGCTTGGCCGTGTCTCACATTGCTTTTGGCCGTGTCTCCCAAAACACAAACCCTAATATGCACAACTCTCCTCCAATTGCACTCAAACTCATCAAACACCATATAACATGTTTCAAATGAATGGAATCAATGTTCTAAACACAAATTCTACATGTTTAACACAATATTCCTTATTAAAACACATCAACCAAAACATTTAAACACATACCAAACACACCAAATCACCAACTCAACAATTCACAATACACCTTAGCCACAACTTCAAAATTAATAAAAGAAAACAAGAAATTACTTACTTTAAATGAAGAATTTCCACAAATTTCTAACCAACACCCTTGATTCCTTCTTCAATTTACTTCTTGCCTCAAGAACACCTCCCTTTCTCTTTGCTATTTGGAGAGCCGGCCACTTCAAGAAAGAAAGAAGAAAAATGCACAAGTCAAACACCTTTTCTTCTTTTAATCTCCACCATGCATTTCATTTCAAGCAATTACTCATATACCCCTCAGCACTTAACTTAGCTTTTGTCTCTTATAAACCCAATTAAGTAATTTCACATGCCATATAAAAATCTCCTCTTGCATTGACTCTCTCTCTCTTTGACCATTTTATATGTTATATATATCACCATATACACAACATATAAACTTGTCTCTAAACCCTATTTCTTCCCAAAACACATATACATATACTTTTCTTTTCTCAATTTAAACCAACAACAACACAACAACAACAACAACAACAACAACAACAACATACAAAACTTCTAGGGCATGCATAGGGATATTACATGAATGATACTTACAGTTATTCCATCGACTCACAGACCGAGGTGATTAGCAGAAGTGTTCTCATTGATTTCTTTCAGATGCCTGTTTAGGTCTTGCACTAGAATGGCAGAAGGCTTCACTTTTATGGCTTTTATCTTTAAGAAATTGAAAATATGAATAATGGAGGCCCCAAACAGCAGAGATACATCCATTTTAAATTATGATTCAGCATGTCGGTTGGTAGCTTCTTCATGACCTTGCCAGTAATCATTTCCCTTGCCCAATGCGTCCTTTGGAGGTTCAATGATTTGACATACTTCCCTTAACTTAAAGGCTTCCTAATTTTCTTCCTAAATTTAAATTTTTTTTTTTGAATTTTCAATTTTTGAATTTTGATTTTGAAATCAAATGTTGGCTTTGCCAAATCAATGTCAATGTACCTCAAGACTTGATTTTTCCAAATTAACATATCTATAATATGACACCCCTAGTTACCATACTAAACTCGGGAATTATTTCTATTTAAGCAAGACCTATTGCACTTCAGATAGGCACATACACATTACTTAGCCAAAGGTCTCATTGAGTTTAAATATTTTCTATCTCATATGCATGCTTATTCAAACTATCTTCACTAATAGACTCTACTTACCAAGAGAGATCAATAGGTCTTTAATAGGCTTGAAATGGGGTCTATAAGGGATACGGGTTAAATGAAAGTCATTTTGAGATTGGGGCTAATGTGACACAATGGAATAACCTTCACACTATAAACTGCTTATTGGAACTTTAGGCAATTGGGAGCAATCTTGTTAGAATCCAAATTCCTTCTATCTTCTTGGCATTAATCTGGATCTTGATTAGGATAGTCTTTGCCCTTGCAAAAATTTTGGTACTCAAACTCATTTCTTTTCTTCTTCTCCCTTTTCTTTCTTTTTATTTTTCTTTCCCTTTATTTGAGCATTTTATTATTTTGTCCTTCTTCCTTGTAGGACTGCCAAGTACAGAACTTTCAAAAACTGGGAAACCTTTCTCCTTTTTCTCTGATTTTGATTGAATCTTTGGTTGGGTTGGACCAATTCAAGTCAAACTTTCCTTATAAACCAAATGGAAGCCTTTTAGGTAAAAGAGAACTCAGTTGGCTTTCTGAACCGCCTTTTTAGGTTTTATCTTCTCTCTTTTTTTTTTCTTTGTTTTTTTCTTGTCTTTTTTTCCTCTTTTTTCTTTTTGTTTTTTTCTTCTCTTTTTTTCTCCTTTTTTTGTTCTAGCTCTAAATGAGTTGTCTTGTTTGTACTAACTTAGATTTCTAATAATGGATGAGTGGAGTGGTATAAATCTTCTTTAATAGGGATAAATAATTTGTTACTCTGATGCTGTCTTGATATATTGGAGAAATTAGGAAAACTTCAACTACCCTATGGTCTTAAAAACATCAACTACCCTTATGGCCTTGGCTATGCATTCCTTTCTTTGATCTTCTTGCCTCTTCACCTTAGTTATCATAAGACTTGTCAAAAGTACCACAACAGCTTAGGGTAGGTTGTTGATATTATATGCCAATGAAAAGAAAGCTAAAATTTTATGAAGGCTCAAAGGGACAACTAGGGATTGATATTTAATTGGGTGGTTACTAGTTGTTGGCTCTTCAAGCAATGCCTAGATCATCTCTCTCTTAAATAAGCAAAGTTCAATTTTGCCTCGAAAGTTTGTCATAGCATATTCTAAGACTGACTAGGACCTAGACAAAGGTAATTATGCAGGAGCCCTCTCTAAGTAAGCATACACAACTCAATGCTATAAAGCAATTCCCTTATCTAGTAAAGTCATTCGAATCATGATACATAGATATATTAATTCATGAATTATCAAGCTAGATTCCTCATTGGTTGAGCACTAAAATGAACAAAGACCAACAAAAATTTTGATGAAAGTAATTTATTCAAACAAATTTAAACTTGAAAAACAAGATTGTTCCAATTAAATATTAAAGAAAGTAAAATTGAAAAGCAACTTTCAAGCTAAGGAAAGTTTGTTGAGTTTAAGTTTCTTTTCCTTTCACATCTTCAACATTCCCATCTTGAAAAGATGATAAAACAAAATCTTCTTCCAATCCTTTTCCCACCATGAAGATTGCTGGTGGTGGTACTCTTCCAAATTTAGGCAAAGGTTTGTTCTTGGCATTGGGCTTATCCGGCTCGGGTAGCTTACCACTGTCAATTAAATCTTGGATCTCATGCCTTAGACGAGCACATTTATCTGTTTCATGCCCTTGCATTTGATGAAATTGACAGAAGGCCTCGGCATTGAAGTTTGGTGGTAGTGGATTATGTAACAGTCGAGGAGCTAACAGTTGTAACAACCCTTTCATTTATAGCTTGCTAAAAACCCAAGATAGAGATTTCCCCAATTCTGAGAATTGTCTTTTATTTCCTTGACCAGTTGCATTAACATCAACTTGTTTTTGCGTGCTTTGATTGCTAGGCTAATATTTCCCTTTCTCACTCCTTCTTATTGAAAAGCGATTTTTCTCCCTTTCCCACTCTTTAATTTGTAGACCAGCTTGGAGAAGATCTTTGAAGTCACGGATGAGTGTATGAGATGTTCTTTCATGGAGATTGGGCAGGATGCCTCTCATGATCATCCTTATTTGATCAGATTCATCGGGCCTTTTCTTGAGCAAAGCAGCCTTATTTCTCCATCTTTTCACATAGTCCACAAAATTCTCATTTGGTCTTTGTCTAATGGACTCAACTTCCATTAAGGTAACTTCCAACTCGACATTATATCCATATTGCTAGATGAAGGCCTTGTATAGAAAATCCCAATTCTTTTGCGTTCCATCATCTAATGTATTGAACCAATTTTGGACAACAGGGTCTAATGAGAGCATAAAGTACCTTAGAGTTTGAGCATTAGTAGCTCGGGCAGACTGCATAGCAGTGATATACTGCTTCACATGGAGATGAGGATTTTTGGTTCCATCAAACTTAGCAAAAGATGGCATTTTGAACTTGTACGGAACTTATTCATCTAGCTCAAATAATTTGTCAACTTCGGACATTTCTTCGGTTTTCAATTTCTTCTCAAATTTCTTTTCTAAATCAGCAATCATCTTTTCAACATCAGAAGCTTCGATTTTCTCCATAGCTGATCTTTCAACAATCTTTGGTTCTTTCTTCTTATCTTGAGGATCTTGGTAGTATTGAGCCCAATCATCATCATCATCAATGATCACCTTTTCATTTGGTTCTTCATGGTCTCAGCTAGGGCCTCTTTTATTTCTTCCATCTTGGCATTGAGGGCATCATCCACCATTCATTGAATTTGTTCGGGATCCATTGCTCTTGGTGAAAAAGAGATTGAGTCATTGCTAGATTCTTCATTTTCGGCATAGGTCAGACTGTCGTAAGCTTTTGAACTGTCGTAATCTAGGGCTGTGAGCCAGAAAGGATCAATGATATGAGATGCAAATGTATGCATGTATGCGTGTATGCACAAATAATTAACAAACAAGGATAAATAAGATGTTCCTTCCAACCATATCACATCCACACATGAATGGCGAGTCTCTTTTCCTAGGTAATATGGTTAACAAAAAACCAACATGGGGCATCTTGTTTTCGAATATTTTCCTCGGACGTTTCAACCAATAGTTATATTTTCAAAAATGGAAATCAACTCATAATAATTCATATTAATTGGGTTTTAATCCATTTAGCCAACTAATGTAGCTTTTATGTTATATTGGATTAAAACTAAATTAAGAGGTTTATTATAAATAGAGTTCTCACTTGAAAAAGTAACTAATGATTCATGCCATAAACAAGCCCATAATTAATTATTCTTAGTATAAACTAGGCTCACAATTGATTTTTGGTATTTCGTAATTGACCTAAATATTTTGCAAGCTCTTTGTAAGAAAAGGTTGGATAAAAATAAATTTATTTCTAAGCCATTGCAAAAAGATTTTAGAAAAAATGGATTTTGGGTTTAGTATTTGGGTCATGAGTAAAAGAATTTTTGATTTGTTTTTAGAAACGTTTTATACCCAAAGATCATCTTGAAATGTTTTGAAGATAGCTTTGGTCTTTTGGATTTTAAAGAAAAATTTATTTGAGCTTGCAAATGTACTTAGGTCATATTAGAAAAAGAATAAACCAAATAAGCCATGATTTAAGCTAAGATAAATTAACCAAAGTCAAACAACATGCATTTGGGGTAAAACCTAAGGAAAGTAACTAGGCCAATTACATGAGCTTTAGTTTTTGGGTTAAAAGGCTTAGATTCCCATAGCAAGTATATACCAAATGGTACGAGGCTATGAGTGGTTATGCCATGCTCAATCTCCATACCTTGAGTGAAAGTATGGTATCCCTTACATAACACAACATGGGTAACACGAGCGTCTTAACTCACGCACACGATGTAATCTAATATGATGCAATGGATAATATCATTATAAGAAAGAATAGAATAATATAAATACCAACGAAATCAACTTCTCTTATCCCCAGTGGAGTCACCACTGTGAGCGGGATTTTCACCCCCACTCCAGGTGGACTAGTTCTTGCGACTTCGGCACTGTTTAGGCTCGGGATCTTAGAGAGCACGGACTTAAGTCCGGAGAAAATGGAGTCGCCAATCAGATAGGCCGAGAAAAAGAAAGGGATGGATGACTCAATTCCTAAGGAATCCCCAACCCCCTAATGGGTTCGGAAAGTTGAGTGAGTGTGGGGAAGGTGAGAAATGGCCCAGCACCCCCCACAAAGTCCGGTTCATTAGAACCGGCCTCCTTTGCAGGTCTTAATATTATAAAATTCTTAAATAAAATAATATTATCCATATTACACACAACAATTAAAATAAAGCAACGTTATAATAAAATCAAAGCAATATCCAAACAAAGCAAATAAATGGACACCCATCCGAGGATGGAAATATGTCCTTACATCATCCATGTCTAAACTAAATAGGACACCCACCAAAAGGTGGAAACATGTCCTTTACATTGGTCCAAAATATAAAAGCAATTTAAATTATATAAAATTTAACTAATGAGGTACCCACAAAGTGGAAACATACCTCTTACAATTTTAATACTAAAACAAATAAATAATAATCATAATAATAAAGAAAATATCCATCCATGATAAATTAAATAAATCAAGTATTGAAATTACATAAATCAACCATCAAAAAATATAATAAACTATAGAATCAAATCTAAAATTAAATAAAGCAATGAATATATAATTTAGGGTTTTAAAGAATTATCAATTGAATTTAGGGTTTCGGAACTTAGGGCTTTAGAAAGTAAAGTTTAATAATTAGGGTTTTGAAATTAGGATTCTTAGGGTTTTTGAAACTAGGGTTTTGGAAACTAGGGTTTTGGAATTATGATTTAAAATTAGGGTTTTGGAATTAGGGTTTTGGATAGTTAAGGTTTTTGGAATTAGGGTTTTGGATAGTTAGGGTTTTTGGGATTAGGGTTTTGGATAGTTAGGGTTTTTGGATTTGACTTACTGCCTAAAAAAAAATATAATTTTGGATTTGGAAAAATAAATTAAGGTTTTGGAAAAATAATCAATATTTTGGAGTTTAATAATGAAATGGTTTAGGCTTTTGGATAAAAATAGTTTGAGGTTTTGAGTTTTAATGAAATAACATACGGTTCTTAAAGTTAAAGTAAACAAGATAGATTTTAACTATTAAATAGTTTTATGTTTTATGAAATATGCTAGTGGGGTTACGAATACCAATTGATCAATGTGATAATTAAAGCAAAAGATTAAGGTTATTAAAACAAAAACAAATTTACTGCATGTTCAAAGATCAAGGTACTGTGTGTTCAAAGATCAAGTTAATGCATGCATGTTCTTATTAATCAAAGAAACAAAACTACTGTAAACATAAATAATTCATGATTCAAGATCAAACCTCCGCTCGTTGGTTCCTCCATAATTAACTTCTAGATGAACAATGAACAAAGACAGCGTTGCTGTCTTTGATGGATTAATGACTGATGAATGATTACTGCTAACCTTTTCTGTTTGTTGTCGTCTCTCTTTAATGTTCCTTGCTATCTTGTTAATGTTCCTTGTCGTCCCCTCTTAATATTTTTCTCTTGTTAATGTTTTCTCTTCTCTTTCTGTATTCTAAAATGTTAATATTTATATCCGAACCTCACTCAGAATCCTTAACCTAATATAAATCAGTCCCTAAAATGAATTCTAGTTGAATTAGGAAACTTATCCAACCTCATGTTGACTTGGTTACCCTAGGTCGACATGAGACCAACCTCATGTCGACCTTGGGCTGCCCAGGTCGACATGAGGCATGCTCATGTCGACCTTGGGCTGCCAAGGTCGACATGAAGCATGCTCATGTCGACCTAGCCTGCCAAGGTTTACATGAAGCATGCTCATGTCGACCTAGCTTGCCCAGGTCGACATGAGTCTAACCTCATATCGATCTGGGCTGCCTCATGTCTCGGCCCCACTCAAATTATTCTGGCCTTTTTTAACTTATGGACCAAAAAGTTTTAATTTGGTCCAATTCCACTTGATTTTAGGGTTTTACAATTGAATTTATGCCTCTTTAATCCGAACCAACTGACTTTAAAAATTATAAACTAGGTTTAAATATTTAAAGTCAGATCAAATTTATTTTGGCATCTTTAATTAGGACTGTATCAAATTGGGGTAAAAAATTAAAGGTCTACAGTGACTACTATGCCTTTAGGTGTTCCAGCTCTGATGCTTCCAATAAGTTGATAAGCTTCCCTGGGTCTCTGCTCTATCCATAGAGATCCATATGTGAATCTATGATGCTCTGAACATAAGCTTGTAAAGCTTCCTTTATCTTCTTGGCTCTTTGTCTTGTGATTGGTCCACTAGGAATCTTCAAGCTTTGTGATTCAAGGATTCCATCCATGGGCTCCATAGCCATGCTTGCATCATTCCCTCCCTTCTTAAAAGGATTCATCCTCAAATCTGAATCCAATTCAAAAGGAGATAGGTCAAAAACATTAAAATTAACATATATATGAGACTCACTATGAAGGTCTATCTTATAGGCATTGTCATTTATCTTCTCTAGAACTTGGAATGGTCTGTTGCCTTTTGGATCAAGATTAGATTTCCTATGGTTAGGAAACCTTCCTTCCTCATATTTACTCACACCCAAACTCGTGGTTCAAAGATCATGGCTTTCCTCCCTTTATTAGTGTGGCATGTATAGTGTTTATTCCTCTTTTCAATGTGAAGCCTTGCTTTTTCATGTATAGTTCTAACTAGATTAGCCTTCTTTTCTCTATGTGTACTCACAAGCTTATTCAAAGATAAAGGCAACAAATCCAATGGAGTAAGTGGGTTAAAACCATAAACAATTTCAAAAGGTGAAAACCTTATAGAAGAATGCATGCTTCTATTGTATGCAAAATCATCTAACGGTAATTAATCTTCTCAAGCTTTTAAATTCTTGCCCACAACATCTCTTAACAAGGCCCCTAAGGTCCTATTGACTACCTCAGTTTGCCTATCAGTTTGTGAGTAATAAGTGGTAGAAAACAATAATTTAGTTCCCAATTTTCCCCGTAAAACTATCCAAAAATGGCTCAAAAATTTAACATCCCTATATGAGACTATTGTTTTAGGTATACCATGCAAACACACTACATACCTAAAGAATAACTCAACAATGTGAATAGCATCATTAGTTGCATGACATGCAATAAAAGGGGCCATCTTACTAAATCTATCAACAATTATGAAGATGTTATCTTTTCCTTTCTTAGTCTTAGGTAAACCCATCACAATGTCCATTGAAAAAATCAACCCATAGTGTGGTAGGTACAGATGAAGGTGTGTACAAATGATAAGGCAAAACCTTAGACTTAGCTTGTCTACATGTAAGAGATCTAGAACAACATCTTTTTACAACCTTTCTCATGTTTGGCTAGTAAAAATGCTCCTGCAAAATTTTTAAGGTTTTAGTCACCCTAAAGTGTCTCATCAATCCTCCACTATCGATTCTTTCACCAGTAATTCCCTCAATGAACACTTAGGTATGCAAAGTTTCTTTTCTTTCATTAAAAATCCTTCATGTCTATAATATTTTTGAAATGCAACCTTTTCACTTGCATCATAGACATTAGAAAAATTAGAATCTTTGGCATATAAATCTTTGACGTGTTCAAACCATATGGATTTAGAAGTTAAGGTAGAGATAAGAGTGTACCTTCTAGATAAAGCATCTGCTACAACATTCTCCTTACCTTGTTTGTATTATATCACATATGGAAAAGTTTCAATAAACTTAACCCATTGTGCATGCCTTTTGTTAAACTTTCCTTGCCCCTTCAAATGCTTGAGCGACTCATGGTCAGTATGGATCACAAACTCCTTGGATAGTAAATAGTGTTGCCACACATCCAATGCTCTCGCCAAAGCATGTAACTCCTTATCATAAGTGGAGTAATTAAGTTGTGCTCCATTTAACTTCTCACTGAAATATGCAACTGGTCGCTTTTCCTGCAATAAAACAACAATAATTCTACTCCAGAGGCATGACCTTCAATCTCAAAAGTCTTATTAAAGTCAAGCAAACTTAAAATAGGTGAAAAACACAATTTATCTTTAAACAACTAAAGTGAGTCCTCCTGAATTTTAGTCCATTTGAAACCTACATCTTTCTTAACTATGTTAGTTAAAGGAGCAGCAATAGTGCTAAAGTCTTTAACAAATCTTCTATAGAAACTAGCTATTCCATGGAAACTTCTAACATCAATAATTAAAGTAGGTCTAGGTCATTCTTTAATAACTTTAATCTTCTTCTCATCAATAGAAAGTCCATCTTTACTGATAATAAATTTTAAGAAAACAAGTTGATCACTACAAAAATTGCCATATAGTTTCTCTTCTCTAAGAACTCTTAAAACAACCCTAATGTGCTCATCCATGGTTATGCTATAAATTAGTGTGTCATTAAAATAAATAATAAAATTTCCAAGAAACACATGCAAAACATGGTTCATGAAGTCTCATGAAGGTACTTTGTGCATTTGTTAACCCAAATGGCATGACCAACCACTAATACAACCCATATTTAGTTTTAAATTCAGTTTTCCATTCATCCCCGGGTTGCATCCTAATTTAGTGGTAACCACTTTTAAGATCAATTTTAGTAAAAATGCATGCACCATTCAACTCATCAAGGATATCATCAATTTTGGAATTGGATGTTTATACTTTATAGTGGTTTTATTTATAGCTTTGTAGTCGACAGATCTCTAAGTCTCATCTTTCTTAAGTACAAGCAAACACAGGTACAACACATGCACTCAAACTCTCTCGAACATGCCTTTTCCATCAACTCCCCCGCTTACCTTTGTAGCTCTTTACTCTCCTCTGAGTTTCTCCTATAAGCTAGTCTATTTGGAATTAAAGCTCTAGGTATGAGGTCAATTTTATGCTATATACCTCTAAATGGTGAAATTCCTTCTGGCATTTCTTTAAGAAATACATCCTCAAATTCCTGAAATAAAGAAACCATAGCACTAGGCAAAGAATCAAGGTTAGATATGTTCAGAAAATTCTCCTTGTACCAAAGTACAATAATAGATTTCTGGGCACAAAAGTTATTTTTCAGAACTCTTTCTTTTGCATAAAAACTATGCTTTCTTTTACCCTTACTTATTTCTTTTCTCTATTCCTTTCTCTCTTTCATCGAGCTCTCTCCTTTCTCACTCTTTTTCTTTTTAATCTCTCTTTCCTTTTCAATCTCCTCTTTTGTACTTTCTTTCTCTTTTTTACTTTCTTCTCTCACACTTTAGCTTTCTTTTTCTATCAACTTCCTTTGCACCTCTCCCTCATATACTTCCATCGGTATTAATGGCACAAAGGTAACTTCCTTCCATCCCTCTCAAATGTGTATTGGTTGGCAAGACCATTATGCATTACCTCCTATTGTATTTTCATGGATTTCCTAATAATAAATGTTCCACTTCCATAGGCATTGTAACATCCGTTAATTTTTCAAAAAAAAATTAAAAATTTAAATTAAATTAAATGAATTAAATAAATAATTTAAATAAAAATTGAAGGGTTAAAAGTGAGAAAATGGAATGTATATGTGATATATATACAGAATTATAGACCCTTAATTTTAACCCCAAATTGATATGGTCCTAATTAAAGGATATTAAAATAAATTTGATCCAATTTTAAAATATTTAAACCAAATTTATAATTTTTAAAAAAGTCAGTTCGGATTTAAGAAGCATAAATTTAATTGTAAAACCCGAAAATCATGTTGAATCGGCCCAAATTAAACCTTTCAGTCCAAAAGTTAAAAAAGGCAATACTAATTCGAATTAGGCTGGCCGGGGAGACATGAGCATGCCTCATGTCGATCTGGCAGCCTAAATTGACATGAGTTTGGACTTATGTCTACCTGGGCAGGCTAGGTCGACATGAGCATGCTTCATGTCGAACTTGGTAGCCCAAATCGACATTAGCATGCCTCATGTCGACCTGGGCAGCCCAGGTCGACATGAGGTTGGACTCATGTTGACCTAGGGCAACCAGGTCGACATGAGGTTGGATAAGTTTCCTAATTCAACTAGAATTCGTCTTAGGCACTGATTAATATAAGGTTAAGGATTCTAAGTGAGGTTTGGCTATAAATATTAACGTTTCAGAATTCAGAATAGAGGAGGAACATTAACAAGGAAGCAAGGAACATAAAAGAGAGATGGTAACAAATAGAGAAGATTAGTAGCAGACATTCATCAGTCATCAATCCATCAAAGATAGCAACGCTGTCTTTATTCATTGTAATCCATAAGTCAATTGCAGAGGAACCAACGAACGGAGGTTTGATTTAATTCTTTAATTTATTTGAATTCACAGTAGTTTCATCCTTGAGTAACAACTTATTTGACTGTCTAGTATATACATTCCCTTCTATAAATATCATTAGAAGTTAGAAGATTAAGAAGTTGTTTAGGTCCAATAGTTAACTTAAACCTCATAGTCTTGATTACTTGATTTAAACAAAATGATCTGAGTTTAATGTTCATATAATCACAAAACATTATCAAAACCCTAATCTAATTGCCCAGTTGATAAAAATCCTAATCTGCTTTCCAATTTCAAAAACTCTAAATTGTTTTATTAATTCCTAAAACCCTAATTGTTTTCTTAATTCCTAAAACCCTAATTGTTTTCTTAATTTTTTAAAACCTATATTATTTTATTAATTCCTAAAACCTTAATTGTTTTTATAATTTTCTAAAACTTTAAATCGGTTTATTAATTCCAAAAACCCTAATTGTCTTCTTAATTTTCCAAAACCCTAGATTTTTTTCTAAATTCCAAACCAAAATTTATAAAATCTATTTTCAAAATTAAAAACACCAAAGCCTTAATCAAATTCTAAAATGTCAGAATCCTTTAATTCCAGAAAACCTAAAACCCTAACTCTAGTTGCTTAATTTCCAAACTTAGACCCAAACCCTAATTCCAATAACTTAATTCCTAAACCCTAATTTCATAGAAACCTTAAAATTTCTTAAACCCTAAATTTCATAATCCCAGCAACCTCAAAAAAAAAACCCTAAACCCTAAATGATGAAACCTCAATCTAAAACCCTACGATCCAAAACCCTAAGTTCCAAAAACCCTATTCTAAGATACAAATTTTAAATTTATAAATTTATTTAATTTTAGATTTGATTATGTAGTTTATTATATGTTTTGGTGGTTGATTTATTTAATTTCAAAGCTTGATTTACTTTATTTGATTTATTTGATTTACCATGGATGGATATTTTCTTTATTATTATGATTATTATTTGTTTAAAATTGTAAGAGGTATGTTTCCACTTTATGGGTACCTCATTAATTAATTTCTATGTAATTTAAATTGCTTTCATATTTTGGACTAATGTAAAAGACATGTTTCCACCTTTTGGTGGGTGTCCTATTTAGTTTAGACATTAACGATGTAAGGACATATTTCCATCCTCGGATGGGTGTCTATTTATTTGCTTTGTTTGGACATTGCTTCGATTTTAATATAATGATGCTTTATTTAAATTGTTACATGTAATATGGATAATATTGTCATATTTGAGAATTTTATAATATTAAGACTTGCAAAGGAGGCCGGTTCCAATGAACTGGGTGTTGTGCGGGTTCTGGGCCATTTCTCACCTTCCTCACACGTACCCAACTTTTCGAATCCATTATGGGGTTAGGGATTCCTTAGGAATCGAGTCATCCACCCCTTTATTTTTCCATGCCCGTCCGGGTGGCAACTTCATTTTCTCTTGGCTTAGGTCCGTGTTCTCTAAGGCCCCGAGCCTAAATAGTGCCGAAGTCGCAAGAACCATTCTAACGGGAGTAGGGGAAAAAATCCCCACTCATAGTGGTGGTTCCATTGGGGATAAGAGAAGTTGATTTCCTTGGTCTTTTTATTAGATTCGAAAATATTATCTATTGCATCATATTAGATTGCATCGTGTGCGTGAGTTAAGACGCCTGTGTTACCCGTGTTGTGTTATGTAAGGGATACCATACTTTCACTCAAGGTATGGAGATCGAGCATGGCATAACCTTTCATAGCCTCGTACCATTTGGTATATACTTGCTATGGGAACCTAAGCCTTTTAACCCAAAGACTAAAGCTCATGTAATTGGCCTAGTTACTTTCTTTAGGTTTTACCCTAAATGCTTGTTGTTTGACTATGGTTAATTTGTCTTGGCTTAAATCATTGCTTATTTAGTTTGTTCTTTTTCTAATATGACCTAAGTACATTGTAAGCTCAAAATAAATTTTTTCTTTAAAGTCCAAAAGACCAAAGCTATTTTTAAAACTTTTCAAGATGGTCTTTGGACATAAAACTTTTCTAAAAATAAATCAAAAATTCTTTTCTCACGACTCAAATATGAAGCCCAAAATCCATTTTTTTCTAAAATCTTTTTACAATGGGCTTAGAAAAAAAATTATTTTCATCCAACCTTTAAAAAGCTTATAAATATTTAGGTCAATTATGAAATACTAAAAATCAATTGTGAGCCTAGTTTATACTAAGAATAATTAATCATGGGCTTGTTTTTGGCATGAATCATTAGTTACTTTTTCAAGTGAGAAATCTATTTATAATAAACCTCTTAATTTAGTTTTGATCCAATATAGCATAAAAGTTACTTTAGTTGGTTGAATGGATTAAAGCCTAATTAATGGGAATTATCATGAATTGAATGAATTGATTTTCATTTTTGAAAATATAACTATTGGTTGAAACGTCCGAGGGAATTATTTGAAAAACAAGATACCCCATATTGGTATTTAGCTAACCATATTACCTAGGAAAAGAGACTCACCATTAGTGTGTGGAAGTTATAAGGTTGGAAGGAACATCCTGATTATCATTCTTTGTCTATTGTTTGTACATACATGCATACATTTGCATCTCATATCTTTGATCCTCTCTGGCTCACAGCCCTGGATTACGATAGTTCAAAAGCTTACGACAAGTAGACCTATGCCGGAGATGAAGAATTTAGCAACAACTCAATCACTTGCTCACCAAAAGCAATGGAGCCCAAATAAATTCAAAGAGTAGTGGACGACGCCCTCAATGCCAATATGGAAGAAATAAAAGAGGCCATGGCTGATACATTGAAGAATCAATTAGCTGCAATTTTAGGGAACAATGCTGAAGTATCTGCTAGCTCTAAGAAGCCAAAGGACAAGGAAGGCTTAAGTTGTTGAAGTGGCTTTTGATGATGACAAGGTAGTCCTTGATAATGATGATGACTGGGCTCAATACTTCCAAGATCCTCAAGATAAAAAGGAGTCAAAGATTATCGAGAGGGCAACTATTGAAATGACCGAGATGTTTGATGTTGAGAACATGATTGCTGATTTAGAAAAGAAATTTGAGAAGAAACTAAAAACCGAAGAAATTTTTGAAGTTTACAAATTATTTGAGCTAGATGAAGAAGTTCCGTACAAATTTAAGATGCCATCCTTTGCAAAGTTTGATGGAATCAGAAATCCTCACCTCCATGTGAAGCAGTACATCACTGCTATGAAGTCTTCCCGAGCTACTAAGGCTCAAACTCTGAGGTATTTCATGCTCTCATTAGACCCTGTTGTCCAAAATTGGTTCAACACTTTAGAAGAAAGTACTCAAAAATATTGGGACATGTTGTACAAGGCTTTCATTCAGCAATATGGGTACAATGTCGAGCTGGAAGTTACCTTAATGGAAGTTGAGTCCATTAGACAAAGGCTAAATGAGAATTTTGTGGACTATGTGAAAAGTTGGAGAAATAAGGCTGCTTTGCTCAAGAAGAGGCCTGTTGAATCTGATCAAATAAGGATGATTGTGAGAGGGGTGTTTCCTTATCTTCGTGAAAGGATGTCTCATATACTCATCCGTAATTTCAAAGATTTTCTCCAAGCTGGTCTGCAAATTAAAGAATGGGAAAGGGAGAAGAACGGCTTTTCGGTAAGAAGGTATAAGAAAAGGAATTATCAGCCTAGCAATTAAAGCACGCAAAAAGAAGTTGATGTTAATGTGACTGGTCAAGGAAATAAAAGACAATTCTCAGAATTGGGAAAACCTCTATCTTGGGTTTTCAGCAAGTTACAGAAGAAAGGGTTGAATCAACCGTTGGCTCCTAGACCGCTACATAATCCCCTGCCACCAAACTTCAATGCCGAGGCCTTCTGTCAATTTCATCAAATGCAAGGGCATGAAATAGATAAATGTGCTCTTCTAAAGCATGAGATCCAAGATCTAATCGATAGGAGAAAGCTACCGGAGCCGGACAAGCCCAATACCAAGAACAATCCTTTGCCTAAGTTTGAAAGAGTACCTTCACTGGCAACCTTCATGATGGGAAAAGGATTGGAAGAAGATTTTGCTTTATTATCCTTTCAAGATGGGAATGTTAAAGATGTGAAAGGAAAAGAAGCTTAACTCAACAAACTTTCCTTAGCTTGAATGTTACTTTTTAATTTTTCTTTCTTTAAATATTTAATTGGAATAATCTTATTTTTCAAATTTAAATTTATTTGAATAAATTACTTTCATCAAAATTTTATTGGACTTTGTTCATTTTGGTGCTCAACCAATGAGGAATCTAGCTTGATGATTTATTAATTAATATATTTTTGCATCATAACTCGAAAGACTTTCCTAGGTGAGGGAATTACTCTATAACATTGAGTTGTGTATGCTTACATAGAAAGGGTTCCTGCATAATTACCTTTGTCTAGGTCCTAGTCAGTCTTAGAACATGCTTTGACAAATTTTCGAGGCAAAATTTAACTCTTCTTATTTAAGAGAGAAATAATCTAGGCATTGTTTAGTTAGCCAACAACTAGTATCCACCCAATTAGATATCAATCCCTAGTTTTCCATTTGAGCCTTCATGAAATTTTAGCTTTCTTTTCATTGGCATATAACCCCAACAACCTACCCTGAGCTATTGTGATACTTTTAATAAGTATTATGATCACTAAGGCGAAGAGGGAAGAAGATCAAAGAATGGAATGCATAGCTAAGACTGTAAGGATAGTTGATGTTATCAAGACCATAAGGGTAGTTGAAGTTCTCCTAATATCTCCAATCTATCAAGATAACATCAAAGTAACAAATGATTTATCCCTATTGAAGGAGATTTATGCCACTCCACTCATCCATTATTAGAAACCCAAGTTGGTACAAACAAGACAACTCTTTTGGAGCTAGAACAAAAAAAAACTAAAAAGAAAAGACAAAAAAAAAGAAAAGAAAAAAGGCAAAAAAAGAAAAAAAAAAGAAAAAAAGAAAAAAAATAAAACCTAAAAAGGCGGTTCAGAAAGCCAGTTGAGTTCATCCATTTGGTTTATAAGGACAGTTTGACTTCAATTGGTCTAACCCAACCAAAGATTCAATCAAAATTGGAGAAAAAGGAGAAAGACCATCCAGTTCTTGAAAGTTCTATACTTGACAGTCCTACAAGGAAGAAAGACAAAATGATAAATTGCTTAAAGAAAGGGAAGAGTAAGAAAAATAAAAAGAAAGAATAAGAAAAATAAAAAGAAAGAAAAGGGAGAAGAAGAAAAGAAACAAATTTGGGTACCAAACTTTTTGCAAGGGCAAAGACTGTCCTAAATCAAGATCCAGATTAATGCCAAAAAGATAGAAGGAATTTGGAGTCTAGCAAGATTGCTCCCAGATGCCTTAAATTCAAATAAGAAATTTTTAGTGTAAGGGTTTGTCCATAGTATCACAATGGCTCCAACTTACAAATGGCCTTCATTTAACCCATGTCCCTTATAGACCCCATTTCAAGCCTATCAAAGACCTATTGATCTCTCTTGGTAGGTAGAATCTATTAGTGGAGATAGTTTGAATAAGCATGCATATGAGATAGACCATATTTAAACTCAATGAGTCCTTTGGCCATGTAATGTGTATGTGCCTATCCGAAGTGCAATAATTCTTGCTTAAATAGAAATGATTCCTGAGTTTAGTACGGTAACTAGGGTTGTCATGTTATAGATATGTTAATTTTGAAAATCAAGTCCTGAGGTAAATTAACATTAATTTGGCAAAGCCAACATTTGATTTCAAAACATTATTATTACAAAGCCTTCAACTTAAGGGGAGTATGTTGAACCATTAAACCTCAAAGGACACATTGGTCAAAGTAAATGATTATTGGTAAGGTTATGAAGAAGCTACCAACTGACATACTGAATCATAATTTGAAATGGATGTATCTCTACTGCTTGAGGCCTCCATTATTCATGTTTTTAATATCTCAAAGATAAAAGCCATAAAAGTGAAGCCTTCTGCCATTCAAAAAGGAAGACCTGAAAGGGAATCTGAAAGAAATCTGTGAGAACATTTCAGCTGATAATCTGAGTCTGTGAGTTGATGGAAGCACTGTAAGTATTATCCATGCATATCATGCATACATGGGCATATCACATCGCACTTTCTTGTCTTGTGTTGTCTATTCTTTGTCAAAGTGAACAACAAACACCTGTGAAGTAAAGAATCAAAAGAAGATATTGAATCAAGGGGGCATGGAAAGCCTATTGCTTGAGGAAGCTCTAGTCATTTCACCAAACAAAGAAGAGATGCATGCTTATGCAAAGAACAAGACAAAATACATTCATCAATCAGAGCTTGCATGAGAAAAATTATTGGTTTGAGCCTACACAGGGGTCAAAGTTTCTCCATTTTAATTTTTGAGTTTATACGTATACAAAATATTTTTAAACTCACTTTCAAATATAGTTTAGGATCGAGTATCCAAATCCAGTTTAGAATTGAGTATCCAAACCCAGTTTAGGATCGAGTATCCAAACCCAGTTTAGGATCGAGTATCCAAATCTAGTTTAGGATCAAGCATCCAAACCCAGTTCAGGATTGAGTATCCAAATCTTGTTAGGATCACGTATCCAAGTCCAGTTTAGGATTGAGTATCCAAATCCAGTTTAGGATCGAGTATCCAAATTCAATTTAGGATCGAGTATCCAAATCCAATTTAGGATCAAGCATCCAAATCTAGTTTCATGTCGAGTACCCAAATCAAATCCAAGTATCCATCCTCATCTGCTCAAAGTCATGTTGCTTTTCACTATCTTCTATTGAAAGTCTCAGATCGCTCAAGCAGGGGGCAAACTGTAGACCCTTATTGACCGCAATTTGATATGGTCCTAATTAAGGATATTAAAATAAATTTGATCCAACTTTAAAATATTTAAACCTAATTTATAATTTTTAAAGAAGTCAGTTCAGATTTAAGATGCATAAATTTAATTGTAAAACCCTAAAATCAAGTTGAATCAGCCCAAATTAAACTTTTCGGTCCAAAATTTTAAAAAAGGAAATACTAATTCAAATTATGCCGGTCGGGGAGACATGAGCATGCCTCATGTCGATCTGGCAGCCCAAATCGACATGAGAATGGACTCATGTCGACCTGGGCAGGCTAGGTCAGCATGAGCATGGTTCATGTTGACCTTGGCAGGCTAGGTCCAAGGTCAACATGAGCATGCTTCATGTTGATTTTGGTAGCCCAGATCGACATGAGCATGCCTCATGTTGACCTGGTAGCCCAGGTCGACATGAGTTTATACTCATGTTGACCTAGGGCAACTAGGCCGACATAAGGTTGGTTAAGTTTCCTAATTCAGCTAGATTTCATCTTAGGGACTGATCAATATTAGGTTAAGGATTCTGAGTGAGGTTTGGCTATAAATATTAATATTTTAGAATTCAGAATAGAGAAGGAGGAACATTAACAAGGAAGCAAGGAACATAAAAGAGAGACGGTATCAAACAAAGAAGTTTAGCAGGAGACATTCATCAATCATCAATCATCAATCCAACAAAGATAGCAACGCTGTCATTGTTCATTGTTCATCCAAAAGTCAATTGTGGAGGAACCAACAAACGGATGTTTGATTTAATTCTTTAAGTTATTTGAATTCACAGTAGTTTCATCCTTGAGTTACAACTTATTTGACTGTCCAGTATATACATTCCCTTCTATAAATATCATTAGAAGTTTGAAGATTAAGAAGTTGTTTAGGTCCAGTAGTTAACTTAAACATCGTAGTCTTGATTACTTGATTTAAACAACATGATCCGAGTTTAATGTTCATATAATCACAAAGCACTATCGAAACCCTAATCTAACTGCCCAGTTGCTAAAAACCCTAATCTGGTTTCCAATTTCAAAAAGTCTAAATTGTTTTATTAATTCCTAAAATCTAATTATTTTCTTAATTCTTAAAACCCTAATTGTTTTCTTAATTTTTCAAAACCTATATTAGTTTATTAATTCCCAAAACCTTAATTGTTTTCATAATTTTCCAAAACCTTAAATCGTTTTATGAATTCCCGAAACCCTAATTGTCTTCTTAATTTTCCAAAACCCTAGAATTTTTTCTAAATTCCAAATCTAAATTTATAAAATCTATTTTCCAAATTCAAAACACCAAAGCCTTGATCAAATTCTAAAATGTCAGAGTCCTTTAATTCCAAAAAACCTAAAACTCTAACTCCATTTGCTTAATTCCCAAACTTAAACCCAAACCCTAATTCTAATAACTTAATTCCTAAACCCTAGTTTCATAGAAACCTTAAAATTTCTTAAACCCTAAATTTCATAATCCCAGCAACCTCAAAAAAAAAACCCTAAACCCTAAATGATGAAACCTCAAACGAAAACCCTACGATCCAAAACCCTAAGTTCCAAAAACCCTATTCTAAGATACAAATTCTAAATTTATAAATTTATTACTTTATTTAATTTTAGATTTGATTATGTAGTTTATTATATGTTTTGATGGTTGATTTATTTAATTTCAATGCTTGATTTGCTTAATTTGATTTATTTGATTTACCATGGATGGATATTTTCTTTATTATTATGATTATTATTTGTTTAAAATTGTAAGAGGTATGTTTCCACTTTGTGGGTACCTCATTATTTAATTTCTATGTAATTTAAATTGCTTTTATATTTTTGAGTAATGTAAAGGACATGTTTCCACCTTTTGGTGGGTATCCTATTTAGTTTAGACATGAACGATGTAAGGACATGTTTCCATCCTCGGATGGGTGTCTATTTATTTGCTTTGTTTGGACATTACTTCGATTTTAATATAATGATACTTTTATTTTAATTGTTGTATGTATTATGGATAATATTGTCATATTTAAGAATTTTATAATATTAAGACCTGCAAAGTAGGCCGGTTCCAATGAACCAGGCGTTGTGGGGGTGCTGGGCCATTTCTCAACTTTCCCACACGTACCCAATTTTCAAACCCATTAGGGGGTTAGGGATTCCTTAGGAATCAAGTCATCCACCCCTTCCTTTTTCCTTGCTCATCTGGTTGGCGACTTCATTTTCTCCAGGCTTAGGTCCGTTTTCTCTAAGGCCCTGAGCCTAAACAGTGCTGAAGTCGTAAAAACAATTCCACCGGGAGGGATAAGAGAAGTTGATTTCCTTGGTCTTTTTATTATTATATTCTTTCTTATCATGATATTATCCATTGCATCATATTAGATTACATCGTGTGCATGAGTTAGGATGCCCGTGTTACCCGTGTTATGTTATGTAAGGGATACCATACTTTCACTCAAGGTATGGAGATCGAGCATGGCATAACCACTCATAGCGTCGTACCATTTGGTATATACTTTCTACGGGAACCTAAGCCTTTTAACTCAAAGACTAAAGCTCATGTAATTGGCCTAGTTACTTTTTTTAGGTTTTACCCCAAATGCTTATTGTTTGACTCTGGTTAATTTGTCTTGGTTTAAATCATTGCTTATTTGGTTTGTTCTTTTTCTAATATGACCTAAGTACATTGTAAGTTTAAAATAAAGTTTTTCTTTAAAGTCAAAAAAGACCAAAGCAATTTTTAAAACTTTTCAAGATGGTCTTTGGACATAAAACTTTTCTAAAAACAAATCAAAAATTCTTTTCTCACAACTCAAATACGAAGCCCAAAATCCATTTTTTTCTAAAATCTTTTTACAATGGGCTTAGAAACAAAATTATTTTCATCAAACCTTTAAAAAGCTTATAAATATTTAGGTCAATTATGAAATACTAAAAATCAATTTTGCGCCTAGTTTATACTAAGAATAATTAATCTTGGGCTTGTTTTTGGCATGAATCATTAGTTACTTTTTCAAGTGAGAAATCTATTTATAATAAACCTCTTAATTTAGTTTTGATCCATTATAGCATAAAACCTACTTTAGTTTGTTGAATAGATTAAAACCTAATTAATGGAAATTATCATGAACTGATTTTCATTTTTGAAAATATAACTATTGGTTGAAACGTCCGAGGGAATTATTCAAAATACAAGATACCCCATGTTGGTATTTTGTTAACCATATTACCTAAGAAAAGAGACTCGTCATTCGTGTGTGGAAGTTATAAGGTTGAAAGGAACGTCCTGATTATCTTTCTTTGTCTATTGTTTGTGCATACATGCATACATTTGCATCTCATACCATTGATCCTCTCTGGCTCACAGCCCTGGATTATGATAGTTCAAAAGCTTATGACAATCCGACCTACGCCGGAGACGAAGAATCTAGCATCAACTCAATCACTTGCTCACCAAAAGCAATGGAGCCCTAACAAATTCAAAGAATGGTGGATGACGCCCTCAATGCCTAATTGGAAGAAATAAAAGAGGCCATGGCTGAGACCGTGAAGAATCAATTAGCTGCAATTTTAGGGAACAATGCCGAAGTATCTACTAGCACCAAGAAGCCAAAGGACAAAGGGAAGGCTAAAGTTGTTGAAGTGGCTTTTGATGATGACAAGGTAGTCCTTGATGATGATGATGACTGGGCTCAATACTTCCAAGATCCTCAAGATAAAGAGGAGCCAAAGGTTATCTAGAAGATAACTATTGAAAAGACTGAGATGTCTGATGTTGAGAAGATGATTACTGATTTAGAAAAGAAATTTGAGAAGAAACTAAAAATTAAAGAAATGTCCGAAGTTGACAAATTATTTGAGCTAGATGAATAAGTTCCATACAAATTCAAGATGCCATCCTTTGCAAAGTTTGATGGAATTGAAAATCCTCACCTCCATGTGAAGCAGTACATCACTGCTATGCAGTCTGCCCTAGCTACTAAGGCTCAAACTTTGAGGTATTTCATGCTCTCCTTGGACCTTGTTGTCCGAAATTGGTTCAACACTTTAGAAGAAAGTACTCAAAAAGATTGGGACATGTTGTACAAGGCTTTCATTCAGTAATATGGGTACAATGTTGAGCTGGAAGTTACCTTAATGGAAGTTGAGTCTTTTAGACAAAGGCCAAATGAGAATTTTATGGAATATGTGAAAAGGTGGAGAAATAAGGCTGCTTGGCTCAAGAAGAGGCCTGATGAATATGATAAAATAAGGATGATTGTGAAAGGGGTGTTGCCTAGTCTTCATGAGAGGATGTCTTATACACTCATCCGTGATTTCAAAGATCTTCTCTAAGCTGATCTACAAATTAAAGAATGGGAAAGGGAGAAGAACTGCTTTTCGGCAAGAAGGAATGAGAAAGGAAATTATCAGCCTAGCAATCAAAGCCTGCAAAAAGAAGTTGATGTTAATGCAACTGATCAAGGAAATAAAAGACAATTCTCAGAATTAGGAAAACCTCTATCTTGGGTTTTCACAAAGTTATAGAAGAAAGGGTTGTTACAGCCATTGGCTCCTCGACTGCTACATAATCCCCTGCCACCAAACTTCAATGCTGAGGTCTTCTGTCAATCTCATCAAATGCAAGGGCATGAAACCGATAAATGTGCTCGTCTGAAGCATGAGATCCAAGATCTAATCGATAGTGGTAAGCTACCGGTGCCAGACAAGCCTAATACCAAGAACAATCCTTTGCCTAAGTTTGGAAGAGTACCTCCACTGGCAACCTTCATGGTGGGAAAAGGATTGGAAGAAGATTTTGTTTTATTATCCTTTCAAGATGGGAATGTTGAAGAAGTGAAAGGAAAAGAAGCTTAACTCAACAAACTTTCCTCAGCTTGAATGTTGCTTTTCAATTTTTCTTTCTTTAAATATTTAATTGGAACAATCTTATTTTTCAAATTTAAATTTATTTCAATAAATTACTTTCATGAAAATTTTGTTGGTCTTTGTTCATTTTGGTGCTCAACCAATGAGAAATCTAGCTTGATGATTCATGAATTAATATATTTATGCATCATGACTAGAATGACTTTACTAGGTAAGGGAATTACTAAATAGCATTGAGTTGTGTATACTTACATAGAGAGGTCTCCTGCAGAATTACCTTTGTCTAGGTCCTAGTTAGTCTTAGAACATTCTTAGATGAATTTTCGAGGCGAAATTGAACTCTGCTTATTTAAGAGAGAAATGATCTAGGCATTGTTTGGTTAGCCAACTAGTATCCACCCAATTAGATATCAATCCCTAGTTGTCCCTTTGAGCCTTCATGAAATTTTAGCTTTCTTTTCATTGGCATATAACACCAACAACATACCCTAAGCTGTTGTGATACTTTTAACAAGTCTTAAGATCACTAAGGTAAAGAGGCAAGAAGATCAAAGAATGGAATGCATAGCCAAGATTGTAAGGATAGTTGATGTTATCAAGACCATAAGGGTAGTTGAAGTTCTCCTAATATATCCAATCTATCAAGATAACATCAAAGTAATAAATGATTTATCTCTGTTGAAGGAGATTTATGTCACTCCACTCATCCATTATTAGAAACCCAAGTTGGTACAAACAAGACAACTCTTTTAGAGCTAGGACTAAAAAAAAAGAAATGACAAAAAAAAAAGAAAAGAAAAAAGACAAAAAAAGAAAAAAATAAAACCCAAAAAGGCGGTTCAGAAAGCCAATTGAGTTCTTCCATTTGGTTTATAACGACAGTTTGACTTGAATTGGTCTAACCCAACCAAAGATTCAATCAAAATCGGAGAAAAAGGAGAAAGACCATCCAGTTCTTGAAAGTTCTATACTTGACAGTCCTACAAGGAAGAAGGACAAAATGATAAAATGATTAAAGAAAGGGAAGAGTAAGAAAAATAAAAAAGAAAGAATAAGAAAAATAAAAAGAAAGAAAAGGGAGAAGAAGAAAAGAAACAAATTTGGGTACCAAACTTTTTGCAAGGGTAAAGACTGTCCTGATCAAGATCCAGATTAATGCCACGAAGATAGAAGGAATTTGGAGTCTAGCAAGATTGCTCCGAGTTGCCTAAAATTCAAATAAGAAATTTTTAGTGTGAGGGTTTGTCCATAGTGTCACAATGGCTCCAACTTACAAATGGCCTTCATTTAACCCATGTCCCTTATAGACCCCATTTCAAGCCTATCAAAGACCTGTTGATCTCTCTTGGTAGGTAGAGTCTATTAGTGGAGATTGTTTGAATAAGCATGCATATGAGATAGACCATATTTAAAATCAATGAGTCCTTTGGCCAAGTAATGTGTATGTGCCTATCTGAAGTGTAACAATTCTTGCTTAAATAGAAATGATTCCCGATTTTAGTATGGTAACTAGGGTTGTCCTGTTATAGATATGTTAATTTGGAAAATCAAGTCCTGAGGTAAATTAACATTAATTTGGCAAAGCCAGCATTTGATTTCAAAAAATTATTATTACAAAGCCTTCAACTTAAGGGGAGTATGTTGATTCATTAAACCTCAAAGGACACATTGGGCAAATTAAATGATTATGTAAGGTTATGAAGAAGCTACCAACTGACATACTGAATCATAATTTGAAATGAATGTATCTCTACTGCTTGGGGCCTCCATTATTCATATTTTTAATATCTCGAAGATAAAAGCCATAAAAGTGAAGGCTTATGCTATTCTAGTGCAAGACCTGAACGGGCATTTGAAAGAAATCTATGAGAACATTTCAGCTGATAATCTCAGTCTTTGAGTTGATGGAACCACTATAAGTATTATCCATGCATATCACTTCGCACTTTCTTGTCTTGTGTTGTCTATTCTTTGTCAATGTGAATAGCAAACACCCTGTGAAGTAAAGAATCAAAAGAAGATATTGAATCATGGGGGCATGGAAAGCTTATTGCTTGAGGAAGCTCTAGTCATTTCGCAAAAGAAAGAAAAGATGCATGCTTATGCAAAGAACAAGACAAAATACAAACATCAATCAGAGCTTACATGAGAAAAATTATTGGTTTGAGCCTACACAGGGGGCAAAGTTTCTCCATTTTAAATTTTGTGTTTATGCGTATACAAAATATTTTTAAACTCACTTTCAAATATAGTTTAGGATTGAGTATCCAAACCCAGTTTAGGATCGAGTATCCAAACCCAATTTAGGATCGAGTATCCAAATCCAGTTTAGGATCGGGTATCCAAATCCAGTTTACGATGGAGTATCCAAATCTGGTTAGGATTGAGTATCCAAATCTAGTTCAGGATCGAGTATCCAAACCCAGTTCAGGATCGAGTATCCAAATCTAGTTTAGGATCGAGTATCCGAATCCAGTTTAGGATACTCATCGGGCATCCAAATCTAGTTTAGGATTAAGTATCCAAGTTTAGTTTAGGATCAATCCAAGTCCAGTTTAGGATCGAGTATCCAAATCAAGTTTAGGATCGAGTATCCAAATCCAGTTTAGGACCAAGTATCCAAATCCAGTTTAGGATCGAGTATCCAAATCTAGTTTAGGATCAAACATCCAAATCCAGTTCAGGATCAAGCATCCATATCCAGTTAGGATCGAGTATCCAAGTCCAGTTTAGGATCGAGTATCCAAATCCAGTTTAGGATCGAGTATCCAAATTCAATTTAGGATTGAGTATCCAAATCCAGTTTAGGATCGAGCATCCAAATCTAGTTTCATGTCAAGTACCCAAATCAAATCCAAGTATCCATCCTCATATGCTCAAAGTCATGTTTCCTTTCACTCTCTTCTACTAAAAGTCTCAGATCGCTCAAGTAGGGGGCAAACTGTAGACCCTTAATTTTGCCATTTTAATATGGTCCTAATTAAAGGATATTAAAATAAATTTGATCCGACTTTAAAATATTTAAATGTAATTTATAATTTTTAAAGAAGTCAGTTCATATTTTAGATGCATAAATTTAATTGTAAAACCCTAAAATCAAGTTGAATTGACCCAAATTAAACCTTTCAGTCCAAAAGTTAAAAAAGGCAATACTAATTCAAATTAGGCCGTCTGGGGAGACATGAGCATGCCTCATGTAGATCTGGCAGCCCAAATCGAAATGAGGTTGGACTCATGTGGACCTGAGCAGGCTAGGTCGACATGAGCATGCTTCATGTCGACCTTGGCAGCCCATATCAACATGAGCATGCCTAATGTTGACCTAGGCAGCTTAGGTCGACATGAGGTTGGACTCATGTCGACCTAGGGCAACTAGGTCGACATGAGGTTGGATAAGTTTTCTAATTCAACTAGATTTCGACTTAGTGACTAATTAATATTAGGTTAAGGATTCTGAGTGAGGTTTGGCTATAAATATTAACGTTTCAGAATTTAGAATAGAGGAGGAGGAACATTGACAAGGAAGCAAGGAACATAAAAGAGAGACAGTACAAACAGAGAAGATTAGCAGTAGACATTCATCAGTCATCAATTCATCAAAGATAGCAACGCTGTCTTTGTTCATTGTTCATCCAGAAGTCAATTGTGGAGGAACCAACGAACGAAGGTTTGATTTAATTCTTTAATTTATTTGAATTCACAGTAGTTTCATCCTTGAGTTACAACTTATTTGACTGTCCAGTATATACATTCCCTTCTATAAATATCATTAGAAGTTTGAAGATTAAGAAGTTGTTTAGGGCCAGTAGTTAACTTAAACCTCGTAGTCTTGATTATTTGATTTAAAAAACATGATCTGAGTTTAATGTTCATATAATCACAAAACATTATCAAAACCCTAATCTAATTGCCCAGTTGCTAAAAACCCTAATCTTTTTTTCAAATTTTAAAAACTCTATATTGTTTTATTAATTCCTAAAACCCTAATTGTTTTCTTAATTCCTAAAACCCTAGTTGTTTTCTTAATTTTTCAAAACCTATATTATTTTATTAATTCCCAAAACCTTAAATCATTTTATTATTCCCGAAACCCTAATTGTGTTCTTAATTTTCCAGAACCCTAGAATTTGTTCTAAATTCCAAACCTAAATTTATAAAATCTATTTTCCAAATTAAAAACCCCAAAGCCTTGATCAAATTCTAAAATGTCAAAATCCTTTAATTCCAGAAAACCTAAAACCTTAACTCCAGTTGCTTAATTCCCAAACTTAGATCCAAACCCTAATTTCAATAACTTAATTCCTTTACCCTAGTTTTATAGAAACCTTAAATTTCTTAAACCCTAAATTTCATAATCCCAGCAAACTAAAAAAAAAACCTAAACCCTAAATGATGAAACCTCAATCTAAAACCCTACGATCCAAAACCCTAAGTTCTAAAAACCCTATTCTAAGATGCAAATTCTAAATTTATAAATTTATTACTTTATTTAATTTTAGATTTGATTATGTAGTTTATTATATGTTTTGATGGTTGATTTATTTAATTTCAATGTTTGATTTACTTAATTTGATTTATTTGATTTACAATGGATGAATATTTTCTTTATTATTACGATTATTATTTGTTTAAAATTGTAAGAGGTATGTTTCCACTTTGTGGGTACCTCATTAATTAATTTCTATGTAATTTAAATTGCTTTTATATTTTGGACTTATGTAAAGGATATATTTCCACCTTTTGGTGGGTGTCCTATTTAGTTTAGACATGAACGATGTAAGGACATGTTTCCATCCTCGGATGGGTGTCTATTTATTTGCTTTGTTTGGACATTACTTTAATTTTAATATAATGATGCTTTATTTTAATTGTTGCATGTAATATGGATAATATTGTCATATTTAAGAATTTTATAATATTAAGACCTGTAAAGGAGGCCGGTTCCAATGAACTGGGCGTTGTGGGGGTGCTGGGTCATTTCTCACCTTCCCCACACATACCCGACTTTTTGAACCCATTAGGGGGTTAGGGATTCCTTAGGAATCGAGTCTTCCACCCCTTTCGGGTGGCGACTCCATTTTCTCCGGGCTTAGGTCCGTGTTCTCTAAGGCCCCGAGCCTAAACAGTGCCGAAGTCGCAAGAACCATTACACCGGGAATGGGGGCCAAAATCCCCATTCACAGGAATATATTCAACATATACAAAAGTCAACATTAAAGAAGAAAGTTAATTGGTCAAATGGCAAAATTGTAAATATATCTTATATGATTAAAATTTATTAAATAATTTAAAAATAAATTATTTATGGATGGAAGAGATAAATTACCATTTTTAACATAAATAAATAAATAATTAATTAAAATAATATAATATTGTATAGATATATATGGTCTTAAATTAAAAAAGGAATAAGAAAGAGAAAATATCAAAAATTCATTTCTTCTTCTTCTTCTTCTCCAAGGGCTGGACCACCATTAGAGAGAAAGAGAGGTCTTCTCTTCTTCCAAACATCATGATTTGAAGGGTTTTTCTAGAATTAAGTGGAGTTTTGGTGATTTCTCCATTAATTGTTAAGCTTTCTCACCAAATTTGCAAGTTCAATAGAAAGATATGAATATGTGATATTTTGGTTTTTGTATAAGTATGATTTAATTGCTTGAATGGGTATGTATGATGCTATTTTGATTAGTAAGTAATGATTTTTAAGTTAAATAGGAGAAAGGATTAAGTTTGGGTTGAGTTTGGATGAAGAAGATGATTTTAAGGTTATGTGTAATTTGGAATTTTGTAATTATGTGTTTTAATTGTTCAAATGGATACAATAGATGTTGTGTTGATGCTTAAATAAGGATTTTAAAGTCAAATGATGGATTTGATTAAGTTTAGATGGAATTTAGGTGAAGTAGTGTAAATTAGGGTTTTTGAAGAGAATTTTTAAAGTATGGTTATTTATTTGATTTTAATGTATAAATCATTTTATTAAATGGTTTAAATGATAGAAATGGGCTTAGATTAACATTTATAATGGGTTTGGATGAAGAATTGGTAATGAAGGGACTTAGGGAACATTTTAGGGTTTTGTTAAAGAATATGTATTTATTTGATATAATTGCTTAAAACATGTTCTAATGTAAATATAATAATAAAAATAAACTTAAAACACCAAGTAGAATAGACTAAAATGAAATTCTAAAGTTAAAGTAAGGGAAGGTAAATTATGGGAAAGTGATTAGAATGATGCTTAATTAGGGTTTTATATTTGAAATGCCTTGAAATGTGATTCTAAAAAATTATAGTGTAACAGCCTTATACCCTATATACGTACAATACATATTTTCAGCATATGTAAAATATGCATATACGGTATAAAAATGCCACAGACCGATTTAATAAAAATTTTCACATTTCTGTTTTAAGATTTCAAATACTAATATATAAAATAAATAGTATATAAATATTCTTTGCTTGTTATAGGAATTCAAAATAAATATTTTATATAAAAATCTCTGGGAAAAATTCGCCAGCGTTTTGTTTGTAATTTGAACGTTTCCAAAATTCAACAAAACACAACCTGCATAAAACAAATACTCCAAATAAAATCAATTCATCAATACTTCTCAATTTCTCCATATTTTCTCAAAATACTTATATAGGTGTATATATATATCAACATTACATATAAAATCCCATCTTAAAAAAATTATTCAAATCATTCATTATAATTTACAATATATGCTTCAAAAACATATCATAACATACATAATATAAAAAATGTACACACTGGCAACTGGCTCTGATCTTGATGTACCCAAAACAACTCTTCAAGCTCAATAAATACAAACCTAAACCCGACCAGGTTTAGTAAAACTCTTTGGCTCTACCAAAATATCCATGACACCTGCGCGACGAATTACAATCGCGTTAAGCCAAAGCCTAGTGGTACAAACTTTGATAACAATATAGTCCAAATGAAATGTCAATGCACAACACATATACATATCACAACTCATAACATTATATCTCATTATATTGCTCAATTTTATCACAATTCATAATTCACATTAAAACAAAGAAAAGCATAGGCCCAAAAAGGATATAATATGCTATTCAAATTTCAGAGTTACTGCTTTGATCCATAATGACACCATGTGTCTAGCCCTGTAGGCAATATATCCATGGATAATGTAACAGCCCCAATCTCTTGGGCCTCAACCCGACTAGGCCCTTAGGCCCCAGTATCTTGGTCCTCAACCTGGTTAGACTACTACAGTTTTTAAGGCTTACGACACAGTATTTTCACCCCAAAAACATCATATTTATTAGCTGGCCTGGCTTACGACCCAGTCTTTTCACCATTCCAGCGTTTAGCCCGTAGGTAATCATAGGCATGATGCCAAACCCAGAACTCTAAAAATTGAATAACATACTAGACACACAATTTATTCATATTTCTCATTATCAAATTCTTTCATAATTCCTTTATCAAAACTTTTCTCATTTTCTCATGATCAAACTAGGCACATTGACTTATTATATCATCTTTTTCTCACTTTTTTTTTTCATTTATTCATTTTTCTTATTATCAATTTCTTTCTTATTATCACATATTCAATCTAGGCATATTGCCTTATTTCATAATTTTTTTCTCATTTTTTTCATTTTTCACATCTTTCTCATTTTTCTCACTTTTCTCATTTTTATCAATATTAATTCATTTCATTATTCCACATATCTCCCTTGTTTGCATTCACAACACATTACCTAATTACTTTGGGTATTTTCGCATAATATGCATATTTCATATTCTACACAATTTAGCCATTATCAATGGCTTTTCACATCGCATTTAACACATATATTACATTACAAATGTCATAGCACATTATTCATACAAAATCAATGAACCAAGTAACTTAACACATTTTCCAACCAAAATGTGTTAAGCCCAAATGTCATGCAAATATAAACAATATATTCAAAGTTTGTACATACCTCTACTAGCAACCCAAAGCAAGCTTAGCACAACCTCCAATCCTATCCTTCCAACTTGCCCTTCACCACTTGGATGAAGCAAATCAACCTCTCTCAATGCCTATACCAAATGTGATCATACATAATCATTTAATATCACATTCTAAGGTATTCTCAACATCAAACCATAATTAAACATCACTCTAAACCAAATCTCAAAATTAAGCTTCATCTCACTTTAACTTTGAAAAACCATATCAAGCCATTTAAAGTAGTGTTTTAAGTTTATTAATATCATTAGAAATATATTTTAGCATGTTTAAACCAATTATATTAATTAACCACATGCTTATGTCCAAAACCCTAAAATGACATAACCTTCACCATCGAAGGATCTCCATTCCAACTCAATCCAATTATCATTTCAATCTTATTTCCACCACTTATATCCTTAAAATAACATTTTAAGCATTAAAATCAAACAATTAATCATTCTTTGAAAATTCACTTTTCCAAAACTCTAAATCAACAATACCCTCTTCAAACTCTAACCAAACACAACCAAATCAAATATTTGACTTTAAAATACTTGTTTATGCATCAAAAAAACTCATTTGGAATCAATTTGCAAAATTAAAAATCATGATTTCAAAAACTTAAATGTTCCATAACCTTAAATTCTCTCTCTTCACCAATCTTACCCAAACTCAACCATTTCTTTAATCCAACCTTAAAATCATTATTTACTCATCAAAAGAACATCTTCCATACCCATTCCAACAATTATAACATGCTCTTTTAAAAACTCAATTCATACATATTCATAAGCTTTAAAGAACTTCATAATTTTAGAAATAAAGCTTACTAACTTGTTGGAAAATCACCAAAACTACTCTTATTCCCTTGAAACCTTGAAGAATTTGATGAGGGAAGAAGCTAAAAATCTCCCTCTTTGGCCATGAAAGTTGTCCTTGAAGGAAAGAAGAAGAAGAAGACTTTTTTTTTATATATTTCTCTTTCCTTTCACCCTTTAATTTTAAACCATATATATATATTAAAATAATTTAATAATTATTTATTTAATAAATTAAAAGTCCTAAATTCCCTCTTCCATTCAAAAATAATTTATTTTTGAAATATTTTCTTAATTTTAAATTTCTAAGATTTAATTACCAAAATACCCTTTTACTTTGACTTTTTTAAAAAGTGTTGACTTTTATATGTTATGTATATTTTACATATATATCACATATATGTTCCACTTTTTTCATTTAAAACCCCTTCATTTTTCATTGAAAACCATTAATTTAATTTATCCATTTAAATTATAATTTATTTTATCAAATTTTCAAAAATATGGGATATTATACATATGCACAAGTAATGTGTATCTTATATACACATCAAATGTACCTTATATGTGTATTAAATATTAAGTATGTAATGTTTTAATCCAACATATACAATTAATATACCATATGCATATGTTATATATACTCTAGATATATATATTGAGTATATACAATTTATATCTCCAAATACTTATTTAATTTTTTCAAAATCACGGATGTTACAATTTTCTCCCCCTTAAATAATTTCGTCCTCAAAATTATCCAGTACAGTAATAAATCATCCAAATCATTATTTTACTAAATTACATAATTTCTATTCTCCCCCTTAGGTTCATACTTAATTTCCTTTTTATCATTCCCTAACACATCATTATACTGTCTATTTACTCAAACAATCACAACATATTATTATATCTTCAATCGAATTGCCATTAGACAAAATTAGTTCATCTTCTTAATATATATACACCACACACCTATTACACTCAAGATATCTGATCACTTCATTATCTTAAAAACATACTCTCATCACCTTCAATTCAAATGTTAATAACTTTTATCTTAACACAATAATTTTACACATCTTCACTTTGATCCTACTCTTTATACAATTACCACATATTAATTTAATATCACCATTATACTACAACAAAATCTTATTTCCTTATTAAATTCATTCCAATTATACTATAACTAACACTTTTCTCTTATAATTATTTGAAACTAATATAATTTAGCTCCTTTCATATGCATATACATATCAAAACGTTGTATTATGCATATTATTATATAGCTTGCATATTCTTAATACATCTACACACATTGAATTTCAATAAATACTTGCAAACTTATTACATTTAGGATCAATTGATCTAACTATCACAATATGATCATTACAACCTTATTCTATTCTGACCAACCTTTAGTCTATTTCAAATTCATCAATCTGTTTTCAATTCATAACCAAATTCTATTAGGCCAAATTTATTCTCAAATTTTAATTCTCTTCGAATTCATCATTACAGATAATATTTATTTCCCCTAGTCTCGTTTACTTTACACATCATTTTCATCAACTTATTCATTTTATACCACTTTCAAACATATTCATTATAACTCTTACTCACATTTCATAATTCCTTTCATTTACCATTTTTTCACATTTCTTATAGTTACCATATTTACAAAAATCACTTTTCTTACACATCACTTAAAGCTCATCATATTTTCATAATTCTCTTCTATTTTCACACTTTCTATAATTACAAACAAATTTCTAACATAAAATTATAAGATCCAACTACGCAAACCATAAGTCTTGACCATGTTTCTTGAAGCATAACTATCAATCTCACCAAAACTATCCAACGGTCATGCCATAATAATGGTCACGTCTGTGGCTTATAAATAAATACTGCCCTTCTATCATTCTTCTTCAAACATTTCTAATCACAATTTTAAGTTCATATCGCAAAAATCACATATTCATTTTCTAATCTTTTGATACACAAAAAGTTAACACACTTCAGCTCTGTTTCAAAGCAATTTACTCTTGATCACTTGATCATCATTAGCTTAACTCATGTTTCAACAATATTATCATTAACATCTCTTATATATACACATTCGTTCATATGCTAATTTACACAATTTCCATTTATTACTCCATTTCTAATCTATCTCTTATAAAAATTTTCATTCATTTTTTTTTCACTTCCATACTTTCTTCATTATACTTTCCTTTTTTCTTACAACCTCTTATTTATATGCATATACTTTAGGCCCAAAACACTATACAATCATCAAGTTCAGTTGTTAAAATAACAATTTCACCGTCCGGCTCTGTTCGGGTCCATTCTCAATCTCAATTCATCACATGACCTAACTCTACACAAGTCAAGACCTATTTCTCTTAGGTCTATTAATACATGTAATATCATTTGTAATATCACCAAACACGTATTTGTATAAGGTAGTAAACACTCGATAACATTTTTTTATCATCCACGTACACCTTCGTAAGTCATAATCACAATGTGACTTACTTTCCACATTTTCTTACATATCATATTTGTGTTCATATTGAAAAAAATCTCATCACACAAATCATACAATTATACTCAATTCCTCTTTTAAATACAATCTATACAAAGTTAACATTTATCAACTTTCAGAGAACATTATCATTTCTCATTCTTTTGACATTACTTAGGTTATTCATCAATTCAACATATATATACACTCTGACCACAACATAACTAACATCTTCATTATTTAATCGCCCATCTCTTATATAAGTTTCTTATTATATATATATATATATTTAACACCTCACATAAATCTTAGTCACATTTCCAATGTGACATCTCTCTCACATTTTTTATGCATTTATCATACCCTTCATAACCCTTTTCACCATTTCCAATTCAATTACCTAAAGTAACTCATTTTTAATTACTTAATCATTTTCCTTTTATTTCGTAACAAATTTCTATATTATCAACCACATTACACGTTACATGATATTTTCACAAATAATATTACTCATTCAAAATTACTCCCACACTTATTAAACATTAAACTATCAACATCTAAACAATCTTCATCAAAATTCTCTTACAACTCTAAATTTCCAACTTACTACTTTACTTAAAATTAATTCTATTAATCTCCTTTTCAAGAGCTAACTTTATAAACTTTATTTTTATATTAATATAACATTAAAACACATCACTTTCACAATTATGGAAATCCATTTCAAATATTCAAATTTCATATATTGCAACCAACAACATGAACCTCACCAAATCTCATCCATATCACATTCTCAATCTTAAGATCATAACATTTATTTTTAAACAACACTAATTCATTTCCTTACACTAATTAACATCATCAATTAGATATCTTACTTTTACGTACTCAAACCTTAGATCATGCATTATTGTTCCATAATAAATAATTCGCTATCATATGTGATTTCGCTCTTTGATTTTAATTATGAACTCTTTGTTGAAAATTATTAAAAACTCCATATTCCTTCTTCATACTTCTACCTATATGTATATAAATTTTCATAATTTTCTTCATTCATTTCTCTCATGAAATTAATTTATTACTCATGTATACAAAATTGTATGACTTCCTGAGTTTCATCTCACTCTCATTTTCAATTTTTATATTCCTTACCAATTCTTTATAAAAGCTTGTAAAATTTTAGCCATGTGCACTTGACACGTATATGGACTTATATTTAAAATTTTATATTTTTCCAAATTGATTTAATATATTTAAAAATTAAATCTTCCAAAATCAGAGAATCTGTCTCTTTAATAATTTCTCTGGCAACACCCGGTTGTCCATTTTTTCAGGTATCAAACCTTAATAAAAATTCATGAAATTTTAACCATATGCTATAGGAATATATATGATATTGTTTGTAAATATTTAGACTTTTCTGGGTTTGTTTAATATATTTAAAAATTAAATCTTCCAAAATCATAGAATCTGTCTCTTTAATAATTTCTCTGGCAACACCCAGTTGTCCATTTTTTCAGGTATCAAATCTTAATAAAAATTCATGAAATTTTAATCATATGTTATAGGAATATATATGATATTGTTTGTAAATATTTAGACTTTTCTGGGTTTGTTTACCATAGTTTCTAAATTTATTTTTTTTCAATTTCTACAGATTCTGAGTTGCTGAAATTTTTCCAACAATCTATGTTCTTCTATTTTTCTTCATTAGAGATCCATCTTTAAAATTTATAAAATTTTATACATTGGATTCTAACATATAGAAAAACTTTCTATTAAATGTTCAAACTCATCCAATATTTTTAGATTTGTCCAAAAATTCAGACAATACCACTTTGCAGTACACCTATAAAATTTTCTGTAACTATCATGCTCATTTCTCAAACTTTTTATTTTTATATCTTAAATTATTTCCTAGATTGTTTTCTAATTTCACTTATTCATCAATTGAATCAGCTATGAATTTTAAATTTCAAATAAAAATTCTAAAAATTCTTAATCAATAATCTCTAGAATGACGCTTCCACTGTGTCACTTTGATCTATGCAACCCAGACACCATCTCAACTCATATCTATTATATCAAATGGACATTGTCACATCAGGGATCAGATAAATTGCCAGTGCCAATGCATGCATCACAATTGAAAATTCATTTTTTTTTTCAAATTTTCTCTCTCTATCATCCCACCTATGTCGAGAACCTCAAACCTAGACTTTGATACCAAAATAAATGTAACACCCTTATACCCTATATACGTACAATACATATTTTCAGCATATGTAAAATACGCATATACGGTATAAAAATGTCACAGACCGATTTAATAAAAATTTTCACATTTTTTTTAAGATTTCAAATAAATATTCTTTTCTTGTTATAGGAATCCAAAATAAATAATTTATATGAAAATCTCTGGAAAAAATTCGTCAGAGTTTTGTTTGTAATTTGAATGTTTCCAAAATTCAACAAAACACAACCTGCATAAAACAAACACTCCAAATAAAATCAATTCATCAATACTTCTCAATTTCTCCATATTTTCTCAAAATACTTATATATAGGTATATATATATCATCATTACATATAAAATCCCATCTTAAAAAAATTATTCAAATCATTCATTATAATTTACAATATATGCTTCAAAAACATATCATAACATACATAATATAAAAAATGTACATACTGGCAACTAGCTTTGATCTTGATGTACCAAAAAAAAATTCTTCAAGCTCAATAAATACAATCCTAGACCCGACCAGGTCTAGTAAAACTCTCCGGCTCTACCAAAACGTCCATGACACCTGCGCGATGAATTACAATCGCATCGCGCTAAGCCGAAGTCTAGTGGTACAAACTTTGATAACAATATAGTCCAAATGAAACGTCAATGCACAATACATATACATATCACAACTCATAACATTATATCTCATTATATTGCTCAATTTTATCACAATTCATAATTCACATTAAAACAAAGACAAGCATGGGCCCAAAAAGGATCTAATATGCTATTCAAATTTCAGAGTTACTGCTTTGATCCATAATGACACCAAGTGTCTAGCCTTGTAGGCAATATATCCATGGATAATGTAATAGTCCCAGTCTCTTGGACCTCAACCCGGCTAGACCCTTAGGCCCTAGTATGTTGGTCCTCAACCCAGCTAGACTGCTATTGTTTTTGAGGCTTACAACCTAGTCTTTTCACCCCAAAAACATCATATTTATTAGCTGGCCTGGCTTATGACCCAGTCTTTTCACCATTCCAGCGTTTAGCTCGTAGGCAATCATAGGCATGCCGCCAAACCCAGAACTCTGAAAATTGAATAACATACTAGGCACATAATTTATTCATATTTCTCATTATCAAATTCTTCATAATTCCTTTATCAAAACTTTTCTCATTTTCTCTTGATAAAACTAAGCACATTACCTTATTATATCATCTTTTTCTCACATTTTTTTTTTCATTTATTCAATTTTCTCATTATCAATTTCTTTCTCATTTTCACATATTCAATCTAGGCACATTGCCTTCTTTTCACATTTTTTTCTCATTTTTTTCATTTTTCACATCTTTCTCATTTTTCTCACTTTTCTCACTTTTCTCATTTTTATCAATATTAATTCATTTCATTATTCCACATATCTCCTTTTTTTGCATTCACAACACATTACCCAATTACTTTGGGTATTTTCACATAATATACATATTTCACATTCTACACAATTTAGCCATTATCAATGGCTTTCACAATGCATTTAACACATATATGACATTACAAATGTCATAGCACATTATTCATACACAATCAATGAACCAAGTAACTTAACACATTTTTCCAACCAAAATGTGTTAAGCTCAAATGCCATGCAAATATAAACAATATATTCAAAGTTTGTACATACCTCTACTAGCAACCCAAAGCAAGCTTAACACAACCTCCAATCCTATCCTTCCAACTTGCCCTTCACCACTTGGATGAAGCAAATCAACCTCCCTCAATGCCTATACCAAATGTGATCATACATAATCATTTACTATCACATTCTAAGGTATTCTCAACATCAAACCATAATTAAACATCACTCTAAACCAAATCCCAAAATTAAGCTTCATCTCACTTTAACTTTGAAAAACCATATCAAGCCATTTAAAGTAGTGTTTTAAGTTTATTAATATCATTAGAAATATATTTTAGCATGTTTAAACCAATTATATTAATTAACCACATGCTTATGTCCAAAACTCTAAAATGACAAAACCTTCACCATCAAAGGATCTCCATTCCAACTCAATCCAATTATCATTTCAATCTTATTTCCACCACTTATATCCTTAAATAATATGATTTAAGCATTAAAATCAAACAGTTAATTATTCTTTGAAAATTCACTTTTCCAAAACTCTAAATCAATACTACCCTCTTCAAACTCTAACCAAACACAAGCAAATCCAATATTTGACTTTAAAATACTTGTTCATGCATCAAAACAACTCATTTGGAATCAATTTGCAAAATTAAAAATCATGATTTCAAAAACTAATGTTCCATAACCCTAAATTCTCTCTCTTCACCAATCTTACCCAAACTCAACCATTTCTTTAATCCAACATTAAAATCATTATTTACTCATCAAAAGAACATCTTCCATACCCATTCCAACAATTATAACATGCTCTTTTAAAAACTCAATTCATACATATTCATAAGCTTTAAAGAACTTCATAATTTTGAAAATAAAGCTTACTTACTTGTTGGAATACTCAATTCATAATGATAAATGACATACATTGTGATAAAGTGATAAGATATAATGAATTAAAGTGATTTGGAATTGTTATGAATGAGAAAAATGAGTAAAAGAGGCAATATGATAAGAAAATTAATTATGAAAAATATGTACTATTTGTGTGTTGCCTAGTATATTATTCAATTCCAGAGTTTTATATTTTGTGCCATGCCTATAATTTGCCTTCGGCCTAGACGCTGGGGATCAATGTTATATGTTTTACCTTCGGGCTAGACGTTGGGCATTACCGTTCCATTAAGTGCCTTCGGGCTAGACGTTGGGCACCATTATTTTCTACCTATGGGCTAGACACTGGGTGTCAAAATAGACCAAAACAATAACTCTATAATTTTAATGTTATATTAGGTTATTTTGGCCTAATGCTTGTGTATGTGTTAATGTGATGTTCAGGAAGAATTATAAATGTGAAGTAAAGTGGAATTGCATATTACATTATTAAATGTCATAATACAACATTATGATAAGCTAAGAAAGTATGGAGCCATGGATTTTGTGGGTACAGTTGATCCAGCCGAGGCAGTGCAGTGGCTAGATAGAGTTTAGAGGGTGTTTATCCAGTTACAGGCCACTGCATAAGAGAAGTTTGACTATTCCATGTCTCATCTACAATGAGAAGCCTACGACTGGCGGAAGATGATTCCACATGGGTTAGATGATCCACTGGTGCTGACATATGCCTATTTCCTATGGGAATTAAAGAAGAAGTATACCCCCAGAGAGTACAAAAATGCTAAGAAGATGAAGTAGAAGATGAAGACGGTGACTGAGTATGAGAAGGATTTCCTTCGGTTGAGCAAGTATGCAGGGGATTTGCTATCTGATGAGATTGATAAATGTCAAAGGTTTGAGTAGGGCCTGAGACCATCCATCATGTGTCAAGTAGTGGCAGTATAGTATGATGATTTCTTGAGGTTGGTGTCGATTGCCCAAAATGCTGAGAAAGCCTAGAGACTTGCAGTTGCAACTAGAGAGGAGAGTAGAGCTATGAGATCACAGGGTGAGGAAGGGTCTTCATCATCGAAGAAAGGCCAAGGGGATATCTTTAGAGGTTTAGTAGGAGCCAGGGTCAGCCTGGTAAGTCATGACAATAGCAGAGATAGAGACCTATAGCCTCAGTGGCTAGTGCTTTAACCCAGAGGCCTATTTCACCTACCTGTGCTCAGTGTAGTAGGGCGCAAGGACGTGTTTGTTAGATGATGCATCAGTGTAGTACTACTGGTGCATCAGCAGTATATTTTAGATTTGGATAACTAGATAATTTTAATAGAGATTGTCAAGAGCCACCAGATGATAGACAGATGGATATAGCAGCATCTAGACCTAATTTCAGAGGGGGTCATAGTGGTAGATGCAGTGGTAGAGGTGGTAGACCAGGGTTTGGCCAGAGAGGAGATTCTACAGCAGGGAGTAGACCAGATGATGCAGGGCCACCACAGTGGGTATATATGATGCAAAGGTAGCCAGATGCTTTAATTGTCATAACTGATATTTTTACTTTATTTGGCACTTCAGTTCATGCATTGATTGACCCTGGATCGATGCATTCATACATCAGTACATCCATCCTACCTGTGAGTGATATGCTTTCGAGGTCTCTAGGATTTGATGTATTGGTTACCAATCCTTTAGCGTACAATGTCATAGTTAGCGGGATGCGCTAAGATAGTCTAGTTGTTATTCATGATGAGGAGTTCCTTAGTGACCTAATTGTGATGCCCATTAGTGAGTATGATCTGATTCTGAGTATGGATTAGCTATCTAGACATAGGGCTATAGTAGACTGTCAACAGAAATGTGTTACTCTGAAAACACGTGATGGAAGTGATGTAATGGTATATAGTGAGAAGAGACACCTCTCATCTATGTTTATCTCAGCTATATCAGCTAGAAGGATGATATGGAAGGGGTGTGAGGCATATTTGGCTCATGTTGTAGATACAAGAGCAATGGCATCTCAACTTGACAGTATACCTACAGTTGTCAAGTTTTCAGATATTTTTCCTAATGAGTTTTTAGGGTTACCTCTTGAGAGAGAGGTAGAGTTTTATATCAATTTGATGCCTGGTACCACTCCCATTTCTATTACCCCTTATTGAATGGCACCTGCAAAATTAAAGGAGTTGAATGTGCAGTTGCAAGAATTACTTGGTTTATTTGCCCTAGTATCTACAGTAGGGAGCACGATACTATTTGTGAAGAAGAAGGATGACACCTTGAGATTATGCATTGACTACCGGTAGCTGAATAAGGTGATCATTAAGAATAAATATCTGTTACCTTGTATAGATGATCTCTTTGATCAGTTGAAGGGAGCAGCCGTATTCTCTAAAATTAATCTGAGATCAAGGTACCATCAGTTGAGAGCTAAAGATGTAGATGTACCCAAGACTGCTTTTCGCATGAGGTATGGGCATTATGAGTTCCTAGTGATGCCATTTGGACTAGCGAATGCACCAGTAGCATTCATGGATTTGATGAACCGGATCTTTCGACTGTATCTAGATTAGTTTGTGATGGTTTTCATTGATGATATTCTAGTGTATTCACATAATAAGGAAGATCATGATAGGCATCTGCAGATTGTACTGCATATATTGAGAGAAAAGCAGTTATATGCTAAGCTATATAAATGTGAGTTCTGGCTAGATCAGGTAACTTTCCTCGAACATGTGGTATCAGCAGAGGGTATTAGAGTTGATCCGAGTAAAGTCAAGGCTATCTTGAATTGGAGTCCACTAAAGAATGTGATAGAGGTTAGAAGTTTTCTAGGCTTGGTAGGCTATTACCGTCGGTTTGTGAAGGGCTTTTCCATGGTAGCTATACTACTTACCAGATTACTTCAAAAGGGAGTTAAATTTGTGTGGATAGATTGGTGTCATGCGAGTTTTGAGCAGTTGGGATGCATGTTGACTCAGGCTCCTATCCTGACCCTGCTTGTGGAAGGTAAACCTTATGTGATATACAGTGTTGCTTCACATAGTGGTTTAGGCTATGTTCTGATGCAGAAGGGTAGAGTTATTTCTTATGCATTCCGATAGTTGAAGCCTCATGAGTTGAATTACCTGACTTATGATTTGGAGTTAGCAGCCATAGTTTTTGCACTGAAGATTTGGCAAAATTATTTGTATGGGTAAAAATGTTTATTTATACGGATCATAAGAGTTTAAAGTATCTGGGTATTCAAAAAGAGTTGAATCCTTGGCAAAGACGGTGGTTGGAGTTGGTTAAAGACTATGACTGCTTGATTGATTATCATCCTGGCAAGGCAAATGTAGTTGTGGATGCCTTGAGTCTAAAGTCAATGCAGGTTTGACTACTTATTCACTCTCATTTCTTGTTGAGTTGAGAGCACTGCATGCTAGGTTTGAGTTATGTGATGATGGTGCATTGATGGCTCAGTTGTAGTTGAGGCTAGTGTTACTAGATTAGCTTAAGGAAGAACAGCAGGCAGATGAGAAAAACTAAAAGATTGTAGAGGATTACCAAAAGGGGGAGAGCAGAGATTTTCATGTGAGAGATGATGGTAGTTTATGGTAGAATGATAGATTATTCATTCCTGATGATATAGAATTGAAAAAGAAGACTTTAGAGGAAGCACATCAGTCATTTAAATGTTATGCACCCTAGGAGTACCAAAATGTATCAAGATTGAAAACAGCACTACTGGTGGTCAGGTATGAAGAATGACATAGCAAAATTTGTATCCAAATATCTCACTTGCCAGAGAGTAAAGGCTGAGCACTAAGTTTCTTCTGGGTTGCTTCAGCCATTGTCAATACCTAAGTGGAAATGGAAGCGGGTGACCATAGATTTTGTGACTGGACTACCTTTAACCTAGAAGAAGCATGATGCTATCTGGGTGATAGTTGATCAGTTGACAAAGACAACTCATTTTCTTCCAGTTAGGATGGACTACTCACTTGATAGGTTGGCTGAGTTGTATATTAGTGAGATAGTGAGATTGCATGCAGTCCCAATTTCATTAGTGTCCAATCAAGATCCCCGTTTTACATGGAGATTTTTGTTTTACATTGAGATTTTAGAAGAGTTTAGAAGATGCATTAGGTTCTCAGTTGCACTTTAGTACTACTTTCCATCGACAGACAAATGGATAGTCAGAGAGGGTGATACAGGCTCTGGAGGATATGTTGAGGAGTTGTATCATTGATTTTACTAGGAGTTGGGATAGAAATTGTAACACCCCCTACATAGCCCATACACCACCCTATATAGGAGATGTCACCTAACATTCACAATTGTTCTATATATGTGTCTATGTATGTATTAAAGAAAAAAAGTTGAAATACTTTTAAGCATTAATGCAGTTGTTAATTTTTCTATAGTACAAACATATATCTATTAATTTATAAAGAACTCTTAATGATAACTTACATTATTATAAAATTCTCAAACTACTCTCAATCAATTTATTAAGTCCATAAAAGCTGCTGGAGCATTAGTTAAACCAAAGGACATAACCAAAAATTCATAATGTGCATATCGAGTTTTAAAAGTTGTCTTCGAAATATCTACTTCTTTAATTTTCATCTGATAATAACTCGATTTAAGATCAATTTTAGATAAAACACCCTCTCTTCTCAACTGATCAAACAAGTCATCAATCATAGGTAACAAGTACTTATTCTTAATAGTCACTTTATTCAACTGTCGATAATCTATACATAATCTTAAGGTACCATCCTTCTTCTTCACAAACAAAACTGGTGCACCCCAAGGTGACACACTAGGTCTTATAAATCCTTTATCAAGCAATTCTTGGAGTTGCACCTTTAATTCTTTTAATTCTGGAGGTGCCATTTTATAAGGTGGAATAGAAATTGGTGATGTACCTGGAACTACATCAATAACAAATTCTACCTCTCTCTCTGGTGGTATTCCAAGTAATTCTTTAGAAAAAACATCTGAAAACTTACTCACTGTAGGTATGTCTCCCAAAACCTTGCTTGAATATTGTGTATCATTGACATAAGCAAGATAAGCTTCACATCTCTTCCTAATTAACCTTCTAGCTTTAGCTGCAGAAATCAAACTAGAAGGATAAAATCAAACAAGATAAGCTTCACATCTCTTCCTAAATGAAAATTGAAGGGTTAGAAGTGAGAAAATGGAATGTATATGTGAAATATATATGGAATATGTTCAACATATACAAAAGTCAACATTAAAGAAGAAAGTTAATTGGTCAAATGGCAAAATTCTAAATATACCTAATAAGATTAAAATTGATTAAATAATTTAAAAATAAATTATTTATTGATGGAAGAGGTAAATTACCATTTTAAAATAAATAAATAAATAATTAATTAAAATAATATTATATTATATAGATATATATGGTCTTAAATTAAAAAAGGAAAAAGAAAGAGAAAATATCAAAAATTCATTCCTTTTTCTCCTTCTCCAAGGGCTAGACCACCATTAGAGAGAAAGAGAGGTCTTCTTTTCTTCCAAACATCATGATTTGATGGGTTTTTCAAGAATTAAGTGGAGTTTTGGTGATTTCTCCATCAATTTGTAAGCGTTCTTATCAAATTTGCAAGTTCTATGGAAAGATATCAATATGTGATATTTGGGTTTTTCTATAAGCATGATTTAATATCTTGAATGGATATGTATGATGCTATTTTGATTAGTAAGTAATGATTTTTAAGTTAAATAGGAGAAAGGATTAAGTTTGACTTGAGTTTGGATGAAGAAGATGATTTTAGGGTTATGTGTAATTTGAAATTTTGTAATTATGTGTTTTAATTGTTCAAATGGATACAAAAGATGTTCTATTGATGCTTAAACAAGGATTTTAAAGTCAAATGATGGATTTTATTAAGTTTAGATGGAGTTTAGGAGAAGTAGTGTAAATTTAGTGTTTTGGAAGAGAATTTTTAAAGTATGGTTTTTTTTTTCAATGTATAAATCATTTCATTAAATGGTTTAAATGATAGAAATGGGCTTAGATTAACATTTAGAATGGGTTGGAATGAAGAATTGGTAATGAGGAGACTTAGGGCACATTTTATGGATTTGTTAATGAATATGTATTTATTTGATAAAATTGCTTAAAACATGTTCTAATGTAATTGTAATAAAAAAAATAAACTTAAAACACATGTAAAATGGATTAAAATGAAATTCTAAAGTTAAAGTAAGGGAAGGTAAATTATGGGAAAGTGATTAGTAAGATGCTTAATTAGGGTTTTACATTTGAAATACCTTGAAATGTGATTTTAAATAATTATAGATACTCACATTTTAAATAGGCATTAAGTGGAAGCAATTTGTCCAACCTTAGTATTGAAGGGCATTGTGGAAGTGGAAGTTAAACAGATACTTTAGCTTGAGTTTGAGTGTTAAATTAAGGTATGAATATACTTTTGATAATTTAAATGTATTCGTATTTAATTTGACTTAACACATTTGGGATAAAAATGTGTTAAGCTACTTGACTATTTGAACACTCATATACATTGTGATATGACATATGAATTGATGAGTATGCATTTTGTGCATTGTGAAAAGCCATTATTAATAGCTAAAATGAGTGGAATGTGGTTTATGTGAATTATGTGAGAATACCCAAAAAAGTTTCTGTAATATGGTTGTAATGCTAAATGACATACATTGTGATAAAGTGATAAGATATAAAAAATTAAAGTGATTTGGTATTGTTATGAATGAGAAAAATGAGTAAAAGAGGCAATATGATAAGAAAATTAATTATGAAAAATATGCACTGTAATATCCCAAAGTACACCCTAAAAGTTTGGAATAATTATTGTTGTATATGGATTTAATGTGTATGTTTAAAGGAAAGAGGAAAGAAGTGAAGAGAGTGTATATGTTGTATCTATGGAAATATATATAAGTTAAACTAATGAAAATCAAAAGAAGAGAAACGAATTAATTTAATATCCCGATTTTGGTGTACGTTGGAATAGTAGTTGTGAGAAGATATGTTGGTAAATATATAAGGAAAATATTATAAGAAATAGATGTATATGAGGGATGATATGTATATATGGTATTTGGAAAATATGGAAAATATAAATGTAATATAAAAGAGATATACATATACCAACATATACATCACATATATATAATGTATAAAGTGGTGTAGGAAAAGTAAGTTTATATAATAATAATAATAATAATAATAATAAAAGAAAAAGAAGAAAGGAAAGTCAAAAGATGAAAGTGGTGGTGGAGAATATTTTAGAAAAATATTTAATTATATTATTATTATATATATATATATGATAAGTATGAAAAAGAAGAGAAAAGATCTTCTTTCTTCTTCTTCTTCTTTTTGAACGAGAGAGAGAGAGAGAGAGAGAGAGAGAGAGAGAGATGTGATTTTAAATTACTTTCACACCCAATTCTTAAGGGCTTTAAGAGAATTGAAGGTGGAGATTGAAGATTTGGCAAAATATTCAAGTAAGTGTTCATTTCTTTGAGTTGATTTCTATTGATTGTGTTTATATTTGATTTGGTTAGTGTGTGAAGATGATGATAGTGAAAGATTAAAGTTTATAGATATGTTAAATTGGTATTTAGATGATAATAATTTGGGTTAATTATGAGGATGATGATGGATTATTGAAATTGTTTAATAAGGGTTTAATATAAATGAGTTGGAGAATTGAGTAATTGGTATATGATTGATGTATGTTTGTGTTTAAGGAAGTTGAAAACATAGAATACATGAGTTTGGTCCGGAAACAGAGGCATTTTGGATGCCACGCCCGTGGCCCTTGGCTGCCACGACCGTGTCCATTAGAAGCCATGGCCGTGGGGGTGTTGAGCAAGGGAGACAGATTCATTTGCTATGCCACGGCCGTGGGGGTTGGAAGGCCACGACCGTGGAGATTTTAGAAAAATTGGGCAGAATTGTTTGCTATGCCACGCCCGTAAAGGTCGGTAGGCCACGACCATAGGGTCCTAGAGAGAGAGGTTGGTTTGTAATTTGTGATCTAAGGGTCTAGTATGAGATTAATAAATCAATAATTGTATTGAATTCATGTGTATCTTTGAGTAAGTGTGTGTTATTCTTTGTGGATTAGGTTTGAAGAAGTTGTTTTGCCCTAATCCAAGTGTTGAGGATTATTGGAAGGTGAGTTTGGTGTGGTGTGATTGCTCATGAGGTAAGTACAAACCCTATTTGATTGTATATATTTATATGTCTTTGGACCTTAAGACATTTGGTTATAAATGTGTTAAGCAACCTATTACATTGATGATGCATATGAATAATGCTATGTATATATGTAAATGATGAAATATGAATTGTAAAAGATATGATGATCATTAAAAAGGTATGTGTAATGCAATTGGTTATGATGAATTGCTTTAATGTGATTTGAGATTGATGAGATGTAATGCCTTATGATGAATACTTGAATGATGAATTGTTTTTATATGATTTGAGCTTAATGAGTTGTAATGCCATTGTTGTTGGCTATAATGATACAAATGAAATGAATGAGGCATGGTTGTTTAAATGATGATGTCCAATACAATGGAGTATATGAAGCCATGGTTGTTGGCTATAATGATGCAAAAGAGATGATTAAGGCATGATTGCCTATTTGATTATGAAAATGAAATGAGAAATGAATTGAGAAAGAAATGTATAACGATATAAATGAAAAGATTGTGTGCCTAATGTGTTATTAAACTTTCAGAGTTCTGAGTTTGGCGGCATGCCTATGAATCACTGGATAGGTGAAAAGACCGGGTCGTAAGCCGATTCTAGTTAAAAAATGTGAAATATGATGTTTTGGGGTGAAAAGACTGGATCGTAAGCCTCAAAAACAGTAACAGTCTAGCCGAGTTGAGGATCTCCTCGAGTTTAGCCGGGTTGAGGTCCAAGAGATTGGGTCTGTTACACTATCCATGGATAGAGATACATATATATTGCCTACGGGCTTGATGATTATGATATGGACCAAAGCAGTAACTCTGAACTTTGAATAACATATTAGATCCTTTTTGGGCCCATGCTTGTGTTTGTTTAAATGTGATTCTTGAATGGTTAAACAAATGAATAATGAGATACATATTTGTCTTTGTTTTAATATGCACTATGGAGTGAAATGTAATGTTATGAAGTATGATATGATTACAATACATAAGTAAACTATTGAAAAGAAATATGGCTTGAGAAGCTAAGTTGAAAGATGAGATTCTGAAAATATAGTATGACATGTAATATGTGTATTGATGTAGACATTGTGAGTATTAGTTATGGAATTGTGGTTTGTGTTAATGATATATGTATATGTATATAATATATGAGATTAGTAAAGATATATAAAAGGTGTAATTGAAAAGGAAAAACATGATAAGAAACTAATGGTACATGAAGTTAATATATATATATATGTTTGAATTTCTGTAATGTATGTTTATATTATTTATCTGTACTACTAAGCTCTCGGGCTTAGCGCGGTCGTGTAATCGCGCAGGTGAGTAGGTGGTAGATCTGAAGTCAATCGTTATGCCATGAGAAGAGTAAGAGTATGTCGAGACCAACTAGAAGGTGATACATACATGTATAATTTAATTATGTTGTATTTCTGACAAGAATGTATTCATATGTATAAATGAAGTTTTGGTAAAGATAAGATTATTATATATATGTAAGATCATTAAAAGTATAATGATTTTGTAAATGTTCTTTACATTAATGTAATATTGTTTGAACTCAGCTAAAGGTTTTTAAATTGTAACAAAAAGTGACATTCTTATACTTTATATACGTATTGTATGTATACCCGGTATATGTATAGTATTTATATAGGGTATGGGGGTGTTACATGCACTATTTGTGTGTTTCCTAGTATATTATTCAATTTTAGAATTTTGAGTTTGGTGGGCATGTCTATAATTTTCCTTCAGGCTAGATGCTAGGCGTCATTATTTTCTGCCTACGGGATAGACACTGGGTGTCAAAATAAACCAAAATAACAACTCTGTAATTTGAATATTATATTAGGTTATTTGGGCTCAATGCTTATATATGTGTTAATGTGATGTTTAGGAAGAATGATAAATGTGAAGTAAAGTGGAATTTCATATTACATTGCGAAATGTCATGATATAAAATTATGCATTGACTTTTCTTCTAAAGTTTCATTATTATCAAAGTATGTACTGCTAGGCTTTTAGCTTAGCGCGATTGAAATATATCGCACAGGTGACAGAGTTTATCCTCTAGATTCGGAGAGTTCATCTGGACCTGGTCAGGTCTAGGCTTGGAATTGGTTGAGCTTGAGGTGATTTTGCCGCCACATGGTTAAAGCCATTTCCTGTTATGTATATATTTTATTCATTAGTACATTTCCTCATTATGTATATTATGTTTATGCTTTTGGGAGTAATGTAAATTATAAAGAATTTTTGGACTAATTTTGTAATGTGGGATTGTATATATTTATATATATATATGTACATATTTAAATGTTTTGAGGAAAATATGAAGGATTGAGAAGTTGGGCTGAAAAGTTTTTGTTATTATTATTGGGAGTGTTTTTTTTTTTTTTGCAGGTTGATTATTGTTGAGATTTTTCGGACGTTCAAATTACAGACAAAACTCTGAAATTTTTTTTCCAGAGATTTTACTAATTAAATATGTATTTTGTTCCTTAAATTATTATTGAATAATATTATTTATTTAATTAAAACTATATTATAAATTTTAAAATATTTTATTTGAATCAATGTATAATTTTGAAAAGACAATAACAGTGACATTTCTTATACTGTATATGCATATTTTACATATACCGAATGTATATACTATACGTATATAGGGTATAAGGGTGTTACAAGCACTATATCAAATAATATCTCATCCTGGGACTTGCCTATTTTAAAAGCCACAAGCACTTGCCTGGTCACTCTAATTTCTCCACAATCATTGAGATACTTCAACTTGTAAGGTTGTGGGTGCTTAATAGTTGGTAGACCAAGCTTCTCTGCTAAGCTGGTACTTGCAACATTTGTTGCACTCCCTCCATCAACAATCACATCACAAACTCTATCCTCTACTAAGAACCTTGTACAAAATAATTTCTCTCATTGATCGCACACCTCATGTTGGGATTGTAGCAACAGTGATCACCCCAAGGTTGTCTCATAAGGAAGGTGTTGTTCATAATAATTTGATTAAAGAAAATAAATTAAAAGAATGAGTGTATAATGTTTAAAATGTTGTTGAAATTGTAATAAAATTAAAATAGCAAGTAAACAATCATCGGTATACTTAGAATTTGTTTAATTCTTGGAATTGTACCTAGGGTTTGTAGATCAATTTAATCAAAGCTTGATTCTCAAATTGTCCATTAATATAACCTTGTAATTTAATTTGTCCTTGAGTTTAATTAGCAATTACCAATTCATTAGTTTTCACATTCATGAAATAACAACAACTAATTGTTTTGAATTTACAAATTAACAGAACCCTAGAACTTATATTTCTAATTCATTCTTTGGGTAGTTGATTGTATAGTTCCGATATCAAATCTCACCTCTCTGTCCATCATTCAATATTAAGGGATCAATAGGTGACCAATCTATCAACCTATTATTAAATTCAATACAATCAACTGATAACAAGGTATATTAATGAAAATATCAAATCAAGTCACTCAATCAAATCTATTATAAATCCTAAAATGGGTAATTTACCTCATCATCATTTCAAAATCAACATTCATCTCAATATAAATCAAATCAAAATTATCCATTGAAATATTAATATTCATAACAAAACAACAACAATCTAAAAATGAATTAAATGAGAGAATATGAAAAACCCCTTGTAAATGCCAAGAGTTGAATTTCTTGTTCTTCCTCATAGCTCAACATGAATGCGATGAAGAACTCCCAAGTCCTCTTCAAACCTTCATTCAATTGTTATACCCTTGAAAGAATGTGTGAAGTCTTTCTCAACCCTCCAATCTTTCAATCCAAACTTTCTTCAAACCCTAACCCTCTAGAGCTTGGTTACCCACATAAAATCCCAAGGAACTAAGTTATAGTCTTCTTTTTGGAGAATGGAATGGAAGATGAAGATGAAGGTGATGATAATGGTTGTGGTAAGAATGGTGTTTTTTTCAAAACAAGAAACAGCCCCCCTTCACATGGTGAATTCCCCCATCTATATTCATCTCCCTTCAACTATTTAATTTTAAGACAAAAAAGAATTCTCTTTTCCAACTCACCTCACTCCTATTTGTCTCCTCCTTTCCATTCTTAAAATTTTCATCCCATAGAAACACCTCACTTTTCAATTATTTTAAAACAACATTCCTCTTGATTCCCACCTTGTCCCCCACTAATCGTGCTAATAATTCAGAGGAATCACATGAGACACGACCAAGACATGAATGACTTGGCCTTGTCTATCAATTTTGCCTTAGACATGGCCAAGTCACTTGCATGTGTCCTTCACTGTCTTGCATTGTATATTTCATGTGGGAATGACACAACCATGTCACCTAGCCGTGTCTTCTTCTGCCTCTCTAGATATTTTGCTGTCTTCAGGTGTGACATGGCCAAGTCAGTAGGTGCGCCATGTGACACGACCAGTGACTTGGCCGTATCTCTTGCATTTGTCTGCCTCTACTGAAGTTTCCTGAGGGACACGACCAATTTGAAATCCTCTTATTTTATTAGAAAGATCATATCCAAGCTTATTCCAACCTTAGCCATAAGAACAATAATTTATAAATTTTTTTTCTCTTTTTTTAAATTTCTTTTTTCTCTTTTTCATAATAAAATAGGATTTTGAATTAATTCCTATTTTTAGATTTAATATAACAATAGTATAAGGAAGAATAAGATCTAATAAAGAAATACAAAAATTACAAAATGTTTATTTGCAACTTTTCAACCTACTAAATTTAACCCCACACTTTAATTGATACAACAACTTTAATTACTAAATTATTTAAATGCTCTTGTTCCCAATGAAAGGACAAAAAATGGAAAAACAATGGATCATGGCTAATGTTATTGTGTAAAAGAAAGAAATGGAAAAATGAAATAGGCTAAAAATTGGCTTACTAAAGAAATATTCAAGGTTGGCCTTTTAAGCTAAATTCCTAAATGCCTTAATCATGTTGATGCCTAATTGAAATTTTCATGTGGTCTCAAAATGTATATCTAAGCAAGTTCTAGCAATATATCAATCAAGAATTTTTGCACGCAAAAATAATAAGTTGGCATTCAACTTAAATGGCTCAAATTCTCACAATTTAAAGGCAATGCCAAGAATGACCATTAAAGTTGACAATAAGTATCAATTCTATTCAATTCTTAAATTCATGCTTCAAAAATTTTAAAGGTCACCTATCGAAAATCTTATAATCATTGAGTTTTTCAAAAATCATTTATTCAAAGGAAAACATTACATTACTAAAACATTACATTACTAAGATTACTAAAACTTAAGCCAAGAATAAGTTAAAAGTAAAAAAGTTTGCACCCCACACTTTAAAATTCACATTGTCCCCAATGTGAAGAAGCAATAATAAAACAAATGTAAGTTTAGATAGTACTTGTTTTTATCATCCCCTCATTTGGTACAATTTGATACTTTCAACCTTACTTGAAACACATCTAAATTACTCGTAAAAAGATAAATTTTAAAGTAAAAATTTTATAGATTAAAAACACATAGTAATAATAGTGACAAAACAACATCAAGACATAACGTATTAAGTAAATCTTTAAGCAAATAACAACTAAATTTGATAATAAAGGTTTGTTCATAATCAAGCTAAATCTATTGTGGTGGAGGTTGTGAAGATGATGCGGCATAAGGATAGAGATTAAGAATCCTAGCCAAGTTGTTATTGATAAGCTCCAGCTGATTAAGCACTTGAGCATGATTTTGATCCACCTTATCTTCAACTGCTTCAATCCTGCTTATTATCTCATGATTTTCTGAAACTAGACCATCCTCATTTAACCTCAATGAATCAAATAGGAGTCATCATTGAATCGGGCCCACTTTTGTCTTTCATCTCTAGCACTAGGTTCGCCAGAAGCCATCTCAATCCCCTCTCCCCTCTAGTTATCATGAGCATTTTTCTCCAATGTCGCTATATTAAGCATAGCACTGCCTAAGATTCATTGCATCCTACAAGTTTCAGGATTGAAATTTTCATCTAGAGCAAGTGCCAATGTTGACACTATCCCTCCAATGCAGATTGTTTCTTTCCTCCTATGAGCAACATTATCCAAGACATTTGCTAACAAAAATACAGTGCTAATGGGTGTAGCATGATAAGCACATGTCAACAAGAATAATTCATTTTAGTCAACAACTCCGGGACTTTTTTTCCAAGTGAAAAAACTACAAGCCATGAACTGATGCAAATACCTCAATATGGGGTTTCCCAATTATGTTGCCTTAGTATATTTGGCTACGTACACCCCCCCCCCCCCCCCCCCCCCCGGAACCCAAATCAACCCATGTTGATTGTTGGTTGAAGTTCTTGGGCATGTACCCCTCAAGAGAAAACCCAAAAATGTCATTCAACTGTGCAATTGAAAGATTATGCTCTCTCCCATTTAATTTGAAAACTATCCTAGAGGAAAGTTTTGGTTCATCTTTTTCTACCTTAAGTGAGGAAAAAAAAATTCAAGAATTAATTCTTCAAAATGTTTGGATCTCAAAGTGATGAATCTCTCCCAACTAAGGTTCTTCACATAAGAAACAAAACTATCCTCAATTTGCAAGGAATTCAAAGCATCATCACTAACATACCTTGAGAGAAAGAAACCTCTTGCTTGGATTGCCATTTTTCTTGAATAAGATAAAGAGGTTGGTGGTGGAGCTCTTCTCTTATGGTGAGAAACCATCTTGGTCCTTGGCATGTTAATCTTGATTGAAATTGAGATTGGAGTTTTTTATTCTTGATTTGGTGAAGAAAGCAATGAATTGTTATGGAAAAAGCTTGGGATTTGAGGTTTTCGGTGAGCTTGGCCATGTGGCTATGGTGATAGAGAGAGAGAGAGGGAAAAGCTTTTAGGGTTTGAAAAATGAAAAAGTGGGAGAGAAGTCCATGTTTGAGAGTTTTAAAAGGTGAGAGACACGACTAAGATTGAATTGTCTTGGTTGTGTAAGGGAACACAACCAAGACTCTTAGTCATGTCTGATACTGGGAGACTTGTTGTTTTCTCAAAAGAAAATGATGGTTGACACGGCTTGGTGACACGGCCAAGAAGATTGGTTATGTCTGCGACTGGGCAATTTTGGTCATTGTGATAAGGTTGACACGGCCAAGATGACTGACCGTGTCAGGGTCTATGCAAGAGTAGGTTTCTTAGGGAAAAATTGATACGGCTTGGTGACATGGACAAGACTCTTGGTTGTGTCAGCTTCTGGGCTTTTAAATTTTTTTTTATTATTTTTATTATTTTTATTTTATATTTAGCCATGTAACTCATGCCTAATTTATTAAATCTTTCCTTAATTTCTTGCCCTGAAACTCAACTAAAACAAAATACCTATCAGAGCACCCATTCCATTCACTTATTACACACTAAAAGTGAAAATTGAAATTTCAAAATGCAAAAATTTAATGATGGAAAGAAATACAAATCGATGGGTTGCCTCCCATTGGGTGCTTCTTTAACGTCATGTAGCTTGGCATCATTGCATCACTCGTCAATGAACACCATACCTTTTATGATTTTTGCAACTTCAAATTCTTCCAAATAGGGCTTCACCCTTTATCCATTCACCTTAAATGTCTCATTAGTTTTCAAATTTAATAGCTCAACAACTCCGTATTGAAATATTTGAACTACTTGAAATGGTCCACTCCAATGAGACTTCAATTTTTTGGGGAACAATCGCAGTCTTGAATTGAATAAGAGAACTTTCATTCCCGGTTTAAAGGTTCTTATAAGGATCATTCTGTCATGCATAACTTTCATTTTTTCCTAGTAGATCTTTGCACTCTCATAAACCTCATTCCTAAGCTCATCAAGCTTAGAGATTTGCAACATCCTTTGCCCTTTTGCTCCATCCAAGTCCATATTTATGGCCTTGATTGCCCAATCAACTTTATGCTCTAATTCCACTAGTAGGTGGCAAGCCTTGCTAAAGATCAATCTATATTGACTCATTCCCAAAGGTGTCTTGAAGCCATTTGATAAGCCCACAGTGCTTTTGGGAGTCAAATCAACCAGTCTTTTCTCATAGTGCTCACAATCTTCTCCAAGATCCCCTTTATTTGCTTATTGGATATCTTGGTTTGTCTAGATGTTTATGGGTGATATGGGGTTTCCACCTTGTGTCGGATGCCCATCTTGGTCATCAACCTTTCCAACCATTTGTTGCAACAATGGCTTCCTCCATCATTCACTATTGCCTTTGAGGTCCCAAACCTGCTTAAAATATTTTTCTTCAAGAATTTCAACACAACATTAGCATCATTAGTCCTAGTAGGGATAGCCTCAACCCACTTGGTCATATAATCTACTGTAAGAAGGAAATATTCAAAGCTAAATGACTTAGAAAATGGCCCCATGAAGTCTATTCCCCATACATCAAAAATTTCTACCACAATAAAAATATTGAGAAGCATTTCATTCCTTTTGCTAATGTTCCCTACTCTTTGACATTTATCACATCTTATACAAAAATTGTAAGCATCCTTGAAAAGAGTGGGCCAATACAAACTGCTTTGAAGAACCTTCTCAGTGGTTTTCTTTCCTCCAAAATTCCCTCCACAATACATGTTGTGGCAAAATTGTAGCACTTGTAATTGCTCTTCTTCAAGCACACATCTTTTGATAATTTAATCCCTGAAAATTCTAAACTAATATGGCTCATCCTAAAAATAGTACTTACATGAATGTAGGAATCTCTTCTTTGCTTGAAAATTCAAATCTTTTTTCACAACAACACAAGAAAGATAATTAGCAATATCGGCATACCATGGTGCTTGAGTTAAAGCGAACAAGTATTCATCCAAAAATTTTTCAAAAGCATTTTCACAAGCAATTCTGCATCATCATCATGAGAGTTCAATCTAGAAAGATGGTCAGCTACTACATTTCCACTTCCTTTCCTATATTTGATTTCAACATCAAATTCTTGCAACATCAAAACACATCTAGTGAGCCTAGGTTTAGCTTGTGGTTTAGTCAATAAGTATTTCAAGGCCGTGTGGTCTGAAAACACTATGACCTTAGAACCTATAATGTAAGATCTAAGTTTGTCAAGTGCAAATACCACAGCTAACATTTTCGTTTTAGTGGTTGTGTAATTCACTTGTGCACCATTTAAAGATAAACTTGCATAATAAATTGCATACATCAATTTATTCCCCTTTGGCCCAAAACAACTCCAATGGCATAATTTGATGCATCACACATGATTTCAAATGGAAAATCCCAATTTGGGGCAACAATTATAGAGGCAAAAGTCAATTTTTCTTTCAAAATTTCAAATGCCTCTAAGCACTTTTCATCAAAACAAACGGGATGTCTTTTCCAAGTAGATTGCATAAAGGATGTAAAATTTTAGAAAAACCCTTTATGAACTGCCTATAAAAGCTAGCGTATCCAAAAAAACTTCTTATCCCCTTAACAGATGTGGGCGGTGCTAGATTCATGAATAAATCAACCTTAGCTTTGTCTACCTCAATCCTCTTATGGGAAACAACATATCCTAAAACAATGTCATGATCAACCATAAAGTGACTCTTTTCCCAACTCAATGTTAGATTACATTCAATACATCTTTCTAGTGCAAGAGTCAACTTATGTAAATAATCTTCAAATGAATTGCCAAAAACAGAGAAGTCATCCGTAAATACCTCAATACACTTGTCCAACATATTGGAAAAAACTGAAAGCATACATCTTTGAAATGTTCCCGATGCATTGCAAAGTCCAAATGGCAAATATCTTAAAGAGGCAAGTGAAAGTTGTCTTTGGTTGATCCTTTAGTGCTATTAAAACTTGGTAGTAACTTGAAAAACCATCAAGAAAATAGTAAAAAGCATGTCCAGATAATCTATCAAGCATTTGGTCAATAAATGGTAAAGGAAAGTGGTCTTTCTTGGTGACATTATTTAATTTCCTATAATCTATGCACATCCACCACCCTGTGTTAGTTCATGTAGGTACCAACTCTCCTTTCTTATTCTGGACCATAGTTAAACCTGCTTTCTTTGGCACAACGTGAACGGGACTGGCCCACTTGCTATCAATAATGGGGTAAATTACCCCTTCATCTAGCAATTTAATAACCTCTTTTTTGACTACTTCTCTCATATTAGGGTTAAGCCTCCTTTGAGCCTCTCTCATCGGTTTAGCTCTTTCCTCTAAAACTATCTTGTGCATACACATAAAGGGAATAATACCTTTGATATCACTTAACCCACAACCAATAGCTCTCTTGAATTTTTTCAACATTTTCACAAGTTTATCTTCTTCATCGCCATTGTGAGCCGTGGAAGTTATCACTGGTTGAGAGTTATTATCCCCAGGAAAAACATACATTAAATGCTTTGGGAGTTCCTTAAGTTTCTACCACTTTTGGTTGAATATCTTCTTTCTCAATTTCAATTCCCTTCTTATTATTCTCATCATCCAACATAGGCTTGCATTCTTCGATTTCCACATTAGAAATCTCAATCTCTTCACCCAAAGTTAGGGTCATTTCTAACCTGTCTTCATTACTTTTCTGCAATAAAATTTCTTCAACAGCAAGATCAGTAAAATCAATAAAAGAACAGTCTTCATAAACAACAGTAGTGGGAATAGGAAAAGTGCTAAAAATTAAAAATTCCACAGTTTTACCTAAAATAGTCATAGTTAATTTTTCATTTTTAACATCAATCAAAGTATTAGTTGTAGCTGTAAAAGGCCTCCCTAATAAAGTATTTTGAATCCCTAGGGATTCCTTCCCCCATATCTAAGACAATAAAATCAACAGGTATAATCAAACCACCTACTTGGACTAGAACATCCTCTATGATTCCCTTAGGATATCCAAGAGTTCTATCTGCAAGTTGCAACACCATTTTAGTTTATTTAAGTTCCCCTATATCTAAATTCAAATAAATAGAGTATGGCACCAAATTTATACTGGCTCCTAGATCACACATGCCAATATTTTCTTTCCCATTCCCCATAGAAATGTTAACTATAAAGCTTTCAGGATCCTTTAGCTTAAGAGGTAACTTGTATTGTAAAATAGCACTTGTTACTTTCGAGACTATCACCTTCTCATCAAGCTTACACCTTTTTTTTAGTGTTTAGCTCCTAAAAGAATTTGGTATAAGATGGCATATTTTTAATCACCTCAAGTAAGGGTAGGTTAATATTTACCTTTGAAATCATGTTATAAATTTTAGAAAATGGTTTATCATCCTTCTCATTTTTTAACCTACATGGAAAAGGAATTGGTGGTCTGTAAGAATTTGGAGATGTGTGCAGCTTTGGTGCAATAGATGCCTCCTCACAACCCTCCTTTGGCTCACTTGGTTGATTTTTTCATTCTTGCATTTCCTTGCCATTTTCTTAAATTGTACCTGCATCCAAAGAGTAATTAATTTTATTATCACCGATTTTATTGTCAATTACCTTACCACTTCTTAAGACTATGATTACTTTGGCTTGCTCCGGTTGGCTTGGAAATTTTCCTTTTTGGTGTGGTTAAAGTTAGTTTGCCAATTGCCCCACTTGGGTTTCTACCTTCTTTAATGATGCCTCTAAAGAATCAAACCTCTTATTGTTCACCTCTTGGTCATGGGTGGTAATTTGAATGAAAGCATTCAAATTGTCTTTAAGTGTAGGTTTTTTTACTTGTTCTTGATTTGAAGTTTATCCTTGGAAGTTGGGTCCTCTTTGGTAAGGTTGGAAGGGTTGTTAAGGTGGAACGTGTTGCTGATTTTTCCAAGAGAAATTTGGGTGGTTTCTCCAATCGGGATTATAAGAATTTGAATATGGGTCAATCCTACCCCTTTGATGGAAACCTACAAAGGCATAAACTTGCTCTTGTCCCTCCTGGAATTGATCAAAACTTGAAGTGCACAAATTTTCATTATGGCCTATAATACCACATGATGCACATGTTTCCTGACTTGGCATAGGTGTGCTTCCTCTTGTAGTTAACATCTTCACTTGTCTTGTTAATTTTTCCAACTGCCTTGCCATCTCAGAATTTGAGTTCAACTCATATTCTCCTCTTCTCCTTTCCCTAATACTCTTCTGCTGCGAATTCGCTCCTAACATTTCAAATAATGCAACAGTTTTTGCAGCTGTCTTTTCACCCATTGCGCCCTCTGTGGCATTATCCACCATATTTTAACATTGTTGAGATAGCCCATCATAAAAGAATTGCTTGAGAAATTGTTGTGGATAGTAGTGATGAGGGCATTAAAACAATAAGGATTTGAAGTGATCCCATGCCTCATGAAATGGTTCTCCATCCAATTGAGTGAATTTTCTATACTCCCCCTAAGCTCCTTAGTTTTCTGGAGTGAATAGAAATTTCCCATGAATTTGTTATAAACTTTGGTCCATGTGGTTAAGGAATTCTCCGATAAACTCATCAACCACACCTTCGCCCAATTCTTCAAACCTTATGGGAAATGTTGCGCTCTAATAAACACTACTAGAACTACACTCGCAAGTATACGAGGTTGCTGTAGTATTTTGGTGAACACCTCAAGGTCGTCTCACAAGGAAGCTAGATAAGCTAATTATTTATCAAATTGTAAATAACAAATTATCAATAAAAATAAATTGCTAAACAACTAATGAAAAGAGAACGAGTTGAATTTAGAACAATGAAAGTAAACTGGACAGATATATTGATTCACTTAATAGAAAGGTCTAGGGTTTGCACTTCACTACTAACTTATATGTATGAACGGCTATTCCTCTCAGCCGATTTAATTTCAAAGATTAGATTTCAAGCAACTTAATTAATCAAATCAATGAAATAAGCTCTCGCATTCAAACCTCTTTCAAATAATCTTGTTATAATTGAAATGATCTTTTTCTTAGGTTTATATTTCTAATTCACCTAAGTCCCTAATTGAATTGTTCCAGCATTAGACTTCATTTCTCAATCCTTCATCTAAATACCTCAAACACATAATTGGTGGCCAATCAATTATATATTAACATTAATCCATTCAATTAAGGATAAAAGAAATAATTCAGTTAAGAGCAATAACCATTTCATACAATCATAGTAGATCCATACAAACCCTAGACTAGATCAAAATTAGTTCATATTGATGCTATCAAACAAATTCATCTCATTAAAATTCAAAGAAATTAATTTAGACATTAGAGAATTCATGAATACAATTCCAATGAAACTTAAGAGATAGAGTTTGAGAACAAAACCAAATTACAAACTTCCTTTGGCTTCTGAAGAATCTCTTGCTCAGATTTTTGCTAAAAGAATAATGCAATGGCTAAAACTAATTTGATCTAGAGTGTTTAGATGAAAGTGAAATCAAAATTCAAAAGAAAAGTGAAGAATAGCTGAAAATTTTGTGTTGGACGGCTGGAAGTGTGTAACCCCTTTCTCTTGCCCTAATCTTCTTATTTATACAAAACCCTCACTCAAAATCTACGTTTTCTTTCTTTCCTTAGCTCCATGGAATGACACGGCCAAGCTTGTAGCCGTGTCATGTGACACGGCCAGTGGCTTGGCCGTGTCACCTGGGTGTGTCATCTTCTGTGTGTCCTTGCTCTTCATTGCTTCTGTGGAGATTAGAGTGACACGGCCAAGCTCCTGGTCGTGTCCGTGTCACCTGTCAGTGTCACCTTCTGATTCTCTTCTTTCTTTGCTCTTCTTTCTTAACTAAATATGGGACACGGCCAAGCTTGTGGCCGTGACACCTGCCAGTGTTAGCTTCTATAAAATTTTCCTTTCTTTCTTGGTTCCCTTGGTTTTGCCCTTTAGGTGAGACACGGCTAGTGGCTTGGCCGTGTCTCCTGCCCGTGTCATGATCTGCCAAAAATTTGTTTGAGGTGACACGGCCAAGCTTGATTTGGCTTGGCCATGTCTTGCTGCTTCATGCTCTTCTTTCTTTGTTTTGATCTTCCAAGGGAGTTTTTTTTGCATATTAACCTAAAACAAACATTTGAAACAAACTTTAAACAAGAATAAAATGAAACATTAACCAAAAACACATAAACATCACACTAAAAACTAGTACAAAAATGACATAAACACTGGGATAAATTAAAACTACCAAAATTGATGAAATCACTTAATAAACAGATTAAAACTACCAAAATGCATGAAGAAAACAATAATCATCATAATAAATAAGTTACAATTCTATGACAAAAACTAATAAAACAACTACCCAACACTTAAAACTTTGCTTGTCCTCAAGCAAATTCACATGGCATAAATTAAAAACTCATATAACCTTAACTATAATTCAAGTATATAAGATGAAATCCTTTAAGACTCAGCCATAAATAAATGCAATTTACTTCAATCAAGATTTTCTTAACTCATTCATTAATTTAGACATAACAAATCTCATCTCTCAACTAAGTGTTTCACTCAATTTCAAAGGTTAATTCACTCAAACCACTCATGACAGCATACTGCCATAAACTTGCTTAATTATCCAATCTCTCTCATTGATTTTCTTAAGAAATAATCCGAAGGTCTTTTTGTTTGGATGTAATGGGGCTAAGGTGAAGGTGTGAGAAAAGACATTTAAGTTGGAACATTAAGAAATGGAGTATCTAAATTAGACAATACTCTTGCTTAGCAACTCGTAACTCCCTCAACTGGCATATTCACCAACCCTTGATAATCTCACATACTTGCATACTTAAAGAAAAGTACATGAGTAGAAATTCCTCTTTGATGACTGATGCTAGAAAATATATGAATTTTGTATATATATATCTTATCTTTTATTTTTATTATATATATATATATACAAAATATAAAATTGCATTGAACATCTAGCTCAAATGTAGAGGAAAAGAATAATCGACTCTTAGTCAAATACAATGTGTAAAGTACGCATTTTAGCCCCAAATCTTACTAAAGTAATACTATATATATATATATTTTAATTGCTTACCCCACACTTATGAATTAAACCACCCTATTATCATATCATAAGAAATTCCATTCCTTAATGAAGGTATGATGATAATAGGAAAATGTTGAGTTGTGAATTGTGTTGATCAATCAAGAAAAAGTCAAAGGCTCAACTTGGCTCACTAAGGAATTCATAATGAAGGGAGGTCCTTTTAAGCTAAAGGGGGTAATCCTAATTTGCCTTCATCATTTTAAAACTTGAGATGAAATCATAATGTGAGTTCAATTATTATGCAAAAGCAAGCTCTAGAGATGCAAAATCATGAAGGTGCACACTTAAGAAAGAAAGTTGATTGACAATAATATTCAATCTATGAGGCTAAAAACTCACAAAGGGTGGGTTCTCAGAGATTTATATATCATGAATAGCAGATTGTGAAAATTGATCCTGAATGAATTCAAATGCTAATCTCTATGTTGATACTAAAGGCTCAAATGTAATGCTAGAATTACAGAAAAGTCAATAAGTTTCCAACAATTATGCCATGAACAATGCACAATATAACACACAAAGACAAACAAAACAAAAATTAAAGGAAAGCTTAAAGATTACCCCACACTTATGAGTTACATTGTCCTCAATGGAAACAAGGATAATAAAGAAAAGAGTTAAAGTACAACCTGTTTTCCATTGTTCCCTTGTGAGGCAAATGCTACCTTTTCACCCACAAACATCATTTGTTCAAAAACAAAATACAGTATATATAAAATAACCAAAATATAAAGTGTTAGCATTAAGGGATTCATCACTTACATTCCTCGTTGGAAAGAAACCCCTAGCAAGAAGAGCCACTCTCCTTGAAGATAAAGAAGATGAAGATGGAGCTGCAGTTGGAGGTTGCCTCCTCTTGTGGCGGGACACCATCTTTGTTCTAGGCATATTGATAGTTTTGGAGAAAATTGACGCTTTAACAGATTTAATTGGTTTTTGATGAGAAAAGAAGAAGATTGAACGGGTTGAATATGGTTTTGGTGAAGAAAAATGGAGAATTTGTGGGATTTTTAAAGCTTTTAGAAAATGAACATGGAGGTTTTGGAGAGAGAGAGCCGAGAGAGAGAAAGGAAAAAGGGAAACTAGGGATTTAAAATGAAAGAAAAGGGCTGAAATCATGTTTTTAAGCTTGGAAATAAAGGTGACATGGCCAAGCTTGGTTTAGCTTGGCCGTGTCTGAAACTTTTGGAGGGACACGGCCAGTGGCTTGGCCGTGTCCCATGAACGTGTTGGCTACTGTGAAAGAAGAAATTGCAAAACAAAGAAAGGAACAACGGGCATAGGCTTAGCCGTATCTGTGTGACACCGCCAAGAACACGGCCAAGCCTTTTGACCGTGTCTGAGCCTGTGTGTTTTGGGCTTGCTAACACAGCCAGTGGCTTGGCCGTGTCAAGTGGCAGTGTCCTTCACTGCCATTTTGGCTTTTTTTTTTTGTGTCACCAAATTGAAAAGAAATGCAATCCTCTTCCTTGCTTAACCCTGAAACACATTAAAAAAAATAAAAACCAATCAAAGCACCCATTCCATTTATTTAAACCAAACATGAAATTAAAATTGCTAAATATGAAATTGTAACTATGAAAAGAAATGCAAACCGATGGGTTGCCTCCCATTTAGCATTTCTTTAATGTCGTGTAGCTGGACATTATTGCAAGACTTAAGGATCGTAGATCAAAGTACTATCAATGATCCTTACTTCTTGGAACCCCTCATTATATGGTTTAACTCTCTGTCCATTTACTTTAAAAGTTTCATTCGTTCAAGAGTTAAGCAATTCTATAGCATCGGAAGGATATACCTGAGTTATCTCAAAAGGACCACTCCATCGAGACTTTAGTTTTCCTGGAAACATTCGGAGATGAGAATTAAAAAGCAAAACCTTCATACCTGGGCTCAATGTCTTTCGTACTAAATTTCTATCATGAAGTGCTTTGGTGCGGTCCTTATAAATCCTCGAATTCTCATATGCCTCGTTCCTTAGTTCTTCTAACTCTGAAATGTGCAGAAAACATTCTCTCTTTGCCTTGTCAAAATCTAAATTCAGAGTCTTAATTGCCCAATACACCTTGTGCTCCAACTCCACTGGTAAATGACAAGCCTTACCGAAAACCAATCGGTATGGACTCATACACAAGGGAGTCTTGAAAGCAGTTCGATATGCCCACAATGCATCATTCAATCTACTTGCCCAATCCTTCCTTGATAAGTTGACTATTTTTTTCCAGAATTCCTTTGATTTGGTTGTTGGATGTCTCAACATGTCCTGAAGTCTGTGGATGGTATGGGGTCGCCACCTTGTGTTTCACACCCGATTTGTGCATTAATTTCTCAAAAAGTTTGTTGCAGAAATGACTTCCCTCATCACTGACTATCACTCTTGGCATTCCAAATCTGCTAAGAATGTATTCCTTCACAAATTTAACAACCACATTAGCATCATTAGTTCGGGTGGGGATTGCCTCCACCCATTTTGAAACATAATCAACAACAACTAAAATGTATTCATAACAAAAAGACTTGGGAAAAGGATCCATGAAGTCTATTCCCCAAACATCAAACAGTTCAATAACAATATAAGATTGAAGGGGCATTTCATTCCTCCTTCCAATGTTACCTACTCTTTGACAGCGGTCACAATGCTTACAATATTCTTGAGCATCTTTGAATAGAGTAGGCCAGTAAAATCCACTTTGAAGCACTTTTTCTGCAGTCTTTCTCCCTCCAAAATGACCCCCACAGTGAAGGTCATGACAAAATTGAAGAACACTCAGTTGTTCTTCCTCAGATACACACCTGCGAACTATCTCATCTTTGCATATCCGGAATAGGTAAGGTTCATCCCAAAAATAGAATTTACTCATGTGCAAAAACCTTTTCTTTTCCTAAAATGACATGTCAGAACGCAAAATACCACAAGCAAGATAGTTAGCAATATCTGTAAACCAAGGTGAATTCATTACCGCAAATAACTGCTCATCAGGAAATGCTTCTAGATTTCTATGAATGCTATCAGATGCAAGATTTTCACCAAAGAAAGGTAATCTAGATAAATGATCAGCTACAACATTTTCACTTCCCTTAGTATCTTTGATTTGAAAATCAAATTCTTGCAATAATAACACCCATCTAATTAAATGAGGTTTAGCATGTTGTTTTGTCAAGAGATATTTAAGCTGCATGATCTGAATGCACAATAATTTTAGACCCAATCAAATATGCTCTAAACTTATCTAAGGCAAAAACAACAGCTAGCATTTCTTTTTCAGTTGTTGTGTAATTAACTTGTGCACTATTTAGGCTCAAGCTAGCATAATAGATCACTCTCAAAAATTTCTCAACCCTTTGCCCAAGGACAGCTCCTACTGGATGGTTGAAGGCATCACCAGTGAAATGATACAAACAATTTAGTATTAATCAAAACTAATGAATTGCCCAAATTGTACTGATTTTAAATCTAGTTTTGGATTGAATGGCTAACCAGAGGAAGGATAGCCATAGTGATAGTGGGCACCTCGTGCCATTAATGGACACATTGTGTTATCAGTGATAGTGGGCATAATTGCCATTATACATTCTTGAGATTTGGCGTTAAAATTGCTACACTAACATGTTATCCAAACCTATGATCTGAGTATGTATGGTCATATTTAATGAAGATATCTAAATTGAAAAAATATGTGAATATGATAGTTGTGAATAATGGAAGAAATGTAAAATAATAATATAAGTCAATTACTTGAAATTGACTTGCTGTGTTACAATGTGAAAGTGATTGTTAATATATATATTAATGTTTACAAGTAAAAGTTCTAATGCATAGAATGGAAATGTTATGCTCAATTTATTGAATTAATCAATAACTTTATAAGTGTTGTAATGATTGAAAGTGTATATAATGGTATAAGATACAAAGTGCTCCAAAGTATAGTACTAAATTTAAGTGCTAAAAATTATAGATTGAATGAAATTATCCTATATGTGAAATTGAAAAGTAAGACTTATTGAAAAAATAAAATAAGGATATTGTGAGCAATGTTATCAAATGAGAAAGCAAGTCATAAATAAAATGATTCATAAAGAGAAAAGTTGCAATACCAAAAGTATAGTATAGCATGATGACTTTTATGAAGTTAAAGTTATTATTTTGTGTAATTAAAATACTATGTCGGTTTGTTATTGAAAAGAGTTAATATATTGAAATATTTCTTAAAACTAAGTGTTATTACTATAATTCCATAAGTATTTTCCTTTAATATTAAGTGGCAAAATATGTTTATACAAGCACCACTAAGCTTTGCTTAAAGTGTTAGAATTATTATCTGACACGCAAGTATTAGGTCATCAGAGCAAGTTAAGAAGTGAAATTAAGAATCTCAGAAAATTATTTATAGTACATATGGAGATCTTTTGTATATTGTAATCATAAATTATGAAATGTATATATACAATCTAGTGTGGCTATTTGTACAAATTTGTAAACATGAAAGGAATATATGTATTGAGAGGATGAAGTTTGAGATTATAGTGAATGATTATCAAATAAAGTAATGTATTATATATTTATTTGATTTGACAAACTTATGATGGTTATCTAATTTATAATTAGTATTTGGACTATTGGATATATTGGATATTGATTTAAATGTTGGATTTTCAAGTGTTGTATTATACAAATTGTATTATTATTTGAAGATCTTTGTTAGTAACATTTTGAAAAGAAACTTCATCGATGAATTGATTAGAGTACTGACAGTATATTGAGTAATATTTTTTGATAGTTCTAATGAGAATTTGATAAGAATATTTTTATACTTGGTTTTAGTATGATTTCTATGTGTTTTTAGTTAATGTTTCATTTGATTTTTGTTTAAAGTTTGTTTTAGGTTAAAGTGGAAAAATTCCCTTGGATGATCAAAACAAGCAAGAAAGAGCATGAATCAAGCAAGACACGGCCAAGCCAAATCAAGCTTGGCCGTGTCCCTCAAGAAAATTGAATGGCAGTACCTGACACAGGCATGTGACATGCCCAAGCCAGTGGCCGTGTCCCATCCCTAGCAAAAAACCAAGCAAGAAAGGAAAGAAAAGAGAAGCAGTAGTTGACACACCCAGGTGACACGCCCAAGCCAATGGTCATGTCACATGACACGGCCACAAGCTTGGCCGTGTCACCCTTTGGAAGCAAAGAGAAGAGTTAGCAAATGAAGAAACGGAAAGGGACACACCCACATGACACGGCCAAGCCTTTAGTCATGTCACATAACACGGCCAGGATCTTGGCCGTGTCACCTAGAGGAAAAGAAGGAAAGAATGGGGCAGAAGGTGACACAGCCAGCAAACTTGGACGTGTCCCAAAGAAAAACAAGAGACACGGCCAAGCCACTCATGGCTTGGCCGTGTCACCCTATAAAAAGATGATTCTTCTGCTCGAGTTTGAGGAACAATTGGGGGACAACCAATTACTTTTACCAAAAGAAATACAATACAAATAGAATGTGGGGAATAAGGGAGAGTGGTGTGAGCTGGTGTGAGTTGGAAAGCATGGCTTGGAGCTTTGGAGGGAAATAAAAAGAGAAGGAGAGGGAGTTTTGAAAGAAGCTTCTGCAGAGGGCTAGAGGTTTTGTGCAGAAAACAGAGAACAGAGGCAGAGAAGAGAGGTTTGAGAGGAGGGGGCTGTGCATACACTTTTTGAGTAAGGAGGGAGTGACACTTTCCTTGACTCTTCATCTTCATCCTCCATTTCCATTCTCTCCGGCATCTCCATCTTCCATTGGTGGCTCCTGAAGATTGAAGAAGCTACATTGAAAGGGGTTTTTCTATTTTCTCCTTTTAATTTATTTTAATGTTATTGTTGTTGTTGTTGTTGTATTAAGTGTATTGAACATGAACTAAATCATTCTCTATCTAGATATTAATGAACCCTAGCTTATTTGTATGATTGGATACTTTTAATTGATTGCGTTGTTTTATTCTTATGATGCTTAATGATTATTGCCAATTGATGATAGCATCCTTATTGATTGGTTGCCATTTTCATATTATTGACTTGAGAAAGCTTGATATGAATTGATTACTCATAAGGGTTGAGGATTGATTGGGGTGCTAGAGATAGACCTATAAGATCCTTTGGTTTATAGTTCCTTGTTCTTAATGCATGATCTATTCAATTGTGTTTTGAGAAGAGATTCCGGCACTGTACTTAGTGATTAGGGATTAATTCGCTTGAGAGAGGTTTTAGTCTAAGTTAGAGGAATGCTAACTCAACTCTATCATGTAATGTAATTGAGGCTAGGGGGATTCAATATCTAGATAGTATCATTATCATCAATCCTTTTTACACAACACACAATTTATCTTTATGTTCATTTATTTAAGTTAATTGTCTTTAATTATAAAACATCACAAAAATATTAATTTGCTAAACAATAGTTAAGGTTTGCACTAGTGCTTGGCCTTGTCCCTAGTGGAACGATAACTCACTCACTACTATATTACTTGGGCGACCCGTGCACTTGCGATATTGCTATAGCGCGTGACGCGTGCACCAAGTTTTTGGCGCCGTTGCCGCGGACAATGGTTTCAATACTAGTAATATAATTAAGACTGTTGATTTAGTTTTAATTTTTTTATATCAAGAATGTTTGTTTGTTTTCTTTGAATTATTTGTGTGTTTTTCTTTGAATTGTTTGTTTGTTTTCTATAAATTTGTTTGTTTGTTGTGTTTGAATTTGTTTGTTTGTTTTCTTTAAATTGCTGAGTGCCTTTTGTAAAAATGCAATTTTCAAGGCACGGGGGAGTTTATGATAGGACTATAATTCTAACATGGTATGTGCAGCATGTGGCAATGCAGGACATAGTGCCAATACATGTTCATTTGGTTTCAGATGATACCAAGATTGGAACGAGGAAGAATATGGCTACCGAAGTTTCCAGCAAATGGGTGGTAATGACACATATTCCAATTCTTATAATCCAAGCTGGGAAAGCCACCAAAATTTTTCTTGGGAAAATCAGCAGTACATTCCACCTCAACAATTTTTTTCAGCCTTGCCAAAGAAGTTCTTACTTTCAAAAATAATTTTCAAACCAAGACCACCTTAAGGAACCTACATTGGAGGATAAGTTAAATGGCTATATTCAAAGACACACGCTGAATAAAGATCACTTTAAGGAACCCACTTTGAAGGAAAGATTGAATGCATTCATTCAAAATAGCCCACAAAATGTAGATCAACCTAAGAAACTTACTTTGGAGGAGAGAGTGAATGCCTTCATTCAAGATACCGAAAAATTTCAATGCAATCAATACAAAGTGGAAGATAAGTTGAGGTTTGAATCTTTGCAAGAAACACAGAAGAGGTTGGACGCTCTAACTAGGCAACTGGCACATTAACTCCAAGCACATCAAAAGGAAGAATTTCCTAGCCAATTGGAGCAAATTGAGGTAATCACAAATTTGAGAAATGATCAGGTAACATATAACAATTTTTGTGATTTCTTTGATGCAGAGACTAATCAGGAAGACAATGGCAAGGAGATAATACCCAACACGGAGGACCCAAGCCAATCAACGGAGGAGGAAAATTTGGAGGCATCAACCTCACCCAAGTTGCATGAAACCTCGGATCCTTATAGGCCATCAAGTCCATCAATAGGTAACCTGAAGGATGAGAAGCAAGGTATGCAACTTTCTGACATCTATGACATGCACTCCCAAGGAGATATTGAAAACAAGTTTGAGATGGGTATGCCCTTAGAAGAAGAACATGAAATGCCCAATTTAGAACTTGAGGAGTGTAAACTAATTTTAGATGCAGAGGTTGTTGAGAGGGGACTTGACATTGTTAAAATAGATGAAAAAAATGATCCAACCAACTTTGGTTGAATTTCAAGAATCCCGAAAAGTCATCCCTTCTACTTTTGGTAGTAAGGAAGAGCAAAAATCTGATATGCCCATGTTGCTCAAAGACAAAACTTTTTACCAAGTTCCTATAGTACTGGAGGATCACCCCGAGGCAACCTTCATATGTCCCTTTGGGACAATTTCTCTTCAAGGAATAATATATAGGGGTTTCCATACATTGGGCGCACTTCAAAGTTGCATGCTGTCCATCCTCTCAATCCTGGGCTACAATTGCATTATGGGGGGAAGGAGCCCTACATATCGCATATGGGAGCGATGGAAATCAGGTCTTATCTAAACTCTTTTCTAGTTTATGCATGCTCACATTGAAGACAATGTGAAATTTTAAGTGTGGGGTGCATATTGTATTTTGTGTTTTTATTTTTACTTGTTTTAGTTTAAGTTTAATTAATGTATTTCTTATTTTTCTTTGAATAAATCAATTTTGGAAAGTTCAATTGTTATAAATTGTTGATTGATGACCTTTGAATTTTTGAAGCATGAATTTGATAATTGAGTAGAATTGGTGCTTATTGTCAATTTTGTTGGTTTTTCCTTGCATTACCTTTAAACTAGTGAGGAATTGAGCAATCAACTTATTATTCTTGTTGTGTGTGGACATCTTTGATTGATGACTTGCTAGAACTTGCTTTGACATGCATTTTAAGATTACATAAAAATTTCAATTTGGCATCAAGATGATTAAGGCAATTAGGTGAACCCACTTTGGCTTAAAAAGACCAACCCTATTTTAACCTTAGTTAGCCAATTTTGAGCCTATTTCGTTTTTCCTTCTCTTTCTTTTTCACAACATCATTAGCTTGAACCTTGCTGTTTTAACTCTTACCCTTTCATTAGGTTAAGAGCATTTTAAGAGCGTTTATGACCAAGTGTTGTGTTGAATTAAGTGTGGGGTTAAGCTTAGTAGGTTTAAGATTGCGAAGTAAAAAAAAAATCAAATAAAAAGAAGAAAAATAAGAATAATTGTTGTTATTGTCGAAAGGGTTGGAATATGTTTTGGTATAATCAATGCAAGATATAATAAGTGAGTTCCCTTGAAAAGTTCTTTAAATGTCAAGGGGTAGATAAGAGAAAGGTGTTTTGGGAGTGTTGGGTTATATTTATATGATCGGTTACTTCATTCTTGAAGTGCTCTTGAACTTAATGATTAAGCTCACATTTCCTAAATGCCATGCCTCTACCTTAGCCCCATTACAACCCAATAAAAGACCTTTTGATTGATGCTTGATTGTAATTAAGTGGTGGAAATTTGATAGATAAGCAAGCCTATGGCAATAATCTTTCATTGATTGTTATGAGTGTAAACACCACCTTGATCAAACACTTTCTAAGAGTTGGTGAGGGAGTGACAATGTAGGTTATGCATGGAAAGCCACTTAATTGCATTGGTATCGATTTTGTTTGATTTGATATTGATTGCAGATTCAAGGATAGGGAAGTCTTGATGCATTTTTATAACTCTTGAACTTGACAAAATTTTTGTGTTTAGTTTGTTTTGATTATAGCCTTGCTTGGGGACAAGCAAGGATTTAAGTGCGGGGTATTTGATAAGAGTATTTTTTTATACTTGTTTTTAGTATGATTTCTATGTGTTTTTAGTTAATGTTTCATTTGATTTTTGTTTAAAGTTTGTTTTAAGTGTTTGTTTTAGGTTAAAGTGGAAAAATTCCCTTGGATGATCAAAACAAGCAAGAAAGAGCATGAATAAAGCAAGACACGTCCAAGCCAAATCAAGCTTGGCCGTGTCCCTCAAGAAAATTGAATGGCAGTACCTGACACGGGCATGTGACATACCCAAGGCAGTGGCCGTGTCACATGACACGGCCACAAGCTTGGCTGTGTCCCATCCCAAGCCAAAGAACCAATCAAGAAAGGAAAGAAAAGAGAAGCAGTAGCTGACACACCCAGGTGACACGCCCAAGCCAGTGGCCGTGTCATATGACACGGCCACAAGCTTGGCCATGCCACCCATTGGAAACAAAGAGAAGAGTTGGAAAATGTAGAAACAGAAAGGGACACACCCACATGACACGGCCAAGCCACTGGCCGTGTCACATGACACGGCTAGGAGCTTGGCCGTGTCACCTAGAGGAAAAGAAGGAAAGAATGGGGCAGAAGGTGACACGGCCAGCAAGCTTGGCCGTGTCCCAAAGAAAAACAAGAGACACGGCCAAGCCACTCATGGCTTGGCCGTGTCACCCTATAAAAAGATGATTCTTCTGCTCGAGTTTGAGGAACAAGTGGGGGACAACTAATTACTTTTGCCAAAAGAAATACAAAACAAATAGAATGTGGGGAACAAGGGAGAGTGGTGTGAGCTGGTGTGAGTTGGAAAGCATGGCTTGGAGCTTTGGAGGGAAATAAAAAGAGAAGGAGAGGGAGTTTTGAAAGAAGCTTCTGCAGAGGGCTGGATGTTTTGTGCAGAAAACAGAGAACAGAGGCAAAGAAGAGAGGTTTGAGAGGAGGAGGCTATGCATACACGTTTTGAGCAAGCAGGGAGTGACACTTTCCTTGACTCTTCATCTTCATCCTCCATTTCCATCTTCTCTAGCATCTCCATCTTCCATTGGTAGCTCCTAGAGATTGAAGAAGCTACATTGAAAGGGGTTTTTCTATTTTCTCCTTTTAATTCATTTTAATGTTGTTGTTGTTGTTGTATTAAGTGTATTGAACATGAACTAAATCATTCTCTATCTAGATGTTAATGAACCCTAGCTTATTTGTATGATTGGATACTTTTAATTGATTGAATTGTTTTATTCTTATGATGCTTAATGATTATTGCCAATTGATGATAGCATGCTTATTGATTGGTTGCCATTTTCATATTATTGACTTGAGAAAGCTTGATATGAATTGATTACTCATAAGGGTTGAGGATTGATTGGGGTGCTAGAGATAGACCTACAAGATCCTTTGGTTTATAGTTCCTTGTTCTTAATGCATGATCTATTTATTTGTGTTTTGAGAAGAGATTCCGGCACTGTACTTAGTGATTAGGGATTAATTCGCTTGAGAGAGGTTTTAGTCTAAGTTAGAGGAATGCCAACTCAACTCTATCATGTAATGTAATTGAGGCTAGGGGGATTCAATATCTAGATAGTATCATTATCATCAATCCTTTTTACACAACACACAATTTATCTTTGTGTTCATTTATTTAAGTTAATTATCTTTAATTATAAAACATCACAAAAATATTAATTTGCTAAACAACAGTTAAGGTTTGCACTAGTGCTTGGCCTTGTCCCTAGTGGAACGATAACTCACTCACTACTATATTACTTGGACAACCCGTGCACTTGAGGTATTGCTATAGCGCGCGACGCGCACACCAGAATTGTCAGGAGATGTTACATTTAGTGGTATCAGAGTGTGGTTTAGGCGTTTCTGGCATGTGGAGTTTTGGGAGAAGTGAAATGCAATTGTCTAAGTTATATGAATCAAATAAGTGGATATGTATTTTGATACAATTGATATTTCATATGTTTATAGTAGTAGAATGTTTTCTAAGAATTGATTAAGAATTCATAGTGTATTATTTGGAGTGCACTAGACCTATTTTTGAAAAAGAAGGATGTGAAAAGAAAACAAGATATGAGTAGTTAAAGAGATATGTCAAAGTGATACAGTGGAAGTGTAATAATTTATTGGAATCTGATGAATGAATTATGACAGATAGATAAATTTCAAGAATGAAATTTCTTACGAGAATGAGAATTGTCATGCTTTAAAATTTTAAGTATTGATTTTCTGCATTAAGTGAATATATGAGTGTAAATTGGATTGAATATGATATTATTTGTAGCTTGAGCATTTAGAATTGATAGTGATAAGGTTAAATAAGCATTAATAAGAGTAACATTAAATCTGAGTATGGATAATATCTCTATTTTTGGGAAAAGTTTTCGAAGAGGTAAGAAATTATGAAAATACTCTTATAGCTTGAAATGAATTCGAGCTGTAATTTAGATGTGAAATTTGGATAATGGGGTTTCAAAGTGTCAAAAGTAATTATTTTTATAATGTTTCGACTTTAAGAATTGAAGTGATAGTTAATTAAAGAAAGTGAATGCATCGAAAGTATTGTATAAGTGAGTATATTGGATAAAAGGCCTAAAACCTATTTAAAAATTTCTAGTGTCTTCTATTGTCCTCTAAAATATCTTCAAAATAAAATATTGAAAGGAAAAGTGATGGAAGAATATTTTTAAAGAGATTAGTGCTTATGTAATACTTATTTTGCTATTTATTGAATTGATCTTGATTTTTATTATCAAAAGAAATTTGTGAATTGACAAAACACCATTACTAGTGAAAGATATTGTATATTGCATAATTGTGAAAAATATGAGTATAAAACTTTACTTCTATGATAGTAAAGTTATTCTTACAATATGTAAATGTGTATTTATATATTATTAACTGGAACAATGATTAAATCTATCATTGAATCATTTATGAGTTGATATAAGGTTGTGGAAGAAAATAAGGTTTTGAAAGATTTTAGGGCTATGGAAATTCGGATTTAAATTTGATTTTGGTTTGAAGAGTTGGATCCTGTTTGCTCAATTTGTTTGAGTTGAATTATTGATAACTTATTGATTAAATCATGAAAAGAAATTCTAGTAAAAATACACATGATCATTTGTATAGTCATGCGTATGCTTGTGCAAAATTTCTATTCTTCAAACTTTGAGAAGAAATCCCAATAGTGAGTTGCATAATCATTCATATGGACATGCATATATTTATGCCCTTAAAATTTTGAAAGGAGATTTCAGTAGAGACATGTAAGACCATTCACATGGACATGCATCTGGATATGCATACTTTTATTCTTTAAAACTTTAAAAATAATTTAAGCAGTGATGTGCATGATCACTTGCATGGTCTTGCATTTGCCCATGCATATTTCTACCTTCTTATACCTTAACAAAGTAGGGTTTATGGATGGAATTAGTAGTGAATTATTGAATACATCTTGAAAATAGTTATAATTGATGAAAGATTGCTTATAAGATTGAAATTAAATCAATCCATTAAATGATGAAACTTATATGTGAAGAAAACTTGAGGAAATTATAGATAAATGTAATTGGATATTTGAAATAAGTGTAAGATTAGAGAAGAGATAAAAAAAAATATTACAAGTGATTAGTGGATTTAACATTATTCATGAAGAAATAAGATAATTTTTGAAGCAAGGTGAGAAGAATGATATATTGATGAATCATTGATGATTTTACATAGTTTGAAGAGCAAGATAAAGAAAACAAAGAGGTGGATATACGAATTGATTGAGTAATGAAAGTAAGAATGTGAGATTTACATATTGTATACTTATGAAATACGTGATAGTAACATTATTTAGTGATTAAAAATAATTTATAGATTATATATAGAAGTGTTAAAGAGTTAACTGATGCTAATTGATACAACAGAAAGAAAGGAATTGATAATGTGAAAAGGAAAGAATGTAGTGAGATTTGTATGTAGTTTAACCCTTCTATTCAAATGATGTATTGTGGATCAAGTTAGAAATATATATATATGTGTGTGAGTGTGTGTATTAAACATAGTGAATACATTATATATGTACATATACTCTTAAAGTGAAAGAATAGTTGTAAATTCTTAATATGTTAAGAAAAGAATTAAACAATTAAGAGTGGAAATCTATTTAGATTTCATTATTATAGTGAAAACATGGAAATGATTTGAAAGATAAAGATTGATGAATAAATAAAATTAGTCGAACTAATCGAAAATAAATATAATGTGTATATATGTTCATATGATAAATGTGTTTGAAATAATTATTCATATCTTATAAATTCACAATAATAAAAAAAACACTTTAAAGAGAAAGTGTTATATTCCAAAAGATATTATAATTGATAATAATTTATAATAATGAAATAAATGTGTTGATCGATTATACTGATGTTAAATCTAGTTTCCGGATTAGCTAAAGGGTAAATGTTCAAAGTGATAGAGGACACTTATGTCCCATATTCAAAGTGGACACTTTGTGCATAGGGACACTTATGTTCAATATTGAAAGTGGGCACTTTGTACCATAGAGGACATTTTTTTATTTATGTCCCAGTGATATTGGCATCTATGCTATCAGTGGACACTTTGCATCATAGAGGACCTTTGGTTCCTTTCTCTCAGTGGACACTCTGTGTCATCATATACAGTGGGAATTCATGCCATTGTGGGCCTTTGGACATATTTATACATTGGGTATTTACTTGGCATCAGTAACCCACTATCTAAAACTAAGATTTAAAGTTTAGTGTATAAGAGAAAGAAAGAGATATATATATAAATAACTGTGGAATGTAATGACACAAATTATATTTTAAAAAAATCTAAAGAGAATTAAAGGCAATTACTGAATTGAACTTGAATAGTGTAAGTGTGTAGAGTTGAATCTTCTGCAGTTCTATAATAAGATTATTCTGAAAGTGTTACATTGATTGATATCAGACATAAATAAAGTTATGTAAATTAATAAAATAATTGATTTTATGTGAGATTTGATATTAGTTATAAATTAAATGGCTTATTGCCATAACATATAAATTTCGAGGATGAAATTTCTTTAGTGGGGGAGATTTGTAATGGTCAAGATTTTAAACGTAGAACTTTTTAACTAATATTGATAATTGATAATGTATAGTGATAAAAGTAATGTGGATAAATGCTATAAGTAGAGAATAGAGAATAGTATATCTCAAAATTTACTGAAAAAATTATTTTTATGAATTTACGGGACTAAAACTCGATTTAGAATCAACGGTTAAGAATGAGGGTGCACCATAGTTATTGTGAGCATTCCCTCACTTGATTAAATATATTATATATATGTGTGTGCGGACATGTGTGTGTGTGTGTAGAGTCTTCTTCTCCTTTCTCCCATCTTCCACTCCAAACACCATCACCTCCACCATTTTTCTTATTTTCTTCAACTTCCTTTCTTCAAATCAAATAAAATTGAGAGTAGATTATATATGATTATAAATTTTTAAAAGAATAAGCTAGAAAAGGTAAAATTATCAGCAAGTGATCAAAGAAAATAAGTGAAAAGAGAGAAGAAGAGGGATTATGAAGGAGGTATGTGCTTATGTATTATAATTTGCAAATTATGAATTTTTATGAGTTTTAATGTTTGAATTGATTGATTGAGTTATTTATAATAAAATATTTCTTGAAAGTATTGATTAACTAGATTGATGAGTGAAAATTAACTTTTACATGATGAGTTTGATTCTTAATTCAACCCTTATGAGAATTAGGTGGTTTGATGTTGTTTTTACCCATATGAGATGATTGAAAGTTTGATTAAGTGGAGATTTAGTAAATTATTTGATATGAACTCTTTTTATGTCAAAAATTTGGTTTTGATACATTTTTTACTTAGATCTTCAATATATTTATGTTTAATAAAGTTAAAAGTGCAAAATACATGATTTTAGGATGCCACGGGCATGGTTTAAAGGTGCCATGGGACCGATATTAAAGTTGGGACTATTGGTGGAAGAATTATTCTGAAAACAGAGCCAAAACCGATCTCACGGGCGTGGCAATTGATTGCCACGACCGTGGGTTTGAGAGTGAGTTTGTTTTTTTTTAATAATTTTGATAAAACAGAGTTGTTCTGAATGCCACAATCGTGACCCTTGAATGCCACGACCGTGGGGGGTCTCCAAAGTCATTTGACAGCTTCATTTTTTATCCCACGGCATAGGGTTGAGATGTCACGACCGTGGGGTACCTAGATAATATTTTTGGCTTATATTTTGTGATATACGGGCCTAGTATGAGGCTAATATGTTTGTATTTCTTACTTTTATGTTGAGAATTCATGTGAATGTGTTAAAAATATGGAAAAGAGTGATAAACTTTAGATACATGACAAATATATATCATACTAAATGTTGATAAAAGTATTGTACCAGTGAAATGATACAAACAATTCAGTGTTAATCAAAACTAATGAATTGCCCAAATCATACTGATTTTAGATCTAGCTTTGGATTGAATGGCTAACCAGAGGAAGGATAGCCATAGTGATAGTGGTCACCTTGTGCCATTAATGGACAGATTGTGTTATCAGTGATACTGGGCATACTTGCCATTATACATTCTTGAGATTTGGCATTAAAATTGCTACACTAACATGTTATCCAAAACTATGATCTGAGTTCAGTATGTATGGACATATTTAATGAAGATATCTAAATTGAAAATATATGTGAATATGACAGTTCTGAATAATGGAAGAAATGTGCAACACCCTTATACCCTATATACGTACAATACATATTTCCAGCATATGTAAAATATGCATATACGGTACAAAAATGTCACAGACCGATTTAATAAAAATTTTCACATTTCTGATTTAAAATTTTAAATACTAAATATATAAAATTAAATAATATATAAATATTCTTTACTTGTTATAGGAACTCAAAATAAATATTTTATATGAAAATCTATGGGAAAAATTCGCCAGAGTTTTATCTGTAATTTGGACATCCCAAAATTTAATGAACTCAACCTGCATAAAACAAACACTCCTAATAAAATCAAATCTCCATTTCACCAATACTTCTCAGTTTTTTCATATTTTCTCAAAATATTTATACATAGATATATATATATATATATCAACAACACATATAGAATCCCATTTTAAACAAATTATCCAAAATATTCTTTACAATTTACAATATATATACTTCAAAAACAAAACATAATATACATAATCTCAAAATATACTATAATATCAAACATGTACATGCTGGCAAATGGCTCTGATCTTGATGTACTCAAAAACACTTCAAGCTCAATAAATGCAAGCCTAGACACGACTAGGTCTAGTAGAACTCTCCGGCTCTACCAAATCGCCCATGCGACCTACGCGACGAATTACAATCGCTCTAAGCTAAAAGCTTAGCGGTACAAATTTTGATAATAATAAAATTGTAAAGTAATGCCAATGCAAAATGCTTATGGATATCACATCATTCCATTTTCTCATACTTTTCAAATATTTCACAATCCACAATTCACATAAAAACAAATACAAAAGGGCCCAAAGATAACTAATATGCTATTCAAATTTCAGAGTTACTATTGTGGTCTTTAACGACACCATATGTCTAGCCCCGTAGGTAAAATATCAATATAATAGTCCAACTAGGTATGAGCTTACGACCCGGTCATTTCACCCAGCTCAAATTTAAGGACTTATTTTTGAGGCTTACGACCCAGTCATTTCACCTCAAAAACATTTTCACAGTGACGCCCAGCGTCTAGCCCATAGGCATGCTACCAAATACAAAACTCTAAAAATTGAATAACATACTAGGCACACAATTTATTCATATTTCTTATTATCAATCTCTTTCTCATTGTCACATAATCAAGCTAGGCACATTGCCTTATTTTCTCATCTTTTTTCTCACTTTTCTCATTTTTATCATTTATATCGATATCAATTCATTTCATTATGTTTCCACATATCTCATTACATTATATCACATTTTTGCATTTACAATACATTACCTAATTACTTTGGGTATTTCCACATAATTCACATATTAATCACATTTAATGTAATCTAGCCAATACCAATGACTTTTTAACAATGCCCTTAATGCATACACAACAAATGGCATTACCCAAACACTTTAGGGTATTTTCACATGATACACATATTTTACATTTTACACAATTTAGCATTATCAATGGCTTTTCACAATGCATTTAACATATATATGACATTACAAATGTCATAACACATTATTCATACATAACCAATGTATCAAGTAGCTTAGCACATTTTCCAACCAAAATGTGTTAAGCCCAAATATCATGCAAACATAACCATTGTATTCAAAATTTGTACTTACCTCAAATAGCAATCAAAACAAGCTTAAAACAACCTCCAATCCTATCCGTCCAACTTGCCCTTCACTACTTGGATGAAGCAAATCAACCTCCCTCAATGCCTAAACCAAATGTGATAGCAAATAATCATTTAGTATCACATTTAATGGCATTTCCAATATTAAACCATAATTAAACCCCATCCAAGAAAAAATCTAAAATTTAAGGTTAACCTTACTTTAATTTTGGATTCTCATACTAGGCCATTCATTTTAATATATTAAGTTTATTTATATTATTAGAAACATATTTTAATACATTTAAATCATTTACATTACAAAAATACACTCTTATACACAAAACCCTGAAATGGTATAACCTTTTCCCATTGAAGGTTTTCCATTCCAACACAATCCATTAATCATTTTAAGCTTATTTTCATCACTTATATCACCAAACAACAAGATTAAACCAATAAAATTATACAATTCTACAACTTTGAAAAAAATCACTTTCCAAAACACTAAATCACACTTCCATTCTCAAACTCCAACCAAACACAACCAAATCCAATATTTGACTTTAAAATACTTGTTTAAGCACCAAAACAACTCATTTTGAACCAATTTGCACAATTAAAAATCATGATTCCAAGAATCCAAATTTTCCATAATCCTAAATTCTCTCCCTTCACCAAACTCATCCCAAACTTAATCCTTTCTTCCATTCAACTTGAAAATCATTAATAATTGATCAAAATAGCTTCATTAATACCCAATTAAACAATTAAATCACACTAATAGAAAATTCCAAAATTCACATATTCATAGTTTTCCTAGAAATTCAAAAATTAGGGAAGAAAGCTTACTTGTTAGAAAATCACTAAAACTCCACTTAGTTTCTTAAAATCTCTTCAATCTTAGGTAGCTTGGAAGAAAAGAAAATCTTTCTCTCTCTAGTGGTGGCTCGGTTTTGAAGAAGAAGGAAAAGAGAAAAGATGAATTTATTTGACTTTATCTTTCTTTCCACTTAAAAATATCACCACACATATATTATTTTATTTTTAATAAATAAATAATTATTTAATTATTTTAAAACCCCAAATTACCTCTTCCAACCAAAAATAATTTATTTTTAATTTATTTAAATAATTTTAAGTTAATAAAATATAATTACCATTTTTCCCTTAGACTTTTGACTTTTCTTTTAAAAAGTGTCGACTTTTATATGTTATGTATATTTTACATATATATCATATATATATATATTCCACTTTTTCATTTAAAATCCCTTCATTTTTCATTTAAAAATATTAATTTAATTTATCTAATTTAATTATAATATATTTTATTAAATTTTCAAAAAATAAAAATTTCAAAAAAAAATTGGGATATTACACATATGCACAAATAATGTGTATCTTATATACACAACAAATGTACCTGTGAGCGGGGATTTTTGCCCCCTCTCCCGGGGGAATGGTTCTTGCGACTTCGGCACTATTTAGTCTCAGGGCCTTAGAGAACACGGACCTAAGTCCGGAGAAAATGGAGTCGCCACCCGGATGGGCCGGGAAAAAAGAAAGGGGTGGATGACTCTATTCCTAAGGAATCCCCAACCCCCTAATGGGTTCGGAAAGTTGGGTACGTGTGGAGAAGGTGAGAAATGGCCCAGCACCCCCACAACGCCCGGTTCATTGGAACCGGCCTCCTTTACAGGTCTTAATATTATAAAATTCTTAAATATAACAACATTATCCATATTACACACAATAATTGAAAGAATGCATCATTATATTAAAATCAAAGCAATGTCCAAGCAAAACAAATAAATGGACACCCATCCGAAAATGGAAAACATGCCTTTATATCCATGCCTAAATAGGACACCCACCGAAAGGTAGAAACATGTCCTTTACATTGATTCTAAAATAGAAAAGCAATTTAAATTACATGATATTTAACTGATGAGGTACCCACCAAGTGGAAACATACCTCTTACAACATTTGGAAATCTAAATAAATTGATAAAAGTAAATAACCATTCATCATAAATAAATCATTCATCAAATGTATTAAACATCAATAGAAAGTAAACATCCATCCATGATAAAAAAGAATAAACTAAGCATCGAACTTCAATAAATTAAAGCATATCAAAGCATAATCAAATATAGAATTGAATAAAGCAAATAAAAGTCTAAATTATGGCTACTGTGAGTTTTTTTTAAGGAATTAAAATAGATTAACATTTTATGTTTTAAAAGGTTGGTAAAGTTCTGTGATTAACCAAATTAGGGTTTGTGATGTAAAATCATGAAATTAAGGTTTGAGCACTTTAAAATACTTTTGATTTGTGATTTACGGTTGCTCATCAAATTATGGTTTCAAGCTTATTGTGTAAAATTAAATATTTATGTTTATATGGTTTTTTAAAAGTTTTAAAGGATTAGGGTTTAGAAAAAAATTAAGGTTTAAGGTTTTAAGGAGGTTAGGGTTCACTATTTTAGGTTTTGGAGTTGAATTAGAGTTTTAGGATTTTTGAATTTAGGGTTTTGGGTAATGAATTTTATTTTAGGATTGGGAAAGACAATTGACAATTTCATGAAGTTTTATGAATTTAAACAAAAGATTTAAAGTTTATAAGAGCAAAAAGATATTTTTTAAGTCTTTTGGAAGGAAACAGAACACAATTTTGGGTTTTGATAATTTGGGATGCAAATCTTGGTTTTGGGGTTTTGAAGAAATAAAACTAATATCTTTAAACTTTTGGAAAAATAAAGCAACGATTTAAGATTTTCATACTTTAGAAAAGGTGAATTGAGGTGATAAGGCTTTTAATTTAAAAGAAACAATTATGTGATCTAGCTACTGTGACAAAATAAAAGAAATTAAGAATTCAAATCTTATTTTGTAAGTTTCAACAAAAATTGCTTCTTGGATGAACAAGGTCAAAGACAAGCCTTTTTGCCTTTGAATTGCTTGAATTGTTTTTCTGCTTTCTCAAAAAATCAGCGTGGTTCACTGCTGTCCTACTCAGTTACGGTTTCAAACTCTCCCAAGTTTCTGTCCAATTTTCTTCCTTATTTCCTCCCCTTTTTTTGTGTTGTTTAGTCCATGTTTATAGAAGAATTCTATGGGTAATTCTAATTATTTATGCCATACAATATTCAATAAGAAAAGAAAACCGAAACCTAATTGCATTAGGTTTAGGAAAATTTACGTCGGAAAAATTTCGCTGGCAAAAAAAAAACTACTGCGGAAAAACTGCACTGGCAAAAAAAATTGCCGCAGGAAAAATTACGTTGGCGAAAATGCTACCGCAGGAGTTTCCTGTGGGCGAAATGCCCACAGGCCCGCGCTAACTTTCGGCGATGATTTTTTCATCGCCGATTTTTTTTTATTTTTTATTTTTTATTATTTTTGAATTTTTATTCATTTCACCATTTTTTACTAAAATAAATATTAAAATTAATCAAGATACCATAAAAATTATTTTGGACTAACTAAAATATGTTGGATAACACAAATTATTTTGGACTAATTAAAATATATTGGACCGGACTAGGTCAAAAATTAAGGGTCTACAGTACCTTATATGTGTATTAAATATATTAAGTATGTAATGTATATATCCAACATATATAATTAATATACCATATGTATATGTTATATATACACTAGGTATATACATTGGGTATATAAAACTTTTATATCCCCAAATACTTATTTAATTTCTCCAAAATTACAGATGTGACAAAATGCAAAATAATAATATAAGTCGGTTACTTGAAATTGACTTATTTTGTTACAATGTGAAAGTGATTGTTATATATATTAATGTTTATAAGTGAAAGTTCTAATGCACGGAATGAAAATGTCATGCTCAACACTACAGAAAAACACGCTATCTGCGACGGTCGCAGATCCGTCGCAAATCCGTCGCAAATCAAGTTTTGCGACCGATCTGCGACCGATCTGCGATGGATACGATCCGTTAATAAAAAAGGCGTCGCAATTTTCAATTTGCGACAGGCCGTCACAGATTGCGACGGATTTGCAACCACTCGGCGGTTGCAAATCTCGAGCTTAAATTTTCGCGGGTAAAGGGCAGCCGTCGCAGATTCCGTCGCAGATTTCGTCTCAGATTTTCGTCGCAGATTCCGTCATAGATTTCCCTCGCAAATTCTTTGCAGATTTCGTCGCAGATTTCCATCGCAGATTTCCGTCGCAGATTGCCGTCACATATTCCGTCGCAGATTTTCATTGCAGTATCTGTCGCAGATTCCGTCATAGATTTCAAATATCCGCCGCAGATTCGTAGCAAATCCGTAGTAATTTAATATTGATTTTTATTGGAACTATTTGTATTATCAATTAATTTTATGAGAACTTTATAAATACATTTGGAACATTTAAACACAATCTAAAAAAACACTAATTACATTGATAAAAATAATTCTTTTATTAATCTTCAATAGAATAAAATATTTTACAATTTAACTATACAAGTGTTAAGAACACTACTATAAATAATCTATCTTGAAAATAACAATATAGATCTTCAATTATCATTTTCCATTGAATCATGACTTGCATCATCATTATTAACCTGCAAATAATATTAAAAAGAGTAAATGAAAAGAATAATATGATACACGTTAACAAAGTAATACTAACCATGGTGTGTAGGCTTTTTCATTCAACTCATATTATTCTTCATGGCAAACTATATTACCTAGACTTGTAACAATAATGATTTAGTGAGAACTCGAGAAATGAAAAAGCCAATACACAGCATAGTTAAAATATTTTCCAGCTAATTTATCTTTAGCATCAAAAATTCCTGAAAAAATACAGAGAATTAGACGCCAACCAAAGGTAGATATTCCTTTTTCTTACTGCTACATTTATACACTCGCAATCTGCCACTCATTTCTAATTATGCTGCATTCCAATAGTGATGACAACATGACACTAAAGTAACTTTCCCATGAAATGTTCAGGGCTTATGCCTAGAGATCAAAGTATCCCTAAGAAGATGCAAGTTAATTAGATGTGAAGCTTTAAATCAAGCATCAAACTTATTCAGCCATATTAGGTATTTATGACTTTCACGACATATTGCAGTATAGCATAAGAACCTTTGGACTGCGACCAGTTGTATCCCAGAAATGTATAGATCCATCATCACCTGCTGTCACCAAAAGGTGGCAGCTAATTCGCGAATAGTCAAGCACCCGCAGTACCTGGTCTTAAATCCACCAAATGAATAATTAGCTTGGAATCCAGAAACTCTAAACCGCAAGCACCAGATTTGCATCATGGAAATTCAAGAACTAAACCACCTGTTCATTAGGGTCCTTGAGTTCTGCTGCCTTTGCGCCAGATGCAAGGTTGTGAAGAATAAGATCCCCATTTAGACTTATGGAAGCCAAATGCTCATCTTTGCAATTGTATAAAACACCAGTGATTGTACTTGTATGACCTTTCAGCCATTTAATACAGTACTTCCTCTGTAGGTCCCATATTCTTACAACTTGACCACTTCCCCCAAAGCATATGTATCTGGATCCCTTGCTACTAAAGCTAACAGCAAGATTCTTCACCAGTCCACAGGGCTAACGTTACAACAGAATACACCCGTTAGAAACATCCAGCTTCTTAAAAGCCAAATTACATCATGCAAAAGATACTACACTCACTTGTCCTTCAGGTGTTTCAGCTGGACACATCATTCCCCATTGTGAATTGTGCAACTGCCTGGGTTTAGCCAATTTCCCTGGTAACAAAACCCTCAATTGAGGTCGAAGAAAGAGGAGATAACAGAAAAGAAAATATTGATGCAGTGCAGCTACAGAAAAAACAAAGAAAACTGGAATAGGATATCTCAAAAGTGCATCAATCCATCCAACCCAAACCTCAGCACTAATAATGATAAAATCATTCAGAGTGGTACCTTCACGCCCAATTGGAGAATTTAATCTTCGCAAATGTGACAAGGTAGATGCATATGTCAATCGATTTAATACCTGCATTAAAAAGTTTTAGAAAAGAAAGAAGTATCATTTGGCATAAGCAATATGAGATAACAATTCAGGAAATGATTAGGGGCAAACAAGCAGAAAATGAAGAGAAAATATAATAATGGACAAATTAAAGACAGAGTATATTGTAATCACTCAAACCTGTGACACTCCAGCTCTTGTACCAGCTGCATTTGCTTGCCCCCAGTTCCCAGTGGCAAGAGAGTATTTAAGACCACTAGTAATGGTTTTTGCTTTAATGGCAAATTGCAGATTGACATCCTTTCCATTATCCACACACTGTACCATCCATGAGAAATGTAGGTAAACAACCCCACACAAAATTTAACTAAGCTAGCTTTATAGAGCAAAACCTTTTGCACATAAGATCTGACATCCCTGGTCAACTTTCTGAATAACTGCATCAAAGAAAATATCAATGTTCAAAGAATCTATGCACAACAATAATGAACAGTGAACTCTAATGCATCTTTCAACACATCCCAAACAAAACACAAACCATTCGAAACAGTCCACCAAGTAAAGGACCAGCAAGGTCAAGTCTCTTGTTGCCATAATGATCTCTGTCATATTCAGCCCTCCGGCCAAGTGCACAAAGTAGAAGCCGATGGATGATATACCTGGCACAAAAACAGTTATTTGTCAGCCATAAGCCACATCGCAGACCCACATCTTATGAAAACAAAGCTTACCCAAAATAGTAAGCTTTTTTGGTCTCACAATATTCTCCAACACCAACATGAGGAAGCATTTCCTTTTGAAGGATCTCTTTAGCATACCTGGGCGGATGCACAGAAGATTCTCATTTAGCATTTAAAAAAATTCGGAAAAAATTTCTTGCTGCTCGAAGAAAGTAGCAAAAATAGCATACTTGATCCTTTTTTCCTTAGTTACACCAACAGTAGCTCCACGCTTACCAATGTAGTCTAGTGCAACCTGCAGAAAACAATAGCATTTAAAAGGAAAAGCTCCACTGCTAGAAATACAATATACATTACATTCTTGGTGAAAAACAAGACAGGCCATTTTCTATAAAACTAGCACAGCAAAACATGCACTGAGAATAATAAATTTTTGGATTTAACGGGTGAGCACTTCCTCTGTAGGTCCCATGTTCTTTACTAAATCTGCATCCCACCAATATAGGGATTGAAGGTCATAAATATTTTTGGATTTAACTTAAGGAATACAGATTCAAGTAAGTTTCAGTACTATGAGGTGGCTCACGCACATTATTCACTGATTTTTTAAAAAATTACTGATTTTAAACAGAAACTAGATTTATATTTTGCTCAAATGAGTTTATTGAGAGCACCTCCTTCCCGAACAATAGCACTTTAAAACACATCTGTGATTGTTAGAAGCCTACTTTGAACCCAAAAAACATTTTTTTTATCCCCGTTTACCTCATCAATTTTTCAACATATATGTACTCCATCCTCTACTATATTTCTAAAATCAATGTCAAAATAGACCTCAAAAAGGATTACCTCAATGTTGTCTCCACTATCAGTCCCAGCAACCGGGATGGTCCCCATGTTCTGCCCATTTTTCCTCCAAAAAGAGATCTTCTTATCTTCTCCAGCACTAGCCACAACCAAATCTGCAAAAGATGAAACCAAAATCGAAAAGCGCAAGATTCAAAAAAAAATCTCAAGAGTAAAAGAGAAGTTTTAAATTTAAAACCTCCAGCTCAATTTAGCTTACAGAAAGCAATTAATAATTTTAATAAATAAGCACCGAAAATAAATAAACGTTCTACTTTTTTCTCACTTCCTCACCAACTAAATCCTAAAGCATTCCAGAACAAGAAAATGTAGACTCAAACAAAGTAAACAAACTAAAATATTCACCAAAATCAAGTAATCTAAAACATGAAATAATAAATTGCAAAGCAAATGAAGAAACAAAATACAATAAGTGACTCACTAGTGTGGTTCCACTTGACTGAGTTGACCAGGAAACCAGGAGATGGGGTGTAGCTCAAGATGCAAGGATCTCCCGGCTCTCCAGATACATCAAAAAGCTTTACAATGTAGTACAAATTGAAATAAATACAACAACAAAAAACAAAGTCATGAATGAGCAATTTCAATAAAACTCCTCTTTGGAGAAATAATATAAATTTTTTGAAAATCACTACAAAAATATTCGGCATTTGCGACGGAAATCTGCGACGAAAAATTTCCGTCACAAATTTAGGACGAATTTGCAACGGTTTTGCGACGGATAAACATAGTGAAGGAATTTTTAGGAAGCCGTCGCAAATCGGTTGCAAATTCGTAGTAAATTTGCGACGAAAAAAATTTTCTACAACCAATCTGCGACGAAAAAAATTTTCGCCAAAAAATATACGCGGGTCTCTCTCCCGCCAAGTATCCGCGCCAATTTTTACGATGATTATTTGCGATGGAATGATTTTCGTCGCAGATTTACTACGGATTTGCAACCGATTTGCGACCAATTTCTCAAAATTCCTCTAACTTGTCCTTCCGTCTCAAATCCGTCGCAGATCCGTAGCAAATTTGCGACGGAAACAAGTCCGTCGCAGATATCCGTCGCAAATGCCGAATATTTTTGTAGTGTTGCGATGATTATTTGCGACGGAATGATTTTCGTCGCAGATCTGCGACGGATTTGCAACGGATTTGCCACCAATTTCTCAAAATTCCTCTAACTCGTCCTTCCGTCACAAATCCGTCGCAGATCCGTAGCAACTTTGCGATGGAAACATGTCCGTCGCAGATTTCCGTCGCAAAATTCTGAATATTTTTATAGTGAAATTTGCGACGGCAATAGACGGTAGCATATCTCCGTTGCAAATTGGTTTTTTTAGTGTTTTCTCTCTCGCGCCAAGTTTACGCGCCAACGTTTGCGACGATTATTTGCAACGGAATGATTTTCGTCGCAGATCTGCGACGGATTTGCGACCAATTTCTCAAAATTCCTCTGACTTGTCCTTCCGTCGCAAATCTGTCGCAGATCCGTAGCAAATTTGCGACAGAAACATGTCCGTCGCAGATTTCCGTCGCAAATGCCGAATATTTTTGTAGTGCAAGTTGTTGAATTAATCAATAACTTTATAAGTGTTGTAATGATTAAAAGTGTATATAACGATATAAGATACAAAGTGCTCCAAAGTATAGTACTAAATTTAAGTGCTGAAAATTATAGATTGAATGAAATTATCCTATATGAGAAATTGAAAAGTAACACTTATTGAAAAATAAAATAAGCATATTGTGAGCAATATTATCAAATGAGAAAGCAAGTCTTAAATAAAATAATTCATAAAGAGAAAAGTTGCAATACCGAAAGTATAGCATAGCATGATAACTTTTATAAAGTTAAAGTTATTATTTTGTGTAATTAAAATATTATGTTGGTTTGTTATTGAAAATAGTTAATATATTGAAGTATTTCTTAAAAGTAAGTGTTATTACTATATTTCTATAAGTATTTTTCTTTAATATTAAGTGACAAAATATGTTAATACAAGCACCACTAAGTTTTGCTTAGCGTGTTAGAATTATTTTCTAACACGCAGGTATCAGGTCATCGGAGCAAGTTAAGAAGTCGAATAAAGGATCTCAAAAAATTATTTATAGTACATATAGAGATCTTTTGTATATTGTACTCATAAATTATGAAATTTATATATACAATCTAGTGTGGCTATTTGAGAGATTGTACAAATTTGTAAACATGAAAGGAATATATGTATTTAGATGATGAAGTTTGAGATTTTAGTGAATGATTATCAAATAAAGCAATGTATTATATATTTATTTGATTTGAAAAACTTATGATAGTTATCTAATTTATAATTAGTATTTGGATTATTGGAGATATTGGATATTGATTTAAATGTTAGATTTATAAGTGTTGTATTATCAAATGGTATTATTATTTGAAGATCTTTATTAATAAAATTTTGAAAGGAAACTTCATCGATGAATAGATTAGAATACTGACAGTATATTAAGTAACATTTTCTGATAGTTCTAATGAGAATTGTCAGGAGATGTTACATAATGGCTCAAGAGGATAAAGCCAAAACTGCCTTTATTAGTACATGGGGTATATTTTGTTATAGGGTAATTCTGTTTGGGTTAAAGAATGCTGGAGCATCCTATCAAAGGATGGCCACCACATTATTACATGATATGATGCATCAAGAAGTTGAAGTGTATATTGATGATATGATGGTGAAGTCGGACACAAGGTGTAACACCCTTATACCCAATATGCATACACTACATACAACCAATATATGTAATATATGAATATAGGATACAAGAATGTCACAACCCATTTTAAACAAAATAAATCTTCATTTATAAAATCTGTATAATCTCAAAACATTCAACTGATATCATATAAATAATAGATGAAGTATTACTTGCTAAAACACATATGTATACTTCATTACCAAAGGTTTATCCAAAACATTTTTGATAGTTTGCGGAATATACATATATATATATATATCAAAATATAACATAATATACATGAAATCAATATGTACAAAAATATAAAATATATACATGCTGGTAGTTTGTCTCTGATCTTGATGTCCAACAATCAACTCTGAACTCAAGGTCTCAAGCCTAGAGTCGGCTCGGTATAGATGAACTCTCCGGCTCAACCGGATCTACCTTGTCACCTGCACGATGAATCATAATCATGCTAAGCCAAAATCTTAGTGGTACAAACTTTGATAACAATAAAAATCAAATGCAATGCCAATGCACAATACATATGGATATCACATGATTCAATTTTCTCATACTTTTCAAATATTTCTCATTTCACAATTCTCACAAAACAAACACAAACATGGGCCCAATGATAACTAATTACAACCCGGTCATTTTACCTCAAAAACATTTCTCACAATGACGCCCAGTGTCTAGCCGTAGGCAAATCACAGGCATGCCGCCAAACATAGAACTCTGAAAATTGAATAACATACTAGGCACACAATTTATTCATATTTCTCATTAGCAATCTCTTTCTCATTGTCACATAATCAAACTAGGCACATTGCCTTATTTTCTCATCTTTTTTTTTCATTTTTCTCATTTATATCAATATAAATTCATTACATTATGTTTCCACATATCTCATCAAATTATACCACATTTCTTTTCATTTACAACACATTACCTAATTACCTTGGGTAGTTCAACATAATTCACAATGTACAAATCATAGCATATTACTCATGCACCAACTATGTAGTAGGTAACTTAACACATTTTCCAACCAAATGTGTTAAGTCCCAATGTCGTGTAAATATAAACAATTATTCAAAGTTTGTACTTACCTCTAAAAGCAACAAACCACACTATCAACCTCCTCCTCCAAGATATCCCTCTACACTTGGATTGGGTAACTCAAGCCTGTTCAAGGCATAAACCAAAAGTGATTATAAATAATCACTCAGTGACATGGGCATGTCACTGCTCGTGTTACCAAAATAAAAAACAGAACCATCAACATGCCCATAGGAATGGGCGTGCCACTGGGTATGTCAGGCCAAAAATCCTGATATCCACACATAATTGCCACATCCAACTATTATCTTTCATTAACCTTTTCAAATCCATACAAACTCAACCAAATCCATCATTAAATCACATAATACTTGTGTAAACATCAACACAACTCAATTAAAACAAAATTATACAACCACAACCAAGACTTCTCAACTCAAAAGTTACACAACCCAACACTTTTATTCTCTTCACCAAACTTAACCCTTTTCTTCAATCCAACCCCAAACTTCATATCTAACTAGACAAAAGAACTTCAAACATAACAAAATCAAGCATAACACATACCACAACAAACATCCAATTTACACATATAAACTTTTATGGAAATTCAAGGAAACAAGTTGGAAACTTACCAAATATGAAGAAAATCCTCAAAACTCCAACTTGAACACTTGAAATCCTTCAATTACTTGAGTTAGCAAGAAGCAAAAATTCTCTTTCCTTTGATGAATGATTGTCGACTTCAATGGAGGAAGAAGAAGAAGAAAAAATAGTGATCACCCACTCCACTATCAACTAACACTCTTAACCACATAAATTCCACTTTTATTATTCACCAAGTATGCATATTATTATTATATAATTAAAATCAAATATCATCTTCCACTATCCATATAATCAATATCTTATTAATTAAAATGACATTTGACCATATAAAAATGTTGACTTGTATATAATATGTATATCTTCATATATACATCATATACACACTTTTCCTTTTTCTTTTGTCTTTTCTTTTCACTTAATTATATGTATATACTTTTAAATCATTTAATTAATTTTCAAAAAATTAATATTTCAAAATTTTGGGATATTACAATTCTTCCCCTCTACAAATAAATTTTGTCTTTGAAATTACCTGCTCTAAAGTCTAGAATAACTGTGGATACTGATTCTTCATCATCTGCTCACTTTCCCATGTTGCCTCTTTAGTAGCATGATTCTTCCAAAGAACTTTCACAAGTGACACCTTCTTATTTCTCAACTCCTTTACTTCACGTGCCAAAATAGCCACTAGTTCTTCCTCATAAGTCAGATATGGACTCACCTCAATTGATTCTATTGACAGAATGTGAGATGGGTTTGACTTGTACCTTCGAAGCATAGAAACATGGAAGACATTGTGAATTTGATCTAACTCAAGCGGTAAAGCTAGTCTATAGGCCACTGGTCTGTAGACCCTTAATTTTTGACCCAGTCCGGTCCAATATATTTTAATTAGTCCAAAATAATTTTTATGTTGTCCAATATATTTTTTAGCCCAAAATAATTTTTGTTATTTTAATTAAATAATATTTTCTTTAATAATTAATAATTAATAAAAAATAATAATAATAAACAAAAAAAAGATTGTTTTTGCGGGCGAAATGGCCTAAGCAGGCCAATTCGCCCCCCACTGCCTCAGCCAACTGCGGCAGCTTTATTCGCCAGTGCAATTTTTCCGCAGCAGTTTTTTTCGCCAGTGCAATTTTTCCGCAGCAGTTTTTTTTCGCCAGCGAAATTTTTTCGACGCAAATTTTCTGAAACCTAATACAATTAGGATTCGGTTTCCTTTTCTTAATGAATGTTATATTCCATGAATAACTAAAATTAATCACAAAATTCTTCTTTAAATAAGGACAATAATAACACAAAAGGGGAGGAAATTTGATTTTTAATATATTGATGCTTTATTTAAATTATTGTGTGTAATATGGATAATATTATTATATTTAAGAATTTTATAATATTAAGACTTGTAAAGGAGGCCGGTTCCAATGAACTGGGCATTGTGTGGGTGTTGGGCCATTTCTCACCTTCCCCACACATACCCAACTTTTCGAACTCATTAGGGGGTTGGGGATTCCTTAGGAATCGAGTCATCCACCCCATTCTTTTTTCAGGCCCGTCCGGGTGCTGACTCCATTTTCTCCGGACTTAGGTCCGTGTTCTCTAAGGCTCGAGCCTAAACATTGCCGAAGTCCCAAGAACCATTCCACTAGGAGTGGGGGCGAAAATCCCTACTCACAAGGTCCAACTCTCTCCAGTACCTCATAAGGTCCTATGAAACTAGGACTCAACTTTCCTTTGCAGCCAAATCTCAAAATTTTCTTCCAAAGAGACACTTTCAAAAATACTTTATCTCCTACACTAAACTATATGTCTCTTCTTTTTAAATCTGAATATGATTTCTGTTGGTCTGAGGCTGCTTTCAGAAAATTCCTAATCACCTTTACTTTCTCTTCTGTTTCCCTAATCAAATCAAGACCAATCAACTTACCTTCTCCAACCTCATTCCAACATAGAGGTGACCTGCATCTCCTACCATACAATGCCTCAAAAGGTGCCATTCTAATTCTAGGTTGATGACTGTTGTTATAAGCAAACTCAATCAGTGGTAAGAATCTGTCCTAGCTCCCAGTGAAATAAATGATACAACTTCTCAACATGTCCTCTAAAATCTGTATCACTCTCTCTGACTGCCCATCTGTTTGAGGATAGAAAGCATTGGTAAAATGTAACTGAGAGCCTAAAGCATCTAGTAAACTTCTCCATAATCTCGAAGTAAACTGGGGATCTCGATTAGATACCAAAGAAATTGGGACTCCATCAACCTCACTATTTCACTGATATACAGCTTAGCCAACCTCTCAAGAGAGTAATCCATCCAAACTGGAAGAAAATGAGTTGTCTTCATCATCCGATCAACTATCATCTAGACTGCATCATGCTTCTTCTGAGTCAAAGGCAATCCAGTCACAAAATCCATTGTCACTCACTCCCATTTCCACTCTGGCACTGATATTGGCTGAAGTGATCCCGAAGGAACTTGGTGTTCAACCTTCACTCTCTGACAAGTGAGACATCTGGATACAAACACTGCTATGTCCCTCTTCATACTTGACCACCAATAATGTCGCTTCACATCCTGATACATCTTGGTACACCCAGGGTGCATAGCATAAAGTGACTGATGTGCTTCCTCCAAAATTATCTTTTTTAGTCCTGCATCATCAGGAACACACAACTTATCTCTGCACCACAAATTGCCATCACTTCTCACATGAAAGTCTCGACTCTCCCCCTTTTGGCAATCCAATATAGCTTTCTGGATTTTCTCATTCGCCAACTGAGTCTCACTAATATGATCCAACAAGACTGGCCTCAACTGCAACTGAGCCATCAAAGCACCATCATCACAAGACTCAAATCTAGCATGCAAACCTCTTAACTCAACAAGCATCAAGAGCGAATAAGTAGTCAAACCTGCTAAAGACTTTCGACTCAAGGCATCAACAACAACATTTACCTTACCAGGATGATAATCAATTAAACAATCATAGTCTTTAATCAACTCTAACCATTTTCTCTGCTAAAGATTTAGCTCTCTCTGAACACCCAAATATTTCAAACTCTGGTGATCTGTATAAATGAAACACTTCTCCCCATACTAGTAATGTTGCCAAATCTTCAAAGCAAAAACTATAGCTGCTAACTCCAAATCATGCATTGAATAATTCAGCTCATGCGGCTTCAACTGTTGAGAGGCATAAGCAATGACTCTACCCTCCTGCATCAAAACACAAGTTAAACCACTATGTGAAGCATCATTGTAAATCACATATGGTTTACCTTCCACAGGCAGTGTAAGGACAGGAGCCTGAGTCAACATCTCCCTCAGCTGCTCAAAGCTTGCCTGACACCGATCTGTCCACACAAATCTAACTCCCTTCCGAAATAATCTGGTGAGTGGAGTAGCTATAATAGAAAAACCTTTCACGAATTGTTGATAATAGCATGCTAAACCCAAAAAACTTCTAACTTCTACCATAGTCTTCAGTGGACTCCAATTCCAAATAGCCTCAACTTTACTCAGATCTACTCTAATACCCTCTACTGAAACCACATGACCAAGAAAAGTCACTTGATCAAGCCAAAACTCACATTTAGATAGCTTAGCATATAACTGCTTCTCTCTCAGAGTCTGCAATACAATCCACAAATGCTTATCATGATCCTCCTCATTACGTGAATATACCAAAATATCGTCAATGAAAACCATCATAAATTGATCTAGATAGGGTATGAATACCCTATTCATCAAATCCATAAATGTTGCTGGTGCATTCATCAACCCAAAAGGCATCACCAAGAACTCATAATGCCCATACCTTGTGCGAAAATCTGTCTTGGTGACATCTTCATCTCTGACTCTCAACTGATAGTACCCTGATCTCATATCAATCTTAGAGAATACTGCTGCTCCCTTTAACTAATCAAAGAGATCATCTATCCAAGGCAAAGGATACTTGTTCTTAATGGTCACTTTATTCAACTGCCGGTAATCAATGCACAATCTTAAGGTACCATCCTTCTTCTTCACAAACAAAATGGGCGCTCCCCACGGAGACACACTAGTGCGAACGAACCCTTTATCCAACAGCTCCTGCTACTACACCTTCAACTCTCTCAACTCAGCATGTGCCATATGATAAGGAGTAATAGAGATGGGAGTGGTACCAGACAACAAATCGATACCAAACTCAACCTCTCTCTCAGGGGGTATACTTGGCAACTCCTCAGGAAAAATATCTAGAAACTTGGCAACTGTGGGTATACTGTCAAGCTGGGAACCTACTACTCTAGTATCTACAACATGAGCAAGATAAGCTTCACATCCCTTCTGAATCATCCTCCTAGTTGAAACAGCTGAAACAAACATGGATGAAAGATGTCTCTGCTCATTAGATATCATCACATTCCTACCATCACAGGTTATCAGGGTAACACACTTTTGCTGACAAACTACCATAGCCCCATGCTTAGATAACCAATCCATGCCCAAAATTAAATCATACTCCTTGAAAGGCATCTCAATCAGGTCACCGAGAAACTCCTCATCCTAAACCACAACTGGACTATTTCGGTGCACCTTGCTAACTACAACACTATGCCATAAAGGATTTGTTAGCAAAACATCAAATCCTAAGGACTCAGAATGCAAATCAGTCACATGCAAGCTAGATGCACTAATGTATGAATGAGTCGATCCAAGATCTATCAAAGCAAGAACTGAAGTACCAAATAAAGAAATTTTACCAGCAATAACAGTTGAAGCATATGGCTGCCTCTGCATCACATATACCCGTTGAGATGGTCTTGCCTCATTTGGTCTACTACCTACGGTAGAAGCTCCTCTCTAACCAGACCATGTCCGACCTCCTCTACTAACACCTCAGCCACCACGACCCCCTCTAACACTGGGTCAAGAAGCCGCAGTATCAATTTGTCTATCCTCTAGTGGCTCAAGTCAATCTCTAACGAAATGATCTGGGGACCCACATCTAAAACACACTCCCAAAGCACCTCTCCACCAGCAGACACCTCCGTGTGCCTTACCATAATGAACACAAGTAGGTGGTGTAGGCCTCTGAGCCACTGGGGTGGGTGCACTAGCCACAGAAACTATAGGTCTTGATCTTTTCCTCTGCTATTGTACCGACCTACCAGACTGCCTTTGGCTCTTACTGAAACTTAAAAAATATCCCCCTTGGCCTCTCTTCACATATGAAGATCCTACCTCACTCTGAGGTATCATAGCTCTAGTCTCCTCATCCCTAGCAGCTGCTACAAGACCCTGTGCTCTCTCAACACTCTTGGCAGCTGCAACCAACTAAGAAAAATCTTGATACCGGGAGCCTGCGATAATGCACATGATAGAGGGTCTCAACCCCTCCTCAAATCTTTGATACTGGTCAATCTCATTAGAAATAATCCTGCCAGCATACTAACTCAACTGGGTAAACTCTATCTCATACTCTGACACACTCTTGGTATCCTGCTTCAAACTCAAAAACTGTATCTTCTTAGCATCTTTAAACTCCCTCGGAGTATACTTATGCTCGAACTCACACAGAAAATCATCGTAGGTTAAGGTTGGTGGATCATCTAGAGCATGTGGAACCATCTTCCACCAGTCATATGCATCCCTCTGTAAAAGAGATCTAGCATAATCAAACTTTTCTTTTGGAGTATCCTGCAGCTGGATGAATACTCTTTGGACTCTATCTAGCAACTGCTCAGCTACAACAGTGTCTGTAGTACCCATAAAGTCCTTAGCTCCAAACTTCCTCAATTTATCATATTGCCTCATCGGTAATTGTGACTGCGGCGGCGGCTGCTGAACTAGAGCCTGACTCAATAACTCCACCATATGTCGTACCCAACCCGATAGAATCTCATCAACTGCTGGTCTCTCTAGCACATGAGTAGGTGCCCATCTAGCTATCTCAACACTAGCTCCATCTCTACCCTCAACAAGAGCCACACTCTCTGCACTACACTCAGCAGACTGCCGTGTCTGAGATGCCATAACTACCTATATCTGCAAATACAGCAGAAATTACCACATCAGAGATCAGAAACTGTCAGTGCCAATGCATGTATCATATTTAAAAACCATTTTTAAAAATCTCAATTTTCTTTTTCTTACAACCCACCTAGGTTGAGAACCTCAAACCTAGGCTCTGATACCAAAACAAATGTAACACCCTTATACCCAATATGCTTACACTACATACACCCAATATATGTAATATACGAATATAGGATACAAGAATGTCATAACCCATTTTAAACAAAATAAATCTTCATTTATAAAATCTGTATAATCTTAAAACATTCAACTGATATCATATAAATAATAGATGAAGTATTACTTGCTAAAACACATATGTATACTTCATTACCAAAGGTTTATCCAAAACATTTTTGATAGTTTTAGAATATACATATATATATACATCAAAATATAACATAATATACATGAAATCAATATTTACAAAAATATAAAATATATACATGCTGGCAGTTTGTCTCTGATCTTTATGTCTAATAATCAACTTTGAACTCAAGGTCTCAAGCCTAGACTCGACTCGGTCTAGACAAACTCTCCGACTCAATTGGATCTACTTTGTCACCTGCGCAATGAATCATAATCATGCTAAGCCAAAAGCTTTATGGTACAAACTTTGATAACAATAAAAATCAAATGCAATCCCAATGCACAATGCATATGGATATCACATCATTCCATTTTCTCATACTTTTCAAATATTTCTTAATTCACAATTCTCACAAAAAAACACAAACATAGGCCCAAAGATAACTAATACGCTATTCAAATTTCAGAGTTACTGTTTTGATCTATAATGACACCATGTGTCTAGCCCCGTAGGCAATACATCAATGTAATAATCCAACTAGGTTTGAGCTTACGACCAGGTCATTTCACCCAACCTAGCTTCAAAGATTTGTTTTTGAGGCTTACGACCCAGTCATTTCACCTCAAAAACATTTCTCACAATGAAGGCCAGCATCTAGCCATAGGCAAATCATAGGCATGCTGCCAAACACAGAACTCTGAAAATTGAATAACACACTAGGCACACAATTTATTCATATTTCTCATTATTAATCTCTTTCTCATTGTCACATAATCAAACTAGGCACATTGCCTTATTTTCACATTTTTTTCTCTTTTTTCTCATTTATATCAATATCAATTCATTACATTATGTTTCCACATATCTCATCACAATATACCACATTTCTTTTCATTTACAACACATTACCCAATTACCTTGGGTATTTCAACATAATTCACAATGTACAAATCATAGCATATTACTCATGCACTAACAATGTAGTAGGTAACTTAACACTTTTTCCAACCAAATGTGTTAAGTCCCAATGTAATATCCCCATGTGTGCCCTAGAAGTTTTAATTCAATTGTTGTTTGATTTGAATTAAATGTACATATGTTTTAGCAAAGGAAATGATTGTGTTAATGGAATGTATATGTTGTATATATGTTAATATATATAACATATATGTTGGTCAAGTTTAAAGTCAAGGGAAGAAGATATTTTTATTTAGGATGAGTGAAATTACTTAAGAGGGCAAGAGTTTTAAAGGAAGTGTGAACAAATAGAAAAGGGCATTTAAGTAATTGTGTTGATGGAATTGCTTGGTGGATATTTAAAGAAGAAAAGAAGGTTGAATTGTCTTCATTTCTTTTCTTTTCTTGGTATAGCCGACCATTTCAAAGGAAGAGAGCAAAAGTGAGATTTGCTTATTCAAGTTTCAAATTGAAGAAGAAATCAAAGGTTTTGGTTGGAGATTTGTGAAATTTCTTCATTTAAGGTAAGTACTCTCTTGTTTTCCTTTGGTACTTTGAAGATGTGTTTGAAGTGTGTTGTGATTTGATAATATTATGATTTGGTATGTTTGAGATGAGTTTTTAAATGTTGAAATTGATTGTGAGTTAATTTAGTGTTGGTTTGGTTTTGGTTGAAGATGGTGGGTTAAAAGTGATGTTGTTTTTTTAGGGTTTTGGAAGTGGAAGGTGATTAAATGTGTTGATGATGGGTTGTTAAGGTGAATATTGTGGTAAACATGTGAAATATGTGTTTAGAACATGGATTACATTCATTTGAATTATGCTAAATTGTGTATAATGTAATTGAGTGCAACCAAAGGGGACTTGAACATGTTAGGGTTTCAATTCATGAGAGACACGGCCAAAAGCAAGGAGAGACACGACCAATTCATGAGAGACACGGCCAAGTCCATGGAAATTTGGCCGTGTTGGGTGATTTTTGGAGGAGACACGGCCGTGTCCCTTGCCCATGTTGGCTTCTGTTGCTTTTGGTTGAGAGGCTTTTGGTTGAGAGACACGGCCACAAGCTTGGCCGTGTCCCTTGAGTGTGTTGGCTACTGTGATTTTTCCTTTCTCTTCTTACATGGTTGAGATTGAACTTACACTTGATAATGCATATGATATTATATGAACAAGATTAGGTATTGTGCATTGTGAAACTTGTGAATGGCAATGTGTTATATGAATAATGTATCTTGAAATGTTATACCAATGATGCTATGTGAATAATATGAATTGAGATATAATATGATGATGCTAGGTGAATAATATGAATTGAAATACCACATGATATGAGGCCATTGTGATTGGCTATGATAACTCAAATGTGATGTGAAGCCATTGTGTTTGGCTATGATGATTCAATTGAAAGAACATAAGGCATGTTTGCCTAATTGATGATGAGAATTGAGAATGAAACAATAAATGAATTGTGTGTCTAATGTGTTATTCATTTTCAGAGTTTTGTTGTTGGTGGCATGCCTATTGGTAACATTCTCTTGAAGTTAGGTTGGATTTGATCCTTGAAGCCTAATTGAGATGTTACAACCCTTGAAGCTAGGTTGGATTGGTTCTTGAAGCCAAGTTGGGTTGATACTTAGCATGCTTTGTTCCCCTTGAAGCTTGGTTGAACCTAAATCCTTGAAGCCTAGTTGGGTTTATGATAATGATAAATGTGATAACAAAACCAAAGCATTAACTCTGAAAGTTGAATGGCATATTAGTGTGTCTTGGGCCCATGCTTGTCTTTGTTTAATGTGATTCATAAATGGTAAAATGATTAACTAATGAGGTATATGGAAGGATATTGAAATGTGATATGTTTATATATGTGGTTTATGAAATATAAAGGTATGTGGTTATCCTTTCATCTACGATATTGATTTGAGTAATCAAATGTGTGACATTGCATTGCCTTATAGTATAATGTTGGTATATTTTGTACTACTAAGCCGATGGCTTAGTGCGATAGTGTTTGATCGCGCAGGTAACAGAGTTGAACCTGAGAGCTCCTCGAGACCGAGTGAGAGTAGACATTGAAGAGTTATTTTGGGACTTAAAGATCAGAGAAGAGCTGCCAATCATGTATATATATATTCTATGTTTTGTAAACCTTGATTTATAACATATTTGTAATAACTTCCGCTGTGAATTATTAAACATTTTGTATATAGTGTCTTTTGAATTTATTTTATTTGTTTGAGATTGGTTTCACTTATTTACAAAGATATTTGTTGTGTCTTTTTAAACCGTGGCATTTTCTATATTCAGTATACGTATATTACTATCGTTTAAGCATGCTTGGTACGTATACAGGGTATAGAAGTGTTACAATTATTTTGGTATCAGAGCCTAGGTTTGAGATTCTCAACCTAGGTCAAGTGTAAGAAAAAGAGTGTTTTGATTTTAAAAAGTGGATTTTTGAATAACATACATGTTTGGCATTGGTAGTCTCTGATCTTTAATGAGAAGTATTCTGCTGTGTTTGCAGATATAGGTTGTGATGGATTCTCACTCACGTCAGTCAGTCGAGGGTAGTGCTGAGAGTATAGCTCCTGATGAGATTAGAGAGGGAGCTAGAGTGGCTAGTGCTGGAGAGGTACCTGTTTCTGTGTCGGGGAGACCAGCTGGAAAGGATGTTCCGCCAGTTTGGGTTAGGCATGTGGTAGAGGCTTTGAGGCAAGTACCAGTGCAACCACCGCCACCACCCCCACAGCCTTTGGTATCAGTAAGACAGTATGATAAGCTAAGGAAGTATGGAGCAGAAGACTTCTTGGGTACTATTGATCCAGCTGTAGCTGAGCAGTGGCTACATAAAGTACAGAGGATATTTGTTCAGTTACAAGCCACTCCAGAGGAAAAATTTGATTATGCAAGATCCTTGTTGCAGAAGGACGCATATGACTGGTGGAGGATAGTGCCCCATGCTATGGATGATCCACCAACACTGTCCTATGCTGATTTTCTAAAAGAGTTTGAATTGAAGTATACTCCTAGGGAGTACAAAGATGTGAAGAAAATGGAGTTTCTAAGCTTGAAACAAGACAACCGGTCAGTAACGGAATATGAGGTTGAGTTTATTCGATTGAGCCATTATGCTGGGGGTATTGTATCTGATGAGATAGATAGATGCAGGAGATTTGAGGAGGGATTGAGGCCCTCTATCATGTGTCATGTGGCTGGATCTAGATATCATGATTTTTCCCAGCTTGTGGCGGCAGCTAGGAGCGTGGAGAGAGCTCAGGTTATTGCAGCTGCTTCAGAGGAAGAGATCAGGGTTAGAAGGCCCCAGTTTGAGGCAGGCTCTTCATCTGTGAAAAGAGGTAAAGGAAGTTTTGTTCCTCGGGTTAGTAGGAGTCAGAGGCCAGTGGGTAGGTCAGTACAGTTTCAGAGGCATAGATCTAGACCTACAGTTTCAGTGGTGAGTGCTCCGACCCCAGTGATGCAGAGATCCACCTTACCCATATGCATTCATTGTGGTAGACCACATGGTGGTCCTTGTTGGAGGATTGGTGTGACAGGGGTATGTTTCAGATGTGGGTCGCCTGATCACTTTGTTAGAGATTGTCCTGAGAGACAGGAGCGGATGTCAGTGGATAATGCAGCTTCCCGACCTAGTGTGAGGGGGGGTCGTGGAGGCAGAGGTTTCATCAGAGGAGGTAGATCTGGGTTCAGTTCTAGAGGAGATTCTACATCCAGGGAGAGTAGACCAGAGGAGGCTAGATCTTCTTAGAGGATTTATGTGATGCAGAGGCAACCAGATGCTTCAGCAGTCATAGCTGGTACTTTTTCTTTATTTGGTATTTCAGTACTTGCTTTGATTGATCCGGGTTCCACACATTCATATATTAGTGCATCTGTTTTGCCTGTGTCTGATGTGCATGCTGAATCCCTAGGATTTGATGTATTGGTGACAAATCCATTAGGGCATAGTGTGATTGTTAGCAAAGTGCACCGAGATAGTGCAGTGATGGTGCAAGGTGAGGAATTTCTTGGAGATTTGACTGAGATGCCTTTTAAGGAATATGATGTGATCCTAGGCATGGACTGGTTATCTAGACATAGAGTTGTGGTTGACTGCCAAAAGAAAGTTGTTACCTTGAGAACCAGAGATGGTAGAGAGGTGTTAGTAGCTAGTGAGCAGGGACAGCTAGCATCCTTGTTTGTTTCAGCTGTTGCAGCTAGGAGATTGATTAGAAAAGGGTGTGATGCTTACCTTGCTTATGTTGTGGATACTAGAGTAAAAAGTTCTCAACTTGATGATATACCCACAGTTGCAGAGTTTCCAGATGTGTTTCCAGAGGAGTTGCCAGGGTTGCCTCCTGAGAGAGAGGTGGAGTTCAGTATTGAATTATTGCCTGGTACCACTCCTATCTCTATTACTCCTTATAGAATGGCACCTACTGAATTGAGAGAGTTGAAGGTGCAGTTACAGGAGTTGCTAGATAAAGGGTTTTTTCGCCCTAGTGTTTCACCTTGGGGAGCTCCTGTTTTGTTTGTGAAGAAGAAAGATGGTACTATGAGATTGTGTATCGATTATAGGCAATTGAACAAGGTGACTATTAAAAATAAATATCCTTTGCCTAGAATTGATGATCTCTTTGATCAATTGAAAGGTGCAGCAGTGTTTTCCAAAATTGATTTGAGATCAGGGTACCATCAGTTGAGAGTTAGAGCTGAATATGTTCCTAAGACTGCCTTTCGGACCAGGTATGGGCATTATGAGTTTCTAGTTATGCCTTTTGGTTTGACGAATGCACCTGCAGTTTTTATGGATTTGATGAATAGGGTGTTTAGGCCCTATTTGGATCAGTTTGTAGTGGTCTTTATAGATGATATTTTGGTGTATTCGCGTAATGAGGAAGAGCATGAAAAGCATATGCGGATTGTGTTGCAAATTTTGAGAGAGAAGCAATTGTTTGCTAAACTGTCGAAGTGTGAGTTTTGGCTTGACCAAGTTACTTTTCTCGGTCATATAGTTTCAGCAGAGGGTATTAGAGTTGATCCGAGTAAAGTTGAAGCTATTTTGAATTGGAGTCCACCAAAATCTGTGACTGAAGTTAGAAGTTTTCTGGGTTTGGCAGGCTATTACCGGTTGTTTGTGAAAGGATTTTCTTTGATAGCTACTCCACTTACCAGATTGCTTCGAAAGGGAGTTAGATTTGTGTGGACAGATAAGTGTCAGGCTAGCTTCGAACAGTTGAGAGAAATGTTGACTCAAGCACCTGTTCTTACTTTACCTGTGGAAGACAAACCATATGTGATTTACAGTGATGCTTCACATAATGGTTTGGGTTGTGTTCTGATGCAAGAAGGTAAAGTGATAGCTTATGCTTCTCGACAGTTGAAACTGCATGAGCTCAATTATCCGACCCATGATTTGGAATTAGCAGCCATTGTATTTGTATTGAAGATTTGGCGACATTATCTATATGGGGAAAAGTGTTTTATCTATACTGATCATAAAAGTTTAAAATACTTGGGTGTCCAAAGAGAACTCAATCTTCGACAGAGAAGATGGTTGGAATTGATTAAAGACTACGACTGTTTGATTGATTATCATCCAGGTAAAGCAAATGTTGTTGCTGATGTCTTGAGTCGGAAGTCTTTAGCAAGGTTGACTGTTTATTCGCTCTCGTTGCTTGTTGAGTTGAGAGCATTGCATGCTAGTTTTATACCTTGTGATGATGGTGCATTGTTGGCACAGTTGCAATTGAAACCAATATTGTTGGATCAGATTAAAGAGGCTCAATTGACTGATGAGAAGATTCAAAAGATTGTTTCAGACTGTCAGAATGGAAAGAGTCGAGATTTTATTGTGAGAGGTGATGGGAGTCTTTGGTTTAAGAGCAGAATGTGTGTACCTGATGATACTAATTTGAGAAGGATCATTCTAGAAGAAGCACATCAGTCAGTATTTGCTATGCATCCGGGCAGTACAAAGATGTATCATGATTTGAGACAGCATTATTGGTGGTCCGGTATGAAGAGAGACATTGCAGATTTTGTGTCTAAATGTCTCACATGTCAGAGGGTAAAAGCTGAGCATCAAGTTCCAACAGGGTTTCTTCAACCTTTAGCAGTGCCTGAATGGAAATGGGATAGCGTAACCATGGATTTCGTATCTGGTCTGCCATTGACACAAAGAAAGCATGATGCTATTTGGGTGATTGTTGACAGGTTGACTAAGACAGCTCATTTTCTTCCGGTTCAGATGGATTACTCTTTGGAGAGGTTAGCTGAGCTGTATATCCATGAGATTGTGAAGCTGCATGGTGTTCCAACTTCTATAGTGTAATATCCCCAAATATGCCCTAGAAGTCTTGATATTGTTGTTGTGTTATTTGATTTGTGTATATGTTAATTTGAGAAGAGAATGTTGTGTTAAGTTAATAAGGTGAATATTGTGTAGAGAGAAGTGTATATGTTGGTATATAGCAATATATATCACATATACATAGGTCAACCTTGATGGTCAATGCTACATAGTGGAGGAAGATATTTTTATATTTTTTGAGTAATTAAATAATTAGTGGAATTATGAGTGGAAGAGGTTGGTTTGGATTATTTTAATAAAAATAAATTGCTTGGAGGAGAGGATTTGAAGGAAAAGTGGTTTTGACTTTTTGGTTTCTTTCTTTTCTTTCTTCTTCACCGTAGCCACTTTCTTTTTCTTTCTTTCTTTCATTTTGGCCGGCTCCCTCACAAGACAAAGGAAAACAAAGAGACCAAGGGAGAGATTGAAGTTCTAAGCTCAAGTTGAAGGGAGAATCAAGTGATTAAGTTGAAGATTTGTCAACTTAGGTAAGTTATTTCTTGATCTCTTGTATTGTTTGAGCTTGGGTTGATTTTGATGGTGTGTTTGTGAAGTTAGAAGTGTGGATGAGTGTGTGAAGTGTGTTTGTGAGTGATTGATTCTTGTGATTTTAGATTTTGGGGTTTGATTGAAGAAAGAGTAAAGTTGGTTTTAGGGTTTTGATTTGGTAGTGATAAATTGTATTGTATTGTATTGTTTTGGATAAGGTTTTGGAAGAAGGTGCTTTATTTTAAGTTGAGAAGTGAAGGATTCTTGAAGAAAGAAAGTGTTTAGAAGGTGTATTTTGGTGCTTAAGGTAAGTACAACCATTTGATTACAAACATGTATATAATGTGTAAGCCTAATATGCTTTTATTTGTAAATGTGTTTTGGTAATATGAATATTGTGATGAGCATGTAATTAAGTGTTGAGGATGTTGTTTGTGTCTATTTTAATGAGGTTGTGTTGTGTAATGTGTTTGAAGTTAGCCAAAAGGAAATTTCTAAATTTAGGGTTTTTGCATGAGAAACCGTAATTTGGGGCGGTCGCTATTATGTGAAGTGCGGTCGCTATTATGTGAAGTGCGGTCGCGACTTAGGTCGGATTTCTGACCGCGAAAGCTACTGTGTTAGGGTTCATCTTTTGATTGTGAGGTGCGGTCGCGACTTAGATCGGACTTCTGACCGCGAAACCTACTGTGGTAAGGTTTCATCTTTTGACTGTGTAACGCGGTCGTATTTGGGTCTGGCGCGACCGCGAGAAACGTTTTGTTCTACTTTATTGAAGTAACCAAATTTTCAACAAGATTCTCAAACACATGTTAAATAAATCATCCATTTGAGTTGTCAAGGATCACAATAGAGATAATTCTTAATGAATGTGTAATGTGTTGGATTATGTATACTTGAGTGATGAAGTGTTATAATGTGATTAATATTATGACTTGTATAGTGTGGAAGAGATGAGGATCATTCACAAAGGTATGTGCAATGCAATTTATTATTATTATAATTACTTTTATAATGAATTACCTTAGTGTAAATTGAGACATAAAGAGATGTGAACTAATGTTTTGAGTTATAATGAGGTGAATGATATGATTGAATAATGATACATTTGTTTAATTAATGTAATTGATGTTGTATATTAATATGATGCCATTGTGATTGGCTATGATGATTCAAATGTGATATGATGCCATTGTGATTGGCTATGATGATTCAAATGTGATATGATGCCATTGTGATTGGCTATGATGATTCAATTGAAATGGAAATTGATAATGAAATAATTAATGAATTGTATATCTAATATGTTGATTCAACTTTCAGAGTCCTGTTTTGATGGCATGCCTATGAACCATTGGATAGGTGAAATGGGAGGCCCGTAAACCGATTCCAATTGGTAATTATGATATGAATTCCTGGATAGGCGAAATGGGAGGCCCGTAAGCCGATTCCAGATGAGAAATGTGAAAATGGAATGATGGTGAAATGGGAGGCCCGTAAACCACTTCCATTTGTAACAGTTTAGCCGGGTTGAGGATCTCCTCATGTTAATGGGTTGATGGTCCAAGAGACTGGGTCTGTTACACTATCCATGGATAGAAATATGATACATGTTGCCTACGGGCTTGATTATTGTGAATATGATCAAAGCAGTTGACTCTGAACTTTGAATAATATATTAGTGTGTTTTGGGCCCGAGTCTGTCTTTGTTTTAATGTGTTATCTAAAGGTTGAACTAAATGAGTAATGAGATTTATGATTGCCTTTGTTGGAAATGTGATTCATAATTGGTGAATTGTGAATAGAATAATAACATGAAATGTTATGAATTATGGTATGTAATATGTATGTTGATATATTGATGATGAGTATTAGTGATGGATCTGTGATTGGTGATAATGATATGTATATATATATGAAATTAGACGAGACATATGAAGGGTGCAATTAAGAAGGAAAATATAAACAGGATAAGAAATTAATAGTACTTAGAATTGATATATCTTTATATGTTAGAATTTCTATAATGTACGTTTATATTTTATATTTGTACTACTAAGCTTTCGGGCTTAGCGCGGATGTATTATCGCGCAGGTGACTAGGTGGAAGGTATGAAGTCTTTCGGTTAGCCACGAGAAGAGTATGAATTTGTCGAGACCAACTAGAGGGTGATGCATACATGTATATCTTTTGTATTATAATGTAATTCTTTTTATGAAGCATATTCATTTGTATAAAGGAAATTTTGATAAATGTAAGATTAATATATATGTAAGATCATTAAAGTATAATGATTTCGTAAATGTTTCTTTCAATTAATATAGTGTGATTTGAACTCTGATCAAGGATTTTCTTAAATGGCGACAATAAGTGACATCCTTATGCTTTATATAGGTACTGTATGTATACTAGGTATATGTATAGTAGTTATATGGAGTATCGGGGTGTTACAAATATTTTGGTATCAGAGCTTAGGTTCGAGATTCTCGGCCTAAGTGAAATTTAAAAAGAAAAAGTTTTGAGATGCTTAAAATGAATTAAAAAGAAGAGTTTTGAAAAGTTTAAATAGAAGTAAAGAGGAAAAGTTTGAAAATAGAATTTGTAAAACATGCATATGCATTAACACCTAGGTTGGTCTCAAATGTGGCATTATGTGATGTGTGATAAATTGGAAGTATATGAGAAGGATGATAGTGATTGAATAAGGTTCTGCAGGAAAGTAAAATAAAATAAGATTAGTAAATAAAATTTCAATAAAGAATACTTGAATTTTGACAATTTAATGTATAGTAAGTATATGAGCTATGTGGACTGTATAGTATTGCATATTTAAAAAAATGAATTACGAATATATAATTTGATGGAATAGTCGTGATAATGTTGACTACTTAGAATGTGATAAAGTGATGTAGTATGTTAGTGATCAAGGATTGAGTTGATCACTTGAGAATGTAATGTACGCATAGTATTGCGTGTTTGTAACCTATACAACTACATAGCTATTAATTTTGAGAATGATTACACTTGCATTGACAAACTTGTGCGAAGTAAGGTCATGTGATAAGATTGATAGTGAGAATTGGATTGAACAATGTTGATTCAAGAAACTAAGATCTGTGATAATTAGACTTGGAAATTGTATAGAGATTTTTGGGCTCAATGTGTAGATGATTGGATGTAATGTGTATATATATAAACATATGAGTGATATATATATAGAATGGTAAACAAATGGATATAAAGATGGTATACTAAATACATTTAAAAATAAATGTGAGAGAGATGTCACCTCAGTATTGTGATTAAGATTTTGTGAAGTTTTCTCATGATTAGAATGTATATGTGTTGAGTTGATAAATAAATTAAGTCATATCAAAAAGGGATAAGAATGATGTTGTACAATGAAAAGTAATAGATGTTAAATTGTGTTGATGATATGTAAAAGAGAAATTAAATTGATTGTATGATTATGTGTACACATGTAAGAAATGTGGAAAGCAAGTCACATTGTGAATGTGACCTATGTATGTAAATGGGATATAATTACTTGTCTAGTGGTATGGAGAATAATATAGTATGAATTAGTGGACCTATGAGAGATTAGGTCTTAATCTATGCGGAGTTAGGCTATGAGATGAAATGAAGAGTGAGAAAGGGCTAGGGTAACACTGGACGATGAAATTATTATGATAAATATTTTAAATGATGAATTGTGCTACTGTGCCTTGAAATATGGTAAGATATGAAAATTCTAAATCTATGAATAAAGTATATTGCTATGTATATATATATATATATGAATGATGATCATTCTTAATAGATGTACAATGTAATTACTTGTGAGTACTTAAATGATGAAGTGAGATGATTGAAACATGTCTATATGAAATATGGAACATGATAATGTGATGAATTGTATTGATGTGATGAAAAGCCATGATTGTTGGCTATGAGAATGCAAATGAATTATAATTGAGGCATGATTGCCTATTTTGAAAATGAGAATGAAATAATAAATGAAATTTGGATATGATTGAATGTTGTGCATAAAAGTGTTATAAGTAATATTGTTGATATGAGTTAAGCTAACGATGATCTTATGATCATGAGTAAATTGTTTTGAAACAAAGTTGAATTATGATAACTCTTGGGAATAGCAAAGTATAAAAAAAAAAAAAAATATTGATTTATAAACTACAGACGTGATTATTAAGATACTCTGGCCGTATGATTTGTAAGTGTAATTGGCTGATTAATTTTGTTATCAGTAGATTTGGGACTAAGATGATATGATTGTAGTATTATGTGGGTAAGGTTGATAATTTTATTTCAAGGAACATGGTTACGAGTTATGAATGGTAAAGTTGTATCTTATCAGTTCTATGTTAGAAATTTGTTTATAATTATAAAAAGTATGGAAAGAGAAGAGAACTGTGTAAATGCTTTGAATTATGAAAAATGGTTAGAAAAGTGATTATGTAAACATAGTAATGATGTGATGATACGAGGAGATGATTGATGGGAGAAATTATGAAATGTGATTGAAAATGATACTGAATATATTTTTGTTATAAGATAAATTAATTGATGGAAACATTGTTAAGTGAACGAACTATAGGTAATAATTATATTGTGAGAATTATGTGAGATTACACTGCTATTACAGAAAGCAGAATATATATATATGAATAAAATAATTTGAAGTAAATTGTTATTAATGAGTATGGTCTCAAAGGTCGAACAGATGGATCATGAGGGATTAGAATTTGAGAATAAGTTTGATCTAATCGAATTGGGTCATATATATTGAGATGTGGTTATATTATGATAGCTAGATCAATTGATCTAAATTTTGCTAAGATTGCGAATTATTATTATGGAGATCTAATATGTATAGTTGTGCTAAGAGTATAGAATATATGTGATAATGTATATGATGGGTACTATGTTGATATATGAATGAGTTAGAATATATCAATTATAATCGATGAAATAACGAAAAAGGTTGATTATCTGTAACGTAAGTTTAAAGAGGTTGTATCAATATTATGTTAAATGAAAACATGGTAAAGAAGGACTTAAGAGTAAGTAAAATGGAAATATTGTTATTAATCAAGATTTGATAAGTGGCTATTTTCAAAAATGATTGTAATGATAGGATAAGCTATAGTAAGATATAATTATCAATTAAGGAGTGATAAATGTCTTTTCTGAAAGTGATGATAAAGAGGAGATAAGTAATATGGATGAATATATTAATTTAAGACCGATTGTGAATTGTGTTTGTAATCCTGATTGTTTTTATAATGATGTTAACAAGATTAGGGATTATCAATCCTCTGAGTATGTTCTGTATAGATATTTTTTTTTAGAAGATTGAATAGAAGTTATAAACAGTTAGGTCTCAGATTTTGGTAGTGGAGCCCTTGCCTTAATTGCTCAACATAAACGTTAATTTGAGTATCCTGAGAATCTTTTCCTGGTGATATAAGTTCTGTTGCCCCATCCTTGTCTATTGTGAGTGCTGCTTATGCTGGGAATTTTCAGTTAGGTGGTTATATGCAGTATATCAATGCTTTTAAATAGCCTATTTGTATACATTGTAATCTTCTTGGATAATGTTCAACAATGTTATAAGATTATAGATTATCCATCGTGATTGGAATCAAGAGCTTAACTGGGGTCCTATGTCTCGAAGGTTATTCAAGTTTCTTTTATTGAAGATTAAGGTGATGTTTTGTTAAGAATGAATTGTTATTGTATTGGGTAATTTCGAGGACGAAATTTCTTTTTAGAGGGGGAGAATTGTAATATCCCCAAATATGCCCTAGAAGTCTTGATATTGTTGTTGTGTTATTTGATTTGTGTATATGTTAATTTGAGAAGAGAATGTTGTGTTAAGTTAATAAGGTGAATATTGTGTAGAGAGAAGTGTATATGTTGGTATATAGCAATATATATCACATATACATAGGTCAACCTTGATGGTCAATGCTACATAGTGGAGGAAGATATTTTTATATTTTTTGAGTAATTAAATAATTAGTGGAATTATGAGTGGAAGAGGTTGGTTTGGATTATTTTAATAAAAATAAATTGCTTGGAGGAGAGGATTTGAAGGAAAAGTGGTTTTGACTTTTTGGTTTCTTTCTTTTCTTTCTTCTTCACCGTAGCCACTTTCTTTTTCTTTCTTTCTTTCATTTTGGCCGGCTCCCTCACAAGACAAAGGAAAACAAAGAGACCAAGGGAGAGATTGAAGTTCTAAGCTCAAGTTGAAGGGAGAATCAAGTGATTAAGTTGAAGATTTGTCAACTTAGGTAAGTTATTTCTTGATCTCTTGTATTGTTTGAGCTTGGGTTGATTTTGATGGTGTGTTTGTGAAGTTAGAAGTGTGGATGAGTGTGTGAAGTGTGTTTGTGAGTGATTGATTCTTGTGATTTTAGATTTTGGGGTTTGATTGAAGAAAGAGTAAAGTTGGTTTTAGGGTTTTGATTTGGTAGTGATAAATTGTATTGTATTGTATTGTTTTGGATAAGGTTTTGGAAGAAGGTGCTTTATTTTAAGTTGAGAAGTGAAGGATTCTTGAAGAAAGAAAGTGTTTAGAAGGTGTATTTTGGTGCTTAAGGTAAGTACAACCATTTGATTACAAACATGTATATAATGTGTAAGCCTAATATGCTTTTATTTGTAAATGTGTTTTGGTAATATGAATATTGTGATGAGCATGTAATTAAGTGTTGAGGATGTTGTTTGTGTCTATTTTAATGAGGTTGTGTTGTGTAATGTGTTTGAAGTTAGCCAAAAGGAAATTTCTAAATTTAGGGTTTTTGCATGAGAAACCGTAATTTGGGGCGGTCGCTATTATGTGAAGTGCGGTCGCTATTATGTGAAGTGCGGTCGCGACTTAGGTCGGATTTCTGACCGCGAAAGCTACTGTGTTAGGGTTCATCTTTTGATTGTGAGGTGCGGTCGCGACTTAGATCGGACTTCTGACCGCGAAACCTACTGTGGTAAGGTTTCATCTTTTGACTGTGTAACGCGGTCGTATTTGGGTCTGGCGCGACCGCGAGAAACGTTTTGTTCTACTTTATTGAAGTAACCAAATTTTCAACAAGATTCTCAAACACATGTTAAATAAATCATCCATTTGAGTTGTCAAGGATCACAATAGAGATAATTCTTAATGAATGTGTAATGTGTTGGATTATGTATACTTGAGTGATGAAGTGTTATAATGTGATTAATATTATGACTTGTATAGTGTGGAAGAGATGAGGATCATTCACAAAGGTATGTGCAATGCAATTTATTATTATTATAATTACTTTTATAATGAATTACCTTAGTGTAAATTGAGACATAAAGAGATGTGAACTAATGTTTTGAGTTATAATGAGGTGAATGATATGATTGAATAATGATACATTTGTTTAATTAATGTAATTGATGTTGTATATTAATATGATGCCATTGTGATTGGCTATGATGATTCAAATGTGATATGATGCCATTGTGATTGGCTATGATGATTCAAATGTGATATGATGCCATTGTGATTGGCTATGATGATTCAATTGAAATGGAAATTGATAATGAAATAATTAATGAATTGTATATCTAATATGTTGATTCAACTTTCAGAGTCCTGTTTTGATGGCATGCCTATGAACCATTGGATAGGTGAAATGGGAGGCCCGTAAACCGATTCCAATTGGTAATTATGATATGAATTCCTGGATAGGCGAAATGGGAGGCCCGTAAGCCGATTCCAGATGAGAAATGTGAAAATGGAATGATGGTGAAATGGGAGGCCCGTAAACCACTTCCATTTGTAACAGTTTAGCCGGGTTGAGGATCTCCTCATGTTAATGGGTTGATGGTCCAAGAGACTGGGTCTGTTACACTATCCATGGATAGAAATATGATACATGTTGCCTACGGGCTTGATTATTGTGAATATGATCAAAGCAGTTGACTCTGAACTTTGAATAATATATTAGTGTGTTTTGGGCCCGAGTCTGTCTTTGTTTTAATGTGTTATCTAAAGGTTGAACTAAATGAGTAATGAGATTTATGATTGCCTTTGTTGGAAATGTGATTCATAATTGGTGAATTGTGAATAGAATAATAACATGAAATGTTATGAATTATGGTATGTAATATGTATGTTGATATATTGATGATGAGTATTAGTGATGGATCTGTGATTGGTGATAATGATATGTATATATATATGAAATTAGACGAGACATATGAAGGGTGCAATTAAGAAGGAAAATATAAACAGGATAAGAAATTAATAGTACTTAGAATTGATATATCTTTATATGTTAGAATTTCTATAATGTACGTTTATATTTTATATTTGTACTACTAAGCTTTCGGGCTTAGCGCGGATGTATTATCGCGCAGGTGACTAGGTGGAAGGTATGAAGTCTTTCGGTTAGCCACGAGAAGAGTATGAATTTGTCGAGACCAACTAGAGGGTGATGCATACATGTATATCTTTTGTATTATAATGTAATTCTTTTTATGAAGCATATTCATTTGTATAAAGGAAATTTTGATAAATGTAAGATTAATATATATGTAAGATCATTAAAGTATAATGATTTCGTAAATGTTTCTTTCAATTAATATAGTGTGATTTGAACTCTGATCAAGGATTTTCTTAAATGGCGACAATAAGTGACATCCTTATGCTTTATATAGGTACTGTATGTATACTAGGTATATGTATAGTAGTTATATGGAGTATCGGGGTGTTACATATAGTGTCTGATCGAGATCCCCGATTTACTTCAAGGTTTTGGAAGAGTTTACATGGTGCTTTGGGTTCTCGATTACATTTCAGCACTGCTTTCCATCCTCAAACAGATGGCAGTCTGAGAGGGTGATACAGATTATTGAGGATATGTTGAGAAGCTGTGTCATTGATTTCTCTAGAAGTTGGGATGGATTCTTACCACTTGTTGAATTTGCTTACAATAACAGTCATCAATCCAGTATTGGTATGGCCCCATTCGAAGCATTGTATGCTAGACGGTGCAGGACACCTCTATGTTGGAATGAACTTGGTGAAGGTAGGTTAATTGGTCCTGATTTGGTTAAAGAAACTGAAGAGAAAGTGAAAATGATTCGAGATAGGTTGAAAACAGCTTCGGATCGACAGAAATCTTATTCAGATTTGAAGAGGAGAGACATTGAATATAATGTGGGAGATAAAGTATTTTTGAAGGTGTCTCCTTGGAAAAAGATCTTGAGGTTTGGTCGGAAAGGGAAATTGAGTCCTCGTTTCATTGGACCGTATGAAGTTTTGGAAAGAGTTGGACCAGTTGCTTATCGGCTTGCTTTGCCACCTAAGCTAGAAAGGATTCATAATGTATTTCATGTTTCTATGTTGAGGAGATACAGGTCGGATCCATCTCATGTGTTGCCAATTGAATCTATCGAAGTGAGTCCGGATCTAACATTTGAGGAAGAACCAGTTGCTATCTTGGCACGTGATGTGAAAGAGTTGAGAAATAAGAAAGTGCCTTTGGTAAAGATTTTGTGGAAGAATCATGCAAGAGAAGAAGCAACTTGGGAAAGTGAGCAAGCTATGCGAGATCAATATCTCAGTTGTTTCAGACTTGATATCAGGTAATTTCGAGGATGAAATTTCTTTTTAGAGGGGGAGATTGTAATATCCCCATGTGTGCCCTAGAAGTTTTAATTCAATTGTTGTTTAATTTGAATTAAATGTACATATGTTTTAGCAAAGGAAATGATTGTGTTAATGGAATGTTTATGTTGTATATATGTTAATATATATAACATATATGTTGGTCAAGTGTAAAGTCAAGGGAAGAAGATATTTTTATTTAGGATGAGTGAAATTACTTAAGAGGGCAAGAGTTTTAAAGGAAGTGTGAACAAATAGAAAAGGGCATTTAAGTAATTGTGTTGATGGAATTGCTTGGTGGATATTTAAAGAAGAAAAGAAGGTTGAATTGTCTTCATTTCTTTTCTTTTCTTGGTATAGCCGGCCATTTCAAAGGAAGAGAGCAAAAGTGAGATTTGCTTATTCAAGTTTCAAATTGAAGAAGAAATCAAAGGTTTTGGTTGGAGATTTGTGAAATTTCTTCATTTAAGGTAAGTACTCTCTTGTTTTCCTTTGGTACTTTGAAGATGTGTTTGAAGTGTGTTGTGATTTGATAATATTATGATTTGGTATGTTTGAGATGAGTTTCTAAATGTTGAAATTGATTGTGAGTTAATTTAGTGTTGGTTTGGTTTTGGTTGAAGATGGTAGGTTAAAAGTGATGTTGTTTTTTTAGGGTTTTGGAAGTGGAAGGTGATTAAATGTGTTGATGATGGGTTGTTAAGGTGAATATTGTGGTAAACATGTGAAATATGTGTTTAGAACATGGATTACATTCATTTGAATTATGCTAAATTGTGTATAATGTAATTGAGTGCAACCAAAGGGGACTTGAACATGTTAGGGTTTCAATTCATGAGAGACACGGCCAAAAGCAAGGAGAGACACGACCAATTCATGAGAGACACAGCCAAGTCCATGGAAATTTGGCCGTGTTGGGTGATTTTTGGAGGAGACACGGCCGTGTCCCTTGCCCATGTTGGCTTCTGTTGCTTTTGGTTGAGAGGCTTTTGGTTGAGAGACACGGCCACAAGCTTGGCCGTGTCCCTTGAGTGTGTTGGCTACTGTGATTTTTCCTTTCTCTTCTTACATGGTTGAGATTGAACTTACACTTGATAATGCATATGATATTATATGAACAAGATTAGGTATTGTGCATTGTGAAACTTGTGAATGTCAATGTGTTATATGAATAATGTATCTTGAAATGTTATACCAATGATGCTATGTGAATAATATGAATTGAGATATAATATGATGATGCTAGGTGAATAATATGAATTGAAATACCACATGATATGAGGCCATTGTGATTGGCTATGATAACTCAAATGTGATGTGAAGCCATTGTGTTTGGCTATGATGATTCAATTGAAAGAACATAAGGCATGTTTGCCTAATTGATGATGAGAATTGAGAATGAAACAATAAATGAATTGTGTGTCTAATGTGTTATTCATTTTCAGAGTTTTGTTGTTGGTGGCATGCCTATTGGTAACATTCTCTTGAAGTTAGGTTGGATTTGATCCTTGAAGCCTAATTGAGATGTTACAACCCTTGAAGCTAGATTGGATTGGTTCTTGAAGCCAAGTTGGGTTGATACTTAGCATGCTTTGTTCCCCTTGAAGCTTGGTTGAACCTAAATCCTTGAAGACTAGTTGGGTTTATGATAATGATAAATGTGATAACAAAACCAAAGCATTAACTCTGAAAGTTGAATGGCATATTAGTGTGTCTTGGGCCCATGCTTGTCTTTGTTTAATGTGATTCATAAATGGTAAAATGATTAACTAATGAGATATATGGAAGCATATTGAAATGTGATATGTTTATATATGTGGTTTATGAAATATAAAGGTATGTGGTTATCCTTTCATCTATGATATTGATTTGAGTAATCAAATGTGTGACATTGCATTGCCTTATAGTATAATGTTGGTATATTTTGTACTACTAAGCCGATGGCTTAGCGCGATAGTGTTTGATCGCGCAGGTAACAGAGTTGAACCTGAGAGCTCCTCGAGACCGAGTGAGAGTAGACATTGAAGAGTTGTTTTGGGACTTAAAGATCAGAGAAGAGCTGCCAATCATGTATATATATATTCTATGTTTTGTAAACCTTGATTTATAACATATTTGTAATAACTTCCGCTGTGAATTATTAAACATTTTGTATATAGTGTCTTTTGAATTTATTTTATTTGTTTGAGATTGGTTTCACTTATTTACAAAGATATTTGTTGTGTCTTTTTAAACCGTGGCATTTTCTATATTCAGTATACGTATATTACGATCGTTTAAGCATGCTTGGTACGTATACAGGGTATAGAAGTGTTACAATTATTTTGGTATCAGAGCCTAGGTTTGAGATTCTCAACCTAGGTCAAGTGCAAGAAAAAGAGTGTTTTGATTTTAAAAAGTGGATTTTTGAATAACATACATGTTTGGCATTGGTAGTCTCTGATCTTTAATGAGAAGTATTCTGCTGTGTTTGCAGATATAGGTTGTGATGGATTCTCACTCACGTTAGTCAGTCGAGGATAGTGCTGAGAGTATAGCTCCTGATGAGATTAGAGAGGGAGCTAGAGTGGATAGTGCTGGAGAGGTACCTGTTTCTGTGTCGGGGAGACCAGCTGGAAAGGATGTTCCGCCAGTTTGGGTTAGGCATGTGGTAGAGGCTTTGAGGCAAGTACCAGTGCAACCACCGCCACCACCCCCACAGCCTTTGGTATCAGTAAGACAGTATGATAAGCTAAGGAAGTATGGAGCAGACGACTTCTTAGGTACTATTGATCCAGCTGTAGCTGAGCAGTGGCTACATAAAGTACAGAGGATATTTGTTCAGTTACAAGCCACTCCAGAGGAAAAATTTGATTATGCAAGATCCTTGTTGCAGAAGGACGCATATGACTGGTGGAGGACAGTGCCCCATGCTATGGATGATCCACCAACACTGTCCTATGCTGATTTACTAAAAGAGTTTGAATCGAAATATACTCCTAGGGAGTACAAAGATGTGAAGAAAATGGAGTTTCTAAGCTTGAAACAAGACAACCGGTCAGTAACGGAATATGAGGTTGAGTTTATTCGATTGAGCCATTATGCTGGGGGTATTGTATCTGATGAGATAGATAGATGCAGGAGATTTGAGGAGGGATTGAGGCCCTCTATCATGTGTCATGTGGCTGGATCTAGATATCATGATTTTTCCCAGCTTGTGGCAGCAGCTAGGAGCGTGGAGAGAGCTCAGGTTATTGTAGCTGCTTCAGAGGAAGAGATTAGGGTTAGAAGGCCCCAGTTTGAGGCAGGCTCTTCATCTGTGAAAAGAGGTAAAGGAAGTTTTGTACCTCGGGTTAGTAGGAGTCAGAGGCCAGCGGGTAGGTCAGTACAGTTTCAGAGGCATAGATCTAGACCTACAGTTTCAGTGGTGAGTGCTCCGACCCCAGTGATGCAGAGATCCACCTTACCCATATGCATTCATTGTGGTAGACCACATGGTGGTCCTTGTTGGAGGACTGGTGTGACAGGGGTATGTTTCAGATGTGGGTCGCCTGATCACTTTGTTAGAGACTGTCCTGAGAGACAGGAGCGGATGTCAGTGGATACTGCAGCTTCCCGACCTAGTGTGAGGGGGGGTCGTGGAGGCAGAGGTTTCATCAGAGGAGGTAGATCTGGGTTCAGTTCTAGAGGAGATTCTACATCCAGGGAGAGTAGACCAGAGGAGGCTGGATCTTCTCAGAGGATTTATGTGATGCAGAGGCAACCAGATGCTTCGACAGTCATAGCTGGTACTTTTTCTTTATTTGGTATTTCAGTACTTGCTTTGATTGATCCAGGTTTCACACATTCATATATTAGTGCATATGTTTTGCCTGTGTCTGATGTGCATGCTGAATCCCTAGGATTTGATGTATTGGTGACAAATCCGTTAGGGCATAGTGTGATTGTTAGCAAAGTGCACCGAGATAGTGCAGTGATGGTGCAAGGTGAGGAATTTCTTGGAGATTTGATTGAGATGCCTTTTAAGGAATATGATGTGATCCTAGGCATGGACTGGTTATCTAGACATAGAGTTGTGGTTGACTGCCAAAAGAAAGTTGTTACCTTGAGAACCAGTGATGGTAGAGAGGTGTTAGTAGCTAGTGAGCAGGGACAGCTAGCATCCTTGTTTGTTTCAGCTGTTGCAGCTAGGAGATTGATTAGAAAAGGGTGTGATGCTTACCTTGCTTATGTTGTGGATACTAGAGTAAAAAGTTCTCAACTTGATGATATACCCACAGTTGCAGAGTTTCCAGATGTGTTTCCAGAGGAGTTGCCAGGGTTGCCTCCTGAGAGAGAGGTGGAGTTCAGTATTGAATTATTGCCTGGTACCACTCCTATCTCTATTACTCCTTATAGAATGGCACCTACTGAATTGAGAGAGTTGAAGGTGCAGTTACAGGAGTTGCTAGATAAAGGGTTTGTTCGCCCTAGTGTTTAACCTTGGGGAGCTCCTGTTTTGTTTGTGAAGAAGAAAGATGGTACTATGAGATTGTGTATCGATTATAGGCAATTGAACAAGGTGACTATTAAAAATAAATATCCTTTGCCTAGAATTGATGATCTCTTTGATCAATTGAAAGGTGCAGCAGTGTTTTCCAAAATTGATTTGAGATCAGGGTACCATCAGTTGAGAGTCAGAGCTGAATATGTTCCTAAGACCGCCTTTCGGACCAGGTATGGGCATTATGAGTTTCTAGTTATGCCTTTTGGTTTGACGAATGCACCTGCAGTTTTTATGGATTTGATGAATAGTGTAACACCCCATCTTAGCCTATGTTTATAGACCAAGATGGACTGTTAACTCATGGTGGTTGTGTCTTAATATTTTACTTAGCCAATTTTAAGTGTAGATTTAAAAAAAATTTGCCATAACCTCCCCTAAAAATGGAGGTCCCAAGTGTCGCCAAAACTGATTCTTTAATTTTTGAAAAACATTTTGTTTCACAATTCAACTCAAGCACACTCCCAATAATCCACCCTTATAACCTCAACTACAATCCTGCAAGAAGAATTCACACTTCTATACTTGCATACATAAGTGCTAACCAAAATAAGATTTATTAGATTACTAGCAGTGTACGTGTTCTATCTTTTCATTATTATACATTTATTTGCTAGATCATACAAGCTTATGTACATGCCATATTGCTATAATCAATCATATCCAAACTCCTACCCAAAGTAGTAGTCAAGGCCAGCTGCGCAGGACATGCTGCAATCTCGTCTCCTCTTTTAACCTACGAGTTTAGAGGGAAACTAAACTCGCTAAGCAATTGCTTAGTGGGTACTTAAATCATTGCAATAAATAAATAAAATGAAAGAATGATTTGAACATACATTTATATACTTTAAATACTTGAAAGGAATAAATACAAAACACAGTTGGTAAAAAGGCTTGACTGAATAATTTGAATTTAAATCATTTCTCTTACTTTTATCATTTTGGTTGCTCTACTGGTTTAACAGAACATCAGCGGATAAGGAAGGGTCATGATAAATATATCTCATCATGATCATATTTCATTATCTTTCATCATATTTCTTGCACATGTGCCAATGGCCATTATCATTGCATCATTGATCATGTCATTGTAATCATCGGCCTTCAGTCGGAATATCATATCATGTCATAAGCAGTACTGCAGTAATAGTATGATTCATCATACCCTTATCTCAAGGGTTCTGTCATAACCAAGTAGAGCGTCAACAATTCATTAATTAATTTGATCATGATATTCAATAAGCCATGATTTTTTTTTCCATAATGCATGTATTGTCAGAATAGCTTGTCATGATGTCTTTCTGATCATTTCCAATTCTCCTTCATGTCATTTGATATGATTTAACATCAATCCATAACATAATATTCCAGTTTTAACACATTTAGAAAAATGACCAAATGAATAGTAGCGCGGTGCGTAAAATCGGCAACGCAATGGCGCGCGACAACTAAATAGTAAAATCTGTTTTTACTGCTGAAAATCAGTCAACTTTGGTAACAGTTTTGACTAAGTAAACAACCTTATTTTTGGATGAATTTTTGTAGGAAAATACTTTCATAAGTTAACTAAATGCATGTAAAATTTCGTCAAAAAATTCTTTCGTTTGCCCCTTCAACGGACTGCCCAAAATGAAAGCTGCAGAATGGTACCCAAAAGGGACCATTCGGCCCAATTTTCCAAACTTGAGGAAATTCATTTTTTTCTTGAAAAATTGATTTTTAGAATCCTTTTGTGATACCATTGAAGGACTAAGGGTCCCTCTTCCAAAAATCAAACCAAAGGAGTGATTAAAAACTCATCAAAGTTTATGAATAATTGAATAAATTTAGCTAGTTTGTTTTGTTTTCATTCTTTTCACAATCAATTGATTACAAAGGATTCAAGAGCACTTTCCCACATATTTACCACACATAATAACATCATTTCAAAACCATTTCAAAAATCCCATAATGCAAAATATGTGAATTAATTGAAAAGGCAATGATTCAAGTACCAAACCTTGTTTATTTGCTATGTTCCTTGCTTGTCCTATTCTTTCTTCCCTTCTTCTTCTTTATCCCTTTGATTTCCTATAATTTTCATAACTTTTCTTTCATTGATAACTTGAAAACTATCAATCAAATGAATAAACTAAAGCTAGAATTGGAATCCTTACCTTAAAATTAAGCTTTTCCTTCCAAAAATCCACTTGAACCCTTGAAACATTCCTTCCCTTTTTGGTGGAGAGAATTTCGGCCATACCTCTCAAAAATGGAGAGAAAAATGTGTCCTTTGTTCTTTAATCATCCTTCTCTCCCTTTTTATATTTTTTCATTTTCCATTTATTTAATTAATTTCATTTTGGAGGGTTAAGATGTAACCACCACAAAAGTATCTTTAACTAGGATGGTGCCATATGGAGGGTTAAGATTAATCCAACCCAAAAGTGTCTTTAAACAAGATTTTGCCATGTGTCCCTTTCTAGAAAATTACTATGCCATGTGTCCCTTTTCTAGAAAATGGGTGGAAGTGAAAAGACCAAAATACCCTTCAATGGAAGGTTTTGCCTTTTCTTCGTACCCGGGTGGTTTTACGACGCGTAAAATGTACCGTTCTCCTCCTTTCAACCTCTCATTTCCATTTCTGACATTCATTCTTGATTTTGAACTAATTTATAAAAATTACGCTCATGCCCTTGACTTTTGTAAAAATTCCCTTTAGGTCCTCACGTGATTCGGGTCTCCACTTAGGTTCGTTCTTCAACATCGATCACTGCAGAGTCCTTCCATTTACTTCAGATACCTTTACGTGTCTTGTTTTCCAGTGTATACATTAGTATCACAAGAATGACAAAAATACCCTTGGTCAAGAATCCACTGTATCTCTCAAACTATGCGTTTTCGGGAAAAACCGTGGTGTTCCATTTCGACCCAATTTTTCTCTACTTTCCATTTCTGGAGTCTGTTATATGCACTATTAAGAACCTCCAGTATAACTTTTGGAAATTATAGTTACCTCCGCAAAACTTTTTGAAATTACAGTCACCTCCCCAAAACTTTTTGAAATTACAGTCACCTCCCCAAAACTTTTACAATCTTTTCAGTTAGGTCCTTTTTGTCCTATAGAGCTTCCTTTCAATTTGCGCTCTTGAGTAGCTTCTCGGGATGGTTCCTCTTACTGTACGCGGATGTACTGTACATGGATATACTGTACATATGTACTGTACATGGATGTACTGTAAATATGTACAAATTGGGTCGTGACAAATAGGGTGTTTAGGCCCTATTTGGATCAGTTTGTAGTGGTCTTTATAGATGATATTTTGGTGTATTCGCGTAATGAGGAAGAGCATGACAAGCATATGCGGATTGTGTTGCAAATTTTGAGAGAGAAGCAATTGTTTGCTAAACTATCGAAGTGTGAGTTTTGGCTTGACCAAGTTACTTTTCTCGGTCATATAGTTTCAGCAGAGGGTATTAGAGTTGATCCGAGTAAAGTTGAAGCTATTTTGAATTGGAGTCCACCAAAATCTGTGACTGAAGTTAGAAGTTTTCTGGGTTTGGCAGGCTATTATCGGCGGTTTGTGAAAGGATTTTCTTTGATAGCTACTCCACTTACCAGATTGCTTCGAAAGGGAGTTAGATTTGTGTGGACAGATCAATGTCAGGCTAGCTTCGAACAGTTGAGAGAAATGTTGACTCAAGTGCCTGTTCTTACTTTACCTGTGGAAGATAAACCATATGTGATTTACAGTGATGCTTCACATAATGGTTTGGGTTGTGTTCTGATGCAAGAAGGTAAAGTGATAGCTTATGCTTCTCGACAGTTGAAACCGCATGAGCTCAATTATCCGACCCATGATTTGGAATTAGCAGCCATTGTATTTGCATTGAAGATTTGGCGACATTATCTATATGGGGAAAAGTGTTTTATCTATACTGATCATAAAAGTTTAAAATACTTGGGTGTCCAAAGAGAACTCAATCTTCGACAGAGAAGATGGTTGGAATTGATTAAAGACTACGACTGTTTGATTGATTATCATCCAGGTAAAGCAAATGTTGTTGCTGATGCCTTGAGTCGGAAGTCTTTAGCAAGGTTGACTATTTATTCGCTCTCGTTGCTTGTTGAGTTGAGAGCATTGCATGCTAGTTTTATACCTTGTGATGATGGTGCATTGTTGGCACAGTTGGAATTGAAACCAATATTGTTGGATCAGATTAAAGAGGCTCAATTGACTGATGAGAAGATTCAAAAGATTGTTTCAGACTGTCAGAATGGAAAGAGTCGAGATTTTATTGTGAGAGGTGATGGGAGTCTTTGGTTTAAGAGCAGAATGTGTGTACCTGATGATACTAATTTGAGAAGGATCATTCTAGAAGAAGCACATCAGTCAGTATTTGCTATGCATCCGGGCAGTACAAAGATATATCATGATTTGAGACAGCATTATTGGTGGTCCGGTATGAAGAGAGACATTGCAGATTTTGTGTCTAAATGTCTCACATGTCAGAGGGTAAAAGCTGAGCATCAAGTTCCAACAGGGTTATTTCAACCTTTAGCAGTGCCTGACTGGAAATGGGATAGAGTAACCATGGATTTCGTATCTGGTCTGCCATTGACACAAAGAAAGCATGATGCTATTTGGGTGATTGTTGACAGGTTGACTAAGACAGCTCATTTTCTTCCGGTTCGGATGGATTACTCTTTGGAGAGGTTAGCTGAGCTGTATATCCATGAGATTGTGAAGCTTCATGGTGTTCCAACTTCTATAGTGTCTGATCGAGATCCCCGATTTACTTCAAGGTTTTGGAAGAGTTTACATGGTGCTTTGGGTTCTCGATTACATTTCAGCACTGCTTTCCATCCTCAAACAGATGGGCAGTCTGAGAGGGTGATACAGATTATTGAGGATATGTTGAGAAGCTGTGTCATTGATTTCTCTAGAAGTTGGGATGGATTCTTACCACTTGTTGAATTTGCTTACAATAACAGTCATCAATCCAGTATTGGTATGGCCCCATTCGAAGCATTGTATGCTAGACGGTGCAGGACACCTCTATGATGGAATGAACTTGGTGAAGGTAGGTTAATTGGTCCTGATTTGGTTAAAGAAACTGAAGAGAAAGTGAAAATGATTCGAGATAGGTTGAAAACAGCTTCGGACCGACAGAAATCTTATTCAGATTTGAAGAGGAGAGACATTGAATATAATGTGGGAGATAAAGTATTTTTGAAGGTGTCTCCTTGGAAAAAGATCTTGAGGTTTGGTCGGAAAGGGAAATTGAGTCCTCGTTTCATTGGACCGTATGAAGTTTTGGAAAGAGTTGGACCAGTTGCTTATCGGCTTGCTTTGCCACCTGAGTTAGAAAGGATTCATAATGTATTTCATGTTTCTATGTTGAGGAGATACAGGTCGGATCCATCTCATGTGTTGCCAATTGAATCTATCGAAGTGAGTCCGGATCTGACATTTGAGGATGAACCAGTTGCTATCTTGGCATGTGATGTGAAAGAGTTGAGAAATAAGAAAGTGCCTTTGGTAAAGATTTTGTGGAATAATCATGCAAGAGAAGAAGCAACTTGGGAAAGTGAGCAAGCTATGCGAGATCAATATCCTCAGTTGTTTCAGACTTGATATCAGGTAATTTCGAGGACGAAATTTCTTTTTAGAGGGGGAGATTGTAATATCCCCATGTGTGCCCTAGAAGTTTTAATTCAATTGTTGTTTGATTTGAATTAAATGTACATATGTTTTAGCAAAGGAAATGATTGTGTTAATGGAATGTTTATGTTGTATATATGTTAATATATATAACATATATGTTGGTCAAGTGTAAAGTCAAGGGAAGAAGATATTTTTATTTAGGATGAGTGAAATTACTTAAGAGGGCAAGAGTTTTAAAGGAAATGTGAACAAATAGAAAAGGCCATTTAAGTAATTGTGTTGATGGAATTGCTTGGTGGATAGTTAAAGAAGAAAAGAAGGTTGAATTTTCTTCATTTCTTTTCTTTTCTTGGTATAGCCGGCAATTTCAAAGGAAGAGAGAAAAAGTGAGATTTGCTTATTCAAGTTTCAAATTGAAGGAGAAATCAAAGGTTTTGGTTGGAGATTTGTGAAATTTCTTCATTTAAGGTAAGTACTCTCTTGTTTTCCTTTGGTACTTTGAAGATGTGTTTGAAGTGTGTTATGATTTGATAATATTATGATTTGGTATGTTTGAGATGAGTTTCTAAATGTTGAAATTGATTGTGAGTTAATTTAGTGTTGGTTTGGTTTTGGTTGAAGATGGTAGGTTAAAAGTGATGTTTTTTTAGGGTTTTGGAAGTGGAAGGTGATTAAATGTGTTGATGATGGGTTGTTAAGGTGAATATTGTGGTAAACATGTGAAATATGTGTTTAGAACATGGATTACATTCATTTGAATTATGCTAAATTGCGTATAATGTAATTGAGTGCAACCAAAGGGGACTTCAACATGTTAGGGTTTCAATTCATGAGAGACACGGCCAAAAGCAAGGAGAGACACGGCCAATTCATGAGAGACACGGCCAAGTCCATGGAAATTTGGCCGTGTTGGGTGATTTTTGGAGGAGACACGGCCGTGTCCCTTGCCCATGTTGGCTTCTGTTGCTTTTGGTTGAGAGGCTTTTGGTTGAGAGACACGGCCACAAGCTTGGCCGTGTCCCTTGAGTGTGTTGGCTACTGTGATTTTTCCTTTCTCTTCTTACATGGTTGAGATTGAACTTACACTTGATAATGCATATGATATTATATGAACAAGATTAGGTATTGTGCATTGTGAAACTTGTGAATGGCAATGTGTTATATGAATAATGTATCTTGAAATGTTATACCAATGATGCTATGTGAATAATATGAATTGAGATATAATATGATGATGCTAGGTGAATAATATGAATTGAAATACCACATGATATGAGGCCATTGTGATTGGCTATGATAACTCAAATGTGATGTGAAGTCATTGTGTTTGGCTATGATGATTCAATTGAAAGAACATAAGGCATGTTTGCCTAATTGATGATGAGAATTGAGAATGAAACAATAAATGAATTGTGTGTCTAATGTGTTATTCATTTTCAGAGTTTTGTTGTTGGTGGCATGCCTATTGGTAACATTCTCTTGAAGTTAGGTTGGATTTGATCCTTGAAGCCTAATTGAGATGTTACAACCCTTGAAGCTAGGTTGGATTGGTTCTTGAAGCCAAGGTGGGTTGATACTTAGCATGCTTTGTTCCCCTTGAAGCTTGGTTGAACCTAAATCCTTGAAGCCTAGTTGGGTTTATGATAATGATAAATATGATAACAAAACCAAAGCATTAACTCTGAAAGTTGAATGGCATATTAGTGTGTCTTGGGCCCATGCTTGTCTTTGTTTAATGTGATTCATAAATGGTAAAATGATTAACTAATGAGATATATGGAAGGATATTGAAATGTGATATGTTTATATATGTGGTTTATGAAATATAAAGGTATGTGGTTACCCTTTCATCTATGATATTGATTTGAGTAATCAAATGTGTGACATTGCATTGCCTTATAGTATAATGTTGGTATATTTTGTACTACTAAGCCGATGGCTTAGCGCGATAGTGTTTGATCGCGCAGGTAACAATGTTGAACCTGAGAGCTCCTCAAGACCGAGTGAGAGTAGACATTGAAGAGTTGTTTTGGGACTTAAAGATCAGAGAAGAGCTGCCAATCATGTATATATATATTCTATGTTTTGTATGTAACACCCCCATATCCAATGCACACACACTACAACCACGACAATGTAGCATAAATGCATCAAACATAGGGATGCTACGGTTTCCTTAACATTCAAAACATTTTAAACAAAACCATAACCTTTCAGTTATATACATTATAGAAAAATAGGTCATTTACTTATAAAACAAAACATATTAGATATACATATACATTTAAATATTACACAGCGGAAGTTATAAAATATTTACAAATTTACATTATAAACATTACTTTACAAAATATAAAAGAAATATACATGATTGGCAAGTCTCTTCTGATCTTTAAGCTCCTAAAATGGATTCTTCAAGGTCTACTCTCACTCGGTTTCGTAGAGCTCTCGGGTTCAACTCTATTACCTGCGCGATTAAACACTATTGCGCTAAGCCAACGGCTTAGTAAGATAATCATGCAAATGATATGACTTAGTGCAATGCAATGTCATTTCTCAATCCATATCATGCATGTAACATCATATATGCTAAACTAACAACATACTTTCACATTGCATATCACATTTCAATATCTTGTCATATACCTTATTAGTGTTCATTTAACCATTCATAGTCAACACTAAACAAAGACAAACATAATCTCCTTATTCAAACATTTCACCATTCAACATTTACATCTAAACAAACACATGCATGGGCCCAAAACACACTAATATGCCATTCAATTTTCAGAGTTAATGTTTTGGTTTTATCATCACATTTATCAATATCATATACCCAACTAGGCTTCAAGGATTAGGTTCAACCAAGCTTCAAGGGGAGCAAAGCATGCTAAGCTTCAACCCAACTTGGCTTCAAGAACAAAACCCAACCTAGCTTCAAGGGTGGTAACATCTCAATTAGGCTTCAAGGATTCAATCCATCCTAACTTCAAGAGATTGTTACACTTATTAGGCATGCCACCAACAACCAACTCTGAAAATGGAATAACACATTAGCCACACAATTCATTTAGATTTCATTCTCAATTCTCATTATCATTTGGGCAAACATGCCTCATTCATCTCCATTGAATCACCTTAGCCAATAACAATGGCTTCACCTTTTATTTCACAATATAACACTTCATTATTCAAGTGTATATTTATCACATTCATGATCACATTATATCTCACATAACATCATTCATAAATATCAACATTTCATTTCACATTACTCAAGAAACATTTTACCATTCACAATTCATAGCATAACTTTGTTCAATCTCAACAATGCAAGAACAACTTATATTATTTATAGCTTTAGGATCATCCACAAGTGTTTGATCAAGTCATTCCTTAGTTTAAGCATGTTTAAAAATGTTTATGTTGAGGTTTAGAGATCACACTACCTTTAATGAATTCAAACCATGCAAAAAGAATCAAGAAATCAAACAATGTTCAAATCATTTGAAAGACACGCCCAACTCACTTGATTGACACGCCCAACCACCTTGAGTGACACGCCCGTGTCCTTAAAAAGAAAAGAGACAGTAGCTTCCTCAAATAAATGACACGCCCAACCAACTTGAGTGACACGCCCGTGTCCTTAAAAAGAAAAGAGGCAGTAGCTTCCTCAAATAAATGACACGCCCGTGTCCCCTTAAAGCATTTGGCCGTGTCACCCACAAACACAACCTAACTAAAACCAACACTTTCTCAATTGCACTCAAACACAATATTCATCATATAACATGTTTCAAATGAACATAAACAATGTTCTAAACACATATTCATTACAAGAAACACTTCACAACACATTAATATAACAATTAAACACACACATCATCTCAAAACCCTAAAACCAACATCTTTCTCCATCCTTCCAAATCAACCTCTATCACTTCTAACAACAACAACTATATAAACTATTAACTAAAAACCAATTTAATACTTGAGAACACAACACAACACATCTCAAATCCATCAAATCACAAAAATCACCAAACCCTAACTCACTTCCAACACAACTTCCAAATAAGTAAAGAAAACAAAAGATTACTTACCTACAAGAAGAAATTCCACAAATCCCTTGTCAAATCTTTTGATTGTTTCTTCAATTTGCTCCAAACATCAAGAACACTTTCCTTGCTCTCTCTTCTCTTCAATGGCCGGCCACCTCTTGTAAGAAAAAGGAAAATAATGAAGACACCAAGTCAAATTTTGCTTTTAATCTCCACCAAGTGTTCTTATCCAAGCAATTACCAAAATGCCCCCACTCAATTAACTAACTTCTTGTCTCATATAAGCCCTTATATGTAATTACACACTTAACACAAAAATATCTCTCTTCCTTTGACTCATCCTTTGACCCATTTATATGTTATATATATCCTCATATACACAATATATACCATTCTCTCTAAACCCTAATTCTTTCCCAAAACACTTATACACAAGCATTCTCCTTCCAATTTCTTTTTCTTATCCCATCATATACAAACAATTCAATTTATAACAACAACAACAATAACAATATGCAAAACTTCTAGGGCATAAATGAGGATATTACATTGTAAACCTTAATTTATAACATATTTGTAATAACTTCCGCTGTGAATTATTAAACATTTTGTATATAGCGTCTTTTGAATTTCTTTTATTTGTTTGAGATTGGTTTCACTTATTTACAAAGATATTTGTTGTGTCTTTTTAAACCGTGGCATTTTCTATATTCAGTATACGTATATTACGATCGTTTAAGCATGCTTGGTACGTATACAGGGTATAGATGTAACACCCCTTCCCGACCTACATGTGTAAGCTGAGTAGAGGCGCCACACTAACCTAATGTTGCTACCAATTTTACTTAGTCAAATTTTAGTTCCGATTTTTTTTTCAAAAATTTTGCCATAGTTTCGCCTAAAAATTGAGTCCCAAGTGTCGACAAAACCGGTTTTTTTCTTATTTTTAAAAACATTTTACACAAACCAATGCAAACAAAATCATTCTCAGTACACTCCCAATAAATCCCCCTTGTAACCTCAACTACAACCTGCAAAAAGAATTTACACTTCTAGTGCAACATAAAATAAAGGTTTTGTGACAACCCCTATATTTAAATATTACACAGCGGAAGTTATAAAATATTTACATATTTACATACTAAACATTTCTTTACAAAATATAAAGAAATATACATGATTGGCAAGTCTGCTCTGATCTTTAAGCTCCAAAAATGGATTCAACAAGGTCTACTCTCACTTGGTCTTGATGAACTCTCGGGTTCAACTCTATCCACTCTATTACCTGCGCGATTAAACACTATCGCGCTAAGCCAACGACTTAGTAAGATAAAACATGTTAATGGTATGCTTAAATGTAATGCAATGCCACATATGTTATTGATAAGATCAACATCATAAATATAAAGTTAACACATAATTATGCATTTCACAAATCATAGTCATATGAGTATACCACATTTCAACATCTTTCCACATTCAACATTACTCAATCATACTCAATAACCAACATCTCATTTCATTAACTCATAACATTATTTAGGACATTCATATAACCTTGACACCTATGGGCCCAACAAGTATTTAATATGATATTCAGAGTTCAGAGTTACTGATTTGGTTCATAGTCACAATAATCACGCCCGTAGGCAATGTATATACATGTATCTCTATCCATGGATAGTGTAACAGACCCAGTCTCTTGGACCATCACTCAACACATATGAGGAGATCCTCAACCCGGCAAGACTGTTACAAATCATATATCTTATATTCACAATTCTCATAGTGTAACAGACCCAGTCTCTTGGACCATCAACTCAACACATATGAGGAGATCCTCAACCCGGCAAGACTGTTACCTTTCATCATTTCTTAGGCATGCCACCCAAATCCAGAACTCTAAAACTGAATAACATATTAAACAAACAATTCATTTATTATATAGTTACCATTTCCATTCTCAAATTCTCATACATTTAGGCAAACATGCCTTCTTTCTTTCAATATCATCATCATAGCCAATCACAATGGCATTGTCTCATATCATGTCTTATTTGAATTATCATTTCAATTTCAATGTATATTATTCATGAAACACATAACCATTCACAATGCATAACATAACATTGTTCAATCTCAACAATGCAATTAGGGCAAAGAACAATTGATATGATTCATATGAATAATACATTCTGGTTTTAGACTCCATTTTATCCTTATTTTGAAACATTGTATAAAATAATCTACTTGATTAAAAATTCTAAAATTTTTACAGAATTTAGTTTTGTATCTTAAAATCATTCCTTTAAAATTTCAGATCAAACTGAACACAAAATCTTGGTCAAATAGTTCACCTAACCAGACTGCCCCAATTGCCCTGCATCCTGGCAGCAGTTCTGAACTTTGTGAATTCCATAAATCAAATTCAATCAACGTGGTTCCAAATTATTTTTCTCAAATACTAGACTCACTAAGAAACAACATATCCAAAATTCAATTGGATATGATTTTTCTACATTTTATTAAAAATCCCGAAATATAGCTGTCTCAGTTAAGGTACCTGCTGAAACAGTTCTACTAAAAATAATCTTTCTAAACTCATAACCATTCCAAAATCGAATCAACATATTTTTCAGTCATTCTAGACTCATAGAGGCACAACATATCAAAAATTCACTTCAAGAACATTTTTCTATAATTAATTAAAAATCATACAAGTCACAACCTTTACTAATTGTAAAACAGAAAAAGAATTTCACTAAACACAACTCATCTCATCATCAAACCAACAAACCCTAATTCCTTTCTCACACCACTTCAAAAGAATTGAAGTATTTAAAGAAAAGATCTTACCTTAGATGAAGAAATCCACAAATCTTTAACCAAAACCTTGCTTCCTTCTTCAAATTGCTTCAAACCTCAAGATCACCTCTCTTTCTCTCTTGGTTTTTGGAGAGCCGGCACCTCTTGAAAGAAAGAAGGAAAATGATGAAGACACAAAGTCAAATTTGCTTTTAATCTCCACCAAGTGATCTTATCCAAGCAATTACCAAAATGCCCTCAATCATATAACTAACTTTTTGTCTCATATAAGCCCTTATATGTAATTGCACATTCCACAAAAATATCTTCTTGCATTGACTCTTCCTTTGACCCATTTATATGTTATATATATCATCATATACACAACATATACATTTGTCTCTAAACCCTAAATTTCTTCTCCAAAACACATACAAAAACATTCTCTTCCAATTTCTTATCAACTTATCATATATACATAATTCAAGTGCAACAACACTAACACCAAGACTACTAGAGCATAATTAGGGATATTACAATTCTCCCCCTCTAGAAAGAAATTTCGTCCTCGAAATTACCTGAAATTAACTCTGAAATAACTGAGGATACTGGTCTCGCATGGTATGCTCACTTTCCCAAGTTGCTTCCTCTCTTGCATGATTCTTCCACAGAACTTTTACCAAAGGCACATTCTTATTTCTTAACTCTTTTACATCACGTGCCAAGATAGCAACTGGTTCCTCTTCAAATGTCAAGTCTGGGCTCACTTCAATAGATTCAAATGGCAACACATGAGATGGATCCGACCTATATCTCCTCAACATAGAAACATGGAATACATTATGAATACGATCCAACTCAGGTGGCAAAGCAAGTCGATACGCCACTGGCCCAACTCTTTCTAACACTTCATACGGCCCAATGAAACGAGGACTCAATTTTCCTTTCCGACCGAACCTCAAAATCTTCTTCCAAGGAGACACTTTCAGAAATACCTTATCTCCAACATCAAACTCTATATCTCTCCTTTTCAGATCTGCATAAGACTTCTGTCGGTCTGAAGCTGCTTTTAACCTGCCTCGAATCAACTTTACTTTTTCTTCAGTTTCTTGAATCAAATCAGGACCAACCAACTTATTATCTCCAAGCTCATTCCAACAAAGAGGTGTCCTACACCGTCTGCCATACAATGCTTCAAATGGTGCCATACCAATGCTGGATTGGTGACTGTTGTTGTAAGCAAACTCCATAAGAGGTAAAAACCTATCCTAACTTCCAGAGAAATCGATGACACAGCTTCTCAACATGTCCTCAATAATCTGTATCACCCTCTCTGACTGTCCATCCGTCTGTGGATGAAAAGCAGTGCTGAAATGCAGTCGAGAACCTAAAGCACTATGCAAACTCTTCCAAAATCTGGAAGTAAACCTGGGATCTCGATCAGACACTAAAGAAGTTGGAACACCATGCAGTTTCACAATCTCATGGATATACAGCTCAGCCAATCTCTCCAAAGAGTAATCCATTCGAACCGGAAGAAAATGAGCTGTCTTAGTCAATCTATCCACAATCACCCATATGGCATCATGCTTCTTTTGTGTCAATGGCAAACCAGACACAAAATCCATTGTTACTCTTTCCCACTTCCATTCTGGCACTGACAATGGTTGAAGCAACCTGGTTGGAACTTGATGCTCTGCTTTAACCTTCTGACAGGTGAGACATTTCGATACAAACTCAGCAATGTCTCTCTTCAACCCCATCCACCAATAATGCTGTCTCAAATTATGATACATCTTCGTATTACCCGGATGTATAGTAAACATTGACTGATGAGCTTCTTCCAAAATGACCCTTTTCAAATCAGCGTCATCGGGTACACACAATCGGTTTTTAAACCATAGGCTCCCATCACTTTTCACAACAAAATCTCTAGTCTTCCCATTCTTGCAATCTGAAATAATCTTCTGAATCTTCATATCAATCAACTGAGCCTCTTTGATCTGATCTAACAAAACTGGTTTCAAAAGCAACTGTGCCAACAATGCACCATCATCACAAGGTACAAAACTGGCATGCAATGCTCTCAACTCAACAAGCAACGAGAGCGAGTAAACTGTTAAACCAGCTAAAGACTTCCGACTCAAAGCATCAGCAACAACATTTGCTTTACCTGGATGATAGTCAATCAAGCAGTCGTAGTCTTTAATCAATTCTAACCATCTCCTCTGACGAAGATTGAGTTCTTTCTGGACACCCAAATACTTCAAACTCTTGTGATCAGTGTAGATGAAACATTTCTCCCCAAACAGATAGTGGCGCCAAATTTTCAATGCAAACACAATGGCAGCCAATTCCAAATCATGGGTCGGATAGTTAAGCTCATGCGGTTTCAACTGTCGAGATGCATAAGCTATAACTTTACCTTCCTGCATCAACACACATCCCAAACCACTATGTGAAGCATCACTGTAAATCACATATGGTTTGCCTTCTACAGGTAAAGTAAGAACAGGCGCTTGAGTCAACATATCTCTCAACTGCTCAAAGCTCGCCTGACACTGATCTGTCCACAAAAACCTCACTCCCTTACGAAGCAATCTGGTGAGTGGAGTAGCTATCAAAGAAAATCCTTTCACAAACCGCCGGTAATAGCCTGCCAAACCTAGAAAACTTCTAATCTCTGTCACAGACTTAGGTGGACTCCAATTCAGAATAGCTTCAACTTTACTTGGATCAACACTAATGCCTTCTGCTGAAACAATATGTCCGAGAAAAGCTACTTGATCCAACCAGAACTCACACTTCGACAATTTAGCAAACAACTGCTTCTCTCTCAAAATCTGCAACACAATCCGCAGATGCATATCATGTTCCTCCTCATTCCGCGAATACACCAGAATGTCATCAATGAAGACCACTACAAACTGATCCAGATAGGGCCTAAATACCCTATTCATCAAATCCATAAAAGCTGCAGGTGCATTCGTCAGACCAAAAGGCATAACTAAAAATTCATAATGCCCATATCTGGTCCGGAAAGCTATCTTCGGAACATCTTCAGCTCTGACTCTCAGCTGATGGTACCCTGATCTCAGATCAATTTTGGAAAACACAGCTGCACCCTTCAACTGATCAAATAGATCATCGATTCTAGGCAAAGGATATTTATTCTTAATGGTCACTTTGTTCAATTGCCTATAATCGATACATAATCTCATAGTACCATCTTTCTTCTTCACAAATAGCACAGGAGCTCCCCAAGGAGAAACACTGGGGCGAATGAATCCTTTGTCCAACAACTCCTGTAATTGCACTTTTAACTCCCTCAATTCTGCTGGTGCCATTCTGTAAGGAGTAATCGAAATAGGAGTGGTACCGGGCAACAATTCGATACCAAACTCCACTTCTCTCTCAGGAGGCAATCCTGGCAACTCCTCGGGAAAAACATCTGGGAACTCAGCAACTGTGGCAATGCTATCAATGTAATATCCCGAGATATACCTTAAAAGTTTTGGAGGAGTTGTTGTATTTGGATTTAATGTATATGTGATGTATATGTATATGTCTAATTGTAATATCCCTAAGTGTGCCTAGAAGTTATGATAATATTGTTATAATTGATTTGAATGTGTAATTGATAAGTGGTATATTTGTATAGGGTTTGGTTGAATGGTAAAAGTATTTGAGAGAAATGAATATGTGTATTTGCAAAGGAAAGAATTGTATAGAGAGAGATAGTGTATATGTTGGGTATATGGCAATATATATGACATATATGTTGGTCAAAGTGCTTAGTCAAGGGAAGAAGATATTTAAATTGTTGAATGTGAAATTACCAAAATGGGCAAGAGCTTGTAAAGAGAATTAAAATGTGTATGAGGGTAAGATAGTAATTTTCTTTTGGAGGAGTAGTTAATGCCTATTGACTTTGTGTTTTCTTCATCATTTCTTCTTCTTTTTCCTTGTGTGGCCGGCTCACCTAAGACAAAGGAAAGCAAGAGAGTAAAAGAAGGGTTTGATGTTCTAAGCTCCAAAGTTGAGAGAGATTCCAAGTAACCAAGTTGGAATTTCAAGGAATTTCATCATTTTGGTAAGATTTCTCTTGTTTGCTTTGGTTCTTTTTGAAGTTGTGTATGGATTGAGTTAGGTTTATGGATAGTATGATTAAGTGTGTTTGTGTATGGTGTGTGTAAAAGTGTTGAAATGGAATTAAAGATAAGAAGCTAGGTTGGTGTTGGTGATGGAAGAGTAAGAGTTGTGTTTAGTGAATTTTTTTTCTGTTTTACAATTAGTAAAGGCTGTGACTTGTATGATTTTTGATTAATTATAGAAAAATGTTCTTAAAGTAAATTTTTGATATGTTGTGCCTCTATGAGTCTAGAATGACTGAAAAATATGTTGATTCGATTTTGGAATGGTTATGAGTTTAGAAAGATTATTTTTATTAGACCTGTTCCAGCAGGTACCTTAACTGAGACAGCTATATTTCGGGATTTTTAATAAAATGTAGAAAAATCATATCCAATTGAATTTTGGATATGTTGTTTCTTAGTGAGTCTAGTATTTGAGAAAAATAATTTGGAACCACGTTGATTGAATTTGATTTATGGAATTCACAAAGTTCAGAACTGCTGCCAGAATGCAGGGCAATTGGGGCAGTCTGGTTAGGTGAACTATTTGACCAAGATTTTGTGTTCAGTTTGATCTGAAATTTTAAAGGAATTATTTTAAGATACGAAACTAAATTCTGTAAAAATTTTAGAATTTTTAGTCAAGTAGATTATTTTATACAATTTTTCAAAATAAGGATAAAATGGAGTCTTAAACCAGAATGTACTATTCATATGGTCATTTTGCTAATATTCCTTTTGGATTAGATTGTGAAGAGGTTGAATTGCCCTAACCGTGTCCCTCAAGTGGTGCTGCCCGTGTCCCTCAAAGGTTTTGAAGAGATTGGGTTGCATTAACCTAAATGTGGAGAATTCTTGGAAAGAAAAGAAATGTATAGATTGATGGGACTAGTTCTTGAGGTAAGTACCAATACATATGATTGTATTTAATTACATAATTCGAGGCTTAACACATTTGTTTGCAAATGTGTTAAGTGATCTATTATATTGTTAACATAATTGGACTAAGGTGATGATTGAATGATGTGAAGGATGTGAAGATCATTAACAAGGTAAGCATAAACCCTATTTGATTGTATATCCTTATATGTCTTTGAACATTAACACATTGGGATGAAAGTGTTAAATAAGCTATTATATTGTGAATGTAAATGAAGAATATATATAAAGGATGAAATATGAAATGGGAAAGGTAGGAAGAAATGAGGATCATTCTTAAGGTATGTGCAATTTGTTATGATAAATGCTCTAGTAATGAATGATGTTAATGTGTTTTGAGAAGTGAGAAAATGTTATGTTATATGCATTGTGAATCTTGTGTATGGCAATGTATTATATGAATAATATACTTTGAAATGTGATATCAATGATGCTATATGTATCATATGGATTGAGATATGATATGATATGAAGCCATTGTGATTGGCTATGATAATTCAATTGAAAGAGATAAGGCATGTTGGCCTAATTGATGATGAGATTGATAATGAAATAATAAATGAATTGTTTGTTTAATATGTTATTCAGTTTCAGAGTTCTGGATTTGGGTGGCATGCCTAAGAAATGATGAAAGGTAACAGTCTTGCCGGGTTGAGGATCTCCTCATATGTGTTGAGTTGATGGTCCAAGAGACTGGGTCTGTTAAACTATGAGAATTGTGAATATGAGATATATGATTTGTAACAGTCTTGCCGGGTTGAGGATCTCCTCATATGTGTTGAGTTGATGGTCCAAGAGACTAGGTCTGTTACACTATCCATGGATAGAGAGACATGTATATACATTGCCTACGGGCGTGATGATTGTGACTATGAACCAAAGCAGTAACTCTGAACTTTGAATAACATATTAGTGTTTTGGGCCCGAGTCTGTCTTTATTGTCAATGTGAAATGCAAGTATTGAAATATTGATTGTGAGTATTAAAAATGAATTATGCTTGGTGAATTGTGAATAATATAATGTTATTAAGTGTAATATGTAAATGAATTGTGGTTGATGATAAAGGTTGTCTTTATTGGAAATATGATTTATGATTTGTATGATATGTAAATTGTGTATTGCAATAATGAGTGATATGATGTGTAATGTGTGTATTGCAATAATGAGTGTATGATATGTAATGTGTGTATTGCAATAATAATTGGTATGATATGTAAAGTGTGTATTGCAATAATGGTTGGTGTGGTATATATATAATGTAGGGGTATTAATATATTGGTTTTGAGTATTGGTGATGCATTGGGGTTGGTGATAATATTATGTATATATATATACATCATATATGAAATTAGCTAGGATATATTAAAGATAAAATTAAAAAGAAAAGAAGATATGATAAGAACTAATTATATATTGAATCGATGTATCATTATATATCAATACTTCTATACTATATGTTTATATTTTATATTTGGACTACTAAGCTCTCGGGCTTAGCGCGGGTGTTTATTCGCGCAGGTATATAGATGGAAGATATGAAGTCTTTTGTTATGCCACAAGAAGAGTAAAGTTTGTCGAGACCAACTAGAGGGTAATGCATACATGTATAAATTTTAATTATGATGTATTTCTGACGAGAGAGTATTTATATGTATAAATGAAGTTTTAATAAAGATAATGATTTTGTAAATGTTATTTAAATTAATGTATTATGGTTTGAACTCTGTTATAAATATTTTAAAAGGTAACGAAAAGTGACATCCTTATACTTTATATATTTACTGTATGTATACTAGGTATACGCATAGTACTTATATAGGGTATCGGGGTGTTACAATTGTTTTGGTATCAGAGCTTAGGTTCGAGATTCTCGGCCTAAGTAAAATTAAAAAGAAAAAGTTTTGAAACGCTTAAAATGAATTAAAAAGAAGAGTTTTGAAAATGAAATTTGTAATAGATGCATATGCATTCACACCTAGGTTGGTCTCGGAGGTGGCATTATATGATTTGTAGTATATCTATGTTATATGAAATGGATGTTAATGTGTGAATGATGTTTTACATGAAAATAAAATTAGAAAATGAAATGATATGAATTTATATAAGTCTAATTGATAATTAAAAATGGAAATTTACGCTAGTAAAGGAAAGTGTTGAATGTGTTGAAGTATAAAGAAATGAAACGGAAAATAAAGCTGAAAATGAGATGGAAACAAAATTAAGATTAGAATATGTACTCTCTCTTCTACACTTTGAATCTCTTTATTATAAGGTTGTGTTGGGTTAGTTAGATGGAGGAAATATTGCTGGATTGATAATATTGAAAGATATGTTATTGAAATGAAAAGAGTATGGTGGGATATGGAATGAGTTGATGAGTATAGATAAAGTGTGACTATTTAAAGTTTAGGATATATATATAAAGTTAAGGTTTTGTTTAAAAAAATAATAATAATAAAATAATATTGGTTAAGTAAGAATATCAATTAGTATTGTTGTTATAATGCAAACATTGTGAATTCAAGGTTAGAAATGTGAGATGCTTGGATATTGTGAAAGCTCATGGTAATGGTAATAATATATGATATTTGAGATTTTTCGAAATGAGCTTAATAATTGGGGAAGAAATATGTGTTGATATTGCTTTGTGATATATAGATATATATATATATATATATATATCCGAGATGTTTTTAAAGTTGATTTTAAGAAAAGATGAGTTTGGTAAATTGAAGTTTAAGCAAAGTAGTAAGTTGAAAAGTTAAAGTCCTACTAGAATTTGATAAAGATTGATTGGATATTGATGGTTTAATGTATATTCAATACCTGAGCCAGGTGAAATGATTAATATTGCACATGAAAGTATTATGACTTAAGTAATGTGATTGATGGTATGAGAATTTGTTTTGAAGTAAAAAGAGAAATAGATAAGCAAATGAAAAGGAGCTATTTTAAGTCATTTTATTGCAAAAAAAAAAAAAAAGAGAGCATATAATTAAGTGTATAGGAGCTATTGGGCTCAATGTGTATATTATTGGGTGTAATGTACATATGTATAAATATATGGGTAAAAAATATATATACGTTGAATGATAAACAAACGGATATAAAGATGATATATGAAATGCATTTCAAAATAAAGGTGAGAGAGATGTCACCTTGGTAAGGTGACTAAGAATTTGTGAAGTATTATTATGGTTAGGATATATATATGTGTGGAATTGATAAATAACTTAAGCCATGTCAAAAAGGGATAAAAATGATGTTATGCAATGAGAAGAAATAAATGTAAAATACTTGAGTTGTCTTGGAAAAACAGTCCCGGATTGGATGCCACGGCCGTGGTAAGTGAGGGCTACGACCGTGGGGTTACAAACATGACTGTGTCTTTATGCATTTTGGTAGCACAGAAGAGTTTTCTATGCCACGACCGTGGCTCTTGAAGGCCACGACCGTGGGGACTTAAATGTTGATATGACCTGTAATTTGTGATCTAAAGGCTTAAAAATGAGACTAATATATGAATGTATTATATGTTGTGATGTGCATAAGGTGAGTTTGTTGAGGCATCAATGTCATTGAGTAATGAATTGCATATGAAATGAGAAATGTAATGAAATGATTATAACACTTGAGCAATTACATAAAATGAATATGGTTTGAGAAGCTATGAATAGTAAGTACAAAACCCTATTTGATTTCATATATTCATATGACTTTGAACCTTAAACCATTTGATTATAAATGTGTTAAGAAATCTATTATATCATTGATACATATGAATAATGCTATATGTGTATAATGTAAATTGCTATGAATATATCAATAAGAGTATATGAAATGTGAGAGCATTCAATAATGTATATGCTATGATGATGAAATGAGAATTTATTTGGGAAATATTGGACAGTAATATGGTTATAGGTTTAAAGTAAGTGTATGAGGAAATGTTTTATGTATACAGGTATAGAAAGAGATTGTAATGGAAGAAGAAAGTATAATGTATGAAATTTCGAGAAGAGATAAATTGGAAATAGAGTAATGAACGAACTTGGGTAAAAATTGTATATGATCAAATGTTGTGCATAGGAGATGTTAAAGATAACATATTTGAATATGAATTAGGCTATTAATGATCAAGTAATCAAGAACAAAGTGTTTTGAAGTGAAGTTGGAATGTGCTAAATCTTGATGTAGCCAAAGTTTGGAGAATGGATATATAATCCTTGTGATCCAACTTAGCAGTGTAATTGAAAAGTTTGGAAACAGAATAATTAAGGAATAGTATTGATCTATAAGTTACAAATGTGACCATTAAGCTCTTATGGCCATATGATTTGTTTAATGTGTGTGGTCGGTTAGCTTTGTTATCCACAGAATTTGGATTGAAATGTTTTGATTGTAGCACAATTTTGGTAAAACAGACAATTATGTTTCTAGTATCATGGTTGAAAGTTATGATTGGTAAATGTGTATCTTATAACTTTTGTGTTAACAATTTGGTTATAATTTTAAAAAGTAAAGAAAGGAAAGAGAATTGTGATAATATTTTGAGTTATGAATAATGTAATAAAAAGGCAATTATTGTAATTATAGTAATGTTATAAAAAGGTGAAGAGATGATAAATGGGAAAAAGTGTAATTTGTGATTGAAAGTTATATTGAATATGTTTATGGTATGAGTTGAATAAGTGGATGGTTATAAAGTTTAAATGAGTGAATTATGAGTAATAAATATGGTACGAGATAATCTTGCGAATTTGGTGGAAATTGTACTAAGATAATAGAAGATAAATTATGTGTATATTGAAAGATAATTGGAAGTGATTTGTTATTAATGATCATAGTTTCAAAAAGTTGAATATGGAGTTAAAGGAATTAGAAGGTGGAAATAAGTTGGATCTAATGGAATTAAGTTATATATATTGTGAAATCCAATGATAAATTTAAATAAGTTAATTGTTGGTTTGAATCAAACCAGATTGAATGTGGTATATTGTGACAAATTGATCGAATGATCTAGATTTCACCAAGGTGGTGAATCAATGATTTTTTTTAGTGTAAATTAAGAGAATAGTTATAAAGAGATGAAGTGGTAAAGTATTTGAATGTAATAATGGGACGAAGATGATTGGATTCTTGTACATAGATAAGGTATTTGGGATTGTAATGAGTTATTTTGAATATTGGATAAAATGTAATAAGATATATATATTATGACAAGTTATGGAATTGAAAAAGATGATTGATTCTAGGAGGAAGAATACACATTATGTGATTGGATGAAACCAGAATATAAGAATACTATTTATAATATATGAAGATTTAAGATGGCGTATTGTTAAGAAGGGAGTGTTATTGAACTGGTTAATTTCGAGGACGAAATTATTTAAGGGGGAGAGAATTATAATATCCCGAGATATACCTGAAAAGTTTTGGAGGAGTTGTTGTATTTGGATTTAATGTATATGTGATGTATATGTATATGTCTAATTGTAATATCCCTAAGTGTGCCTAGAAGTTATGATAATATTGTTATAATTGATTTGAATGTGTAATTGATAAGTGGTATATTTGTATAGGGTTTGGTTGAATGGTAAAAGTATTTGAGAGAAATGAATATGTGTATTTGCAAAGGAAAGAATTGTATAGAGAGAGATAGTGTATATGTTGGGTATATGGCAATATATATGACATATATGTTGGTCAAAGTGCTTAGTCAAGGGAAGAAGATATTTAAATTGTTGAATGTGAAATTACCAAAATGGGCAAGAGCTTGTAAAGAGAATTAAAATGTGTATGAGGGTAAGATAGTAATTTTCTTTTGGAGGAGTATTTAATGCCTATTGACTTTGTGTTTTCTTCATCATTTCTTCTTCTTTTTCCTTGTGTGGCCGGCTCACCTAAGACAAAGGAAAGCAAGAGAGTAAAAGAAGGGTTTGATGTTCTAAGCTCCAAAGTTGAGAGAGATTCCAAGTAACCAAGTTGGAATTTCAAGGAATTTCATCATTTTGGTAAGATTTCTCTTGTTTGCTTTGGTTCTTTTTGAAGTTGTGTATGGATTGAGTTAGGTTTATGGATAGTATGATTAAGTGTGTTTGTGTATGGTGTGTGTAAAAGTGTTGAAATGGAATTAAAGATAAGAAGCTAGGTTGGTGTTGGTGATGGAAGAGTAAGAGTTGTGTTTAGTGAATTTTTTTTCTGTTTTACAATTAGTAAAGGTTGTGACTTGTATGATTTTTAATTAATTATAGAAAAATGTTCTTAAAGTGAATTTTTGATATGTTGTGCCTCTATGAGTCTAGAATGACTGAAAAATATGTTGATTCGATTTTGGAATGGTTATGAGTTTAGAAAGATTATTTTTATTAGACCTGTTCCAGCAGGTACCTTAACTGAGACAGCTATATTTCGGGATTTTTAATAAAATGTAGAAAAATCATATCCAATTGAATTTTGGATATGTTGTTTCTTAGTGAGTCTAGTATTTGAGAAAAATAATTTGGAACCACGTTGATTGAATTTGATTTATGGAATTCACAAAGTTCAGAACTGCTGCCAGAATGCAGGGCAATTGGGGCAGTCTGGTTAGGTGAACTATTTGACCAAGATTTTGTGTTCAGTTTGATCTGAAATTTTAAAGGAATTATTTTAAGATACAAAACTAAATTCTGTAAAAATTTTAGAATTTTTAGTCAAGTAGATTATTTTATACAATTTTTCAAAATAAGGATAAAATGGAGTCTTAAACCAGAATGTACTATTCATATGGTCATTTTGCTAATATTCCTTTTGGATTAGATTGTGAAGAGGTTGAATTGCCCTAACCGTGTCCCTCAAGTGGTGCTGCCCGTGTCCCTCAAAGGTTTTGAAGAGATTGGGTTGCATTAACCTAAATGTGGAGAATTCTTGGAAAGAAAAGAAATGTATAGATTGATGGGACTAGTTCTTGAGGTAAGTACCAATACATATGATTGTATTTAATTACATAATTCGAGGCTTAACACATTTGTTTGCAAATGTGTTAAGTGATCTATTATATTGTTAACATAATTGGACTAAGGTGATGATTGAATGATGTGAAGGATGTGAAGATCATTAACAAGGTAAGCATAAACCCTATTTGATTGTATATCCTTATATGTCTTTGAACATTAACACATTGGGATGAAAGTGTTAAATAAGCTATTATATTGTGAATGTAAATGAAGAATATATATAAAGGATGAAATATGAAATGGAAAGGTAGGAAGAAATGAGGATCATTCTTAAGGTATGTGCAATTTGTTATGATAAATGCTCTAGTAATGAATGATGTTAATGTGTTTTGAGAAGTGAGAAAATGTTATGTTATATGCATTGTGAATCTTGTGTATGGCAATGTATTATATGAATAATATACTTTGAAATGTGATATCAATGATGCTATATGTATCATATGGATTGAGATATGATATGATATGAAGCCATTGTGATTGGCTATGATAATTCAATTGAAAGAGATAAGGCATGTTGGCCTAATTGATGATGAGATTGATAATGAAATAATAAATGAATTGTTTGTTTAATATGTTATTCAGTTTCAGAGTTCTGGATTTGGGTGGCATGCCTAAGAAATGATGAAAGGTAACAGTCTTGCCGGGTTGAGGATCTCCTCATATGTGTTGAGTTGATGGTCCAAGAGACTGGGTCTGTTAAACTATGAGAATTGTGAATATGAGATATATGATTTGTAACAGTCTTGCCGGGTTGAGGATCTCCTCATATGTGTTGAGTTGATGGTCCAAGAGACTAGGTCTGTTACACTATCCATGGATAGAGAGACATGTATATACATTGCCTACGGGCGTGATGATTGTGACTATGAACCAAAGCAGTAACTCTGAACTTTGAATAACATATTAGTGTTTTGGGCCCGAGTCTGTCTTTATTGTCAATGTGAAATGCAAGTATTGAAATATTGATTGTGAGTATTAAAAATGAATTATGCTTGGTGAATTGTGAATAATATAATGTTATTAAGTGTAATATGTAAATGAATTGTGGTTGATGATAAAGGTTGTCTTTATTGGAAATATGATTTATGATTTGTATGATATGTAAATTGTGTATTGCAATAATGAGTGATATGATGTGTAATGTGTGTATTGCAATAATGAGTGTATGATATGTAATGTGTGTATTGCAATAATAATTGGTATGATATGTAAAGTGTGTATTGCAATAATGGTTGGTGTGGTATATATATAATGTAGGGGTATTAATATATTGGTTTTGAGTATTGGTGATGCATTGGGGTTGGTGATAATATTATGTATATATATATACATCATATATGAAATTAGCTAGGATATATTAAAGATAAAATTAAAAAGAAAAGAAGATATGATAAGAACTAATTATATATTGAATCGATGTATCATTATATATCAATACTTCTATACTATATGTTTATATTTTATATTTGGACTACTAAGCTCTCGGGCTTAGCGCGGGTGTTTATTCGCGCAGGTATATAGATGGAAGATATGAAGTCTTTTGTTATGCCACAAGAAGAGTAAAGTTTGTCGAGACCAACTAGAGGGTAATGCATACATGTATAAATTTTAATTATGATGTATTTCTGACGAGAGAGTATTTATATGTATAAATGAAGTTTTAATAAAGATAATGATTTTGTAAATGTTATTTAAATTAATGTATTATGGTTTGAACTCTGTTATAAATATTTTAAAAGGTAACGAAAAGTGACATCCTTATACTTTATATATTTACTGTATGTATACTAGGTATACGCATAGTACTTATATAGGGTATCGGGGTGTTACAATTGTTTTGGTATCAGAGCTTAGGTTCGAGATTCTCGGCCTAAGTAAAATTAAAAAGAAAAAGTTTTGAAACGCTTAAAATGAATTAAAAAGAAGAGTTTTGAAAATGAAATTTGTAATAGATGCATATGCATTCACACCTAGGTTGGTCTCGGAGGTGGCATTATATGATTTGTAGTATATCTATGTTATATGAAATGGATGTTAATGTGTGAATGATGTTTTACATGAAAATAAAATTAGAAAATGAAATGATATGAATTTATATAAGTCTAATTGATAATTAAAAATGGAAATTTACGCTAGTAAAGGAAAGTGTTGAATGTGTTGAAGTATAAAGAAATGAAACGGAAAATAAAGCTGAAAATGAGATGGAAACAAAATTAAGATTAGAATATGTACTCTCTCTTCTACACTTTGAATCTCTTTATTATAAGGTTGTGTTGGGTTAGTTAGATGGAGGAAATACTGCTGGATTGATAATATTGAAAGATATGTTATTGAAATGAAAAGAGTATGGTGGGATATGGAATGAGTTGATGAGTATAGATAAAGTGTGACTATTTAAAGTTTAGGATATATATATAAAGTTAAGGTTTTGTTTAAAAAAATAATAATAATAAAATAATATTGGTTAAGTAAGAATATCAATTAGTATTGTTGTTATAATGCAAACATTGTGAATTCAAGGTTAGAAATGTGAGATGCTTGGATATTGTGAAAGCTCATGGTAATGGTAATAATATATGATATTTGAGATTTTTCGAAATGAGCTTAATAATTGGGGAAGAAATATGTGTTGATATTGCTTTGTGATATATAGATATATATATATATATATATATCCGAGATGTTTTTAAAGTTGATTTTAAGAAAAGATGAGTTTGGTAAATTGAAGTTTAAGCAAAGTAGTAAGTTGAAAAGTTAAAGTCCTACTAGAATTTGATAAAGATTGATTGGATATTGATGGTTTAATGTATATTCAATACCTGAGCCAGGTGAAATGATTAATATTGCACATGAAAGTATTATGACTTAAGTAATGTGATTGATGGTATGAGAATTTGTTTTGAAGTAAAAAGAGAAATAGATAAGCAAATGAAAAGGAGCTATTTTAAGTCATTTTATTGCAAAAAAAAAAAAAAAAAAAAAGAGAGCATATAATTAAGTGTATAGGAGCTATTGGGCTCAATGTGTATATTATTGGGTGTAATGTACATATGTATAAATATATGGGTAAAATATATATATACGTTGAATGATAAACAAACGGATATAAAGATGATATATTAAATGCATTTCAAAATAAAGGTGAGAGAGATGTCACCTTGGTAAGGTGACTAAGAATTTGTGAAGTATTATTATGGTTAGGATATATATATGTGTGGAATTGATAAATAACTTAAGCCATGTCAAAAAGGGATAAAAATGATGTTATGCAATGAGAAGAAATAAATGTAAAATACTTGAGTTGTCTTGGAAAAACAGTCCCGGATTGGATGCCACGGCCGTGGTAAGTGAGGACTACGACCATGGGGTTACAAACATGACTGTGTCTTTATGCATTTTGGTAGCACAGAAGAGTTTTCTATGCCACGACCGTGGCTCTTGAAGGCCACGACCGTGGGGACTTAAATGTTGATATGACCTGTAATTTGTGATCTAAAGGCTTAAAAATGAGACTAATATATGAATGTATTATATGTTGTGATGTGCATAAGGTGAGTTTGTTGAGGCATCAATGTCATTGAGTAATGAATTGCATATGAAATGAGAAATGTAATGAAATGATTATAACACTTGAGCAATTACATAAAATGAATATGGTTTGAGAAGCTATGAATAGTAAGTACAAAACCCTATTTGATTTCATATATTCATATGACTTTGAACCTTAAACCATTTGATTATAAATGTGTTAAGAAATCTATTATATCATTGATACATATGAATAATGCTATATGTGTATAATGTAAATTGCTATGAATATATCAATAAGAGTATATGAAATGTGAGAGCATTCAATAATGTATATGCTATGATGATGAAATGAGAATTTATTTGGGAAATATTGGACAGTAATATGGTTATAGGTTTAAAGTAAGTGTATGAGGAAATGTTTTATGTATACAGGTATAGAAAGAGATTGTAATGGAAGAAGAAAGTATAATGTATGAAATTTCGAGAAGAGATAAATTGGAAATAGAGTAATGAACGAACTTGGGTAAAAATTGTATATGATCAAATGTTGTGCATAGGAGATGTTAAAGATAACATATTTGAATATGAATTAGGCTATTAATGATCAAGTAATCAAGAACAAAGTGTTTTGAAGTGAAGTTGGAATGTGCTAAATCTTGATGTAGCCAAAGTTTGGAGAATGGATATATAATCCTTGTGATCCAACTTAGCAGTGTAATTGAAAAGTTTGGAAACAGAATAATTAAGGAATAGTATTGATCTATAAGTTACAAATGTGACCATTAAGCTCTTATGGCCATATGATTTGTTTAATGTGTGTGGTCGGTTAGCTTTGTTATCCACAGAATTTGGATTGAAATGTTTTGATTGTAGCACAATTTTGGTAAAACAGACAATTATGTTTCTAGTATCATGGTTGAAAGTTATGATTGGTAAATGTGTATCTTATAACTTTTGTGTTAACAATTTGGTTATAATTTTAAAAAGTAAAGAAAGGAAAGAGAATTGTGATAATATTTTGAGTTATGAATAATGTAATAAAAAGGCAATTATTGTAATTATAGTAATGTTATAAAAAGGTGAAGAGATGATAAATGGGAAAAAGTGTAATTTGTGATTGAAAGTTATATTGAATATGTTTATGGTATGAGTTGAATAAGTGGATGGTTATAAAGTTTAAATGAGTGAATTATGAGTAATAAATATGGTACGAGATAATCTTGCGAATTTGGTGGAAATTGTACTAAGATAATAGAAGATAAATTATGTGTATATTGAAAGATAATTGGAAGTGATTTGTTATTAATGATCATAGTTTCAAAAAGTTGAATATGGAGTTAAAGGAATTAGAAGGTGGAAATAAGTTGGATCTAATGGAATTAAGTTATATATATTGTGAAATCCAATGATAAATTTAAATAAGTTAATTGTTGGTTTGAATCAAACCAGATTGAATGTGGTATATTGTGACAAATTGATCGAATGATCTAGATTTCACCAAGGTGGTGAATCAATGATTTTTTTTAGTGTAAATTAAGAGAATAGTTATAAAGAGATGAAGTGGTAAAGTATTTGAATGTAATAATGGGACGAAGATGATTGGATTCTTGTACATAGATAAGGTATTTGGGATTGTAATGAGTTATTTTGAATATTGGATAAAATGTAATAAGATATATATATTATGACAAGTTATGGAATTGAAAAAGATGATTGATTCTAGGAGGAAGAATACACATTATGTGATTGGATGAAACCAGAATATAAGAATACTATTCATAATATATGAAGATTTAAGATGGCGTATTGTTAAGAAGGGAGTGTTATTGAACTGGTTAATTTCGAGGACGAAATTATTTAAGGGGGAGAGAATTATAATATCCCGAGATATACCTGAAAAGTTTTGGAGGAGTTGTTGTATTTGGATTTAATGTATATGTGATGTATATGTATATGTCTAATTGTAATATCCCTAAGTGTGCCTAGAAGTTATGATAATATTGTTATAATTGATTTGAATGTGTAATTGATAAGTGGTATATTTGTATAGGGTTTGGTTGAATGGTAAAAGTATTTGAGAGAAATGAATATGTGTATTTGCAAAGGAAAGAATTGTATAGAGAGAGATAGTGTATATGTTGGGTATATGGCAATATATATGACATATATGTTGGTCAAAGTGCTTAGTCAAGGGAAGAAGATATTTAAATTGTTGAATGTGAAATTACCAAAATGGGCAAGAGCTTGTAAAGAGAATTAAAATGTGTATGAGGGTAAGATAGTAATTTTCTTTTGGAGGAGTATTTAATGCCTATTGACTTTGTGTTTTCTTCATCATTTCTTCTTCTTTTTCCTTGTGTGGCCGGCTCACCTAAGACAAAGGAAAGCAAGAGAGTAAAAGAAGGGTTTGATGTTCTAAGCTCCAAAGTTGAGAGAGATTCCAAGTAACCAAGTTGGAATTTCAAGGAATTTCATCATTTTGGTAAGATTTCTCTTGTTTGCTTTGGTTCTTTTTGAAGTTGTGTATGGATTGAGTTAGGTTTATGGATAGTATGATTAAGTGTGTTTGTGTATGGTGTGTGTAAAAGTGTTGAAATGGAATTAAAGATAAGAAGCTAGGTTGGTGTTGGTGATGGAAGAGTAAGAGTTGTGTTTAGTGAATTTTTTTTCTGTTTTACAATTAGTAAAGGCTGTGACTTGTATGATTTTTAATTAATTATAGAAAAATGTTCTTAAAGTGAATTTTTGATATGTTGTGCCTCTATGAGTCTAGAATGACTGAAAAATATGTTGATTCGATTTTGGAATGGTTATGAGTTTAGAAAGATTATTTTTATTAGACCTGTTCCAGCAGGTACCTTAACTGAGACAGCTATATTTCGGGATTTTTAATAAAATGTAGAAAAATCATATCCAATTGAATTTTGGATATGTTGTTTCTTAGTGAGTCTAGTATTTGAGAAAAATAATTTGGAACCACGTTGATTGAATTTGATTTATGGAATTCACAAAGTTCAGAACTGCTGCCAGAATGCAGGGCAATTGGGGCAGTCTGGTTAGGTGAACTATTTGACCAAGATTTTGTGTTCAGTTTGATCTGAAATTTTAAAGGAATTATTTTAAGATACAAAACTAAATTCTGTAAAAATTTTAGAATTTTTAGTCAAGTAGATTATTTTATACAATTTTTCAAAATAAGGATAAAATGGAGTCTTAAACCAGAATGTACTATTCATATGGTCATTTTGCTAATATTCCTTTTGGATTAGATTGTGAAGAGGTTGAATTGCCCTAACCGTGTCCCTCAAGTGGTGCTGCCCGTGTCCCTCAAAGGTTTTGAAGAGATTGGGTTGCATTAACCTAAATGTGGAGAATTCTTGGAAAGAAAAGAAATGTATAGATTGATGGGACTAGTTCTTGAGGTAAGTACCAATACATATGATTGTATTTAATTACATAATTCGAGGCTTAACACATTTGTTTGCAAATGTGTTAAGTGATCTATTATATTGTTAACATAATTGGACTAAGGTGATGATTGAATGATGTGAAGGATGTGAAGATCATTAACAAGGTAAGCATAAACCCTATTTGATTGTATATCCTTATATGTCTTTGAACATTAACACATTGGGATGAAAGTGTTAAATAAGCTATTATATTGTGAATGTAAATGAAGAATATATATAAAGGATGAAATATGAAATGGGAAAGGTAGGAAGAAATGAGGATCATTCTTAAGGTATGTGCAATTTGTTATGATAAATGCTCTAGTAATGAATGATGTTAATGTGTTTTGAGAAGTGAGAAAATGTTATGTTATATGCATTGTGAATCTTGTGTATGGCAATGTATTATATGAATAATATACTTTGAAATGTGATATCAATGATGCTATATGTATCATATGGATTGAGATATGATATGATATGAAGCCATTGTGATTGGCTATGATAATTCAATTGAAAGAGATAAGGCATGTTGGCCTAATTGATGATGAGATTGATAATGAAATAATAAATGAATTGTTTGTTTAATATGTTATTCAGTTTCAGAGTTCTGGATTTGGGTGGCATGCCTAAGAAATGATGAAAGGTAACAGTCTTGCCGGGTTGAGGATCTCCTCATATGTGTTGAGTTGATGGTCCAAGAGACTGGGTCTGTTAAACTATGAGAATTGTGAATATGAGATATATGATTTGTAACAGTCTTGCCGGGTTGAGGATCTCCTCATATGTGTTGAGTTGATGGTCCAAGAGACTAGGTCTGTTACACTATCCATGGATAGAGAGACATGTATATACATTGCCTACGGGCGTGATGATTGTGACTATGAACCAAAGCAGTAACTCTGAACTTTGAATAACATATTAGTGTTTTGGGCCCGAGTCTGTCTTTATTGTCAATGTGAAATGCAAGTATTGAAATATTGATTGTGAGTATTAAAAATGAATTATGCTTGGTGAATTGTGAATAATATAATGTTATTAAGTGTAATATGTAAATGAATTGTGGTTGATGATAAAGGTTGTCTTTATTGGAAATATGATTTATGATTTGTATGATATGTAAATTGTGTATTGCAATAATGAGTGATATGATGTGTAATGTGTGTATTGCAATAATGAGTGTATGATATGTAATGTGTGTATTGCAATAATAATTGGTATGATATGTAAAGTGTGTATTGCAATAATGGTTGGTGTGGTATATATATAATGTAGGGGTATTAATATATTGGTTTTGAGTATTGGTGATGCATTGGGGTTGGTGATAATATTATGTATATATATATACATCATATATGAAATTAGCTAGGATATATTAAAGATAAAATTAAAAAGAAAAGAAGATATGATAAGAACTAATTATATATTGAATCGATGTATCATTATATATCAATACTTCTATACTATATGTTTATATTTTATATTTGGACTACTAAGCTCTCGGGCTTAGCGCGGGTGTTTATTCGCGCAGGTATATAGATGGAAGATATGAAGTCTTTTGTTATGCCACAAGAAGAGTAAAGTTTGTCGAGACCAACTAGAGGGTAATGCATACATGTATAAATTTTAATTATGATGTATTTCTGACGAGAGAGTATTTATATGTATAAATGAAGTTTTAATAAAGATAATGATTTTGTAAATGTTATTTAAATTAATGTATTATGGTTTGAACTCTGTTATAAATATTTTAAAAGGTAACGAAAAGTGACATCTTTATACTTTATATATTTACTGTATGTATACTAGGTATACGCATAGTACTTATATAGGGTATCGGGGTGTTACAATTGTTTTGGTATCAGAGCTTAGGTTCGAGATTCTCGGCCTAAGTAAAATTAAAAAGAAAAAGTTTTGAAACGCTTAAAATGAATTAAAAAGAAGAGTTTTGAAAATGAAATTTGTAATAGATGCATATGCATTCACACCTAGGTTGGTCTCGGAGGTGGCATTATATGATTTGTAGTATATCTATGTTATATGAAATGGATGTTAATGTGTGAATGATGTTTTACATGAAAAGAAAATTAGAAAATGAAATGATATGAATTTATATAAGTCTAATTGATAATTAAAAATGGAAATTTACGCTAGTAAAGGAAAGTGTTGAATGTGTTGAAGTATAAAGAAATGAAACGGAAAATAAAGCTGAAAATGAGATGGAAACAAAATTAAGATTAGAATATGTACTCTCTCTTCTACACTTTGAATCTCTTTATTATAAGGTTGTGTTGGGTTAGTTAGATGGAGGAAATATTGCTGGATTGATAATATTGAAAGATATGTTATTGAAATGAAAAGAGTATGGTGGGATATGGAATGAGTTGATGAGTATAGATAAAGTGTGACTATTTAAAGTTTAGGATATATATATAAAGTTAAGGTTTTGTTTAAAAAAATAATAATAATAAAATAATATTGGTTAAGTAAGAATATCAATTAGTATTGTTGTTATAATGCAAACATTGTGAATTCAAGGTTAGAAATGTGAGATGCTTGGATATTGTGAAAGCTCATGGTAATGGTAATAATATATGATATTTGAGATTTTTCGAAATGAGCTTAATAATTGGGGAAGAAATATGTGTTGATATTGCTTTGTGATATATAGATATATATATATATATATCCGAGATGTTTTTAAAGTTGATTTTAAGAAAAGATGAGTTTGGTAAATTGAAGTTTAAGCAAAGTAGTAAGTTGAAAAGTTAAAGTCCTACTAGAATTTGATAAAGATTGATTGGATATTGATGGTTTAATGTATATTCAATACCTGAGCCAGGTGAAATGATTAATATTGCACATGAAAGTATTATGACTTAAGTAATGTGATTGATGGTATGAGAATTTGTTTTGAAGTAAAAAGAGAAATAGATAAGCAAATGAAAAGGAGCTATTTTAAGTCATTTTATTGCAAAAAAAAAAAAAAAAAAAGAGAGCATATAATTAAGTGTATAGGAGCTATTGGGCTCAATGTGTATATTATTGGGTGTAATGTACATATGTATAAATATATGGGTAAAATATATATATACGTTGAATGATAAACAAACGGATATAAAGATGATATATTAAATGCATTTCAAAATAAAGGTGAGAGAGATGTCACCTTGGTAAGGTGACTAAGAATTTGTGAAGTATTATTATGGTTAGGATATATATATGTGTGGAATTGATAAATAACTTAAGCCATGTCAAAAAGGGATAAAAATGATGTTATGCAATGAGAAGAAATAAATGTAAAATACTTGAGTTGTCTTGGAAAAACAGTCCCGGATTGGATGCCACGGCCGTGGTAAGTGAGGACTACGACCGTGGGGTTACAAACATGACTGTGTCTTTATGCATTTTGGTAGCACAGAAGAGTTTTCTATGCCACGACCGTGGCTCTTGAAGGCCACGACCGTGGGGACTTAAATGTTGATATGACCTGTAATTTGTGATCTAAAGGCTTAAAAATGAGACTAATATATGAATGTATTATATGTTGTGATGTGCATAAGGTGAGTTTGTTGAGGCATCAATGTCATTGAGTAATGAATTGCATATGAAATGAGAAATGTAATGAAATGATTATAACACTTGAGCAATTACATAAAATGAATATGGTTTGAGAAGCTATGAATAGTAAGTACAAAACCCTATTTGATTTCATATATTCATATGACTTTGAACCTTAAACCATTTGATTATAAATGTGTTAAGAAATCTATTATATCATTGATACATATGAATAATGCTATATGTGTATAATGTAAATTGCTATGAATATATCAATAAGAGTATATGAAATGTGAGAGCATTCAATAATGTATATGCTATGATGATGAAATGAGAATTTATTTGGGAAATATTGGACAGTAATATGGTTATAGGTTTAAAGTAAGTGTATGAGGAAATGTTTTATGTATACAGGTATAGAAAGAGATTGTAATGGAAGAAGAAAGTATAATGTATGAAATTTCGAGAAGAGATAAATTGGAAATAGAGTAATGAACGAACTTGGGTAAAAATTGTATATGATCAAATGTTGTGCATAGGAGATGTTAAAGATAACATATTTGAATATGAATTAGGCTATTAATGATCAAGTAATCAAGAACAAAGTGTTTTGAAGTGAAGTTGGAATGTGCTAAATCTTGATGTAGCCAAAGTTTGGAGAATGGATATATAATCCTTGTGATCCAACTTAGCAGTGTAATTGAAAAGTTTGGAAACAGAATAATTAAGGAATAGTATTGATCTATAAGTTACAAATGTGACCATTAAGCTCTTATGGCCATATGATTTGTTTAATGTGTGTGGTCGGTTAGCTTTGTTATCCACAGAATTTGGATTGAAATGTTTTGATTGTAGCACAATTTTGGTAAAACAGACAATTATGTTTCTAGTATCATGGTTGAAAGTTATGATTGGTAAATGTGTATCTTATAACTTTTGTGTTAACAATTTGGTTATAATTTTAAAAAGTAAAGAAAGGAAAGAGAATTGTGATAATATTTTGAGTTATGAATAATGTAATAAAAAGGCAATTATTGTAATTATAGTAATGTTATAAAAAGGTGAAGAGATGATAAATGGGAAAAAGTGTAATTTGTGATTGAAAGTTATATTGAATATGTTTATGGTATGAGTTGAATAAGTGGATGGTTATAAAGTTTAAATGAGTGAATTATGAGTAATAAATATGGTACGAGATAATCTTGCGAATTTGGTGGAAATTGTACTAAGATAATAGAAGATAAATTATGTGTATATTGAAAGATAATTGGAAGTGATTTGTTATTAATGATCATAGTTTCAAAAAGTTGAATATGGAGTTAAAGGAATTAGAAGGTGGAAATAAGTTGGATCTAATGGAATTAAGTTATATATATTGTGAAATCCAATGATAAATTTAAATAAGTTAATTGTTGGTTTGAATCAAACCAGATTGAATGTGGTATATTGTGACAAATTGATCGAATGATCTAGATTTCACCAAGGTGGTGAATCAATGATTTTTTTTAGTGTAAATTAAGAGAATAGTTATAAAGAGATGAAGTGGTAAAGTATTTGAATGTAATAATGGGACGAAGATGATTGGATTCTTGTACATAGATAAGGTATTTGGGATTGTAATGAGTTATTTTGAATATTGGATAAAATGTAATAAGATATATATATTATGACAAGTTATGGAATTGAAAAAGATGATTGATTCTAGGAGGAAGAATACACATTATGTGATTGGATGAAACCAGAATATAAGAATACTATTCATAATATATGAAGATTTAAGATGGCGTATTGTTAAGAAGGGAGTGTTATTGAACTGGTTAATTTCGAGGACGAAATTATTTAAGGGGGAGAGAATTATAATATCCCGAGATATACCTGAAAAGTTTTGGAGGAGTTGTTGTATTTGGATTTAATGTATATGTGATGTATATGTATATGTCTAATTGTAATATCCCTAAGTGTGCCTAGAAGTTATGATAATATTGTTATAATTGATTTGAATGTGTAATTGATAAGTGGTATATTTGTATAGGGTTTGGTTGAATGGTAAAAGTATTTGAGAGAAATGAATATGTGTATTTGCAAAGGAAAGAATTGTATAGAGAGAGATAGTGTATATGTTGGGTATATGGCAATATATATGACATATATGTTGGTCAAAGTGCTTAGTCAAGGGAAGAAGATATTTAAATTGTTGAATGTGAAATTACCAAAATGGGCAAGAGCTTGTAAAGAGAATTAAAATGTGTATGAGGGTAAGATAGTAATTTTCTTTTGGAGGAGTATTTAATGCCTATTGACTTTGTGTTTTCTTCATCATTTCTTCTTCTTTTTCCTTGTGTGGCCGGCTCACCTAAGACAAAGGAAAGCAAGAGAGTAAAAGAAGGGTTTGATGTTCTAAGCTCCAAAGTTGAGAGAGATTCCAAGTAACCAAGTTGGAATTTCAAGGAATTTCATCATTTTGGTAAGATTTCTCTTGTTTGCTTTGGTTCTTTTTGAAGTTGTGTATGGATTGAGTTAGGTTTATGGATAGTATGATTAAGTGTGTTTGTGTATGGTGTGTGTAAAAGTGTTGAAATGGAATTAAAGATAAGAAGCTAGGTTGGTGTTGGTGATGGAAGAGTAAGAGTTGTGTTTAGTGAATTTTTTTTCTGTTTTACAATTAGTAAAGGCTGTGACTTGTATGATTTTTAATTAATTATAGAAAAATGTTCTTAAAGTGAATTTTTGATATGTTGTGCCTCTATGAGTCTAGAATGACTGAAAAATATGTTGATTCGATTTTGGAATGGTTATGAGTTTAGAAAGATTATTTTTATTAGACCTGTTCCAGCAGGTACCTTAACTGAGACAGCTATATTTCGGGATTTTTAATAAAATGTAGAAAAATCATATCCAATTGAATTTTGGATATGTTGTTTCTTAGTGAGTCTAGTATTTGAGAAAAATAATTTGGAACCACGTTGATTGAATTTGATTTATGGAATTCACAAAGTTCAGAACTGCTGCCAGAATGCAGGGCAATTGGGGCAGTCTGGTTAGGTGAACTATTTGACCAAGATTTTGTGTTCAGTTTGATCTGAAATTTTAAAGGAATTATTTTAAGATACAAAACTAAATTCTGTAAAAATTTTAGAATTTTTAGTCAAGTAGATTATTTTATACAATTTTTCAAAATAAGGATAAAATGGAGTCTTAAACCAGAATGTACTATTCATATGGTCATTTTGCTAATATTCCTTTTGGATTAGATTGTGAAGAGGTTGAATTGCCCTAACCGTGTCCCTCAAGTGGTGCTGCCCGTGTCCCTCAAAGGTTTTGAAGAGATTGGGTTGCATTAACCTAAATGTGGAGAATTCTTGGAAAGAAAAGAAATGTATAGATTGATGGGACTAGTTCTTGAGGTAAGTACCAATACATATGATTGTATTTAATTACATAATTCGAGGCTTAACACATTTGTTTGCAAATGTGTTAAGTGATCTATTATATTGTTAACATAATTGGACTAAGGTGATGATTGAATGATGTGAAGGATGTGAAGATCATTAACAAGGTAAGCATAAACCCTATTTGATTGTATATCCTTATATGTCTTTGAACATTAACACATTGGGATGAAAGTGTTAAATAAGCTATTATATTGTGAATGTAAATGAAGAATATATATAAAGGATGAAATATGAAATGGGAAAGGTAGGAAGAAATGAGGATCATTCTTAAGGTATGTGCAATTTGTTATGATAAATGCTCTAGTAATGAATGATGTTAATGTGTTTTGAGAAGTGAGAAAATGTTATGTTATATGCATTGTGAATCTTGTGTATGGCAATGTATTATATGAATAATATACTTTGAAATGTGATATCAATGATGCTATATGTATCATATGGATTGAGATATGATATGATATGAAGCCATTGTGATTGGCTATGATAATTCAATTGAAAGAGATAAGGCATGTTGGCCTAATTGATGATGAGATTGATAATGAAATAATAAATGAATTGTTTGTTTAATATGTTATTCAGTTTCAGAGTTCTGGATTTGGGTGGCATGCCTAAGAAATGATGAAAGGTAACAGTCTTGCCGGGTTGAGGATCTCCTCATATGTGTTGAGTTGATGGTCCAAGAGACTGGGTCTGTTAAACTATGAGAATTGTGAATATGAGATATATGATTTGTAACAGTCTTGCCGGGTTGAGGATCTCCTCATATGTGTTGAGTTGATGGTCCAAGAGACTAGGTCTGTTACACTATCCATGGATAGAGAGACATGTATATACATTGCCTACGGGCGTGATGATTGTGACTATGAACCAAAGCAGTAACTCTGAACTTTGAATAACATATTAGTGTTTTGGGCCCGAGTCTGTCTTTATTGTCAATGTGAAATGCAAGTATTGAAATATTGATTGTGAGTATTAAAAATGAATTATGCTTGGTGAATTGTGAATAATATAATGTTATTAAGTGTAATATGTAAATGAATTGTGGTTGATGATAAAGGTTGTCTTTATTGGAAATATGATTTATGATTTGTATGATATGTAAATTGTGTATTGCAATAATGAGTGATATGATGTGTAATGTGTGTATTGCAATAATGAGTGTATGATATGTAATGTGTGTATTGCAATAATAATTGGTATGATATGTAAAGTGTGTATTGCAATAATGGTTGGTGTGGTATATATATAATGTAGGGGTATTAATATATTGGTTTTGAGTATTGGTGATGCATTGGGGTTGGTGATAATATTATGTATATATATATACATCATATATGAAATTAGCTAGGATATATTAAAGATAAAATTAAAAAGAAAAGAAGATATGATAAGAACTAATTATATATTGAATCGATGTATCATTATATATCAATACTTCTATACTATATGTTTATATTTTATATTTGGACTACTAAGCTCTCGGGCTTAGCGCGGGTGTTTATTCGCGCAGGTATATAGATGGAAGATATGAAGTCTTTTGTTATGCCACAAGAAGAGTAAAGTTTGTCGAGACCAACTAGAGGGTAATGCATACATGTATAAATTTTAATTATGATGTATTTCTGACGAGAGAGTATTTATATGTATAAATGAAGTTTTAATAAAGATAATGATTTTGTAAATGTTATTTAAATTAATGTATTATGGTTTGAACTCTGTTATAAATATTTTAAAAGGTAACGAAAAGTGACATCCTTATACTTTATATATTTACTGTATGTATACTAGGTATACGCATAGTACTTATATAGGGTATCGGGGTGTTACAATCAATGGGAGAACCTTTTACTCTAGTATCTACCACATGAGCAAAATAGGCTTCACATCCCTTTCTAATCAACCTCCTACCTGCAACAGCTGAAACAAATAAGGAGGCTAGCTGTTCCTGCTCATTAGATACTATCACCTCTCTACCATCACCAGTTCTCAAAGAAACAATCTTCTTCTTACAATCTACCATAGCTCCATGTCGAGATAGCCAGTCCATGCCTAGAATCACATCATATTCCTTAAATGGCATCTCAATCAAATCTCCAAGGAACTCCTCACCTTGCACCCTCACTGCACTATCTTTATGCACTTTACTAACTATCACACTATGCCCTAGAGGATTTGTCACCAAAACATCAAATCCTAGGGACTCAGCATGCATATCAAACACAGGCAAAACAAATGCACTAATATAAGAATGGGTGGATCCGGGATCAATCAAAGCAAGTACTGCAGTATCAAATAAAGAAAAAGTACCAGCTATAATTGCCGATGCATCCGGCTGCCTTTGCATAACATACATCCTCTGGGAAGATCCAACCTCCTCTGGTCTACTCTCCCTGGATGTAGCACCTCCTCTAAAACTGAACCCTGGTCTACCTCCTCGGCTGGCACCTCTGCCTCCTCTGCCTCCCCTCACACTAGCTCGAGAAGCAGCAGAATCAACTGGCATCTGCTCCTGCCTCTCAGGACAGTCTCTCACAAAGTGGTCAGGTGATCCACACCTGAAGCATACCCCTGATCTACTATGCCTCCAACAAACGCCCCCATGTCTTCCACCACACTGGTTACACACAGGTAAGGTGGATCTCTGAACTCCAGGAGTAGGAGCACTCGCTACTGAAGCTGCAGGTCTAAATCTCTGCCTCTGGAACTGCACTGACCTACCAGCTGATCTTTGACTTCTACTGACCCGAGGAGCAAAGCTTCCCTTACCTCTTTTAGCAGAAGAAGACTCTGCTTCAAATTGGGGCCTTCTAATCCTAACCTCTTCCTCAGAAGCAGCTGCAATATTCTGAGCTTTCTCCACACTCCGAGCTGCTGCCACAAGCTGAGAAAAATCCTGATACCGAGAACCAGCCACATGGCACATAAGAGAGGGCCTCAACCCCTCCTCAAATCTCCGGCATCGATCTATCTCATCCGATATAATGCCCCCGGCATACTCACTCAACCGGATAAATTCAACCTCATACTCCGTCACGGTCCGGTTGTTTTGCTTCAAATCTAAAAACTCTCTCTTCTTCCCATCTTTATACTCCCTCGGAGTATACTTCAATTCGAACTCCCTCAGAAAATCTGCATAGGACAATGTTGGGGGATCTTCCATAGAATGGGGCACTGTCTTCCACCAACTATAAGCATCCTTCTGCAACAATGATCTTGCATAATCAAACTTTTCCTCTGGAGTGGCTTGCAACTGCACAAATATTCTCTGAACTTTGTCTAACCATTGCTCAGCCACAACTGGATCAGTAGTACCTATAAAATCCTCTGCTCCAAACTTCCTTAGTTTATCATATTGCCTCACTGCTACCAAAGGCTGTGGGGGTGGTGGTGGTGGCTGTGGTTGCACTGGTGCTGGCCTCAAAGCCTCTATCACATGCCTAACCCAAGCTGGCGGAACCTCCTCCCCAGCTGATCTCCCTGACACCGAAGCAGGTGCCTCCTCAACACTAACAACCCTAGCTCCATCATCAGGGGCAAAACTCTCGGCACTACCCTCAACCGACTGTCATGAGTGAGAATCCATCACAACCTAACACTGCAAACACAGCAGATTATATCTTATTAAAGATCAGAGACTGCCAATCTCAAACGTATATGTTATTCAAAACCACTTTTTAAGTAAAAATAGTCTTTTTATTACATTTTACCTAGATTGAGAGTCTCAAACCTAGGCTCTGATACCAAAACAATTGTAACACCCCTTCCCGACCTACATGTGTAAGCTGAGTAGAGGCGCCACACTAACCTAATGTTGCTACCAATTTTACTTAGTCAAATTTTAGTTCCGATTTTTTTTTCAAAAATTTTGCCATAGTTTTGCCTAAAAATTGAGTCCCAAGTGTCGACAAAACCGGTTTTTTTCTTATTTTTAAAAATATTTTACACAAACCAATGCAAACAAAATCATTCTCAGTACACTCCCAATAAATCCCCCTTGTAACCTCAACTACAACCTGCAAAAAGAATTTACACTTCTAGTGCAACATAAAATAAAGGTTTTGTGACAACCCCTATATTTAAATATTACACAGCGGAAGTTATAAAATATTTACATATTTACATACTAAACATTTCTTTACAAAATATAAAGAAATATACATGATTGGCAAGTCTGCTCTGATCTTTAAGCTCCAAAAATGGATTCAACAAGGTCTACTCTCACTTGGTCTTGATGAACTCTCGGGTTCAACTCTATCCACTCTATTACCTGCGCGATTAAATACTATCGCGCTAAGCCAACGACTTAGTAAGATAAAACATGTTAATGGTATGCTTAAATGTAATGCAATGCCACATATGTTATTGATAAGATCAACATCATAAATATAAAGTTAACACATAATTATGCATTTCACAAATCATAGTCATATGAGTATACCACATTTCAACATCTTTCCACATTCAACATTACTCAATCATACTCAATAACCAACATCTCATTTCATTAACTCATAACATTATTTAGGACATTCATATAACCTTGACACCTATGGGCCCAACAAGTATTTAATATGATATTCAGAGTTCAGAGTTACTGATTTGGTTCATAGTCACAATAATCACGCCCGTAGGCAATGTATATACATGTATCTCTATCCATGGATAGTGTAACAGACCCAGTCTCTTGGACCATCACTCAACACATATGAGGAGATCCTCAACCCGGCAAGACTGTTACAAATCATATATCTTATATTCACAATTCTCATAGTGTAACAGACCCAGTCTCTTGGACCATCAACTCAACACATATGAGGAGATCCTCAACCCGGCAAGACTGTTACCTTTCATCATTTCTTAGGCATGCCACCCAAATCCAGAACTCTGAAACTGAATAACATATTAAACAAACAATTCATTTATTATATAGTTACCATTTCCATTCTCAAATTCTCATCACATTTAGGCAAACATGCCTTCTTTCTTTCAATATCATCATCATAGCCAATCACAATGGCATTGTCTCATATCATGTCTTATTTGAATTATCATTTCAATTTCAATGTATATTATTCATGAAACACATAACCATTCACAATGCATAACATAACATTGTTCAATCTCAACAATGCAATTAGGGCAAAGAACAATTGATATGATTCATATGAATAATACATTCTGGTTTTAGACTCCATTTTATCCTTATTTTGAAAAATTGTATAAAATAATCTACTTGATTAAAAATTCTAAAATTTTTACAGAATTTAGTTTTGTATCTTAAAATCATTCCTTTAAAATTTCAGATCAAACTGAACACAAAATCTTGGTCAAATAGTTCACCTAACCAGACTGCCCCAATTGCCCTGTATCCTGGCAGCAGTTCTGAACTTTGTAAATTCCATAAATCAAATTCAATCAACGTGGTTCCAAATTATTTTTCTCAAATACTAGACTCACTAAGCAACAACATATCCAAAATTCAATTGGATATGATTTTTCTACATTTTATTAAAAATCCCGAAATATAGCTGTCTCAGTTAAGGTACCTGCTGGAACAGTTCTACTAAAAATAATCTTTCTAAACTCATAATCATTCCAAAATCGAATCAACATATTTTTCAGTCATTCTAGACTCATAGAGGCACAACATATCAAAAATTCACTTCAAGAACATTTTCTATAATTAATTAAAAATCATACAAGTCACAACCTTTACTAATTGTAAAACAGAAAAAGAATTTCACTAAACACAACTCATCTCATCATCAAACCAACAAACCCTAATTCCTTTCTCACACCACTTCAAAAGAATTGAAGAATTTAAAGAAAAGATCTTACCTTAGATGAAGAAATCCACAAATCTTTAACCAAAACCCTTGCTTCCTTCTTCAAATTGCTTCAAACCTCAAGATCACCTCTCTTTCTCTCTTGGTTTTTGGAGAGCCGGCACCTCTTGAAAGAAAGAAGGAAAATGATGAAGACACAAAGTCAAATTTGCTTTTAATCTCCACCAAGTGATCTTATCCAAGCAATTACCAAAATGCCCTCAATCATATAACTAACTTTTTGTCTCATATAAGCCCTTATATGTAATTGCACATTCCACAAAAATATCTTCTTGCATTGACTCTTCCTTTGACCCATTTATATGTTATATATATCATCATATACACAACATATACATTTGTCTCTAAACCCTAAATTTCTTCTCCAAAACACATACAAAAACATTCTCTTCCAATTTCTTATCAACTTATCATATATACATAATTCAAGTGCAACAACACTAACACCAAGACTACTAGAGCATAATTAGGGATATTACAATAGAGGTGTTACACCCAATGTCGTGTAAATATAAACAATTATTCAAAGTTAGCACTTACCTCTAAAACCTCCTCCTCCAAGATGTCCCTCTACATTTGGATTGTGTAACTCAAGCCTCTTCAAAGCCTAAACCAAAAGTGATTATAAATAATCACTAAGTGATGCACTTATAGGTATAAACAAAACCTCTCAACACAAGGATAAGATACACAAAGAAAAATATGGAAAAGAACTATCTAGGGCAAACTCTACACATGACATGCTCAATAATAAGGGCGTGTCAATAACCTTGCCCTAAACCCACAATACAGAAGCTTTGACACGCTCAGTGACATGGGCGTGTCACTGCACATGAAAACTACAACAACACAGTAGTTATGACACGCTCAGTGACATGGGCATGTCACTGTACGTGTAAATACTACAACAACACAGTAGCTATGACATCCTCAGTGACATGGGCGTGTCACTGCACGTGTAAAAACTATAACAACACAGAACCTGTGACACGCTCAGTGACATGGGCGTGTCACTGCATGTGTAAAAACTACAACAACACAATAGCTATGACACGCTCAGTGACATTGGCATGTCACTGCATGTGTAAATACTATAACAACACAGTAGCTATGACATGGTCAGTAACATGGGCTACACGTGTAAATACTACAACAACACAGTAGCTATGACATGCTTAGTGACATAGTCGTGTTACTGCACATGTAAAAACTACAACAACACAGAAGCTGTGACACGCTCAGTGACATGGGCGTCTCACTGCTCGTGTTACCAACACCAAAAATAGAACCATCGACATGCCTAAAGGAACGGCCGTGCCACCGGGCGTGTCAAGCCAAAAATCTTGATATCCACACATAATTGCCACATCCAACTATTATCTTTCATTAACCTTTTCAACTCCATACAAACTCAACCAAATCCATCATTAAATCACATAATACTTGTGTAAACATCAACACAACTCAATTAAAACAAAAATATACAACCACAACAAAGACTTCTCAACTCAAAAGTTACACAACCCAACACTTTTATTATCTTCACCAAACTTAACCCTTTTCTTCAATCCAACCCCAAACTTCATAGCTAACTAGACAAAAGAACTTCAAACATACCAAAATCAACCATAAACACATACCACACCAAATATCCAATTTATACATATAAACTTTCATGGAAATTCAAGGAACCAAGTTGGAAACTTACCAAATATGAAGAAAATCCTCAAAACTCCAACTTGAACACTTGAAATCCTTCAATTACTTGAGTTAGCAAGAAGCAAAAATTCTCTTTCCTTTGATGAATGATGGTCGGCTTCAATGGAGGAAGGAGAAGAAGAAAATAGTGATCACCCACTCCATTATCAACTAACACTCTTAACCACATAAATTCCACATTTATTATCCACCAAGTATGTATATTATTATTATATAATTAAAATCAAATATCATCTTCCACTATCCATATAATTAATATCTTATTAATTAAAATGACATCTGACCATAGAAAAATATTGACTTGTATATAATATGTATATCTTCATATACATCATATACACACTTTTCCTTTTTCTTTTTCCTTTTGTTTTCACTTAATTATATATATATATATATACTTTTAAATCATTTAATTAATTTTCAAAAATTAATATTTCAAAATTTTGGGATATTACACAAGGGAGCAACACTTCCAAAACTTAGAATTATTCTTCGAGAGAGCAGTGAAGTATAAGCTAAGGTTAAACAAGAAGAAGTGTATGTTTGGGGTTACCTCATGCAAGTTGTTGGGATATGTGATTGGTCCAAATGGCATTGAGATTGACCCTAACAAGGTTAAGGCAATCAGGGATATGCTAGCCCCTAAGACAGAGAGAGAAGTTTGGGGGTTTATCAGCAGATTATAGTACATTATCAGTTTTATAGCAATGCTCACCACAATCTGTGAACCTATCTTCAAATTGCTTAAAAAGAATTAGCCAGTCATGTGGAATGAAGAATGTCAAAAGGCCTTTAAGTGCATAAAGGAGTATCTACTAAATCCACCTATTTTGAAACCACCTAAACCCGGTAAACCCTTGTTACTATACTTAGCAGTAGAAGAAGAGTCAATAAAACCCATGCTAGCCCACGCAAATGAATCAGGGATTGAGCACACAGTCTATTATTTGAGTAGAAAGCTCTTACCTTATGAAATCAAGTATAGTATCATTGAAAAAACCTGTATAAATGTGGTTTGGTCTTCTAAGAAGTTACAACATTACTTTCAATCTTATAGTGTGCAAGTAATTTCCAGGTTGGATCCGGTGAAGTACTTAAGGGAGACACCCTCTTTGATCGGGAAGTATGGGTGATGGTTGATAATATTGGAAGAATTTGAGATTGAGTATGTAACTAGGAAAACAATCAAAGGTAGAGTGGTGGCAGAATTCTTGGCCCAACAACCATTACCAGATAGCAAAGAGGTAATCTTGGAATTTCTCAATGAACATTTAGAAGTCATAGAAGTACAAGGATGAAAAATGTATTTTGATGGAGTAGTGAATAGGAAAGGAGCAGGTTTGGGAGTCATACTAGAATTGCCCGAAGGGGAGCTTATCCCTTTAGCCAAGAAGTTGAAGTTCAGGGAAACTAATAATATGGTGGAGTATGAAGCATGTATTTTTGTCTTGGAAACCTTGATGATTATGAAGGTGGATAAGGTGCAAGTCTTTGGTGATTCATTGCTGGTAGTATCCCAAGTAAATGGAGAGTGGGTGTTAAAGAAGAGAAGCTAAAACCACACCACCATTACTTAACTATAATGAAGAAGAACTTTAAGGAGTGCGAGTTTATACACCTACCAAGAGAAGAAAACCAGATGGATGATGCCCTAGCCACATTGGCTTCGGTATGAAAAAATCCTATCAACTTATTCCTTAAGCCTCTGATTTTGACCAGTTCATCAACTCCTTGCTATAAATATGAGACAATCATGGAAACTGATACAGACCATGATGTGTGGTATGAACTATAAGACAATTTTTGGAGGAGAAGGAATACCCGTTGGGGGCAACAAAGAAAGAAAGAAGAGCCATAATACGATGGTCCTTACAATACATCACCTTTCATGAAGAGTTGTATCAAAGATGGCCTGATGGGGTGCACTTGAGATGCTTGAGGAAGCCTGAAGTGGAGCATATTATGTCAGAAATACACGTGGGAAATTGCGGTCCACACATGAGTGGTTTAGCCCTAGTTAAGAAGATAATTCGACAAGGTTACTACTAGTTGACCATGGGGAGAGATTGCATTGAGTTTGTGAAGAAGTGCCAACAATGTTAGATGGATGGTAATTTGAATCACATGCCTCTTGAAGAATTGCATTCTATGACTTCACCTTGGCCATTCACAACTTGGGGATTGACATTATAAGAGAGATACATCCAACGACTTCAAATGGTCACCGTTTTATTTTAGTAGCAGTGGATTATTTTTCAAAGTGGGTTGAGGCCGAATCTTTCAAAAAACTGGGGGCAAATCAAATGGCTAGATTTATTGAAAAGAATCTCATATGCAGATATGGAGTCTTGTATAGTGTGATATCAGAAAATGGGGTACAATTTCAAGGTATAGTTAATGACTTACTCTTGAAATGCCAAATCCATCATCACCAATTCTCCCCTTATAGACCGAAAGCTAATTGTGCGGTAGAAGCAACAAACAAGACAATTAAATAGATTTTATCCAATGTTACAAAGACATATAGGGATTGGTTGGAGAAGCTTCCTTTTTCTTTGTGGGGATACAGAACAAGTGTACAAATGTCGACTGGAATGATACTGTTCTCTTTGGTTTACAGGATGGTGACAATGTTGCCAATTAAAATTGAGATCAAGTCATTAAGAGTGGTCTTAGAAGTTGAATTGCCTGAGATGGAGTGCGTAGTAAGTAGGTAGGTACACACAATTAGCTGCACTAGGAGAGAGGAGGTTAAAAGCATTGTATCATCATCAATTGTATCAAAGGAAGATAGTCCGAGACAACAATAGAAGGGTTAAGATCAGAAAGCTCAGAGTTGGTGACTTAGTGTTGAAGCAATGTAAACCTAATGTATCTTATCCAAGAGGGAAATTTAGGCCTAATTGGTAAGGACCATATGTTGTGAAACAAGTCATGAACAAGGGTGCAGTCAAGTTATTAGACATGGATGGGAACCAGTTTAGTGAGTCAATGAACATTGACATGTTAAAGAGGTTTTACGTATATAAAAAGAAGAGCTCGCTAGGCTGAAAACCCAAAAGGGCAGCCTAGGCAAAAGTTTAAGCAGTCTGCTAGTTCTGAAAATCCAAAAGGGCGGGCTAGGCAACAATTAGGGCTAATCAAGAGAAAATCGTCAATTAGAAAACTTGAAAGGGCTAGTTGGCAACACGAGTGATCTTGTGTATGTTGGCTTTATGTTTGGTTGTTTCCCAATTTAATAAAATAGAATTAATATTAAAATTGTTCTATGTGCACTATTTTAAGTATTTGACCAGATATGGATAAAACAAATAAACACAATAGTGAAAGGTGATGACAAATTATAAAAGGAAAAGAAAAATCTCTTATTATTGTTTTCATTATTTTTATATCCTAATAATATTCTTTCTAAAGAAAGTGACAAATGTAAAATCTATGGCAGATGATAAGTGTAGTGTGCAAGCCAGCTTTGCCTCAGCTGATCCAAGTAAGCTTCAGTTAGGCGAGGCATGTCCAAATCAGGAGTAAAATCAGAACCTCGAGGCTCAGCTCCATACTGACGGTCAAGCAGGCAAGGATCATAGCAAGTACCTCGATGAAGAGCAGCGAGAGGAACAAGCATCAAATACACCTGAATGGTGATATGAGAAATCTTCCACCAAGGTACTAACCAATGGATGTTGACTGCAGTGCGTGAGTGGATCCAGTCAACCCAGTCGACATATGAAGAAGCAAGGTGGAGTAGTTTCCTAGCAGAGTGATATCGCGGCAGATATCTGGCAAAATCTATAGATGGAGTGTCAACCAAGAAGAGACACTCCTGAAGCCAATTCTATAAGTACAAGAAAAGAATAAAAAAAAATATGCGTTAAGTTAAAAACCCGCAATGGCATCATAGGCAAAAATTAGGGCGGCTCGCTAGTTTAAAAAATTCGCAAGGGCAGACTAGGCAAAAATTAGAGTAATAAAAAAATAAAAATAAATAAATAAATAAAGGAGCCTAAATTGAAAACCCGAAAGGGCAGGTTAGGTAATTACCTGAAGTAGCAACAGACTCCCAACTAATCTCCTTGACAATCCCGATATAAGTTGGTCCAGTCCAACTAAAGTCTCAACTAAGATCACGAGTATCAACGATAAACCTTCTTCCATTTGGTCCATGATATCCAATACTCGTGGATCGATATCGCCATTGGAAGAAATAAGTAATAATTGGTAAGCAAGCATAGACAAAGCATGCATCCCCTACCTTGGTAAGATCCAAATGAGAAATGCAAAAGTCAATCAAGGGATCAAGCAGAATCTTCTCACCTCTCATCAACTGTAGAACTTTGGGCTTTGAAAGTTAAAACAACATTTGCATCTTTTATTGAGTTCTAGAAATCAATATAGGAAACACCATTGGTTGATTGATTGGATATCCAATAATGGCCTCAAACTCTTCAATCATGGGATAAATCTCAAAGTCATTTATCTTAAATATCCTAGAATTCACATTCCAAAAGGAAACCATGGCATGTAAAAAAGAATGGTCCAATTTAATATTTTGAAAATACTTCAAAATATTGATTTTAGACCAAGATATTTGATCCCAATGAATGGCTTTCATAGTTTTAAATAAATCTTTTATTCTCTTCAAATTGAGTTCTGTCATTATTGAAAGTTGAAGGAAAATTAAATTTGTTAAAAGGAATTTTGATGCTGAAATTGAAAATTCATGGAAAATTTCCTGGATTCTGTATGGGGTCATAGCATGGAAAGAAGATTTATATAGGGTGATTGGCCATAACAAGTTGACAAGGAATGGCTTGAGACCGAGACGTGCAAGGATAGGAAATCAACGACGAAAAGGTTTTGAGTTGTCGTGTTGCCTTAGATTTTGTGAATCAGTGCTACTGTGGAATTTTGAATTATGAGAGGAAGGACCAATGATTGTACTGTAGTAATAAAAATATAATAAATATATATATAAAAAAATAAAAGTTAAAAGTTGCAGTAAAAGTGCAAATTATAATTATTATTATCATTGTTATTATTATTATTAATATAACATTTTCTCAATTAATACAATAATGATGGATCACTGAGAAGGAGGTGGTGGATCATGATCAAACAAAGCTCTAAAAAAGTCATCGCCTGTTGGAGGAGGAGGCATACCATCTATCCCGAGTCCACCCGAAGAAGGAGCACCTGAACCTCTATTACCCTGGAATTCAAATATGCAACGGTCCCCATTCGAAGTAGACGAAGTAATCTCATGGTCATCAGTTTGGGGCCCCTTAGAAGACGAAGCACCAGGATCCCTCATTCCCTGGAACCAAAAGTCTCAAAAGTCTTACTCTGACTGATGATACAATTTTTCAAAATGGACAACCTGTTGGCGACTAGCAGCTAACTCTTCTTGCAGTTTCTTATTTTGTTCCTCAAGCATCCGCTGTGAGTTAGAAAGGAAAGGGTAAGAGCATACATAATCATCACGCATACATGTAGCATAAATCATCATGGAATAGGATAACCTACCAGATAACCCATATCAACGCCTTGCGGATGAGATGGCATCTCCAATTGATAAGAATGAGCAAATGGAGGAGCAGCAGAGGAAGGTCCAACCTCATGGCCAAATGAGCCAGTAGCCTACAATAATCATTAAAACAGTCAAATCAAGTTAAGAAAGGAGTAATTGCAATGGTAGAATGGTAAAAGTTTACTTGAGAGGTGCTAGCCCCACGATGCGGGATGGACCCTCTTCCCTCTCTGTAATACTCATCTTCATCCTCATCTTCCTCGGTAATTTCTTGAATGCCAATAGGAGATATGTCAAACTTCATAAGCCCTACTCAAATAAACTGGGTATATGATGCACCTGGTGGGTAGAGAAAGGTTTCAACATCATAACCGTGTTGAGCTAACCACCATGCATTCTTCGGCATTGATGAAGTATTTAAAGTATACTCTGGGAAATTCATCGGGATCCTCCATTACACAGGACCAAGGAACCACTCATACACTCTCTTTTTGAGAAACCAGCCAATAGACACAGGGCCAGCAATGACTCGGTGGGTATGCTGAAAAGGCAGTGTGACATTCATGGAAGAAGTCCAGTTCATCCGCACTTCCGTGTTCCACCGAGCCAAATTGATCTACAGGATGATAGAAGGTCAATGCACTCTTTACATAAATTTTAAAGTATACTAATATTATTTTACCTGGCCCCAGGTTAAGGAACTTAAGAGATAGCACTGGGTGTGCACATGGTGAGAGCCAGGAACTGCTACACTATCTGACAACCAAAAATTTAACCTTGGATACCCGACTCTCTCTCAAGAAATGCAAGGCACCCTCACACGATTATGCTCATATGCCCATACCTGCAATAATAATGAAAATCAAATTCATTCAAGTATAAGCATGGAATTGACAGTGGTAGAAGAAGAGTACCTCGACAACCACCATGAAACCAATGAAAGACTTTTTATTCCTGCAAATCTTTTTTATTCCATGATAGAGACAAGCAAGGCTAGCTTTACCCCAGCCGTAAATCTATACCATACTCATATCAGTAAGGGCCCTCAACACCGACATATGGATGGTAGACTCGGTGCTGCATAAAATGGTTGACCCAAGCAAATACAATAATAATGCTAGAGCATATTGTTTGGTTGTTTCTCTACGAACCTATCCATCATAGTTTATTCAATAACTCTGAATTGGCTCAATTTTTATCTTGAAGGGATCTTTTAATGATAGTTCCATACCGATTAACTGTTGAATCTCTTCGTGTGTCAGAATATCATTAGTAAGAGGGACCGAAAGGCCATAGTAGTGGATACTAGTTAAGGCTATTTAATCGACTGGGTCAACGGTTATCTCTCCTATGGGTAGGTGAAAAGTATGGGTCATGCCCATCCACTGCTCTAACAGTGCTTGAACTACACTTTTGTCTATCGAACACTCCTCAGATGGTAATTGCAAGATGAAGCTTTCAAAACCACACTCTCGGACAATACGTTTTACCGGAGAGGGTGCTACATCATACCATTATCGGGCTTTATAGACACATCCTTCACCCCGGAAAACATAGCGATCATGCTAACACGAAGCCAGGTAAGTCAACACGAGGTAAGAATATCATCCTACCAATACCACTGATTCATAGCCTAATCATACTCGTTATTTTCTATTTTAATTTATTTATCAAATTCTTAATAATAGTTCACTAATTAATTTATTTTTCTTAATCTTTATTACTATTAATAATTAACAATTTTAAAAACTGAAAAAACTAATAATAAAATGAAAAAAATAAAATGAAATAGATTAATGAATACATATTTGTGCTATTAAAATATTAAGTTATTACCTTAGTTTTTTGACTTGAACTGCGATGAAGCTGCATCCCAGCTAGTAGACTTACAGTTCCATTTTCATACCGCAGAATAAATTTTGACAACTCAGCATTGGATTGAGGACCAAATCTCAAAGCATGCATTCTCTCAATTTGCTGCTCACTCAAACTATGACACCTGAGATTCCATCCCAAGTAATCACCTCCTATAATAAAGACCTCACAAAGGATGGCTAAGATCACATTCATCCTTTATTCATTAATGCAGAAGTGAGAGGAAAGAGGACCAACTATATGATGGTTGATGATAGATTAGCCATCAATATTTGTCCAGCCAAATTATTACCTAAGTTAGCACTGACTACCTATGAATTGAATCCTACGGACATTGTAATCTAGGCTCAAAAGGCCTTCTCTAGGCACCTTCTGAACTATGGTAACTATACGGCCCATTGAATCTTTGGTAGAGCTTAGGTGCTTGAGATTCTAGCAACATTTGCTTTGTTACTGGGCAGACCCTACTTTCATCTTTTGGGAGGAGTTCCTTCAACCCTTGATTAGAAGTTCAAGCTTTCGATGGGAGAATCTATTATCACAGTCAAGATAGAGAATAATGAGGTGATTAATACCTTAATAATGGCCTAGATAATGGATGGATTTGACATTTGCATAGTCTCATCAGAGATGTACCCTGCTATTAAATCAATCATGAAGAGGATGGGTTATCTGCTTGGAACTAGCTTAAGAAAGAACTAATCTAGAATGGCAGAATTCCTTGACTTCAAGGCACACACAACCAAGGAAGGTTTGGGATACGAGGGAGAGAGCTCTGAAGATAAGAAAAAGAATGAAAAGAAGCTATTTGTCAAGGTGCCATACCCAGAACAATTTGAAGGAAAATCAGAGCCCATCATTGTCTTGGGAAAGGAGCTACCCGGTTGGGAGATTTTCATAGATGTTGCTCATCTGATCCCAAAGAAGGTGTTTGCCTAAGGAAGTCTTGGCCTTTAACTGTGTGAAGCATGCCAGAGGATTATAGGTTCCTCAATAAAAAAATGTGCCAAATTGACTTCTAAATAAGACAATGTGCAAATCTCTAAAAAGGACTTGAAATAGAGTAGAGTTATCAAACTTCCTGTTACGGTTTACTAGAATTCCTCAAGGATGCAAACTAACAATCTAATTAAAACTTTATTAGACCTTGAAGCCAATCGGTGGACGAATGTGCATTCACAGACTAAAAATACTAAAATATACTTTTGGGGATTGTAAACCCTCAATTTTACAACCTAGATGAAGCCTATATGACCATGCATCCAATGCAACTAGAATTAAATTAATCAGAAGCCAAACAGCCTCTAACATTAAGTTTTCTACACAAACCCAGTCTTATACGACTATGAATATTTAATTTTCAAATCCAAATTAAAATTCACTCCGTTATGGTCATAGCATTAAGAATCACTTAATTGGATGTTGGATAGGCCCGATCAAGCCTTCAAAAGTTTATTGTGCGAAAGGGGTACGAAATAAGCCCATTATGGCACCTTTATCGTAATGAGGCCTACAATTGTGGTACCCCTACTATACAGTAGCTAGCACTATCATGAGGCCCTAAAAACTACCACAAATGGTAGCTTTGCTATCATAAAAGCTAATTTTCATGCCACGATGCCATAAACAAAATTTTTTTTTATTTTAACATTCAAAACCTCTATAAATAGCCTTAACCCTCATTTTTACTTAAATCACTCAAGCAAGCAAACCTAATTGCTAGTTGTTTCATCTTTTCTCTATTGTTTCTTCTTTAAAATTAAAAGGTTTAAACTTCTTTATTGTGAACTACCTAAAATTCACTTCATTGGTGAGTTTAGGTGCTTGGTCCATACTTGGTGGTTCATTTTCCTTAAACAACCTCATGTCAGTTGCTTCCTTAGCAACAAAAAAATCCTAAGCAATCGTGAAACTTCAATCCAACAACAAGCTCAAGCCTCCATCACTAAAGGCACCAAAGAAGGTAAAACCCTAATTTTGGACCCCTTTTCTTTAAAATTAATTTTGATGGTTGAATGGACCTTATAAAATTCAAAGGCCATCCTTCGGGCTTTAAAATTGGAATAACTATTTGGATTCAAGACCCAAAAAAACTAAAAATTAGATTTAAGACCTGACCCAATAAATTCAAAAGTAAAATCAAATCTTTTTCAAACTTTAGGTTTCGAAAGTTAAACGTAAATTCAAATCTTTGTCAAACTTTAGATTTAAGAAGTTAAACCTAAAATCAAATCTTTTTCAAACTTTAGGTTTATAAAGTTAAACCTAAAATCAAATGATTTTAAAACTTTAGATTTAGAAAGTAAAACTTAAAAATTAAATCTTAGATTTTGATTTAAAAAGTTAAACCTAAAACATTAGACTTAGATTTAGGAAGTTAAACCTAAAATTAAATAATAAACTCAAGTTTTAGAAGGTTAAACCCAAAATCGAACTTAGACATTAGGTTAGACAAGCTTAGACTATGAAAAAAAAATTTAAGTTCAAACCCACCATTGCAAAATGGTTAGAATTGTATAGGTTTTGATTCCCATTCCAACAGGATATGGAGGTCTGCTTGAAATTTTAGTCCAAGTACCAAGTCCACTTAATCATAAAACTCACCCTTGCTTGTTTTCAATTCATATAATATCTTCCTTATGAACTTTTGATTACATCCTTTGGTGAATGTGGGCCCATCCTAGAATGCGTAAGGCTAAGGGATCCCCTATCATTGGATTTCTACTTGTATTTTAAATTAAAACTTACTTTTATCATGTCTATGGATGAATTCTATTTCATTTTGTCTTATGGATATTTTATATGCTTTATGTAATGTTCATTGTCATCCTATTTTATAAATTGTCATAAACATGAAATAAAATTTGTAATTTTTATTTAATTTTAGGCCAAACAATTTTTACTTAACTTAAGCTAGAACCTAGCCTCCGAATTTATCCTTTGGTTTGAGGCTAGTGATTTTTATCCTTGGGATATAAGTTGGAGTCAATTTTGAGGGTTTTGTTTTTAATTTTTGCTTTACCAAAAAATAAATAAATCTAAGTAGTGACTCTAAAAATTATTTTTCAAGACCAAGTGTATCCTTCGAACAGAAGAGTGACATTGGCGCTTTTATGTGAGACATAGCCCAAATGAACATTTCAGCTCCCATCTTATGGTGGGCCAGACCGGTGCTTAGGCAAGGCATCACAGCCGGTGATTCCAGTAGGGAAGAAATGTTTTTCTAAACAAGAAAACTTTTTAAGTGGGCTAATAGGCTTAACCTTTTTAATGTAAACTTAGCCTAGCCTTAATTAAATTTGAAATTTTTCCTACATTAATTTTGTATTCAAGCCTTAATTTATTTAGGTTAAACCTTGGGATAACAAGTAGCATCGACCTGATAACCTTCCTTAGGTTTGCTGCAGGATAGCGAAAGTAATTGCTTCACAGCATATCCTAAAATCCCTTTTGGGTATAACGAGCATACAAATACTGCTAGACCCACACCCAACCTTTATCTTAGCCTTATTACTCAACCCCTTGGGACCATACTTAACCTTACCTTAAAACCTTGGGACCTTACCCAACCTCACCTAGCCTCATGGCTCAACCCCTTTAAGACCTTATCCAACCTAACCTAGTCTCATGGCTTAACACCTTTAGGACCATGCCAACCTTATCTTGGCAATAATGGCTTGAACCTTTAGGCCAACACCCATCCATGAACCTTAGCCATAATAGCTTGAACTTATGGGACCAAACCCATTCACATAGACCCTATCCACAAGACAACCACACCCATCCTTTAAACCTTAGCCACAAGAGCAAAAACTTGGAATTTTAGCTACAAGAGCTAGCCTATTGAACCATTGCACCATAGCCAAAAGGCTTAACATTTTGACGTGAATCTAGAACCTCATACACCATAACCATTAACCATACCATGTACCTACCATAAACATGGACCAAGCCCATATGCTCTTACCACATGACCACAAGAACCAGACCCATATGCCCCTACAATATGATCACATGAACCAAACCCATGTACCTTTACCATATGTCTGCATGAACTAGACCCATGTGCCCCATCTTCAAACCACATGGACCTAACCCCTGACCATACAATCTTAGACATTGATTATGAACTTGACCCATGGCCATAAAATCTAAACCATTGATTGTGAACACAACCCATCGACAAGTTACATAATCCGTTATCAAGCCTTTTACCATGAACCTGACACATGGCCACATAATCTAAACCATTAACTGTGAACCCTACCCATGGACAAGTTATATAAGCATGAACCTTAACTATGGCTACACAATATAAACTATTGACAATGAACCAATCCATGGACATGTTACGTAAGTTGTTATTAAGCCTTAGACCATGAACTCAACCCATGGACAAAACCATCATAGATATCTTCATGGAAGTCTTATAATATAAAATAGACTTATGCCATATGTAACCTTACCTTTCACCTTACACCATGTGACCCTTTTAAGCAATTTGACCACCCTTAACCTTTGAAGCCCTTATTGACCCACCCCTTTTATGTAAAGGTATAATAGCCCAATCCAAGCAGACTGATATACAAGCCTTCATCAAGACCATCTTCAAAACCTAAGAAAAGAGCTTCAAGAACATGTTAACCAACCAATATGTTGAGTTCAACAACAGCATGGCAGACTCATTGAGGGCACAACACAACTTAATCATGGAGGAGATCTAAACCATGATTTGGGGGACATGCCCCGACACTAATGGAAACCAAACTCAAGCTGCTCAGACTAATGTAGCCTCATCAAGCCAAGTTCCACCCATTATTGAACTAATAAATAATGGAACCGCTATTGATATGGTCCCACCAATAGTCGTTGTCCCTAACTCTCCTTTGAATCCTTTTTAAAGGGGAGAAAACTTTGAAATCAAAGCCCTCATACATAAATTATAGCTATGGAGAGAAAGATAAATTCCATGAAGCATAAGGATGAAGCCCTAGACATGGACTCCCTTACACAATTCTCGGAGGATTGGTTACCTCCCAAGTTTACGATACCAAAAATGGATATATTCGATGGCACCAGCTACCCCCAAGACCCATCTTAAGATGTATGTAGGGGCACTCAAAATGATGGGCATAGATGATGAGCTTCTTACTCAGTTGTTCCAACAATCCCCTATTAAAGCTACTATTAGATGTTTTTTCTATTTCGACAAAAAGAAGTACCACACTTAGGAAGAGATCTACAATGCCTTCACAAAGCAATACCATAAAAATATTAAAATGGATGTGACTCGAAGGGATTTAGATATAACTAAACAAGGTCAGATGGAATCCTTCTCCTCTTTACTTATGAGATGGAGGGCTAAAGCGACTCAAATGATAAATAAACCTCTAAAGCAAGAAAAAATTGACATCATAGTCAAGAACCTTTTTAAAGTGTATCAGACCCATCTGTAGGCCCAGTACCTACCCAACTTCAAGGGCTTGATCACCACTACCACAAATATTTAAGATTTCATCTAGCCTAGCCAAATCAAGGATGAGACAGCATCCTCCTCTAGATATGGTGATGGAAGCATAGGCACGCAAACCCATGAAAAGAAATTTTGAAAAGCCAAAACTAAATATGAGATTGAATTCAAGGGTTGGAATATTAATTATTGAAGCATTAGAGGTGAAAGATCATAAAAGAAGCATATTTTGTAATTTCCATATTTGGGAAAATTTGACCTTTAGAGCATTGATTGAGATTTCAACAACCTTAAAGTATCAGAATAAAGAAGTTGTAACACCCTTATACTCTATATATGTGCAATACATATACCTTGTATACGTAATGTACACATATAGAATACAATAGTGCTATAGAAATGTACTGTAAAAACACTTTTCTTTGATATTATGAAATAAAAATACAGTAAAAAATTATTATATCTTATCCTAAAAGTAAACATGTTTATAAAATGATAAGTTTAATAAATAAATTTTTCATTAATAAAAAAATTTTGCATATACTTAATAGTTCAATAATTATATATAGGAAAATCTCTGAAAAAAATTTTGCCAGTGTTTTGTCTGTATTTTTAATAAATCCCAAACACAATTTACTCAACTTGTAAAAAAAAGATACACTCCCAAAATATAGTTTATCCAAAATTCACCATTTTACCTTACATAGTCAAGTATTTAACAAATATAAATAATGTACATTTTTTATATATACACAAAACTATACAACACATCCTTTGTCCCAAACATAATTAAATTTGGTAATTATGTTATACAAAACTATTGTGCCTTCAAATCAAACTTATACATGAAATATCATACAATTGTTCAGTCTAATGGCAAACTCTACCTTCACAGTCAATTACAAAGTCTAGTTTTGCTCGACTCTCTCCGAATTTCTCTTCTTTGTACTTTTAATAGCTGCGTGATACACACTACCGCGCTAAGTCGGAGAGCTTAGTGGTATATACTTTGATAACATTAAACAATTTCAAAGTCAAAGTTTACATTACATTTTCAGTAAAAATGTGCTCTCAATATATATACATTATTGTAGACCCTTAATTTTGGCTCAATATGGATTTTGTTCTAATTAAAAATATTGAATCAAGTTAAGTTTCAATCTTAAGGCCCCTAGTTATATTTAATTCAATTTTGGAGGCCCAAATCAAGTCTGGACCTAATTAAAAAGCCAAAACCAATTCTGGTTTGATTCAAAAAAGCTAAACCGACCTAAAATGAAAGAGGATTGGCCATTTTTTATGTCCATTTTGTTATAAGCATGGCTCATAACTAATTTATTCAAGTTAAATTCGATATGAGCCACCTCATATTGAATTTAACTTTATTAAATTCGTTATGAGGCTTGACCATATCGAATTGGACACCTAATTCGATATGGTCTCTTAATATCGGCTTGTTTAAGTGTCCTAATCAGGATTAAATTAAAGGAGGAGGTTTTCTAATAGGTTTAGGTTTTGAAAATTAAAAGGAAGCCCTAGGATTATTTTATAAACACATAGATTAGGTGCCACAGTTATCAAGAGGCAGTGATAATTTACAAAGGGGCAGCAGCAAAGAATTGAAAAAACACACAGAGAACAAAAACAAAAAGAAAAGCAAACAGAGGCAGTGATAGATATTGATCTACGTATCATTAAAGCTCCAATTAGAACTAGGCTTATAATTTTTCCTATAAATTACATTTTAAAACTCAGAATTAAAGGACTGGAACTTGGAGATTGGAAAGTGGGGCTTTGATTAGATGATCAAAACTTTAATTATAGAAAACCCTAGCAATAACTAAGCAATCAACAATTCATCAAAGGCAGCAACCTTGTCTTTGTCCTTGTTCATCCAGAAAGCAATTTTTGGTGGAATCAACGAACGGAGGTTTGAATCTCTATTTTCTTTATATATTTCTTTACAGTAGCTTCATCACTCAAATTGAATAAATTGTTTCTTCTGTTTCTTCTAAAACTTAAAACTCTAATTTGTTTCTTCTAAAACCTTAAGAACCCTAAAAATACTCATTTGTTTCTAAAACCTTAAAAACCCTAATTTGTTTCTTCTAAAACCTTAAGAACCCTAAAAATATTCTTCTGATTCCAAAAACCTTAAAAACCCTAATTTATTTCTTCTGTCTCCAAAAAATCCTAATTGTTTCTTCTGTTTTCAAAAAACCTTAAAAACCTTAAATCGTTTTTCCTATTTCCAAAAACTTTAAAAAACCCTAAACTATTTTTCTCAAAATTTTTCCAAAATTCCCAAAAGTTTTCTTAAATCTCCAAACCCTAGCCTACTTTACAGTTTCTAAAAATCATAATTACTTTATAAGACTCTAAACTATTTTCTTAAATCATAAAATCAAATATGTTTTCCAAAATGTCAAAACCCTTAATTCTCTCAAAATTAATACGGTAAACCCATAGTTTTCCTAAATCCTAATCCTTAAAATCTTATAAATCCAAACATTAAAACTCAATACAGTAAGCCTAAAATCACAATCCAATAAACAAGAATTATAAACCCTAATAATACTAAAATCCCAAAACTCTAAATGTTAATTAAAAGACTTTAAATAGAAACAGTTAACCCTAATTTGTATCTTTACTTGCTTTATTTTTAGATTTGATTATGTAATCTATTATATGCTTTGGTGGTTGATTTATTTAATTTCAGTGCTTTATTTATTTAATTTATCATGGATGGATGTTTTCTTTATTATTTGTTTGTTTTAGTATTAAAAGTGTAAGAGGTATGTTTCCACTTTGTGGGTACCTCATTAGTTAAATATCATGTAATTTAAATTGCTTTTTATATTTTGGACCAATGTAAAGGACATGTTTCTACCTTTTGGTGGGTGTCCTATTTAGTTTAGACATGAACGATGTAAGGACATGTTTCCATCCTCGGATGGGTGTCCATTTATTTGTTTTTTTTTTGGACATTGCTTTGATTTTAATGTAATGATGCTTTTATTTTAATTGTTGCATGTAATGTGGATAATATCATTATATTTAAGAATTTTATAATATTAAGACCTGTAAAGGAGGCCGGTTCTAATGAACCGGGGGTTGTGGGGGTGTTGGGCCATTTCTCAACTTCCCCACACGTACCCAACTTTTTGAACTCATTAGGGGGTTGGGGATTCCTTAGGAATTGAGTCATCCACCCCTTTCTTTTTCCCGGCCCATCCAGGTGGTGACTCCATTTTCTCCGAACTTAGGTCCGTGTTCTCTAAGGCCCCGAGCTTAAACAGTGTCGAAGTTGCAAGAACCATTCCACCGGGAGTGGAGGCGAAAATCCCCGCTCATAGTGGCGACTCCATTGAGGATAAGAGAAGTTGATTCCATTGGTCTTTATTTTATTCTATTCTTTCTTATAATGATATTATCCATTGCATCATTTAGATTGCATCGTGTGCATGAGTTATGACACCCGTTTTACCCGTGTTGTGTTATGTAAGGGATATCATACTTCCACTCAAGGTATGGAGATCGAGCATGGCATAACCACTCATAGCCTTGTACCATTTGGTATATACTTGCTATGGGAACCTAAGCCTTTTTACCTAAAGACTAAAGCTCATGTAATTGGCCTCGTTACTTTCCTTAGGATTTTACCCCAAATGCATGTTGTTTGACTATGGTTAATTTATCTTGGCTTAAATCATGGCTTATTTGGTTTGTTCTTTTTCTAATATGACCCAAGTACATTTGTAAGCTCAAATAAATTTTTCTTTAAAGTCCAAAAGACCAAAACTATTTTCAAAACTATTCAAGATGGTCTTTGGGCATAAAACTTTTCTAAAATTAAATCAAAACTTATTTTTCTCATAACCCAAATACTAAGCCCAAAATCCATTTTTTTTCTAAAATCCTTTTACAATGAGTTTAAAAAACAAAATTATTTTCATCCAACTTGTTCTTACAAAGAGCTTGCAAATTATTTAGGTCAATTATAAAATACCAAAAATTAATTGTGAGCCTAGTTTATACTAAGAATAATTAATCATGGGCTTATTTTTGGCATGAATCATTAGTTACTTTTTCAAGTGAGAAATCTATTTATAAAAAGCCTCTTAATTTAGTTTTAATCCAATATATAGCATAAAAGCTACTATAGTTGGTGGAATGGATTAAAACCTAATTAATGGAAATTATTATGAATTGATTTCCATTTTCGAAAATATAACTATTGGTTGAAACGTCCAAGGGAGATATTCGAAAATAAGATACCCCATGTTGGTATTTTGTTAACCATATACCTAAGAAAAGAGACTCGCCATTCGTGTGTGGATGTTATAAGGTTGGAAGGAACGTCCTATTTGTCCTTATTTGTTGATTGTTTGTGCATACATGCATACATTTGCATCTCATATCATTGATCCTTTTTGGCTCACAACCCTGGATTACGACAGTTCAAAAGCTTACGACAATCCTTTTTCACCAAAAGCAATGGAGCCCGAATAAATTCAAAGAATGGTGGATGAAGCCCTTAATGCCAAGATGGAAGAAATAAAAGAGGCCCTAGCTGAGACCATGAAGAACCAATTGACTAGCATCTACTAGCACTAAGAAGCCAAAGGACAAAGGGAAGACTAAAGTTGGTGAAGTAGCTTTTGATGATGATGATTGAGCTCAATACTACCAAGATCCTCAAGACAAAAAGGAGCCAAAGGTTATTGAGAAGGCAACTATTGAAAAGACTAAGACGTCTGATGTTGAGAAGATGATTGCTGATTTAGAAAAGAAATTTGAGAAGAAGTTGAAAATCGAAGAAATGTCCGAAGTTGAAAAATTATTTGAGCTAGACAAAGAAGTTCCATACAAATTCAAGATGCCATCCTTTGCTAGATACAATGGTACTGGAAATTGCCATCTCCATGTGAAGCAGTACATCACTGCTATGCAATCTGCCCAAGCTACTAAGGCTCAAACTCTAAGGTACTTCATTCTCTCATTGGACCGTGTTGTCCAAAATTGGTTTAACACCTTAGAGGAAAGTACTCAAAAAGATTGGGACATGTTATACAAGGCTTTCATTCAGCAATATGGGTATAATGTCGAGTTGGAAGTTACCTTAATGGAAGTTGAGTCCATTAGACAAAGGCCAAATGAGAATTTTGTGGACTATGTGAAAAGATGGAGAAATAAGGCTGCTTTGCTCAAGAAAAGGCCCGATGAATCTGATCAAATAAGGATGATCGTGAGAGGCGTCCTGCCCAATCTCCTTGAAAGGATGTCTCACACCCTTATAAGGGATTTCAAAGATCTTCTCCAAGCTAGTCTACAAATTGAAGAGTGGGAAAGGGAGAAAAATCATTTTTCAATAAGAAGGAATGAGAAAGGGAATTATCAGCCTAGCAATAAAAAGAAGTTGATTTTAATATGACCGGTCAAGGAAATAAAAGACAATTCTCAGAATTGGGGAAACCTCTATCTTGGGTTTTTAGCAAGCTGCAAAAGAAAGGGTTGTTATAACCGTTAGCTCCTCAACCGTTACATAATCCCCTGCCACCAAACTTCAATGTTGAGGCCTTCTGTCAATTTCATCAAATGCAAGGGCATGAAACAGATAAATGTGCTCATATAAGGCATGATATCCAAGATTTGATTGATAGTGGTAAGCTACCCGAGCCAGATAAGCCCAATACCAAGAACAACCCTTTGCCTAAATTTTGAAGAGTGCCACCACCAGCAACCTTCATGGTAGGAAAAGGATTAGAAGAAGATTCTATTTTATCATCCTTTCAAGATGGAAATATTGAAGATGTGAAAGGAAAAGAAGCTTAAACTCAACAAACTTTCCTTAGCTTGAATGTTGCTTTTCAATTTTACTTTCTTTAATATTTAATTGGAACAATCTTTTTTTTTTCAAATTTAAATTTGTTTGAATAAATTACTTTCATCAAAATTTTTGTTGGTCTTTATTCATTTTGGTGCTCAACCAATGAGGAATCTAGCTTGATGATTCATGAATTAATATATTTATGCATCATGACTCGAATGACTTTACTAGGTGAGAGAATTGCTCTATAGCAATGAGTTGTGTATGCTTACTTAGAGAGGGCTCCTGCATAATTACCTTTTTCTAGGTCCTAGTCAGTCTTAGAACATGCTTTGACAAAATTTCGAGGCGAAATTGAACTCTTCTTATTTAAGAGAGAAATGATTTAGGCATTGTTTGATTAGCCAACAACTAGTATCCACCCTATTAAATATCAATCCCTAGTTGTCCCTTTGAGCCTTCATAAAATTTTTAGCTTTCTTTTCATTGACTTATAAGCCCAACAACCTACCCTGAGCTATTGTGATACTTTTGACAAGTCTTATGATCACTAAGATGAAGAGGCAAGAAGATCAAAGAAAGAAATAAATACCATGAAGATAGTTGAAGTTCTCAATACCATGAAGATAGTTGAAGTTCTCAAGACCATAAGGGTAGTTAAAGTTCTCAAGACCATAAGGGTAGCTGAAGTTTTCTTAATATCTCCAATATATCAAGACAACATTAGAATAACAAATGATTTATCCCTATTAAAGAAGATTTATGTCACTCCACTCATCCATTATTGGAAGCCCAAGTTAGTACAAACAAGACAACTCTTTTAGAGTTAGAACCAAACAAAAAAAAGAGAAGAGAAAAAAGAAGAAAAAGAAAAGAAAAAGGACAAAAGAAAAAAAAGAAAGAATGAAAAAAGAAGAAAATTAAAATTCTTAAAAGAGTGAAGATGCAAAAGACAAAAGATCTGTCCAACTAAAAGAGTTGAAGCCAGGGTAAAGACCCGACCTCCAATAGATAAAGATCCATGTTTCAAGGGTAAAGACCCGACCTTCAATGGATAAAGATCCATATTTCAAGGGTAAAGACCCGATCCATGTTTCAAGGGTAAAGACGTGATTTCCAATGGATAAAGATCCATATTTCAAGGGTAAAGACCCGATCTCCAATGGATAAAGATCCATATTTCAAGGGTAAAGACCCGATCTCCAATGGATAAAGATCCATGTTACAAGGGCAAAGACTGTCCTAATCAAGATCTAGATTAATGCCAAGAAGATAAAAAGAATTTAGAGTCTAGCAAGACTTATCCCAGCTGCCTAAAGTTCAAACAAGAAATTTGTAGTGTGAAGGTTTGTCCATTGTGTCACATCGGCTCCAACTTACAAATGGCCTTCATTTAACCCATGTCCCTTATAGACACCATTTCAAGCCTATCAAAGACCTATTGATCTCTCTTAGTAGGTAGAGTCTATTAGTGGAGATAGTTTGAATACGCATGCATATGAGATAGACCATATTCAAACTCAATGAGACCTTTGGCTAAGCAATGTGTATGTGCCTATCTGAAGTGCAACAATTCTTGCTTAAATAGAAATGATTCCCGAGTTTTGTATGGTAACTAGGGTTGTCATGTTATAGATATGTTAATTTGGAAAATCAAGTCCTGAGGTACATTGACATTGATTTGGCAAAGCCAACATTTGATTTCAAAATCAAAATTCAAAAAATCAAAAAAAAATATTTTGTCATACAAAGCCTTCAAGTTAAGGGAAGTATGTTGAATCATTGAACCTCCAAAGGACACATTGGGAAAAGGAAATGATTATTGGCAAGGTCATGAAGAAGCTACTAACTGACATGCTGAAACATAGTTTGAAATTGATGCGTCCCTAACTCTGCTGCTTGGGGTCTCCACCACTCATGTTCTCAACATCTTGAAGATAAAAGCCATAAATACAAAGCTTTCTGTCAGTCCAATGCAAGACTTGAACGAGCATAAAAAAGGAGTCAATGAGAATACTTCTGCTGATCACCTTGGTCTGTGAGTCGATGGAACCATTGTAAGTATTACTCATGCATATCATGCATACATGATCATATCACACTGCAGTTCTCTTTGTTAAAGTTAACAACAGACACTCTATGAAGCAATCATAAAGAAGATATTGAATCAGGGGGGCATGGAAGAACCATTACTAGAGGAAGCTATAGTCATTTCGCAAAAGAAAGAAGAGATGCATGCTTATGAAAAGAACAAGACAAAATACAAACATCAATCAGAGCCTGCATGAGAAAAATTATTGGTTTGAGCCTACACAGGGTGCAAAGTTTCTCCATTTTAATTTTTGAGTTTATGCGTATACAAAATATATCCAAATCTAGTTAGGATCGAGTATCCAAATATCCAAATTCAGTTAGGATCGAGTATCCAAATCCAATTTAGGATTGAGTATCCAAATCCAGTTAGGATCGAGTATCCAAATTCAGTTTACGATCGAGTATCCAAATCTAGTTAGGATCGAGTATCCAAATTCAATTTTGGTTCGAGTATACAAATCCAATTTAGGATCAAGTATCCAAATCAAATTTAGGATCGAGTATCCAAATCCAATTTAGGATCAAGTATCCAAATCCAGTTAGAATCGAGTATCCAAATCCAGTTTAGGTTCGAGTATCCAAATCCAGTTAGGATCGAGTATCCAAATCTAGTTAGGATCGAGTATCCGAATCCAATTTAGGATCGAGTATCCAAATTCAGTTAGGATCGAGTATCCAAGTTCAGTTTAGGATCGAGTATCCAAATCCAGTTAGGATCGAGTATCCAAACCTAGTTTAGGATCAAGTATCCAAATTCATTTTAGGATCGAGTATCCAAGTCCACTTTAGGATCGAGTATCCAAATCCAGTTTAGGATCAAGTATCCAAATCTAGTTTAGGATCGAGAATCCAAATTACCCTTGAGTCCAAAACTCGAACCGGGCCCAGAACCCAACACCTCAACCATCTCAGAAAAATTAAGTCTTATTGCTTTTCACTCTCTTTTACTGAAGTCTCAAATCGTTCAAGCAGGGGGCAAACTGTAGACCATTAATTTTTGACCCAGTCTGGTCCGTTATTTTTTTATATAGTCCAAAACAATTTTTGTGGTATTTTAATTAAATAATATTTATTTTAGTATTTATTATTTATAATTTTTAATAAAAATAAAAATGGTGAAGTTAATAAATAATAATAATAATAATAAATAAACAAAAATAAAAAATAATAATAATAATCGGCAACGAAAAAATCGGCCACAAAAAATTCGTCGCCGAAAGTCAAATTGGCCAAGGCCAATTTTGCCCGTAGGAAATTCCTGCGGCGAAATTGGCTGGCCGCACCAATCCTCACAGCCAGTGCCTCACAGCTCGCAGTTTCTCACCAACGCTCGCAATTTCGCGAGTGAAATTTTTCAACGCAATTTTTTTCGAAACCAAACTCTATTTGATTTCGTTTCTTTTCCCAATTAATTTTAGTTTCCTTAAACAATTAGAACTAGGCTTATAATTTTTCCTATAAATAACACTTTAAAACTTAGAATTAAAGGACTGGAACTTGGAGATTAGATAGTTGAGTTTTGATTACGTGATTGAAACTTGGATTACAGAAAAGCCTAGCAATAACTAAGCAATCAACAATTCATCAAAGGCAACAACTTTGTCTTTGTCCTTGTTCATCTTGAAAGCAATTTTTAGTGGAACCAACAAATGGAGGTTTGAATCTCTATTTTCTTTATTTATTTCTTTACAGTAGCTTCATCACTCAAATTGAATAAATTGTTTCTTCTGTTTCTTCTAAAACTTAAAACTCTAATTTGTTTCTTCGAAAACCTTAAGAACCCTAAAAATACTCTTTTGTTTCTAAAACCTTAAGAACCCTAAAAAAATTCTTCTGATTCCAAAAACCTTAAAAACCCTAATTTATATCTTCTGTCTCCAAAAAACCCTAATTGTTTCTTCTGTTTTCAAAAAACCTTAAAAACATTAAATCATTTTTCCTATTTCCATAAACTTTAAAAACCCGAAACTGTTTTCCTCTAACTTTTTTCCAAAATTCCCAAAAGTTTTCTTAAATTTCCAAACCCTAGCCTACTTTACAGTTTCTAAAAATCATAATTACTTTATAAGACTCTAAACTATTTTCTTAAATCATAAAATCAAATATGTTTTCCAAAATGTCAAAACCCCTAATTCTCTAAAAAATAATACGGTAAACCCCTAGTTTTCCTAAATCCTAATCCTTAAAACCTTAAAATCTTATAAATCCAAACCTTAAAACTCAATACACTAAGCCTAAAATCACAATCCAATAAACAAGAATTATAAACCCTAATAATACTAAAATCCCAAAACCCTAAATGTTAATTAAAGGACTTTAAATAGAAACAATAAACCCTAATTTGTATCTTTACTTGGTTTATTTTTAGATTTGATTATGTAGTCTATTATATGCTTTGGTGGTTGATTTATTTAAATTTTCAATGCTTTATTTATTTAATTTATCATGGATGGATGTTTTCTTTATTATTTGTTTGTTTTAGTATTAAAAGTGTAAGAGGTATGTTTCCACTTTGTGGGTACCTCATTAGTTAAATATCATGTAATGTAAATTGCTTTTATATTTTGGACCAATGTAAAGGACATGTTTCTACCTTTTGGTGGGTGTCCTATTTAGTTTAGACATGAACGATGTAAGGACATGTTTCCATCCTCGGATGGGTGTCCATTTATTTGCTTTTGTTTGGACATTGCTTTGATTTTAATGTAATGATGCTTTTATTTTAATTGTTTCATGTAATATGGATAATATCATTATATTTAAGAATTTTATAATATTAAGGCCTGTAAAGGAGGCTGGTTCTAATGAACTGGGCGTTGTGGGGGTGCTGGGCCATTTCTCACCTTCCCCACACGTACCCAACTTTTCAAACCCATTAGGGGTTGGGGATTCCTTAGGAATCGAGTCATCCACCCCTTTCTTTTTCCCGGCCCGTCCGGGGTGGCGACTCTATTTTCTCCGAACTTAGGTCCGTGTTCTCTAAGGCCCTGAGCCTATACATTGCCGAAATCACAAGAACCATTCCACTGGGAGTGGGGGCAAAAATTCCCGCTCACAGTATGTTTCCACCAAATGGTTGGCATCCTATTTCATTTAGTTTTGGACATTGGACATTATGGTAAGGGCATGTTTCCATCTTGTATGATGCTCATTTTCATTTGTTTGTTTTATTTGGACCTTCTTTGATTTTAATATAATGAATTTTTATTTATTTAAAATTGCATGTAGTATGCATGATGTAATATCCCAAAATATGCCCTAAAAATTTTGGAATAATTATTGTTGTATTTGGATTTAAGGTATACGTTGAATTGAAAAGAGAAAAGAATTAAAGAGAGAGTGTATATGTTGTATATATGGAAATATATACAACATATACAAGTCAATATGGGAAAGTCAAAAGAAGATATTTGTTGATTTTAAATTAATTAAAGTAATTAAAAAGGAAATTAAAATTAGTGGAAGAGAGAAAATTGATTATTTAATTATTATAATACTTGGTGGAGGTTTTAAAGAGAAGAGTATTTGACTTTTCTTCTTCATTTTCATCTTCTTTTTCTTTCCTTTTCCTTGTTGGTCGCCTCACCAAAGACAAAAGAGAGCAAGAGAGAGTTTTGTTTCTAAGATCAAATTGAAGGAAGATTCAAGTGATTAAGTGGAAATTTGAAGAAGTTTCATCATTTTTGGTAAGTTCTCTCTTGATTTCTCTTGTTTTAATTGAAGTTGTGTTTGAGTAAGATAGATTGTTGTTGATAGTAAGAGTGTGTTTGATTGTGGTGTGTTTGAAAGTGTTGGAATTGAATTAAAGATAAGAAGTTAGGTTGGTGTTGGTGTTGGAATTGAATTAAAGATAAGAAGTTAGGTTGGTGTTGGTGTTGGAAGTGTGTGAGTTGTGTTTGTGTTAGGGTTTTGAATTGGTGATTATTGTAGATGTTGAGTTTGATTAACTATTCTTGTAGATCTTCATGATATTGGTGTTTAATGAAGTTAGAAGCATAGAATTCATGGGTTTGGTCCGAAACAGAAGCATTTTGGATGCCACGCCAGTGGCCCTTGGATGCCACGACCGTGGCCATTGGAAGCCATGGCCGTGGGGGTTTTGAGCAAGGGAGGCAGAACCATTTGTTAACCCACGCCCATGGGGGTTGGGAGGCCACGACTGTGGGGTCCTAGAGAGAGATGTTGGGTTGTAATTTATGATCTATGGGTCTAGTATGAGACTAATAGGTGAATATTTGTTTTGGAATTCATGTGAATCATTCTTTTTGAATTAGGTTGTGAAAAGGTTGAGTTGATCTAATTCAAGTGGTGAAGGATTCTTGGAAGAGGAAGTGTATAGATTGGTGTGAGTTGGTTTTGAGGTAAGTACAAGCTACATGGTTGCATACACTTATATGATTTTTATACTTAATACATTTGGTTGTAAATGTGTTAAGTGATCTATTGCATTGTTGATATATTTGATAAATGTTATGATTTGTATAATGTGAATGATATGATGAGCATTTAAAATGTATGTTAATGTAATTAGTTATGTACACTAGAATGATAAATTGATTTAATGTGGTATGAGACATGATGAGAAATGAAACCCTTGTTGTTGGCTAAGAGAATGCAATTGAAATAAGTGGGGGCATGATTGCCTATTTGATTATGAAATATGAAATGAGAAATGAATTGAGAAAGAGAATGATAAAGAAATAAATGAAATAATTGTGTGCTTAATATGTTATTCAATTTTCATAGTTCTGAGTTTGGCGGCATGCCTATGAATTACTGGATAGGTGAAAAGACCGGGTCGTAAGCCGAATCCAGCTGAAAAATGTGAAATATGATGTTTTTGGGGTGAAAAGACTGGGTCGTAAGCCTCAAAAATAGTAACAGTCTAGCCGGGTTGAGGACCAAGATACTGGGGCCCTCGGGTCTAGCCGGGTTGAGGTCTAAGAGACTGGGTCTGTTACACTATCCATGGATAGAGATATATATATATCGCCTACGGGCTTGATGATTGTGATTATGGACCAAAGCAGTAACTCTGAACTTTGAATATCATATTAAATGCTTTTTGGGCCCATGCTTGTCTTTGATATAAATGTGATCCATGAATGATGAAACAATTAAATAATATAGATGTGTTTCATGAATAGTGAAATAGTTGAATAATATAATGAAAGGTAATGTTATGAAATATGATGCTCTTGTGAATTGTTTATGATGTTTGAAAGTAAGACATTTGCATTTCATTATAGCATATTGTTATTGTGGCTTGTACCTTTAAGCCGTAGGCTTAGTGCGATTGTGGTTCATCGCATAGGTGACAGGGTAGAGCCAGAGGGTTCAGTTAGACCGAGTGGAGTCTAGCTTCTGAGGTGATGATAGAGGGCTTAAAGATCAAAGACAAACTGCCAAACATGTATAAATTTTATGTTTTGTAAAACATGGATTTTGATATGTATATGTAATTGTAAATACCATTATATTTTCCGCTACGTATTACATAGATGTTTTATCTATTGTACTTTATAATATGATTTGAATGTTTTCAAGTTTTCTCAAATTATTGTTAAAAGGAATGAATGGTTTGTTTAGTAAAACGTAGCATTCCTATATTCAATATATGTATATTACATATGTGGTGGTATGTAGTGTGTGTATACAGGGTATAGGGGTGTTACAGACGATATTTTAATAAATTAAAATTTTCATAATATTAAGAACTGAAAAGGAGGTTGGCTCCAATAAACCAGGTGTTATTAGGGTGTTGGGCCATTTCTCACCTTTTCCATGCGTACCTAACTTTTCAAACCCAAAAAGGAGGTCGGGGATTCCTTAGGAATTGAGTCCTCCACCACTTTCTGTTTTCCCGGCCCATCTGGATGGTGACTCCATTTTCTCCGGGTTTAGGCCCATGTTCTCTAAGGCCTAGAGCCTATCAGTGCCGAAGTCGCAAGAACCATTCTGCATGGGAGTGTGGGCAAAAATCTCCGCTCACAGTGACGAATCCACTGGGGATAAGAGAGTTGATTATGTTGGTCTTTATATTATTTTATTCTTTCTTATTATGATATTGCCAATGATTGCATTGTGTGGGTAAGTTAAGACACCCATGTAACCCGTGTTGTGTTATGTAAGGGTTACCATACTTTCAGTCAAGGTATGAAGATCGAGCATGGCATAACCACTTATAGCCTCATACCTTTTGGTATATGCTTTCACTGGGAGCCTAAACATCTCAACCCAAAGACTAAAGTTCATGTAATTGGCCTAGTTACTTTCCTTAAGTTTCTACACCAAATGCTTGTTGGTTGATAATGATTGTGTAGACCCTTAATTTTGGCAGGATTAAAATTAAGAAGCTTAAACCTGATCTGTTACAATTTTGAAGAACTTAAACCTAGTTTAATCAAGCCGGTCCAATTTATAAAGGCCTAAACTAAATATATAAAACATGTTCAGTTTGAAAATTATATTCGGTTTGAGTTAGACTGAACCTAAATCGACATGAGCCTAGACTAGTACATGTCTAGATTGTGGATTTGTAATAGAAGTCTGATTTATTGCCACCTAACCAGAGTCATTTGCATATCATGTAAATAATTGTTTTGTGAACTTTTTAATTATATGTACATTATACTATAGTGTACAATCGTATAAAAGAAAAGTTGGGTTTATGGAATGTAAATATTTGAATACTTTATATATATATGCATATTCATGTGATTATATGATGTTTGGTGCTTTGGACAAATGTTGGAGCATTGAGTTTGGTGTTATATTTGGAAGTGTAAACTTTTATGTAGGTTGAGTTGTAATTTTGGGAAATGTCCAATTTACCGATAAAACTTTGGCTGATTTTTCCTAGATATTTTCTTTTAAAATTTGTATTTTTAATAATTAATTACTAATTTATAAATTTATGTACTTAATAAAATATCTTTTAAGGATTAAAATATTTTTCTTTAAATTATATAAATTTTTCAAATGATAAGAATGTTGACATGCTTACATTCTCTATACGTATCTTACATATACGGTGTATGTGTACTATACATATATAGGGTATAAGGGTGTTTCATCATGCCTTCTCATATTATCATGAACCAAACACCTATAGCCACCCATTTGTCAAACCTACCAGATGGTGCCACTAAATGAAATTAGCATGCTCCACTATTCACCTACCCATCATAAGTGTTGAAAGAAAAGTGAGCCTATTTGTGACCGGACTGTCTCATTGCCCTCATGACCTAATATTATTCTCGTGCAATGTCTCCTGATGGTGTTGAAGGTTTTGGATAGAGTAATGTTTGAGCTTCTTACTCCAACAACTACTCATCGAAGGCATAAAATACTCATCAAGACAAAGACAAATTCCTACAAAGGGTGAATTCCACAAGATCCAACCTTCCTTTGACAACCCGGATAGCCAAACCATCTTTCATCCTCTAAACAATTAGCCATGAGGCACACTTGGAAAACTTAAGTAGCCTTCGCCTAAATTCCTTAAGTGCAAAACCAATGATCCAAGCCATCCTTGCAATACCATAAGGCTTAGACAATACTCATGAGAAAAAAACCTAAGTTGCCCCTGGAAAGCCCAAGCTAGCCCATGACCTTCATGTCCATAACACTCTTTCTAGGTTGAACTTGCTTGTAGCCTATATATAAAAAGAAGTTCATGAACCCAGGTCCAAACTAGTCTCCCAAGCCAAAGGCCAAATCTGACTTAAGCCTTCAAAATCCAACCAGTCCCAAACTAAAGCTTGACCAGAACCCATCAAATGTCATCCTTACAAAGCATATGACATCCTTCATGAATAAGCAAAACAAACCATAGCTAGCCAAATAGACTGCAACTTACTTACCTAAGCTAACTTCTACAATTTAATGAGCCAACTCATTACATGATCAACCAGGTAGAAGCCCTCTAAAAATAAGTCAAAACTGAAACCAATATCTCCAAAAACAATTAAGCCCAATCTAAGGCCAAACCTGGCCTCCCTAAATAATCCCTTCTTCTCAAACTTGCCATAACTGTTATCCTACCCACAGCTTTACCAAAGCATTTTGATCTTTCTATTTTAGTCAATCAAAGCCTAGTACCACTCTACTAGTCTCATTACTTTGTCTCCAGTAGATAAGTCAAGACTAATGACAAAATGTCAAATTGTAGTCCTCAAATCTGGAGGCATCTTCTTGGTTACCATTAACCAAAAGCTTAGGTTTTAAGGTAGTTATTTCCCATTCCATTCCTTAGATTAGACCTTCACCGTCATATCTCAACTTTTAGATCCATTTAGGAAAGAATTTTAGAATCTAGCCAGTCCGATAGGTCAAGCCTAGGATACTCCTCCTTTACCTATTTGGGTGGGTTTCCATAGATATTCTAAGGTAATTCTAGAATAGGCCTTCCCAATATGTCTAACCTAGAACCCATAAGGGCTATAGAAAGAATCCCTTTCATTTGGGATTTTAAATATTATTTAATTATTTGTGTAACATCAGAAAATTTACTTAAATTAAATTAAATAAATAATTTGGAGGATAAATAAAGGGTTGAAAGTGAGAAAAGACCAAATGAATATGTAAAATATACGTAAAATATAAATAACTGTGAGTGGGGATTTTTGCTCCCACTCCCGCTGGAATGGTTCTTGCGACTTCAGCACTGTTTAGGCTCGGGGCCTTAGAGAACACGAACCTAAGCCCGGAGAAAATGGAGTCGCCACCCGGACAGGCTAGGAAAAAGAAAGGGGTGGATGACTCAATTCCTAAGGAATTCCCAACCCCCTAATGGGTTCAAAAAGTTGGGTACGCGTGAAAAAGGTGAGAAATGGCCCAGCACCCCCACAATGCCCAGTTCATTGGAACCGGCCTCCTTTGCAGGTCTTAATATTATAAAATTCTTAAGTATATCAATATTATCCATATTACATGCAACAATTAAAATAAAGTATCATTATATTAAAATTAAAGCAATGTTCAAACAAAGCAAATAAATGGACACCCATCCGAAGATGGAAACATGTCCTTACATCATCCATGTCTAAACTAAATAGGACACCCACCGAAAGGTGGAAACATGTCCTTTACATTGGTCCAAAATATAAAAGCAATTTAAATTACATGATACTTAACTAATGAGGTACCTATAAGGTGGAAACATACCTCTTACAATTTTAATACTAAAACAAACAAAAAATAATCAAAATAATAAAGAAAATAATCATCCATGGTAAATTAAATAAATCAAGCATTGAAATTAAATAAATCAACCATCAAAACTTATAATAAACTACATAATCAAATCTAAAATTAAATAAAGCAATAAAGATACAAATTTAGGTTTATGTCTTAATTTAGGGTTCTTTAATTAATATTTAGGCTTTTGGGATTTTGAAATTATTATATTTATTTTTTAAGCTACTGTGAAGATTTTGAAAAATTGGAATGGATTAGAGTTTTATAAATTTAAGAAAGTAGTAAGGTTTTTGGTTAATCAATTTAGGGTTTAGGAGTAACATCATGAAATTAGGGTTTTGGAATCTTAAGATGTAACACCCCTATATCCCATATACGTACAAAGCATGCTTATACGATCGTATTATACGTATACTGAATATAGAAATGGCACACTTTACAATTACACAAATCATCTTTAAAGTAAAACTAAAAATTTAAGAAATACCAAATAAAGAGAAATGAAAATCATAAGACACAATAGATAAAAATGTTTGTCTATTACGCAACGGAAGTTACATCCAAAACTTACAAATATAAATACATTAAACCTCAATAATTACAAAATATGAAATATATACATGATTGGCAGCTTGACTCTCTGATCTTTAAGCTTTAATCCAACTCTTCACAATCAAAACAACCTCAACTAGGTCTAGAGGAATTCTCCATCTCAACTTTATCACATCTATCACCTGCGCGATGAATCATAATCGCGCTGAGCCAACAACTCAGTAGTACAAACCATAATGCTATTATGCTTAATCAATAACAATGATATACAATCAAACAATAAAGATCATACTCAATATACAATATTTCATGAATATTACATTATTTCATCATTCATAACATCAACATGACATAGACACCTATGGGCCCAACAAGTGTTTAATACGATATTCAGAATTCAGAGTTACTGCTTTGGTTCATAATCACAATAATCAAGCCCGTAGGCAACATATATATATGTCTCTATCCATGGATAGTGTAACAGACCCAGTCTCTTGGACCATCAACTCAACAAATCGAGGAGATCCTCAACCCGGCAAGACTGTTACCAATCATATATCTCATAATCACAATTCTCATAATGTAACAGACCCAGTCTCTTGGACCTCAATTCAACTCAAATTGAAGAGATCCTCAACCCGGCAAGACTGTTACTATTCATAATTTCATAGGCATGCCACCCAAATCCAGAACTCTGAAACTGAATAACATATTAAACATACAATTATATCATTATTCTCTTTCTCAATTTGTATCTCAATATCAAATAGGCAATCATGCCTCAACATTTTCATTTGTATAACCATAGCCACTCACAATGGCTTCTCATCACATTTGAATCATCATGTCTCAATTCACAATATAATACATCATCTTTCACATATTCATAATCAATTACATTAAACATAATCATATATGCATACATGTCTCAATTATCTCATTTCACATTATACATATAGTACATTTCACAAGATTCACAATGTGCAAAACATAACATTATTCATATATAACAATAATGTCATATCAAGTGAATGTATGCAACAATGCAAGGTTTGTACTTACCTTAATAACAATTCACACAACTCTAAACACTTCCTTTCCAAGATTCTTTTACTTCTTAGATCAATGATAACTCACTTTCTTCAAGACCTAATCCAAAAATAATAACATACACTTTCTTAGGGATACACATGAGATAATCAAATTAAGAGTTAACTAGGGCAAACCCTAAACATGACATGCTCAACCACACGGGCGTGTCCCTGACTGTGCCCTAACTCCACAACACAGAAGCTTTTACACGCTCAGAACCACGGGCGTGTAATACATTCTGCCTCTCTGAAAAATATCAACACGTCCAACAACGTGAGCGTGCCCATGGCCGTGAAACTCTCCAATCTCACAGTAGCTATGACACGCTCAATAACACGGGCGTGTTACTGGTCGTGTCAAACCTACTGCCTCCAACACAATTGACACGCCTAAAACTCTGGACGTGCTCCCGGGCGTGTCAGGCCAAAAACTCAGATTCCGGCCAAAACCACAAAACACCCATCAAAATACTTCTTTTCATCAACATCCACTTCAAACAAACTTAACAAAACATACCCAAAAACCATCTTAAACTTACAAAAACACCAAAACAACTCCACATCTATAACAAACACAAATCACAAATATCATCACAAAACCCTAAACACAAATACAACACCATCTCTTCCAACCAACTTACTTTTTTCTTCAATCCATCCTTAAAATCCATAATCAATCTAATCAAACACTCTTAAACATATCACAATCAAACAACACACTCTTAAATCATCTATCAATTTCACAACACGACTTCAAATAAGCAAAGATATCGAAAGAGGACTTACCAAAGTTATAAAACTTCTTGAATCATCAACTTGATCACTTAGATCTTCCTTCAATTTGAGCTTAGAACATCAAAATCCTCTCTTGCTCACTTGTTTTCCCTTGTCTATGGAGGAGCCGGCCACAACAAAAAGAAAAGAAGAAAAGAACAATGAAGAAACAAAGTCAACTCCTCTTTAAATCTCCACCAAGTATCTCAACATGAGCAATTACCTAAACACCCTTATACAATTTGTTTTGATTTCCTTTAAAGCACTTGCCCTCTTTTAGTAATTTCACAAATAACTAAATAAATATCTTCTTCCCTTGACCACTCTTTTGACTTGCATATATGTTATATATATTATCATATAAACAACATATACACTTCTCTCTATACACTCTTTCCTTTCCCATAACACATATACATTTAATTCAAATCAAACAACAATTACCTCAATACTTCTAGAGCACATTTTGGGATATTACATAAGACATTAGGGTTTATAATTCACGGTTACTGGATTGTGATTTTAGGTTTACTGGATTATGGCTTTAGGGTTTAGATTTACTAGATTGGGTTTTAAGTTCACTGGATTAGGGTTTAGGGTGTTGATGAATTTGATGCTTTAAGAATTTAGGGTTTAAGAAAAATAGGGTTTACCATATTGGGTTTTGAGAAAATTAGAGTTTTTGATATTTCGGAAAACATATTTGATCTTAGGATTTAAGAAAATAGTTTAGAATTTTATAAAAATAATTATGATTAAAGTTTTTTAGGAACTATAAAGAAGATTAGGGTTTGGAGATTTAAGAATACATTTGAAAATTGTGGACAAAAAGTTAGAGTTTAGATAAAAATAGTTCGGAAAAAATAATTTATGATTTTTAAAGTTTTTGCAAACAAAAGAAACAATTTAGGGTTTTTAAGGTTTTTGGAAGCAGAAGAGTAATTTAAGGTTTTAAAAGTTTTAGAAACAGAAGAATAATATAGGGTTTTTTTAAAGTTTTGATCAATGACTTAGGCTACTGGATGAATGTACGATTTAATGTAAAACATATTACTAAGTTTAATAATTTAGGTTACTGACTTAATATCAAAACAAATGATAAAAAACATTGTAAATAACATCAAATCAAAGATTTATAATCAAATTTCCATTCTTTGGTTCCTCCACAATTTGCTTCTGGATGAAAAGTGACAAAGGCAATGTTGCTGCCTTTTGATGGATTGATGATTGCTTCTTGTTGCTAATGTCTCTTGCTTGCTAGGGTTCTTCTTTTGGCTGATCGAATGGTTGAGCCTCTGATCCAATAAAATAATTTTTCCTCCCTTGTAAAATAATTTTTTTGACCCCCTAATTATGTGTTTTAATGTGGTATTTATAAGAAGAATCATAAACCTACTTCTAATTATCTAAGGAAACTAAAACTAATTAGGAAAAGAAACCAAAACCAAATAGAATTTGGTTTCGAAAAAAAACTACATTGGAAAATTGCGCTGGCGAAAAAACTGCTGCATGCTAGAAACTGCGAGCGCTGGCTGGGGCGAGTGCCAATTCACCATAGGAATTTCCTGCGGCTAATTGGCCTGTTGTAGATTTGCCTGCAGGAAATTCCTGCAGGTGAATTGGCCTGTGGCCGATTCACCTTCAAAAATTTCGTCTCTGATTTTTTCATAGCCGATTTTTATTTATTTATTTATTTATATTTTTAACTTTACTTATATTACCATTTTTATTTTTATTTTTAAAAATTATAAATAATAAATACTAAAATAAATATTATTTATTTAAAATACCACAAAAATTATTTTGGACTATATAAAAAATATTGGACCAAACTGGGTCAAAAATTAAGGGTCTACAGTTTGCCCCCCCTGCTTGAACTATCTAAGACTACGGCAAAAGAGAGTGAAAAGCAATAAGACTTAATTTTTCTAAGATGGTTAAGTTTTTGGGTTCTGGACACGGTTCGAGTTCTGAACTCAAAAAAGACTTAGGTTCTGGACCCAGGATGGCTTGGGTTCTGGATCCGTTTTGAGTTCTGGACTTAAGAAGGAATTTAGTTCTGGACCTAAGCTAAGTTCTGGACTTAAGGATAATTTGGGTTCTGGATCCAGTTTTAGTTCTGGACTTAAGAAAGAATTTAGGTTCTGGACCTAAGCTAAGTTCTGGACTTAAGGATAATTTGGGTTTTGGACCCAAGCTAAGTTCTGGACTTAAGAAGGAATTTAGGTTTTGGACCTAAGCTAAGTTCTGGACTTAAGGGTAATTTGGGTTCTGGACCCGAGCTAAGTTTTGAACTTAAAGGTAATTTTGGATTCTAGACCTGAGCTAAGTTCTGGACTTAAGGGTAATTCGAGTTCTGGACCCAAGCTAAGTTCTAAACTTAAAGGTAATTTTGGGTTCTGGACCCGAGCTAAGTTCTGGACTTAAAGGTAATTTTGGGTTCTGCACCAGAGCTATGTTCTGGCTTTAAGGGTAATTCGGGTTCTGGACCTAAGCTAAGAGAGATTTAATTGTCTGTAAAAAATAGTTATAATCAGTAGGATACTAAATGAATTTGCAAAAAATTTAGCTAATTTTTATCATGCACATATCTTCTCCTTACCCCCTGCATGTAAAAATATTTTAAAAGTGCAAAAATATTTATATTCACGCATGTATCTGAATGATTAAATTGAATAATTGAGTTTCCTATTTATTTACTGTGTAGTTACTGTTTATGAACTATTTGCTAACTATTCATATACTTTTTATAAATAGTAATTTACTATTTATCAATATTAATATTTACTTTTTCTTTTTTCTTTTCATGAGAATACTGTTCTCCTTTTTGAATTTTGTATTTTTCCTTTGCCATTCCTCTATATAAACGTTGCAAGCAGCAGCTCATTTCTTCATAGTTATATATTTTTATTTAGAGATTTTAGAGAGTTTAGCATATAGCTGAGAAGAAAATGCATGCTTCGAGATCAGGAACTCCATCTAATGCTGAGTTATTGGAGTTTATTCGGCGGCATGAAGATGAAAATATAAGTCTACTAGCCGGGATGCCACTTCATCGCAATTCAAAGCAAATTTTTTTTTTGTAGTTTGTGTTTTTACTTTTTTTTTGTGTTTTTATTAATTTTTTTTTGTGTTTGTTTTTTCTTTCCATTTTCATTTTCTGTTTCTTTTTTCTTTCTTTTTTCTTTCTTTTTCTTTATATTTTCTTGTTTTCTTTTTCTTTATATAAATATTTTTTGTTTGCTTTTTATTTTTTGTTTGTTTTTTGCTTTTTTTTAAGATTTAGAAAAAATAAATTAATTAGATGAATATTTTTAAGAATTTAAGTAAATAGATAGACTAAAAATAAATTTAGCCTAAAAATTAGTGGTATTGATAAGATGATATACTTACCTTGTGTTGACTTACCTGGCTCCGTGTTAGCATGATCGTTGCGTTATCCGGGGTAGAGGGTGTGTCTACAAAGCCCGACAATGGTATGATGTAGCACCTTCTCAGGTAAGACGAATTATCCGAGATTGCAGTTTTGAAAGCTTTATCTTGCAATTGCCATCCGAGGAGTATCCGATAGATAGGAGTGTAGTTCAAGCATTGTCAGAACGGTGGATGGACACGACCCATACTTTTCACCTACCTACAGGAGAAATGACCATTGGCCCTGTCGATTATACAGCCATAACTGGTATCCGGTACTATGGCCTTTCGGTCCCTCTTATTCTGACATTCGAAGAAATTCAACAGTTAATCGGTATGAAACCATCATTTAAAGGGCCTTTCAAGATAAAAATTGAACCAATTCGAAGTTATTGGATGAACTACGAAGGATGGGTTCATAGAGATACAGCTAAACAATATGCTCGAGAATTTTTATTATATTTGCTCGGGTCAACCAATTTAGTCAGCACCAAATCCGCCATCCAATTGCTGGTGTTGAGGGCCCTTACTGATATAAGTATGGTACAGCTTTACGGCTGGAGTGAAGCTGGTCTTGCCTGTCTTTACCATGGACTCGACAAAATTTTCAAAAGTAAGAAGTCTTTCGTTGGCTTTATGGCAGTTGTCGAGGTACTCTTCTTCCACCAATGTCAATTCCATTCTTATTCTTGCATGAATTTGATTTTTATTATTGTTGTTGTAATATTCCAATGTATGCCCTAGAAGTTTTGAATATTATTGTTGTTTTAATTGGATTGAATGTATATGTTAATTTGAAAGAGAAAAGAATTTTTAGAGGAAGTGTATATGTTGCATATATACTAGTATAAATAACATATACATAAGTCAAGATGGATGGTCAATGCAAGAGGATATTTATTTGTGATATGTGAAATTACTTAAATGGGCATATAAGTGAAAGAAGCTAAGTTAAATGGTTGAGGGCATTTAGGTAATTGCTTGGTTAGAATTGCTTGGTGGAGATTTAAAGAAGAAGAGAAGTTTGACTTGTCTTTATTTTCTTCTCTTCTCATTTTGTGTGGCTGGCTACCAAAGAAAAGAGAGAGCAAGAGAGGTGTTCTAAGTTCTAAACATCAAATTGAAGGGAGAATCAAAGGATTAAGTTGGAGATTTGTGAAATTTCTTCAATTGAGGTAAGTACTCTCTTATTTTCTTTTGTTATTTTGTGAAGTTGTGTTTGAGGTGAGTTATGATTTGTTGTTATTATGATTAAGTGTGTTTGAGATGTGTTTATAAGTGTTGAAATTGATTGTAAGTTACAAAGTTAAATTGGTTTTGGTTTTGGTTTGAAGATGGTAAGTTAAGTGGATGTTGATATGGAAAGAATAAGAATGATGTTGGTTTTAGGGTTTTGAAGTGGTATGTGTTTAAATGTATTGTTAATGTGATTATTGTGATGAAAATGTAAAATAAGTGTTAAAGACATTGATTATATCCATTTGAATAAGGTTATGTTGTGTATAATGTGTTTTAATTCAATCAAAAGAGAATTGGCCATGTTTAGGGTTTTTGTTCATGAGAGACACGGCCAATCTAAGGATGAGACACGGCCAAAACTAAAGATTTTTGAGAGACACGGCCACTGGCTTGGCCGTGTCCCTTGCTAGTGTTTGCCACTGCCTGGTGTTGGTTGAGAGACACGGCCGTGTTCCCTTGCCCGTGTCTGCCTCGGTTGATTTGGTGTTGAGAGACACGGCCACAAGCTTGGCCGTGTCCCTTGAGTGTGTTGGCTACTGTGATGGTTCTTTGCTCTTTTTGTATTGATGAGATTGAACATACATTTGATGATGCATATGATACTATATGAACAAGGTTATGTTTTATGCATTGTGAATCTTGTAAATGATAATGTGTATATAAATAATGTACTTTGTAATGTTACATCAAAGATGCTATATGTAAAATGTGAAGGAGATGATGAAGTAATTGATTATGTATAGCTTGATGGGAGTAGTTCTTGAGGTAAGTACAAACTTACCTAGATGCATTCTTTTATATGATTTTGAGACTTAAAACAATGTTAATTAATTTATTATATTATTAATATAATGTGACAAGTATTATGACTTGTATAGTGTGAAAGAGACGAGGATCATTCAAAAAGGTATGTACAATGCAATTTATTATGATAAATACTTTTATGATGAATTACCTGAATGTAAATTGAGACATAAAGAGATGTGAAACTAATGTTCTGAGTTATAATGATATGTTTGTTTAGTTAATGTAATTGAGGTTGTATATTATATGATGATTCAAATGAGATATGAAGCCATTGTGATTGGCTATGATAACACAAATGTGATGTAAATCCATTGTGATTGGCTATGATGATTCAATTGAAAAACATAAGGCATGTTTGCCTAATTGATGATGAAAATTGAGAATGAAATTGATAAATGAATTGTGTAGCTAATGTGTTATTCCATTTTCAGAATTTGTTGTTGGTGGCATGCCTAATATTAGTAACAATCTCTTGAAGTTAGGTTGGGCTTGATCCTTGAAGCCAAGTTGGGTAGAAGTTTAACATGTTTTACTCCCCTTGAAGCTTGGTTGGGTCTAGTCCTTGAAGCCTAATTGAGATGTTACAACCCTTGAAGCTAGGTTGGGTTGGTTCTTGAAGCCAAGTTGGGTTGATACTTAGCATGCTTTGTTCCCCTTCAAGCTTGGTTGAACCTAAATCCTTGAAGCCTAGTTGGGTCTATGATAATGATAAATGTGATAACAAAACCAAAGCATTAACTCTGAAAATTGAATGGCATATTAGTGTCTTTTGGGCCCGAGTCTGTCTTTGTTGTTAACATGATATACAAATGTTGAGATAATGAGTAATGAGATTTATGGTTGACTTTGTTGGAAATGTTATTCATGATTGGTGAATTGTGAATAAAACAATGTTATGAAGTATGTTGTGTAATGTGTATATTGATATATTAATTTTGAATATTAATGATGGATTGTGGTTGGTGATAATGATATGTATATAATATGTGAAATTAGTCGAGATATATGAAAGGTGCAATTCAAAAGGAAAAACATGGTAAGAAACTAATGATACATGGAAGTGATATTTCATTTTATGTTAGAATTTCTATAATGTATGTTTATATGTTATATTTGTACTACTAAGCTCTCGGGCTTAGCGCGGATGTGTAATCGCGCAGGTGACTAGGTGGAAGATATGAAGTCTTTTGTTGCCACGAGAAGAGTAAGAGTTTATCGAGACCAACTAGAGGGTGATGCATACATGTATAATTTTTAATTATGATGTATTTCTGACAAGAGTATATTTATATGTATAAATGAAGTTTTGATAAAGATAAGATCATTGAAAGTATAATGATTTTGCAAATATTCTTTAAATTTATGTATTGTGGTTTGAACTCTGTTAAAGGTTTTAAAAATGTAACGAAAAGTGACATTCCTTATACTTTATATACTTACTGTATGTATACTAGGTGTATGTATAGTACTTATATGGAGTATCGGGGTGTTACAGTTGTAGGCATGGGCATATGAGCAAAATCTTGTGAGGGTGCCTTGTATTTCCCGAGAGAGAGTCAGATATTCGAGATTAAATTTTTGGTTGTCAGATCGTGTAGAAGTTCCCGGCTCTCACCATGTGCATACCCAACGCTTTGTCTTAAGCTGCTTAACTTGGGGCTACGTAAAATAGCATTAGTATACTTTAAAAATTTATATAAAAGTTCAATTACCTTATGTCTTTTTGTAGGTCAATTTGTCCTAGTGGAACACAAAAAAGCAGACGAACTAGACTTCCTCCATGAATGACATACTGTCTTTTCAACATACCCGCCGAGTCATTGTCGACCCTATGTCTAGTGGCTGGTTTCTCGAAGAGAGAGTATATGAGTGGTTTCTTGGTCTCGAGCAGTGGAGGATCCCTATGCATTGCCCAAAATATACTTTAAATATCACATCAATGTCGGAGAATGCATGGTGGTTGGCTCGGCACGATTATGATGTTGAAACATTTCTCTATCCACCGGGTGCATCTTATACCTAGTTTATTCAAATAGGGCTCTTTAACTTTGATGTATCCCCTGTTGGCATACGGGAGATTCTCGAGGAAAATGAAGATAGAGATGAAGAGGAGTATCATGGAGAGGAAGGAGTGTTTGTCTCACATCTCGTGGCTAGCACTTCTCAGGTAAACTTTTACCATTTTTCCATTGCAATCGCTTCTTTCTTAACTTATTTTGACTTTTTTAATGATTGTTGCAGGCTGCTAGCTCATTTAATCATGAGGCTGGACCTTCTTTTACCGCTCCTCCATTGTCTCAATCTAATCAACCGGAGATGCCATCTCATCCACAGGGCATTGATATGAATTACCTGGTAGGTTTTCTTATTCTATAATAATTTATGCTATATGTATGCATGATTATGAATGCTCTTACTCTTTTCCTTTTTGGCTCACAGTGGATGCTTGAAGAACAAAATAAGAAACATCAAGAAGAGTTGGCTACTAGTCGTCAACAGGTTTCCCATTTTGAAAAATTGTAACCATCAGTCAGAGCAAAATTTTTGAGACTTTCAGTTTCAAGGGATGAGAGATCCTAGTGCTTCTTCATCTAGAGGGCCCCAAGCTGATGACCATGAGATCCTTTTGTCTGCCTCGGATGAGGACTGTTATAGATTTGAATTCCAAGGTAATAGAGATTCAGGTGCTCCTACTTCGGGCGGACTCGGGACTGGTGAATTGCCTCCTCCTCCAACATGCGGTGATTTTTTCAGAGCTTTATTTGATGATCTACCACCTTCTTCTTAGTGATGTATGAATATTGTATCAATTGAGAAAATATTGTATAATAAGTATAAAAATAATAATTATAATATATAATTTTTCTCTTTACTGGAACTTTTCTTTTTTTTTATTATTATTTTTTCTTTTTTTCTTTTTTTTATATCATCATTGTTACTACGATACAATTATTAAACTTTCCTCTCCATATTTAATACTTACACAGTATCACTACAAAACCAAATGCAACACGAAAATTCAAGAATTTTCGTCGCTAATTCCCTTTCCTCATGCATCTCGGTCTCGCACTTTTCCTTATCAATTTTGGAATAGCACAATCCTCGTATATAAATCACTTTTCACGCCATAATTTCATACAGAAGCCAGGATATTTTCTACTTCAACGTAAGAACTCCTTTTAATAATTCTAATTTTCCTTCAGTCTTCCACAATGACCGAACTCCATTTGAAGAAAATAAAAGTTCTATTTTAAAAATATGAATGTCATTCATTGGAAACAAATATCTTGGTCAAAAATTGATACTTTGAAGTGTTTTCAAAATGTTAAATTGGACCATTCTTTTTTCCATGCCATGGCTTCTTTTTGGAATGTGGATTCTAGGACATTTAAAATTAATGGCTTTGAAATATGTCCCTTGATTGAAGAATTTGAGGCCATCCTTGGATATCCATGCAATCAACAAATGGCGTTACCTATATTGATTTTCAGGACTCCACAAAAGATGCAAATGTTATTTCAACTTTCAAAGCCCGAAGTTCTACAGTTGATGAGAGGTGAGAAAATTCTGCTTGGTCCCTTAATTGACTTTTGCCTGTCTCATTTGGCTCCTACTAAGGCATGGGGACTTATGCTTTGTCTATGCTTGCTTGGCCAATTCTTGCTTGTTTCTTTTGATGGAGATATTGATCCATGAGTATTGGATATCATGGACCAAATGGAAGAAGGCTTGTCGCCAATACCCGTGATCTTAGCTGAGACTTTAGTTGGATTAGACCAACTTAAATCGGGATTATCAAAGTAACTGATTGGGAGTCCATTGTTGCTTCAAGTAATTACCTAAACTGCCTTTCGGGTTTTCAATTTAGGTTTTTTCTTCTTTCTCTTTTTTTTATTTCTCTAATTTTTGCGTTGTCCGCCCTTTTGGATTTTTGGATCTAGCGAGTTGTCCTAATTTTTGCCTAAGCCGCCCTTGGGGGTTTTCAACTTAGCGGACCTCTTTTTTACTATTATTTTTTTATTGCTCTAATTTTTTCCTAGTCCGCCCATGCGGATTTTCAAAACTAGCAAGCTATCCTAATTTTTGCCTAAGTCGCCCTTAGTGGACCTTTTTTTTTAATTATATTTTTTCTTACAAATTTAGCTTCAGGAGCGTCTCTACTTGCTCGATACTCCATCTATGAATTTTGCCAGATATCTTCCATGACATCATTCTCCTAGGAAACTGCTCCATCCTACTTCTTCATATGCTGACTGGGTTGACTGGATCCACACACGCGCTGAAGTCAACATCCGTTGGTTGGTACCTTGGTGGAAGATTTCTCGTATCACCATGCGGACATACCTGATGTATGTTCCCTTTGCTGCTCTTCATCGAGGTACTTGCTATGACCCTCGTCGGCTTAACCGTCAGTATGGAGCTAAGCCTCGAGGTTCTAAATTCACTCCTAATTTAGATATGCCTTGTCTAACTGAAGCCTACTTGGATCGGCTGAAGCAAAGCTGGCCTACACGTTATACTTATCGTCTGCCATAGATTTTACATTTGTCAATTTCTTTAGGAAGCGTATTGTTAGGATGCAAAAATAATAAAAGAAATAATAAGAGATGATTCTTTTCCTTTTATAATTTGTCATCACCTTTTGCTATTGTGTTTATTCCTTTCATCCATATCTGGTCAAATACTTATAACATTGCACATAGAATAATTTTAATATTAATTCTGTTTTATTAAATTGGGGAACAACCAAACATAAAGCCAGCATACACAAGATCACTCCTGTTGTCAACTAGCCCTTTCGGGTTTTCTGATTGATGATTTTCTCTCATTTATTCCTAATTGTTGCCTAGCTTGCCCTTTTATGTTTTCAGAACTAGCGGACTACTCTAACTTTTTCCTAGGCCGCCCTTTTTGGGTTTTCAACCTAGCGAGCTCTTTTCTTTTCTTTTTCTCTTTTTTTTTATACATAAAACCTCTTCAACCTATCAATGTTCACTGGTTCACTAAACTCATTTCCATCAATGTCTGATAACTTCACTGCACCCTTATTCATGACTTGTTTCACAACATATTGCCCTTCCCAGCTAGGCTTATACTTCCCTCTTGGACCAGATACATTAGGCTTACATTGTTTCAACATAAAATCCCCGACTCTAAGTTTTCTGATCTTAACCCTTCTATTATAGGCCCGAGCTATCTTCCTTTGACACAGTTGATGATGATACAATGCTTTTAACCTTCTCTCCTCTAGTAAAGCTAAATGTGTGTATCTATTCACTACCCATTCCATTTTAGGCAGTTCAGCTTCCAAGACCTCTCTCAATGATTTGATCTCAATTTCAATTGGCAACACTGCTTCCATCCTGTAAACCAAAGAGAACGGTGTCATTCCAGTCGATGTGCGCACACTTGTTCTCTATCCCCACAAAGCAAAAGGAAGCATCTCTGATTAATCCCTGTATGTCTTGGTCATCATGGATAGAATTTGCTTAATTATTTTGTTTGTTGCTTCTACCGCACCATTAGCCTTTGGTCTATAAGGAGAGGATCGGTGATGATGGATTTGGTACTTCTAGAATAAGTCCTTTACCGCTCCTTGAAACTGTACCCCATTATCTGATATCACACTGTGCGGGACCCCATACTTGCAGATGATGTTCTTTTCGATGTATCTAGCCATCTGACTTGCCCCCAGTTTGTTGAAGGATTCGGCTTCGACCCATTTTGAAAAATAATCTACCGCTACTATAATGAAACGGTGACCATTTGAGGCTGTCGGATGTATCTCTCCTATAATGTCGATACCCCAAGTGGCAAAGGGCCAGGGTGAAGACATAGAATGCAATTCTATAGGAGGCCTGTGATTCAAGTTACCATACATCTGACATTGTTGGCACTTCTTTATGAACTCTATACAATCTCTCTCCATGGTCAACCAGTAATAACCTTGTCGAATTATCTTCTTAACTAGGGCCAAACCACTCATGTGTGGACCGCAACTTCCCGCATGTATTTCTGACATGATATGCTCCACTTTAGGCTTCTTCAAGCATCTCAAATGCATTCAATCAGGCCATCTTAGATATAACTCTCCATGAAAGGTGATGTATTGCAAGGATCATTGCCTTATGGCTCTTCTTTCTTTCTTTGTTGCCCCCGACTGGTATTCCCTTTCCTCCAAAAATCGTCTTATAGTATCATACCATGCATCATGATCTGTATCAGTGTAACACCCCTATACCCCATGTAACACCCCCACTTTCAGTACACACACCCTACAACACCACAATGTAGCATATGTGCACCGAACATAGGAGTGCTACGGCTTTTCATCAACATTCAAAACATTTTTTTATATAATACCATCATCTTTCTCAATATACATTATAGATATATAAATACATTTAAGTAGTACACAGCGGAAGTTATAAAATATTTACACATATGAAAACATTTGAGTACATATTTATCATTACATATATATTTACAATATAAACAAAATCTTTACAAATATAAAAGAGTTATACATGATTGGCAAATCTCCTCTGATCTTTAAGTTCCCAAAATCAACTCTTCAATGTCTACTCTCACTCGGTCTAGAAGAGCTCTCGGGTTCAACTCTATTACCTGCGCGATTAAACACTATCGCGCTAAGCCAAGGGCTTAGTAAGACAATTCATGCTAATGATATGCTTTAATGCAATGCAATGTTTCATATATGTATTAACAAATCAACATCAATGATACACACTCAATCAATAAAGATCATAATCAACAAACAATATTCTGTGAATAGTTTGTTTCATCATTTAAGTAATGTTAACATTTCCTTACATTAGAACATCATTTATGATATACATAAAACCTAGACACCTATGGGCCCATCAAGTACTTAATACGATATTCAGAATTCAGAGTTACTGCTTTGGTTCATAAACACAATTATCCAGCCCGTAGGCAACATATACATATATATCTCTATCCATGGATAGCGTAACAGACCCAGTCTCTTGGATCATCAACTCATCTAACTCGAGGAGATCCTCAACCCGGCAAGACTGTTACAAATCAAATATCTCATAATATCAATTATCATTATGTAACAGACCCAGTCTCTTGGACCTCAATTCAATTCAATTTGAAGAGATCCTCAACCCGGCAAGACTGTTACCTTTCATTAAATAGGCATGCCTTCAAAAACCAGAACTCTGAAATTGAATATCATATTAAGCATACACTTATTTCATTATTCTCTTTATCAAACTCTTTCTCAATCTTTCTCATCAATTAGGCAAACATGCCATATATCATTCAATTATATCATCATAGCCAATCACAATGGCTTTACATCACATTTCATATTCATATTTTGCATATAGCATCACAACATACATTATTCATAACACACATTATCATTTACAAGATTCACATTACATATAACATACCATTGTTCAATCTCAACAATGCAATTAGGGCAAAGAACAATCTACATCATTCATAGCTTTGGAATCTTTCACATATGTTTGATTAGGTCATTCTTGTTTTTGAAGTATGTTTAAAGTGTTTATGTTTAGGTTTAGGAGCAATACAACCTTTGAAGAATCAAAACAATGCAAAAAGAACCAAAAGTAAAAACATTAACTCATACATTTGAGGGACACGGGCAGCACATTTGAGGGACACGGCCAAGCTTGTGGCCGTGTCTCTCAACCATAAAATCCAGTAGCCAACACGGGCAGATGACACGGCCGTGTCTCTCAATCCAACTTAGGCAGTAGCAAACACATTCAAGGGACACGGCCAAGCCAGTGGCCGTGTCACCCCAAAACCTATCCAACACGGCCAAAATCCCTCCACCTTGGCCGTGTCACCCAAATTTCTCAAGTCTTGGCCGTGTCTCTCATTGATTCTGGCCGTGTCACTCAAGAACACAACCCTAATCAAAACCAACACTCTTCCAAATGCATTTTCACACCCTTTGCACAACAATAACTTCATTCAATTGATTTTAATCAATGTTATTAACACATATCTTACATATTCATCACATTAACCACTTAAACAACACATAAACATTACATTAAAACATTCACCAATACCAAACCCTAAAGCCAACCTCCCACTTGATCTTTCACAATCAACCTTCACATATCTAACCATATTCACAACCAAATTAATACCAATTCAATCTTTTAACTTTAAATCAATTCCAACACTTACAAACACATATCAAACACACCAAATCATCACATCAACAAATCACAATTCAATTTAGACATAACCTCAAAATTACCAAAGGAATTCAAGAGATTTCTTACCTAAGATGAAGAAATTCCACAATTCTCTTGTCAAATCCTTTGATTGCTTCTCCAATTTGCTTCTAGCACCATGAATACCTCTCTTGCTCTCTCTTCTCTTCAATGGCCGGCCTCTTCAAGAAAGAAAGAAGAAAAATGCACAAGTCAAACACCTTTTCTTCTTTTAATCTCCACCATGCATTCCACTTCAAGCAATTACTCAAATACCCCTCATCATATAACTTAGCTTTTGTCTCTTATAAGCCCAATTAAGTAATTGCACATTCCACATAAAATATCCTCTTGCATTGACCAACCCTTTTGACCAATGTATATGTTATATATATCATCATATACACAACATATACCACTCTCTCTAAACCCTAAATCCTTTCTCAAAACACATATACACAAACATCTTTCCTCATTTCTTTTTCTTGCAATATAAAACAACAACAATAACAACAACATAACCAAGACTTCTAGGGCATACATGAGGATATTACACCCCATATACGCACACTACATACAACCATACATGTAATATACGTATACCAGATACAAAAATGTTACGGTTAATTTTAAACCAAACCAATCTTTCAATTTAGCAATATAAGAAACTTAAAACATTTAAGTTGTATTATAAAACATAATAGGTAAAACATTTATTTATTATGCAGCGGAAAATATAGCGATATATACATATATATACATACATATCAATATGTACAAAATATAAAGTTTATACATGTTTGGCAGTTCGTCTCTGATCTTGAAGTCCAAAAATCAACACTTCACATGCCTAGACTCGACTCGGTCTAGCTGAACTCTCCGGTTCAACCGGATCTACCCTGTCACCTGCGCAATGAATCACAATCGTGCTAAGCCAACGACTTAGTGGTACAAACCATGATAACAATATGCTTTAATGTAATGCCAATGTCATACTTTCAAGAATTAGAAACAAAACATAAGAACATCATATTTCATAACATTACATTTCATTATATTATTCAATTGTTTCATCATTCATAATTCACATTTAAGCAAAGACAAGCATGGGCCCAACAGAAACTAATATGTCATTCAAATTCCAGAGTTACTGTTTTTGTTCAATAATCACATTTATCAAGCCCATAGGCGAATCATTATCACAATGAGAAACATCTCATATGTAACATCCTAACTAAGCTTCAAGGACTAGGCCCAACCAAGCTTCAAGGGGAGCTAAGCATCAACCCAACTTGGCTTTAAGGACCAAGCCCAACCCAGCTTCAAGGGATTGTTACTTTTAGGCATGCCACCAACAACAAAACTCTGAAAATTGAATAACATACTAGGTACACAATTCTTTCATTATTTCGTTGTCAATTCCATTCTCATTTTCTCATAATCATCTAGGCAACCATGCCCCAATTATTTCATTTGCATCATTATAGCCAACAACAATGGATTCACATCTCATCATTAGGGTATACATAACCAATTGCATTGTACATACATTTTGAATGATCATTATATCTTTCACATTATGCAATTCATAGCATTAATCAATTGTATCAACAATATAATAGATTACTTAACACATTTACAACCAAATGTGTTAAGTTCCAAAGTCATATAAATGTATGCAATCATATAGGGTTTGTACTTACCTCAAGAGTAACTCACACCAATCTAACCACTTCCTATTTCCAAGAATCCTTCAACACTTGGATTAGGGCAACTCAAACTCTTCAAAACCTTATCCAAAGGTGATGATACACACTCACTTAGAAATACACATGAGATAATATGGATAAGAACCAACTAGGGAAAACTCTACACGTGACACCCTCAACAACATGGGCGTGTCCCTGACCGTGCCCTAAACCCACAACACAGAAGCTTTGACACGCTCAGTGACATTGGCGTGTCACTGGCCGTGTCAATCCTCCCTCAACACAGGGGCTATGACATGCTCAGTGACATGGGCGTGTCACTGGTCGTGTCAATCCACCAACATCACAGTAGTTATGACATGCTCAGTGACATGGGTGTGTCAGTGGTCGTATCAATACTACTACAACACAAAAGCTGTGACACGCTCAGTGACATGGGCGTATCACTGGTCGTGTCACCCATCCAGAAAATAGAACCATTGACATGCCCAAAGACTTGGCCGTGTTCATGAGCGTGTCAGGCCAAGAATCCTAATTCCTGTAACAACAACACCACATCCAACAAATCTCTTTCTTTTACAATCTTCCACTCCAAACAAACTTAACCAAAAACATCAATAAACCATACTAAACTTGCCTAACATCAAAACAACTCTATTTCATGCATCAAACACCAATCACAATCATCATCACAACTCAACACATACACAATACATGACACTTGCTTTTCATCACCAAACTTAACCTTTCCTTCAAACCAACCCCAAAATCAAATTCAATAAGACCAAACACTCTCAAACACACCACAATCAAACATACACATATCATCAACAACCATACACCAAGCTCAAAACACAAACTCAAAGAAAACCAAGGAAACAAGTTGGAAACTTATCAAAAATGATGAAAATTTTTAGAATTCCAACTTGATCACTTGAAACACCCTTCAATCTTGCGTTTGGAAGAACAAAATCTCTCTTTCCCTCTTATTAATAGTGGTGGTCGGCTAACCCAAAAGAAGAAAGAAGAAGATGAAGAAAGAAGAGCAAAGTCAACCTTTAATAACCACTCAAGCTCTCTTTAAATCTCAACCAAGCAATTTTAATAATAAAATATAATCATAAATATCATCATCCACTTACTTTAATTTCCATTTATCAAATATTCCATAAATCTCATTTGACCAACTAAATAATTGACTTGTATATGTTATATATATCTCAATATATATAATTTATACACTTCTCTTTTCTCTTAATCCTCTACACACACTTAAAATTATTTAATCCAATTTCAACAATAATCTTTCCAAAAATTTTAGGGTATAGTTTGGGATATTACAATTCTCCCCCTCTAAAAATAAATTTTGTCCTCGAAATTACTTGATCTTAAATCTGAAACAATTGAGGATACTGGTCTCGCATCACTTGCTCACTCTCCCAAGTTGCCTCTTCCTTTGCATGATTCTTCCAAAGAACCTTCACAAGTGGTACTTTCTTATTTCTCAACTCTTTCACTTCATGTGCCAAAATAGCCACCGGTTCTTCTTCATAAGTCAGATCTGGACTCACCTCAATAGATTCAACTGACAGAATGTGAGATGGGTCCGATCTATACCTCCACAGCATAGAAATATAGAAGACATTATGGATTTTATCCAATTCAGGCAGCAAAGCAAGTCGATAAGCAACTGGTCCAACTCTCTCCAATACCTTATAGGTTCCAATAAAATGAGGACTCATCTTTCCTTTACGGCCAAATCTCAAAATTCTCTTCCAAGGAGACACTTTTAGAAAAACTTTATCTCCAACATTAAACTCTATGTCTCTCCTCTTCAAATCTGAATAGGCTTTCTGCCGATCTGAAGCTGCTTTTAATAGATCCCAAATTATCTTCACTTTTTCTTCCATTTTCTTAATCAAATCGGGACCAACCGCCTTCTCCAACTTCATTCCAACATAGAGGCATCCTACATCTTCTACCATACAATGCCTCAAATGGTGCCATTTTAATACTAGATTGATGAGTGTTGTTATATGAAAATTCCATCAATGGCAAAAATCTATCCCAACTCCTAGAGAAATCAATGACACAGCTTCTCAACATATCCTCTAAAATTATATCACTCTCTGACTGCCCATCTGTCTGAGGATGGAAATTAGTGCTAAAGTGCAATTGAGAACCCAAAGCAGCATGTAAACTCTTTCAAAACCTTGAAGTAAATTGGGGATCTCGATCAGACACCAAAGAAATTGGGACTCCATGCAACCTCACTATCTCACTGATATACAGCTCAGCCAACTTCTTTTGAGAATAGTCCATTCTTAGCTGGAAGAAAATGAGCTGTCTTTGTCAACTGATCAACAATCACCCAAATTGCATCATGCTTCTTCTGAGTCATCGGCAAACCAGTCACAAAATCCATTGTTACTCGCTCCCATTTCCATTCAGGTACTGATAAAAGTTGGAGCAACCCTATTGGAACTTGATGCTCGGCCTTCACTCTCTGACAAGTGAGACACTTGGATACAAACTCCGCTATGTCCCTCTTCATACCTGACCACCAATAATGTTGTTTCAAATCATGATACATCTTGGTACTCCCAGGGTGCATAGCAAAAATCGACTGATGTGCTTCTTCCAAAATTATCTTTCTCAATCTGGCATCATCAGGAACACACAATCTATCTTTAAACCATAAACTACCATCACCTCTCATATGGAAATCTTGATTCTCACCTTTTTGGCAACCCGAAACAATCTTCTGAATTTTCTCATAAGCCGACTGAGCCTCTTTAATCTGACCCAACGACACGGCCTCAATTGCAAATGAGCTAACAAAGCACCATTATCACATGATTCAACACTAACATGCAACACTCTCAACTCAACAAGCAATGAGAGCGAATAAGCAGTCAAACCAGCCAAAGACTGCCGACTGAAGGCATCTACTACAACATTTGCCTTACCAGGATGATAATCAATCAAACAGTCATAGTCTTTAATCAACTCTGACCACCGTCTCTGCCGAAGATTTAGCTCTCTCTGAACACCCAAGTATTTCAAACTCTTGTGATCTGTATAGATGAAACACTTCTTCCCATAAAGATAATGTTGCCAAATCTTCAAAGCAAACACTATAGCTGCCAATTCCAAATCATGCGTCGGATAATTAAGCTCATGCGGCTTCAACTGCCGAGAAGCATAAGCTATGACTCTACCCTCTTGCATCAAAAGACAACCTAAACCACTATGTGAAGCATCACTGTAAATCACAAATGGTTTATCTTCCACAGGCAAGGTAAGAAAAGGAGCTCGAGTCAACATCTCCTTCAACTGCTCAAAGCTAGCTTGACACTGATCTGTCCACACAAATCTAACTCCCTTTCGAAGTAATCTGGTGAGTGGAGTAGCTATCAAAGAAAAACCTTTCACAAACCGTAGATAATAGCCTGCCAAACCCAGAAAACTTCTAACTTCAGTCACAGTCTTCGATGGACTCCAATTCAAAATAGCCTCAACTTTACTCGGATCAACTCTTATACCATCCGCTGAAACCATATGACCGAGAAAAGTCACTTGATCAAGCCAAAACTCACACTTAGACAACTTAGCATACAATTGCTTCTCTCTCAAAGTCTGCAATACTATCCGCAAGTGCTTATCATGATCCTCCTTATTATGTGAATACACCAAAATATCATCAATATAGACCACCACAAATTGATCTAGATAGGGTCTAAACACCCTATTCATCAAATCCATAAAAGTTGCTGGTGCATTCGTCAACCCAAAAGGCATCACCAAAAACTCATAATGCCCATACCTTGTGCGGAAAACTGTCTTAGATATATCTTCAGCTCTGACTCTCAACTGATGGTACCCTGATCTCAGATCGATCTTAGAAAACACTGCTGCTCCCTTCAACTGATCGAAGAGATCATCTATCCTAGGCAAAGGATACTTATTCTTGATAGTCACTTTATTCAACTGCCTATAATCAATGCACAGTCTTAAGGTACCATCCTTCTTCTTTACAAACAAAATAGGTGCTCCCTACGAAGACACAGTAGGGCGAACAAACACTTTATCCAACAACTTCTGCAACTGTACCTTCAACTCTCTCAACTCAGCAGGTGCCATTCGATAAGGAGTAATAGACATAGGAGTGGTACCAGGTAATAAATCGATACCAAACTCAAACTCTCTATCAGGGGGTATCCCTGGCAACTCCTCAGGAAACACATCTAGGAATTCAGCAACTGTGGGTATACTATCAAGCTGAGAACCCACTACCCTGGTATCTATAACATGAGCAAGATAAGCCTCACATCCTTTTCGAATCAACTTCCTAGCTACAACAGCTAAAACAAATAAGGATGCAATATGTCTCAACACTTCTACCATCACCAGTTCTCAAGGTAACACACTTCTTTTGACAGTCTACCATAGCTCCATGCTTAGACAACCAATCCATGCCTAAGATCCAATCATACTCCTTAAAAGGCATTTCAATCAAATCACCCAAGAACTCCTCATCTTTCACCACAACTGAACTATCTCGGTGCACCTTGCTAACTACCACACTATGCCTTAAAGGATTTGTCACCAACATATCAAATCCTAGGGACTCTGAATGCAATTCAGTCACGGGCAAAATAGATGCACTTAAGTATGAATGAGTAGATCCTGGATCAATTAGAGCAAGAACTAAAATGCAAATTAAAGAAAATGTACCCGCAATGACTGTTGAAGCATCCGGCTGCCTCTGCATCACATACACTCACTGAGATGACCCAGCCTCATCTAGCATACTGTCTTCGGATGTACAGCCTCCTCTCTGAATGATCCAAGGTCGACCACCTCTACTGAAACCTCTGCCCCCTCGACCTCCTCTAACACTGGGTCGAGAAGCTGCAGTATCAGTCTGTCTATCTTCCAGTAGCTCAGGGAAATCTTTGATGAAATGAGCTGGTGACCCACATCTAAAACATACTTCTAATCCACCCGTCTTCCAACAAGCACCCCTATGTACCCTACCATAATGGACACATGTAGGTAGAATAGATCTCTGAACCACTGGAGTCGGAGCACTAGCTACAGAAACTGTAGGTCTTGGTCTCTGCCTCTGATAATGAACTGACCTACCAGACTACCTTTGGCTCCTACAGATCCTCAGAACAAAACTTCCTCTGCCTCTCTTCATAAATGAAGACCCTGCCTCAAACTGGGGTCTCCTAACTCTAGTCCATCCTCAGTAGCAGCTGCTGCAATACTTTGTGCTCTCTCAACACTTATGGCTACTACAACCAACTGAGAAAAATCTTGGTATCGAGAACCAGCAACAATACAGATAATAGAGGGCCTCAATCCCTCCTCAAATCTCCTGCACCGTTTAATCTCATCTGAAATAATCCCATCATCATAATGACTCATCCGGATGAACTCTATCTCATACTTTGTCACTGTCCGGTTATCTTGTCTCAGACTCAAAAACTCCATCTTCCGAGGGAATAGAAGGATGCTAAGAAGATGGAGTTTTCCCCATAAGACAAACACAGTATGCCAGAAGATGGATCTATCCTGCAGAAAATCACCATAAGACAAGGTCAGTGGATCATCCATGGCATGTGGAACCGTCTTCCACCAATCATAAGCATCTTTCTGCAAAAGTGATCTATCATAATCAAATTTCTCTTCAGAAGTAGCCTGCAGCTGAATGAATTCCCTCTGAACTCTATCAAGCCACTGCTCAGCTACTGCCGGATCTGTGGTACCAAAGAAATCCTCAACCCCAAACTTCCTCAATTTATCATAATACCTCACTAGCACTTGTGGCTTTGGTAGCGATGGCGACGGCTGCACTGGAGCTTGCCTCAACAATTCTACCACATACCGTAACCAAACCGGCAAAATCTCATCAGCAGCTGGTCTCTCTGGCACAGGAGCAGGTGCCTCTCCAGCTCTCTCAACCCTAGCTCCATCTCTACCCTCCTCAAGAGCTACACTCTAAGCACTACCTTCTATGGACTGACGTGACTGAGACGCCATCACTACATATGTCTGCAAACACAGCAGAATATGCCTCATCAAAGATCAGAAACTGCTAGTGCCAAAGCATGTATCTTATTCAAAAATCATATTTTAAAATCAAAATTTTCTTTTTCTTACAATTCACCTAGGTTGAGAATCTCAAACCTAGGCTTTGATACCAAAACAGTTGTAACACCCCTATACCCCATATACGCACACTACATACAACCATATCTGTAATATATGTATACCTGATACATGAATGTTACGGTCTATTTTAAACCAAACCAATCTTTCAATTTAACAATATAAGAAACTTAAAACATTTAAGTTGTATTATAAAACATAATAGGTAAAACATTTATTTATTATGCAGTGGAAAATATATAGGTATATACATATATATACATACATATCAATATGTACAAAATATAAAGTTTATACATGTTTGGCAGTCCGTATCTGATCTTGAAGTCCAAAAATCAACACTTCACAAGCCTAAACTCGACTCGGTCTAGCTAAACTCTCCGGTTCAACCGGATCTACCCTGTCACCTGCGTGATGAACCACAATCGTGCTAAGCCAATGACTTAGTGGTACAAACCATGATAACAATATGCTTTAATGTAATGCCAATGTCATACTTTCAAGAATTAGAAACAATACATAAGAACATCATATTTCATAACATTACATTTCATTATATTATTCAATTGTTTCATCATTCATGATTCACATTTAAGCAAAGACAAGCATGGGCCCAACAGAAACTAATATGTCATTAAAATTCCAGAGTTACTATTTTGGTTCAATAATCACATTTATCAAGCCCGTAGGCGAATCATTATCCCAATGAGAAATATCTCATATGTAACATCCCAACTAGGCTTCAAGGACTAGGCCCAACCAAGCTTCAAGGGGTGCTAAGCATCAACCCAACTTGGCTTCAAGGACCAAGCCCAACCCAGCTTCAAGGGATTGTTACTTTTAGGCATGCCACCAACAACCAAACTCTAAAAATTGAATAACATACTAGGCACACAATTCTTTCATTATTTCATTATCAATTCCATTCTCATTTTCTCATAATCATCTAGGCAACCATGCCCCAATTATTTCATTTGCATCATTATAGCCAACAACAATGGCTTCACATCTCATCATTAGGGTATACATAACCAATTGCATTGTACATACATTTTGAATGATCATTATATCTTTCACATTATGCAATTCATAGCATTAATCAATTGTATCAACAATATAATAGATTACTTAACACATTTACAACCAAATGTGTTAAGTTCCAAAGTCATATAAATGTATGCAATCATATAGGGTTTGTACTTACCCCAAGAGTAACTCACACCAACCTAACCACTTTCTCTTCCAAGAATCCTTCAACACTTGGATTAGGGCAACTCAAACTCTTCAAAACCTAATCCAAAGGTGATGATACACACTCACTTAGAAATACACATGAGCTAATATGGATGAGAACCAACTAGGGTAAACTCTACACGTGACACCCTCAACAACATGGGCATGTCCCTGACTGTGCCCCAAACCCACAACACAGAAGCTTTGACACGCTCAGTGACATTGGCGTGTCACTGGCCGTGTCAATCCTCCCTCAACACAGTGGCTATGACATGCTCAGTGACATGGGAGTGTGATAAATATAAATTTATATATTTTTATTTTCATTATATTTAATTGTTTTGAGTTATTTGAAGCTTAATTTATGCAAATAAAGTGTTTTTAAATAAAATAGATTTTATTTTAAGAGTGTTGTGAATAAATGTTTTAAAATAAAGAAATTTCAGCATTATAATAAATTTGACCGTTGCCTTGATTTTTAAAGGATATTTTAATTTGTAGGTCTCCAATTTGGGTGAACAATGACTCAACTAAAAGCTAATGAACAGACCTACAAGAAAAAAAATACTCCAGATGCTAATAATGAAGGAATGTGGACAAAAAAAGAGACTGAAAGTGGTGACAGCCATGCTGTCCATCTGATCTGCACCACCTTTAGTATTAAAATCATAAGATGAGTTGTGGATGTCCAAATTGGACATAAAAATATGATTTGGAAAGCTAATGGATAGACCTAAAATGAAAAAATTATTCCAGCGGCTGGGAATCAACTAATGTGCACGAAAATGAGACTGAAGGTGGTGCAAACATGCTGTCCATTACAGCAATGCAATAATGATGAAATTAGGTGGCATTTTAATTATTAAACCCCTTTGTACAGCCATGCATGGCTATAAATACCTTCATTTGTATGCCTTGGAAGATCCCATCTGAAATCATCTCCTCTCCCTTGTTGTTTTATTAATTTTCTTTGTATTTTGTTGTTGTAAGCCACAACATGAGTGGCTAAGTTTTAAATTCAGCTCAAAGACTTCAAGTTCATTTGCGTAATTTGTGAGGCCAGGTTATAATTTCTTTATTTTGATTAAATATCTATTGTTTCTTGATATTATTGTTTTTAATATGATAAATATTCAACTAAAAAGGCCTAATAGTTGATCGTTTATTATGATTAATTGCTAATCATTCTTCTTAATCCGTAATTGTTATGAAGAGTGATACTAGTAGCAATTAGGTTTTATTAATTATGATCCAAGTTTTTAATAAAAACATAAAGAAACAATAGGGTGAATTAAATGATTTATGCTTCATAAATTATTATTCAAGCTTAACTACTTCCTGTTGCAATGCAGTTATTAATTTGTTGAGGATTGCTTAATACCAATTCAATTAATAACTAGATTCAATAAAAGTGCTGGGCTTTAATTGATGAATATAGGGAAGTGGAAGATTTATTTTGCTTTTTAATAAATCTATGTTAAGTATTTAATCTAAAATAAAATCATATGTTTTGTCTGTGATCAAATTATTCAGTGAATTATGAACGTTCTTTGAGCTGATCTTTTTATTCATTGAATTTAAGTTATTTGTCATAATTGCATTTTAAACCCCCCCTTTATTTTCAGCAAAATCAAGTGACACAATTCAGTCTCTGTGGAATCAACCCTACTTATTACTATACACAAAATCATTAAAGTAGGTTAATTAATTTTTGGTGGTTTCGACACCCACCAAGATTTTGGCACTGTTGCCGGGGATTGATAGTCTATTTGATTTTATATTATTTACTTTTTTTTATGACATGATCTTCTCAATCTGTTGAAATTTTGTTTGATCCAGAAATAGAGAAAACAACAAAAAAATTGAGGAAAAAGGCCAAACAAGCTAAGAAGGAAAAAGTTAGAAAAAGTTCTGATTTTTGTGAATCAAATAAGGAAGATAACTCCTCAACAGAGTCAAATTCTGAACCAAAAATTGAGATCATGGCTGCTAGAACATTAAAAGAGCTAGCTACCCCTGACTTAAATCAGCAGCCTCTATGTATCCAGTTTCCCACTTTAGACGTTGCTTTTGAACTAAAATATGGACTAATCCATTTGTTGCCAAAGTTTCATGGTCTTGCAGGTGAGGATCCTTACAAACATCTCAAGGAGTTCCATGTTGTATGTTCTAGCATGAAACCTCAAGGCATTTCTAAAGAACAGATTAAGCTTCGAGCTTTCCCTTTTTCATTGGACAACACTGCAAAGGATTGGTTGTATTACCTACCCTCAGGTTCTATAAACTCATGGAATGAGATGAAAAGGTTATTTTTAGAAAAGTATTTTCCTGCTTCTCGTGCTGCAAACATAAGGAAGGAAATTTGTGGCATTAGGCAATATAGTGGAGAAAGTTCGTATGAATATTGGGAGCATTTCAAAAAATTATGTGCAAGCTGCCCGTACCATCAGATAAGTGATCAACTCCTCATTCAATATTTTTATGAAGGTTTACTTCCAATGGACAGAAGTATGGTAGATGTTGCGAGTGGAGGAGCTCTAGTTGACAAAACACTCGATGATGCAAGGCAATTGATTGCTAATATGGCAGCAAACTCACAGCAATTTGGAATGAGGATGGATCACACAACCAAGAAAGTTAATGAGGTAAGTACATCCAATCTTGAGAAGCAAATTTTCGATTTAACATCTCTGGTGAAACAGTTGGTTACAGGAAAGTCACAAGCAGTAATGATGTGTGGTATTTGTTCGATTTCGAGTCATACTACTGACATGTGCCCTACATTACAAGAAGAAGAACCAATTCAACAAGCTAATGTAGTTGGCAATTTTCCAAATCAACATCAGTGAAGATATGACCCATACTCCAATTCATTCAATCCAGGATGGAGAGATCATCCAAATTTTAGCTATGGAAATCAACCATTACAGAATCGGTATAATCCACATAAGCAGCAAGCCAATCATATTCCTAACCAAGGTATGTCACTCAAAGATATTGTTAAAGCTTTGGCTAATAACGCACAACAATTTCAACAAGAAACCAGAAACAGCATTCAAAACATTGAGATACAAATTGGTCAGCTAGCAACGTCAGTGAGCAAGTTAGAAGCAAGAGATTCAGGAAAGCTACCATCCCAAACTGTCATAAATCCTAGAGAGAATGCAAGTGCTATACTATTAAGGAGTGGCAAGGAAATTGACAGCCAAGCACAACAAGATGAAGTCAATAAGAAAAGCCAAAAAGAAAAAGAGATCAAAATATCCAAAGATAAGGTAATTTCTGAACCTAGCATGAATGATTGTACTGAACGTGTTGTTCCTCCATTTCCTAGCAGGTTGGCTAAGACAAAAAAAGAAGAAAGTGAAGCGGAGATTTTGGAGACATTTAGAAAGGTTGAAATCAATATACCACTGCTTGATGCTATTAAACAAATTCCAAGGTATGCTAAATTTCTTAAGGAATTATGCACTACAAAGCGCAATTTGAAAGGTAATGAGAAAATTAGTGTTGGAGAAAATGTGTCAGCAATGATTCAACGTAAGTTACCTCCCAAGTGCAAGGATCCAGGCTCATTCTCAATTCCATGTAAAATAGGAGATTCTAAATTTGAGCATGCCATGGCAGATTTAGGAGCATCTATTAATGTCATGTCTTATTCAATATTTCAAACTTTGAATTTGGGTATGTTACAGGAAACTAATGTGATTATTTAATTAGCTGATAGATCTAATGCATATCCCTTGGGCTTAATTGAGGATGTTCTAGTACAAGTTGGTAAACTAATTTTTCCAACAGATTTTTACATCTTAGATATGGGGGATAATACTTCTGCATCAAATTCAGCATTAATATTGTTAGGAAGACCTTTCCTAAAAACTGCAAAGACAAAAATTGATGTTGATGATGGTACCATGACTATGGAATTTGATGGAGAAATTGTCAAATTTAATATATTTGATGCTATGAGGTATCCAGACAATGATTAATTTGTTTTCTCTATTGATGTTATTGATGTACTTGTGCAGGATGTTTTCAAATTGAACAATAAAGATGATATAGAAGTGGTAATTTCTCAAGGAAACATGGAAATTGATGGTGCTTTACCACTAAGAGAAGAAATTATAGATACAATGATGGCATTACAGTCACTCCCACAAAATTCAAAAAGGTATGAAATTTTAAAAATAGACTTGCCTGTTTCTTATACAAAATTGTTTCCTTCTATTACACAGGCACCTGTTCTGGAACTCAAGCCTTTACCAGAACATTTGAAGTATGTCTATTTAGGGGATGGCGAATCACTTCCGGTGGTTGTTGCAAGTGATTTAACAAAGCTTCAAGAAGAGAAATTGATTCGAGTTCTTAGAATCTACAAGGAAGCGATTGGATGGACAATAGCTGATATTAAAGGTATAAGCCCTTCTGTTTGTATGCACAGGATTTTATTGGAAGATGATGAAAACCCAAGTAAGGAAGCTCAACGAAGGTTAAACCCACAAATGATGGAAGTGGTAAAAAAGGAGATTTTGAAGTTGCTTGATGCAGGAGTGATTTATCCAATTTCTGACAGTAAATGGGTAAGTCCAATCCAGGTAGTCCCTAAAAAATCAGGAGTAACAGTGGTGAAAAATCAAGACAATGAATTCATTCCGACAAGGATTCAAAATGGATGGAGAGTGTGTATAGATTATCAAAAAGTGAATTCAACAACAAGAAAGGATCAATTTCCTTTACCATTCATTGACCAAATGCTTGAGCGATTGGCAGGTAAGTCTTATTTTTGCTTTCTTGATGGATTTTCAGGGTATAATCAAATTGTCATTGCACCAGAGGATCAGGAAAAGACTACTTTCACTTGTCCTTTTGGAACTTTTGCTTTCAAAAGAATGCCATTTGGACTTTGTAATGCACCTGCTACATTTCAAAGATGCATGATGAGTATATTTTCAGAATTTATTGATAATTGCATTGAAGTATTCATGGATGATTTTTCGGTATATGGTGATTCATTTGAAACATGTCTTAATAATTTAACTTGTGTTCTCGAATGTTGCATTGAGAAAAATCTTGTGTTAAATTATGAGAAATGCCATTTTATGGTAAAACAAGGAATTGTTTTAGGACATGTAATTTCTAATAAGGGAATTGAGGTAGACAAAGCTAAAATTGGTTTAATTTTGAACTTACCATACCCCACAACTGTGAGGGAAGTGCGTTCTTTTCTTGGTCATGCAGTTTTTTACCGCAGGTTCATTAGGGATTTTTCAAAGATAGCTTTGCCATTATCCAAACTGTTACAAAAAGATGTTCCCTTTGAGTTTTGCCAAGAATGTAAAGATGCTTTTGATAAATTAAAATCTGCATTGACATCGCCTCCTATTATTCAACCACCAGAATGGACCTTGCCATTTGAGTTAATGTGTGATGCAAGTAATTATGTAGTAGGAACAATTTTGGGGCAACGTATTGGCAAGCAACTTCATGTGATCTATTATGCATCCAGGACACTAAACTCAGCTCAGCGCAATTATTCCACCACTGAAAAAGAATTTTTAGCTATTGTTTTTGCTTTAGAGAAGTTTCGATCATATTTACTTTATTCTAAAGTAATTGTATTTTCTGATCATGCAGCTTTGAAGTATCTATTAGCGAAAAAAGAAGCAAAAACAAGATTAATTCGGTGGATCCTTTTATTACAAGAGTTTGATCTTCAAATTAAGGATAAAAAAGGCTCTAAAAATGTAGTAGCAGACCATTTGAGCAGAATAATGACACAAGATAATCCAATTCCTTTGCAAGAATCTTTTCCTGATGAGCAGTTATTCAATTTACAAGGTATGGTCCCTTGGTATGCTGATTTAGTGAACTTTTTAGTAACTAAGACTTTACCATCTGATTTGGAAAAAAGTAAGAGGGATAAAATAAAAAGTCACGCTAAGTATTATGTGTGGGATGATCCATATTTATGGAAATTTTGTTCTAATCAACTTATTAGAAGATGCATTCCAGATAATGAAATTCAGTCTATCCTCACTTTTTGTCATACATATGCTTGTGGAGGTCATTTTGGACCTAAGAGAACTGCTAAAAAAAAATATTAGATTGTGGTTTTTATTGGCCTACTTTATTCAAAGATTCTTATTTATCTTGTAAACATTGTGAACAGTGTCAAAGAACAGGAAGCTTATCCCGTAGAAATGAAATGACTCAATCTCCAATACTTGTTTGTGAAATTTTCTAATGTCTGGGGAATTGACTTTATGGGACCATTTCCTTCATCTTTTGGTTTTTTTATATATTACTTGCTGTTGACTATGTCTCAAAATGGGTGGAGGCCAAAGCCACAAAAACTGATGATTCTAATGTTGTTATAAGTTTCATCAAATCTAATATTTTAAGCAGGTTTGGAATTCCAAGAGCTTTGATTAGTGACCAGGGCACTCATTTTTGTAATCGATCTATAGAAACTTTATTGAAGAAATATGGTATTTTTCATAAAGTAGCTACAGCTTATCACCCTCAAACAAGTGGTCAAGCGGAGGTGTCTAATAGAGAAATCAAGTCTATTTTAGAAAAGACTGTGAATCCCAATAGAAAAAATTGGGGCCTCAAACTTGATGATGCTTTGTGGGCTTATAGGACAGCCTATAAGACCCCTATTGGAATGTCCCCTTACAAGTTGCTTTTTGGTAAATTATGCCACCTTCCAGTTGAGTTAGAACACAGGGCATATTGGGCTGTTAGACATTGCAATTTGGATATGGATAAGGCTAAGGAGCAAAGAAAGCCACAATTGCAAGAGTTGGAAGAAATTCGGCTTGAAGCATATGAAAATTCTAGGATTTATAAAGATAAGACCAAGGCACTTCATGACAAATTTATTCTCAAGAAGAATTTTGTAGTTGGACAAAAAGTGTTGCTTTATAATTCTAGATTGAAATTGATGCCAGGTAAGTTGCGTTCTTGTTGGATTGGACCTTTTATTGTTACTAATGTATTTTCTTATGGTGCAGTTGAAATTAAAAGCTTAGTAACTAATAAGGTTTTCAAAGTTAATGGGCATAGACTCAAGCCATTTTACGAAGGATTCCAAGAGCATTCACTTGAAGAAATCAAATTGGTTGATCCAGTTTATCTGGATGAATAAAAAAATAAATAAATAAAGATGTCGAGCCAATGACATTAAACGAAGGCGCTACTTGGGAGGCAACCCATGACGGCTATCTAGCCACAAACAGATTTGTTTTCTTTCTCACTTTGTTTTACTTATTTTTAGTAATATTTTGTCTGCATTTGATTTTACATTAGGGACAATGTAAGTTTTAAGTGTGGGGGAGGATTTTTCACTTGGAAGTATTTTCACTTTAAAAAAAACAAAAAAAAATTATACAAAGTTTAAAAAAAAAAAACTTGATCTTTTATTAGCATGCTTTATTAAAAATAACAAATTATAATTAAAAGAATTAGTATCATTTTAATTTCTTATTAAATATTCTTTTATTTTTTCTTCAATAGTTCAATTAAATTGATGCTAATTACTTTGGATTTACAAATAAACAAGTAAGTTTTGAGCCCGAACACTTTATTATTATTTTTTTTTTGAGAGAGAGTTCACGTTTTTGGTAAAAAGTCCTATAACTTGCTCTTGTATCTTCTTGAGATTACCATAATTAGCTCCCTAATTAAAAAGTGATTAAGGCAAATTAGGTTTAACCATTTAGCTTTAAAAGCCTACCCTTTTACTAAACCCTTAGATAGCCATTTTGAGCCATTCAATATATACATTTTTTTTTCTTTCTTCCTATTGTACCTATGAGAATTTTATCTAGTTCTTCTTCTGAAAAAAGAAAAAGAAAAAGACAAAAAAAAATTTAAAATTTTGAGCTTTACTAGAGTAGCACAAGCATGAGTTGTTTTCAGCACAATTGTGCTGACTTCAAATCCCATTATTGCTTTCAATATTTCATGGCACAATTATGCCATCTCTTGTGCTTACTTTTGTACTCTTCTCTTTTGGTTGCACAAGTTGTTGCTTTACAGCACAATTATGCTTGTTCTTGTTTGCTTATTCTAAGCAAATCAATAAACATTTCTGCCTTTCAAAAAAAAATACCTCTATCATACCTACTACCCAAGCCCCATTACAACCAAAATAAAGACCTTTTGATTTTAATTAGTTGGCTATAGTAGTGGAGATTAGATCAAAAGAGCAAGCCTATGGTGATTTTTCTACTAAAAACAGTTGAACGCTGAGAGTATTTATCACCCTAATTAAACACATGAGAGTTTGGTGAGATGTGAGACTGTTAAATCTTTGTAATTAGCACATATGTTTAATTTTACAATTTTTGAAAAAAAATCTTATAAAATATTTTAAGAGAAATAAAAATATAAAAATTCTTTTAAATATAACTTGTTAATTTTAATAGAGCATGCCTTAAGAAGATTAAGAGAAATTTCAAACTATGCTTGAGGGCAAGCATAAAATAAGTGTGGGGGAATTTGATAAATACAAATTTATATATTTTTATTTTCATTATATTTAATTGTTTTGAGTTATTTGAAGCTTAATTTATGCAAATAAAGTGTTTTTAAATAAAATAGATTTTATTTTAAGAGTGTTGTGAATAAATGTTTTAAAATAAAGAAATTTCAGCATTATAATAAATTTGACCGTTGCCTTGATTTTTAAAGGATATTTTAATTTGTAGGTCTCCAATTTGGGTGAAAAATGACTCAACTAAAAGCTAATGAACAGACCTACAAGAAAAAAAAAATACTCCAGATGCTAATAATGAAGGAATGTGGACAAAAAAAGAGACTGAAAGTGGTGACAGCCATGCTGTCCATCTGATCTGCACCACCTTTAGTATTAAAATCATAAGATGAGTTGTGGATGTCCAAATTGGACATAAAAATATGATTTGGAAAGCTAATAGATAGACCTAAAAGGAAAAAATTATTCTAGAGGCTGGGAATCAACTAATGTGCACGAAAATGAGACTGAAGTTGGTGGCAAACATGCTGTCCATTACAGCAATGCAATAATGATGAAATTAGGTGGCATTTTAATTATTAAACCGCTTTGTACAGCCAAGCTTGGCTATAAATACCTTCATTTGTATGCCTTGGAGGATCCCATCTGAAATCATCTCCTCTCCCTTGTTGTTTTATTAATTTTCTTTGTATTTTGTTGTTGTAAGCCACAACATGAGTGGCTAAGTTTTAAATTTAGCTCAAAGACTTCAAGTTCATTTGCGTAATTTGTGAGGCCAGGTTATAATTTCTTTATTTTGATTAAATATTTATTGTTTCATTATATTATTGTTTTTAATATGATAAATATTCAACTAAGAAGGTCTAATAGTTGATCGTTTATTATGATTAATTGCTAATCATTCTTCTTAATCCGTAATTGTTATGAAGAGTGATACTAGTAGCAATTAGGTTTTATTAATTATGATCCAAGTTTTTAATAAAAACCTAAAGAAACAATAGGGTGAATTAAATGATTTATGCTTCATAAATTATTATTCAAGCTTAACTACTTCCTGTTGCAATGCAGTTATTAATTTGTTGAGGATTGCTTAATACCAATTCAATTAATAACTAGATTCAATAAAAGTGCTGGGCTTTAATTGATGAATATAGGGAAGTGGAAGATTTATTTTGCTTTTGAATAAATCTATGTTAAGTATTTAATCTAAAATAAAATCATATGTTTTGTCTGTGATCAAATTATGCAGTGAATTATGAACGTTCTTTGAGCTGATCTTTTTATTCATTGAATTTAAGTTATTTATCATAATTGCATTTTAAACCCCCCTTTATTTTTAGCAAAATCAAGTGACACAATTCAGTCTCTGTGGAATCGACCCTACTTATTACTATACACAAAATCATTAAAGTAGGTTAATTAATTTTTGGTGGTTTCGACACCCACCAGAGTGTCACTGGTCGTGTCAATCCACCAACATCACAGTAGCTATGACATGCTCAGTGACATGGGCGCGTCACTGGTCATGTTAATATTACTACAACACAGAAGTTGTGACACCCTCAGTGACATGAGCGTATCACTGGTCGTGTCACCCATTCAGAAAATAGAACCATTGACACGCCCAAAGACTTGGCCGTGTTCATGGTCATGTCAGGCCAAAAATCCTGATTCTGGCAACAACAACATCACATTCAACAAACCTCTTTCTTTTACCATCTTTCATTCCAAACAAACTTAACCAAACACATCAATAAACCATACTAAACTTGCATAACATCAAAACAACTCTATTTCATGCATCAAACACCAATCACAATCATCATCACAACTCAACACATACACAATACACGACACTTGCTTTTTATCACCAAACTTAACCTTTCCTTCAAACTAACCCCAAAATCAAAGTTAGTATGACCAAACACTCTCAAACACACCACAATCAAACATACACATATCATCAACAACCATACACCAAGCTCAAAACACAAACTCAAAAGAAAACCAAGGAAACAAGTTGGAAACTTACCAAAAATGATGAAAACCTTTAGAATTCCAACTTGATCACTTGAAACACCCTTCAATCTTGAGTTTGGAAGAAAAAAATCTCTCTTTCCCTCCTATCAATAGTGGTGGTCAGCTAACCAAAAAGAAGAAAGAAGAAGATGAAGAAAGAAGAGCAAAGTCAACCTTTAATAACCACTCAAGCTCTCTTTAAATCACAACCAAGCAATTTTAATAAGAAAATATAATCATAAATATCATTGTGAGTGGGGATTTTTGCCCCCAATCCCGGTGGAATGGTTCTTATGACTTTGGTACTGTTTAGGCTCGGGGCCTTAGAGAACACGGACCTAGGTCCGAAGAAAATGGATTCGCCACCCAGATGGGCCGGGAAAAAGAAAGGGGTGGATGACTCGATTCCTAAGGAATCCCCAACCCCCTAATGGGTTCGAAAAGTTAGGTACGTGTGGAGAAAGTAAGAAATGGCCCAGCACCCCCACAACGCCCAGTTCATTGGTACCGGCCTCCTTTATAGGTCTTAATATTATAAAATTCTTAATTATAACTATATTATCCATATTACACACAATAATTAAAATAAAAGCATGGATATATTGAAAATCAAAACAATGTCCAAGCAAAAAAAATAAATGGACACCCATCCGAAGATGGAACCATGCCCTTACATAATTCATGCCTAGATAGGACACCCACCAAAAGGTAGAAACATGTCCTTTACATTGGTCCTAAAATAGAAAAAGCAATTTAAATTACATGATATTTAACTAATGAGGTACCCACCAAGTGGAAACATACCTCTTACAACATTTGGAAATCTAAATAAATCGATAAAAGTAAATAACCATTCATCATAAATAAATCATTCATCAAAGGTATTAAATATCAATAGAAAGTAAACATCCATCCATGATAAATTAAATAAACCAAGCATTGAACAAAAATAAATTAAAGCATATAAAATAAATCAAAGCATAATCAAATATAAAATTGAATAAGGCAAATAAAGATTCAAATTAGGGCTACTGTTTCTATTTAAGATTCTTTATTTCATGTGTTTAGTGTTTTGGAATTTATGGGTTCAAGCTACTGTAAATTTTAAAAGAATTGAAATGGAGCAAAGTTTTAGAATTTAAGAGGTTGATAAAGTTCTTTGATTAACCAAATTAGTGCTTGAGAAGTGGAATCATGAAATTAGGGTTTGAACACTTTAAAATATTGGATTTATGATTATTAGCTACTGAATTACGGTTTTTAGGCTTACTGTGTTTGAATTTTAATATTTATGTTTACAAGGTTTTAATGTTTAAAGGATTAGGGTTTAGAAAAATTAGGGTTTAAGGTTTTAAGGGAGTTAAGGTTTACTGTTTTGGGTTTTGAAGTTGAATTAGGGTTTTAGAATTTTAGAATTAGGGTTTCGGAGAATGCTTTAGATTTTAGAATTTGGAAAAACAATTGATAATTTTATGAAACTTTATGAAAATAAACAAAACGATTTAAGGTTTATAGAAACAGAAAAGATATATTTTAGGGTTTGTGGAAAGAAACAAATTCAATTTAGGGTTTTGAAAAGAAATAGATTCAAATAAGGGTTTTGGTAAATTTTGAAGAAACAAAAATAACAATTTTAAGATTTTTGGAAAACAAATAAACGAATTAAGGTTTTTAAGCTTTAGAAAAGGTAAATTAAAGTTCTAGGTTTTTTTGAATCAAAAGAGACAATTGAATTATTTAAGCTACTGTGAAGAAATTAGACATTCATACCTCCGTTTGTTGGTTCCACCAAAAATTTCTTCTTGGATGAACAAGAACAAAGACAAGCTTTGCTGCCTTTGATGAATTAAATTGCTTGTTTGCTTCTCTCAATAAGTCTGATCGATTTCACTGCCAGAAGGAATTCTTCAAATCTTTCAAAGTTTTCCTCCTCAATTTCCCCCCCTAATGTGTTGTTTTAGTGCTTATTTATAGAAGTTTTTTTATGAATAATTTTAGCTATTCATGGAATCTAACATTAATTAAGAAAAGGAAACCGAAACCTAATTGTATTTGGTTTCAAAAAAATTTGCGTCGAAAAAATTTTGCTGGCGAAAAAAACTGCTGCGAAAAAATTGCACTGGCAAAAAAGCTTTCGCAGCTGGCTGCGGGGCAAAAATTGGCCTGCAGGCCATTTTGCCCACAGAAAAATTCTGCGGGCAAAATGGCTTTGGCCATTTCGCCCACAGGAAACTCCTGCGGGCGAATTGGCCCATGGTCATTTCGTCCAATGATGATTTTCGACGATGATTTTTTCGTCGCCAATTTTTCCGTCTCCGATTTTTATTTTTATTTTTTATTATTTTATTTTTTATTTTTTTTATTTTTTATAAAAATTAAATACTAAAGCAAATATTATTTAATTAAGATAACAAAAATAATTTTGGACTAATTAAAACATATTGGACAACACAAAAATAATTTTGGACTAATTAAAATATATTGGACCGGACTGGGTCAAAAATTAAGGTTCTACAGTTTGCCCCCTGCTTGAATGATCTGAGATTTTAGTGAAAGAGAGTAAAAAGCAATAAAACTTAATTTTTGAAAGGGTTGAGGTTTTAGGTTCTGACCCGAGAGATTTGGATACTCGATCCTAAACTAGACTTGGATACTCGATCCTAACTGGATTCGGATACTCTATCCTAAATTGGATTTGGATACTCGATCCTAACTGGATTCAGATACTCGATCCTAACTGGATTTGGATACTTGATCCTAATTGGATTCATATACTCGATCCTAAACTGGATTGGGATACTCGGTCCTAACTGGATTTGGATACTCGATCCTAACTAGATTTGGATACTCAATCCTAAACTGGATTCGGATACTCCATCGTAACTGGATTTAGATACTCGATCCTAACTGGATTCGGATACTCGATCCTAAACTGGGTTCGGATACTCGATCCTAAATTGGATTGGTTCGGATACTCGATCCTAAACTGGATTGGGATACTCGATCCTAACTAGATTTGGATACTCGATCCTAAACTAGATTTGGATACTCGATCCTAAACTGGATTTGGATACTCGATCCTAAACTGGATTCGGATACTCGATCATAACTGGATTTGGATACTCGATCCTAACTGGATTCAGATACTCGATCCTAAACTGGATTCGGATACTAGATCCTAACTAGATTCGGATACTCGATCCTAACTGGATTTGGATACTCGATCCTAAACTGGGTTCGGATACTCGATCCTAAACTGGATTGGTTCGGATACTCGATCCTAAACTCGATTGGGATACTCGATCCTAAACTGGATTCGGATACTCGATCCTAACTGGATTTGGATACTCGATCCTAAACTGGATTTGGATACTCGATCCTAACTGGACTTGGATACTCGATCCTAACTGGACTTGGATACTCGATCCTAAATTGGATTTGGATACTCGATCCTAAACTGGATTTGGATACTCGATCCTAAATTAGATTTGGATACTCGATCCTAAACTGGATTTGGATACTGGATCCCAAACTGAATTTGGATACTCGATCTTAAACTGGATTTGGATACTCGATCCTAAATTGGATTGAGATACTCAATCTTAATTTGGATTTGGATGCTCGATCCTAAACTGGATTTGGATGCTCGATCCTAAACTGGGTACTTTGACTCGAGATTTGAATTTTATTTTATTGACCTTTTATTATTTGAGGATTCTGGCTTAACTTGTTGTTCCATTCTTTTGTTCTTCCTTTCGCAAAAATTCAGCTATTTTTAGTTGGCCCTCATAACTTCTCCTTGCTTCCAAGTGTGGCAAAATACAAGTAAGTTTGAAAATATTTGGTATATAAACTCAAAAAATTAAAAAGGAGAAACTTTGCCCCCTGTGTAGGCTTAAACCAAAGATTTTTTCCATGCAAGTTTTGATTGATGTTTTTGTTGTCTAGTTCTTCACACAAGCATGTATTTCTTCTCTTTGCAAGACTACTGGAACTTCCATAAGCAAACAGGCTTTCCATGCCCCCCCTGATTTGACATCTTCTTTTAATTCTTTACTTCACAGAGTGTTTGCTGTTCACTTTGATAAAGAATAGATAATACAAGACAAGAAAGTGTGATGTGATATGCTCATGTATGCATGATTTGTATGATAATACCATAGTCATTCCATCGACTCACAGACCAAGGTGATCAACAGAAGTGTTCACATTGGTTACTTTTTGACGCTTGTTCAAGTCTTGCATTGGAATGATTGAAAGCTTTGCATTTTTTGCTTTTATCTTCAAGATGTTGAAAACATGAGTAGTGGAGACCCTAAGCAGCAGAGTCAGGGATGCATCCATTTCAAACTATATTTCAACATTTCGGTTGGTAGTTTCTTCATAACTTTGTCAATAATCATTTCCTTTGCCCAATGTGTCCTTTGGAGATTCGACAGTTCAACATACTCCCCTTAGCTTGAAGGCTTTGTATGACAAAAATATTTTTATTTTTATTTTTATTCTTTTCTTCTTTTATTTTTATTCTTTTATTTTTTTTTTAATTTTGATTTTGAAATCAAATGTTGGCTTTGCCAAATCAATGTCAATGTACCTCAGGACTTGATTTTTCCAAATTAACATATCTATAACATGACAACCCTAGTTACCGTACTAAACTCTGGAATTATTTCTATTTAAGCAAGAATTGTTGCACTTCAGATAGGCACATACACATTACTCAGCCAAAGGTCTCATTTGAGTTTAAATATTGTCTATCTCATATGCATTCTTATCCAAACTATCTCCACTAATAGACTCTACCTATCAAGAGAGATCAACAGGTCTTTGATAGGCTTGAAATGGGGTCTATGAGGGACATGGGTTAAATGAAGGCCATTTTGAGATAGGAGCTGATGTGACACAATGGACAAACCCTCACACTGCAAATTTCTTATTTGAACTTTAGGCAGTTGGGAGCAATCTTGCTAGACTCTAAATTCTTTCTGTCTTCTTGGCATTAATCTGGATCTTGATTAGGACAGTCTTTGCCCTTGCAAAAAGTTTAAGACCCAAATTCATTTCTTTTCTTCTTTTCCCTTTTCTTTCCTCTTTATTTTTCTTACTCTTCCCTTTTCTTTCTCTTTCCTTACTCTTCCCTTTCTTTTATCATTTTGTCCTTTTTTCTTGTAGGACTATCAAGTACAGAACTTTCAAGAACTGGATGGTCTTCCTCCTTTTTTCTCCAATTTTGATTGAATCTTTGGTTGGGTTGGACCAATTCAAGTCAAAATGTCCTTATAAACCAAATGGAAGCCTTTTGCTGCTTCAGGTAAAAGAGAACTCAGTTGGCTTTCTGAACCGCCTTTTTAGGTTTTTTTTTCTTTTTTCTTTTCTTTTTTCTTCTTTTTTTTCTTTTCTTTTTCTTCTTCTTTTTTGTTTGTTTGTTGTTTTTTTTTGTTTTTTTTTTGTTTGGTTCTAGCTCTAAAAGAGTTGTCTTGTTTGTACCAACTTGGGCTTCCAATAATGGATGAGTGGAGTAACAAAAATCTTCTTTAACAGGGATAAATCATTTGTTACTCTGATGTTATCTTGATATATTGGAAATACTAAGAAAACTTCAACTACCCTTATGGTATTGAGAACTTCAACCACTCTTATGGTCTTGAGAACTTCAACTATCTTCATGGTATTCATTTCTTTCTTTGATCTTCTTGCCTCTTCATCTTAATGATCATAAGACTTGTCAAAAGTATCACAACAGCTCAGGGTAGGTTATTGGGGTTTGTAAGCCAATGAAAAGAAAGCTAAAATTTTATGAAGGCTCAAAGGGACAATTAGGGATTGATATATAATTGGGTGGATACTAGTTGTTGGCTAACCAAACAACACCTAGATCATTTCTCTCTTAAATAAGTAGAGTTCAATTTCGCCTCGAAAGTTTGTCAAAGTATGTTCTAAGACTGACTAGGACCTAGACAAAGGTAATTATGCAGAAGCCCTCTCTAAGTAAGCATACACAACTCAATGCTATAGAGCAATTCCCTCACCTAGTAAAGTCATTCAAGTCATGATGCCTAGACACATTAATTTATGAACATCAAGCTAGATTCCTCATTGGTTGAGCACCAAAATGAATAAAGACCAACAAAATTTTGATGAAAGTAATTTATTCAAACAAACTTCAAAAACATAATTGTTCAAATTAAATATTAAAGAAAGTAAAATCGAAAAGCAACATTCAAGCTAAGGAAAGTTTGTTGAGTTTAAGCTTTTTTTCCTTTCATATCTTCAATATTTCCATCTTGAAAAGAGGGTAAAACAAAATCTTCTTCCAATCCTTTTCTCACCATGAAGGTTGCCGGTGAAGGTACTTTTCCAAACTTAGGCAAAGGATTGTTCTTGGTATTGGGCTTGTCCAGCTCCGGTAGCTTACCACTATCGATTAGATCTTGGATCTCATGCTTCAATTGGGTACATCTATCAATCTCATGTTCTTGAGTCTGATGAAATTGACAAAAAGCCTTAGTATCAAATTTTGGGGGTAATGGACTAGGCAAAGGTCGAGGAGCTAATGGTTGTAAAAACCCTTTCTTTTGTAGCTTGTTGAAGACCCAAGACAAAGGCTTCCCCAGATCTGAAAACTGCATTCTATTTGCTTGACCAGTTGTATTGACATCAACTTCTTTTTGCATGCTTTGATTTCCAGACTGGTAGTTCCCTTTCTCATTCCTTCTTGCCGAAAAGCAATTCTTCTCCCTTTCCCATTCTTCAATTTGCAGACCGGCTTGGAGAAGATCTTTGAAATCACTAATGAGTGTATGAGACATTCTTTCAGATTCATCGGGCCTCTTCATGAGTAAAGCAACCTTATTTCTCCATCTTTTCATATAGTCCACAAAATTCTCATTTGGCCTTTGTCTAATGGACTCAACTTCCATTAAGGTAACTTCCATTTCAACATTATATCCATATTGTTGGATGAAGGCCTTATATAGCAGATCCCAATTCTTTTGTGTTCCATCATCTAAGGTATTGAACCAATTTTGGACAACAGGGTCCAATGAGAGCATGAAGTACCTTAAAGTTTGAGCTTTAGTAGCTCGAGCAGACTGCATAGTAGTGATATACTGCTTCACATGGAGATGAGGATTTTCGGTTCCATCAAACTTCACAAAAGATGGCATCTTGAACTTGTACAGAACTTCTTCATCTACCTCAAATAATTTGTCAATCTCGGACATCTCTTCGGTTTTCAGTTTCTTCTCAAATTTCTTTTATAAATCCGCGATCATCTTTTCAACATCGGATGTCTCATTCTTTTCAATAGTTTCCTTCTCAATGACCTTTGGCTCCTTTTTGTCTTGAAGATCTTGGTAGTATTGAGCCCAATCATCATCATCAATGATCACCTTATCATTATCCACCATTCTTTGAATTTGTTCGGGATCCATTGTTTTTGGTGAGCAAGTGATTGAGTCGTTGCTAGATACTTCGCCTCCGGCATAGGTCAAATTGTCGTAAGCTTTTGAACTGTCGTAATCTAGGGCTGTGAGCCAGAGAGGATCAATGATATGAGATGTAAATGTATACATGTATGCACAAACAATCAACAAAGAAAGATAGTTAGGACGTTCCTTCCAACCACACACGAATGGCAAGTCTCTTTTCCTAGGTATATGGTTAACAAAATACCAACATGGGGTACCTTGTTTTTGAATATTTCCCTTGGAAGTTTCAACCAATAGTTATATTTTCAAGAGTGGAATTCAGTTCATGATAATTCCCATTAATTAGGTTTTAATCCATTCAACCAACTAAAGTAGCTTTTATGCTATATTGGATTAAAACTAAATTAAGAGTTTATTATAAATAGACTTCTCACTTGAAAAAAGTAACTAATGATTCATGCCAAAAAGAAGCCCATGATTAATTACTCTTAGTATAAACTAGGCTCACAATTGACTTTTAGTATTTCTTAATTGACCTAAATATTTTGCAAGCTCTTTGAAGAAAAGGTTGAATGAAAAATAATTTTGTTTCTAAGCCCATTGTAAAAAGATTTTAGAAAAAATGGATTTTGGGCTTTGTATTTGGGCCATGAGCAAAAGAATTTTTAATTTATTTTTAGAAAAGTTTTATGTCCAAAGACCATTTTGAAAAGTTTTGAAAATAGCTTAGGTCTTTTGGATTTTAAAGAAAAATTTACTTTGAGCTTACAATATACTTAAGCCATATTAGAAAAAAAAACAAACCAAATAAGTCATGATTTAAGCCAAGATAAATTAACCATAGTCAAACAACATGCATTTGGGGTAAAACCTAAGAAAAGTAACTAGGCCAATTACATGAGCTTTAGTCTTTGGGTAAAAAGGCTTAGGTTCCCATCGCGAGTATATACCAAATGGTACGAGGCTATGAGTGGTTATGCCATGCTGGATCTCCATACCTTGAGTGAAAGTATGGTATCCCTTACATAACACAACACGGGTAACATGGGCATCCTAACACACGCACACAATGCAATCTAATATGATGCAATGGATAAAATCATTATAAGAAAGAATAGAGTAATATAAAGACCAACGGAATCAACTTCTCTTATCCCCAGTGGAGTCACCACTGTGAGTGGGGATTTTCGCCCCCACTCCCGGTGGAATGGTTCTTGCGACTTCGGTACTGTTTAGGCTCAGGGCCTTAGAGATCACGAACCTAGGTCCGAAGAAAATGGAGTCGCCACCCAAACGGCCTGGGAAAAAGAAAAGGGTGGATGACTCGATTCCTAAGGAATTCCCAACCCCCTAATGGGTTCGAAAAGTTGGGTACGTGTGGGGAAGGTGAGAAATGGCCCAGCAACCCCACAACACTCGGTTCATTGGAACCGGCCTCCTTTATAGGTCTTAATATTATAAAATTCTTAAATATAACAATATTATCCATATTACACACAATAATTAAAATAAAGCATCGATATATTAAAAATCAAAATAATGTCCAAGCAAAACAAATAAATGGACACCCATCCGAGGATGGAAACATGCCCTTACATAATCCATGCCTAGATAGGACACCCACCGAAAGGTAGAAACATGTCCTTTACATTGGTTCTAAAATAGAAAAGCAATTTAAATTACATGATATTTAACTAATGAGGTACCCACCAAGTGAAAACATACATCTTACAACATTTGGAAATCTAAATAAATCGATAAAAGTAAATAACCATTCATCATAAATAAATCATTCATCAAAGGTATTAAACATCAATAGAAAGTAAACATCCATCCATGATAAATTAAATACACCAAGCATTGAACTTAAATAAATTAAAGCCTATAAAATAAATCAAAGCATAATCAAATATAAAATTGAATAAGGCAAATAAAGATTCAAATTAGGGCTAATGTTTCTATTTAAGATTCTTTATTTCATGTGTTTAGGGTTTTGGAATTTATGGGTTCAAGCTACTGTAAATTTTAAAAGAATTGAAATGGAGCAAAGTTTTAAAATTTAAGAGGTTGATAAAGTTCTTTGATTAACCAAATTAGTGTTTGAGAAGTGGTGTAATATCCCTATGCATGCCCCAGAAGTTTTGTATGTTGTTGTTGTTGTTGTTATTGTTGTTGGTTTAAATTGAGAAAAGAAAATATATGTATATGTGTTTTGGGGAAATTTAGGGTTTAGAGACAAGTTTATATGTTGTGTATATGGTGATATATATAACATATAAAATGGTCAAAGAGAAAGAGTCAATGCAAGAGGAGATATTTTTATATGGCATGTGGAATTACTTAATTGGGTTCATAAGAGACAAAAGCTAAGTTAAGTGATAAGGGGTATATGAGTAATTGCTTGAAATGAAATGCTTGGTGGAGGATTTTTGGTAATTAGTAATTATATTATTATTATAATTATTATTATTATTATTATATACATATATGTGGCTATCGTGGAAGAGGAAAAAAAGAAATGAAGATATTCTCTTCTTCTTCTTCTTCTTCTTCTTCTCCTTTTGGTTCTTGCACGAGAGAGAGAGAGAGAGGTAGAGAGATGAGTTGATCTTCACCTAAACCTTAGGGTTTTAAGAGAATTGAAGGAAGAATCAAAGGATTAGGTGGAGATTTGGTGGAATTCATCAATTGAAGTAAGTACTTACTTGTTTTCCTTTGTTAATGTTTGAGATAGGTTGTGATGGATTGATTTCATGATTTAGTGTGTTATATATGTGTTTACAAGTATTGAAATTGATTACAAGCTAAAGGATTGGATTGGTGTTGGTTTTGTTGGAAAGATGGTAAGTATTCTCTTGTTTTCTTTACTTAATTGGAAGTTGTGTTGGAAGTGAAGTAAGGTTTGATGATTTTGTGATTTGGTGGATTTGAGATGTGTTGTGTTGTGTGTTCAAGTGTTAAATTGATTTTAAGTTATGAGTTTAATTAGAGGTTGTTGTTGGAAATGGTGGAGATGTTGATTTTAGGGTTTTGAGTTGAGATGTGTTTAATTGTTATATTAATGTGTTGTGAAGTAATTCTTGTGATGAATATGTGTTTAAAACATTGATTATATTCATTTGAAGCATGTTATATGATGAATATTGTGTTTGAGTGCAATTAGAAGAGAATTGGTTTTGGTGATGGGTGACACGGCCATAGGCATTGAAGAGACACGGGCGTGTTCATCAATTGAGTTGGGCGTGTCAATTGTTTGAATTGGCTACTGCCTCTTTTGTTGTTAGTGACACGGGCGTGTCCATCAAAGGTGCTGGGCGTGTCAATTGTTGAATTGGCTACTGCCTCTTTTGTTGTTAGTGACACGGGCGTGTCCATCAAAGGTGCCGGGCGTGTCAATTGTTGAATTGGCTACTGCCTCTTTTGTTGTTAGTGACACGGGCGTGTTCCATCAAGTGGCTGGGCGTGTCCATCAAATGGGTTGGGCGTGTCCTACAAATGAATTACATATTGCTTTATACTTTGTTTCTTTTTACATTGTTTTGATTCTTCAAAGGTTCCATTGTTTCTAAACTTAAACATGAACATTATAAATATGTTTTAAACACAAGAATGATCTAATCAAAGGAATGTGGAAGATCATAAAGCTATGAATCATATCAATTGTGTTTTGCCCTAATTGCATTGTTGAGATTTAGCAATGTTATGTTATGCACTTTGAATGATATGTTTTCCTAGTTAATGTAATTGATGTTGTATATATATATATATCAATGATGGAATATGACATGTAAAGGATATGATGAGGTAAAAGATTATGTATGTAAAAGATGAAATGATAATTCAAATAAGATATGATAAGCTAAAGTTACATGGAATTGATATATCATTATATGCTAATATTTTTATAATGTATGTGTATATTATATATTTGTACTACTAAGCTCTCGGGCTTAGCGCGGTTGTTTGATCGCGCAGGTGACCAGATGAAAGATATAAAGTCTTGCGTTATGCCACGAGAAGAGTAAGAGTTTGTCGAGACCAACTAGAGGGTGATGCATACATGTATAATTTAATTATGATGTACTTTTATCAAGAATGTAATCATGTGTATAAATGATCTTATTATTGAAAGATAAGATTATTGTATATTTATAAGATCATTAAAAGTATATCGATTTTGTAAATGTTCTTTAAATTAATGTATTGTGGTTTGAGATACGTTAAAGGTTTTTAAATTGTAACGAAATGTGACATCTTTATACTTTATATATTTACTGTACGTATACCTGGTATATGTGTAGTACTTATATGGAGTATCGGGGTGTTACAAGTGGAATCATGAAATTAGGGTTTGAACACTTTAAAATATTGGATTTATGATTATTAGCTACTGAATTATGATTTTTAGGCTTACTGTGTTTGAATTTTAATATTTATGTTTATAAGGTTTTAAGGTTTAAAGGATTAGGGTTTAGAAAAATTAGGGTTTAAGGTTTTAAGGGAGTTAGGGTTTACTGTTTTGGGTTTTGGAGTTGAATTAGGGTTTTAGAATTTTAGAATTAGGGTTTCGGAGAATGCTTTAGATTTTAGAATTTGGAAAAACAATTGATAATTTTATGAAACTTTATGAAAATAAACAAAATGATTTAAGATTTATAGAAACAGAAAAGATATATTTTAGGGTTTGTGGAAAGAAACAGATTCAATTTAGGGCTTTAAAAAGAAACAAATTCAAATTAGGGTTTTAGAAAATTTTGAAGAAACAAAAATAACAATTTTAAGATTTTTGGAAAACAAATAAACGAATTAAGGTTTTTAAGCTTTAGAAAAGGTAAATTAAAGTTCTAAGTTTTTTTGAATCAAAAGAGACAATTAATTTATTTAAGCTACTATGAATAAATTAGACATTCATACCTCCGGTTCTACCAAAAATTTCTTCTTGGATGAACAAGAACAAAGACAAGCTTTGCTACCTTTGATGAATTAAATTGCTTATTTGTTTCTCTCAATAAGTTTGATCGATTTCACTGCCAGAAGGAATTCTTCAAATCTTTCAAAGTTTTCCTCCTCAATTTCGGTCTCAAATCTCCCCCCTAATGTGTTGTTTTAGTCCTTATTTATAGAAGTTTTTTATGATTAATTTTAGTTATTCACGGAATCTAACATTAATTAAGAAAAGGAAACTGAAACCTAATTGTATTTGGTTTCGGAAAAATTTTGCTGGCGAAAAAAACTGCTGCGGAAAAATTGCACTGGCGAAAAAAACTGCTGCAGAAAAATTGCGCTGGCAAAAAAACTGCCGCAGCTAGCTGCGGGCTATGGGGCGAAAATTGGCCTACGGGCCATTTCGTCTCACGCTGATTTTCGGCGATGATTTTTTCGTCTCCGATATTTATTTTTATTTTTATTTTTATTATTATTTATTTTTTATTAATTATAAAAAATAAATACTAAAGCAAATATTATTTAATTAAGATAAAAAAAATTATTTTGGACTAATTAAAATATATTGGACAACACAAAAATGATTTTGGACTAATTAAAATATATTGGACCGGACTGGGTCAAAAATTAAGGGTCTACAATCATCATCCACTTACTTTAACTTTCATTTATCAAATATTCCATAAATCTCATTTGACCAACTAAATAATTAACTTGTATATGTTTTATATATCTCAATATATATAACATATACACTTCTCTTTTCTCTTAATCCTCTACACACACTTTAAAATTATTTAATCCAATTTCAACAATAATCATTCCAAAAATTTTAGGGTATAATTTGGGATATTACAATCAGTTTCCGTGATTGTCTCATATTCAAAGCAAGGAGTTGACGAACTGGTCAAAATCAGAGGCTTAAGGAATAAGCTGACAGGATTTTCCCATACCGAAGCCAATGTGGCTAGGGCATCAGCCATCTGGTTTTCTTCTCTTGATAGGTGTATAAACCTGCACTCCTTACTGTTCTTCTTCATCATGGTCAAGTAATGGTGGTGTGGTTTTAATTTCTCTTCTTTCAACTCCCACTCTCCATTTACTTGGGATATTACTAGCAATGAATCGCCAAAAACTTCCACCTTATCCACCTTCATAATCATTAGGGTTTTCAAACCAAAGATACATACTTCGTACTCCACCCTATTATTGGTTGCCCTAAATTTCAACTTTTTGGCTAAAGGGATAAGTTCCCCTTCGAGCGATTCTAGTATGACTCCCAAACCTGCTCCTTTCCTATTTACTGCTCCACCAAAATACATTTTCCACCCTTGTACTTCAATTGCCTCTAAATGTTCATCCAAAAATTCCAAGACTACCTCTTCGTTGTCCGATAATGGTTGTTGGGCCAGGAATTCTGCCACTGCTCTACCTTTGATTATTTTCCTGGTTACATACTCAATCTCAAATTCTTCCAATATTATTAACCATCGACCATACTTCCCAATCAAATAGGGTGTCTCCCTTAAGTACTTCATTGGATCCAACTTGGAAATTGCTTGCACACTATAAGATTGAAAGTAATGCTGCAACTTATATAGGTCTTTTCAATGATACTATACTTAATTTCATAAGGTAGGAGCTTTCTACTCAAATAGTAAACTGCATGCTCAATCCCTGACTCATCTGCTTGGGCTAGCATGACTCCTATTGACTCTTCTTCTACTGCTAAGTATAGTAACAAGGGTTTATCAGGTTTAGGTAGTTTTAAAACAGGTGGATTTAGTAGATACTCCTTTATTCACTCAAAAGCCTTTTGACATTCTTCATTCCATAAGACTGGCTAATTCTTTTTAAGCAATTTGAAGATTGGCTCACAAATTGTTGTGAGCTTTGCTATAAACCTGCTAATGTATTGTAATTTACCAATGAATCCCCAAACTTCTCTCTCCATCTTAGGGGCTGGCATATCCCTGATTGCTTTAACTTTGTCAGGAACAATCTCAATGCCATTTAGACCAATCACATGTCCCAACAATTTTCCTGAGGTAACCTATAACACACACTTTTTCGGGTTTAATCTTAGCTTATATTTCTATCAAAGAATAATTCTAAGTTTTGGAAGTGTTGTTCCCTTGTATCTGATTTCACTATCATATCATCAACATATACTTCAACTTCTTTGAGCATCATGTCATGAAATAGTGTGGTGGCCATTCATTGGTCGGTTGCTCCAGCATTCTTTAAACCGAACGGCATCACCGTATAACAAAATATACCCCATGTAGTAATGCAAGCAATTTTGGCTTTATCCTCTTGGGCCATTAACACTTGGTTGTATCCGGAAAATCCATCTACAAACTAGTGTAGCACACTAGGCGCTGCACTATCAATGAGGACATCTATATAGGGTAAAGGAAAATCATCTTTAGGGGAAGCCTTGTTTAAATCTCTATAGTCCACACAGACCCTTATTCTTCCATCTTTCTTTGGCACGGGTACTATATTGGCTAGCCAATCTGGATAGTCTATCACTTCAAGGAACTTTACTTGTATTTGTTTAGTGACCTCTTCTTTAACCAATTCAGCCCACTCAGATCTTAATCACCTAAGCTTTTGTTTGACAGGTTTCATGTGAGTGTAAGTAGGAATAAGATGTTTGTCTATATCTCGATCAATTCTAGGCATATCCTCATAAGACCAAGCAAATACTTCTTCATATTTTTTGAATATTTTTTCAAATCTCTCTCTCTCTCTCGTCAGGATTAAGGTTGGATGCTATGCTAATGTTTTTTGGATTTTTGATTGTTCCCAAATTTAATGATTGTGTATCAATAGAATTAATATTAAAGATGCTCATGTAACTGCTATTTGAATGTATGCAACCATCAGGAGAAATATCATACAAGTAAGGAAAGTCAGACTTTATTGCATTCATTTTGGAAAAGAAAACATAATCATCCTCATACAAAGCAGACAAATTAAAATCAAAATCAAAATCATTATTCTCAAAATCATAAGGCAGAAGCTCATCTTCTCATTCTTTTTTGGCTGGACATCTTTGTTGACTTCATCATATCACAACCCTTTCTTGGAAGTTTGAGTTTTGAAATCAAAAAGCTTTGTCAAACCGGCCTTGCCCTTTCCAAGACCAGCTCCGGGAAGGTAGTTCATGCTCTTCCTCATGTTCAAGACCTTAGAGTCCACTACTTCATCATCAGAAATTGCAGCTATTTGGAAGCCATTGAGAGACCTCTCAATCATTAGAGCATTAACAACCTCATTATCTTTGGCCTCGATGACCACTGTCTCATCTCTGTTAGGGAACTTGATCTTTTGATGAAGGGTGGAAGGAACTCCACCAAGAGGATGAAACCATGGTCATCCAAAGAGTAGGGCAAAGGTAACAAGTATGTCCAAAATAACAAATTCAACAATAAATTCAATTAGACCAACCTTGATAGCAGCTTTGAAAGTTCCTTCGATATGTCTTTTAGTGTTGTCATAAGCCCGAATGGTTACCTCGGTCAGGTTTAGATCCCTTGTTAACATGGCTAGTTTTGGTAATATTTTAAGTGGGCAAACATTTATGGTGGACTCGTCATCAACCATTACACATGGAGTACTTTTCCCTTTGATTTCTATTTTGATAAAGAGAGGGCAGATGTGATCTCTCCCCTCTTTCGATAAATCCGCATCTGAGAAAGATACCGCTCCTATATTAACTTTGCTCTTCTCTTGAATATCTTCACATTTCATTACTCCCTCGATTTTTATGAAGTTGATCAGCTCCTCCGGTGTTATGGAGGTGGAAATTGGCATGCTGGCCAAGGCCTTGGCCATAGTTTCTTGGTGCTTTTTAGAAGTAGCCAATAAATCCCAAATGCTAACACTTGCTTGGGTTATTTTCAATTACTTGAGCACAGTATCATCTTCCTCTTCTTTATTCCCTACTTCAACTTCCTTTCCTTTATTAACTTCTACCTCCTTAGGTGGTGGCCTTGCATAAGGCTTACCGAATCTAGTGTTCATTACTTCATCTTTCTGGGGTTTAGACCAGATCCATTCTTCCTTCATGGGTACAAGATTGTCATCACTATCGCTTGAATCCCAAAACCTATTCACAACACAAATTGCTACTTCTTTATCCACCATAGCTTGTTTAATCTTGCCAAATACCCCTTCTTCTTTGGTTGCTTCTCCACCCATATCTTGGAAACGAAGACATGACAAAACTTTCATACAAACCTCCTCCAATCATGAAGGTTGTCAGTGGTGGTACTCTATTGAACCTTGGTAATGGATTGTCTTTGGTGTTTGGCTTGTTGAGCTCGGGTAGCTTTCCACTATCAATCAAAATTTGGATCTCGTGCCTCAACCTCACACATCTATCCATGTTGTGCCCTTGCATTTGATGAAATTGACAAAATGCTTTAGTGTCAAAATTAGGTGGAAGAGGGTTAGGCAAAGGATGAGGATTTAAGGGTTGTAACAATCCCTTCCTTTGAAGCTTATTGAGAACCCAGGACAGCGGTTTTCCCAATTTTGAAAATTGTCTTCTTATTCCTTGGCTAGTAGCATTAACACCAACTGCCTTTTGCATGCCTTGGTTACCAGACTGATAGTTTCCTTTCTCGTTCCTTCTTGTTGAAAAACAGTTCTTCTCTCTTTCTCATTCTTCAATTTGCACACCATCTTGGAGGAGATCTTTGAAATCACGGATGAGTGTATGAGACAACCTTTCACGAAGACTAGGTAACACCCCTCTCACAATCATCCTTATTTGATCAGATTCATCGGGCCTCTTCTTGAGCAAAGCAGCCTTATTTCTCTATCTTTTCACATAGTCCACAAAATTTTCATTTGGCCTTTGTCTAATGGACTCAACTTCCATTAAGGTAACTTTCATTTCAACGTTGTATCCATATTGTTGGATGAAGACCTTGAATAGCATATCCCAACTCTTTTGTCTTCCTTCTTCTAAGGTATTTAACCGATTTTGGATAATAGGATCCAATGAGAGCATAAAGTACCTTAGAGTTTGAGCCTTAGTAGCTCGAGCAGACTGCATAGCAGTTATATATTACTTCACATGGAGGTGAGAATTTTCGGTTCCATCAAACTTTGCAAAAGATGGCATCTTGAATTTGTATGGCATTTCTTTGTCTGGCTCAAATAATTTATCAACTTCGGACATTTCTTTGGTTTTCAGCTTCTTCTCAAATTTCTTTTCTAAATCTGCAATCATCTTTTCAACATCAGAAGTCTCAGTTTTCTCCATAGCTGATCTTTCAACAATCTTCGGTTCTTTCTTCTTTTCATGAGGATCTTGGAAGTATTAAGCCCAATCATCATCATCATCATCAATGATCATCTTATCATCATCAAAAACCACTTCACCAACTTTAGTCTTCCCTTTGTCCTTTGGCTTCTTAGTGCTAGCAGATGCTTCGACATGATTTCCTAAAATTGCAGCCAATTGGTTCTTCATGGTTTCAGCTAGGGCCTCTTTCATTTCTTCCATCTTGGCATTGAGGGTGTCGTCCACCATGCTTTGAATTTGTTCGGGCTCCATTTCTTTTGGTGAGCAAGTGATTGAGTTGCTACTAGATTCTTCATCTCCATCGTAGGTCGGATTGTGGTAAGCTTTTGAACTGTCATAATCCAGGGTTGTGACAGAGAGGATCAATGATATGAGATGCAAATGTATGTATGCATGTATGCACAAACAATAGACAAAGAAAGATAATTAGGACGTTCTTTCCAACCTTATAACATCCACACACGAATGGTGAGTCTTTTTTCCTAGGTATATGGTTAACAAAATACCAACATGGGGTATCTTGTTTTTCGAATAATTCCCTTGGACGTTTCAACCAATAGTTATATTTTCAAAAATGAAAATCAATTCATGATAATTCCCATTAATTAGGTTTTAATCCATTTAACCAACTAAAGTAGGTTTTATGTTATATTGGATTAAAACTAAATTAAGAGGCTTATTATAAATATATTTCTCACTTGAAAAAGTAACTAATGATTCATGCCAAAAACAAGCCCATGATTAATTATTCTTAGTATAAACTAGGCTCACAATTGATTTTTGGTATTTCATAATTGACCAAAATATTTGTAAGCTCTTTGTAAAAATAACTTTGTTTCTAAGCCCATCGTAAAAAGATTTTAGAAAAAATGGATTTTGGGCTTAGTATTTGGGTCATGAGAAAAGAATTTTTAATTTATTTTTTTAGAAAAGTTTTATGTCCAAAGTCCATCTTGAAAAGTTTTAAAAATAGCTTTGGTCTTTTAGATTTTAAAGAAAAATTTATTTTGAGCTCACAATATATTTAGATCATATTGGAAAAAGAACAAACCAAATAAGCCATGATTTAAGCCAAGATAAATTAACCATAGTCAAACAACAAGCATTTGGGGTAAAAACCTAAGGGAAGTAACTAGGCCAATTACATGAGCTTTAGTCTTTGGGTTAAAAGGCTTAGGTTCCCATAGCAAGTATATACCAAAAGGTACAAGGCTATGAGTGGTTATGCCATGCTCGATCTCCATACCTTGAGTGAAAGTATGGTATCCCTTACATAACATAACACGGGTAACACGGGCATCCTAACTCACTCACACAATGCAATCTAATATGATGAAATGGATAATATCATGATAAGAAAGAATAGAATAATATAAAGACCAATGAAATCAACTTCTCTTATTCCCAGTGGAGTCGCCACTGTGAGCGGGGATTTTTGGCCCCACTCCCTGTGGAATGGCTCTTGCGACTTCGGCACTGTTTAAGCTCGGGGCCTTAGAGAACACGGACCTAAGCCTGGAGAAAATGAAGTCGCCACCCGGACAAGCCGAAAAAAAAAAAGAAAAGGGTGGATGACTCGATTCCTAAGGAATCCCCAACCCCCTAATGGGTTCGAAAAGTTAGGTACACGTGGGGAAGGTGAGAAATGGCCCAGCACCCCCACAACGCCCGGTTCATTGGAACCGGCCTCCTTTGCAGGTCTTAATATTATAAAATTCTTAAGTATAGCAATATTATCCATATTACATGCAATAATTAAAATAAAGCATCATTATATTAAAATTAAAGCAATGTTTAAAAAACGCCCATCCGAAGATGGAAACATGTCCTTACATCATCCATGTCTAAAATAAATAGGACATCCACCGAAAGGTGGAAACATGTCCTTTAAATTGGTCCAAAATATAAAAGCAATTTAAATTATATGATACTTAACTAATGAGGTACCCACAAGGTGGAAACATACCTCTTACAATTTTAATACTAAAACAATCAAATAATAATCATAATAATAAAGAAAATAATCATCCATGGTAAATTAAATAAATCAAGCATTGAAATTAAATAAATCAATCGTCAAAATAGATAATAAACTACGTAATCAAATCTAAAATTAAATAAAGCAATAAAGATACAAATTTAGGTTTATGTCTTAATTTAGGGTTCTTTAATTAACATTTAGGTTTTTGGAATTTTGAAATTATTATATTTATTATTTAAGCTACTGTGAAGATTTTGAAAAATTGGAATGGATTAGGGTTTTATAAATTTAAGAAAGTAGTAAGGTTTTTGGTTAATCAAATTAGGGTTTAGGGGTAACATCATGAAATTAGGGTTTTGGAATCTTAAGACATTAGGGTTTATAATTCACGGTTACTGGATTGTGATTTTAGGTTTACTGGATTATGACTTTAGGGTTTAGATTTACTAGATTGGGTTTTAAGTTCATTGGATTAGGGATGAATTTGTCATAAAGTTTTGATGCTTTAAGAATTTAGGGTTTAGGAAAACTAGGGTTTACCGTATTGGGTTTTGAGAAATTTAGGATTTTTGATATTTTGAAAAACATATTTGATCTTAGGATTTAAGAAAATAGTTTAGAATTTCATAAAAATAATTATGAGTAAAGTTTTTTAGGAATTGTAAAGAAGATTAGGGTTTGGAGATTTAAGAAGACATTTGGAAATTTTGGACAAAAAGTTAGAGTTTAGATGAAAATAGTTCGGGGAAAACAATTTATGGTTTTTAAAATTTTTGAAAACAGAAGAAACAATTTAGGATTTTTAAGGTTTCTTAATGACTTAGGCTACTGGATGAATGTACAATTTAATGTAAAACATATTACTAAGTTTAATAATTTAGGTTACTAACTTAATATCAAAACAAATGATAAAATTATTGTAAATAACATCAAATCAAAGATTTATAATCAAACCTCCGTTCATTGGTTCCTCCACAATTTGCTTCTGGATGAACAGTGACAACGGCAATGCTGCTGCCTTTTAATGGATTGATGATTGCTTCTTGTTGCTAATGTCTTGCTTGCTAGGGTTCTTCTTTTGGCTGATCAAATGGTTGAGTCTCCGATCCAATAAAATAATTTTTTCCTCCCTTGTAAAATAATTTTTTTCAACCCACTAATTCTGTGTTTTAATGTAGTATTTATAGGAAAAATCATAAACCTACTTCTAATTGTCTAAGGAAACTAAAACTAATTAGGAAAAAAAACTAAAACCAAATAGAATTTGATTTTGGAAAAAACTGCATTGAAAAATTGCGCTGGCGAAAAAACTACTGCGGGCTGGAAACTGCGAGTGCTGGCTGGGGCGGGAGCCATTTCGCCGCAGGAATTTTCCTGTGGCAAATTGGCCTGTGGCCGATTCATCTTCGGCGACAAAATTTTTCTGTCGCCGATTTTTATTTATTTATTTATTTACTTTTATTTATTTATTTTTAACTTTACTAATATTATCATTTTATTTTTATTTTTAAAAATTATAAATAATAAATACTAAAATAAATATTATTTAATTAAAATACCGCAAAAATTATTTTAGACTATATAAAAATATTGGACTAGACTGGGTCAAAAATTAAGGGTCTACAATAACATATAAAGCCAAATTGAATAGTTAAGGCCAAGGGTAAAATGGTAAAAAGGATAAAAAATAAAAGTTAAAATAAATAAATAAATAAATAAACAAATAATAGAAGAGATAGTGGAAGATGATGGAAATTAGATATTTATTAAATTTTAATTAATTAATAATATATATATATATACTTGGCTAGGAATTAAAGAAGAGGAGAATAAAAAAATATACAATTTACTTCTTCTTCTTCTTCCCCATTTTCTTTACCCGATTTTCATGGTGGTCTAAAGTAAAAAAGTTTTATTCCTTCAAATGTTTAAAATATCACTAAATTTTTAAGGTTTAAGGGTGGATTTGGAAGTTTCCTATCATAAGGTAAGGATTTTTTTTAAGAAGTATCTCTTAATTTATGATTATGTAGAATTTTCATTTTTGAAGGAGTGTTTGTTAATTTTAAAAATGGATTTGAATGATGTTAATTTGATATAGAAGAAATAATTTTAAGGTTAGATTGTAGAAACGATTAGGTTTAGTTGAGATTTGAGAGAGATAGTAAGAGTGTTTAGGGTTATGATGGTGATTTTTGGTTAGAATACATGTAATTTGAATTCAATTGATTAAATTGTATTTAAATGGGGTTCTAATGAGGTAATTAAACTTAAAACTCAATTTAGAAGTGGTTAGAATAGTTTTTAAAATTAAATTATATTAGGGAAAATTTTGAAAAATTGGATAGAATTATAGAATTTAAAGTTTGAATTGTTAAAGTGAGTAAAATTATGATTTTAATGATAGAAATTAACCTAAGATGTAATTTGGAATGGGTTAATATAGAATTCTAAAGTTAAAATGCATTAGGGTAATAAAATGGAAACTTAAAGAAAATGAGACAAATGAATGTTTATTAGTTAAAGTATGTGGAAATGTGGTTGTAATACCATATATACACTTACATTTTGGTTAGGTATTGAGTAGATAATAATTATCCAAACCTAGTAGTGAAAAGCATTTTGGAAAGTGAAGGGGAAAAGGGTGATTCTAGCATGGGATTTGTCTTGGATTAAGGTATGTACATACTTTGGTAAGTTAAAATACATTTGCATTCAAATTAGCTTAGCACATTTTGATAGTAAGTGTGCCATGCTACTTTGTTATTTGAGCTTTCAAATGTATTGGCTTGTTGATTGTGAAATGATGTTAAATACATGATGTACATTATGTTAGGACAATGAAATGGCTAAAATGAATAATATGTGATAATTATGGCAAAAGTGAAAAATGCCCAATGTATATAGGTAGTGAAGTCACATTGTAGATCTGATATATAATAATGAAAATGCAATAAGTTATGGATAAATGAAGGGAATTATGAATGACTATGGAAAAGAAAAGAGTAAATGGGATAATGTGATAGAAAATTTATTATGAAAAATGTGATATAATGTTTATTATCCTTGTATAGTGTCTTGTTTCAGAGAATTGTGTTGATGCTATTGATATGATGTGCCTACGGGCTAGACGCTGGGCGTCAGTATGATATGATGTACCTTCGGGCTAGATAATTGGTATCATTTGTGGATGATATTTTCCTTCAGGGCTAGAAACAAAGGTGTCAATAGGGGACAGTTTCAACACTTAGATCCCAGTGTTGAGATAGACCATAATGAAATCTTTGGAACATGAATACTGTAAAGGGTTATTTGGCCCCAATACATGTTTTTGCAGTATTTTGATGAAATTTGTAAAAAAATGTATATGCATAAGGACATCGCTCATGTTATGTTTTAAAAGAGACTCATAATGCATTATTTTAAGTATTTTATTTCATTATCAAAGTATGTACCACTAAGCTGTTAGCTTAGCGTGATTTGTTTATTGCACAGATGACAAGGTTGAGTTAGACAGCCCTATTAGACCTGACCAGGTCTAGGGTTTTTAGGATTTTACTAGATGATTTTATATTACCACAGAACCAGAGCTAGTTGCCATCATGTAAACTTTTATGTCGTGATTGTAATATATTTATGTACATTATGTTTGTATATATAAAATGATGTAAATTTAAAATGTTTGGAACCAAGGCCTACCCAATGGACTCACCGCGAGAGAATCTTAATATCAATTCAAGGAAGCATTGTTGACCATGTCGCAAGCCCTTTGGAGTGAATTAGCTACTATTGAAGAGTACAAGAAGGACTCCAACTATAGACTTAAGCTCCTACAACCAAACTTGTAATATCCCTAATTATGCTCTAGTAGTCTTGGTGTTAGTGTTGTTGCACTTGAATTATGTATATATGATAAGTTGATAAGAAATTGGAAGAGAATGTTTTTGTATGTGTTTTGGAGAAGAAATTTAGGGTTTAGAGACAAATGTATATGTTGTGTATATGATGATATATATAACATATAAATGGGTCAAAGGAAGAGTCAATGCAAGAAGATATTTTTGTGGAATGTGCAATTACATATAAGGGCTTATATGAGACAAAAAGTTAGTTATATGATTGAGGGCATTTTGGTAATTGCTTGGATAAGATCACTTGGTGGAGATTAAAAGCAAATTTGACTTTGTGTCTTCATCATTTTCCTTCTTTCTTTCAAGAGGTGCCGGCTCTCCAAAAACCAAGAGAGAAAGAGAGGTGATCTTGAGGTTTGAAGCAATTTGAAGAAGGAAGCAAGGGTTTTGGTTAAAGATTTGTGGATTTCTTCATCTAAGGTAAGATCTTTTCTTTAAATTCTTCAATTCTTTTGAAGTGGTATGAGAAAGGAATTAGGGTTTGTTGGTTTGATGATGAGATGAGTTGTGTTTAGTGAAATTCTTTTTCTGTTTTACAATTAGTAAAGGCTGTGACTTGTATGATTTTTAATTAATTATAGAAAAATTTTCTTGAAGTGAATTTTTGATATGTTGTGCCTCTATGAGTCTAGAATGACTGAAAAATATGTTGATTCGATTTTGGAATGGTTATGAGTTTAGAAAGATTATTTTTAGTAGAACTGTTCCAGCAGGTACCTTAACTGAGACAGCTATATTTCGGGATTTTTAATAAAATGTAGAAAAATCATATCCAATTGAATTTTGGATATGTTGTTGCTTAGTGAGTCTAGTATTTGAGAAAAATAATTTGGAACCAAGTTGATTGAATTTGATTTATGGAATTCACAAAGTTCAGAACTGCTGCCAGGATGCAGGGCAATTGGGGCAGTCTGGTTAGGTGAACTATTTGACCAAGATTTTGTGTTCAGTTTGATCTGAAATTTTAAAGGAATGATTTTAAGATACAAAACTAAATTCTGTAAAAATTTTAGAATTTTTAATCAAGTATATTATTTTATACAATTTTTCAAAATAAGGATAAAATGGAGTCTAAAACCAGAATGTATTATTCATATGAATCATATCAATTGTTCTTTGCCCTAATTGCATTGTTGAGATTGAACAATGTTATGTTATGTATTGTGAATGGTTATGTGTTTCATGAATAATATACATTGAAATTGAAATGATAATTCAAATAAGACATGATATGAGACAATGCCATTGTGATTGGCTATGATGATGATATTGAAAGAAAGAAGGCATGTTTGCCTAAATGTGATGAGAATTTGAGAATGGAAATGGTAACTATATAATAAATGAATTGTTTGTTTAATATGTTATTCAGTTTCAGAGTTCTGGATTTGGGTGGCATGCCTAAGAAATGATGAAAGGTAACAGTCTTGCCGGGTTGAGGATCTCCTCATATGTGTTGAGTTGATGGTCCAAGAGACTGGGTCTGTTACACTATCCATGGATAGAGATACATGTATATACATTGCCTACGGGCGTGATTATTGTGACTATGAACCAAATCAGTAACTTTGAACTCTGAATATCATATTAAATACTTGTTGGGCCCATAGGTGTCAAGGTTATATGAATGTCCTAAATAATGTTATGAGTTAATGAAATGAGATGTTGGTTATTGAGTATGATTGAGTAATGTTGAATGTGGAAAGATGTTGAAATGTGGTATACTCATATGACTATGATTTGTGAAATGCATAATTATGTGTTAACTTTATATTTATGATGTTGATCTTATCAATAACATATGTGGCATTGCATTACATTTAAGCATACCATTAACATGTTTTATCTTACTAAGTCGTTGGCTTAGCGCGATAGTGTTTAATCGCGCAGGTAATAGAGTGGATAGAGTTGAACCCGAGAGTTCATCAAGACCAAGTGAGAGTAGACCTTGTTGAATCCATTTTTGGAGCTTAAAGATCAGAGCAGACTTGCCAATCATGTATATTTCTTTATATTTTGTAAAGAAATGTTTAGTATGTAAATATGTAAATATTTTATAACTTCCGCTGTGTAATATTTAAATATAGGGGTTGTCACAAAACCTTTATTTTATGTTGCACTAGAAGTGTAAATTCTTTTTGCAGGTTGTAGTTGAGGTTACAAGGGGGATTTATTGGGAGTGTACTGAGAATGATTTTGTTTGCATTGGTTTGTGTAAAATGTTTTTAAAAATAAGAAAAAAACCGGTTTTGTCGACACTTGGGACTCAATTTTTAGGCGAAACTATGGCAAAATTTTTGAAAAAAAAATCGGAACTAAAATTTGACTAAGTAAAATTGGTAGCAACATTAGGTTAGTGTGGCGCCTCTACTCAGCTTACACATGTAGGTCGGGAAGGGGTGTTACAAAACTAAGACCTAGTTCACCTTTGTTTAATCAAAGAGGAATATTTGGGCTAATTATATATTATATTCCCAATTTATATTTTGTTGTACTACTTGATACTTAGTTTATTTTTGTTGGAATTTTGTAACTTGTATTTAAGATGGATCATTTTGTATTGGGATTTTGTATCCAAGGCTCAAGCTTTGCTAGGTTAGTTCCATTGATGCGGGAATGGGTTTAAACTTAGTACTAAACACCATAATTTAGAGTTCCCATTCCTTATATCATATTTATATGTATTGTGAACATTGTAATTAGTCAATTATTAAATTTTCAATAAAATTTCAGAACTTTTGTTCGTAGGAGAATTTACATTCTCTTGTCTTGATTCTTATTTGAATCAATCTATACACAAAGAGTTAATCAATTGAGTGTGTTAATACCAAAGTTGTCTCCTACAATTATTAGGATTGGGCTGAGATCATGGAGAAAGAATCTGATTTAGTTTTTTAAGGAGTTGCTTCCAAGTGTAAAGGTGTTAGGTCTCTAGTTTCTACCAGTTGTTTCGCATCATTAAAGGCCAATCTTGTTTTCCTTAAAACATGAAAACTTAGTCCAATATCCATCCTTTAGTTTAGGACAAGTACATTTTTGGTTTAAAATAATTTGGATCCAAAATTTGGGTTTTTCCTTAAGTTTTCAAAATTAAGGTGGTGGCTCTACCAAATTGAATGGAGAGCATACTTAGCACTTTTATTTGAAGTTAAACCCAAATGAGCATTTTAGCTCATTAAGTGAGTTAGACCAGTGCTCAGGCGAAGCCTCACAGGAATTCATCATATTTATCTAATTATATACAATACAAATAACATATAAAATTATATATTAAAGTTCTATATGGTTTTTCATATGGAATTCATCACATTTATCAATTTATATACAACATATATAACGTATAATTGGTCATATAAAAAATTATATATTGTAACACCTCTGTACCCCATATACATACACCACATACGCCCTCATATGTAATATACGTATACTAGATACAAGAATGTCATAGTCTATTTGAAGCAAACCAATCTTTAAAACTTTAACATCAAATCATCATTATAAGTAGTAATAGATAAAAACATTCCTTGTTAAAATACATTTACATATATCTTCATTACGCCCAAAGTTTATCCAAAATATTAGTTTAATAAGCAACGGAATATATATACATATACATCAAAATCATTATTTATAAAAATATAGAGTTTATGCATGCTTGGTAGTTCATCTCTGATCTTGAAGTCCAACAATCAACTCTTCACAAGGGATCACAAGTCTAGACTCGACTCGGTCTAGCTGAACTCTCCGGTTCAACTGGATCTACCCTGTCACCTGCGCGATAAATCACAATCACGCTAAGACAAATGCTTAGTAGTACTAACCATGATAACAATATGATTCAAATGTAATGCCAATGTCAAACTTTCAAGAATCAGAAGCAATATACAAGGATATTACATTATAGAAATGCGGGGGGTGAATTGGTTTCCTCAAGAAATAATGACAATTAAAAAACTCAACAAAATAGAAATGCGGAATTAAGAGATGGTTGAGTAATGGAAGAAAGAAAGAACACACAAGATTTATAGTGGTTCGGATTTACTTCAATCCTACATCCACTTCCTTAACAACTTGTTAAGGTTCCACTAATCTTTGAAGTTTTTACAAGCTCACTTCCAACTTTGGTGTTTTCACAAGTTCACACCTAACTTCACAAGTGTTTTCTAAGGCTTACACTCAAGAACCTTTAAAGGAGTTTTTAAGGCTCACTCTCACAACCCAAACAAGAGTTTTACAAGGATTACTCTCACAACCCAAGTGTTTTTCCAAACTCACACTCAAACTTATACAATGGTGTTTTCAATGCTTACACCTAACATTCATTACAATTCAAATGTAAGTTTAAGTAAAAGAAAAGTTGTTGCTTGGCTATCAAATTCTATTTTGCTTCACTTGTCTTCTTGCTTTTCTTGTAGAAGCACTGTATTTATAGCCAATGTGGTCTTACTAGCCGTTATTGATAGTGAGAATAAAGTCTTGGCTGTTTAGACCTTCTTTACTTAAACTGTCCGAAGCATTTAGCGGTCGTCCTTCATACAAGGATGGTCGCGATCATGCCTCACGCGGTCGTCCTTGGACAAGGGACGGTCGCTGCATTTAAAAAGCTTCAACAGTCGAATTTTAGTGCTCTGCAGCAGGAATCTTGCCCATGCTGTGATTGTCGGGACGGTCGCACCTAGCAAAGGTGCGGTCGCCCTTTTTGAATATTGAAGTGGGCTTATAACGGTCATGTCACGTGTCATTCTCTGACAGGGCAGAAGAGATGTCCGCCAAAAATTTGAATGTCGCGGTCGCCCTAGGTAGCATCTCGCGGTCGAGTTGAGATTCTCGCGTCGAACTTTTGGATGCAACTGAGGACGCAAACACTACTGTCTCTTTAAGCAAATTCTTCTTGAATTGGTAGAGCGGTCACGACTCTGAATGGGCGGTCGCTAAAGTGGTAAGCGAGGCTGAGTCATTCGCCGTTCTTGTCACTGCGAACCTTACTGTGATTAGAATGATTTGAGTTCCTTAGGTAGCGGTCGTCCATAAATTGGGACGGTCGCTCGTCTTTATGTGCGGTTGCGACGGAGGTAAGGCTTATGACCGCGAAACCTACTGTGATAAGGTTTCATCCTTTAATTGAATGGTGCGGTCGTATTCAGGTTTGGTGAGACCACTAGAAGTATTCTATTCAGCTTTATTTGAAGTAACCTAAGCCTGCAACAAGATTCTCCAAATACATGTTAAATGGATCATTCATTTGAGTTGTCAAGGATCAAAATTGAGATCATTTGTCTAACAATCTCCCCCATTTTGACTTTGACAATTCAAATGGAATGATAAGAAAAAGAATAAGTCTAAAATGCTCCCCCTTAACATATGCATGAATCATGGTTAAGCAATCATTGGTGCATTGATATTATTTGAGTATCTTGGTGCATTGAGTTATGTTTAAACAATCATTCCAAGTTTCAAGTTGTTTACAATTTCTCCCCCATTGTCATAGGCAAAATGATTAATCAGAAAGCAGGAAGTTTATTGAAAAGTAACTAAACATCTTGTTTATTTAAAATATGGAGAAAAGTGCAAAGTACAAAGACAAAACAAATAAAGCATCAAACATATCAAGACATAAAATGAAAATGCAAACTATTAAGACTAAAAAGTTAAGTTATTCAGAGTCATCATCCTCATCTATCTCTTCTTCTACTAAAGGAGCTTTTCCTTTATCTTGAGGAGCAAAAGAGGTAGAGCTAGTACTAATGGACTCTTCTTCTTCAGGAAGGCTTTGGGTATGATCACTTATATCCCAATCTTCAAGATTGCATTGAGGCAAGTCCAGTTTGCCTTGCATATCATATAGATCATGATGCATGTGAAATATAAGGTCAATTATCTTGTTCAAGTGTTGGAATCTCTTGGAGACACTTTTCTTGAACCTAGAGAGTTTCCTGGAGAGAGTTTTGATAGCATGGAGGATGAGTTGTGTAGAGGATGAGGTAGTTTCTTGAGTAGCTTTGGATGAAGTAGCTTTTGGAGGTAATTCCACAGCAACTTCCACAGAGTCTCCCTCTTCCTCAATTGTATACCTTGGCCTTTTCTTTTGTCTATCCACAACTCCTTTCTTGCCAAAATAGTATACATATGTGCCTTCAATCTTCCTTACACATCCAGCATGTTCTAGATAATCAATTGTGATGGCACTAGAGGCAAGATTGAAAGGGTTTCTTAATGTAGCTAGGTTCAGATCATTTAGAAGGTTCAGGTGCCTAGCTATTTGAGTAATTTGTGAGGATAAGAAGAAAGTTCCAGTTCTTGTAATTGCATGATGATAGAGGGTGTCAATCAAGAACTTGGTTGTGTTCATTTGGATGTTGTGGGTGAAAGCATATAAAAAGATGAGGTCTTTTTTGGTTACCTTTTCATTCCCATCTGCTCTTTGATGGATGGTGTAGGTGATAATCCTATGGAGCATCCAATGGGTGAGGGATTTGATGTGTCTGGCTTTTGATTCTTTTTCAAAAGAAGTTTCCACAGAAATTTCTTGCCAGAATGCAGAGAGAGTTTGGTTTGAAAAGATTTGATCATTTTAAGAGGTTATACCATCAGCAGAAAAGTCCCAAATATTGCCAAAGTCTTCTAAGGTTAAGGCTTGGTATTGATCAAACAGTTTAAACCTAACCCCATACCATCCCAGTGCAGAGTTAGCACTCTTTTCTATTTGGAAAGACATAAGAAATTCCTTGCTTAGACTGGAATAACCTACCTCTTCAAGAAATACAAACTTTCTCCATCCAAGGATATCTAGTAATCTCTCAATCTCGTCCTTGATATTTAGGGCAGAAAGCATCCCACCAAAAGGAGATTTGGTTCCCTCAACCTTCTTTCTTTTCAGCATAGCATATCTAACATCTTCCTCAGAAGTTTGGTGGTGAGGTTTGTGAATTTTCTCACCTCTTTTAGATTATGGAGGAGATGGAGGATCAACTATAGGTTCTCTTATTGTGATTCCTGGAGCTCTCTTTGCTTTTCCTTTTATTTTGGAGGTTGTCTTCTTTTTAGGAGCCATTAGAATAGAAAGAAAAAGAAGAAAACTGGAAAACAGAGGGTGTATGAGAAACAGATTATTTTGAGAAGATTTTTGAGATTCAGAGAGAAGTTTATATGCTTTAATAACCAAAATATCCAAGAAACTGATGTAACATACTCTTAAATAGAAGAAATTAAGAAAATAGCCGTTTATGACTGTTGAAAGTTAAGAGTTGCGACCTGTCATACAGCCAACGGTTACAAAATTTTGAGCAGAGTGTACAGAGTGCGGTCGCAGATTTAGAAGGGTGCGATCGCGAAATGCGGTCTAGCGACCATTAGCACGATCAGTACGCTCGCGGGGGAAGAAACTATCTGTAACGGTCGAAACTGTTCAAATTATTGCGCCCGCGCACAAAGATTTTTGTTTGAATGAATCTGGCATACGAGATAGCGATCGCTATGGACACTGGAGCGAACGCGACTGAATTAGAAATGAAAGATTCAAGGAAAGATGAAAGATTTTTCTAATGTTTAGAGAAATAAAATAAATAAATGCACATAGAAACTTCATTGATAGGCAATTAATTCAAAGTGGTTCCATCAATCATTCCTAAATTAAGTTTAATGAAGTTAAGTCTATCTTCATTCAAGGGTTTTGTAAAGATATCAGCAAGTTGATTTTGTGTATCTATAAATTCTAGGATTATATTCTGATTTTGTACATTTTCTCTCAAGAAATGATGTCTAATATCTATATGTTTGGATCTATAATGTTGGATAGGATTTTTAGACAAATTGATAGCACTAGGTTGTCACATTTAATGGAGATATTGTTAAATACTTTACCATAGTCAAGCAATTGTTATTTCATCCATAATACTTGTGTGCAACAAAAACATGCTGTAACATATTCGCCTTCCGTTGTGGATAAAGCAATCGATGCTTGTTTCTTACTATGCCAAGAAACTAGACAATTACCAAGAAAGTGACATGCTCCTGTAGTGCTTTTCCTATCTAAGATACTACCAGCATAATCTGCATCTAAAAAGCCTATGATATGAAATGATTTGTTTTTAGGATACCAAAGTCCTAAATGCATTGTACCATTCAAATATTTCAAAATTCTCTTAGTGGCATTCAAGTGTGATTCTTTAGGACTAGTTTGAAATCTAGCACAAAGACATACACTATACATTATATCAGGCCTAGAAGCGGTTAAGTAAAGTAGTGATCCGATGATATCTCGATATTTCTTCTCATCTACTGCTTTACCATTTCCATCTTTACCTAATTTCAAGGATGTGCTCATAGGAGTTTTGCTAGTTTTGCAGCCATCCATTCCAAATTTCTTGATGAGTTCTTTTGTATATTTGGATTGGTTGATGAAGATCCCATCTTCACATTGCTTGACTTGCAGTCCAAGGAAGAACTTGAGTTCAACCATCATGCTCATTTCAAATTTTCTAGTCATACAAAAAGCAAATTCTTTGCACAAGGCTTCATTAGTAGCTCCAAATATTATGTCATCCACATAAACTTGTACAATTAAAATGTTATGCTTGTCCTTTTTAACAAAGAGAGTTGTGTCTACTTTTCCTTTTGAAAAACCATTTTCAATTAAATATGCACTAAGTTTATCATACCAAGCTCTTGGTGCTTATTTCAATCCATATAAAGCTTTGGTAAGTTTGAAAACATGATCAGGAAATTTGTAGTTTTCAAAACCAGGAGGTTGTTCTACATAAACTTCTTCACTTATAAGTCCGTTTAGAAACGCACTTTTAACATCCATTTGAAATAGCTTAAAGTTCATGTGACATGCAAAAGCAAGTAATATTCTAATAGCTTCTAATCTGGCTACGGGGGCAAAGGTTTCATCATAGTCAATACCTTCTTCTTGATTATAGCCTTTGGCTACCAATCTTGCTTTATTTCTAACAATGTGACCATTCTCATCAAGCTTATTCCTATAGACCCATTTGCATCCTATTATAGAGTGATCTGTAGGTCTAGGAGTAAGTTGCCAAACATTATTTCTTTCAAATTGATTAAGTTCATCTTGCATTGCAGTTATCCAATTTTCATCATTTAAAGCCTCCTCAACAGTCTTTGGCTCAATTTGAGAAACAAAAGCAAAATTAACATCTACATGATTAATTTTAGATCTAGTAATTACTCCCTTAGATGTTTCCCCAATGATGAGTTCCTTAGGATGGTCTTTCTTGTATTGCCAATCCTTAGGTAGATCTTGAGTCTTTTCTTCAAGTTCATGCTGATTGATCTTTGGAGCATCAATAGATTCAAGAGGTTCAAGAGTACCTGCAGGGTCATTGAAAGTAATACCTTTCTTCTGATCATGATTAGATGATTCATCAAATACAACATGCATTGATTCTTCTATAACTAGAGTTTTCATGTTAAATACCCTATATGCTTTGCTATATGATGAATATCCTAGGAATATGCCTTCATCTGATTTGGATGAAAATTTTCCAAGATTATCCTTGGTATTCAATATGAAGCATTTGCATCCGAATACTCTAAAATATCCAATTTTGGGTATTCTTCCATTCCATAGCTCATAAGAGGTTTTATTAGTTAAATGCCTTTTGTAAACACGATTTGCAATGTAACAAGCTATATTAACGGCTTCTGCCCAAAAATAAGATGGTAAATCATATTCATTGAGTATTGTTCTAGCCATTTCAATTAAAGTTCTATTTTTCCTTTCAACTACACCATTTTGCTGTGGAGTTCTAGGAGCAGAAAAATTATGTGAAATGCCAAGTTCATTGCAAAAGCCTTCAAAATTTTCATTCTCAAATTCTTTGCCATGATCACTTCTAATAGATGTGATCACATATCCTTTTTCATTTTGAACTCTTTTTGCAAACGTTTTGAAGTAATTAAAGGCTTCATTCTTTTGAGCTAAGAAATTAACCCATGTGAATCTAGAGTAATCATCAACAAGAACAAATGCATATGATTTGCCTCCTAAGCTTGTAACTCTATTTGGTCCAAACAAATCCAAATGAATGAGCTCTAAAGGTCTAGAGGTGCTTATAACACTCATTGATTTAAATGAGCTTTTATGTTGCTTACCATGTTGACAAGGTTCACAAATCCTATCTTTATCATATTTTATCTTAGGTAAGCCATCAACTAAGTTTTCATTGTAGATATATTTCAATTGATCCATACCAGCATGTCCTCGTCTTCTATGCCATAACCATGCATCATTATTAGTGGACATTAAACATTTAAATGTATGATTTGAATGAATGTTGATATTATAAGTGTTGTTTGTTCTAGTACCCTTAAATATGATAATATCATTTGAATTCGTGATTTTGCATTCCTTGGAATCAAAATTGACAAAGTATGCTTTATCACAAAGTTGACTAACACTTAACAAGTTATGTTTCAAACCATCAACAAGCCATACATCTTCTATTAAATCCTTACCAATAGAACCAATGGAGCCAACACCAAGAATTTTACCTTTAGCATTGTTTCCAAAAGTTACATTACCTCCATGTTTGTAGGTAATACTTGTAAAGAGCTTTGCATTTCCAGTCATATGCCTTGAGCATCCACTATCCACAAGCCATGTGCTTTCGTTGATAGTAGATTTTAGGCATACCTGCAAGGCAATAGTGATCATCTTCTTTTAGGTACCCACATGAAGTTGGGTCCTTGATGGTTAGTAGTAAAAGTGCCTTCTAACTTGAGATGAAACTTTCTTATATAACAAGAAAAATTTTTGTGTCCAAATTTCATGCAATATGTGCATTTCCATGGTATTCTATACTTCTGCATTTTTCTTTTTGTATTTAAGGTATCATGCATACAACTACAAGTATGTGATTTCTTTTGTGCAAGTTTAGTGTATAAAAATGCATAATTATTTTTGGCTTTATTTCCTAGCAAACCATAAGAAGTTCTTGTGGTACTTTTAAACTTGGTGCAAGCATCTTTGATATGAACATCAGGAATTTCAATTGTAGATGCTTTTACAAATGTTGGTTTGCTTGGTGCAATATTGGTTGAGCCATTGAATCCTAATCCATATTTTAAGGAAGGTGATCTTTGATTATTAATTAATGTGTTTAATGCTTCCTTTCCTTTATGAAATCTGGAAATTGATTCTTTTAGTTCTTTTAGTCCATGCTTCAATGTTTCATTTTCTTTAATAATCTTTTCTAAGTCATGTGAGTTTTTATTTAACTCTCCTATCATATTCATCAAGTGTTCATTTGAGGTTTTCAATTCTAAGGTAGAGTTCTTTAAGCATATAAAATCTTTTTCTAACTTAGAGTTTTTCTCTTTATAAAGCATCATTTTAGAAAAATATTTTTCTATTTTAAAGTTCATGTGCTCAATCAAATCACTATCATCTATATCATTTGTATCATTATGTGCTACTAGATCAAAGGATTGAGTACTTACCTCATTGGAGTCATCTTCAATAGCCATGAGACACAGATTTGCAATTCCTTCTTCTTCTTCTTCTTCACTTGAGGAAGAGTCATCCCATGTGGCTTTGAGAGACTTTTTCTTTTCTTTATCCCATTTCTTTTTGTTCTTTAATTTGAAGCAATCCGATTTAATGTGACCAGTTTTTCCACATTCATAGCATTTTACCTCATTTTTCTTTTCTTTATCTTTGAAGGAGAATTTTGGAGGTGTACCTTTGTTTGCTTGTAATCTTTTCTTCCTTTTCCATTCATTGATTCTTTTTGAGAACATTGTCATTTCATCTTCATCATCAGTACTGTAATATCCCAAGGTACACCCTAAAAGTTTTGGAATAATTATTGTGGTATTTAGATTTAAGGAGTATGTTTATTGGAAGGAGAAAAGAGGTGAAGGTATATATAACATATATAAGTTAAACTAATGAAAGTCAAAAGAAGATAAATGAATTAATTTAATACCCGATTTTGGTGTACATTGGAATGGTAGTTGTGAGAAGATATGTTGGTAAAATATGTAAGGAAAATATTATAAGAAATAGGTGTATATGAGGGATGATATATATTTATGTGGTATTTGAAAAATATGGAAAATATAAAGGAAATATAAAAGAGATATACATATACCAACATATATATTACATATACATAATGTATAAAGTGGTGTAGGAAAAGTAAGTTTATATAATTAATTAATAATAATAATAATAATAATAAAAGAAAAAGAAGATATTTATTTTGGTTATGTATGAAATTCCTAAAAAGGGCAAGTAAGTGAAAGAGAGTTTAATTGTATAGAAGAGGGTATTTAGGTAATTTTCTTTTTAAATTGCTTGGTGGAGGTTTAAAGAGAGGGGAAATTTGACTTTGTTTCTTTTGTCTCTTTCATTTTTCTTCTTTTCTTTTGGGGTGGCCGGGTATCACTTAGTCAAGAGAGCAAGAAGTTGTTTTGAGTTCCAAGTTTCAAATTGAAGGAAGATTTCAAGGAAACAAGTTAGAAATTCAAGAAGTTTATCATTTTTGGTAAGTTTTCTCTTGATTTCTCTTGTTCTATTTGGAATTTTGTTTGAGTTTGATGGAGTGTGTTTGTGTATGGTGTGTGTAAAAGTGTTGAAATGGAATTAAAGATAAGAAGTTAGGTTGGTGTTGGTGATGGAAGAGTAAGAGTTGTGTTTAGTGAAATTTTTTCTGTTTTACAATTAGTAAAGGCTGTGACTTGTATGATTTTTAATTAATTATAGAAAAATTTTCTTGAAGTGAATTTTTGATATGTTGTGCCTCTATGAGTCTAGAATGACTGAAAAATATTTTGATTCGATTTTGGAATGGTTATGATTTTGGAAAGATTATTTTTATTAGACCTGTTCCAGCAGGTACCTTAACTGAGACAGCTATATTTCGGGATTTTTAATAAAATATAGAAAAATCATTTCCAATTGAATTTTGGATATGTTGTTGCTTAGTGAGTCTAGTATTCGATAAAAATAATTTGGAACCACGTTGATTGAATTTGATTTATGGAATTCACAAAGTTCAGAACTGCTGCCAGGATGCAGGGCAATTGGGGCAGTCTGGTTAGGTGAACTATTTGACCAAGATTTTGTGTTCAGTTTGATCTGAAATTTTAAAGGAATGATTTTAAGATGTAAAACTAAATTCTGTAAAAATTTTAGAATTTTTAGTCAAGTAGATTATTTTATACAATTTTTTCAAAATAAGGATAAAATGGAGTCTAAAACCATAATGTACTATTCATATGGTCATTTTGCTAATATTCCTTTTGGATTAGGTTGTGAAGAGGTTGAATTGCCCTAACCTAAGTGTTGAGGATTCTTTGAAGAGTAAGTGTATAGATTGGTGTGAGTTGGTTTTAAGGTAAGTACAAACTACATTATTGCATACATTCATATGATATTGAGATTTGACACACATTTGATTGTAAATGTGATAAGGAATCTAATGCATTGTTGATGTATATTAATAATATCATATTTGGTTATAATGTGAATGTTGTGATGAGCATGTAAAATATGTGTTAATGCCATTGATTATATCCATTTGAATAATGAATTGATTAATGTGATTTGAAATATAACGAAATGTGAAATGTGCAAGATGTGATGATGAAATGAAATGTGAAAGATATGATGTTATGAAGAGTTGCTTCATTGTGATTTGAGATCATATGAGATGATTAAGGCATGGTTGCCTAATTTGCTTATGAGAATGAAATGAATTGAGAAAGAAATGTATAAAGATATAAATGAAAAGAATTTTGTGTCTAATTTGTTATTCAACCTTCAGAGTTCTGGGTTTGGTGGCATGCCTATAAAGTACTGGATAGGTGAAAAGACCGGGTCGTAAGCCGATTCCAGTTGATAAATGTGAAGTGTGAATTATAGTAACAGTCTTGCCGGGTTGAGGATCTCCTTGGTTTATCCGGGTTGAGGTCCAAGAGACTGGGTCTGTTACAGGTAACAGTCTTGCCGGGTTGAGGATTTCCTCGAGTTTAGCCGAGTTGAGGTCCAAGAGACTGGGTCTGTTACCCTATCCATGGATAGAGATATATATGTGTATCGCCTACGGGCTTGATGATTATGATTATGGACCAAAGCAGTAACTCTGAACTTTGAATAACATATTAGTGTCTTTTGGGCCCATGCTTGTCTTTGTTTAAATGTGATTCATGAAATGTGAAATGAATGAATAATGAGACCAATGATTATTTTTGTTTAAATGTGAATTATGGAATAAGATGTAATGATATGAGATATATGATGATAATTATGAAATGAGATGATTACAATGTATAAGTAAATTATTGAAGGTGAATGTAGATTGAAAAACTATGTTGAATGATGAGATCTGAAGGTACTACATGAAAATACAATATGATGTATAATATGGAATTGTGGGTTGTATTAATGAAATACGTGCATATGTATATAATTATGAGATTAGTAGAAATATAAATAAGGTGTAATTGAAATGGGAAAATATGATAAGAAAATAATAATATATGAAGTTAAAATAAGTATGATTGTCTGTTATGTATGTTTATAATATTTATTTGTACTACTAAGCTTTCGGGCTTAGCGCGGTTGTATATATCGCGCAGGTGAGTAGGTGGTTGATCTGGAAGTCAAACTGTTATGCCACGAGTAGGGTAAGAGTATTTCGAGACCAACTAGAAGGTGATGCATACATGTATAATTTCATTATGTTGTATTTCTGACAAGAATGTATTCATATGTATAAATGAAATTGTGGTAAAGACAAGATTATCATATATATATATATATATAAGATTATTGAAAGTATGTGATAATAATAAACCTCTACTTATTTTGTACTAGAAGTGTAAATCCTTTTTGCAGGTTGCAGTTGAGGTTATAAGGGGGATTTATTGGGAGTGTACTGAGAATGATTTTGTTTGCATTGGTTTGTGTAAAATGTTTTTTTTTAAATCAGGAAAAAACTAGTTTTGTCGACACTTGGGACTCAATTTTTAGGCGAAACTATGGAAAAATTTCTGTAAAACTGGAACTAAAATTTGAATTAAGTAAAATTGGTAGCAACATTAGGATAGTGTGGCGCCTCTACTTGGCTTACACATGTAGGTTGGGAAGGGGTGTTACAAGTACCTTCATTGCTTGAGCTCTCAACTTCTTTGATTGCTTTGAGTGCAATTGGTTTTCTCTTTTCTTTTTCACCTTGATCTTCTTCTTTCTCACTGTGTAGCTCAAATGTGAGTAGTTTACCAACTAGCTCATCGGTTCTTAATGTGCTGAGATCATGAGCTTCTTCTATGGATGATACTTTTGATTCAAAGTTTTTTCTAGCTCTTAGGGCTCTCAAGATTTTACTGTTTACATCACCTTGATCATATACCTTGCCATACTTCTTTAGTTCATTGACAATAGCAAGCAAGCGATTTGTCATGTCGGTGACATTTTCATTTGGTTTCATCTTGAATAGCTCATACTCATGGACATGCATTTGTTTCTTGGTAAATCTCACTTGAGTCGTACCTTCATGGTAGTTTTCGAGTGTTTTCCAAATGCAATGTGCACAAGTTAAATGTTGAACTCTTCCACCTTCTTCTCTTGAAATGGAATTCATCAAGATGGAAGCGGCTCTATTGTTCTTGAATCGATCTTTGACATTGCTAGCTGACCATTGTGCTTTGGGAAGTGGAACTTGAATACCGTCAACTTCATAAGTGGGAGGTTTCCACTCACTTTCCACGAAATCCCATAGTTCAATCCCTTCACTGTCTAGAAACAAATACATTTTGTGTTTCCAGTATGAATAATCAGTTCCATCAAAGTAGGGTCTAAGAATAGTGTTAAGATTTCCATGAGAGTTTGATGAAGAAGAAGTTGCCATAGTGAATCAAATTTCACAATTAAGTTTAAGAAATCGCAGGCTCTGATACCAATTGTTGTCCCATGATGGCAATCAAGAGGGGGTGAATTGGTTTCCTCAAGAAATAATGACAATTAAAAAACTCAACAAAATAGAAATGCGGAATTAAGAGATGGTTGAGTAATGGAAGAAAGAAAGAACACACAAGATTTATAGTGGTTCGAATTTACTTCAATCCTACATCCACTTCCTTAACAACTTGTTAAGGTTCCACTAATCTTTGAAGTTTTTACAAGCTCACTTCCAACTTTGGTGTTTTCATAAGTTCACACCTAACTTCACAAGTGTTTTCTAAGGCTTACACTCAAGAACCTTTAAAGGAGTTTTTAAGGCTCACTCTCACAACCCAAACAAGAGTTTTACAAGAATTACTCTCACAACCCAAGTGTTTTTCCAAGCTCACACTCAAACTTATACAATGGTGTTTTCAATGCTTACACCTGACATTCATTACAATTCAAATGTAAGTTTAAGTAAAAGAAAAGTTGTTGCTTGGCTATCAAATTCTATTTTGCTTCACTTGTCTTCTTGCTTTTCTTGTAGAAGCACTGTATTTATAGCCAATGTGGTCTTACTAGCCGTTATTGATAGTGAGAATAAAGTCTTGGCAGTTTAGACCTTCTTTACTTAAACTGTCCGAAGCATTTAGCGGTCGTCCTTCATACAAGGATGGTCGCGCTCATGCCTCACGCGGTCGTCCTTGGACAAGGGACAGTCGCTGCATTTAAAAAGCTTCAACGGTCGAATTTTAGTGCTCTGCAGCAGGAATCTTGCCCATGCTGTGATTGTTGGGACGGTCGCGCCTAGCAAAGGTGCGGTCACCCTTTTTGAATATTGAAGTGGGTTTATAACGGTCATGTCACGTGTTATTCTCTGACAGGGCAGAAGAGATGTCAGCCAAAAATTTGAATGTCGCGGTCGCCCTAGGTAGCATCTCGCGTCGTCGAACTTCTGGACGCACCTGAGGATGAGAACACTACTGTCTCTTTAAGCAAATTCTTCTTGAATTGGTAGAGCGGTCGCGACTCTGAATGGACGGTCACTAAAGTGGTAAGCGAGGCCGAGTCATTCGCCGTTCTTGTCACTGCGAACCTTACTGTGATTAGAATGATTTGAGTTCCTTAGGTAGCGATCGTCCATAAATTGGGACGGTCGCTCGTCTTTATGCGCAGTCGCGACGGAGGTCGTTCTTTTGACCGCGAAACCTACTGTGATAAGGTTTCATCCTTTAATTGAATGGGGTCGTATTCAGGTTTGGTGCGACCGCTAGAAGTGTTCTGTTCAGCTTTATTTGAAGTAACCTAAGCCTGCAACAAGATTCTCCAAATACATGTTAAATGGATCATTCATTTAAGTTGTCAAGGATCAAAATTGAGATCACTTGTCTAACATAAGAAAATAAGAATAAGAACTATCTAGGGCAAACTCTACACATGACAAGCTCAAAAAAACAGGTATGTCCCTGATCGTGCCCTAAACCCACAACACAGAAGCTTCGACACGCTCAGTGACATGGGCATGTCACTGCACGTGTCAATCCTCTTGTGAACACTCGAATTTTGAGGCTCGAAAAGCCAATTTCCTCATACCAGGCCGGACTGGCAGGCAACGGTAAAACTCCACCGAAAGTATGTCTTCATGGTACTTGAAATGTCCGGTGCGACGCAAGTATCATGGATATGGTCTCGGAATAATTTTTGGAGGCCCGTGGCTCCCGGAAAGTCAGTTTTAGCAGAAGTAGCACGAGTCGCGGTGGGCCAGGACAGCGGCCCAGCCGCCGTGGGGACGACGGCCCGGCCGCCGTACTTCCGGCGGCTCAGCCGCCATGCAGCCCGATTTTTGCCTATATATAGGCTTCAGATTTTCAAAAAGGGGGACTTTTGGGACTTCCTATGCCCAGATGCTGACGGAATTTTTATGCTTAAAAATTTCTAATATTGTGTTGTAGAAACCAAGAATCATACTCAAAAGTGCAAGGAAACAAGATCTAGAACTTAGAAGTGGAAAAATTCTGATCAAGGTAATATCATAATTCGTCTTTGGTCAATTCGAGCATATCATAAGCATTCTAATCTTCTTCTTAATTTCTTCTCGGTCAAAGACCTAATCTTTTTAGGTCTGAGGGCCTAACGGACTAATCAATCACCCTTTCGGCATTAAGCCGTAAATAAAATTAACTCCTTTTTGGCACGGAGCCTAAATTGTATTTCTTTGGTACTAAGTACCTAAACGGCACCATTAAAATGAACTTTTGGCATGAAACCTAAATCGAACTTTTTTGGTACTAAGTACCCGAAATTATACAATTTTTGCACTAAGTGCTAAATCTCACAAATATTGGCAAAAAGCCCGACAACACAGGCCAAAGGCCTAAAAATTGCATTCCTTTGGTACAAAGTACCCAAATCTCACCATTTAGCACTAAGTGCTAAATCTCACAAATTTGGCAAAATGCCTGAAAAATGCACGAAGCATACACACACACATGCATGAAGCATAAATTTTATCGCCTTTAAATAGGCTTTTCCGAACTACATGGGCTTTGATCTCCCATTCAAACGGGAGTATGTAGGCATATTTGGGATTCACCCCAAATAGCAAGTCCACAATTTACTAACAATTTGTCTCCTCTTTTCTTCATTGTCTTTAAATTTGTTCCATTTTTGCAAGTTAATCAAAAGCATGACATAGTCCCCGAATCCTCCTTGGGTTCGCAGACTAGAAACCTTTACATTGGACAAATTATTGGAGTCAAACAAGGGTTTTCTTAGTTTTTCCCTTCGAACAAAATAAACTAAGTGGCGACTCCCGACAACGAGTGAACTTTCGCCCGGATCCTTTTCGGGTGGAAAACCGAGGTTCACAATCTGGCGACTCCACTGGGGAATATAAAAACCATTTATGGGATCCTAGTGGACTACTATTGATTATTTGATTAACTTGCCACGGGAGACCATAAAAATAATTTATGGGATCCTAGTAGGCTATTATTGCTTATTTGACTAATCTGCCCTTCTTTAGGGTATTTTTATTCATTTTACAGGGTATCCTAGCATTATATATCCTTTCTTTAAGGATATTGGACTGAAGATTGAAGAAAGGAATCTTTTTCCTTTGATGGATCTATTTTCTTTTTGACTACTTGTGCATTTGTTTTGTCATTCAGAGAATCTTTTTCTCTTGCATATATGGGAGAATCCTTTTCCTCCATTGCATAAAAAATTGTTTTCAAATGAATTTCTTCTCTTTCTGTTCAAAGTTCTGAGTCTGGATAGCAAGTAGCGCTGACCGGCAGGTCTCCTTGATTATGCCGGCTGACAGCCAAAGCGTCCTCCCTGTTGTCGCAAACCATTCCAATCCTTTTGGAGTGGCCCATGAGTAATCGTACTGTTGGACCCACGCGAAACTCCTTGTTTCACATGTGGTTAGGTATATCTTACTCAAGACTCAAGGGTCCCTATGATAAGCTGATTCTCTATTTTTACATAACAATGGAACCTTCCCTTAGGTTGTATGTACCCAATGATAGTGCCGCATTCCATTAAAATGAATTGTGATGTGATGAGGTGCATTCATGCAACATAACAACATTGTTTTTGGGGAAAAATTTTGATGTACATAAGTGGACCAAGAGTTTTCCTACCCTACACACCACCCTGATTTTTTTACCCTTGACCTTTTCAGGTACCCTCTGTCCGTGTGCCTTCACTTACACCAGACACACCAACACCAACTGTGCTATCCCCTACAAGTTCTACTACCCCAACTTCACAAACTACTCCAATTACTGAAATGGCCACAATTGAACAGATTAAGGCCTTGCCGGATGGTCAGGTTAAGGAAATTGAAGCTAGAATGCAAGAAAAAATTGATGAAGCTTTAGCCGCCCAAAGGGTAGCCATTCTGGCTGAATTAGAAGGAGCACCAAAGACAGTCTCTACTCCTGGAAATTTGGGGAAGGAACCCATTGTGGGGCAAACTAGCACCCCCGTGACTGCTCAGATTAATACCCCTGTTATCAATTTGGAGGATCCACCCTCCAAGAACGAAACAGATGAACTGAAAAGGAAACTTGAATTGCTTGAGAGGTCAATCACTGCCATGAAAACTCACAAAGAGGTGGTAGACATGGATTCCTTATCCTTGTTTCCCCAAGCCAGATTACCACCAAAATTCAAGATGCCGGGGATGGACAGATTTGATGGGACCACTTGCCCTAAAACCCATTTGAAAATGTATGTGGGGGCCTTGAGCCCGTGGGGTTTAAATGATGAGCTCTTTGCTCAACTCTTCCAACAATCCCTGACTGGGGCTGCCCTTAAATGGTTTGTGAGTCTAGACCGTTCCAAGATTAAGACATGGGAAGACATCTGCAATGCATTTAACTCTCAGTACCACTACAATATTGAGGTGGATGTCACCAGAAGGGAACTTGAGACCACCAAGCAAAACAACAAGGAACCTTTCTCCTCGTTCCTTACGAGGTGGAGGGCAAAAGCCGCCCAGATGATCAATCGCCCTTCAGAACAAGAGCAGATTGATATCATAATCAGGAATTTAAGACCTACATATCAGGCTCAACTGCAAACCCAATATCTACCTACTTTCAAATCGCTCATTGCGACTGCAACCAAGGTAGAAGATTTGATACAGTTGGGTAAAATAGTGGATGAGGGGGCTGCATCGAAATATAAGAAACAAAGCCAAGCTCCTTCCTCAAGCAAGGTCAATCAAGTGGCCAATATTTCCCCTGCGAATCCTTTACGTGTGGGCAATCTTGGGCCGAGAAATCAGCCGAGAAGGCAATATACTGACCTTGGGGTACCCCTTCATTTGGTGTTTAAAAAGGCTGTGGAAGGGAAATATTTGAAGCCTTTGGATCCAAGACCTCCTCCAAACCCATTACCTTCCAGTTATAAAGTCAATGAATATTGCGAATACCATCAAGGGAATGGGCATAAAACAGATGCTTGCTGGACACTGAAAAACCGCATCCAGGATCTGGTGGATGGTGGTGACATCATTCCTCTCAGAAGGCAACCAAACATCAACACTAACCCTTTGCCCAATCATTCCATCCACGCCATTACTGTGGAAGAAGAGTTGTTTGATCCTTTCAAACTTCTCTTGGAAATGAATGAAGTGTGTGTGTTAGATTTGAATGACCTTGCTGATCTCTGACAAGAAGTGGAAGACAATATCAGCCACTTGACTTGGGAAAAACCCCTACAACTTCAAATCACCCCCATAAGAAGACACCAGAGCCAAAAGAAGACCCTGTCCTCACTCAGCTTAAACAAACTCAAGCTAAGGTGTCAATTTGGGAACTCCTTGCTTCCTCATTCCCACACCACCAAGCTCTCAGCAAAGCTTTGAGTCAACTTGATACGCCAGTGGACACAAGCTCAGAAGCTTTGGTGGCCACTTTGACCCAATCAACCAAAGCATTGAATATCAGGTTTTCTGATATGGATTTACCAGAAGACGGTAAGTGTAATATCCCAAAATATACCCTAAAAGTTTTGGAGTTATTGTTATATTTGGAGTTAATGCATATGTTTAATGGAAGTAAAAAGGGGAAATATTATAAGATGATATATATATAAGGAAATATGGGAATATAAATACCATATAAAAGATATATACATATACATCACATATACATGGGATATAAAGTGGTGTAGGGAAAGTGAGTTATGTATATATTTTTATAATTAATTAATTAATAATTATGGTGATAAGGACAAAAAGAAAAAGAGAAAGAGAGAAGCTAGAGAGAGAAGGAGGTGATTTTGCTTTTATTTACACCAAATACTTAAGGATTTCAAGTGGATAGTGAAGATTTGGCTAAGAATCCAAGTAAGTTCTCTTTCTTGATTTCTTTGGTTTATTTGAAGTTGTATGAAGGTTTGATTGTTGATAATTGAAATTAGGGTTGTATTATTGTAGTATGTTGGAGTATGTTTGATTTAATTAGGTTGGTGTTGGTGATTGAAGAGCAAGAGTTGTGTTTAGTTGAATTTCTTTCTGTTTTACAACTAGTAAAGGCTGTGACTTGTATGATTTTTAATTAAATATAGAAAAATGTTCCTGAAGTGAATTTTTGATATGTTGTGCCTATATGAGTCTAGAATGACTGAAAAATATGTTGATTCGATTTTGGATTTTGGAAAGATTATTTTTATTAGACCTGTTCCAGCAGGTACCTTAACTGAGACAGCTATATTTCGGGATTTTTAATAAAATGTAGAAAAATTATATTCAATTGAATTTTGGATATGTTGTTGCTTAATGAGTCTAGTATTTGAGAAAAATAATTTGGAACCAAGTTGATTGAATTTAATTTATGGAATTCACAAAGTTTAGAACTGCTGTCAGGATGCAGGGCAATTGGGGCAGTCTGTTTGGGTGAACTATTTGACCAAGATTTTGTGTTCAGTTTGATCTGAAATTTTAAAGGAATGATTTTAAGATGGAAAATTAAGTTCTGTAAAAATTTTAGAGTTTTTAGTCAAGTATATTATTTTATACAAATTTTCAAAATAAGGATAAAATTTAGTCTAAAACCAGAATTTACTATTCATATGGTCATTTTGCTAATATTCCTTTTGGATTAGGTTGTGAAGAGGTTGAATTGCCCTAATCTAAGTGTTGAGGATTCTTGGAAGAGTAGGTGTATAGAGTGGTGTAAGTTGGTTTTAAGGTAAGTACAAAGTTTATATGATTGCACTTATTTACATGAATTAAGACTTAACACATTTGTTTGTAAATGTGTTAAGTGAATTACTATATTGTCAATATAATTTGATTAAGGTTATGATTGGATGATGTGAAAGATATGAAGATCATTCAAATAGGTATGTACAATGCAATTTGTTATGATAAATATGGTAATGATGAATTGTGCTAATGTGTTTTGAGAAATGATGAAATGTATTGTAATTGTGGTTGGTAATAATGATTGAAATGAAATAAATAGACATGTTGATTATATGATGATGAATTTAAGATATATGCTCAATATAATTGTTTACGTATACTTGAATGATGAAGTGCTATAATGTGAATTGAAATATGATAAGAGGTGAAGCCATTGTGATTGGCTATGATGAATCAAATGAGATGTGAAGCCATTGTGTTGGCTATGAGAATGTAAATGAATTATAATTGAGGCATGGTTGCCTGTTTTGAATATGAAATGAATTGAGAAAGAAATGTACAAAGATATAAATGAAAAGAGTTGTGTCTAATATGTTAATTCAACTTTCAGAGTTCAGGATTTGACGGCATGCCTATAACATATGAAATGTAACAGTCTAGCCGGGTTGAGGATCTCCTCAAGTTGTTGAGTTGATGGTCCAAGAGACTGGGTCTGTTACACTATATGAATTATAAATGTGAAATATATGAAAAGTAACAGTCTTGCCGGGTTGAGGATCTTCTCGATTAGTCGGGTTGATGGTCCAAGAGACTGGGTCTGTTACACTATCCATGGATAGAGATATGATATATGTTGCCTACAGGCTTGATTATTGTGATTATGGATCAAAGCAGTAACTCTGAACTTTGAATAACATATTAGTGTGTTCTGGGCCCAGGTCTGTCTTGATTTTCGATGTAGTTTATGAAACGTGAAATGAATGAATAATGAAATCTATAGTTGCCTTAATTGGAAATGAAATGTTATGAAATATGTTATGTAATATGTATATTGATATGTTCCTTGTGAGTAGTAGTGATGGAATTGTGGTTGGTGTTATTGATATGTATGCATGTATGTAATATATGAGATTAGTTGAGATATGTGTAAAGTGTAATTGAAAAGGGAAACTACGATAAGAAACTAACAGTACTTAAAGTTAGTATATGGATATACGTTAGAATTTCTGTATTGTATGTTTATATTATTCATTTGTACTACTAAGCTCTCGGGCTTAGCGCGGATGTGTTAATCGCGCAGGTGAGTAGATGGTAGATCTGAAGTCTTTCGTTTTACCACAAGAAGAGTAAGAGTTTGTCGAGACCAACTAGAAGGTGATGCATGCATGTAAAATTTTTTAATATTGTATATTGACTAAAATGTTTTGTTACTATATATTTGGATTGTTTTGAGAAGTAAGGATTTTTTTTTAATTATAATGAACAGTGACATTCTTATACTTTATATACTTACTGTATGTATACGAGGTATATGTATAGTACTTATATAGGGTATGAGGGTGTTACAATTATTTTGGTATCAGAGCTTAGGTTCGAGATTCTCGGCCTAAGTAAATTTAAAAAGAAATGTTTTAAAAAGAAAAATGATGATGAATGAAAATGAAAAGAATGAAATTTTTGATACATGCATATGCATTAACATCTAGGTTGGTCTCGAATGTGGTATTATATGAATTGAAATGTATTGAATTGTATGAAATGGATAATAATGTGTGGATGAAGTTCTATATGAATGGAAATTTAAAGAAAGCAATGAGATGGAAAAATTTATGTAAGTTTAAGTGATAAATTAAAGAATGGTAGTTTCCTTGAGGAAAGAAAATTTTGAAATATGATTATAATATAAAGAAATGATCAGGAAAATAAAGTTAAAAATGAATTAAAAACAAAATCAAAATCAAAGTATGTAATCTTTCCTCTACTATTTGAATCTCTTTCTAATAAAGCTTATGCTTGGATTGCAAGGGAGAGGAAATATTGTTGATGGATAATATGGATGGATATGTAATTATAATGAAGAGAGTATGGTGGAATATTGAATGAGTTGATTGATATAGACAAAGTGTGATAACTTAAGGTTTGAATATGTAAAGTTAAGATTTAAAAAAAAAAAAGATGATAGGGGTTAAGCAAGGAGATAAAATGGTGTTGTTAGTATTGTTAATTTAATGTAAACATTGTGGTTTGAATGGTAGGAATATAATATGCTTGAGTATTGTTAAAGCTCATGTTAATGGTGATAATGTGTAACATTTGGATTTTTGAAATGAGCTTTAATGATTGTAAAAAGGATATATTTTGATGTTGCTTTGTAGTATGTATATATAAGATGTTTTCTTAAGTTTATATTAATAAAACGAGATGAGTAAATTGAAGTTTAAGCAAAGTAGTAAGAGGAGAATTTATAATGTTAACGGAATTTGGATAAAGATTATTTAAATATCGAAAGTTTAATGTATAGTACGTATATGAGTTATGTGGAATGAAAATTTTTGCATATTAAGAATGACTTACAGATATGTAATTTGATGAACTAAAAGTTGGCAAGTGATGAAGTAATCATGATAAGGTTGACTACTTGGAAGGTGATAATGGGATGTAAGATGCTAGTGATCAAGGATTGAGTTGATCACTTGAAAGTGTAATGTACGCATAGTATTGCGTGTTTGTAACCTATACAACTACATATTTATTAGTGTTGAGAATGAGTACTCTTGCATTGATAAACTTGTGCAAAGTTAGGTCATGTGATAATATTAATAGTGAGAATTGGATTGAGCAATGTTAGTTCAAGAAATTGAGATTTGTGATAACGAAATTTGGAAATTTTATAGGGATTAATGGGCGATGTGTATATGATTGGATGTAAGGGACATATGTATAAATATGTGAGATATATATAAATATTGAATGGTAAACAAATGGATATAAAGATGGTATACTAACTGCATTTAAAAATAAATGTGAGAGAGATGTCACCTTAGTAATGTGATTAAGATTTTGTGAAGTATTATCATGGTTAGAGTATATATATGTGTTGAGTTGATAAATAATTTAAGTCATGTAAAAAAAGGATGAAAATGGTGTTGTTCAATGAAAAGTAATAAATGTTAAATGTGTATTGATGGTATGAAAAAGAGGAATTAAATATAATTGCATGATTATATGTATACATGTATAGAAAGTGTGGAATGAGCTATTTGATATGAATATAATTGTAAAGTGTAAGAAATATGAAAGCAAGTCACATTGTGAACGTGACCTATGAATGTGAATGTGGTATAATTATTTGTATAGTGGTATGAAGAATGATATGGCATGTATTAGTGGATCTATGAGAAATTAAGTTTTGATTTGTGAAGAGTTAGACTATGGATTGAAATGGAAAGTGAAAAAGGACTCGAGTAACACTGGACGATGAAATTGTTATGATAATAACTGAGCTAGACTATCATATAATGCTTTCTGGTTGAAGGATTATGCTTGTGGAAATATATTATATGTATATGTGTTTAATAAAGATGAAAAGTATAATGTATGAAAAGTTTTATAAGAGATAGGTTAGAAATGGAAGTTGTATAAAGTTTGTATATGATTGAATGTTGTACACATAAGTGTTATAAGTAATATTGTTGATGTGAGTTAGGCTAATGATAATCATATGATCAAGAACAAATTGTTTTGGAGACAAAGTTGAATTATGTCAACTTTTGAGATAGTTGGAAATGTTTGAAGAAGAATAATAGAGGAACAATATTGATTTATAAACTACATATGTGACTATTAATATACTCTGGCTATATAATTTGTTTAGTGTAATTGGCTGGTTAATTTTGTTATCAGCAGATTTGGGCCTAAGGTGATATGATTGTAGTATTATGTGGGTGAGATTGATAATTTTGTTTCAAAAAATATGGTTAGGAGTTGTGATTGGTAAAGTGGTATCTTATCAATTCTATGTTAGAAATTTGTTTATAATTATGAAAAATATGGATAGAGAAGAGAACCGTGTAAATGTCTTGAATTGTGAAGAATGAATAAAAAGTGATTATGTAAACATAGTAATGGTATGATAATGTGAGAATATGATAAATGGGAGAAAGTTATGAAATGTGATTGAAAATGATACTGAATATATTTTTGTTACAAGATGAATTAATTGATGGAAACAATGTTAAGTGAATGAACTATGGGTAATAATTATAGTATGAGAGAATTATGAGAATTATGGGAGATTGCACTGCTATTATTGAAAGCAGAAGATATATATGAATATTGAAAGATAATTTGAAGTGATTTGTTAGTAAGGAGTCGAACAGATGGATCCTAAGGGATTAGAAGTTGAGAATGAGTTTGACCTAATAGAATTGTGTTATGTATATTGATATGTGATGATAAGCTTAAATAAGTTAATGGTTGGTTTGAATGGAATAAGATTGAAATGTTGTTATTTTATGACAGCTAGATCAATTGATCTAGAATTCATTAAGATTGTGAATTATTATCGAGATTTAATATGTATAGTTATGCTAAGAGTATAAGATATATATGATAATGTATATATGAAGTGATATGCTGATACATGAATGAATTATGATATATCAGTTATTAAAGATAATGAAAGGAAAAAGGTTGATTATCTGTAAAGTAAATTTATAAAGATTGTATCGATATTAATATTAAGTGAAAAACATGGTAAGGAGGGATTTAAGTATAAGAAATGAAAATATTGTTATCAATCAAGGTTTGATAAGTGGTTATTTTCAAAAGTGATTGTAATAACAGGATAATCTATAGTAAGATTTAATTCAATAATTTCCAAGATTAAAGTTAAGAGATTGCCTATAAAAAGATGAAGTGATAAATATCTTGAATGTAATAGATGAATGGTATATTTATAGATTATAAGATGATTTGATTATTGTATAAAAGAAAATTTCTTTGAAATGTAATGAGTTATTTTGGGTGTTTTGTTGAAAAAGTAATAAGATAAATATAGCTATATAATGATGAGTTGTGAATTGGGAAAAGATGATTGACTAAAAGTGGAAGAGTAAAAGTTATGTAATTTGATGAAATCATAATGTAAGAATACGATTATCTTCATATGAATTAAGATGGTGTTTTGTTATAAATGAATTGTTATTGTGCTGGATAATTTCGAGGACGAAATTATTTAAGGGGGAGAGAATTGTAATATCCCAAAATATACCCTAAAAGTTTTGGAGTTATTGTTATATTTGGAGTTAACGTATATGTTTAATGGAAGTAAAAAGGGGAAATATTATAAGATGATATATATATAAGGAAATATGGGAATATAAATACCATATAAAAGATATATACATATACATCACATATACATGGGATATAAAGTGGTGTAGGGAAAGTGAGTTATGTATATATTTTTATAATTAATTAATTAATAATTATGGTGATAAGGACAAAAAGAAATAGAGAAAGAGAGAAGCTAGAGAGAGAAGGAGGTGATTTTGCTTTTATTTACACCAAATACTTAAGGATTTCAAGTGGATAGTGAAGATTTGGCTAAGAATCCAAGTAAGTTCTCTTTCTTGATTTCTTTGGTTTATTTGAAGTTGTATGAAGGTTTGATTGTTGATAATTGAAATTAGGGTTGTATTATTGTAGTATGTTGGAGTATGTTTGATTTAATTAGGTTGGTGTTAGTGATTGAAGAGCAAGAGTTGTGTTTAGTGGAATTTCTTTCTGTTTTACAACTAGTAAAGCCTGTGACTTGTATGATTTTTAATTAAATATAGAAAAATGTTCCTAAAGTGAATTTTTGATATGTTGTGCCTATATGAGTCTAGAATGACTGAAAAATATGTTGATTCAATTTTGGATTTTGGAAAGATTATTTTTATTAGACCTGTTCCAGCAGGTACCTTAACTGAGACAGCTATATTTCGGGATTTTTAATAAACTGTAGAAAAATTATATTCAATTGAATTTTGGATATGTTGTTGCTTAATGAGTCTAGTATTTGAGAAAAATAATTTGGAACCAAGTTGATTGAATTTAATTTATGGAATTCACAAAGTTTAGAACTGCTGCCAGGATGCAGGGCAATTGGGGCAGTCTGTTTGGGTGAACTATTTGACCAAGATTTTGTGTTCAGTTTGATCTGAAATTTTAAAGGAATGATTTTAAGATGTACAATTAAGTTCTGTAAAAATTTTAGAGTTTTTAGTCAAGTATATTATTTTATACAAATTTTCAAAATAAGGATAAAATTTAGTCTAAAACCAGAATTTACTATTCATATAGTCATTTTGCTAATATTCCTTTTGGATTAGGTTGTGAAGAGGTTGAATTGCCCTAATCTAAGTGTTGAGGATTCTTAGAAGAGTAGGTGTATAGAGTGGTGTAAGTTGGTTTTAAGGTAAGTACAAAGTTTATATGATTGCACTTATTTACATGAATTAAGACTTAACACATTTGTTTGTAAATGTGTTAAGTGAATTACTATATTGTCAATATAATTTGATTAAGGTTATGATTGGATGATGTGAAAGATATGAAGATCATTCAAATAGGTATGTACAATGCAATTTGTTATGATAAATATGGTAATGATGAATTGTGCTAATGTGTTTTGAGAAATGATGAAATGTATTGTAATTGTGGTTGGTAATAATGATTGAAATGAAATAAATAGACATGTTGATTATATGATGATGAATTTAAGATATATGCTCAATATAATTGTTTATGTATACTTGAATGATGAAGTGCTATAATGTGAATTGAAATATGATAAGAGGTGAAGCCATTGTGATTGGCTATGATGAATCAAATGAGATGTGAAGCCATTGTGTTGGCTATGAGAATGTAAATGAATTATAATTGAGGCATGGTTGCCTGTTTTGAATATGAAATGAATTGAGAAAGAAATGTACAAAGATATAAATGAAAAGAGTTGTGTCTAATATGTTAATTCAACTTTCAGAGTTCTGGATTTGACGGCATGCCTATAACATATGAAATGTAACAGTCTAGCCGGGTTGAGGATCTCCTCAAGTTGTTGAGTTGATGGTCCAAGAGACTGGGTCTGTTACACTATATGAATTATAAATGTGAAATATATGAAAAGTAACAGTCTTGCCGGGTTGAGGATCTTCTCGATTAGTCGGGTTGATGGTCCAAGAGACTGGGTCTGTTACACTATCCATGGATAGAGATATGATATATGTTGCCTACAGGCTTGATTATTGTGATTATGGATCAAAGCAGTAACTCTGAACTTTGAATAACATATTAGTGTGTTCTGGGCCCAGGTCTGTCTTGATTTTCGATGTAGTTTATGAAACGTGAAATGAATGAATAATGAAATCTATAGTTGCCTTAATTGGAAATGAAATGTTATGAAATATGTTATGTAATATGTATATTGATATGTTCCTTGTGAGTAGTAGTGATGGAATTGTGGTTGGTGTTATTGATATGTATGCATGTATGTAATATATGAGATTAGTTGAGATATGTGTAAAGTGTAATTGAAAAGGGAAACTACGATAAGAAACTAACAGTACTTAAAGTTAGTATATGGATATACGTTAGAATTTCTGTATTGTATGTTTATATTATTCATTTGTACTACTAAGCTCTCGGGCTTAGCGCGGATGTGTTAATCGCGCAGGTGAGTAGATGGTAGATCCGAAGTCTTTCGTTTTACCACAAGAAGAGTAAGAGTTTGTCGAGACCAACTAGAAGGTGATGCATGCATGTAAAATTTTTTAATATTGTATATTGACTAAAATGTTTTGTTACTATATATTTGGATTGTTTTGAGAAGTAAGGATTTTTTTTTTAATTATAATGAACAGTGACATTCTTATACTTTATATACTTACTGTATGTATACGAGGTATATGTATAGTACTTATATAGGGTATGAGGGTGTTACAGTAAGAAACACAATGATGCTCTATACATCACCATACAGACTGGGGGAAAGACTGTGCTCATGGTTCTCATTGATAATGGGTCAGCCTTGAATGTGTGTCCTTTGAAAGTAGCAAGCTGTTTGGGGTTGGAGACTATAGATCTTACACCTTCTGATCAGATTGTGAGAGCATATGATAACACTCGAAGTGAAATTTTGGGTGTTGCCACTCTAGAAATTATTGTTGGGCCGGTGAAAATGAAAGTGCCCTTTCAGGTCATTGATGTACCCGCGAGCTTTAATCTCCTCCTTGGAAGGCCGTGGATTCATCAAATTAATGTTGTACCTTCTTCATTACACCAAAAACTTAAATTCCCTTTTGAAGGAAAAATCATCACTATCAAAGGGGATACCTGTGAAATCAACAAGAAAACCATGGATCAGTCTCTCTTTGAGGTTGTTCCTGGTGAAACCGCCATGACCTTGACTGGGTTTCATTACGACACAGTTCAATGCATTGAAGGTGAAAAGCCAAAAGGGCCATTTGTCTCATATGACTTTGGGGAGGTTCAAACCAACTGCCTAGTGGGAATGATGCTGAGGGTAGGTCTATTGCCCGGGATGGAAATGATGAAGTCCGGGAGAAAAACACCCGTAGTACGGCCGTGGGAAGAACCTGAGAATAAGGGAACTTTTGGCTTGGGGTACAAACCTACAGACGGGGAAATAGAAGAGTTTGAGCGTGGAAGGAAGAAAAAGGGAAATTGGGGGGCAAGAAGCCTCAAAATGCGCCCTTACTTTAGGACTCTGAATGGTCACTTTTGCAAACCTGGAAAGGCAGTTCATCACCGTGGTTTTCAGGAACCATTCTATTCTCCTATGACCGGAAAGAAGCTACCGGGTTTTGAAATGTTTGCTGATGTTGTGGCCATGAAAGAAGAAGAGCCAGGACCTGAAACTGACCCCCAAATGGAAGATTTCATGCGGCCTAGTCTCTTTGATGAGGTTGCTATGATAACCAATTTTGAAGACAATAGGGATTTCACAAAGCTGATCAAGACCACGGATGGACCGCTGAGAAACTGGTACACCGAGGAGGGACAAGCTGTTAAGGTTAAACCTAGTCCTGTGTCACACCCTGAACTTGAGTCTTGTACCGAGTCTTGTACTAATTCTGAGTCAAAAACCAAGTCAGAGTCTAATTCTGAGTCTTCTGTAAGTTCAGATTTAGAAAACCCTAATGTCGAGTCTAATGTAATCTTGGAGAATGACTCCGTTATTATCAATGAAATTGTTCAGATTCTTGGTTACCCTTTGTCTTTTGCTTTCCAAGTATTATCTAGCAAAAATGAAATAAATGAAATAAAAGAAATAAATGAAAAGATAATAATTGCAAAGAAAATGAACATACATACATTGCATATGATTGTGTGAATAAGGAACAGGTTCTTGATTGCATCAGGAAGTATGTCGACTGCTTCATGTGGAAGGCAAGTGATGTCACAGGAATAGACCCAGCCATAGCAGTGCATAAGATTCCGCTATACCCAGAGGCAAAGCCGGTTAAGCAGAAATTGAGAAGAATGAAGCCAGAATGGTCTTTGAAAATTAAAGAGGAGGTTGCCAAGCAACTGGACAATAAGTTCATAGAACCAATTGCATACCCTTCCTGGTTAACAAACATTGTACCAGTCCCGAAGAAAGACGGAAAGGTCAGAATGTGTGTTGACTACAGAAATTTGAATAAGGCTTGTCCCAAGGAAGATTTTCCGCTACCTCACATCGATTTGCTGATAGACAGGATGGCTGGGCATGTGATGGTTTCCATGACTGATCTTGCGGTTGGGTACAATCAGATCCTGGTGCACCCACCAGACAAAGAGAAGACAGCTTTTATCACAGAATGGGGCACTTTTTGCTACAGGGTTATGCCTTTTGGGTTGATAAATGCAGGGGCTACCTACCAAAGGATGGCGACAACAGTCTTTCATGACATGATTCACAAAGAAGTAGAAGTGTATGTCGATGATATGATTGTCAAGTCAAAATCTCCAGAAGAACACGTTGAAGCCCTTGAGAAGTTCTTCCTTAGACTTCGCAAGTACAATTTAAAGCTTAATCCTGCAAAGTGCCTCTTTGGTGCAACATCAGGCTTATTTTTGGGATATCTGGTCAGCAAAAAAGGAATAGAAGTTGATCCAGCAAAGTCAAAGGCTATTCTGAAAATGCCTCCACCAAGAACAGAGAAAGAGGTTCGAGGCTTGCTAGGTAGGTTACAGTATATCAGTCGATTCATATCACAGTTGGCTGAGACTTGTGGTCCTATCTTTAAGCTACTAAGGAAAGGTGCTTCACAAGAATGGAATGAAGACTGTCAGAAGGCCTTCGACAAGATCAAAGAATACTTGTTAAGTCCGCCAATTCTACAACCTCCCAGAATAGGAAAGCCTCTGTTCTTGTATTTGTCTGTAACAGATGAAGCCATGGGTGCAATGCTAGCTCAAGAAGCCGAAGATACAAAGGTGGAAAATGCAATTTACTACCTCAGCAAAAGGATGCTGGACTATGAGTTAAAGTATAACAAGATTGAGAAGTTGTGTTTAGCCTTGCATTGGGCTTGTACGAAGTTACAACACTACTTGTCTTCTTACACTACTTATGTCATTGCAGAACAGAGTCCCTTGAAATTCCTTATGGAGAGGCCTGTTTTGGACAGCAAAATGGCTAAGTGGGTGTCAACATTGGCAGCCTTTGACCTGAAATTTGTTCAAAGGAAAGCTGTGAAAGGCGGGGCGATAGCTGACCAATTAGCAGAATTACCCGTGAATGACGAGATGCGAGAAATGGGTTTCCCTGATGAAGACCTCTTGAACGTGGAGAGCAGTGTTTGGGAGATGTATTTTGATGGAGCATCCAATTATCATGGAAACGGAATTGGAATTGTGTTCAAAACTCCTTGTGGAGAATACATTCCATTCGCAGTTAAACTTGACTTTAGCTGCACAAACAACGAAGCAGAATATGAAGCTTGCATTAATGGGCTTGAAGCCGCCCTGAAATTGGGGATTAAGGACTTAAAGGTCTATGGTGATTCTATTTTAATAGTATCACAAGCTTTAAGGAAATGGAAGATAAGAGAAGAGCGTTTGGTTCCTTACCTACAACGCCTTGATCATTCGGCACAACACTTCAATGATCTGTCCTTCGAATATCTCCCAAGAGCAAAGAATCAGTTTGCTGATGCCTTGGCTACTTTAGCTTCCATGATCAATATCAGGGAGGGGAAAGTCATTCGTCCATTGAAAGTTCAGCTTCAAAAGCAACCCGCCCACATAATGCATTTGGCCGATGGTAAACCATGGTTTTGGGATATCAAGACCTATCTCAAGGATGGAAGTTATCCGGAGGGATCATCAAAGGTTGATCGGAGGGCAATAAGGCAGCTTGCCACAGGTTACATTCTTAATGGAGATATCCTCTACAAGAGGAGTTGGAATGGAATGCACCTAAGGTGTGTGAATGAGGCAGAGGCTAAGCAGATAATGGAAATGGTACATGGTGGCGAATCAGGACCACACATGTATGGGATCGCCTTGGCTCGAAAAATTGCCAATCTAGGATATTACTGGTCCACCATGAATGCAGACTGTGTGGCATTTTTGCAAGGGTGTCATCAATGTCAGATATTTGCTAAGCTGCAGAAGCAACCTCCCGTTGCCCTGAATACAATCACTTCTCCATGGCCCTTCGCTACTTGGGGAATTGATATAATTAGCAAAATACATCCAAAAGCTTCGAATGGACATCAGTTTATCTTGGTAGCAGTGGATTACTTCACAAAGTGGGTTGAAGCGGCTTCCTATGCAGAATTAGACGCCAAAAAGGCAGCACAGTTTGTCCAAACCAATATCCTTTGTCGGTACGGAACACCATTCGAGATTATCACAGATAATGGAACTCATTTCCAAGCAGAATTTGCTAAACTCTTGAAGGATAAGAATGTCCAGCATCATAGGTCCTCTCCTTATAGACCCCAAACAAATGGAGCTGTAGAAGCAGCGAACAAGTCTATAAAGGTGATCATACAAAAAATGATTAAGGAACATAGGCGTTGGCATGAGAAGTTACCGCTGGCTTTGTGGGGATATAGAACATCAATTAGAACTCCTACTGGGGCAACCCCGTATTCCCTGGTGTACGGAATGGAAGCTGTACTCCCCATTGAACTGGAAGTTCAATCGGCGAGGATAATTCAAGAAAGTCAGATAAATGAAGCTGAATGGATCAGCAATTATCATCATCAGTTGTTGAGTTTGGATGAAAAAAGACTTCAAGCTCTACATCAGATTCAAGGGTATCAAAGGCGAATGGCCAGACATTTCAACAAAAAGGTCAAAGATCGAAAGTTGGAAGAAGGTTGTTTGGTTTTGAAGGAGATCAGAACACCTGTTACAGATCCTCGTGGGAAGTTTCGTCCTCATTGGGCGGGACCCTACATTTTGAAGAAAATACTTTCCGGCGGAGCCGTCATCTTGTCTGATTTGGATGGTCTGGAGTTCACAAACCCATGCAATCTGGATCAACTAAAGAAATATTATGTATGATCATGCATTCCATAATGAACTACATTAGACCTGATTCTCGCAAACTAATTCGAGATATGTAGGCAGCTCTCCTTGGGCACGGTCTAAATTTTAATAAAAATCATTCATTCATCTTTCTTTTGCCAAGAAAAAAAATAATAAAACAAAAAAGAAAAAAACAAACAAAAAAAAAACAAAAAAAACAAAAAAATCCCGCTAAACCGAAAACCCACAAAGGGCGGCTTAGGCAATAGTGGGGCCCGCTAAGCTGAAAACCCGCAAAGGGCGGCTTAGACAAGAATGGGTAAAAGCTCGCTAAGTTGAAAATTCGAAAGGACGGCTTAGGCAAAAATAAGAGCAAATAAATAAAGTAGATGATGCTTGGAAAGCAAACAAAAGGGTCATCCATTAAGAATCATTCAAAAGAGAATCATCTATTACAAAAAGAGTCGGTCATTACAAAAAAGAGTCAGTCGGTTCATCAAAAGAGTCAGACTACAAGTCCTATACATTCAAAAAACCAAAAAGGTAAAAAACAACCCAAAAAACAGAAAAGACAACGGAGTCACCCTGGGATCCAAGTCCTACACCCCCTCTCCCTCCAACTCCTGCAGCAATGCGCACCTCCTCAGTTTCTCAACGGGCCAAACCTCAGCTATAAACCAGGTCCTATACTCTGGAGTGGGCTGAACGAGGGAAGGCTCTGCACCAGGCCTGATCATCCGATGGTCTCTCACCCAAGTCTGTAGAACAGCCCGAGTAACCCCGGGGGTAATAGGAGAAGCAATGGTAAGCCCGACAGGAAGGGGAACTCTTTGATCAATACCCATCTACCTAAGGACGCGGGAAGCACTGTACCAAGTACTGTGAGTGAACCCAAGCAGGTAGACATGGTTGTGCATGGCATTTGCCTCTATGAATTGAGGAATCCTGTACCAAGGGACGAACCATAATAATTCTTCCGGTCCAAGCTCAAACAGCCAAACAGTCCATTCGGCCATAGAGGGAAAAGAAATCTGAATTTTCCTGGTGCGGTACTGCGAAGGGTTGTAGGTCAAAGTCTGGGGGGCTGCAACCACTCGAAGATGATCTCTCAGCCAAACCTGAAAAAATAGATCCTTTCTATTTTACAAAGGAAAAGAGAGATGATGGAATAAGCAAAAGAAACAAAAGGTATAAATTACCTGAAGGATGACCGGGGTGACGGTCCAACGTTCAAATCCAAGTGCACATCTGTCGAGACTCTGAATAGTCTCAGCTAGGATCATGCCCCCAATATAGTTGAGCTCTTCCATTTGCCTAACCATTGGGCAAAGTCTCAAATCTCCAAAGTCGGGGTCACGGTTGAAGAGGAACCCAGCTAACAGACAAAAGACGAAGGCTCGCATTCTATGCCTCAATTGGACATGGTCTTCAAAATCGGCGGTCAAGAATTCATCAATTAGGGGAAGCAGCATCGCCTTATCCCCATCTACAATCATAGCTTGGGCTTGGGGTTTTGTGAAGCTAAAAAGCCTCTGAAAAGATCCCACATACCCGATTTGGACCTCATGCCTCACAAGAGGGGCATTTGGATCGCACCCAATGATCGAGCAGAACTCCTCAAAAAGAGGACACATTTCCTCCATCCGAGCCCCAAATCTGAAAACATGGGCTTGGGGATCCCAAAACCTGATGCAAGAGTGCAAGAAATCCCAGTCTACTGCTACACCTCTGAGTGTGGCGACAGCTTTCAACCCGTACCTCCCCATGTTGATCCTTTCAACATTGTGGAGACTTTTGGTCCAATTATGCATCACGTGATTAAAAAGGGGATTCATTGTTATTTGAAAAAAAATATATATTAGATCTTTCAGTAAGAGAATTGCTTTCTGGCCCACAGATGTAAGACAACCTTGATTTTTATACTGGTCTAGCCCGGGCAGCGGCTGGGCCGCCGTTGCCGGCGGCTTGGCCGCCACCGACCGTCCTGATTACTCTTTCTTTTTGGTGTTTTGTAAAATTCTCATGTTTTGGCCCTGTTATGTGCTATTTTTTTGGGATTGTGTCAGGGATTTATTTTTAAAATAGATTTCTAAAAAGAAAAAGCATCATGCATACATATGTGCTGTTAATACTAATAAATAAGTGCAGGTTTACAGATAAGTTCAGATAACAGCTGAAAAACATGAAAGGTACAAAGTACAGAAGGAAAATAATTCAAATACAGCAAGCATAGTTCAAGACAAAATATGAAAAAAAATCAGTGCCGGCCTCTCCGTCTTTGCGGCCTACTCTGCCTCTCGTAAGCAGCCTCAGTCAAAGCACCAGATAGTTCATCCGAGAAAGCAGTAATCAGTGCCGCCATTTCCGTGATCAGGCCCTCTGGTACCTGTAAAAGAGACGAAATCACAATCAATCTCAAGAGAATTTTATGAATCCTTTTCATGAAAAGTTCTATGAGAATATACCTGAGTGACATGAGCAAAGCTCTGATATAATGCACCCTCTGCACTAATTGGTCGGGTCACCCAACCACCAGGTGCATGATGACGAACAGCATAAGGCAACCTCAAATCGGCTAAAATAGGGTCAAATTGGCCGGTAGCTGTAAGGACGGATGCGGGAGGCCTCAAATGAGATGAACTGCTGCTTCCTCCAGTGTCTGATGGTCCAGCCCCGAAAGCGAAAGTCTCAGCCCTAGAGGAAGAGGGTCTGTCAGTTCGCCGGCCGGGAGAGGGATGGTCTCTCGGAGTGCTAGAAGTGGGAGCCGAAGAGTGGGAAGACCGATAAGGGGGTACAGAGTCAAATCGTGCCCCAATGCGTGGCATCAGTCGATGAAGACAGTAGAAGTCATAATCCTCCTCATCCGGGGCATAAGCCGACTCGAAAGGGTCGCCCTCATACTGGGACACAGTAACAGGCAGAAGTGTTGAAGATAGCATATCATCAGGGGGATCCACGGGAACTGCACAGAAACCGGCAATCTGGAAAGTCACCCTCTCAGCGAGATAATACCGTCGAAATTCTGGATGGGGAAGTATGAATCGTCGTCGAGTCAGAAACTCTGATCGCTGAAAGCTGTAATCTTGAGCTATCCACTCTGCCAGTCGGCTAGACATCACTTTAGATGCAACCTGTAAACATTTGTTATATTAGTGAATCATTTTCTCTAATATAATAAAAAAGATGACGATAAAGCATTTACTGAGTCCATTGGGCAGCTGTCGAAGAACGATCTCAGCACTCTGCTGGGAAGTTTCCTCTTTGGTACTTCTACCCTCTCTCTATACCACCTCCAAGCAATGGGGGAAAGAGGATCTGCGGGGGCAGGTATCTCACGAAGAAAAGGGGCGATGTCAGGAAAGTACTCGTAAGCCCAAGTCTAAAAAAAAAAAAAGAAAGAGAAAGAGAAGGTATCAGAGTTTGTGTATGTCAACATATATAAAGATAGGGGAAATGTTCTTTACATTACCTCCCAGAAGTAATACAAGCCACACGGAGTAATACGGGTATAGCAGAGGTCTGACATGTCGTCATACAACCTACACAGCATCATGCTAGCCCAATCGTACGTATGAAGCCGTGTCAGGTCAAGTAGGCTCTTCAGCACATTGAGACTCACTGCGTCTTTCCTGTTTGATAAGAAAGAGCTAGCAAACAGGAGAAGCAAGGTAAACCTGGCCGTCTGGTCAGCAGTAAGGTTGCCTGTCTCGTAACCAGTGTAGATACCTGGCTCTTGCTCCACAAGCCACCTCCGCTGAATGCAGCGAGGCGCCTGATATCGAGGATAGTCAACCCCGATCAGAGTAATCATGTCAGCTGAAGAAATGTCCTGCCGCCAGTCATCATAAGACTCCACCATCTCAACGCCAAAGGGAATCCCAGAAATGATGGAAAAGTCAGTAGGCGTCATTGTCATCTCCCCCCAAGAAAAATGGAAGGTGTCAGTAGTAGGCCACCAGCGCTCGGCTAAAGCACAGATCAAATCCCGGTGGATATCTCTGCCCACATCTATAGCCCTCAAATGGTGGAGGAAAGCAGGTCTGATAAGATCCCCCACTGGGTGCCCAGCATCAAAGATGTAAGCCGGAATAGTAACCATCGGACGCTCAGCTATAGATATCTTGATCGTAGAGTTCTAAAAAAAAAATTTCCAGAAAAGATGGACAAATTCAGAAAAGATTTAAGTTCTTTCCCCAGTCGGGTGTGGATCCCTAAAAGATTATTTCTAAGTTCTTTACTAGAAATAATTACTGATGGTAGAACATAATGAAGCCTGGTACAGATCCTAATTCATTACTAGTACATGTAAAGGAAATGTTCCTAAAATTTATTTCTAAGTTCCTTACTAGAAATAAATAAAATTCCTAAGCATGCATACTAGATGGACAAACGGGAATGTACTCACCTCATAGCAGCCGGTCCGAGAACTATGCTTCTCCTCCTCAAGTAAAGGATCGCAGGGAGGGAGTGGGATTTCGAGGTCTTCAAAGCCGGTAAAGTCCATCGTCGAGAGAAAATTTGAAAGAAGTGAAAGAAGAAGAATGAATGAAAGCAAATGGAAATTGAATGAAATGAGCCTATTTATAGAAAAAACTGAAAACACGGGTCTTTTTGCACCTCGCTCAAAATTCGCTCTTCAGAAGACCACTGAGTTCCATAAATCATTTTTATGGACCCCAGTGGGGGGCAATTGTGAACACTCGAATTTTGAGGCTCGGAAAGCCAATTTCCTCAGACCAGGCCGGACTGGCAGGCAACGGTAAAACTCCACCGAAAGTATGTCTTCATGGTACTTGAAATGTCCGGTGCGACGCAAGGATCATGGATATGGTCTCGGAATAATTTTTGGAGGCCCGTGGCTCCCGAAAAGTCAGTTTTAGCAGAAGTAGCACGAGTCACGGTGGGCCAGGACAGCGGCCCAGCCGCCGTGCAGCCCGATTTTTGCCTATATATAGGCTTCAGATTTTCAAAAAAGGGGACTTTTGGGACTTCCTATGCCCAGATGCTGACGGAATTTTTATGCTTAAAAATTTCTAATATTGTGTTGTAGAAACCAAGAATCATACTCAAAAGTGCAAGGAAACAAGATCTGGAACTTAGAAGTGGAAAAATTCTGATCAAGGTAATATCATAATTCGTCTTTGGTCAATTCGAGCATATCATAAGCATTCTAATCTTCTTCTTAATTTCTTCTCGGTCAAAGACCTAATCTTTTTAGGTCTGAGGGCCTAACGGACTAATCAATCACCCTTTCGGCATTAAGCCGTAAATAAAATTAACTCCTTTTTGGCACGGAGCCTAAATTGTATTTCTTTGGTACTAAGTACCTAAACGGCACCATTAAAATGAACTTTTGGCATGAAACCTAAATCGAACTTTTTTGGTACTAAGTACCCGAAATTATACAATTTTTGCACTAAGTGCTAAATCTCACAAATATTGGCAAAAAGCCCGACAACACAGGCCAAAGGACTAAAAATTGCATTCCTTTGGTACAAAGTACCCAAATCTCACCATTTAGCACTAAGTGCTAAATCTCACAAATTTGGCAAAATGCCTGAAAAATGCACGAAGCATACACACACACATGCATGAAGCATAAATTTTATCGCCTTTAAATAGGCTTTTCCAAACTACATTGGCTTTGATCTCCCATTCAAACGGGAGTATGTAGGCATATTTGGGATTCACCCCAAATAGCAAGTCCACAATTTACTAACAATCTGTCTCCTCTTTTCTTCATTGTCTTTAAATTTGTTCCATTTTTGCAAGTTAATCAAAAGCATGACATAGTCCCCGAATCCTCCTTGGGTTCGCAGACTAGAAACCTTTACATTGGACAAATTATTGGAGTCAAACAAGGGTTTTCTTAGTTTTTCCCTTCGAACAAAATAAACTGAGTGGCGACTCCCGACAACGAGAGAACTTTCGCCCGGATCCTTTTCGGGCGGAAAACCGAGGTTCACACCTCTATACCAAAAATTGTAACACCCCTTCCCGACCTACATATGTAAGCCGAGTAGAGGCGCCACACTATCCTAATGTTGCTACCAATTTTACTTAGTCAAATTTTTAGTTCCGATTTTTACAGAAATTTTGCCATAGTTTTGCCTAAAAATTTAGTCCCAAGTGTCGACAAAACTAGTTTTTTTTTCTGATTTTTAAAAACATTTTACACAAACCAATGCAAACAAAATCATTCTCAGTACACTCCCAATAAATCCCCCTTATAACCTCAACTACAACCTGCAAAAAGGATTTACACTTCTAGTACAACATAAAGTAAAGGTTTATTATAAAATACAGTAGATAAAATATTTGTTCACTATACAGCGGAAAATAAAAATATTTACAAATTCATATATATCCAAACTCAAGTTTTACAACCCATAAAATTTATACATTTCTTTGGCAGTCAGTCTTTGATCTTTAAGCCCACTATCAACACCTCAAAATCTAGACTTGACTCGGCCTAGAGGAACTCTCTGGTTCTTCCCTGTCACCTGCGCGAAGAATCACATTCGCGCTAAGCCAACGGCTTAGTTGTACAAATTACAATGCTATGATGCTTTAATGCCATGCTAATATCACACAATAAAGATTCAAGATCAATTCAAGAGAATATTATATTTCAAATCTTACCGGTTTCAATAATGTATGTATAGTAGTCATCTCATTATTCATTTGTTTCACCATTCAATAGTCACATTTAAACAAACACAAGCATGGGCCCAAAAATAATCTAATATGCTATTCAAAGTTCAGAGTTACTGTTTTGGTCTATAATCATAATCATCAATACATTTATCCATGGATAATCAACTAGATTTGAGTTTACGACCCAGTCATTTCACCCAATCTAGTTTCAGTAATTTGTTTTTGAGGCTTACGACCCGGTCATTTCACCTCAAAAACATCACATTTCACATTTTTCAACTGGAATCGGCTTACGACCCGGTCATTTCACCTATCCAGTGATTCATAGGCATGCCGCCAAAACCAGAACTCTGAAAATTGAATAAACATATTAGGCACACAATCATTTCATTTATCTCATTATCAATTTCTTTTCATTTCATTTCTCATAATTAATTAGGCAACCATGCCTCCATTATATATATTTCATTTGCATTATCATAGCCAATAATCATGGCCTCATATCTCATATGATCTCAAATCACAATAGGGCAATTCTTCATAATATCATATCTTTCACATTTCATTTCATCATCACATCTTTTACATTTCATATTCCATATTTCATTTCATCATTCAAATGGATATAATCAATGGTATTAACACATATTTTACATACTCATCACAACATTCACATCATACCAAACATACATTAATAATGCATTAAATTTCTTAACACATTTACAATCAAATGTATGTTAAATCTCAACATAATATGAATGTATGAAATAATGTAATTTGTACTTACCTTAAAACCAACTCACACCAATCTATACACTTACTCTTCCAAGAATCCTCAACACTTAAGCTAGGGCAATTCAACCTCTTCACAACCTAATCCAAAAGGAGTATTAGCAAAATGACCATATGAATAGTACATTCTGGTTTTAGACTCTACTCTATCCTTATTTTGAAAATTTGTATAAAATAATCTACTTGACTAAAAATTCTAAAATTTTTACAGAACTAAATTTTACATCTTAAAATCATTCCTTTAAAATTTCAGATCAAACTGAACACAAAATCTTGATCAAATAGTTCACCCAACCAGACTGCCCCAATTGCCCTGCATCCTGGCAGCAGTTCTGAACTTTGTGAATTCCATAAACTAAATTCAATCAACGTTGTCCCAAATTATTTTTCTCAAATACTAGACTCACTAAGCAACAACATATCCAAAATTCACTTCAAGAACATTTTTCTATATTTAATTAAAAATCATACAAGTCACAGCCTTTACTAATTGTAAAACAGAAAACAATTTCACTAAACACAACTCTTACTCTTCCATCACAGACACCAACCTAACTTCTTATCTTTAAACTAAAACCAACACCATAATTAATTAAATCAAACATACTTCAACATATTACAACCAACACACTCCTAATTCAAACATCTACCATCAAACTCAAACCTTACTTCAAGAAAACAAAAGAAATCAAGAGAGAGAACTTACCAAAATAATAAAACCTCTTGGAGTTTCACTTAATCACTTGAAAACCCCTTCAATTTTGAGCTTGAACATCAAAACAAAACTTGCTCTCTCTTGCTATAGGGTGGCCGGCCATGGAAAGAGAAAGGAAAGAAGAAGAAAAATGAGAAAAGTCAACTTCCTCTTCTCTTTAAATCTCCACCAAACAATTCAAAATGAAAATGACTAAAATACCCTCTTTAAAACATTCCAACTCTTATATCATTCATTTGCCCTTTTTAGTAACTTCACACTTCACAAATTAAATATCTTCTTACCTTGACCCACCATTTTGACCAACATATATGTTACATATATTATCATATATACAACATATACATTCTCTTTAAATAATCTTTTCCTTTTTTTAATAACACATATACATTAGATTCAAATGAAATAACAATTATATCAATACTTCTAGGGCACATTTTGGGATATTACAATTCTCCCCCTCTAAAAAGAAATTTTGTCCTCGAAATTACCTGATATTATCTCTGAAACAATTGAGGATATTGATCTCGCATTGTTTGCTCGCTTTCCCAAGTGGCCTCTTCTCTCCCATGATTCTTCCATAGAACTTTTACCAATGGCACTTTCTTATTTCTCAACTCTTTTACTTCATGTGCCAAAATAGCAATTGGTTCTTCTTCAAAAGTTAGATCTGGACTGACCTCAATAGATTCAACTGGTAAAACATGAGATGGGTCAGATCTATACCTTCGCAACATAGAAACATGGAAGACATTATGGATTCTATCCAACTCAGGCGGCAAAGCAAGACGATAAGCAACTGGTCCAACTCTTTCTAATATCTCATACGGTCCAATGAATCGAGGACTCAGCTTCCCTTTTCGACCAAATCTCAATATCTTTTTCCAAGGAGACACTTTCAAAAATACTTTATCTCCAACATCAAACTCTATGTCTCTCCTCTTCAAATCTGAATAAGACTTCGGTCGGTCTGAAGCTGCTTTCAACCTATCCCGAATCATCTTCACTTTTTCTTCAGTCTCTTTAATCAGATCAGGACCAACCAATTTGCCTTCCCCAATCTCATTCCAACATAGAGGCATCCTACATCTTCTACCATACAATGCCTCAAATGGTGCCATTCCAATACTGGATTGATGACTGTTGTTGTAAGCAAATTCCACAAGTGGCAAAAATTTGTCCCAACTTCTAGAAAAATCAATGACACAGCTTCTCAACATATCCTCTATAATCTGTATCACTCTCTCTGACTGCCCATCTGTCTGCGGATGAAAAGCAGTGCTAAAGTGCAATCGAGAACCCAAAGCACCATGTAAACTCTTCCAAAACCTCAAAGTAAATCGGGGATCTCGATCAGACACTAAAGGAAATTGGGACTCCATGCAACTTCACTATCTCACTGATATACAGCTCAGCCAACCTCTCAAGAGAATAGTCCATCCGAACTAGAAGAAAATGAGCTGTCTTTGTTAACCGATCAACAATCACCCAAATAGCATCATGCTTCTTCTGAGTCAATGGCAAACCAGACACAAAATCCATTGTCACTCTCTCCCATTTCCATTCAGGCACTGATAAAGGTTGAAGCAACCCTGTTGGAACTTGATGTTCAGCTTTCACCCTCTGACAAGTGAGACATTTCGACACAAATTCTGCTATGTCTCTCTTCATACCAGACCACCAATAATGTTGTCTCAATTCATGGTACATCTTTGTACTTCCCGGATGCATAGCAAAAATCGATTGGTGTGCTTCCTCCAAAATAACCTTTTTCAAACTATCATTATCAGGAACACACAATCTATCCTTAAACCAAAGGCTACCATCACTTCTCACAAAGAAATCTCGGCTCTCCCCGTTTTGGCAATCTGAAACAATCTTCTGAATTTTCTCATCTGTCAATTGAGCCCCCTTAATCTGATCTAACAATATTGGTCTCAATTGCAACTGAGCCAACAATGCACCATCATCACATGCTTCAAAACTAGCATGTAATGCTCTCAACTCAACAAGCAACGAGAGCGAATAAATAGCCAAACCTGCCAGAGACTTCCAACTCAAGGCGTCAGCAACTACATTTGCCTTACCAGGATGATAATCAATCAAATAGTCGTAGTCTTTGATTAGTTCTAACCATCGCCTTTGCCGAAGATTCAGCTCTCTCTGAACACCCAAATATTTCAAACTTTTATGATCCGTATAGATAAAACATTTCTCCCCATACAAGTAGTGTCGCCAAATCTTCAAAGCAAATACTATAGCTGCCAATTCCAGATCATGTGTCGGATAATTAAGCTCATGCGGCTTCAATTGCCGAGAAGCATAAGCTACAACTTTACCCTCTTTCATCAAGACACATCCTAAACCATTATGTGAAGCATCACTATAAATCACATATGGTTTATCTTCCACGGGTAAAGTAAGAACAGGTGCTTGAGTCAACATTTCTTTCAACTGATCAAAACTAGCTTGACACTGATCTGTCCACACAAATCTAACTCCCTTTCGAAGCAATCTGGTGAGTGGAGTAGCTATCAAAGAAAAACCTTTCACAAACCTTCGATAATAGCCTGCCAAACCCAGAAAACTTCTAACTTCAGTTACTGACTTTGGTGGACTCCAATTCAAAATGGCCTCAACTTTACTCGGATCAACTCTTATACCATCTGCTGAAACTATATGACCGAGAAAAGTTACTTGGTCAAGCCAAAACTCACACTTTGACAGCTTAGCATACAATTGCTTCTCTCTCAAAATCTGTAACACAATTCGCAGATGCTTGTCATGTTCTTCCTCATTACGTGAATACACCAAAATATCATCGATGAAAACCACCACAAACTGATCCAGATAGGGCCTAAACACCCTATTCATCAAATCCATGAAAGCTGCAGGTGCATTCGTCAATCCAAAAGGCATTACCAAGAACTCATAATGCCCATATCTTGTGCGGAAAGTTGTCTTAGAAACATCTTCAGCTCTAACCCTCAATTGATGGTACCCTGATCTCAAATCAATTTTGGAAAACACTGCTGCTCCCTTCAACTGATCAAAGAGATCATCAATTCGAGGCAAAGGATACTTATTCTTGATAGTTACTTTGTTCAATTGCCTATAATCGATGCACAATCTCAAAGTACCATCCTTTTTCTTCACAAACAACACAGGAGCTCCCCACAGGGAAACACTAGGGCGAATAAACCCTTTATCCAACAACTCCTGCAACTGCACCTTCAACTCTCTCAATTCAGCAGGTGCCATTCGATAAGGAGTGATAGAGATGGGAGTGGTACCAGGCAACAAATAGATACCAAACTCAACCTCTCTCTCAGGGGGTAACCCTGGCAACTCCTCTGGAAATACATCTGAAAACTCAGCAACTGTGGGTATACTATCAAGTTGAGAACCCATTACTTTGGTATCCATAACATGAGCAAGATAAGCAACACACCCTTTTCTAATCAACTTTCTGGCTGTTACAGCTGATACAAACAAGGATGCAAATTGTCTCTGCTCACTAGATACTAATATACTTCTACCATCACCAGTTCTCAAAGTAACACATTTCTTTTGACAATCCACTATAGCTCCATGCTTAGACAACCAATCCATGCCTAAGATCAAATCATATTCTTTAAAAGGCATTTCAATTAAATCACCAAGAAACTCCTCACCTTGAACCACAACAGCACTCTCACGATGCACCCTACTCACCACAACACTATGTCCTAAAGGATTGGTCACTAAGACATCAAATCCTAAGGACTCTGAATGCAATTCAGACACAGGCAAGATAGATGCACTTATGTATGAATGAGTAGATCCTGGATCAATCAAAGCAAGAACTGAAATGCCAAATAAAGAGAATGTACCAGCTATAACTGCTGAAGCATCTGGCTGCCTCTGCATCACATATACTCTCTGAGAAGATCCGGCCTCGTCCGGTCTACTGTCTCTGGATGAAGATCCTCCTCTCTGACTAAACCCTGATCTACCACCCCTACTAAAACCTCTGCCCCTTCGACCACCTCTGCTGACACTAGGTCGAGAAGCTGCAGTATCAGCCTGCCTATACTCCTGCATCTCAGGACAATCTCTAATAAAATGAGCTGGTGACCCACATTTATAACACCCAGCTGATCCACTAATCTTCCAACAAACACCCCCTATGGGTCTTACCACAATGCTCACATACAGGTGGAGTAGACCTCTGAACCACAGGGGTGGGAGCACTAGCTACAGAAGCTGCCGGTCTCGGCCTCTGTCTCTGATACTGAACTGATCTACCCAACTGTCTCAGGGTTCTACTGGTTCTCAGAACAAAACCTCCTCGACCCCTCTTCATAGATGAAGACCCTGTCTCAAACTGGGATCTCCTTACCCTGGTCTCTTCCTCAGTAGCAACTGCTGCAATACCCTGGGCTCTTTCCACACTCCTAGCTGCTGCAACAAGCTGGGAAAAATCCTGGTATCTAGAACCAGCCACAAGACACATAATAGAGGGTCTCAAACCCGCCTCAAATCTTCTACACCAGTCTATCTCGTCTGAAATAATATCTCCAGCATAGTGACTCAACCGGATGAATTCGACCTCATATTCTGTCACAGTCCGGCTGTTCTGCTTCAAATTCAAAAATTCCATCTTTTTCACATCTTTATACTCCCTCGGAGTATATTTCAGCTCAAACTCCCGTAGAAAATCACTGTAGGACAATGTAGGTGGATCATCCATAGCATGAGGAACTGTCTTCCACCAATCATAGGCATCTTTCTGCAGGAGGGATCTGGCATAGTCAAATTTCTCATCCGAAGTGGCTTGCAACTGTATGAATATTCTCTGTACCTTATCCAACCACTGCTCAGCCACTGCAGGATCGGTAGTGCCCAAGAAATCTTCAGCCCCATATTTTCTTAAATTGTCATAATGTCTTACCGGCATCTGAGGCTGTGGTGGTGGTGGTGGTGGCTGCACTGGAGCTCCCCTCAACAGTTCTACCATATGCCTTAACCAACCCGGTGGAGCCTCCTCAGTAGCTGATCTCTCTGGCACAAAAACAGGTGCCTCACTAACCCTCTCAATCCCAGCTCCCTCTCTACTCTCTTCAGGAGCTACACTTTCCGCACTACCCTCAACAGACTGTCGTGAATGAGATGCCATCTCTACCTATATCTGCAAACACAGCAGAATATTCCTCATTAAAGATCAAAGACTGCCATACCAAAACATGTATTTTACTCAAAAACCCACTTTAAAAATCAAAATATTCTTTTTCTTACAATTGACCTAGGTTGAGAATCTCAAACCTAGGCTCTGATACCAAAAATTGTAACACCCCTTCCCGACCTACATATGTAAGCCGAGTAGAGGCGCCACACTATCCTAATGTTGCTACCAATTTTACTTAGTCAAATTTTTAGTTCCGATTTTTACAGAAATTTTGCCATAGTTTTGCCTAAAAATTTAGTCCCAAGTGTCGACAAAACTGGTTTTTTTTTCTGATTTTTAAAAACATTTTACACAAACCAATGCAAACAAAATCATTCTCAGTACACTCCCAATAAATCCCCCTTATAACCTCAACTACAACCTGCAAAAAGGATTTACACTTCTAGTACAACATAAAGTAAAGGTTTATTATAAAATACAGTAGATAAAATATTTGTTCACTATACAGCGGAAAATAAAAATATTTACAAATTCATATATATCCAAACTCAAGTTTTACAACCCATAAAATTTATACATTTCTTTGGCAGTCAGTCTTTGATCTTTAAGCCCACTATCAACACCTCAAAATCTAGACTTGACTCGGCCTAGAGGAACTCTCTGGTTCTTCCCTGTCACCTGCGCGAAGAATCACATTCGCGCTAAGCCAACGGCTTAGTTGTACAAATTACAGTGCTATGATGCTTTAATGCCATGCTAATGTCACACAATAAAGATTCAAGATCAATTCAAGAGAATATTATATTTCAAATCTTACCGGTTTCAATAATGTATGTATAGTAGTCATCTCATTATTCATTTGTTTCACCATTCAATAGTCACATTTAAACAAACACAAGCATGGGCCCAAAAATAATCTAATATGCTATTCAAAGTTCAGAGTTACTGTTTTGGTCTATAATCATAATCATCAATACATTTATCCATGGATAATCAACTAGATTTGAGTTTACGACCCAGTCATTTCACCCAATCTAGTTTTAGTAATTTGTTTTTGAGGCTTACGACCCGGTCATTTCACCTCAAAAACATCACATTTCACATTTTTCAACTGGAATCGGCTTACGACCCGGTCATTTCACCTATCCAGTGATTCATAGGCATGCCGCCAAACCCAGAACTCTGAAAATTGAATAAACATATTAGGCACACAATCATTTCATTTATCTCATTATCAATTTCTTTTCATTTCATTTCTCATAATTAATTAGGCAACCATGCCTCCATTATATATATTTCATTTGCATTATCATAGCCAATAACCATGGCCTCATATCTCATATGATCTCAAATCACAATAGGGCAATTCTTCATAATATCATATCTTTCACATTTCATTTCATCATCACATCTTTTACATTTCATATTCCATATTTCATTTCATCATTCAAATGGATATAATCAATGGTATTAACACATATTTTACATACTCATCACAACATTCACATCATACCAAACATACATTAATAATGCATTAAATTTCTTAACACATTTACAATCAAATGTATGTTAAATCTCAACATAATATGAATGTATGAAATAATGTAATTTGTACTTACCTTAAAACCAACTCACACCAATCTATACACTTACTCTTCCAAGAATCCTCAACACTTAAGCTAGGGCAATTCAACCTCTTCACAACCTAATCCAAAAGGAGTATTAGCAAAATGACCATATGAATAGTACATTCTGGTTTTAGACTCTACTCTATCCTTATTTTGAAAATTTGTATAAAATAATCTACTTGACTAAAAATTCTAAAATTTTTACAGAACTAAATTTTACCTCTTAAAATCATTCCTTTAAAATTTCAGATCAAACTGAACACAAAATCTTGATCAAATAGTTCACCCAACCAGACTGCCCCAATTGCCCTGCATCCTGGCAGCAGTTCTGAACTTTGTGAATTCCATAAACTAAATTCAATCAACGTGGTCCCAAATTATTTTTCTCAAATACTAGACTCACTAAGCAACAACATATCCAAAATTCACTTCAAGAACATTTTTTATATTTAATTAAAAATCATACAAGTCACAGCCTTTACTAATTGTAAAACAGAAAACAATTTCACTAAACACAACTCTTACTCTTCCATCACCAACACCAACCTAACTTCTTATCTTTAAACTAAAACCAACACCATAATTAATTAAATCAAACATACTTCAACATACTACAACCAACACACTCCTAATTCAAACATCTACCATCAAACTCAAACCTTACTTCAAGAAAACAAAAGAAATCAAGAGAGAGAACTTACCAAAATAATAAAATGTAACATCCTGAATTCCAGATTGGTAAGAAACAGACATAGAGGATATGATTTAGGCTTAGAACAAAGAAGTTTAGAACATGACCTATAACTTAAGCTTGAATTTCATCCAAGTTAATGACAGAATTAGAGAGTCTTAAAGAAGACTTAATTGTTTATTTGTGTCTTAGCTAGATGTATAACTTGAAATTACTCAATTTGGAGTTGTAAAGAAGAAGATATGATGGATTTAGTAGACAATGTGCAAGCTGCCTCAGGACAGCATAGTAGGCTTGACTTCGAAGGACCGTCAAAATTCAGATATAGCTCGGATTGACCTGAACTTTTTTACACAATATGTCCCCGGATGTCTAGTTTCAGTGGGAAAAAGAATTACTTAATTTGGAGTTGTGAGTAAAAAGATATTAATAAAGAAAGACAGCAAGATCAAGAAGGGATATCAAAAGGACCTAAGTGGAAATTTCTCAAAAGTTAGGGGCAACTATGTAAAGATAAAAATTAAGTGTCGAAAGTTCTTAATAGTGCCCATATCTGACCCCGGAAGAATATTCTCGAGATTAATCGGGTCATAACTATGGGTTTCAATTTTTCACGAAAACGCACGGTTTAAAAGTTACAATCAATTAATCGTTGGAGGGTATTTTGATATTTTTCACACCCTAGACTATAAAATTACAGCACAAGAAAGTTGAGGGGGTCAAAATATGAATAAAAGGAAGCCTAAGGGCTTGCCAAATAAATAAGTTAAAAGAAGAAGGCAAGTGGACCAATTAAAAGTGGCCATATTTTGTTATAAGGTGTACCAATTAGAAGAAGGCAAATGGACCAATTAAAAGTGGCCTTGTTTTGTTATAAGGTGTACCAATTAGAAGAAGGCAAATGGACCAATTAAAAGTGGCCATGTTTTGTTATAAGGTGTACCAATTAGAAGAAGGCAAATGGACCAATTAAAAGTGGCCATGTTTTGTTATAAGGTGTACCAATTAGAAGAAGGCAAATGGACCAATTAAAAGTGGCCATTTTTGCTATAAGGTGTACCAATTGGAAGTCAACATCTATTCACCACTTATGGCTGCCATTTGTATCAAAATAAGCTAAGGAAAGAAAGTATAAAAGCCCTCTCTTGCATGGTAAATTCGTCCAAATCATAAGAGAAGGAAGAAGGAGGTGATTTTTCCAAAGTTTAAGGCTTTTGATTGAAAGAGTTTGGTGACAAACAAGATTATAAGGAAATCAAGGAGACAAGGAAGGAAAGGAAGTGATATAGAATAAGGACTAAGGAAAAGCAAGGTTTGGTACTTTAACATAAAAGAAATTTTATTTTTACAAACTTTTGTTCATATGGTATATATATGCGTGTATATGGTATATATGTGAATACATATGATTCATATGTGAGTATATGTGGTATTTGTGTGAGTATATACTGTATATACATGGAGAATATGTGGTATATATATATGAAGTGAATGTGTATATATGAAATGTTATATATGCTCTACTCGGTAAATGAGTAAAACCGGTCTGGAATGGGGATTATATCGTGTGAGGTCAAGATCATGGCAACTAGTCGTGTGAGACCAAGACCACGCAGTTATATCGTGTGAGACCAAGACCATGGCAATTAGTCGTGTGAGGTCAAGACCACGCAGTTATATCGTGTGAGACCAAGACCATGGCAATTAGTCGTGTGAGGTCAAGACCACGCGTAACTCTATACGAGGCCTCATTTTGAGTTTGGTGTATTCGTAATTACCTTGTGGAGCGAAATGATAAAATGATAATAACTGAATATATGACATGTATGGATTGTTGTTACTGTTATATTATTTTTCAATACGACTCATTGATTTTAAAAATGCATTATGCTTTTATTATTTATTTTTCGTAATTAGTTAAAGTACCCACTAAGCAATGCTTAGCGAGTTTAGTTTCTTCTAAACTCGTAGGTTATTAGCAAGGAGCCAGTAGCGAGCAGAAGAGTGCTGCGATTTGCGGGTCATCAAGAAGTTTAGGTGGTGTTCTTCATTTTGTATTTTGGTATTAGAAACTGGCATGTACTTATTTGAACAATACAAAGAGATAACTTGATGTAACATGTAAGTCTAGTAATGTATAATAACTGTATGGTTTTGAATTGAGTTGGGTTGTGAATATAGAAGTGTGAATTCCTCTTGCAGGATTGTAGTTGAGGTTATAAGGGTGGATCATTGGGAGTGTATTGAATTTGTTTGTATTCGCATTGGTTGGTGTAAAAATGTTTTCAAAAATAAGAAAAATCAGTTTTGTCGACACTTGGGACGTCCAGTTTTAGGGGAGGTTATGGCAAAATTTTTTTAAAATCTGTACTTAAAATTGGCTAAGTAAAATATTAAGACACAATCACCTTGAGATAACAGTCCATCTTGGTCTATAAACGTAGGCTAAGATGGGGTGTTACATAAAACCTCTTGGAGTTTCACTTAATCACTTGAAAACCCTTTCAATTTTGAGCTTGAACATCAAAACAAAACTTGCTCTCTCTTGCTATAGGGTGGCCGGCCATGGAAAGAGAAAGGAAAGAAGAAGAAAAATGAGAAAAGTCAACTTCCTCTTCTCTTTAAATCTCCACCAAACAATTCAAAATGAAAATGACTAAAATACCCTCTTTAAAACATTCCAACTCTTATATCATTCATTTGCCCTTTTTAGTAACTTCACACTTCACAAATTAAATATCTTCTTACCTTGACCCACCATTTTGACCAACATATATGTTACATATATTATCATATATACAACATATACATTCTCTTTAAATAATCTTTTCCTTTTTTAATAACACATATACATTAGATTCAAATGAAATAACAATTATATCAATACTTCTAGGGCACATTTTGGGATATTACATTCTTTCTCTCTTTATGTTTTATTTCCTCCATTTTATTGTTTGAAAAAGAAAATTATTTGTATTTTTATATTGTAATTATTTTCCATTGAACTATACATGCTAATTATTTTCAACTTATCCTTAAACTCTAACCATCACAATCCTGAAACCCTAACTCAAAACTCTTCAGTAATACCCTTAAACAAACCACAACTCAAAGTTTGGTGCTCAGTCAACACTCTCATGGCAAGTTCTCTAATCTCATCCAAAATACAGTCGCTTTGTCCTCTGTCCTCTTTTTTGCTTCTCAAAATTGCTAGTGAAAGAGTTCTTGGTTTTACCTAATTTTAGAAGTAAAAGTTTTTATTAAACAGGGAAAATATGGTTTTTCATGTGCGTGTAATACACCACCAGTGGTGAGAAGAGAAATAACAAAGCCAAGGTCATATTAATACCATTTTAAATATGTAGAGGTATGTTATAAGACGAACACAAAGCAACGCAGAAGGGGGTAATGGGACTTTTTGATAAGTATAGATGTTTATTTATATATTTAGCTGTTCATTTATCTAGAATCTATTATATTTATTAATTTATATAGAACATATATAACCTATAAAAGGCCATATAAAAGCTATATATGTTTCTTTTTATGGATTCCATCATATTTATCAAATTATATATAATATATAAATGTACATATAAAAGATTATATAAAACTTTTTTACAATTTTTCATTTCAAAAAGATTATATTTGTCAATATATATGCATCATATTTAACATATAAATGGTCATATAAATCATTTGTATGTTTTTTTAATCTATAATCTATCACATTTTTAAATTATATGCAGCATATATAACATATAGATAAATATATAAAAGTTCCATATAGTTATTCTTATAGATTCCATCATATTTATCAAATTATATACAATATATATAAAAACATGTAATGACTAAAAATTTCAGCTGTGGATTTTATATAGTTAAATGTGCATAAAGAATTATTTGGAGTATATATATTTGAAGTGTGTATAGCATATGTATATATAAACATAGTGGCTTTTGATTTTTACGAGCATGGCATTAGTATTAGACTTATTTAATTTTGAAGAACTTTTTAAAGGTGGCAGAAGCTGCTAGAAAATACATGAGGGTGTGTATGGTTAAACACGCGGGGCGTGTGTTTGTGAAATGATTTAAACACGCGGGGCGTGTGTTTGTGAAATGATTCAGAAATACTGAATTATTATTATTATTATTATTATTATTATTATTATTATTATTATTATTATTATTATTATTATTATTATTATTATTATTATTATTATTATTATTATTATTATCCCACACCGAAAATGATGAGAAATGGAGATCCAATGAGGAAGTTTTATCCTCCAAGTCACCATGCAACGCGTAAGATTGATAATGAACTCTGATGAAAAAAAAGATTGATAAAGAATCAATGTTGTGGTGCTCTAATTAATACTATCAATTCAGTGGTGTTTTACGGATAAAAGAATTATATTATTATTATTATTAGAGAACGAATATGAAATGGCATATGACAAAAAGATCGCCCTTATCAATTCAGCCATTGATATTAAAATAATGTTTGCATATTATGTTATAACTTTTCAGTGGCTTAGGGTCATCCATGACATTAACCTGCAAACTAGTCCACTAATACTAACATAATCCTCAAGGATACGTTGTTAGATCCTCATTGGATGTTAGAACTAAAACGGAAACTCTTTAAAATTATTTTTTTAAAAAAAAATTCTAAAGATTCTGTCAAGTTTTCATAAAATCTTTTTATAAAATAGTGTTCATCGATTATTGCCATTTTTAGTTTTTAGTTAGGGACTCAACGCCTTTAAATGTGATGGTAGTGATGATGCAGGTCACCCTTCATTAAGAATGGCAACAGATCTAAAATTTTTAACTCATTTCACTCTATTTATATAAAATATATATAGTTAATAAATAAATTTAGACAGATATAAATAATATTTTTATTATTTATTGTGAATTCAATTGAATTCTAATTTATATCTTTGAATATCTGTTATCTAAACTCATATATTAAATATTAAAATTTAATATTTTTTAAATATTATTGATTTTATTGACAGTAACATTTATGAGGCTAAATTTATTAATTTGATAATCTTAATTATCAAAGCATATATTATGACAATTCTCATGAAAACTTCTAATAAGTTATTATTTTTTAGATAATTTATATTCTTCTAAATTCCTTCATCTCACTCTAAATTTGCTGCAAGTACATATATCGCAAGCACTTGGTTTTCAAAATTTTAAATTTGAGTATTGCTTTAGGATGTAGCGTGATGGAAAAACATATCCCTTCAAGTTGGATTAGTCTGATAAAAAAAAAACATGTCCCTTCTTCAGGTTGGATCATTTAAGAAAGTAATTTGTTATGTGTGATGTCTAAATATTAACTTTATTGTTTTAATTTTATTTTTGCAGATTAATTATGAGTAAGAATCGGTAATAATTGTGATCTTAATAAAAAAAAATTAATTTAAATCCTTTAACAGTATTCAAGTAGTCGATCCACTCTATAAAGACATTTTAAATTACAATAATAATGTCTAACCGGTGATATGAATTAAACGAAATATTGATTAATACATTTAATTAAAAATAAATAAATTTAAGTTAGTAGAATTATACAAAGCCAAATTTGCAAAATTTGAAATAAAGTAAGGGGGAAATGTAATTACAAAAAGTAGTTATGCAAAGCCAAACTTGCAAAATTAAAAAATGAAAGCAAGGGGAAATTGTAATTTGTGGTTGTAATATATAATAAAAATAATGATAAAAAGATGGAAAATGTAAGTGAATGTTGCCTTCAGGTACTTTTAGTGAAAAAACATAGCAATCATTGCTACAGGTTTGGCATTGGAGAAATAGTCAAACCGAATTAGCTTAAAATTTGCAATCGTCATACGCCAGAAAAGAAAGCTAAAAATCTATAGCATAGCATGGGATGAAAGAATAGAAATTTAAAAGAAAGAGAATTGGATTGGGGGAGGGAATTTAAGGCCGTGTGGGGCAAAGTGGATGATGTGACTTAGATTTTGTGTGTGTAATTGTAGGTAAACGGCCACGTGTAGTGCAGGTTACTCTCATTAGAGGCAGGAACGCGGGTTTAGACGTGTTCAAAGCGACCAATGGCAATAATCCATTAAATTAACTCTCTTTCCTCCCCACCCAACCCCAAACAAACAACACCATAAGTCTCCACTGTTCCCATAAATGGGCCAACAGAGAAACCTCATCCCCACTCCTTTTTAAAAAAATTATTAAAAAAAAATCATGCTTGATCCCCCTAAAAAATTGGAGGTTTTGTATTTTTTTTATTCCATATTGTGTGAGGTTGAATTAATGATATTATTAAATTAATTTTAAAAAGTGCTATGCTTAAATTTTTTTAATAATATCTTAACATGTCACCTTTTATTTTAATTAATCCTAAATTAATCATATGTGAATTAAAAATAAAATCTTTATTTACATTATTTAATTGAAGATTGGTTGTTTCAATTATGTTAATAATGGATTAGTTAAAAATAATATAATTTGTTGTCTAATTTATACTGTATAGACATTAGAGCACCGTCAATAGTCATTCAGAAAATTAATTTGATTTATGAGAGAGAGCATACATATATATACATATAAGATAATCGATTCTCGTTATGCCAGTTGAGCCTAAATTCATTATATTTATGATTTTTTGGTGTCATACCATATGAGCTCAAATAAATTAGTTGTGTTATACTGTATTATATCGAAACTTAAAAAATAACAACTTAGCATGATTTATTTGCTTTTATATCTTTTATATATTCACATATATCATGTCAATATATAGGTTAGCTTAATTTTTTTTAATAAATTTTACAATTAATTTTAGATATAAATTGTCTAAAGTTATATAAAAATTTTAATTTATAAATTAATATTTTAAATTATATATAAAAGTTTTGAAGAATTTTAAGAGATTAAGTTATTTAAAAATTTTTAATACTTAAACATAAAGATAAATTTAATTTTAACAATTAAAAGTGAGATTTATTTTTTAAATATCATAATCTAAAATATAATAAAAATTATTATCTTAATAATAGCTATTTTTTAATGTAAAACTGAATATAATATTATTTATTTGATGAAAAATAATAGTCATTGAATTTATTATTTTATTATTAATTCATCAGTTATTTATTATTAATTATAAAAAATTATGTATACAGTTTCATTCAAATAAATATAAATGTATAATGTATTTGTTTAGCCTAACAGATTACATCAGGTCAGGCTGCTTATCTTGTCGATTTGAATCAACCTAATAAATCAAATATCCTAACCAAATCCAACCTAAGACACTTGAGTGTGTTAAATAAGATGGGTCATACATAGCACTTGGGGGCTGGGCCATAGAACCCCCGTAGTTCCTAGCCCAATTTCTATGTATAGATATGTAGACTATCCAAAGTCATTAATTAAAGGGTGATTATTTAGACTCCAGACAAAAAAAATGTAATATCCCAAACTATACCCTACAATTTTTGGAATGATTATTGTTGAAATTGGATTAAATGATATAAAGTATATATGTATGTTTAAGTGGGAAGATAAGAAAGGATAGAGGAGTGTGTATATGTTGTATATATAGAGATATATACAACATATACAAGTCAACATTTATTTAAGGTCAAAGGAGATATTTTGGTTATTTTAAAATGAAAATTAAATTAAGTGGAAGAAGATATTTATATATTTTATTATTAAAATTGCTTGGTTGAGATTTAAAGAGAGCTTGAGTGGTTATTAATGTAACATCCCCATATCCAATGCACACACACTACAACCACAACAATGTAGCATAAGTGCACCAAACATAGGGATGCTACGGTTCTCTTAACATTCAAAACACTTTAAAACTTGATACAATACCCTTATCATTATACATTATAGAAAAGTAAATCATTTACTTATAAAACAAAACATATTAGTTATATATATATATACATTTAAATATTTCACAGCGGAAGTTATAAAATATTTACATATTTATATATTAAACATTCCTTTACAAAATATAAAGAAGTATACATGATTGGCAAGTTTGCTTTGATCTTTAAGCTCCCAAAATGAATTCTTCAAGGTCTACTCTCACTTGGTCTTGATGAACTCTCGGGTTCAACTCTATCAACTCTATTACCTGCGCGATTAAACATTATCGCGCTAAGCCAAGGGCCTAGTAAGATAAAACATGCAATGGATATGCTTTAATGCAATACGATGTCAATTCTAATTCATATCATATATGTAACAACATAGATGCAAAGCTAACAACATCCCTTTACATTTTATAACCAACATACATATATGCATATCACATTTCAACATCATTGCATATACTTCATTATTTAATCATTTAATCATCCATGAACAACAATAAACAAATCATGACTCACATTAAACAAAGACAAGCATTGGGCCCAAGACACACTAATATGCCATTCAATTTTCAGAGTTAATGCTTTGTTTTGTTATCACATTTATCAATATCATATACCCAACTAGGCTTCAAGGATTAAATTCAACCAAGCTTCAAGGGGAGCAAAGCATGCTAAGCTTCAACCCAACTTGGCTTCAAGAACTAACCCAACCTAGCTTCAAGGGTGGTAACATCTCAATTAGGCTTCAAGGATTCAATCCAACCTAACTTCAAGAGATTGTTACACTTATTAGGCATGCCACCAACAACAAACTCTGAAAATGGAATAACACATTAGCCACACAATTCATTTAGTTTTCATTCTCAATTCTTATTATCATTTAGGCAAACATGCCTCATTTATCTCCATTGAATCACCTTAGCCAATAACAATGGCTTCACATTTCATTTCACAATATAACACTTCATTATTCAAGTGTATATTTATCTCATCCATGATCACATTATATCTCACATAGCATCATTCATAAATATCAACATTTCATTCCACATTACTCATGAAACACATTACCATTCACAATGCATAACATAACATTGTTCAATCTCAACAATGCAAGAACAATTTATTTTATTCATAGCTTTAGGATCATCCACAAGTGTTTGATTAAGTCATTCCTTAGTTTAAGTATGTTTAAAGTGTTTATGTTTAGGTTTAGAGACCAAACTACCCTTTGAAGAATCCAAACCATGCAAAAAGAACAAAGAAATCAAACAATATTCAACTCATTTGAGGGACACGCCCAGCCCACTTGAGGAACACGGCCGTGTCTCTAAAAATAAAAGAGGCAGTAGCCAACACAAATAAATGACACGGGCGTGTCTCTTCATGGCTTCTGGCCGTGTCACCCATGCACATAACCTTAACTAAAACCAACACTTTCTCAATTGCACTCAAACATAATATTCATCATATAACATGTTTCAAATGAACATAATCAATGTTCTAAACACATATTCACCACAAGAATTACTTCACAACACATTATTATAACAATTAAACACACATCATCTCAAAACACTAAAATCACCATCCTTCTACACCTTTCAAAATCAACATTTACCACTTCCAACAACTACACCTATTTAAACTATTAACTTAAAACCAATTTAACACTTGAGAACAAATCATAAACACATCTCATCATCAAATCATCAAACCCTAATTAACTTCCCATACCACTTCAAAAGAATGAAAGAAATCAAAGGAAAGATCTTACCTTAGTTAAAAACTTCTTGAATCAACACTTGAACACTTAATCTTCCTTCAATTTTTAACTCAACTCATCAAGAACCTCTCTTCACCTCTTGCTTCCCTTTGTCTATGGAGGAGCCGGCCACTTCATGAAAGAAAGAAGAAAATGCACAAGTCAAACACCTTTTCTTCTTTTAATCTCCACCATGCATTTCATTTCAAGCAATTACTCATATACCCCTCATCACTTAACTTAGCTTTTGTCTCATATAAACCCAATCAAGTAATTACACACTCAACACAAAAATATCTCTCTTCCTTTGACTCTTCCTTTGACCCATTTATATGTTATATATATCATCATATACACAACATATACCATACTCTCTAAACCCTATTTTCTTTCCAAAACACATATACACAAGCATTCTACTCCCAACTTCTTTTCTTAACACATCATATACATTCAATCTAATTTATAACAATAACAACAACAACAACAACACCAACAATAACATACAAAACTTCTAGGGCATACATGAGGATATTACAATTAAAGGTTGACTTTCGTCTTCTTTCTTCATCTTCTTATTTCTTCTTTTGGGTTAGCCGGCCACCACTATTGATAAGAGGTAAAGAGAGATTTTGTTCTTCCAAACTCAAGATTGAAGGGTGTTTCAAGAGATCAAGTTGGAGTATGAAGGATTTTCCTCATTTTTGGTAAGTTTTTAACTTGTTTCCTTGGTTTTCTTTTAAGTTTGTATTTTGAGCTTGGTGTATGGTTGTTGTTGATGTGTGTGTGGTTAATTTTGATGTGTTTGAGATGGTGTTGTTTATTTGATTTTGATTTTGGGGTTGGTTTAGAGGAAAGGTTAAGTTTGGTGTTGGAAAGCAAGAGTTGTGGATTGTGTATGGGTTGAGTTGTGATGATGGTTGTGATATGTGTTTGATGCATGAAATTGAGTTGATTTGATGTTATGCAAGTTTATTATGGTTTATTGATGTGTTTGGTTAAGTTTGTTGGAGTGGAAGATGGTAAAAGAAAGAGGTTTGTTAGATGTGGTGTTGTTGGTGTCGGAATCAGGATTTTTGGCCTGACACACCCATGAGCACGGCCAAGTCTTTGGGCGTGTCAATGGTTCTATTTTCTGAATGGGTGACACGATCAGTGACACGCCCATGTCACTGAGCGTGTTACAACTTCTGTGTTAGATTAGTATTGACACGACCAGTGACACGCCCATATCACTGAGCGCGTCATAGCTACTGTGTTGTTGGTGGATTGACATGCCCATGTCACTGAGCGTGTCACAGCCACTATGTTGAGGGAGGATTGACACGGCCAGTGACATGCCCATGTCACTGAGCGTGTCAAAGCTTTTGTGTTGTGAGTTTAGGGCACGGTCAAGGACACGCCCGTGTTGTTGAGCATGTCATGTGTAGAGTTTGCCCTAGTTGGTTCTTATCCTTATTATCTTATGTGTATCTCTAAGTGAGTGTGTATGATCACCTTTGGATTAGGTTTTGAAGAGATTGAGTTGCCCTAATCCAAGTGTTGAAGGATTCTTGGAAGAGGAAGTGGTTAGATTGGTGTGAGTTGCTTTTGAGGTAAGTACAAACATTATATGATTGTATATATTTGCATGACTTTGAGACTTAACACATTTGGTTGGAAAATATGTTAAGTTATTTATTATATTGTTAATGCGTGAGAATGGTGCTATGATTTGCATAATGTGAAAGATAAAATGATCATTTAAAATGTATGTACAATGCAATTGGTTATGTATACCCTAATGATGAGATGTGAGGCCATTGTTGTTGGATATAATGATGCAAATGAAATAATTGGGGCATGTTTGCCTAGATGATTATGAGAACATGAGAATGGAATTGATAATGAAATAATAAAAGAATTGTGTGCCTAATATGTTATTCAATTTTCAGAATTTTGTTGTTGGTGGCATGCCTAAAAGTAACAATCCCTTGAAGTTGGGTTGGGTTTGGTCCTTGAAGCCAAGTTGGGTTGATGCTTAGCTCCCCTTGAAGCTTGGTTGGGCCTAGTCCTTGAAGCCTAGTTGGGATGTTACATATGAGATGTTTCTCATTGTGATAATGATTTGCATACGGGCTTGATAAATGTGATTATTTGACTAAAACATTAACTCTGGAATTTGAATGGAATATTAGTTTCTGTTGGGCCCATGCCTGTCTTTGTTTAAATGTGAATCATGAATGATGAAACAATTAAATAATATAATGAAATGTAATGTTATGAAATATGATATTCTTGTGTGTTGTTTCTAATTCTTGAAAGTATGACATTGGCATTACATTGAAGCATATTATTATTGTGGTTTGTACCACTAAGCCTATGGCTTAGCGCGATTGTGGTTCATCGCGCAGGTGACAGGGTAGATCCGGTTGAACCGGAGAGTTCAGCTAGACCGAGTTGAGTATGTATAATTCTACATTTTTGTAATTTTGGATTTTGATGTATATATATATGTATGTTTATGCCGCTACATATTCCGCTGCTTAATAAACAAATGTTTTATCTATTATATTTTATAATATAACTTAAATGTTTTTACTCTTGCTTATATTGCTAAATTGAAAGATTGGCTTGCTTTAAAATAGACCGTGACATTCCTGTATCCGGTATATGTATATTACAGATGTGGTTGAATGTAGTGTACATATATGGGGTATAGGGGTGTTACAACTATTTTGGTATCAGAGCCTAGGTTTGAGGTTCTCAACCTAGGTGAATTATAAGAAAAAGAAAATTTTGATTTTAAAATATGATTTTTGAATAAGATACATGCTTTGGCACTGGCAGTTTTTGATCTTTGATGAGGTATATTCTGCTGTGTTTGCAGATATAGGTAGTGATAGCATCCCAGTCACGTCAGTCTATAGAGGGTAGTGCTGAGAGTGTAGCTCCTGAGGAGGGTAGAGTTGGAGCTAGGGTTGAGAGAGCTGTAGAGGCACCTGCTCCTATGCCAGAGAGACCAGCTACTGATGAGATTCCGCCGGTTTGGTTACAACATGTGGTAGATTTTTTAAGGCAAGCTCCAGTGCAGCAGCCGCCACCGCAACCACAACCACAAGTATCGGTGAGGCAGTATGATAATTTGAGGAAGTTTGGGGCTGAGGATTTCTTTGGTACCATAGATCCTGCGGTAGCTGAATAGTGGTTAGATAGAGTTCAAAGGGTATTTATCCAGCTGCAGGCTACTCCTGAAGAGAAATTTGATTATGATAGATTTCTTCTGCAGAAAGATGCTTATGATTGGTGGAAGACGGTTCCACATGCCATGGATGATCCACCGACCTTGTCTTATAGTGATTTTCTGCAGGAGTTTGAGCAGAAGTATACTCCGAGGGAGTATAAGGATACCAAGAAGATGGAGTTTCCAAATATAAGACAGGATAACCGAACAGTGACAGAGTATGAGATTGAATATATCCGATTGAGTCATTATGCCGGTGGGATTATTTCATATGAGATAGACCGGTGCAGGGGTGCAGGAGATTTGAGGAGGGATTAAGACCCTCTATTATGTGTATTATTGCTGGTTTCCAGTACCAAGATTTTTCTCAATTGGTTGCAGCCGCCATAAGTGTTGAGAGAGCACAGGGTATTGCAGCAGCTGCTACTGAGGAAGAGACTAGAGTTAGGAGACCCCGGTTTGAGGTAGGGTCTTCATCTATGAAGAGAGGCAGAGGAAGTTTTGTTCCGAGAGTCAGTACGAGCCAAAGGCAGTCTGGTAGGTTAGTTCAGTATCAGAGGCAAAGACCGAGACCTACAGTTTCTATAGCTAGTGCACCAACTCCAGTGGTTCATAGATCTATTCTACCTACATGTGTTCATTGTGGTAGGGCACATGGGGGTGCTTGCTGGAAGACGGGTGGACCAGGAGTATGTTTTAGATGTGGGTCACCAAATCATTTCATCAAAGATTGTCCTGAGCTACTGGAAGATAGACAGACTGATACTGCAGCTTCTCAACCTAATGTCTGCAGAGAAGGTCGAGGGGGCAGAGGTTTTAGTAGAAGTGGTCGACCCATGATTAGTCAGAGAGGAGGCACTACATCTGAAGGCAGTAGGCCAGATGAGGTTGGGCCATCTCAGCGAGTGTATGTGATGCAGAGCCAGCCGGATGCTTCAGCAGTTATTGCAGGTACATTCTCTTTATTTGGCATTTCAGTTCTTGCTCTAATTGATCTAGGATCTACTCATTCATACATAAGTGCATCTATTTTTCCTGTGACTGAATTGCATTCAGAGTCCCTAGGATTTGATGTCTTGGTGACAAATCCTTTAGGGCATAGTGTGGTAGTTAGCTTGCGCTCTAATAAACACTACTAAAGCTACACTCACAAGTATACGAGACAGCTGTAGTATTTCGGTGAACACCTCAAGGTCGTCTCACAAGGAAGCCAGATAAGCTAATTATTTATCATATCGTAATAAACAAATTATCAATTAATAGTTTTTTATTTATAAAATTAAATTGCTAACAATTAATGAAAATAAAAATGAATTGAATTTAGAACAATGATAGAAAACTGAGCAAATAGATTGATTCACTTAATAGGAAAGTCTAGGGTTTGCACTTCTCTACTAACTTATATGTATGAATGGCTATTTCTCTCAACTGATTTAATTTCAAAGATTAATTTCAAGAAACTTAATTAATCAAATCAAGGAAATAAGCTCTCGCATTCAAACCTCTTTCAATTCATCTTATTACAATCAAAATGATCTTTTCCTTAGGTTTATATTTCTAATTCACCTAAGTCCCTAATTGAATTATTCCAATATTAGACTTCATCTCTCAATCCTTCATCTAAATATCTAAAACACATAATTGGTGGCCAATCAATTATATATTAACATTATTCCATTCAATTAAGAATAAGAGAAATAAATCAGTTAAGAGCAATAACCCTTTCATACAATCATAGTAGATCCATACAAATCCTAGACTAGATCAAAATTAGTTCATAGTAATGCTATCAAACAAATTCATCTCATTAAAATTCAAAGAAATCAATTTAGTCATCAGAGTATTCATAAACAAAATTTCAATGAAACTTAAGAAATAGAGTTTAAGAACAAAACCCAATTACAATCTTCCTTTGCTTCTAAAGAATCTCTTGCTCAGATTTGTATTAAAAGAATAATGTAATGGCTAGAACTAATTTAATCTAGAGTGTTTGGATGAAAGTGAAATCAATTTCCACAGAAAAGTAGAAAACGACTGATGAAAAAGAAGTCTCTTCCCCCCTTGCCCTAATTCTTCTATTTATACAAATCCCTTGCTAAAAATCTGGCGTCTTTCTTTCTTTGGTCTCATAGAGTGACACGGCCAAGCTTGTGGCTGTGTCATGTGATACGGCCACTGGCTTGGCTGTGTCACATGGGTGTGTCATCTTCTGTTTCTCCTTTGGTCTTCTTTGTTCTTTGAAGATGAGAGTGACACGGCCAAGCTCCTGGCCGTGTCATGTGACACGGCCAGTGGCTTGGCCGTGTCTCCTGGGTGTGTCAGTTTCTATGTCTTTTCTTTGGTTCTTCTTTGTTCTTGGCTTAGGATGGGACACGACCAAGCTTGTGGCTGTGTCACCTGCCAGTGTCACTTCTACCAAATTTTTCTTTCTTTCTTGGTTCTTTGGTTTTTTCCCTTTAGGTGAGACACGGCCAGTGGCTTGGCCGTATTTCCAGCCCGTGTTATGATTTGCCAAAAATTTCCTTAAGGTGACACGGCCAAGCTTGATTTGGCTTGGCCATGTCTTGCTTGACTCATGCTCTTCTTTCTTTGCTTTGATCTTCCAATGGAGTTTTTGCACTTTAACCTAAAACAAACACTTAAAACAAACTTTAAACAAGAATCAAATGAAACATTAACCAAAAACACATAAACATCATACTAAAAACTAGTACAAAAATGATTTAAACACTAGGATGAATCAAAACTACCAAAATGCATGAAATCACTAAATAAACAGATTAAAACTACCAAAATGCATGAAGAAAACAATAATTATCATAATAGATAAATAGAAATTTTATGACAAAAACTAATAAAACATACACCGTGGTAGTTCAGTTGTGGTGCAAGATAAGGAGTTCTTGGGTGATTTGATTAAAATGCCTTTTAAAGAGTATGATCTAATCTTAGGCATGGATTAATTGTCTAAGCATGGAGCTATGGTAGACTGTCAAAAGAAGTGTGTTACTTTGAGAACCGGTGATGGTAGAAGTGTGATGGTATCTAGTGAGCAGAGACATATTGCATCCTTGTTTATTTCAGTTGTTGCAGCTAGGAAGTTGATTCGAAAAGGGTGTGATGATTATCTTACTCATGTTGTAGATTCCAGAGTAGTAGGTTCTCAACTAGATAGTATACCCATAATTGCGAAATTCCCAGAGGTGTTTCCTAAGGAGTTGCTAGGGATACCCCCTGAGAGAGAGGTTAAGTTTGGTATCAACTTGTTGCCTGGTACCACTCCTATCTCCATTACTCCCTATCGAATGGCACCTGCTGAGTTCAGAGAGTTGAAGGTGCAGTTGTAGGAGTTGTTAGATAAAGGGTTTGTTAGCCCTAGTGTATCTCCATGGGAACCGCCTGTTTTGTTTGTGAAGAAGAAGGATGGTACTTTGAGATTGTGCATCGATTATAGACAATTGTATAAGGTGACTATCAAGAATAAGTATCCTTTGCCTAGGATAGATGATCTCTTCGATCAGTTGAAGGGAGCAGCAGTATTTTCCAAGATTGATCTGAGATCAGGATACCATCAGTTGAGAGTCAAAGTTGAAGATGTATCTAAGACAGCTTTCCGCACAAGGTATGGGCATTATGAGTTTTTGGTGATGCCTTTTGGATTGACGAATGCACCAGCAGTTTTTATGGATTTGATTAACAAGGTGTTTAGACCCTATCTAGATCAGTTTGTGGTGGTCTTTATTGATGATATTTTGGTGTATTCGCATAATGAGGAGGATCATGACAAGCACTTGTGGATTGTATTGTAGACTTTGAGAGAGAAGCAGTTGTATGCTAAGCTGTCTAAGTGTGAGTTTTGGCTTGATTAAGTGACTTTTCTCGGTCATGTGGTGTCAGCAGATGGTATAAGAGTTGATCCGAGTAAAGTTGAGGCCATTTTGAATTGGAGTCCACTGAAATCTATGACTGAAGTTAGAAATTTTCTGGGTTTGGCAGGCTATTATCGACGGTTTGTGAAGGTTTTTTCTTTGATAGCTACTCCACTCACCAAATTACTTCGAAAGGGAGTTAGATTTGTGCGAACAGATCAATGTTAAGCTAGCTTTGAGCAGTTGAAAGAGATATTGACTCAAGCTCTTGTTCTTACCTTGCCTGTGGAAGATAAACCATATGTGATTTACAGTGATGCTTCACATAGTGGTTTAGGTTGTGTTTTGATGCAAGAGGGTAGAGTCATAGCTTATGCTTCTCGGCAGTTGAAGTCGCATGAGCTTAATTATCCGACGCATGATTTGGAGTTGGCAGCCATAGTGTTTGCTTTAAAGATTTGGCGACACTACTTGTATGGGGAGAAGTGTTTTATCTATACAGATCACAAGAGTTTGAAATACTTGGGGGTTCAGAGAGAGCTGAATCTTTGGCAAAGACAGTGGTTAGAGTTGATTAAAGACTACGACTGTTTGATTGATTATCATCCTGGTAAGGTAAATGTTGTAGCAGATGCCTTGAGTTGGAAGTCTTTGGCAGGTTTAACTGCTTATTCGCTCTAGTTGCTTGTTGAATTGAGAGAATTACATGCTAGTTTTGAATCATGTGGTGATGGTGCTTTGTTAGCTCATTTGCAATTGAGACCGGTGTTGTTGGATCAGATTAAAAAGGCTCAGTTGGCTGATGAAAAAATTTAGAAAGTTGTGTCAGATTGCCAAAAGGAGGAGAGCCGAGATTTTCTTGTGAGAGATGATGGCAGCCTTTGGTACAAAGATAGATTTGTGTTCCTGATGATGCAAGATTAAAAAAGATAATTTTAGAGGAAGCACATCAATCGGTTTTTGCTATGCACCCTGGGAGTACCAAGATGTATCATGATTTGAAGCGACATTATTGGTGGTCAGGTATGAAGAGGGACATAGTGGAGTTTGTTTCTAAATGTCTCACTTGTCAGAGAGTGAAGGCTGAACACCAAGTTCCAACTGGGTTACTCCAACCTTTATCAGTGCCAGAATGGAAATGGGAACATGTAACAATGGATTTTGTGACTGGTTTACCATTAACTTAGAAGAAACATGATGCCATCTGGGTGATTATTGATCGGTTGATGAAGATAGCTCATTTTATTCCAGTTAGAATGGACTATTATCTAGAGAAGTTGGCTAAGCTGTATATCAGTAAGATAGTGAGATTGCATGGAGTCCCAATTTCTTTGGTGTCTGATCGAGATCCCCGGTTCACTTCAAGATTTTGGAAGAGTTTGCATGGTGTTTTAGGTTCACGATTGTATTTTAGCACTGCTTTCCATCCGTAGATAGATGGGCAGTCAGAGAGAGTGATACAAATTTTAGAGGATATGTTGAGAAGCTGTGTTATTGATTTCTTTGGAAGTTGGGATAGATTTTTGCCATTGATGGAATTTGCTTACAACAACAGTCATCAATCCAGTATTAAAATGGCACCTTATGAGGCATTGTATGGTAGAAGATGCAGGATGCCTCTAAGTTGGAATGAAGTTGGAGAAGGCAAATTGATTGGTCCCAATTTGATTAAGGAAACAGAAGAGAAAGTGAAGATAATTTGGGATCGGTTGAAAGTAGCTTTAGACCAATAGAAATCTTATTCGGATTTGAAGAGGAGAGACATAGAATTTAATATTGGAGATAAAGTATTTTTGAAAGTGTCTCTTTGGAAGAGAATTTTGAGATTTGGCCGCAAAGAAAACTGAGTCCTCGTTTTATTGGACCCTATGAAGTATTGGAGAGAGTTAGACCAGTTGCTTATCTACTCGTTTTGCCGCCTGAATTGGATAGAATTCACAATGTTTTCCATGTCTCTATGCTACGGAGGTACATATCAGACCCATCTCATGTTCTGTCAGTTGAATCTATTGAAGTGAGTCCGGATCTGACTTTTGAAGAAGAACCAGTTGCTACTTTGGCACATGAAGTGAAAGAGTTGAGAAATAAGAAAGTGCCACTTGTGAAGGTTCTTTGGAAGAATCATGCTAAGGAAGAGGCAACTTGGGAGAGTGAACAAGTGATGTGAGAACAATATCCCCAGCTGTTTCAGACTTGAGATTAGGTAATTTCGAGGACGAAATTTATTTATAGAGGGGGAGAATTGTAGTATTCCAAACTATACCCTAAAATTTTTGGAATGATTATTGTTGAAATTGGATTAAATGATATAAAGTATATATGTATGTTTAAGTGGGAAGACAAGAAAGGATAGAGGAGTGTGTATATGTTGCATATATAGAGATATATACAACATATACAAGTCAACATTTATTTAAGTTCAAAGGAGATATTTTGGTTATTTTAAAATGAAAATTAAATTAAGTGGAAGAAGATATTTATATATTTTATTATTAAAATTGCTTGGTTGAGATTTAAAGAGAGCTTGAGTGGTTATTAAAGGTTAACTTTCCTCTTCTTTCTTCATCTTCTTCTTTCTTCTTTAGCTGGCCACCACTATTGATAAGAGGGAAAGAGAGATTTTGTTCTTCCAAACTCAAGATTGAAGGGTGTTTCAAGAGATCAAGTTAGAGTTTGAAGGATTTTCCTCATTTTTGGTAAGTTTTCAACTTGTTTCCATGGTTTTCTTTTAAGTTTGTGTTTTGAGCTTAGTGTATGGTTGTTGTTGATGTGTGTGTGGTTAATTTTGATGTGTTTGAGATGGTGTTGTTTATTTGATTTTGATTTTGGGGTTGGTTTGGAGGAAAGGTTAAGTTTGGTGTTGGAAAGCAAGAGTTGTGGATTGTGTATGGGTTGAGTTGTGATGATGGTTGTGATTTGTGTTTGATGCATGAAATTGAGTTATTTTGATGTTATTCAAGTTTATTATTGTTTATTGATGTGTTTGGTTAAGTTTGTTAGAGGGAAGATGGTAAAAGAAAGAGGTTTGTTGGATGTGGTGTTGTTGGTGTCGGAATCAGGATTTTTGGCCTGACACACCCATGAGCACGGCCAAGTCTTTGGGTATGTCAATGGTTCTGTTTTCTGAATGGGTGACACGACCAGTGACACGCCCATGTCACTAAGCGTGTTACAGCTTCTATGTTGAATTAGTATTGACACGACCAGTGACACGCCCATGTCACTGAGCGTGTCATAGCTACTGTGTTGTTGGTGGATTGACACGTCCAGTGACACACCCATGTCACTGAGCGTGTCACAACCACTATATTGAGGGAGGATTGACACGGCCAGTGACACGCCCATGTCACTGAGTGGGTCAAAGCTTCTGTGTTGTGAGTTTAGGGCACGGTCAGGGACACGCCCGTGTTGTTGAGCATGTCATGTGTAGAGTTTGCCCTAGTTGGTTCTTATCCTTATTATCTTATGTGTATCTCTAAGTGAGTGTGTATGATCACCTTTGGATTAGGTTTTGAAGAGATTGAGTTGCCCTAATCCAAGTGTTGAAGGATTCTTGGAAGAGGAAGTGGTTAGATTGGTGTGAGTTGCTTTTGAGGTAAGTACAAACCTTATATGATTGTATATATTTGCATGACTTTGAGACTTAACACATTTGGTTGTTAAATGTGTTAAGTTATTTATTATATTATTAATGCGTGAAAATGGTGCTATGATTTGCAAAATTTTTTATTATAAAGTGATCATTTAAAATGTATGTACAATGCAATTGGTTATGTATACCCTAATGATGAGATGTGAGGCCATTGTTGTTGGATATAATGATGCAAATGAAATAATTGGGGCATGTTTGCCTAGATGATTATGAGAACATGAGAATGGAATTGATAATGAAATAATAAAAGAATTGTATGCCTAATGTGTTATTCAATTTTCAGAGTTTTGTTGTTTGTGGCATGCCTAAAAGTAACAATCCCTTGAAGTTGGGTTGGGCTTGGTCCTTGAAGCCAAGTTGGGTTGATGCTTAGCTCCCCTTGAAGCTTGGTTGGGCCTAGTCCTTGAAGCCTAGTTGGGATGTTACATATGAGATGTTTCTCATTGTGATAATGATTCGCCTACGGGCTTGATAAATATGATTATTGGACCAAAACATTAACTCTGGAATTTGAATGGCATATTAGTTTCTGTTGGGCCCATGCTTGTCTTTGTTTAAATGTGAATCATGAATGATGAAATAATTGAATAATATAATGAAATGTAATGTTATGAAATATGATATTCTTGTGTGTTGTTTCTAATTCTTGAAAGTATAACATTGGCATTACATTGAAGCATATTGTTATTGTGGTTTGTACCACTAAGCCTATGGCTTAGCGCTATTGTGGTTCATCGCGCAGGTGACAGGGTAGATCCGGTTGAACCGGAGAGTTTAGCTAGACCGAGTCGAGTCTAGGCTTGTGAAGAGTTGATATTTGGACTTCAAGATCAGAGACAAACTGCCAAGCATGTATAATTCTACATTTTTGTAATTTTGGATTTTGATGTATATATATGTATGTATATGCTGCTACATGTTCCGCTGCTTAATAAACAAATGTTTTATCTATTATATTTTATAATATAACTTAAATGTTTTAACTCTTGCTTATATTGCTAAATTGAAAGATTGGCTTGCTTTAAAATAGACCGTGACATTCCTGTATTCGGTATATGTATATTGCAGATGTGGTTGAATGTAGTGTACGTATATGGGGTATAGGGGTGTTATAAAAAATTAATTACATAAAAGGGGCAATCACATAAATTTAAAATAAAATTAATTATTATTAAAATAAATGATAAAAATGTATAACGACTATAGAAATGAATGATAAAAAGGGACAATGGTTTACAAATTATTTATAAAAAAATTAACAAATTATTTTTGTAAATACAAAAAAGTAAAAAAAAATTAGTATATTTTGACAAACTACAATAAAATTTTGCTTATTATATGCAATCATTTAGAAAGTTGATATAAAGTATCAAGATAACATTTTTATTTCTAATTTTACTTCCTTGTGAAGTTTTTTTTTTCTATCTCTACTTTCTAGTGAAGCCTCCCCCTTTTTCCATAGAATTCTTTTTTCTTTTTCTTTTTCTCTAGATTTAGAGTTGTCACCGGCCTTCTAGACGCTGACATCCTTAGATCTTTCAATTTCCTCCCTTGTTTTCCTTTATTTTAGCATTTATCATTCCTTTGGTTTAGTTTTTGTTATTTGGTTTATAATTTTTTGAGGCTTTTTGACGTTAAGGTCTTCACCTAGGAACCCATGCATACTATAGAGCCATATGCCTTCCTTCTTGAAGTTTCTTTAGTCTACATTCCAAGGAGGTGCTTTGATGGCTTTTGTTGCCTCATCTTTTTAGCTCAAATTTGGTGTTGTATTCAGACCTTAATGTTCCTTCTATCCATGGCCGTTTGTTTGGATTTGGTTTTGTTAGGCAGATTTTGAGCTTCTCATAGAAAAATTTGTATGATTTATATATATATATATATTTTTTGCGCTTTCTTGATGCCCCAAAGCCATTGAATGATGCTTGTAATTTTCTCTTTCTTTAATGAAGTTTTTTCTTATTGGCCAAAAATAAAAGTTTAGAAATTTAATGAAGTTTCTTCTTATTTGGCATAAAATTAATTGATTACGCAAATGCTTGATAAAAACATATAGTGATTTTGTAAAATTATTTATAAAACATTTACAACACATTGAAGTTTAGCTTAGCAATAAGCGCATCCTCCCGGACAACCCAAAATCGATTTCTCCCTCACTAGTTGTAATATTAATATATATATATATACATATATATAGAACACTTACAATACTAAAAGAAAGTTTAAAAAAACTCTAATATATTCTAATAAATTACAACATAACAGAATTATACTCACCATATACAAGTGGGCTACTTTATATTTTTGAATTTATTTACATGGACTTGCTCTAAAATCCAATAGATATTTATAAAACTAACCTAAAAAATAAAATCAATTTCAATTATGTGAAAACTTTTTAAACTTAACGAAACTAATATTTCAATTACAAAATTACGACCAAAAAATAATTCTAAATAATTGTTACGGGACCATAGGAATAACCCTCTTTTTGACACACATAATACATAGATATATACATATATACACATATATATATAATATTTCCATTAATTAAATGAAACAGTAGAACAAATATATATTGTTATTATTTTCAAATTTAATACATATATTTAGTTATATATAACATATATCAACATATACTATTAATCTTTTCAAATTCAATACATATATCTAGTTATATGTAATATATACCTGCATATAACTAAATATATAAAATAATTATATACTTTAATTCTTTTCAAATTCAACACATATATCTACTTATATATAATATATGCTAACATACATTGTTATTCTTTTTAAATTTAACATATATATTTAATTATATATAACATATACTCACATATATAACTAAACATATAAACAGTTATATAATATTATTCTTTTCAAATTCAATATATATATCTAGTTATATTTAACATATACCCATATATATTGTTACTCTTTAAAATAAAAATAAAAAATAAAAAAGTATACAATAACAAAATATTATGATATATAATCCAAAAATTGTATGGAAATATTTTTTAATAAAAATTATAAAATAAATTTAAATATTATTATATTAAATATTTTGTTTGATTATTATAACAATATAAAATGTAATATTAAAAAATTTTTAATATAAATATATTAATTAAAGAAAATGTGAAAAGTATATTATATATTTATAAAACCTATTGGTACTATCTGTACTAACCCTGGATAACCGGGCTTTGCCCTTGAGCTCCTCGAGCTCCTTGAGCTCGAGGGCAAAGTTCGATTATCCAAGGTTAGTATGGGTAGTACCACTAGTCTCTCATAAGAAGTCTTGACATTTATGCCAAATGGAGTCAGTTAATATTCAAGAAGGACACATGTCATGCAGAGGTGAGGTGACACTTTGAAAATCGAGTTAACGGTTAGGCGGACACTGAAATGACGTAATTCCTACGATATTAAAGAACGACATCAGTTCACATGGCCAAAGTCTTCTCTATAAATAGAGAGTTCGACAACAACATTCATCACTCAACTTAAAAAGGGGAAGCTTGGTTCGTCTGACTTACCGTGTGAAGAACAAGGCTTGAAAGCTTAGTGACAAAGGTCAGTTTAAGTTTGCATTTTTAAGTTTTTCATTTCAAATTTAGCGGCGAGATGGTGCGAGCAACTATTAACTTGACTATGCCAGATGAGGCAAGAGAGGTGGGCTCTCCAAGTGCAATGGGTGAGGGGACTCACCACGAAGAGGGAGCTCGTGTCGAAGCTAGGTCGACAATGACCGAAATGATCAAGCCAGATAGAAGGAGAAGTCTTCAACTAGTTGACAAGGAGGAAGAAGACACAGCTGAAATTTAGGAGGAACACCCGAGCTCAAAGAAATCTTGGGTAAGAGACATCAAATCCACAATAACAAAAATAGACTTGGCTGGGATCCGGTAGAAGTACCAAATACCAGAGGAGTATAAGATGCTCGTTCCTGAAGAGGATGTTCGAGCCTACGACACCATGCCTGGACATCAAATGATGATCTATAAAGTGGATCTGAGGTTAGGAGTGTGGTTTTCTCTGCTCCCCTTCACTCGGGCTTTCCTGAACTACTACAAGTTAAAGCGCTTGGCTGAGAAGGAGGCCAAAAGAGAGGCTCAAAAAAAGGCCAAGAGGCTCTCGAGCAAATGAGCGAGCAATCTGCTGGTACCAGTATGGCTTAAGAATAGGAGCCCGTAATGGACTTGACTCTCCCCATAGAGGTGGTGCCAAAAACCAAGCCACACAGAGAAGTGGAAGATAGCTTGCCCTACAGAGGGGTGGAGGAGACCTCGCCTCGGAGAGAGGTGGAGGAACCACTAGCCTGCCGGTACAACATGGTTCGACTGGTGGAAGCAGTGAATGAGAAGTTGGCAGGCCCGCACAGTACCATATACTCAGTGCAGGACACTGATCCTTAGAAGGTGCTTAAATAAATATACCAAGCCATCCCTGAGGAGAGGTGTTAGAATATGTAAAAGAGCTCGGAAGATGACAACCAATTTTGCCCAGACCTCGAAGAATTATGATGAAGAGATCACAAAAAGGTTGAAACTGGAGAAGTCCTTAAATGCTAAGGATGAAGAGCTGAGGCGAGCTCAGGAAGCTCTGAAGGCGAAGACTGAAAAGCTAAGCTAGGTTAAAGAATCTCTGAGAGCCAAGACCAAAGAGTTGTGCTCGGCAAAGGAAACTCTAAAAGTGAAAGATGTTGAGCTGCGGCTAACAGAGAACACCCTTAAAGCAGCTTAACAAGGGCTAGTTGCCGAGTCTGTGAGGAGAGACAAGCGTTACACTCGGGGTGTCTATGCCTACCAGCTATGTTAGAGTGGCTAAAGGAATATAACCTGGACATGGACTTGTCTTGGATGATGGAAATAAACATTGATGCTAGTAGCCGAGCACGAGGCAGACGATGTTGAAGATGAAGGGGGCAAAGTAGACTGAGAGTAGGAGGACGAGGCCCAATATGACAATGCCCAATACTAGATAAAATTTTGCATGGTAGTTGTAGGGCCTATTTATGCTCGGTCTAGACAGTTATAAGGATTGGGCTACTTATGTAATGAATTTTTCTCCTATTAATGGAATGTCTTTCTTTTGAACTCAGTCCAATGCTTGCATTTTGTTTTATCTTTTATGTGATATATTATTTGTATAACCTAAGGGCTCGGTGCAAAATTGAACTTGACACTGATTAAATAAATGTGTATATGTTATGTTGTGTTGATTAATTTATGGCCTCTGTTCAATCTGCTCGAGCACAAGGTGCATCCAAGCATCCCGTTATTACGATGTGCCTTGAGCACAGTTTTATGTAGTGTGCTCGGGTCACAATGTGTGCTCTGGCGCTCAGTCGTCAAGCATACTCCTAAGTATGCCAAGTTGGTTAACTCGAACATCATTTCATGCCATGCTATAATATGAACTTATACATACATTTTAAGAACTTGTAAAATAAAAATGAAAAAATGAAGTAGAGTGATTAACTGACCAAGTTATTATTTGCAGCGATCGGTTGGATGACCTGTTTTGAAGTATGAATTCTAGAAGAGCCTTTAAATGTTTATGGTTTGGGGGGAGCTAATTAAGCTCTATTATTCTGGTTAGACTTTTGGTTTTGGTAGAGCTGCACAAGCTCTACTATTTTGAGTAGAATCTTAGTAATATTGTTGGCTTGACCATGGCTTGGGTGAGCTTGAGTGCCAAAGCTTGGCTCTTGGATGAGACTAAGTGTCGATGCTCGGCATTTAGGGGTACAAGTGCTTGAGTGTTAAGGATATCATTGCTCAAAAATCAGGGGTATTAGTGCTTCCCTTCATTGCCTTGACATTTATTTCAAGTAGTCCCTTAGGCGTGCTTTCAAAGGATTGGCAAAGCGCCTAGCTATATACATTAATGTTTCTTTTGTAGAAAGATATAGACTTACTTTTACAGAAGAATGGGGGCTCGAAAATAAATATAAAAATAAAAAGTGGCATTACATATGCCCCCAAATTTACAAGTGTGAAAAATGAATAGAAATTTTTACAATTAGAACATTGATGCTCGGTTAGAGTGTAGAAGCTCGGCTCTCTACAAGGGGCTACAATAGTGATGCACATTAAGGTGTTACAAGTAGATCAATGCATGAGAAAGAGATAATGCAGTTCGGTGTGTGCGAGGGCACTATAACATACAAATCAATAATACAAGTTCGATGTGCGCACGAGCACTATAACATATAAATGAATAATACACGTTCGATATGCGCAAGGGCTCTAAACAGTTCGGTTTATATATTAAATTATTCTTATTGCTCAGTTTAACCATTTAGTTTAATGTGTTCTGAGTATATAATACTGTTTCCTATTTTAACGTGGAGAAAAGTAGTTGAGTGCTCGGCCAGGGTGCTATAAGGCTCGGTATGCGAGGCACGGTGAGCTGAATATAATTGAAAAACTCGATGTGCGAGGTACGGTGAGCTGAATATAATTTAAAGGCTAGATGTGTGAGGCACGGTGAGCTACAAGTATTGAATTTTATAATTTATGTGAAAGCGCTATGAGAGTTCACCGCTTAAGCGCGTTATGAGTGTTTAGTGTGCGAGAGAGCTATAATACAAAATGTTAAAGCAAGAAACAATTAGAGTGCTTTTCTTGCAAGAGCTATAAGACGTACTTGAGGTTTCGTTGCTCTACTAGGGAATAGCCTGCCCACACTCATCGCACCAATAATGATGGAGCCTACCTCAGAGGTAGTCCTAGTTCCTATAGCTCGGGTTCGATGTTGTTGTTATTGTTGTAGCTCTCCTACCAGCAAGATAAGAGAGGAGGAGGACCGGGCTCCCTTGGAGGAGGCTCCGATACTTATATCAGAGGTCGGTCGCTCTGGATAAATAGAGAGTAAAGAGAAGAGAGAGAGAGAGAGGACCTTTTTACCTATGGGAGTGACCTCCTATTTATAGTTGATATAAGAAGACTAAGTCTAATCTGCATCAACATAATTTTGCGGGTATATTAGTGGAGTGTCTACCTAACATAAGGAGCACGATGAGATTGAGTGTCCAAAATCGAGATTTATCATACTGTTGAGAGCCTAGTCATTGGGATGACCAGACATGGAGCTTAGTGGAAGAGCTTAATAAATGAAGGGTCAGCATCACCTATAAATATACTGTTTGCATTGCAAAAATATACCAGAAGAAGAAGTTCATAGTGTTCCTTGGATCTTTCCATGACCCGACACTTAAAACCAGGGGCGAAGCTAGATTTTTTAGTGAAGAGGGGCAAAATAAAAATACCATATATATATATATATATTAAAAATAATATAAATTTAAAGAGGGGTAATATAATAAAAATACCATATATATATTAAAAATAATATAAATACTATATATAAATATATGTATATAAAAAAATTTTCAAAAAAGAAGGGGGGCAGCTCAAATCAAAGTAGCCTCGCCAGTGCTTAAAACACTCCAGCAGTACCACGACAAGAGAGCACCAAGACTAAAAATTCAAAACACTATATTTTTTAATAAGTAAAAAAGAAAAAACGTAGAAATTAAAAAAATAAATTAAATTGAAAAAAACTAATAGCAAAGTTAAAAGTATAGTAAATGGTATAATTTCCTCAAAATCCAATTCTAACTCAAATATTGGATTCAAGAGTCAATTTTTAGACGCGTTGATAATTTATTTACTCCATCTAATTTAACTCTTTGTGAGAATAATTTTAAAATTTTGATTTAAGATATTAAAATTCAAAGTTTTTAACTTAAAAAATTACACTGATATGATAATTGATACAAATTGTCAATATTTTTATAATTTAAATTATATCACTATTATTCGATATTTAAAAATTTAGATATTAAAATTATTTTTGATAGCTAGATATTTAAATTTAAATTTTACAAAATATCACCTTTTGTATAATTAATAAAGGGTAAGGATAAAATTGAGCAACAATATTAACTAGTATATTCTCGATTTCTTAAATAGAAAAATAAATTAAAATAATTTTTTTGATAATCATAAATAAGAAAAGAAATATCGAGAATATTCAATTACAAAGATATCATTAATGATATTTATTTTAGTTTATTCATAAAAAAATATGGAAATCAGTATTCGAAATATCATTGATTATTATTAGGAGGTGTATATTCAGTTAATCGAAACCGAATCAAACTGAATTAAATATTTCAAAAACTAAATTTTAACCGAAATAAAATATTTCGATTCAATTAATCAATTAATTCGGTTAACCAATTTTTTTCTAATATATAATGGTAAAACTTTTTTAAATCAATCAATTAAATTTTCAAAATAAATAAACTCATAGTAGTTATTAAGTAATATTATTAGAAGTTATATATAGTTAAGTCAATATTTAATATTAATAAATAACATTATATAAATAAAAATAGTCTAAAATATATTTTTAATAAATAATAATCTCAAAATAATTAATGAGTTTATAGCTTTAATTATATTATAAAATTTTTTAATTTTATACAACAAATGATTTAAAATATCAATAGAAATTAAGATAAAAAGTGTCATTTTTAAACTAAAAAAATAAATGTTAATAAAATATAAAATATTATGTTAATTAAATTGTAAAATTTTTATATAAATTATATTGTAAAGCTTTTATTTATATAATTAACTATAATAATTAAATACAATGTAAAAAAATACAATAAATGTATATATATAACTAAAGCAATAATTCGGTTAATTTTTATATTACCATATATCTAATCAAATTAAAAATTAAAAATTAAAAGTTTTATATTTTAATAATCAAACTGAACTGAAAATAAATTATCTTTCTATCAAAATAACTGAATTTTTAGAATTCGAATAAGTTCAATTATTTGATTTTAATCAAATAATGCATGCTCCTAATTATTATTTTTACAATAATTCATGCATATCATATACTCATTTTTTAAAGACTTTCAACTACATAACCAGTAGTAAAATTTATATATGCAAAAGCTACATATACAATGTTGATTTAATTATATTATTAAAACTGATATGATCTTAAAAATTCATAAGAATAGTTGATAAAAATAAAACTGCACAATAAATTTTAGAAAAAACATAAAACTTTTTGACTTTATTTTGATAGATAACGCCTCTTAACTTGATTTTATTTATTGAATTTTTTTTTGAAAAATCTTTTTTTTTCCTTCTTGCTGAAGTTATTGCATTCAATTTACATATATTTATTAAAAAATTTATTAAAATTTTAAAATACTGTATAAAATTATTTTAAATTAATTAAAATATTATCTATTAATTTATTAATATTATACTATTATTTTATTTATTAAATCATCAATAATAAATATAGAGTTAAAAAAATTAATTATTATTTTTAATTATTTAAAAAATAATAATATTAAAAAAATAATTTTTTTTATAAAATAACAATCTCAGCATGACGAAAGTGGTACATCATTTATACAGATTTTGTCTTATTTTACTAAAAATTGATCATCAACTACATTGGAAACCAATGAATTAGGTAGAAAATAATCTTTTTTTTATATAATTCTAGGAAATAATATTTAAATGATTTTTTTTTTGTAAAGATTGAGAAGGAATATTTCAAACATTAATATTATTAAATATGTCTGTCTAATCTTTTCCTTTCTTTTTTTTTTATCAGTGAATCTCTTGTATAATTTTAAAAAGCTATAAATTATGAATAAAATATTATAATTAGGCTGTTGTTAAATTATTTATAATAAAGGGAGTGACAGGGAAAATTTAAGGGGGGGGGGGGGGGCGGGTGGTCGTGTCAAAGGATGAAGCAGCTATGACCTGGGTTGCCCTCTTCTGCTCGTTTATACCACTTATATTTATTTATCAATTATATCAATCCTTTTTATGAGCCCCTCTCCCTTCTTTGAAATGCAACACGTGGTCTTTTGGTGGGCCTCCTTCTTTTTTTTTTCCCTCTATTTAAACCGGCCTTTCTCTTCTTTGTTTACTCAGTCATCGCTCGCATAACCTTTCTTCTTCAATCCCAAAACGCAGAAAAAAAAGGAGAAAAAAAAACAGAAAAAATTTATATTTATATAACTTGAAAAAAATTCAATTGGTAAAGCTTAACGAATTATGGCTTCACTAGTATCAACACATGTAAGCATGGGCTCTTCTTCCGTATCTATTTATAGGCCTAGTAGAAAGCCCAACATTGCTTGCTCTCTCCACACTCCTATTCTTCATTTCCCTGAACAATCGGCCGCAACTACTACTGCTTACCCACCATGTCCTTCTAATTCCACTCCAATCAAATTGAAACCCTCTTCTTCTGTTAATAAATTATTGCCACCACAATGGAACTTTTTACAGAAAGCTGCTTCCATGTTGTTAGATACAGTTGAAACTGCTTTGGTTTCACATGAACGTCAACACCCTCTTCCTAAAACTGCCGACCCAGGTGTCCAAATCTCCGGCAATTTCGCTCCTGTGTCGGAACAACCCGTTGTACATAATTTACCGGTCACCGGAAAAATCCCAGATAGCATTCAAGGTGTTTATCTTCGTAACGGCGCAAATCCACTTCACGAACCGGTCGCTGGTCACCACTTTTTTGATGGTGATGGGATGATCCATACTGTCCGATTTGAGAACGGGTCGGTCAGCTATGCTTGCCGGTTCACGGAGACAAATCGGTTGGTTCAAGAGCGTAAATTGGGACGTCCAGTTTTTCCAAAGGCTATCGGTGAGCTCCATGGCCACTCTGGAATTGCTAGGCTATTGCTTTTTTATGCTCGTGGAATTTTTGGTGTTGTTGATCCTAGCCATGGGACTGGTGTTGCCAACGCTGGTTTGGTTTATTTTAATGGTCGTCTTCTAGCTATGTCTGAAGATGATTTGCCTTACCATGTGCGTGTTCTTCCTTCTGGAGACCTTAAAACTGTTGGTCGTTACGATTTCAATGGCCAACTAAAGACTACAATGATTGCCCATCCAAAAGTTGATCCTTCCTCTGGTGAATTATTTGCACTTAGCTATGATGTTGTTCAAAAACCATTTTTGAAATATTTCAGATTTTCCCCAGATGGTAAAAAATCACTTGATGTTGAAATCTCACTTGATCAGCCGACAATGATGCATGATTTTGCTATTACTGAGAGATTCGTTGTTATTCCTGATCAACAAGTTGTTTTCAAATTGCTTGAAATGATTCATGGTGGCTCTCCAGTAATCTATGACAAGAGCAAGATGTCAAGATTTGGTATACTTGACAAGAAAGCCAATGACGCTTCAAAGATTAGGTGGATTGAAGCACCTGATTGCTTTTGTTTCCATCTCTGGAATGCATGGGAAGAGCCAGAAAATGATGAGGTTGTGGTGATTGGATCTTGTATGACTCCACCAGATTCCATTTTTAATGAATGTGATGAAAGTTTGAAGAGTGTTTTATCAGAAATAAGGCTAAATTTGAAAACTGGCAAGTCCACTCGCAGACCTATACTTTCTGATAATGAACAAGTAAACTTAGAAGCAGGATCGGTGAACCGGAATCTGCTCGGAAGAAAGACCAAATTCGCTTATTTGGCTCTTGCAGAGCCATGGCCTAAAGTATCTGGGTTCGCAAAAGTAGACCTCTCAACTGGAGAGGTACACAAATATATCTATGGAGACGACAGGTATGGTGGTGAGCCTCTGTTTCTTCCCAGTTCAAAATCAGGAAAAGAAGATGATGGGTATATTTTATGTTTTGTACATGATGAAAACCAATGTAAATCAGAGCTTCAAATCGTAAATGCCATGAATTTGACGGTAGAAGCTACTGTTAAACTTCCTTCTCGAGTTCCTTACGGTTTTCATGGCACTTTTGTTAGTGCAAAGGATTTAGAGAAGCAAGCCTAATTATTCAGTTGAGATGGCTATGTCTATGTATATTTTTGTTGGCAAATTTAGAGAGAAAATTTACCAGAGGGATTGCTTGCAGATATGTCCCCGGGTCTCTTCCTCTGTTACAGTGTTCTGTTTTGTTTTGTTTTTTGTTTTTTTTGTTTAAAAGTGAGAGGTTTTGAGAGACCAGCTTGTAGCTTTTCGGTATAGCTTAGATTTGAAGCTCAGCTGGTTTTTTGATTATTCTTTCACTTTTTATGGGCATAAAAAAGTATAGAATTACAACAGTACATGTTATTTGTATCCTCGGATTTTCCTTGTAATTTTCTTTCTACTTCTCTGCTCTGATTTGTGAATATCATTATTTGTGCCGAATATATACCTGTTTTGTTTTCAATATATAGACGACCTTTGTTTCTTGTTCTATATTGTTCTGCTATTGCTAATTGCAAAGTTCTTAATATGTATATATATATTAATTTAAATTGTTCAAGTGTCACTATCATGTCCATTTCCAAATACTTGCACTTTCTTTCCTCATTTTTTTTAAGAAAAGAAGAGTAGGAGTTAAAGATCTGTATAGCTAAACTTGAGTCAGCATATCAAATATCCCAATTGCCAATCCCAAATGTCACTGGTTTTAAAAATATCATAAATGCATATTAGAAATGAAAGTACTGCTTTTCATTTATTTATTTCTTTTAATTAATTTAATTATAAATAGAATTGGAATTTCTTCAAAAAAAAAAAAAGAATTGGAATTCACTTCTCAAAATCACACTCTTAACGTTATGCTAACATTTGGTGAGGAAAGGACTATGAAATCCTAATAATTAATGGTGTATTAATTTTGTCAAATATTTGACAGTTGGTCTATTCTAAAGAACTTGTGAAATGGAAGATTGGAGATACGTTTTCTCCAATTTCAATTCTATTACCAATGGGAATACAGAGAGTGGCCATTTTAGATTGGTGGTTTTGATTGGTGGTTTTATCTAACCAACCAATAAGAAAAGCAACATCATTGTACTAGTGAATGGGGAACAAGACAAAATATACGTTTTACCAGCTGCATGAATCAACCGAGTGAGATATTTAATTTAGGTTGGTCTGCAAATAATGATTTGACTTGGAAACAGTCTCATTGTCATCTCGACTTATAGAGGATAATTTTTGGAAGTCAACTTTAATATAATGGAGTTTTCCTTTGTGCAAATTGGAATATGGCAGCACTGAATAAGAAATCGTTTCACGACTAATCAGTTTGATTTAATAAGACTAAATTAAGATGTTCTCAGAGCTTTCAGTTGGAACCAAATATATTAACAAAATAATAATTTTATGCTGCAAAATAAACTATATCAATTGCTGAATGCTAATTTCTGCAGACATAAATCGTAACTTGCTATATAAATTAGTAGGTCAAGTTATTCTTAATATGGTACTATTATGATAAAAAGTTTAGAGATCGAAGTGCATGTGGCTTGAGTGATTCATGACATGAGATAAAAAAAAATGGATGATATCTCTATGCAAGGACTAAAAGTTTAAATTAGTTGTTAAGAATGTGAAAAAATAGGGTTATAAATGCAACGAGTGTGCTGGGATCGCCGAATGTGGGTTGCCCATGAAGGTCAATTATTGAGGAAATTGTATCCCACATGTGGAAGTGCTTAATGTGAGGGTCCAACAGTTATAACAATGAGTGCAGAAACAAGTTTCTGATAATGGATTATATGGCCACTAGATAGGCAAAGGTGTATGCAGTGTGCACATTCAAGGATGGGCTTCTATGCTCATCAATCGGCATGTAGGGTAAGTGTCTTTAAGTCTTTTCTACTGTGTTCAATGCGCTTTGCAACTTCAGGTTTTGGACTTGGCCATTCTGTCTCTTTCTGCTACTTGCATACTACTCCTAATCCATGTCTCTCTGTTATTGGTGTTCTATAAGCTATTTCTTGGTGTTCTATAAGCTATTTGAATAGACGGAGCATCCTAAAATTTGTTTTATATATATATATATATGTGCGTGCAAATTTTATAAGAACTACTTAATTTTGAAAAAGAAAAAAGTTGTAATCGAAATGATAATTTCAATTATAAATTTTAGTTTATATAAGAAAGATTTCGAATTAAAAATACAAGTAATTTGAATAGATTTAGCATCTTAAAAAAAGAAAAGTATAGCATAATGTAGTAATTGGGCTTGCATTCTTTTTTAGCAGAAATTTAGAGAGTATTTGGTTGGAAAACAAAACCTCAAAATTAGACTCCAAATGGATAATTTTGATTTTTAAAATTTGATTAATGTAAAATGAAGAATATAATTGTTAAATTATCAGAGCTCACTGTTTCACACAAAACGCAACGTATGGGTTTAAAGAATTGAATGAAGTAGCTAACACTCAGCAACTAAAAATGCAGCATTTCATTTTCTTTACTCAAGTACATCGTTTCTTCTTCTGCTTGTTTTCTCATTATTAAAAGTAGAGTTAGTTAAGGTTGCTGGGACAACTATATATATTGAATAGATTAATGTAGTTCCTGATGGGACTGAATGAATCTTTTGATAGTATCAAGAACTAGATAGTTTTATTAGACTCGTTACCCTTTGTGAATAAGGCTTACTCCTTGATTCTTAAGGTGGAGAGACAAAGAAATACTTCTATGATTTTTTATGAACAAAATGACACCAATGTCAAGCTTGCTAGAACTATGAACAATGATAGACAAGGATATGGGAGAGGCACTTTTAAAAACATGGATTTTGGAAGAAATGATGAAAAGTTTTGTGACTATTGCAAGATATTAGGGCTTCTGAGAGAAACTTGCTTTAAGTTAGTAAGAGTACCAGAATGGTACACTGAATTGAGCTAGAGGAGGTAAAGAGAACAAGCACAGGTGAACATGGTAGATCATAATTTAGAGCTCAAATGGATCAATGTTGGTAAAGAAACCAATTGGAAGACACAACCTATTAAAGAGGAAAAGACTTGGTAGACACAGTAGGGAGTTGCAAAGATGATCAAACAAGAACTGAAAAAAATCATGAAGGAAAAGTAGATTGAATCAGATTCCTATCTCAATTTTGCCCAACTAGAGGAATTTGCCGGTAACACAACTCACTTAATGAAAAAATACAATACTCTTAATCATTGGATAATCGACAGTGAAGCTTCTAGCCATATTTGTGTAGATCTCATATTATTCAGTAGTAATTTACCCTTAACTAGACCTATAAATATACACTCACCTAATGGCAACAAGATTGAGGTATATCTCTGTCTCCCATGTGGAATGGTTCTTACGACTTTGGTACTGTTAGGCTCAGAGCCTTAGAGAACACGAGCTTAAATTCGAAAAAAATAGAGTCATCACCCAGACGGGCCAAGAAAATAAAGGATGGATGACTCGGTTTCTAAGAAATGCTCAACTCCTTTATTGACTTCGGAAAGATGGGTACGCGTGGGGAAGGTAAGAATGACCCAGCACCCCCACTGCGCCCAGTATATTGGAACCAGCCTCCTTTTTAGGTCTAAATATTATTAAATTCTCAAATATTATAGTATCATCCATATTACACATAAATTAAAAGAAATAAACACTTATCACTTTATTAAAATGAAACAAACAAAATAGGCACCCATCCATAGATAGAAACATACTCTTTACAATGTTCCGTGTCAAAAAAGAAAAGAAAATAAATAAAATGAGACACCCACCATAAGTGAAAAAGTGTCATTTACAATAGTCTTAATACTTAAAATGAATTACATCGATCTTAATTAATAAGGTGCTCACAAAGTGGAAACATATCTCTTACAATTTTTGAAACCAAGATAAACCAATAAAAATATTCGAACATTCAAAAATTCACCTAATTAAAAGTAAATCATCTAAAAATAAACCATCAATCACAACATAATTAAGATCAATATATAAGGATACACATGAAGATAAAAATATGTAAGGTTGGATTTTAAATTACAATTAATGGCTAAATATGCATGCTAGGGTTTACACATAAAGAATGGATGTCTTGGACTAGGGTTTTGGAATCACTGGAATTAGGGTTATGTATTATGACTTTTAGAAACTTGGTTTTAGGTTCTAGATTATGACTAATTTAAAGAAACATGATTAGGGATTTAATTATTTGGAAATCGGGGTTTAAGAGATTAGGGTTTATGAAATTAGGTTACTGGTTTTACAGATTTAAATTTAGGAGTTTAGGGTTTGGGAAATTAGATTATTGGTTATTGTGGTTAGGGTTATATGGATTAGGGCTTTTTAATCTTAAAAATAGGGTTTTAGAAATTGGTTTTAGAAATTAGGGCTACTGGATATTGGGGTATTAGGATTTTGAGGATTGGTTTTAAGATTTTTAAAAGTTAAAGTTTAGGAAACAAAGCTAGGGTTTTGGTTTTTAGAAAAATGGAATTTAAGGTTTTAAGATTTTATAAAACATATTTATTATTTTAGGAAAATTTAGAATTTTAGGAATTTCTAAAATAGATTTAGGGTTGAAGTAAATTAAGGTTTTAGGATTACTGGATGTAAGGGTTTTGATTATTTAGAAAATTAATTTAGGGTTTTGCAAATTAGAGAAAACAGGTCCAAAGCTTGAGCTACTGGATGAAATAAATCAAACGAGAGAAACAAGCTACTATAATGATGATTTGAAAGGTAATTGCAATTATTGATAGAATAATTTGAACTACCCTGTATTGAAGGCTCCACCACAATTGAAGGCTGATCAAAATTATGGTTGCAACAGTTTGAATTCTAGCTTAGTAAAAGTAAAGACAGTATGCTATTGCCTTTGGGGTATTTTTTTTTCCTTGCTTTTGGTGTTGCTGAAAAAAAAAAACTCTCTCAATTTCTTAATAAAAAATTGTCGTCCCTTAATTCTATTTTAAACTTTATTATTTATAGACAAACAAGACCAAACCCTAACACTAATCCAAATCCACACTGAATTAGGAGATTAATAAGCACACATGGTCAAATTAATGGCCAGTGGTGAATTAGCAAGGCCAATTCGTCGTAGGCACAACCTGTGGCCAATTGGCATGCCCAATTTGCCAAAGGCAAGGCTTGTGGCTAATCGGACCTGCCGATTCATCGGTTCGTCAAGTCTTTGGTCAAATTATTATTTATTATTATTATATTTTATTAATATATTTTCTATTTTCTTTATATTATTATAAAATAAAAATAAATTAAATTAAATATTTCCTTTTTTCTTTATTATTTATTATATTAATATTATAAAATAAATATTATATTTTTTTTCTTTATTATTATTATTATTTATTATTATATTGATATTATAAAATAAAATAAAAATTATATATTTTTCTCTTTTTTATTATTTATTATTATATTATTATGTGTTGAGATTTTAATATTGTACCAGACTATTTTAAATTTGCAAAATTATTCTAGACTGTTTTAAACCTTTAGACTTGACCTAACTTTCTTTTAATTAGGGCCAGACTAGATTTGGTAAAAAATTAAAGGTCTACAATTTGCCCCCTACTTGATCGATTTGTAACTACAGCAAAAGAGAGCAAAAAATAAAATAATTTTTGACTGAGTTTAGAAAGAAAATGGATTCTAGACCCGAGGTTGGATTGAGTTTTAGACTTGAAAATGATTTGGATTCTGGTCCAGAGCTGGTTTTGGGTTTTGGACCCGAGATGAGTTCTGGACTCGAACAATAATTTAGGTTTTGGACCCGAGTTGGTTTAGGTTCTAAACCCAAGATGAGTTCTGAACTCAAAAATAATTTAGGTTCTGGACCTGAGATGAGTTTGGAACTCGAAAAGTAATTTGGGTTCTGGACCCGAGTTGGTTGGGTTTTAAATCCAAGACTGGATTTGATTTGGGTACTTGGACCCTAGATTGGATTTGAGTTCTCGACCCTAGATGCTAGATTTGGGTTTTTGACCCGAAACTAAATGCTTTGAGAAAAAAAAAAGATCAACTTCAATTCTTCTAGCTTGGTTGACCTTTTGCGATCTGAGAATTGTGGCTTTCTTCTAACTGGTTGTTCTATTATTTAATGGATTGCGGGTCTTTACCATTCAAAAATGGATCTTTATCCTTTGGAAATTGGGTCTTTACCCTTCAAAAATGGATCTTTTATAACACCCTTATACCTAATAAACGTACACTACATACACCGAACATATGTAATATCCGAATATAAGATATGAGAATGTCACAACCCATTTTAAAATATCAAATCTTTACTTATAAAATCTTTATAAACTTAAAACATTAAACTAATATCATATAAATAATATATGAAATATTACTTGCTAAAACACATATATAACTTCTTTACCAAAGGTTTATCCAAAATAGTTTTGATAGGGTGCAGAATATACAAATGTATTCATCAAAATATAACATAATGTACATGAAATCAATATGTACAAAAATATAAAATGTATACATGCTAGCAGTTTGTCTTTGATCTTGATGTCTAACAATCAACTCTGCACTCAAGGTCTCAAGCCTAGACTCGACTCGGTCTAGACGAACTCTCCAGTTCAACTGAATCTACCCTGTCACCGGCGCGATGAATCACAATCGCGCTAAGCCAAAAGCCTAGTGATACAAACTTTGATAACAATATAGTTCAAATGCAATGTCAATGTACAACACATAAGGATATTATATCTCATAACATTATATCATTATATCTTAATATATTGCTCAGTTGTTCCACAATTCATAATTCACATAAAAGCAAACACAAGCATTGGCCCAAAAGAATCCAATATGCTATTCAAATCCTAGAATTACTGCTTTAGTCCAAGATGACATCATGTGTCTAGCCCTGAAGACAAATCATAATCACAATGAAAATTACCTCATATGTAACATCCCAACTAGGCTTCAAGGACTAGGCCCAACCCAGCTTCAAGGGACTGCTACATCATGTAACATCCCAACTAGGCTTCAAGGACCAAGCCCAACCCAGCTTCAAGGGACTGTTACGTTTTAGGCATGTCGCCAAACACAAAACTCTGAAAATTGAATAACATACTAGGCATACAATTCTTTTATAATTCCATTATCAATATCTTTCTCATTATCTCAAGATCAAGCTAGACACAATGCCTCAATCATCTCATTTATATCAATATAGCCATCACCAATGGCTTTACATACCATCTTTAATTTATACATAACAAATTGCATTACCCATACGTTTTGGGTCATTGTCATATTTTGCACAAAGTTCACATTACATATAATGCATTTGTGGCATTATACAAATCATAGCATATTACTCATGCACCAACAATGTAGCAAGTAACTTAACACATTTTCCAACCAAATGTGTTAAGTCCCAATGTCATGTAAATATAAGCAATTATTTAAAGTTTTTACTTACCTCTAAAAACAACAAACACCACTTTCAACCTCCTCTTCCAAGATATCCCTCAACACTTAGATTGGGGTAACTCAAGTCTCTTCAAAGCCTAAACCAAATGTGATTATAAATAATCACTTAGTGATACACTTATAGGTATAAACAAAACCTCTCAACACAAGGATAAGATACACAAAGAAAAATAAGGAAAAGAACTATCTAGGGAAAACTCTACACATGACACGCTCAACAACACGGGCGTGTCAATGACCATGCCCTAAACCCACAACACAGAAGCTTTGACACGGTCAGTGACATGGGTGTGTCAATGACCATGTCCTAAGCTCTATATTACAACAGATAAGACACGTCCAGAGACATGGACGTGTCCTTGCCAGTACCAAAACTCCTACAACACAGTAGATATGACACGCTCAGTGACATGGGCGTGTCACTTCACGTGTCAATACTATAACATCACAGAAACTGTGACACGCTTAGTGACATGGGCGTGTCACCTACACTGAAAACAGAACCATCGACACACCCAAAGGCATGGCCGTGTCACCGGACGTGTCAGGCCAAAAATCCTGATATCAACACATAATTGTCACATCCAAAATTATCTTTCATCACCCTTTTCAAACTCTATACAAACTCAACCAAATCCATCATTATACAATAAAATACTTGTATAAACATCAAAGCAACTCAATTAAAAGCAAAAATACACAATTACAACCATGACTTCACAATTCAAAAGTTACACAACCTAAAACTCTTATTCTCTTCACCAAACTTAACCTTTTCTTCAATCCAACCCCAAATTCATAGTTAACTACCCAAAAGAACTTCAAACATACCAATAACAACCATTAACACATACTACACCAAACATCCAATTAACACATATACAAACTTCCATAGAAAATTAAGAAAACAAGTTGAAAACTTACCAAATATGGAGAAAATCCTTAAAACTCCAACTTGAACAATTGAAATCCTTCAATTACTTGAGTTACTAAGAAACAAATTTCTCTTTTCCTTTGATGGAAGTAGCCGGCTTCAATGGAGAAAGAAGAAGAAGATAATCACCAACTCCTCTTTATCCAACTAATCTCTTTTTAACCACACAATTATCTAACTTTTACTCTCCGCCAAGTAAAAACATAATACTTAATTAATACATAAAAAATATCATCTTCCACTAACCACTTAATGAATATTTTAATAATTAAAATAACATTTGACCCATATTAAAATATTGACTTGTATATATTATGTATATCTACATATGTATATTATATACACATTTTCCTTTTTCACTTAATTATATGTATATATATATATACTTTTAAATCATTTATTTAATTTTTAAAAATTAATATATATATTTAAATTTTTTAGACATTATAATTCTCGCTCTCTACAAATAAATTTCATCCTCAAAATTACCTGCTCTCAAGTTTGGAACAACCGGGGATACTGATCCCGAATCATCTGCTCACTCTCCCTTGTTGCCTCTTCAGTAGCATGATTCTTCCAAAGAACTTTCACAAGTGACACTTTCTTATTTCTCAACTCCTTCATTTCACGTGCAAAAATAGCCACTGGTTCTTCCTCATAAGTCAGATCTAGACTCACCTCAATTGACTCTACTGACAAAATGTGAGACCTGTACCTCTGAAGCATAGAGACATGGAAGACATTGTGAATTCGATCCAACTCAGGCAATAAAGCTAGTCTATAGGCCACTGGTCTAACTCTCTCCAGTACCTCATAAGGTCCTATGAAACAAGGACTCAACTTCCCTTTGTGGCCGAATCTCAAAATTTTCTTCCAAGGAGATACTTTCAAAAATACTTTATCTCCTACACTGAACTCTATGTCTCTTCTTTTTAAATCTAAATATGATTTCTGTCGGTCTAAGGCTGCTTTCAGACAATTCTTAATCACCTTTACTTTTTCTTCTACTTCCCTAATCAAATCAGGACCAATCAACTTACCTTCTCCAACTTCATCCCAACATAGAGGTGTCCTGTATCTTCTACCATACAATACCTCATAAGGTACCATTCTAATATGGGATTGATGACTATTGTTATAAGAAAACTCAATCAGTGGTAAGAATTTATCCTAGCTCCCAGAGAAATCGATGATACAACTCCTCAACATGTCCTCTAAATTTTGTATCACTCTCTCTGACTGTCCATCTGTCTGAAGATGGAAAGCAGTGCTAAAATATAACCGAGAGCCTAAAGCATCCTGCAAACTTCTCCACAATCTCGATGTAAATCGGCGATCTTGTTTAGATACAAAAGAAATTGGGACTCCATGTAACCTCACTATCTCATTGATATACAGCTCAGCCAATCTCTCAAGAGAATAATCCATCTGAACTGGAAGAAAATGAGCTGTGTTCATCATCCGATCAACAATCACCCAGATTGCATCATGCTTCTTCTGAGTCAAAGGCAATCCAGTCACAAAATCCATCGTCACTCTCTCCCATTTCCACTCTGGCACTGATAATGCTGAAGTAATCCCGAAGGAACTTGGTGCTCAGCCTTCACTCTCTGACAAGTGAGACATCTGGATACAAACTCTGCTATGTCCCTCTTCATTCTTGACCACCAATAATATTATTTCAAATCCTGATACATCTTGGTACTCCCAGTGTGCATAGCATAAACTGACTGATGCCTCCAAAATTATTTTTTTAGTCTTGCATTATTAGGAATACACAACCTATCTCTGCACCACAAACTGCCATCACTTCTCACATGAAAGTCTTGACTTTCCCCCTTTTGGCAATCCAATACAATTTTTTGAATTCTCTCATCTGCCAACTGAGTCTCTGTAGCACCCCTTCCCGACCTACGTGTGTAAGCTGAGTAGAGGCGCCACACTATCCTAATGTTGATACCACTTTTACTTAGTCAAATTTTTGTTCCGATTTTTACAGAAATTTTGCCATAGTTTCACCTAAAAATTCAATCCCAAGTGTCGACAAAACTGTTTTTTTTTTTTCTGATTTTTGAAAACATTTTTACACAAACCAATGCAAACAAAATCATTCTCAGTACACTTCCAATAAATCTCCCTTATAACCTCAACTACAACCTGCAAAAAGGATTTACACTTCTAGTACAAAATAAAGTGAAGCTTTATTATGAAATACAGTAGATAAAATATTTGTTCACTATGCAACGGAAAGTAACAATATTTACAAATTCATATACATCAAAACTCAAGTTTTACAACACATAAAATTTATACATGTTTGGCAGTCAGTCTTCGATCTTAAAGCCCACTATTCACTCTTTAAAATTTAGGCTCGACTCGGCCTAGAGGAACTCTCTGGTTCTTCCCGGTCACCTGCGCGAAGAATAACATTCGCGCTAAGCCAACGGCTTAGTGGTACAAACTACAGTGCTATGATGCTTTAATGCCATGCTAATGTCACACAATCAAGATTCAAGATCAATTCAAGAGAATATTATATTTCACAATCTTACATTATTTAATAATTAATCAAAACATTCATGATTCACATTGAAAACAAAGACAAGCATGGGCCCAAAAAGGATCTAATATGCTATTCAAAGTTCAGAGTTACTGCTTTGGTCCATCATCACAATCATCAAGCCCGTAGGCGATATATATATCTCTATCCATGGATAGGGTAACAGACCCAGTCTCTTGGACCTCAACCAGGCTACCCGAGGAGATCCTCAACCGGGCAAGACTGTTACCAAAACAAATGTAACAGACCCAGTCTCTTGGACCTCAACCCGACTTAACTCGAGGAGATCCTCAACCCGGCAAGACTGTTACTATAATTCACATTTCACATTTATCAACTGGAATCGGCTTACGACCCGGTCTTTTCACCTATCTAGTACTTTATAAGCATGCCGCCAAAAACAGAACTCTGAAAATTGAATTAACACATTAGGCACACAATCATTTCATTTATCTCTTTATCAGTCTCTTTTCATTTCATTTCTCATAATTAATTAGGCAACCATGCCCCAAATTTTATATTTCATTTGCATTATCATAGCCAACAACCATGGCCTCATATCTCATATGATCTCAAATCACAATAAAGCAACTCTTCATAACATCATATCTTTCACATTTCATTTCATCATCACATCTTGCACATTTCACATTTCGTTATATTTCAAATCACATTAATCAATTCATTATTCAAATGGATGTAATCAATGGCATTAACACATATTTTACATGCTCATCACAACATTCACATTATACCAAACATAACATTATTAATATACATCCACAATGCATTAGATTCCTTATCACATTTATAATCAAATATGTCTCAAGTCTCAATATCATATGAATGTATGCACTAATGTAGTTTGTACTTACCTTAAAACCAACTCACACCAATTTATACACTTACTCTTCCAAGAATTCTCAACACTTAGATTAGGGCAATTCAACCTCTTCACAACCTAATCCAAAAAGGAGTATTAGCAAAATGACCATATGAATAGTAAATTCTGGTTTTGGACTCAACTTAATCCTTATTTTGAAAAATTGTATAAAATAATCTACTTGACTAAAAACTCTAAAATTTTTATAGAACTAACTTTTACATCTTAAAATCATTCCTTTAAAATTTCAGATCAAACTGAACACAAAATCTTGGTCAAATAGTTCACCCAACCAGACTGCCCCAATTGCCCTGCATCCTGGCAGCAGTTCTGAACTTTGTGAATTCCATAATACAAATTCAATCAACGTGGTTCCAAATTATTTTTCTCAAATACTAGACTCACTAAGAAACAACATATCCAAAATTCAATTAGATATTATTTTTCTACATTTTATTAAAAATCCCGAAAGATAGCTGTCTCAGTTAAGGTACCTGCTGGAACAGGTCTAATAAAAATAATCTTTCCAAAATCATAACCATTCCAAAATCGAATCAACATATTTTTAAGTCATTCTAGACTCATAGAGGTACAACATATCAAAAATTCACTTCAAGAACATTTTTCTATATTTAATTAAAAATCATACAATTTACAGCCTTTACTAATTGTAAAACAGAAAAGATTTCACTAAACACAACTCTTACTCTTCCATCACCAACACCAACCTAACTTCTTATCTTTAATTCCATTTCCAACACATACAAACACACCACAAGCAATCCTAACCATATTATCAACAACACTTCATCAAACTCAAAAATAACTTCAAAAACAACAAGAGCAATCAAGAGAGAACTTACCAAAATAATGAAATTTCTTGAATTTCTAACTTGCTTTATTGAAATCTCCTTCAATTTTTTTGAGCTTGAACACAAAACTCTCTCTTGCTCTCTTTTGTCTCATTAAAGTGGCTCTTTCCTTGCTCTTTTCCTCTAATTCTTGAGTTTATGGTGATTTTCTTGAAAAACCATACATAAACTATCTAATTCCCATAAAAATTTGAATTACTTCCAATGGATTCTAAGTTTCAAGTAAAGAAATGAAGGAAGATGAAGAAAGTAAAAGAAATGGTGATAGTGAAGATGGAGTCCACGTTTTATGGAAGGAAGAAGAAAAGAAAATGAAAAAAAAAAAACAAAAAGAGACAAAGTCAAATTTATGGTCTTCAAACATTCTCCACCAAGTCTTTTAATAATAAAATAATCAATTATTTCCTCTTCCACTCATTTATTTCTTCTAATGAATTCATTAATTCAATAATAAACAAATATCTTCTTTAGTTGACCATCCATTTTGACTTGTATATATGTTATATATATTTCCATATATACAACATATAAACTCTCTCTTAATTCTTTTTCTTTCCAATTACACATATACATTTAATTCAAATAAAACAACAATTATATCAAAACTTCTAAGACACACTTTGAGATATTACAGTCTCCCTAATATGATCCAATAACACCGACCTCAATTGCAACTGAGCCATCAATGCACCATCATCACAAGACTCAAATCTGGCATGCAACGCTCTCAACTCAACAAGCAACAAGAGCGAATAAGTAGTCAAACCTGCCAAAGACTTACGACTCAAGGCATCAGCAACAACATTTGCCTTACCAGGATGATAATCAATTAAACAATCATAGTCTTTAATTAATTCTAACCATCATCTTTGTCGAAGATTCAACTCTCTCTTAACACCCAGGTATTTCAAACTCTTGTGATCCATATAAATGAAACACTTCTCCCCATAAAAGTAATGTCGCCAAATCTTCAAAGCAAAAACTATAGCTGCTAACTCTAAATCATGCATCGGGTAATTTAGCTCATGCAGCTTCAACTATCGAGAGACATAAGCAATGACTCGCCCTCCTACATCAGAACACAACCTAAACTACTATATGAAGCATCACTGTAAATCATATAAGATTTTCCTTCCACAGGTAAAGCAAGGACAGAAGCCTGAGTCAACATCTCCTCCAGTTACTCAAAACTCGTCTGACACCGATCTGTCCACATGAATCTAACTCCCTTTCGAAGTAATATGATGAGTAGAGTAGCTATCATAGAAAAACCTTTCACAAACCGTTAATAAAATCCTGCCAAACCCAAAAAACATCTAACCTCTATCACAGTCTTCGGTGGAATCCAATTCAAAATAGCCTCAACTTTACTCAGATCAACTCTAATACCCTGTGCTGAAACCACATGACCAAGAAAAGTCACTTGATCAAGCCAAAACTTACATTTAGATAGCTTAGCATATAACTACTTCTCTCTCAGAGTCTGCAATATAATCCGCAAATGCTTGTCATGATCCTCCTCATTACGTGAATACACCAAAATATCATCAATGAAAACCACCACAAATTGATCTAGATAGGGTCTGAATACCCTTTTCATCAAATCCATAAATACTGCTGGTGCATTTGTCAATCCAAAGGGCATCACCAAGAACTCATAATGCCCATACCTCGTCTGAAAAGCTATCTTAGGTACATCTTCATCTCTGACTCTCAACTGATGGTACCCTGATCTCAAGTCAATCTTAGAGAATATTTCTGCTCCTTTCAACTGATCAAAGAGATCATCTATCCGAAGCAATAGATACTTGTTCTTGATGGTCACTTTATTCAACTGCCGATAATCAATTCACAATCTTAAGTTACCATCCTTCATCTTCACAAACAAAATGGGTGCTCCCCACTGAGACACACTAGGGTGAACGAACCCTTTATCCAACAACTCCTGCAACTGCACCTTTAACTCTCTCAACTCAGCAGGTGCCATACGATAAAGAGTAATAGAGATGGGAGTGGTACCAGGCAACAAATCGATACTAAACTCAATCTCTCTCTCAGGGGGTATCCCTAGCAACTCCTCAGGAAAAACATCTGAAAACTCAACAACTGTGGATATGCTGTCAAGCTGAGAACCCACTTCTCTGGTATCTACAAATATATGAATGAACTCACATCCTTTCTGAATCACCCTCCTAGCTGAAACAACTGAAAAAAATATGGATGAAAGATGTCTCTACTCACTAGATACCATCACATTCCTACCATCACAGGTTCTCAGGGTAACACACTTTTGCTGACAATCTACCACAGCCCCATGCTTGGATAACCAATCCATGCCCAAAATTAAATCATACTCCCTGAAAGACATCTCAATCAAGTCACCAAGGAACTCCTCATCCTAAACTACAACCAGACTATTTCGGTGCACCTTACTAACTACAACACTATGTCCTAAATGATTTGTCACCAAAACATCAAATCCTAGGGACTCTGAATGCAAATCAGTCACAGGCAAGATGGATGCACAAATATATGAATGAGTCGACCCAAGGTCTATCAAAGCAAGAACTGAAATACCAAATAAAGAAAAAGTACCAGCAATAACAGCTGAAGTATTTGGTTACCTCTGCATCACATATACCAGTTGAGATGGCCCTGCCTCATCTGGTCTACTACCTACGATAGATCCTCCTCTCTAACCAGACCATGTCCGACCCCCTATGCTAAAACCTCTGCCACTACGACCCCCTCTAACACTGGGTCGAGAAGCTACCGTATCTGTATGTTTATCCTCCGATGGCTATGGACAATCTTTGAAGAAGTGATCTGGTGACCCACATCTATAACACACTGCTGGTTCACCTGTCTTCCAGCAAGCACCCCTGTGTGCCCTACCACAATGGACATAGGTATATGGAATTGGCCTCTGAATTACTGGAGTCGGAGCACTAGCCACAGAAACTGTAGGTCTTGATCTCTGTCTTTGCTGCTGTACTGACCTACCTGACTATCTCTGGCTCCTACCGAACCTCAAAAAATATTCTCCTTGTACTTACCTTAAAACCAACTCACACCAATTTATACACTTACTCTTCCAAGAATTCTCAACACTTAGATTAGGGCAATTCAACCTCTTCACAACCTAATCCAAAAAGGAGTATTAGCAAAATGACCATATGAATAGTAAATTCTGGTTTTGGACTCAACTTAATCCTTATTTTGAAAAATTGTATAAAATAATCTACTTGACTAAAAACTCTAAAATTTTTATAGAACTAACTTTTACATATTAAAATCATTCCTTTAAAATTTCAGATCAAACTGAACACAAAATCTTGGTCAAATAGTTCACCCAACCAGACTGCCCCAATTGCCCTGCATCCTGGCAGCAGTTCTGAACTTTGTGAATTCCATAATACAAATTCAATCAACGTGGTTCCAAATTATTTTTCTCAAATACTAGACTCACTAAGAAACAACATATCCAAAATTCAATTAGATATTATTTTTCTACATTTTATTAAAAATCCCGAAAGATAGCTGTCTCAGTTAAGGTACCTGCTGGAACAGGTCTAATAAAAATAATCTTTCCAAAATCATAACCATTCCAAAATCGAATCAACATATTTTTCAGTCATTCTAGACTCATAGAGGTACAACATATCAAAAATTCACTTCAAGAACATTTTTCTATATTTAATTAAAAATCATACAATTTACAGCCTTTACTAATTGTAAAACAGAAAAGATTTCACTAAACACAACTCTTACTCTTCCATCACCAACACCAACCTAACTTCTTATCTTTAATTCCATTTCCAACACATACAAACACACCACAAGCAATCCTAACCATATTATCAACAACACTTCATCAAACTCAAAAATAACTTCAAAAACAACAAGAGCAATCAAGAGAGAACTTACCAAAATAATGAAATTTCTTGAATTTCTAACTTGCTTTATTGAAATCTCCTTCAATTTTTTTGAGCTTGAACACAAAACTCTCTCTTGCTCTCTTTTGTCTCATTAAAGTGGCTCTTTCCTTGCTCTTTTCCTCTAATTCTTGAGTTTATGGTGATTTTCTTGAAAAACCATACATAAACTATCTAATTCCCATAAAAATTTGAATTACTTCCAATGGATTCTAAGTTTCAAGTAAAGAAATGAAGGAAGATGAAGAAAGTAAAAGAAATGGTGATAGTGAAGATGGAGTCCACGTTTTATGGAAGGAAGAAGAAAAGAAAATGAAAAAAAAAAAACAAAAAGAGACAAAGTCAAATTTATGGTCTTCAAACATTCTCCACCAAGTCTTTTAATAATAAAATAATCAATTATTTCCTCTTCCACTCATTTATTTCTTCTAATGAATTCATTAATTCAATAATAAACAAATATCTTCTTTAGTTGACCATCCATTTTGACTTGTATATATGTTATATATATTTCCATATATACAACATATAAACTCTCTCTTAATTCTTTTTCTTTCCAATTACACATATACATTTAATTCAAATAAAACAACAATTATATCAAAACTTCTAAGACACACTTTGGGATATTACAATTCTCCCCCTCTAAAAAGAAATTTCGTCCTCGAAATTACCTGATATCAAGTCTGAAATAGTTGAGGATACTGATCTTGCATTGCTTGCTCACTCTCCCAAGTTGCCTCTTCTCCACCATGATTCTTCCAAAGAACCTTTACAAGTGCACTTTCTTATTTCTCAACTCTTTCACTTCATGTGCCAAAATAGCAATTGGTTTTTCTTCAAATGTCAGATCCAGACTCACCTCAATAGATTCAACTGGTAAAACATGAGATGGGTCAGATCTATACCTTCGCAACATAGAAACATAGAAGACATTATGGATTCTATCCAACTCAGGCAGCAAAGCAAGACGATAAGCAACTGGCCCAACTCTTTCTAATATCTCATACGGTCCAATGAAACGAGGACTTAACTTCCCTTTTCGACCAAATCTCAATATCTTTTTTCCAAGGAGACACTTGGATACAAACTCCGCTATGTCTCTTTTCATACCTGACCACCAATAATGCTGTTTCAAATCATAGTACATCTTTGTATTTCCCGGATGTATAGCAAAAACCGACTGATGTGCTTCTTCTAAAATAATTTTTCTCAATTTAGCATCATCAGGAGCACACAATCTATCCTTAAACCAAAGGCTACCATCACTTCTCACAAAGAAATCTCAGCTCTCCCCGTTTTGGCAATCTGAAACAATCTTCTGAATTTTCGCATTTGTCAATTGAGCCTCCTTAATCTGATCCAACAATACTGGTCTCAATTGCAACTGAGCCAACAATGCACCATCATCACATGCTTCAAAACTAGCATGTAACGCTCTCAACTCAACAAGCAACGAGAGCGAATAAACAGCCAAACCTGCCAGAGACTTCCGACTCAAGGCATCAGCAACTACATTCGCCTTACCAGGATGGTAATCAATCAAATAATCGTAGTCTTTAATCAGTTCTAACCATCACCTTTGCCGAAGATTCAGCTCCTTCTGAACACCCAAATATTTCAAACTTTTGTGATCCGTATAAATAAAACATTTCTCTCCATACAAGTAGTGTCGCCAAATCTTCAAAGCAAAACTATAGCTGCCAATTCCAGATCATGTGTTGGATAATTGAGCTCATGCGACTTCAACTGCCGAGAAGCATAAGCTACAACTTTACCCTCTTGCATCAAGACACATCCTAAACCATTATGTGAAGCATCACTATATATCACATAAGGTTTATCTTCCACGGGTAAAGTAAGAACAGGTGCTTGAGTCAACATTTCTTTCAACTGATCAAAACTAGCTTAACACTGATCTGTCCACACAAATCTAACTCCCTTTCGAAGCAATCTGGTGAGTGGAGTAGCTATCGAAGAGAAACCTTTCACAAACCTTCGATAATAGCCTGCCAAACCAAGAAAACTTCTAACTTCAGTCACTGACTTTGGTGGACTCCAATTCAAAATGGCCTCAACTTTACTCGGATCAACTCTTATACCATCTGCTGAAACTATATGACCGAGAAAAGTTACTTGGTCAAGCCAAAACTCACACTTTGACAGCTTAGCATACAACTGCTTCTCTCTCAAGATCTGTAACATGATTCGCAGATGCTTGTCATGTTCTTCCTCATTACGTGAATACACCAAAATATCATCGATGAAAACCACCACAAACTTATCCAGATAGGGCCTAAACACCCTATTCATCAAATCCATGAAAGCTGCAGGTGCATTCGTTAATCCAAAAGGCATTACCAAGAACTCATAATGCCCAAATCTTGTGCGGAAAGCTGTCTTAGAAACATCTTCAGCTCTAACCCTCAATTGATGGTACCCTGATCTCAAATCAATTTTGGAAAACACCGCTGCTCCCTTTAACTGATCAAAGAGATCATCAATTCGAGGCAAAGGATACTTATTCTTGATAGTTACTTTGTTCAATTGCCTATAATCGATGCACAATCTCAAGGTACCATCCTTTTTCTTTACAAACAACACAGGAGCTCCCCACGGAGAAACACTAGGGCGAATAAACCCTTTATCCAACAACTCCTGCAACTGCACCTTTAACTCTCTCAATTCAGTAGGTGCCATTCGATAAGGAGTGATAGAGATGGGAGTGGTACCGGACAACAAATCGATACCAAACTCAACCTCTCTCTCAGGGGGTAACCCTGGCAACTCCTCTGGAAATACATCTGAAAACTCAGCAACTGTGGGTATACTTTCAAGTTGAGAACCCACTACTCTGGTATCCACAACATGAGCAAGATAAGCATCACACCCTTTTCTAATCAACTTTCTAGCTGAAACAACTGAAACCAATAAGGATGCAAGTTGTCTCTGCTCACTAGATACCAATATACTTTTACCATCACCAGTTCTCAAAGTAACACATTTCTTTTGACAATCCACCACAGCTCCATGCTTAGACAACCAATCCATGCCTAAAATCAAATCATATTCTTTAAAAGGCATTTCAATCAAATCTCCACGAAACTCCTCACCTTGCACCACAACTGCACTATCTCGGTGCACCTTGCTAACAATCACACTATGCCCTAAAGGATTTGTCACCAACACATCAAATCCTAGGGACTTAGAATGCAATTCAGTCACAGGCAAAATAGATGCACTTATGTATGAATGAGTAGATCCTGGATCAATCAAAGCAAAAACTAAAATGCCAAATAAAGAGAATGTACCCGCTATAACTGCTGAAGCATCTAGCTGCCTCTACATCACATATACTCGTTGAGAAGGCACAGCCTCATCTGGCCTACTGCCTGCGGGTGTAGAGCCTCCTCTCTGACTGACTCCAGATCTGCCACCTCTACCAACACCTCTGCCACCTCGACCACCTCTCACACTAGGTCGAGAAACTGCAGAATCTGCCGGCCTCTGTTCCCGCATCTCAGGACACTCTCTAATAAAATGATCAGGTGATCCACATCTGAAGCACACCGCTGGTCCACTATTCTTCCAACAGACACCCCTATGTGACCCCCCACACTGAGCACATATAGGTGGAGTGAACCTCTGAACCGCTGAGTCGGAGCACTCGCTACTAAAACTGTAGGCCTCGATCTCTGCCTCTGAAACTGAACTGACCTACTAGCCTGCCTCTGACTCCTACTGATCCAAGGAACAAAACTGCCTCTACCTCTCTTCACAGATGAAGACCCCGCCTCAAACTGGGGTCTCCTAACCCTGGTCTCCTCCTCGGTAGCAGCTGCTGCAATACCCTGGGCTCTCTCTACACTCCTAGCTGCTGCAACAAGCTGGGAAAAATCTTGATATCTAGAACCAGCCATAAGACACATAATAGAGGGCCTCAATCCCTCCTCAAATCTTCTGCACCGGTCTATCTCGTCTGAAATAATACCTCCAGCATAGTGACTCAACCGGATGAACTCGACCTCATATTCTGTCACAGTCCGGCTGTCCTGCTTCAGATTCAGAAATTCCATCTTTTTCACATCTTTATACTCCCTCGGAGTATATTTCAGCTCAAACTCCCGTAGAAAATCACTGTAGGACAATGTAGGTGGATCATCCATGGCATGAAGAACTGTCTTCCACCAATCATATGCATCCTTCTGCAACAGTGATCTAGCATAATCAAATCTTTCTTCTGGAGTAGCTTGCAACTGGATGAATATTCTCTGTATTCTATCCAACCATTGCTCAGCTACAGCTGGATCAATGGTGCCATAGAAATCTTCAACCCCGTACTTCCTCAATTTATCATAATGTCTCACTGGTACCTGAGGCTGTGGTGGGGGTGGTGGCCGCTGCACCGGAGCTCCTCTCAACAAATCTAACATGTGCCTAAACCAACCTGGCGGTACCTCATCAGCATCTAATCTCCCTGGCACAGGGGTAGGGGCCTCACTAACTCTATCTACTCTAGCTCCATCTCTATTCTCTTCAGGAGCTACACTTTCCGCACTACCCTCAACAGACTGTTGTGAATGAGACGCCATTACAACCTATATATATGCAAACATAGCAGAATATACCCCATTAAAGATCAAAGACTGCCATACCAAAACATGTATTTTACTCAAAAACCAACTTTTAAAATCAAAATATTCTTTTTCTTACAATTCACCTAGGTTGAGAATCTTAAACCTAGGCTCTGATACCAAAAATTGTAGCACCCCTTCCCGACCTACGTGTGTAAGCTGAGTAGAGGCGCCACACTATCCTAATGTTGCTACCACTTTTACTTAGTCAAATTTTTGTTCCGATTTTTACAGAAATTTTGCCATAGTTTCGCCTAAAAATTCAATCCCAAGTGTCGACAAAACTGTTTTTTTTTTTCTGATTTTTGAAAACATTTTTACACAAACCAATGCAAACAAAATCATTCTCAGTACACTTCCAATAAATCTCCCTTATAACCTCAACTACAACCTGCAAAAAGGATTTACACTTCTAGTACAAAATAAAGTGAAGCTTTATTATGAAATACAGTAGATAAAATATTTGTTCACTATGCAACGGAAAGTAACAATATTTACAAATTCATATACATCAAAACTCAAGTTTTACAACACATAAAATTTATACATGTTTGGCAGTCAGTCTTCGATCTTAAAGCCCACTATTCACTCTTTAAAATTTAGGCTCGACTCGGCCTAGAGGAACTCTCTGGTTCTTCCCGGTCACCTGCGCGAAGAATAACATTCGCGCTAAGCCAACGGCTTAGTGGTACAAACTACAGTGCTATGATGCTTTAATGCCATGCTAATGTCACACAATCAAGATTCAAGATCAATTCAAGAGAATATTATATTTCACAATCTTACATTATTTAATAATTAATCAAAACATTCATGATTCACATTGAAAACAAAGACAAGCATGGGCCCAAAAAGGATCTAATATGCTATTCAAAGTTCAGAGTTACTGCTTTGGTCCATCATCACAATCATCAAGCCCGTAGGCGATATATATATCTCTATCCATGGATAGGGTAACAGACCCAGTCTCTTGGACCTCAACCCGGCTACCCGAGGAGATCCTCAACCCGGCAAGACTGTTACCAAAACAAATGTAACAGACCCAGTCTCTTGGACCTCAACCCGACTTAACTCGAGGAGATCCTCAACCCGGCAAGACTGTTACTATAATTCACATTTCACATTTATCAACTGGAATCGGCTTACTACCCGGTCTTTTCACCTATCCAGTACTTTATAGGCATGCCGCCAAAAACAGAACTCTGAAAATTGAATTAACACATTAGGCACACAATCATTTCATTTATCTCTTTATCAGTCTCTTTTCATTTCATTTCTCATAATTAATTAGGCAACCATGCCCCAAATTTTATATTTCATTTGCATTATCATAGCCAACAACCATGGCCTCATATCTCATATGATCTCAAATCACAATAAAGCAACTCTTCATAACATCATATCTTTCACATTTCATTTCATCATCACATCTTGCACATTTCACATTTCGTTATATTTCAAATCACATTAATCAATTCATTATTCAAATGGATGTAATCAATGGCATTAACACATATTTTACATGCTCATCACAACATTCACATTATACCAAACATAACATTATTAATATACATCCACAATGCATTAGATTCCTTATCACATTTATAATCAAATATGTCTCAAGTCTCAATATCATATGAATGTATGCACTAATGTAGTTTGTACTTACCTTAAAACCAACTCACACCAATTTATACACTTACTCTTCCAAGAATTCTCAACACTTAGATTAGGGCAATTCAACCTCTTCACAACCTAATCCAAAAAGGAGTATTAGCAAAATGACCATATGAATAGTAAATTCTGGTTTTGGACTCAACTTAATCCTTATTTTGAAAAATTGTATAAAATAATCTACTTGACTAAAAACTCTAAAATTTTTATAGAACTAACTTTTACATCTTAAAATCATTCCTTTAAAATTTCAGATCAAACTGAACACAAAATCTTGGTCAAATAGTTCACCCAACCAGACTGCCCCAATTGCCCTGCATCCTGGCAGCAGTTCTGAACTTTGTGAATTCCATAATACAAATTCAATCAACGTGGTTCCAAATTATTTTTCTCAAATACTAGACTCACTAAGAAACAACATATCCAAAATTCAATTAGATATTATTTTTCTACATTTTATTAAAAATCCCGAAAAATAGCTGTCTCAGTTAAGGTACCTGCTGGAACAGGTCTAATAAAAATAATCTTTCCAAAATCATAACCATTCCAAAATCGAATCAACATATTTTTCAGTCATTCTAGACTCATAGAGGTACAACATATCAAAAATTCACTTCAAGAACATTTTTCTATATTTAATTAAAAATCATACAATTTACAGCCTTTACTAATTGTAAAACAGAAAAGATTTCACTAAACACAACTCTTACTCTTCCATCACCAACACCAACCTAACTTCTTATCTTTAATTCCATTTCCAACACATACAAACACACCACAAGCAATCCTAACCATATTATCAACAACACTTCATCAAACTCAAAAATAACTTCAAAAACAACAAGAGCAATCAAGAGAGAACTTACCAAAATAATGAAATTTCTTGAATTTCTAACTTGCTTTATTGAAATCTCCTTCAATTTTTTTGAGCTTGAACACAAAACTCTCTCTTGCTCTCTTTTGTCTCATTAAAGTGGCTCTTTCCTTGCTCTTTTCCTCTAATTCTTGAGTTTATGGTGATTTTCTTGAAAAACCATACATAAACTATCTAATTCCCATAAAAATTTGAATTACTTCCAATGGATTCTAAGTTTCAAGTAAAGAAATGAAGGAAGATGAAGAAAGTAAAAGAAATGGTGATAGTGAAGATGGAGTCCACGTTTTATGGAAGGAAGAAGAAAAGAAAATGAAAAAAAAAACAAAAAGAGACAAAGTCAAATTTATGGTCTTCAAACATTCTCCACCAAGTCTTTTAATAATAAAATAATCAATTATTTCCTCTTCCACTCATTTATTTCTTCTAATGAATTCATTAATTCAATAATAAACAAATATCTTCTTTAGTTGACCATCCATTTTGACTTGTATATATGTTATATATATTTCCATATATACAACATATAAACTCTCTCTTAATTCTTTTTCTTTCCAATTACACATATACATTTAATTCAAATAAAACAACAATTATATCAAAACTTCTAAGACACACTTTGAGATATTACAGTCTCCCTAATATGATCCAATAACACCGACCTCAATTGCAACTGAGCCATCAATGCACCATCATCACAAGACTCAAATCTGGCATGCAACGCTCTCAACTCAACAAGCAACAAGAGCGAATAAGTAGTCAAACCTGCCAAAGACTTACGACTCAAGGCATCAGCAACAACATTTGCCTTACCAGGATGATAATCAATTAAACAATCATAGTCTTTAATTAATTCTAACCATCATCTTTGTCGAAGATTCAACTCTCTCTTAACACCCAGGTATTTCAAACTCTTGTGATCCATATAAATGAAACACTTCTCCCCATAAAAGTAATGTCGCCAAATCTTCAAAGCAAAAACTATAGCTGCTAACTCTAAATCATGCATCGGGTAATTTAGCTCATGCAGCTTCAACTATCGAGAGACATAAGCAATGACTCGCCCTCCTACATCAGAACACAACCTAAACTACTATATGAAGCATCACTGTAAATCATATAAGATTTTCCTTCCACAGGTAAAGCAAGGACAGAAGCCTGAGTCAACATCTCCTCCAGTTACTCAAAACTCGTCTGACACCGATCTGTCCACATGAATCTAACTCCCTTTCGAAGTAATATGATGAGTAGAGTAGCTATCATAGAAAAACCTTTCACAAACCGTTAATAAAATCCTGCCAAACCCAAAAAACATCTAACCTCTATCACAGTCTTCGGTGGAATCCAATTCAAAATAGCCTCAACTTTACTCAGATCAACTCTAATACCCTGTGCTGAAACCACATGACCAAGAAAAGTCACTTGATCAAGCCAAAACTTACATTTAGATAGCTTAGCATATAACTGCTTCTCTCTCAGAGTCTACAATATAATCCGCAAATGCTTGTCATGATCCTCCTCATTACGTGAATACACCAAAATATCATCAATGAAAACCACCACAAATTGATCTAGATAGGGTCTGAATACCCTTTTCATCAAATCCATAAATACTGCTGGTGCATTTGTCAATCCAAAGGGCATCACCAAGAACTCATAATGCCCATACCTCGTCTGAAAAGCTATCTTAGGTACATCTTCATCTCTGACTCTCAACTGATGGTACCCTGATCTCAAGTCAATCTTAGAGAATATTTCTGCTCCTTTCAACTGATCAAAGAGATCATCTATCCGAAGCAATAGATACTTGTTCTTGATGGTCACTTTATTCAACTGCCGATAATCAATTCACAATCTTAAGTTACCATCCTTCATCTTCACAAACAAAATGGGTGCTCCCCACTGAGACACACTAGGGTGAACGAACCCTTTATCCAACAACTCCTGCAACTGCACCTTTAACTCTCTCAACTCAGCAGGTGCCATACGATAAAGAGTAATAGAGATGGGAGTGGTACCAGGCAACAAATCGATACTAAACTCAATCTCTCTCTCAGGGGGTATCCCTAGCAACTCCTCAGGAAAAACATCTGAAAACTCAACAACTGTGGATATGCTGTCAAGCTGAGAACCCACTTCTCTGGTATCTACAAATATATGAATGAACTCACATCCTTTCTGAATCACCCTCCTAGCTGAAACAACTGAAAAAAATATGGATGAAAGATGTCTCTACTCACTAGATACCATCACATTCCTACCATCACAGGTTCTCAGGGTAACACACTTTTGCTGACAATCTACCACAGCCCCATGCTTGGATAACCAATCCATGCCCAAAATTAAATCATACTCCCTGAAAGACATCTCAATCAAGTCACCAAGGAACTCCTCATCCTAAACTACAACCAGACTATTTCGGTGCACCTTACTAACTACAACACTATGTCCTAAATGATTTGTCACCAAAACATCAAATCCTAGGGACTCTGAATGCAAATCAGTCACAGGCAAGATGGATGCACAAATATATGAATGAGTCGACCCAAGGTCTATCAAAGCAAGAACTGAAATACCAAATAAAGAAAAAGTACCAGCAATAACAGCTGAAGTATTTGGTTACCTCTGCATCACATATACCAGTTGAGATGGCCCTGCCTCATCTGGTCTACTACCTACGATAGATCCTCCTCTCTAACCAGACCATGTCCGACCCCCTATGCTAAAACCTCTGCCACTACGACCCCCTCTAACACTGGGTCGAGAAGCTACCGTATCTGTATGTTTATCCTCCGATGGCTATGGACAATCTTTGAAGAAGTGATCTGGTGACCAACATCTATAACACACTGCTGGTTCACCTGTCTTCCAGCAAGCACCCCTGTGTGCCCTACCACAATGGACATAGGTATATGGAATTGGCCTCTGAATTACTGGAGTCGGAGCACTAGCCACAGAAACTGTAGGTCTTGATCTCTGTCTTTGCTGCTGTACTGACCTACCTGACTATCTCTGGCTCCTACCGAACCTCAAAAAATATTCTCCTTGGCCTCTCTTCACAGATGAAGACCCTACCTACTCTAGGGTCTCTTTGCAGCTGCTGCAAGACCCTGTGCTCTCTCAACACTCCTGGTAGCTGCAACCAACTGAGAAAAATCTTGATATCGGGAGCCTGCGATAATGTACATGATAGAGGGTCTCAACCCCTCCTCAAACTTCCGACACCGGTCAATCTCATAAAAAATAATCCCACCAACAAACTGACTCATTCGAGTAAACTCTATCTCATACTCCAACACGGTCCTAGTATCCTGCCTCAAAATCAAGAATTCTATCTTCTTTGCATCCTTATACTCCTTTGGAGTATACTTATGCTCGAACTCCCGCAGAAAATCATCGTAGGTCAGGATTGGTGGATCATTCAGGGCATGTGAAACTGTCTTCCACCAATCATATGCATCCTTTTGCAAAAGAGATCTGGCATAATCACACTTTTCTTCTGGAGTAGCCTGTAGCTGGATGAACACTCTTTGAACTCTATCTAGCCACTGCTCTACTACAGCGGGGTCTGTAGTACCAATAAAGTCCTCAGCTCCATACTTCCTTAACTTATCATATTTCCTCGTCGATAACCGCGGCTGCGGCTGCGGCGGCGGCGGCTGCTGAACTGGAGCCTACCTCAACTGCTCCACCATATGTTGTACCCAGCCCGATGAAATCTCATCAACTGCTGGTCTCTCTGGCATAGGAGTAGGTGCCCCTCCAACTATCTCAACTCTATCTTTATCTCTACCCTCACCCAGAGCCACACTCTATACACTACCCTTTGTAGACTGACATCTCTAAGACGCCATAACTACCTATATCTGCAAACATAGCAGAAATTGCACGTCAGAGATTAGAAACTACCAGTGCCAATGCATGTATCATATTTAAAAACCATATTTAAAAACCATATTTAAAAATCTCAATTTTCTTTCTCTTACAACCCACCTAGGTTGGGAACCTCAAACCTAGGCTCCGATACCAAAACAAATGTAACACCCTTATACCCAATATACGTACACTACATACACCCAACATATGTAATATACGAATATAATATATAAGAATGTCACAACCCATTTTAAAATATCAAATCTTTACTTATAAAATCTGTGTAAACTTAAAACATTCAACTAATATCATATAAATAATAGATGAAATATTACTTGCTAAAACACATATATAACTTCTTTACCAAAGGTTTATCCAAAACATTTTTGATAGTGAGCGGAATATACAAATATATACACCAAAATATAACATAATGTACATGAAATGAATATGTACAAAAATATAAAATGTATACTTGCTGGCAGTTTATCTCTGATCTTAATGTCCAACAATCAACTCTGCACTTAAGGTCTCAAGCCTAGACTCGACTTGGTCTAGACGAACTCTTCAGTTCAACCAGATTTATCCTGTCACCTGCGTGATGAATTACAATCGCGCTAAGCCAAAAGCCTAGTGATACAAACTTTGATAACAATATAGTTCAAATGGAATGTCAATGCACAACACATGAGGATATTATATCTCATAACATTATATCATTATATCCTAATATATTGCTCAATTGTTCCAAAATTTATAATTCACATAAAAGCAAACACAAGCATGGGCCCAAAAGAATCTAATATGTTATTCAAATCCCAAAGTTACTGCTTTTGTCCAAGATGACACCATGTGTCGAGCCCCGAAGGTAAATTATAATCCCAATGAGGATTACCTCATATGTAACATCCAAACTAGGCTTCAAGGACTAGGCCCAACCCAACTTCAAGGGACTGCTACATCATGTAACATCCCAACTAGGCTTCAAGGACCAAGCCCAACCCAGCTTCAAGGGACTATTACGTTTTAGGCATGCCGCCAAACACAAAACTCTGAAAATTGAATAACATACTAGGCACACAATTCTTTTATAATTCCATTATCAATATCTTTCTCATTATCTCAAGATCAAGCTAGACGCAATGCCTCAATTATCTCATTTATATCATTATAGCCATCACCAATGACTTTACATACCATCTTTAATTTATACATAACAAATTCCATTACGCATATGTTTTGGGTCATTATCATATTTTGCACAAAGTTCACATTACATATAATGCATTTGTGCCATTATACAAATCATAGCATATTACTCATGCACCAACAATGTAGTAAGTAACTTAACACATTTTCCAACCAAATGTGTTAAGTCCCAATGTCATGTAAATATAAGCAATTATTCAAAGTTTGTGCTTACCTCTAAAAGCAACAAACACCATTTTCAACCTCCTCTTCCAAGATATCCCTCAACACTTGGACTAGGGTAACTCAAGTCTCTTCAAAGCCTAAACCAAATCTGATTATAAATAATCACTTAGTGATACACTTATAGGTATAAACGAAACCCCTCAACACAATGATAAAATAAACAAAGGAAAATAAGGAAAAGAACTATCTAGGGCAAACTCTACACATGACACGCTCAACAACACGGGCGTGTCAATGACCGTGCCCTAAACCCACAACACAGAAACTTTGACAAGCTTAGTGACATGGGTGTGTCAATGACCGTGTCCTAAGCTCTGTATTATAGCAAATAGGACACGTCCAGAGACATGAGCATGTCCCTGCCCGTGCCAAAACTCCTATAACACAGTAGACATGACATGCTCAGTGACATGGGTGTGTCACTTCACGTGTCAATACTATAACATTACAGAAGCTGTGACACGCTCAGTAACATGGGCGTGTCACTGCATGTGTCATCAACACTAAAAATAGAACCATCGACATGCCCAAAGGTATTGCCGTGTCACCGGACGTGTCAGGCCAAAAATCCTGATATCAATACATAATTGTCACATCCAAAATTATCTTTCATCACCCTTTTCAAACTTTATACAAACTCAACCAAATCCATCATTTAACCACAAAATACTTGTATAAGCATCAAAGCAACTCAAGTAAAAGCAAAAACACACAATTACAAACATGACTTCACAACTTAAAAGTTACACAACCCAAAACTCTTATTCTTTTCACCAAACTTAACCTTTTCTTCAATCCAACCCCAAATTCATAGTTAACTACCCAAAAGAACTTCAAACATACCAATAACAACCATTAACACATACTACACCAAACATCCAATTAACACATATACAAACTTCCATAGAAAATCAAGAAAACAAGTTGGAAACTTACCAAATATGGAGAAAATTCTTAAAACTCCAACTTAAACAATTGAAATCCTTCAATTACTTGAGTTAACAAGAAGAAAATTTCTTTTTTTCTTTGATGGAAGTAGCCAGCTTCAATGGAGAAAGAAGAAGAAGATAATCACCAACTCCTCTTTATCCAACTAATCTCTTTTTAACCACACAATTATCCAAATTTTACTTTTCACCAAGTAAAAATATAATACTTAATTAATACCTAAAAAAATATCATCTTCCACTAACCACTTAATTAATATTTTAATAATTAAAATAACATTTGACCCATATTAAAATATTGACTTGTATATATTATGTATATCTACATATATATATCATATACACATTTCCCTTTTTCACTTAATTATATGTATATATATACTTTTAAATCATTTATTTAATTTTCAAAAATTAATATATATATATATATATATTTAAATTTTTGGATATTACATCTTTATCCTTTGGAGATTGGGTTTTTACCCTTCAGAAATGGATCTTAATCCTTTGGAAATTAGGTCTTTACCCTTTAATAATGGATCTTTATTCTTTGGAGATTGGTCTTGTAACACACTTATACCCTATATATGTATAATACATATTTTCAGCATACGTAAAATATGCATATACGGTACAAAAATGTCACAGACCGATTTAAAATTTTTTTTCACATTTCTGATTTAAATTTTCAAATACTAAATATATAAAATTAAATAGTATATAAATATTCTTTACTTGTTATAGGAACCCAAAATAAACATTTTATATGAAAATCTCTGGAAAAAAATTCGCTAGAGTTTTTTTTGTAATTTGGACATTTCAAAATTTATCAATTACACTGTAACACCCCTTTACTCTATATAAGTACTATACATATATCTTGTATACATACAATACATATATAAAGTATAAGGATGTCACTTTTCATTACAGTTTAAAACCTTTACCTTAGTTCCAAACAATATTACATTTGATTTAAAGAACATTTACAAAATCATTATATTTTTGATGATATTACATATATAAAAATTAACTTGTCTTTTCCAAATTTCACTTATGTATATATACATTTTTATCAAAATACAACATAATCAAATTGTACATGTATGCACCACCGTCTAGTTGGTCTCGAAATACTCTTACCCTTCTCGTGGCATAACGGTTTGACTCCCAGATCAACCATCTACTCACCTGCGCGATTTACACAACCGTGCTAAGTTCGAAGCTTATTAGTATAAATAAATATTTGAAACATACATTACAGAAAAATCATACTTCAAATATTAACATCATGTATCATCATTTCCTTATCATGTTTTTCCCTTTTCAATGCACTCTTCATATATTTCCACTAATCTCATAATTTATATACATATACACATATATCATTACAACAAACCACAATTCAATGACTTATCAGAACATTCATGAAATAATACTCACAATTTCCACATCCATATACATATTACACATCATATTGTATTTTCATAATCTCATCATTCAACATAGTTTCTCAAGCCACATTCATTTTCAGTAATTTACTTATGTATTGTAATCATCTCATTCCATAATTATCATCATATATCTCATAACATTTTATCTTATTCCACAATTTACAATAAAGCAAAGACAAGCATGGGCCCAAAGAAACTAATATGCCATTCAACTTTCAAAGTTAATGTTTTGGTTCAATATTCACATTTAACAAGCCTGTAGGCAAATCATTATCACAATGAGAAACATCTCATATGTAACATCCCAACTAGGCTTCAAGGACTAGGCCCAACCAAGCTTCAAGGGGAGTTAAGCATGCTAAACTTCAACCCAACTTAGCTTCAAGGACCAAGCCCAACCCAGCTTCAAGGGATTGTTACTTTTAGGCATGCCACCAACAATAAAACTCTGAAAATTGAATAACATATTAGGCACACAATTCTTTTATTACTTCATTATCAATTACATTATCATTTTCTCATTATCATCTAGGCACAATGCCTCAATAGTTCATTTGCATCATTATAGCCAACAACAATGGCTTCACATCTCATCATTAAGGTATACACAACCAATTGCAATGTACATAAATTTTGAATGATCATTATATCTTTCACATTATGCAAATTATAGCATCATTCTCAAGCATCAACAATATAATAAATAACTTAACACATTTTCCAACCAAATGTGTTAAGTCCCAAAGTCATGCAAATATATACAATCATATAAGGTTTGTACTTACCTCTAAGAGCAACTCACGCCAATTCCAAACTCCTCTTCCAAGAATCCTTTAACATTTGGATTAAGGCAACTCAAATCTCTTCAAAACCTAATCCAAAGGTGATTATACACACTCACTTAGTGATACACATAAGAAAATAAGAATAAGAACTAACTAGGGAAAACTCTACACATGACACGCTCAACAACACGGGCGTGTCCCTGATCGTGCCCTAAACCAACAACACAGAAGCTTTGACACGCTCAGTGACATGGGCGTGTCACTGGCCATGTCAATCCTTCCTCAACACAGTGGCTATGACATGCTCAGTGACATGGGTGTGTCACTGGATGTGTCATTCATTCTGCCTCACAGAAACATTGACACCCCCAACAACACGGGCGTGTTCATGGCCATGTCAATTACTTTATCTCTCAGTAGCTATGACATGCCCAATGACATAGCCGTGTTAATAGTTGTGTCACAAACATTAAACTCAGCACCGTTGACATGCCCAACGACATGGCCATGTCACTGGCCGTGTCAAGCATAAATTATGCATTTCGAACTCTTATCCATGTAAACACAATCACTCCAAAATCCATACTACAACACCCTTAATCAACATCTTGGTTTGTATTCATAAATCACCTATCAATTCAACACTTATATAACTTCAACATATCATAATAATAATCATTATATACATCATCCATGTATCAATTACTCAATTCTCCAACTCATTTATACTAAATCCTTACTAAACAATTTCAACAATTAATCATCATCCTCACAAATAACCATATTATCATCATCTGAATACCAATTCAACATATATATATTTATATACTTCAATCTTTCATTATCATCACCTTCACACACTAACCATATCAAATATAAACTCAATCTATAGAAATCAACACAAGGAAAAGAACACTTACTTGAATTCTTTGCCAAATCTTCAATATCCACCTTCAATTCTCTTAAAACCCTTATGAATTTGATGTATATGTGAACAAAATCATACTTTTATCTCTTTCTCTCTCTCTCTCTCTCCCACATTCAAGAAGAAGAAGAAGAAGAAGAAAGAAAGAAAGAAAGAAAAGTGAAAGCTCTCTTGTCAAACTCTCATCCTTATCTTATATATAATAATAATAATAATAATAATAATAATAATAATAATAATAATAATAATAATAATAATAATAATAATAATAAAATTAAATACCCCTAAAAATTATCCACCACAAATATTGGTCATTCTTTGACTTTCTTTTCTTCTTTTTCTCTTATCATTATTATCATCATCATTATTAATTAATTACTTTACAATTTACTTTTCCTACACCAATATATACATCTTGTATATGTTGTGTATATGTATATGTCTTATATATTGCATTTATATTTCCCATGTTTTTTTTCCAAATATAATATATACATATCATCCTTCTTATACATCTATCTCTTATAATATTTTCTTTACATATTTCACCAACATACTCTCTCACAATTACTATTCACAAGTACATCAAAAATCCCTTAAATAATTTCGTCCTCGAAATTTTCCAGTATGGCAACAATCCATTCTTAACAAAATACCATCTTACTTTTCATATGAAGTTAATCATATTCTTAAGTTATTATTTCATCAAATCACGTAACCTCTACTCTCCCCCTTAGAGTCAATCATCTTCTCCCAATTTCATAACTCATCATTATATATATATATATATATATTATTACTTTCTCAACAAAGCAATCAAGATAACTCATTACATTCCCAATTAATTTATCTTTATACAAGAATCAGCTCCTCTTATAGTATACATATATCTCACCCATCTATTATGTTCAAGATATTTTATCACTTCATCTCTTTATAGATACTCTCTTAACTTTAAATTTAGAGGTTATTGAATTATATATCAATATTGATTGTCCCGTTACTACAGTCATTTTCAAAATAAACACTTATCAAATCTTAATTTATAACAATATTCTTATTTTTCATACACTTAATTCCTTCTTTAACATGTTTTTCACTTAACATTAATATTAATACAATGCCTTTAAACTTACTTTACAGATAATTAACCTTTTTCCTTCTATCATCATTTACAACTGATATATCTTAACTCATTCATGTCCATACACATATCAGAATTTTACCTCATATACATTATCACATATATCTTATACTCTTAGTACAACTATACATATTAAATCTCAATAATGATTCACAATCTTAGAGAAATCTAGATTAATTGATCTATCTGTCACAATATACCAACATCTCAATCTTATTCGATTCAAGCCAACAATTAAATTATTAAAACATACCATTAGATTTCAATATATGACCTAATTCTATTAGGTCATGTCACATCCCAAAGTTTAGGTAGTCGAGTATTAGGCAAGAAGGACATAAATAAGTGGTCAAATAGAGGCTCGAGATAGTCAAAAACAAAATCGGTGTGCAAAGGAGGCCCGTGAAGTCGACGGGACCTAAAGGTAATTTTTTGAAAGGCCGAGGACCTAAGAGTAATTTTTCAAAAAGTTGTCGGTTCTTAATAGTGACCCTAACGGATGCCATAAATGTGTTCTCGGGATTAATCGGGTCGTAATGGTGGCGCACGATTTTTTTCGAAAACGCACGGTTTGTAAGTTACGGGTGATTTTCCGACAAGGGCATTTTGGATATTTCCACCAGAGGGGCGATTTTGTAATTAAATATAACTTTGGGGGCAAAATTTAAAAGAACAAAAAGCCACTTTCAAGTGGCCAAATCCTAGCCATTAAGTCCAAATGGGTTGGATAAATCATGACCATTGAAAATAAATAAATTAATTAAATGGAAATTAAATTATAAACAACTAATTTTGGTCTTCCAAATACAAGTAAAGGATAAAAAAACACCACCATCACCACTTTTCTTCTTCCTTAGGTCGTGCTCCCCCCTCCCATCCATTTTCAAGGAGAAAATTTTCAAGTCTAAGCCATTTTTAAAGTGAAATTCAATAGGAAATAAGGTAAGATATCATCCTAAGTCTTATTCTTTCATTAGAATTAGGTATTAGGCTATGTTTAGGAAGATTTGATATTGTGTTCATGTTGGGAAAGTATTAGTAAGTTGATGATTATGGTGAAAAATGATAAACTACTTAAAGGAAATGATGAAAATGGTGATTATTAGTAAGAATAAGTAAAGGATTGTTAGAAAATCATAAGGTAGCATCTTGTTCATATCTAGGGGTTGTTCTTACATATGTGACATGTTAAATTCATAGGAAATCAAGGAGATTAGAGAGGAAAGGAAATGAAATAGATAAGAAGAGCAAGGAAAATCAAGGTTTGGTACTTTAACTAATTGTTTGTTCATTTTCTTGAAATTTTTATGTTTTAGAATTAGCGAAATACTGTGACTTGTATGATTTTTAATTAAATATAGAAAAATGTTATTGAAGCTAATTTTTGATATGTTGTGCCTCAATACGTCTAGAATGACTGAAAAATATTTTGAGTTGAATTCGGAATGGTTATGATTATGGAAAAATTATTTCTGTTAGACCTGCTCTAGGAGGTACCTTAACTGAGAAAGCCATGTTTCCGGATTTTTAATAAAATTTAGAAAAATAATATTCAATTAAATTTTGGATATGTTGTTTTTTAGTGAGTCTAGTATTTGAGAAAAATAATTTGGAACCACATTGATTGAATTTAATTTACGGAATTCACAAAATTCAGAACTGCTGCCAAGATGCAGGGCAACTGAAGCAGTCTGGTTGGGTGAACTACTTGCCCAAGATTTTGTGTCCAGTTTGATCTGAAATTTTAAAGGAATGATTTTAAGATGTAAAAATAAATTCTTTAAAAATTTTAGAGTTTTTAGCCAAGTAGATTATTTTATACAATTTTTTAAAATAAGGATCAAGTTGAGTCCAAAACCAGAATTTACTATTCATATGGTCATTTTGCTAATATTCATTTGGTCATTTTTCAAAAGTAATCCAATTGATTCCTTATGCATATAAATGAGCATAATATGTTATTAAAATGACAAAATATGATATTTCACATTGAAATAATATAAGAAACATAAGTCGATAATTGTATATTGCATATTCGATTAAGAAATGGCATGAAAATTTTGGCTCCACTGGGTATCTGGGATAGTTCTGAGTAGGGTAAGGGTATGATATATCATACTATATGCAGTGCTGCTTTAATATAGGACTTCGGTCCAAGTTATATAGGGCAATCGTCCGAGTTATATAGGACTCCGGTCCGAGGGCTTCGGCCATAGATTCCACAGGGCTTGGTCCGCAATTTTTTAGGGCCACAGCCACAGAATATATATACAGTTATTTCAGTTAGTTCCTTACCATACATTAGTCTACCAAATTACCTTGTGGAGCGAACTGATAAAATGATAATAACTGAATATATGGCATGTATGGATTGTTTTTACTGTGATATTATTTTTCAATACGACTCATTGCTTTTAAAACTGCATTATGCTTTTATTATTTATTTTCCGTAATTAGTTAAAGTACCCACTAAGCAATGCTTAGCGAGTTTAGTTTCTTCTAAACTCATAGGTTATTAGCAAGGAGCCAGTAGCGAGTAGAGAAGTCCTGCGATCTGTCGGTCATCAACAAACTTAGGTGGTGCTCTTCATTTTGTATTTTGGTATTAGAAATTGGCATGTACTTATTTGAACAATACAAAGAGATAACTTGATGTAGCATATAAATCTAGTAATGTATAATAACTGTATAGTTTTAAATTGAGTTGGGTTGTGAATATAGAAGTGTGAATTCTTCTTGCAGGATTGTAGTTGAGGTTATAAGGGTGGATTATTGGGAGTGTGCTTGAGTTGAATTGTGAAACAAAATGTTTTTCAAAAATAAGAAAAATCAGTTTTGTCGACACTTGGGACCTAGAATTTTAAGGGAGACTCCATCAAAATTTTTGGAAAATTTTTATAAGGAACATTAAGTAAGCTGACATAACCAGAGCTCGTATCCCGATGTAGCATTCCTCCTCGGCTTATTCATAAGTGGGGAAGGGGTGTTACAATTTGTGGTGTCAGAGCATTGGTTTAGTCGATTCTGGAAGATATGTAGTAAGAAAGTAACTATGTGTGCCATGTAAGATAAAGTAAGGAGAAAGTTATATGATGAATAGGTAGATGTACATGCCAGATAGGAATTGATAATCGAGTTATATGTTGATGAATTAAGCAGATAGCTATTTATGTCAATGTAGGATGTCTCTAGATTCGTGGCAAGCTATGGAACGAAACGTAGAATCGCAAGCATCTGGGTCTGCAGATGCCAGGGAAGCTCATAGACCAGGGTCAGCAGCAGCTGAAATACTCGGTCTGGAGACTTATCTTAGGCAGATTGCAACAGCTTTTCAGCAAATGGCCGAAAGGGGCCCTGCTGCTGAGGGAGATAGGAAACCCCTGATCGAGAAGTTAAGAAAGTATGGTGCAAAGGAATTTAAGGCTGGTCGTGAAGAGGGATCTGAGGAAGCAGAATATTGGTTAGATAGTATCATTAATGCACTCCGGAGGAAAGAGTGGTTTGTGCTACCTCGCTCCTAACAGAGGAGGCGTACATATGGTGGGATACCACGCAGCAGCGGGTTCCACCAGAACAGCGAACTTGGGAATTCTTCAAGAGTGAGTTTAAAAAGAGGTATATCACTGATGCATATTTGACTGCAAGGTGCAATGAGTTCATTCATTTGAAACAAGGCAGAATGACGGTATCAGAATATGAGAAGGAGTTTAAGCGCCTTAGTAAGTATGGAAAGAAGTTAATAGAAACTGAAGCTGAGCGATGCGAGAAATTTTTAAAAGGACTTAATGATGAAATTAAGATACAACTAGTGGCATTGGATAATACAAAGTTTTCAAAGTTGGTGGTTAAAGCATTGGATGTTGAAAAGGTGCAAGTAAATCTGAGGAATCGTCAACAGAGAATTCAACAGAAAAGAGAGCAAGCACAGAGTGCCCCAGGTAATCATCAGTCTGCTAGCAAGTGAGCTAAGGGTGAAGGATCCTTTATGAGTGTAAAGCAGAATTTAAGACCATCTAAAGGACCTAATTTTCAAGCTACCTCAGTAGCCAGCACGGGAGAAATAAGCAGAGGATCAAGTAAAGGTTCTGGAAGGACTGAATATACACCATACCCCTCGTGTGAGCATTGTGGACGAAAGCATAGGGGAGAATGTTGGTTAGTTACTGGAGCTTGTATACTTTGTGGTGCCACTGATCACCTTAAGAAGGATTGTCCTAGAAATGTGACAGAGATTTCAAAAGTTCCTGAAAGAACACAAGTAGTAAGTAGTAGCGGTAAAGGTCGAGAAAGAGGAAGAGGCAGAGAAAAAGGTAGTAATCAAATAGGAACAAGATCAGAGACAGTAGATCGCCTTGAATCTAGAGCGCCAGCCAGGATATATTATATGAGGGCAGAAGAGAATAAAGCAGAAGAAGGAAATGAAAGTACATAAGTTCAAAATCAGTGTCTTGAGTACATATGTGTGTATATGTGATGATTATTAGTTATATTGATGATGTGTAATTACACGTAAGAATCATGCATGAATAAGTAAGTTTCAGGGCGAAACTTAAATTAAGGGAGGTAGAACTGTCACATCCCAAAGTTTAGGTAGTTGAGTATTAGGCAAGAAGGACATAAATAAGTGGTCAAATAGAGGCTCGAGATAGTCAAAAATAAAATCGGTGTGCAAAGGAGGCCCGTGAAGTCGACGGGACCTAAAGGTAATTTTTCTAAAGGCCGAGGACCTAAGAGTAATTTTCCAAAAAGTTGTGTCGGTTCTTAATAGTGACCCTAACGGATGCCATAAATGTCTTCTCAGGATTAATCGGGTCATAATGGTGGAGCACGATTTTTCCCAAAAACGCACGGTTTGTAAGTTACGGGCAATTTTTCGACAAGGGCATTTTGGACATTTCCACCGGAGGGGCGATTTTGTAATTAAATATAACTTTGCGGAAAAAATTTAAAAGAACAAAAAGCCACTTTCAAGTGGCCAAATCCTAGCCATTAAGTCCAAATGGGTTGGACAAATCATGGCCATTGAATAAAAGAACGAAAAGCCACTTTCAAGTGGCCAAATCCTAACCATTAAGTCCAAATGGGTTGGACAAATCATGGCCATTGAATAAAAGAACAAAAAGCCACTTTCAAGTGGCCAAATCCTAGCCATTAAGTCCAAATGGGTTGGACAAATCATGGCCATTGAAAATAAACAAATTAATTAAATGAAAATTAAATTATAAACAACTAATTTTGGTCTTCCAAATACAAGTAAAGGATCAAAAAACACCACCATCACCACTTTTCTTCTTCCTTAGGTCGTGCTCCCCCCTCCCTTCCATTTTCAAGGAGAAAATTTTCAAGTCTAAGCCATTTTTCAAGTGAAATTCAATAGGAAATAAGGTAAGACACCATCCTAGGTCTTATACTTTCATTAGAATTAGGTATTAGGCTATGTTTAGGAAGATTTGATATTGTGTTCATGTTGGGAAAGTATTAGTAAGTTGATGATTATGGTGAAAAATGATAAACTACTTAAAGGAAATGATGAAAATGGTGATTATTAGTAAGAATAAGTAAAGGATTGTTAGAAAATCATAAGGTAGCATCATGTTCATATCTAGGGTTTGTTCTTACATATGTGACATGTTAAATTCATAGGAAATCAAGGAGATTAGAGAGGAAAGGAAGTGAAATAGATAAGAAGAGCAAGGAAAAGCAAGGTTTGGTACTTTAACTAATTGTTTGTTCATTTTCTTGAAATTTTTATGTTTTAGAATTAGTGAAATACTGTGACTTGTATGATTTTTAATTAAATATAGAAAAATGTTATTGAAGAGAATTTTTGATATGTTGTGCCTAAATACGTCTAGAATGACTGAAAAATATTTTGAGTTGAATTCGGAATGGTTATGATTATGGAAAATTTATTTCTGTTATACCTGCTCTAGGAGGTACCTTGACTGAGACAGCCATGTTTCCGGATTTTTAATAAAATTTAGAAAAATAATATTCAATTGAATTTTGGATATGTTGTTTTTTAGTGAGTCTAGTATTTGAGAAAAATAATTTGGAACCACATTGATTGAATTTAATTTACGGAATTCACAAAATTCAGAACTGCTGCCAGGATGCAGGGCAACTGAAGCAGTCTTGTTGGGTGAACTACTTGACCAAGATTTTGTGTCCATTTTGATCTAAAATTTTAAAGGAATGATTTTAAGATGTAAAAATAAATTCTGTAAAAAGTTTAGAGTTTTTAACCAAGTAGATTATTTTATACAATTTTTCAAAATAAGGATCAAGTTGGGTCCAAAACCAGAATTTACTATTTATATGGTCATTTTGCTAATATTCATTTGGTCATTTTTCAAAAGTAATCCAATTGATTCCTTATGCATATAAATGAGCATAATATGTTATTAAAATGACAAAATATGATATTTCACATTGAAATAATATAAGAAACATAAGTCGATAATTGTATAATGCATATTCGATTAAGAAATGGCATGAAAATTTTGGCTCCACTAGGTATTTGGGATAGTACTGAGTAGGGTAAGGGTATGATATATCATGCTATATGCAGTGCTGCTTTAATATAGGACTTCGGTCCGAGTTATATAGGGTGATATAGGACTTCGGTCTGAGTTATATAGGGCAATCGCCCGAGTTATATAGGACTCCGGTCCGAGGGCTTCGGCCACAGATTCCACAGGGCTTGGTCCGCAATTTTTTAAGGCCACAGCCACAGAATATATATACAGTTGTTTCAGTTAGTTCCTTACCGTACGTTAGTCTACCAAATTACTTTGTGGAGCGAACTGATAAAATGATAATAACTTAATATATGGCATGTATGGATTGTTTTTGCTGTGATATTATTTTTCAATACGACTCATTGCTTTTAAAACTGCATTATGCTTTTATTATTTATTTTCCGTAATTAGTTAAAGTACCCACTAAGCAATGCTTAGCGAGTTTAGTTTCTTCTAAACTCATAGGTTATTAGCAAGGAGCCAGTAGCGAGTAGAGAAGTCCTGCGATCTGTCGGTCATCAACAAACTTAGGTGGTGCTCTTCATTTTGTATTTTGGTATTAGAAATTGGCATGTACTTATTTGAACAATACAAAGAGATAACTTGATGTAGCATATAAATCTAGTAATGTATAATAACTGTATAGTTTTAAATTGAGTTGGGTTGTGAATATAGAAGTGTGAATTCTTCTTGCAGGATTGTAGTTGAGGTTATAAGGGTGGATTATTGGGAGTGTGCTTGAGTTGAATTGTGAAACAAAATGTTTTTCAAAAATAAGAAAAATCAGTTTTGTCGACACTTGGGACCTAGAATTTTAAGGGAGACTCCGTCAAAATTTTTGGAAAATTTTTATAAGGAACATTAAGTAAGCTGACATAACCAGAGCTCGTATCCCGATGTAGCATTCCTCCTCGGCTTATTCATAAGTCGGGAAGGGGTGTTACAGGTCAAGCTTATATTCAAATTCTAATCTCTTCGGATCCATCTTTTCAACTTTCTAAAATTTTGATTATTTATAACGAATCACTTCAAATTATTTTTGTAATATTCATATATTTTATTTTTTATTATCTTAGTACAATGTTCATATAAATCTCATGATTATCTCATACCATATTTATTACCCATAGTTCATTCACTTAAGCATTGTTTCCATCAACATATTCACCTTATACCATGAACATATTCAGTGTAACTTTCAATCACATTTTGTAATTTCTCCCATTTATCATCACCTCACCTTTTCATACCATTACTATATTTACATAATCACCTTTCTATCACATTATCCACAACTCAATACATTTTCACAGTTCTCTTCTCTTTCCATACTTCTTATAATTATAAACAGATTTCTAACATAAAATTATAAGGTATAATCATACCAACCATAACTCTTGACCATGTTTCTTGAAGCATAATTATCAATCTTACCAAAACTATCCTACTGTCATGTCATCTCAAGCCCATGTCTGTGGATAACAAAACTAACCAGCCAAATATACTAAATAAATCATATGACCATAGTATATTAATGGTCACGCCTGTGGCTTATTAATCAATACTGCCCTTCTATTATTCTTTTTCAAATATTTTAAGTTTGCATCGCAAAGATTACATATTCATTCTCTAAACTTTTGCTACACCAAGAGTTAACACATTTCAACTCATTTCAAAACAATTTGCTCTTAATCATTTGATCATCATTAGCCTAAATAATGTTCAACAATATTATCTTTAACATCTCTTATGCACAACATTCGATCATATGCAAATTTTACACAACTTTCATTTATTACTCCAATTCTAATTCATCTCTTATAAAAATTTTCATACATTATACTTCCCCTTTTTCCTTGCAATCTCTTATTATACACATATACATAGAACATTTCCACATGCGGATACTTTGGGCCCAAAACATTATATAATTATCAAGTTCAGTTATTACAATAAAAATTTCACTGTCCAGTATGACTCGAGTCCATTCCCACTCTCAATTTCATCACATAGTCTAGCTCTGTGCAGGTCAAGAACTAATCTCTTTTAGGTCCACTAATACATGCCATATCATTCTCAATACCACTAGACAAGTAATTGTATAAGACAACAAACACACAATAACATATTTTTTTTCCCTACCACATACACATTCACAAGTCACATTCATAATGTGACTTACTTTCCACATTTCTTACATATTACAATTACGTTCATATCGAAAAACTCATCTCACATATCCTATACATGTATACACATAATCACACATTTATATTTAATTCCTCTTTTACATACAATCCATACAAATTTAACATTTATTACTTTTCATTGAACATTATCATTCTCATTCTTTTAACATGACTTAGGTTATTCATTAACTCAACAAATATATACACTCTAACCATAATAACACTTCACATAAATCTTAGTCACATTTCTAATGTGACATCTCTCTTTCACATTTTTTTAAAATGCATTTAGCATACCCTTCATATCCATGTTCATCATTTCCAGTCCAATTACTTAAAGTAACTCATTTTCACTTGCTTAGTCATTTTCCCTTTATTTCAAAACAAATTTTCATATTATCAATCACATTACCCAAATCGTAGTACTTTCATATGCAATAATATTCATTCAAAATAGCTCATATGCTTAATATACATTAAACTATCGATATCTAAATAATCCTCATTACAATTCCATCAAAACTCTATACTCTAAACTTACTACTTTACCTAAACTTCAAATTACTAATCTTGTTTTCTTAATATTAACTTTAAAAACATTATATATATACCATAATGTAACATCAAAACATATCATTTTCACAATTATTAAAGCTCATTTCAAAAATCTAAATTTCACATATTACCACCATTAACATGAGCTTTAACAACACTTAACCATATCACATTTCTAACATTAAAATCACAATGTTTGCATTAAAACAACAATGCAAATAACACCATTATATCTCCTTACTTTAACCAACATCATCCCTTTTTTTTTTTTTTAAATCTTAACTTTACACAACCAAATCTTAAATATTCACACTTTGTCTATACCAATCAACTCACTCAATACTCCACCATACTTTCTTCAATTTAATAGCATATCTATCCCTTTTAACAATCGAACAATATTTCCTCCCTCTAGTAATCCAAACATAAGCTTTATTAGAAAGAGATCCAAATTTTAGAGAAAAGAGTACATACTTAAATCTTGATTTTTTTAAACTCATTTCCAACATTATTCTCATATTCCTTTCTTTATGACCTTTTTCACAAGCACACTTCAATAATCAAAAATTTCAAAAATTGCTTTACTTAAGTAAACTTCAATTCTTTAATTTATCAATTAAACTTGTACAAATTTTCCCATATCATTTCTTTCTCTAGCTTTACTTTCATGTAGAACCTCATTCACACACTATCATCCATCTCATGTAATTCGAATACATCACAAATCACATAATGCCACATCCGAGACCAACCTAGGTGTTAATGCATATGCATGTATCACAAATTTTACTTTTCAAAAATTTTCCTCTTTTCTTTTTAAATCTACTTAGGCTGAGAATCTCAAACCTAAGCTCTGATACCAAAATAATTGTAACACCCCTATACTCTAAATAAGTACTATACATATACCTTATATACATACAATACGTATATAAAGTATAAGGATGTCACTTTTCATTACAGTTTAAAACCTTTACCTTAGTTCCAAACAATAATACATTTGATTTAAAAAAAATTTACAAAATTATTATACTTTTGATGATATTACATATATAGAAATTAACTTGTCTTTTCCAAATTTCACTTATGTATATATACATTTTTATTAAAATACAACATAATCAAATTGTACATGTATGCACCACCGTCTAGTTGGTCTCGAAATACTCTTACCCTTCTCGTGGCATAACGGTTTGACTCCCAGATCAGCTTGTGAACATAATAGGTAATCTCCAGATTATTTAGCCTAGCCAAGACCTATTTTGATCTAAGCAAATCGTAGCATCATCAATAATTAGCATCTGTAAGGATACTATGGTGCTTGGGGAAAGGTTTGGTTCAAGGAAATTATTTTGGTGGAGCCAACAACATAGGTATGTTCTTCATTAGTTAAATCCATTTAATTCAGTTGAGTATCACCATTGTATAAACTTGTAAGTTTACTGTGTTTTGATTTATTATTTTGATTTAGTCTAAGGTGCAATATAAGAACTTAACCTTTACTCTAAACCCTAATTTTGTATCCAAAACATTACCTTTGTAATTAAAAACCTAAATTGATGATAAAATCCTAATTTTGCATGTTAAACCTAGTTTTAAGATTAAAATCCTAGTTTTAGGATAAAAATCCTAATTTTGCAGGTTAAGCCCTAGTTTTATTTTGCATGTTAAACCTTAGTTTTAGGATTAAAACCCTAATCTTGCATATTAAACCCTACTTTTAGGATTAAAACCTAATTTTGCATATTAAAGTCCTAATTTGACAATTATACCCTAATTCCATGAATCAAATCCCAATTTGATAACTAAAACCCTAATTTTACAAATTGAACCCTAATTGTATGATTCTTATATGACGTTTAATTATATGTACGAGTTGATTGCTTAACTATGCTTGTTTTATTATTTTGATTTTAAGGTACTTGTAAAAGGCATGTTTCCAAAGTTTGTGGTTGCCTTAATTTATTTGTTCTTTTGTTTAATTATTTTGGATTTTAATGGGTTGTAAAAGGACATGTTTCCACTCTTTAGTGGATGCTCTATTTTATCTTGTACTTTGGATTTAAACATTATAAGGGCATGTTTCCATCTCGTATGGGTGCCCCTTTTATTGTTTATAATTTGATGGATGTTTAATCTAATTGCATGTAATATGAATAATATTATAATAATCTAAAAATTTAATAATATTTAAATATGAAAAGAAGACTAGTTCTAATGAAACGGGCATTATGGGGGTGCTGGGTCACTTCTCACATCCCTCATATGTACCCAACTTTTTAAACCCAGTAGGGATTGAGAATTTCTTAGGAATCAAGTCATTCACTCCTTTTATTTTCTTCCCAGTGCATTCGGGTGGAGACTCCTATTCTCTAGGTTTAAGCCCGTGTTCTCTAAGGCATAGAGCCTAGCAGTGCTAAAGTCGCAAAAATCATTCCGCCAGGAGTGGGGGCAAAAATCCCATTCACAATATGATATCTTTGATAAAAGCATATCATGAACATAAAGTTCCAATTAATGGGTTGTAATAATTTATCAAATGATGAAACAAAGAATGAAGTGAATGGAACACCAATTCATAATAATGGAATAGATATTAGATAGGTTCTAAGCCCTTAATATAGGGTAGTAACTTCTCCATTTCATACAAATCTCCACATGCACGTAATCTAGTGGTATATCCCCCACTAGGTTGGCCTCTATCATAATGCATTTGGGTGTATTCAAGAGGGTCATCAACAATAGGCAACCATTTCATCCATCAATATTTGATACATGAAGAATAGTGCAGTAATCACAAACATATGGGGTACATGAGTGAATGGATCAATGATATTAATAGAAGATAATTAAATGGTTATATTCTTATTTAATTATTGAAATAACACAAAGAGTAGTTGTGAGGCCCAAGCGCAAGTGGTTCAGGCTCGACCTGCAAAGGATGCGAGGTTGGAGTACTAAAACATTGGGCTGAGTTTTACAAAATAATGCTGAGGGCACTCTGCCTTTATTGGCTACGTTCGGATTGATAGAAAAATGATTTTGAAAAAAATTCACCTCTCAAATTTATTTTGGAAAAGAGAAAATTTTTATAAAAGCCCTAAAAATGACTTTAACATTATCCCCAAGGATAAAATCACTAGTCTAGAACCAAATGATGGATTCGTGGGCTAGGTTTGGGCTTTTAAGTAAAAATAGTTTAGCCTTGGATTAAATAAGAAATTATAAAATGAGTTTCATGATATGAAAAATATAATACGAAATGAAATTAAATATGATTCATACATCCACACATAACAAGATAACAAAATAACAAAAATTAACGGTTACATTACAAAAAAAAAAAAAAAATAGGGGGATCCCAACTCTAGCATTTTGGATTCTAGGATGGGCACACATTCTCCAACAAGTTCATAAAAGGAAGAAACAAACTGCTAAAATTTGGAATGAAAGATTTATTTTACAAAGTAAACTTTGTACTTGGATTGATATTCCAAGTAGGCCTGCATATCCCATTTGAATAGGAATCAAAGCCCATATAGTTCTAACCATCACAAGATGGCTGGCTTTAACTCTTTTAAAATTTACTTTGTAACCTAATGTAACACCCAAAGTTTTGCTAAAATATAATTAAATAAATAAAGTAGAAGGTTAATTAAGATGTTGAAAGGTAGGAAATATAAAATATATGTGAATTATATGTTAAACATATATAACATATAAAAGTCAAATGGTAAATAGTAAAGTCAAAGTATAAGTATTAAAAGGTTAAAAAGTTAAAAAAATTGAATTGTTAAAATAAATAAATAAGTAATTAATTAAAATAATTAAATAATATATATATGGTTAAAAATGAGTAGAGAAAAAGAAAATCAAAATATTTACATCTCTTCTTCCTCTCTTCTCTCCATGGTCGAATTCCTCCATGGGCAAGGGATGGTTTTTGCTTCATCCAAACACTAACTTTTGGTAGGATTTTCAAGAATTAAAGGAACTTTTGGTAGATTATCAACTAATTAGTAAGTCTCTTTTGAATTTGAGAAGCTTCTTTGAAATTTTCTATTATGTGAGATTTATATTTTTGAAGAAGTGTTTGATAATTTATTAAATAGGTATGGATGATGTTAGCTTGTTGTAGAAACACAGATTTTGAGGTTAAATGTTCAAACAATTAGGTTTGGCAGAAGTTTGAATGAGTTAGTGGTGAATTTAGGATTTTTGATGGAACTTTTATAATGAATGATTGTTAATTGGATTTAATTATTTAAATCATGTTATAATATGATTATAATAGTGGAAATGAACTTACAATTCACTTCGAAATTGATTCAAATGATTTTCCAAAATTAAAGAAGGTTAGGGCAAAATTTTAAAGTTTGAAGGAAATGTTGTAAATTGATGTGTACTATGCACAGAAATGTAATTATAATGTATTATATACATTCACATTTTGATTAGGTGTTGAGTAGATAGTAATTTTCCTAACTGTAGACCCTTAATTTTTAACCCAATCCGGTCCAATATGTTTTATTTAGTCTAAAATGATTTTTGTTGTCTAATTGGTCCAAAATAATTTTTATTAAATAATTTTTGCTTTAGTATCTAATTTTTATTAATAAAAAATAGAAATAAACAAATAAAAGTCAAAAAATAAAAATCGGAGTCGGAAAAATCGACGATGAAAAAATCGTCGCGCTGGCTCGTGGGCATTTCGCCCGCAGGAATTTCCTGCGGGCGAAATCACTGTGCTATTTTGCACGCAGAAATTTTGTGCATGCGAAATAGCACGCAGAAATTTTCTGCCTGTGAAATAGCTTACAGACCCGCTCCGCGCGTGCTGCCGCAGCCAGCTACAGCAGATATTTTTGCCAGCGCAGTTTTTCCGCAGCAGTTTTTTTTCGGCAGCGCAAATTTTCCGACGCAAATTTTTCGAAACTTAATCCAATTAGGTTTTGGTTTCTTTTTTTATTAATATTACTTAGCTTAACTAATTAGGAATAAACAACCTCAAACCACTATAAATAAGGACCAAAGGCAATTAATTTAAGGGAGGAAAAAAATCCAAGAGTGGCTTGGAAAATTTGAAACCAAATCAAGGAAGGAAAAGAAGAAATTCAATTCAACCTTTTTTTGGAACAGTAGCACCATGATTTAAGCAATTCAAAGGCAAAAAAAAGGCTTGTCTTTAGAGCTAGTTCATCCAAGAAGAATTGTTTTTGGAGAAATCATCAAAAGAAGGTATGTGTTAATTAATTTTCTTTAATTATTTTTTTTACACAATAGCAAATTTATGAAATCAAAATTAAAAACCTTTGAACTTTAATTTAGTTTTTCTAAAGCCAAAAAAAACCTTATTTCGTTGGTTTATCTTCCAAAAGGCTTAAAATTGTTATTTTTTCTTCTTAAAAACCTTAAAACTCTAATTGAACATATTTTTCAACAAAACTAAGATGTAAATTCTGCTTCTTTTAAAATTTTAAAGTAGGTTCTATTTCATTCAAAAAGTCTTCTAAAACATCTTTTCTACTTATAAAAACTTTAATTTATTTGTTTAAATTCATAAAACTTCATAAAATATCAAATTGATTTCTAAAACCCTAAAAATTATTCACCACCCGTGACCCAACTTCCACAATATCAAATCCAAATTCAACTTCCAAAATTCAAAATAATGAACACTAACCCTTTTAAAACCTTAAACCCTAATTTTTATGAACCCTAATCCTTTTAAAACTTTAAAAAAAAATAAAAACATAAAAACCTAAATTTTACACAATAGCTTAGGAACCCAATAACCAAAAATCACAAATTAAAGTATTTTAAAGTGTTTAAAACCCTAGTTTCATGATATCATCATTCAAACCTTAATTTTGTTAATCAAAGAGTCTTACCAACCCTTTAAAACATAAAACCCTAATTTATTTTAATTCCATAAAAAGTCATAGTAGCCATAATTGGACTTTTATTTGCTTTATTCAATTCCATACTTGATTATGCTTTGATTTATTTCTTATGCTTTAATTTATTTAATTTCAATACTTGATTTATTTAATTTATCATGGATGGATGTTTATTTTATATTTTGATTAATACCTTTGATGAATAATTTATTTATTATGAATGGTTATTTACTTTTATCAATTTATTTAGACTTCCAAATGTTGTAAGAGGTATGTTTCCACTTGGTGGGTACCTCATTAGTTAAATATCATGTAATTTAATTTGCTTTTCTATTTTAGAACTTATGTAAAGGGCATGTTTCTACCTTTTGGTGGGTGTCCTATTTAGGCATGTGATGTAAGGACATGTTTCCATCCTTGGATGGGTGTCCATTTATTTGCTTTGTTTGGACATTGCTTTGATTTTAATATATTGATGCTTTCTTTTAATTATTGTGTGTAATATGGATAATTTTATTATATTTAAGAATTTTATAATATTAAGACCTGTAAAGGAGGCCGGTTCCAATGAACCGGGCGTTGTGGGGGTGCTGGGCCATTTCTCACCTTCCCCACACGTACCCAACTTTCCGAACCCATTAAGGGGTTGGGGATTCCTTAGGAATCGAGTCATCCACCCCTTTCTTTTTCCCGGCCCGTCCGGGTGGCGACTCCATTTTCTCCGGACTTAGGTCTGTGTTCTCTAAGGCCCCGAGCCTAAACAGTGCCGAAGTTGCAAGAACCATTCCACCAGGAGTGGGGGCAAAAATCCCGCTCACACTAACCAAGTGGTGAAGGACATCGTAGTAAAGTGGTGATAAAGGTGTGATTTTTAGCACAAAAGTTGTTTGGACAAAATGATCTCAATTTTGATCCTTGACAACTCAAATTGAATGACTTATTTAACATGTGTTTAAAGAACCTTGTTGCAGGATTAGGTTATTTCAAATAAGTTGAACAGAGCACCTTTAGCGGTCGCACAAACCATGGAGATGATTGCCCCACTGAATTGAAGGATGAAACCATATCACAGTAGGGTTCGCGGTCAGAAACTCGACCACCGTCGCAATCGCACATCAACATGAGCGACCGTCCTACAAAAATGGACGACCACAATAGGAGAAACTCAAATCATCCAAATTTTAGTAAAGTTCATGGTGACAAGAATGGTGAATAATACGGTCTCGCTTACTGATATTGTGACCACCCTTCAGGCTCCGCCACCGCTCTGCTAATTCAAGAGAAAACTGCTCAAACTGACAGTAGTGTTTGCATCCTAAGGTGTGTCCAGAAGTTTGACGCGAGTCTCTCAACTCGACCACGAATTGGCACCTAGGGCGATCGCTATATTCATATTTAATCAGAATTTTATTTTGCCCAGTTAAAGAATGCCACGTGTGATGACCGTTATAAACCCACTTAAGCATTCAAAAAGGGCGATCGCACCAACCTTATGCACGACCATCCCGTCAACCACAACATAGGCAAGATTCCAGCAGCAGAGCACTTAAAATTTGACCACTGAAGCAAATTTGAATGCAGCGACCGTCCCTCATCAAAGGGCGACCGCGTAGGACATTGCAGCGACCGTCCTAGTATTAAGGACGACCGCTAATAGCTTCGAACAGTCTACTCAAACAAGTTCTAAACTGCCAAGTCTTATCTCTCACTTTCTATAACGGCTAGTTAGACCACATTGATTATAAATACATTATTATTCTACAAAAATATAGTAGAGGATTCAAAAATTTGATAGCCAAGCAACATATTTTCTTTTACTTCAATTAACATTTGAATTGTAATGAATGTTAGGTGTAAGCATTAAAAACACCATTGTAAAAGTTCGAGTGTGAGCTTGAAAACACTTAGGTTGTGATAGTGAGCCTGGGAAAAACTCTTGTAAAGGTTGTGAGAGTGAGCCTAGTAAAACTCTTCTAAGTAGTTTGAGTGTTAGCCTTAGTAAAACACTTGTCAAGTTAGGTGTGAACTTGTGAAAACACCAAAGTTGGAAGTGAGCTTGTAAAACTTCAAATTTAGTGGAACCTTAGCAAGTTGTTAAGGAAGTGGATGTAGGATTGGAGAAAATCTGAACCACTATAAATCTTGTGTGTTCTTTCTTCTACTCACTACTTAACCATTTCTCTCTTCCACATTTCTTGTTTGTTGAGTTTTTAATTTGCCATCATTTCTTTAGAAAACCAATTCACCCCCCTCTTGGTTGCCATCTTGGGACAACAATTGGTATCAGAGCTAGAAATTTCTTAAACTTAATTATGAAATTTGATCTACTATGGCAACTTCTTCTTCATCAAACTCAATCTCTCATGGAAATCTTAACACTATCCTTAGACCCTATTTTGATGGAATGGATTATTCCTATTAGAAACACAAAACGTATTTGTTTCTAGATAGTGAAGGGATTGAGCTATGGGATTTTGTGGAAAGTGAGTGGAAACCTCCCACTTATGAAGTTGATGGTATTCAAGTTCCTCTTCCCAAAGCACAATGGTCAACTATCAATGTTAAAGATCGATTCAAGAACAATAGAGCCACTTCCATCTTGATGAATTCCATTTTAAGAGAAGAAAGTGGAAAAGTTCAACATTTAACTTGTGCACATTATATTTGGAAGACACTTGAAAACTATCATGAAGGTACGACTCAAGTGAGATTTACCAAGAAACAAATGCATGTTCATGAGTATGAGCTATTCAAGATGAAACCAAATGAAAACGTCATCGACATGACAAATCGCTTGCTTGCTATTATCAATGAACTAAAGAAGTATGGCAAGATATATGATCAAGGTGATGTAAACTGCAAAATCTTGAGAGCCCTAAGAGTTAGAAAGAACTTTGAATAAAAAGTATCATCCATCGAAGAAGCTCATGATCTTAGCACATTGAGAACTGATGAGCTTGTTGGAAAACTACTCACATTTGAGCTACACAGTGAAAAAGAAGAAGATCAAGGTGAGAAAGAAAAGAGAAAACCAATTGCTCTCAAAGCAATCAAAGAAGTTGAGAGCTTAAGCAACGAAGGTACTGATGATGAAGATGAAATGGCAATGTTCTCAAAAAGAATTAATGAATGGAAAAGAAAGAAAAGATTACAAGCTAGTAAAGGTACACTTCCTAAATCCTCCTTCAAAGATAAAGAAAAGAAAAATGAGATAAAGTGCTATAAATGTGGAAAATCTGGTCACATCAAATCGGATTGCTTCAAAGTAAAGAACAAAAGGAAATGGGAAAAAGAAAAGAAAAAGTCTCTCAAAGCCACATGGGATAACTCTTCTTCACGTGAAGAGGAAGAAGAAGAAGAAGAAGGAATTGCAAACCTATGTCTTATGGCTATTGAAGATGACTCCAATGAGGTATGCCTAAAATCTACTATCAACGAAAGCACATGGCTTGTGGATAGTGGGTGCTCAAGGCATATGACTAGGAATGCAAAGCTCTTTACAAGTATTTCTTACAAATATGGAGGTAATGTAACTTTTGGAAATGATGCTAAAGGTAAAATTATTGGTGTTGGCTCCATTGGAATAATTGGTAAAGACTTGATAGAAGATATATGGCTTGTTGATGGTTTGAAACATAATTTGCTAAGTGTTAGTTAATTATGTGATAGAACATACATTGTAAATTTTGATTCCAAAGGATGCAAAATCACAAATTCAAATGGTGTTATTATATTTAAGGGAACTAGGACAAACAACACTTATAAAATTGACATACATTCTAATCATGCATTTAAATGTTTAATTTCTACTAATAATGACGCATGGTTATGGCATAGAAGACTAGGGCATGCTAGTATGGATCAATTAAAATGTATTTGTAATGAAAACCTAGTTGATGGTCTCCCTAAGATAAAATATGACAAAGATAGAATTTGTGAACCTTATCAACTTGGTAAGCAACATAAGAGCTCATTTAAATCAAAGAATGTTATAAGTACCTCTAGACCTTTAAAGCTCATTCATTTGGATTTGTTTGGACCAAATAGAGTTACAAGCTTAGGAGGCAAGTTATATGCATTTGTTCTTATTGATGATTACTCTAGATTCACATGGGTTCATTTCTTAGCTCAAAAGAATGAAGCTTTTAATTACTTCAAAACGTTTACAAAAAGAGTTCAAAATGAAAAAGGATATGTGATCACATCTATTAGAAGTGCTCATGGCAAAGAATTTGAGAATGAAAATTTTGAAAATTTTTGTAATGAACTTGGCATTTTACATAATTTTTCTGCTCCTAGAACTCCATAACAAAATGGTGTGGTTGAAAGAAAAAATAGAACCTTGGTTGAAATGGCTAGAACAATGCTCAATGAATATGAATTACCTTCTTATTTTTGGGCAGAAGTCGTTAATACAGCTTGTTACATTGCAAATAGTGTTTACAAAAGGCCTTTATTTAATAAAACTTCTTATGAGCTATGGAATGGAAGAAATTCCATAATTGCATATTTTAGATTATTTGGATGCAAATGCTTTATATTGAACACCAAGGAAAATCTTGGAAAATTTTCATCCAAATCGGATGAAGGCATATTCCTAGGATACTCATTATCTAGCAAAGCATATAGAGTATTTAACATAAAAACTCTAGTTGTTAAGAATCAATGCATGTTGTATTTGATGAATCATCTAAACTTGATCAAAGGAAAGGTAGTACTTCCAATGACCTTGCAGGTACTCTTGAGCCTCAAGAAACTATTGATACTCTAAGGATCAATCAGTATGAACTTAAAGAAAAGACTCAAGATCTACCTAAGGATTGGCAATACAAGAAAGATCATCCTAAGGAACTCATCTTTGGTGAAACATCTAAGGGAGTAACTACTAGATCTAAAATTAATCATATAGATGTTAATTTTGCTTTTGATTCTCAAATTGAGCCAAAGACCATTGAGGAGGCCCTAAACGATGAAAGTTGGATGATTGCAATGAAAGATGAACTTAATCAAATTGAAAGAAATAATGTATGGGAACTCACTCCTAGACCTAAAGATCATTCAATCATAGGATGCAAATGGGTCTATAGAAATAAGCTTGATGAAAATGGACACATTGTTAGGAATAAAGCAAGATTGGTAGCCAAAGCTATAATCAAGAAGAGGGTATTGACTATGATGAAACATTTGCCCCTATAGGTAGATTAGAAGCTATTAGAATATTACTTGCTTTTCATGTCACATGAACTTTAAACTCTTTCAAATGGATGTTAAAAGTGCATTTCTAAATGGATATATAAATGAAGAAGTTTATGTAGAACAACCTCCTGGTTTTGAAAACTACAAGTTTCCAAATCATGTTTTCAAACTTACCAAAGCTTTTATATGGATTGAAACAAGCACCAAGGGCATGGTATGATGGACTTAGTGCATATTTACTTGAAAATGGTTTTTCAAAAGGAAAAGTTGACACAACTCTCTTTGTTAAAAAGGACAAACATAACATTTTAATTGTACAAATTTATGTGGATGACATAATATTTGGAGCTGCTAATGAAACCTTGTGCAAAGAATTTGCTTGTTGTATGACTAGGGAATTTGAAATGAGCATGATGGGTGAACCCAAGTTCTTCCTTGGACTACAAATCAAATAATGAAAAGTTGGAATCTTCATTAACCAATCAAAATATACAAAGGAACTCATCAAGAAATTTGGAATGGACTACTGCAAGACTAGCAAGACTCCTATGAGCACATCCTTGAAATTGGGTAAAGATGAAAATGGTAAAGCATTAGATAAAAAGAAATATCGAGGTATTATTGGATCACTACTTTACTTAACCACTTCTAGACCTGATATAATGTATGGTGTATGTCTTTATGCTAGATTTCAAACTTGTCCTAAAGAATCACACTTGAATGCTACTAAGAGAATTTTGAAATATTTAAACGGTACATTGCATTTAGGTCTTTGGTATCCTAGAAACACATCATTTCATATCTTAGGTTTTTCGGATGCGGATTATGCTGGTAGCATCTTAGATAGAAAAAGCACAACAGGAGCATGTCACTTTCTTGGCAATTGTCTAGTTTCTTGGCATAGTAAGAAACAAGCATCGGTAGCCTTGTCTACGGCGAAAGCCGAATATGTTGCAGCATGTTTTTGTTGCACATAAGTATTATGGATGAAACAACAATTGCTTGACTATGGCAAAGTATTTAATAACATTTCCATTAAATGTGATAACACGAGTGCTATCAACTTGTCTAAAAATCCTATCCAACACTCTAGATCTAAACCTATAGACATTAGACATCATTTTTTGAGGGATAATGTACAAAACAAGAATATTATCATAAAGTTCATAGATACACATAATCAACTTGCTGATATCTTTACAAAACCTTCGAATGAAGATAGGCTTAACTTCATTAAACTTAATTTAGGTATGATTGATGGAACTTCCATAAATGGATAAAAGATTGCCTATCAATAAAAATTTCTTAAACATCTCAAGCATAAACTTTGATCACTTTGCTTAAAACTGTAAAAATCCATCATTTTTCTTTGCATCTTTCATTTTTGAGCTACTCGCGTTCGTTCCAATGCCTCTAGCAGTCGCAATTTTGCCAGAAAGATTCATCTGAATTGACACCTCTGCGAGCGGTCGGGAAACCCTGTGCGCGGTCGCAATAATTTGAATAGTTTTGACCGTTGCAGACATTCTCTGCACTTGCGAGAGCACAACTTACTCTAATGGTAACTAGAGTGTCTTTAGCGATCGCATCTATACAAATAGGTGACCGCACTCTGTACACTCTGCTCGAAATTTTGTAACCGTTGGCTGTATGAAAGGTCGTGATTTTCCAACCTTCAACAGTCATAAACGGCTACTTTCTTAATTTCTTCTATTTAAGACCATCATACATTAGTTAAATGGATCATTTACCTCTTATAACATACAAACTTCCCTCCAAATCTCCAAATCCTCTCAAGATCATCTCCTTCTCAAATACTCTCTGTTTTCCAGTTTTCTTCTACTTCTTCAACTCTAATGGCCCCCAAAAAGAAAATTACTTCCAAAGGGAAAGGGAAAGGAAAGAAACCTTTATGAATCACCATAAGTGAACCTATAGATGAGGGTTTAGATAAGGAATGACATATGTGTACTATTTTAGAGAATGAGAAGTTGTTGACTGACAGAGGAAAAGACCAAGGTACACCATTGAGGAAGAAGGAGACTCCTTGGAAGTTGCTGTTGAACTACCTCCCAAAGCTTCCTCATCTAAACCTACCCAAACCAGCTTTCCTACAAAACTCATTTTAAAAGCTATCAAATCACTCTCTAGGAAACTTTCTCGGTTCAAGAAAAGTGTCTCCAAGAGATTCTATCATTTGAACAAAAGAATTGACCTTATATCTCACATGCATCATGATCTCTATGAAATGCAAGGCAAGCTGAATTTGCCTCAATGCAATCTTGAGGATTGGGATATAAGCGATCATACAAAAAGTCTCCCTGAAGAAGAAGAATCCATCAGCACTAGCTCTACTAGCAATGTCCCTCTTGATAAGGGAAAAGCTCCTATAGAAGAAGAAGAGCTAGATGAGGATGAAGATTCTGATTAGTTTAATTTTTTCTTCTGTTTTTGTTTCTGCTTTGATTTTGTTTCTTTTTTGTTTGTTTGTTTCTTGTTATCTTTGTACTACTTTCTTTCTAATAACACCATGTTTTACACCTTACCATATTTTTCTTCTATTATGCATTTTGCTTAAGACAAAGGGGGAGAGAATATGTACTGTGGAAAAGATATAACCAAAGGGAAAGATATAAATAAAGGGAAAAGATTTAAAATGGGAATGTCATTTTACAAATGTGCCAAGTTATAGGCTCCAACATAAACATGATTCATGCATATGTTTAGGGGGAGCTTTGTAGAAATGTATTAACACTTAACACATGAGAAGCCAACTTAATTTACATTTCTTTCAATTTATATCATCATTCTATTTGATTGTTAAAGTCAAAATGGGGCAGATTGTTAGCCAAATGATCTCAATTTTGATCATTGACAACTCAAATTGAATGACTTATTTAACATGTGTTTAAAGAACCTTGTTGCAGGATTAGGTTGTTTCAAATAAGTTGAACAGGGCACCTTTAGCGGTCGCACAAACCATGGAGACGACTGCCCCACTGAATTGAGTAGGGTTCGCGGTCAGAAACTCGACCACCGTCGAGACCGCACACCAACATGAGCGACCGTCCTACAAAAATGGAAGACCGCAATAGGAGAAACTCAAATCATCCAAATTCCAGTAAGGTTTGTGGTGATAAGCACGGTGAAGAATACGGTCTCGTTTACTGATATCACAACCTCCCTTCAGACTCCGCGACCGCTCTGCTAATTCAAGAGAAAACTGCTCAAGCTGACAGTAGTTTTCATGTCCTAAGGTGCGTCCAGAAGTTCAACACGAGTCTCTCAACTCGAACTCGAATTGGCACCTAGGGCGACTGCTATATTCATATTTAGGCAGAATTTTATTTTGCCCAGTTAAAGAATGTCACGTGTGATGACCGTTATAAACCCGCTTAAGCATTCAAAAAGGGTGACCGCACCAACCTTATGCACAACCGTCCTGACAACCACAATATGGGCAAGATTCCAGCAGTAGAGCACTTAAAATTTGACCGTTGAAGCAAATTTGGATGCAGCGACCATCTCTCATCGAAGGGCGACCACGTAGGACATTTCAACGACTATCCTAGTATCAAGGATGACCGCTAACAGCTTCAAACAGTTTACTCAAACAAGGTCTAAACTGCCAAGTCTTATCTCTCACTTTCTATAACGGCTAGTTAGACCACATTGGCTATAAATACATAATTATTCTGTAAAAATATAGTAGAGGATTCAAAAATTTGATAGCCAAGCAACATATTTTCTTTTACTTCAATTAACATTTGAATTGTAATGAATGTTAGGTGTAAGCTTTAGAAACACCATTGTAAAAGTTTGAGTGTGAGCTTGAAAAAACTTAGGTTGTGAGAGTGAGCCTGGAAAAAACTCTTGTAAAGGTTGTGAGAGTGAGCCTAGTAAAACTCTTGCAAGTGGTTTGAGTGTTAGCCTTAGTAAAACACTTGTCAAGTTAGGTGTGAACTTGTGAAAACACCAAAGTTGGAAGTGAGCTTGTAAAACTTCAAAGTTAGTGGAACCTTAACAAGTTGTTAAGGAAGTGGATGTAGGATTGGAGAAAATCCGAACCACTGTAAATCTTGTGTGTTCTTTCTTCTACTCACTACTCAACCATTTCTCTCTTCCACATTTCCTGTTTATTGAGTTTTTAATTTGCCATCATTTCTTCAGAAAACCAATTCACCCCCCTCTTAGTTGCCATCTTGGGACAACGAGTTAGTACATGCTTTGATAGAAATGTACTAAAATGCTTTAGAATGGCATGTTACATTGTATAATGGCATTGATACTATTCTACTTTGATGTGTGAATTCACATGTAAAGTGCATAGTTATGTGTTTAAAGGCATAATGAATGAATAATTATGCCATTTTAAGATGGTTAATGGCATTGTTGTATGTGTTTGTGAAGAGAAAGTATTTATACCAATTTAAGGGCATGATTCAGCCATATTGTATAAGTGGCAATGCATTTGATGTTTGTGATGAGAAAGTATGGAAAATATGGTGAAACAATGGAATGTGGTATAATTGACAATGTAATGAAAAAGTATGGATATGTATATGATATGTGTGTTGCCTTATATAATTTTATGTTCTAGAGTATTGTGTTTGGTGATATGTATATGGCATGCTTATGTATGATTTGCCTTCAGGCTAGAAGCTGGGCATTACCAATATATGATTTGCATTTGAGCTAGACATTGGGTGTCAAAATATTCCAAAACAATATCTCTAGGACCTGAATATTGTATAGGGTCATTTGGGCCCAATGTATGTGATGTAACATATGATGGTTTTATAAGAAAAATATATAAGTTCTAATGTGTATTTGCATGCAATATTGTAAGTTTCAAAGTAAAAGCATTTTGCATTATTCCTTTAAGTTTTCTTTCATTATCAAAGTATGTACTACTAGGCAAAAAGCTTAGTGCAATTTATTTATCGTGCAGATGACAGGGTTGAGACCGAGAGCCCTAATAGACCAGAGCAAGTCTAGGGTTTTCGGGTTTTACTAGAAGCTTTTGGATAGACTGCCATATAATTAGAGCCAGTTGTAGACATGCAAATATTTATTTTGTGTAACATGATATAGTTATGTACATTATGTTTATATACATAAAAATGTTGTAAATTGTAATTGTTTTGGGCTAAATATTGTGAATTTAGAATATTTTATATATTGACATACAATTGAATATTTTGAGGAGTGATGGAGAAATGGTTGTTTTGAATTTATTTGGGAGTGTAAAATCTTTTGCAGTTTGTGTTGTTCGAATTTTGGGAATGTATGAATGACAGACAAAACTTTGACGAATTTTTTCATAGATTTTCCTTTAATATTTGCATTTATTAGCAATTAAAATACTTATGATTATATTTATTTATGTATTAAAGAATACTATTAACGATTTAAATATTTTCTTATAATTATGGGAAATTTTGAAAAGACTGGGAATGTATCCTATATATATGAGATGGATATATTATACGTATATAGGGTATAAGGGTGTTACACCTAAGCTATGTGAGCATAAGTCTAAATACATTTTAGGTTTAAACCTAAGTCTAAGGCCTAAGTTTTACACCCTAATTTGAAGAAAAGTTGATTTAAAATTAAGTTCTTATTCCATGTTAATTTTGATAAAAAAGTGACAATATTCAATTAACTTAACTTTGAAAAAAGAAGTGATAATGTTTAACTAAGTTCATGTGCCAACTTAATTTTGAAAAAGTGAAAATGTTCAATTAAGTTCATGTGCCAACCTAATTTTGAAAACGTAACAATATTCAATTAAGCTCATGTGCCAACTGTTAGTTCACGGTATCATTTGCGCTTAAATACTATAGAGTTTCGGCACTACCAGGTTATTTATCTTAGGGATTTGACCGGTGAGACTTGTGTGAAATGGAGTTGCCACTCAGTAAGATAGAGAAATGATAGGGGGTATGTGACCGGAGATTTTCGCCCCCACTCTCGGTGGAATGGTTCTTGCAACTTCGGCACTATTTAGGCTCGGGGCCTTAAAGAACACAGGCCTAAGCCTGGAGAAAATGGAGTTGCCACCCGGACGGGCCAAAAAAAAAGAAAGGGGTGGATGACTCGATTCCTAAGGAATCCCTAACCCCCTAATGGGTTCGAAAAGTTGGGTACGCGTGGGGAAGGTGAGAAATGGCCCAGCACCCCCACAACGCCCGGTTCATTGGAACCGGCCTCCTTTGCAGGTCTTAATATTATAAAATTCTTAAGTATAGCAATATTATCCATATTACATGTAATAATTAAAATAAAGCATCATTATATTAAAATCAAATCAATGTCCAAACAAAGCAAATAAATGGACACCCATCCGAAGATGAAAACATGTCCTTAGATCATCCATGTCTAAACTAAATAGGACACCCACCGAAAGGTGGAAACATGTCCTTTACATTGGTCCAAAATATAAAAGCAATTTAAATTATATAATACATAACTAATGAGGTACGCACAAGGTGGAAACATACCTCTTACAATTTTAATACTACAACAAACAAATAATAATCATAATAATAAATAAAATAATCATCCATGATAAATTAAATAAATCAAGCATTGAAATTAAATAAATCAACCATCAAAACATATAATAAACTACATAATCAAATCTAAAATTAAATAAAGCAAATAAAGATACAAATTTAGATTTATGTCTCAATTTAGAGTTCTTTAATTAACATTTAGGGTTTTGGGATTTTAAAATTATTATTATTATTATTATTTATGCTACTGTAAAGATTTTGAAAAATTGGATTGGATTAGGGTTTTATAAATTTAAGAAAGTAGTAAGGTTTTTTGGTTAATCAAAGTAGGGTTTAGGGGTAACATCATGAAATTAGGCTTTTGGAATCTTAAGACATTAGGATTTATAATTCACGATTACTGGATTGTGGTTTTAGGTTTACTGGATTATGGCTTTAGGGTTTAGATTTACTTGTCATAAAGTTTTGATGTTTTAAGAATTAGGGTTTAGGAAAACTAGGGTTTACTGTATTAGGTTTTGAGAAAATTAGGGTTTTTGATACTTTGGAAAACATATTTGATCTTAGGATTTAAGAAAACAATTTAGAGTTTTATAGAAACAATTATGACTAAAGTTTTAGAAATTGTAAAGAAGATTAGGGTTTGGAGATTTAAGAAGACATTTGGAAATTTTGGACAAAAAGTTAGAGTTTAGATAAAAATAGTTCGGGGAAGACAATTTATGGTTTTTAAAGTTTTTGGAAACAGAAGAAACAATTTAGGGTTTCTAAGGTTTTTGGAAACAGAAGAAACAATTTAGGGTTTCTAAGGTTTTTGGAAGCAAAAGAGTAATTTAGGGTTTTTAAAGTTTTAAAAACAGAAGGATGATTTAGGGTTTTTGAAGTTTTTAGTTTTTATAAAACATGGAAGTGGAGTTTTGAAAACCAACTGATTAATGTATTAACAAAAGTAAATAATTAAAGTTATTGAAACAAAGATCAAATTACTACAAATTTAAAGATCAAGGTACTGCATGCATGTTCTTATTAATCAAAGAAATGAAGCTACAGTGAATATATAATCTATGATTAAAGATCAAACCTGCATAGTTGGTTCCACCAAAATTGACTTCTAGATGAACAATAACAAAGGCAATGCTGTTGCCTTTGATGGGTTGATGATTGCTTCTTGTTGCTAATGTCTCTTGCTTGCTAGGGCTTTTCTTTTGGCCTTATCGAATGGGTGAGTCTCTGATCCAATTAAACAATTTTTTCCCTCCTTAATTATGTGTTTTAATGTGGTATTTATAGGAAAACTAATACACTTACTTCTAATTGTCTAAGGAAATTAAAACCGTTTAGGAAAAGAAATCAAAACCAAATAGAATTTGATTTCGAAAAAAAACTGCATTGAAAAATTTTGCTGGCTGGAAAACTCCTGCAGGTGATCAAAAATTTGCGAGCTGACTGGGGCGGCCGCCAATTCGCCGTAGGAAATTCCTGCGGCGAATTGGCCTGTGGCCGATTCACCTTCGGCGACGAAATTTTTCATCGTCGATTTTTCCTTCACCGATTTTTATTTATTTATTTTAACTTTACTAATATTACCATTTTTATTTTTATTTTTATTTTTAAAAATTATAAATAATAAATACTAAAATAAATATTATTTATTTAAAATACCACAAAATTTATTTTGGACTATATAAACAATATTGGACCAGACTGGGTCAAAAATTAAGGGTCTACAGTTTGCCCTCTGCTTGAAAGATCTGAGACTACGGCAAAAGAGAGTGAAAAGCAATAAGACTTAATTTTTATGAGATGGTTAAGTTTTTGGGTTCTGGACCCGGTTCAAATTCTGGACTCAAGGGTAATTTTAGGTTCTGGACCTAAGGGTAATTTGAATTCTGGACCCGAGCTAATTTCTAGACTTAAGGATAATTTAGGTTCTGGACCCAGTTAAGTTTTGGACTTAAAAGAGATTTTAGGTTCTGGACCTAAGGGTAATTTGGGTTCTGGACCCGGACTAAGTTCTAGACTTAAAGGTAATTTGGGTTCTGGACCCGAGCTAAGTTATGGACTTAAGAGGGATTTTAGGTTCTGGATCTAAGCTAAGTTTTGGAATTAAGAGAGATTTAGGTTCTGGACCTAAGCTAAGTTCTGGACTTAAGGGTAATTTGGGTTCTGGACCCGAGCTAAGTTCTGGACTTAAGAGAGATTTTAGGTTCTGGACCTAAGCTAAAAGAGACTTGATTATCTGCTAGTCAGAATACCAAAGGAATTTGCAAAAAAATTATCTAAATTTTACCATGCGCATATATTCTCCTTGCCCCCTGCGTGTAAAAATATTTAAAAGTGCAAAAATATTTATATACACGCATGTATCTGAATGATTGAATTGAATAATTGAGTTTCCTATTTATTTACTATGTAGTTACTGTTTATATACTATTTACCAACTATTCATTTACTATTTATAAATAGTAATTTACTATTTATCAATAATAACATTTACTTTTTCTTTTCTTTTTTTTTTCACGAGAATACTGTTCTCCTTTTTGAATTTTGTCTTTTTCCTTTGCCATTCCTCTATATAAATGTTGCAAGCAGCAGCTCATTTCTTCGTAGTAATATATTTTTATCTTAATGATTTTAGAATGTTTAGCATATAGTTGAGGAGAAAATGCATGCTTCAAGATTAGGAACTCGATCTAATGCTGAGTTATTAGAGTTTATTCGGCAGCATAAAAATGGAAATATAAGTCTACTAGTCGGGATGCCGCTTCATTGCAGTTCAAATCAAAAGAGCAAGGTAATTATTTATTTTAACAGCAGATTATTTTTTATTTTTCATTTTTCCTTTTTTTGTTTTTTTATTATTTTTCCTTTTTTGTTTGTTTGTTTTTTTTTTCGTTTTTGTTTTCATTTTTTGTTTCTATTTCTTTTCTTTTTTTTCTTTTTATTATTTTTTTAAGATTTAGGAAAAATGAATATATTTAAGAATTTAAGTAAATAGATAGACTAAAAATAAATTTAGCCTAAAAATTAATGGTATTGATATGATGGTATACTTACCTTGTGTTGACTTACTTGGCTCCGTGTTAGCATGATCGTTGCTTTATCGGGGGCAGAGGATGTGTCTATAAAGTCCGACAATGGTATGATGTAGCGCCTTCTCGGGTAAGGCGAATTATCCGAGATTGCGGTTTTGAAAGCTTCATTTTGCAATTACCATCCGAGGATTATCCAATAGAGGAGTGTAGTTCAAGCATTGTCAGAACGGTGGATGGACACGACCCATACTTTTCACCTACTTATAGGAGAAATGACCATTGGCCCCGTCGGTTATACAACCATAACTGGTATACGGTACTATGGCCTTCCGGTCCCTCTTACCAATGATATTTTGACATTTGAAGAAATCCAACAGTTAATTAGTATGGAACCATCATTTAAAGGGCCTTTCAAGATAAAAATTGAGCCAATTCAAAGTTATTGGATGAACTACGAAGGATGGGTTCACAGAGATACAGCTAAACAAGATGCTCGAGGATTTTTGCTGTATTTGCTCGAGTCGACCATTTTAGGCAGCACCAAATTCGCCATCCATTTGTTGGTGTTGAAGGCTCTTACTGATATGAGTATGGTACTGCTTTACGGCTGGGGTGAAGCTAGTCTTGCCTTTCTTTACCATGGACTTGACAAAATTTGCAGAAATAAGAAGTCTTTTGATGGCTTTATGGCGGTTTTCGAGGTACTCTACTTCCACCAATGTCAATTCCATTCTTATTCTTACATGTATTTGATTTTTATTATTGTTGTAGGCATGGGCATATGAGCACAATCTTGTGAGGGTGCCTGGTATTTCTCGAGAGAGAGTATGGTATTTGAGATTAAATTTTTTGTTGTCAGATCGTGTAGAAGTTCCCGGCTCTCACCATGTGCATACCCAACGCTTTCTCTTGAGTTGCTTAACCTAGGGCCAAGTAAAATAGCATTAGTATAAATTAAAATTTACGTAAAAGTCCACTTACCTTATGTCATTTTGTAGGTCAATTTGGCTTGGTGGAACACAAAGAGCGGATGAACTGGACTTCCTCTATGAATGTCGCACTGCCTTTTCAACATACCCGCCGAGTCATTGCCGGCCCTGTGTCTAGTGGATGGTTTCTCGAAGAGAGAGTATACGAGTGGTTTCTTGGTCCCGAGCAGTGGAGGATCTCGATGTGTTGCCCGAAATATACTTTAAATATCACGTCAATGCCGGAGAATGCATGGTGGTTGGCTCGGCACGGTTATGATGTTGAAACCTTTCTCTATCCACTGGGTGCATCTTATACCCAGTTTATTCAAATAGGGCTCTTGAACTTTGACGTATCTCCTGTTGGTGTACAAGAGATTCTCAAGGAAAATGAGGATAGAGATGAAGAGGAGTATCATGGAGAGGGAGGAGAGTTTGTCTCACATCTTGGGGCTAGCACTTCTCAGGTAAACTTTTACCATTTTTCCATTGCAATCGCTTCTTTCTTATTTTGACTTTTTTAATGATTGTTGCAAGCTGCTGGCTCATTTGGTCATGAGGTGAGACCTTCTTTTACTGCTCCTCCATTTGCTCAATCTAATCAACTGGAGATGCCATTTCATCCACAGGGCATTTGATGAATTACCTGGTAGGTTTTCTTGTTTCATGATAATTTATGCTACATGTATGCATGATTATGTATGCTATTACTCTTTTCCTTTCTGACTCATAGCAGATGCTTGAAGAACAAAATAAGAAACTTCAAGAAGAGTTGGCCGCTAGTCGTCAACAGGTTTCCTATTTTGAGAAATTATATCACCAGTCAGAGCAAGATTTTTGAGACTTTTGGTTTCAGGGGATGAGAGATCCTGGTGCTTCTTCATCTAGAGGACCCCAAGCTAATGACCATGAGATCCTTTCGTCTACTTTAGATGAGGACCGTTACAGATCAGAATTCTAAGGTAATAGAGATTCAGGTGCTCCTACTTCGGGCAGACTTGAGACGGGTGATATGCCTCCTCCTCCAATAGGCGATGATTTTTTCAGAGCTTTATTTGATGATCTACCACCTCCTTGTTAGTGGTGTATGAGTATTGTATCAATTGAGGAAATATTATATAATAAGTATAAGAATAATAATGATGTGTAATTTGCATTTTCACTGCAACTTTTTCTCTTTTTTTTAAATTTTTTTTTCTTCTTCTTTTTATCTAGCCTTCATATCTTCTCCTTGCCCCCCATGATTTTTACTATGCTGCTTTGGTTGTTGTTTGTATATTGTCTAGCTCATCGAACAAGCATGCATTTCTTCCTTTCTTTTGCAAAATGACTGGAGTTTCCTCAAGCAATGGGTCTTCTATGCCCCCTGATTCAATATAGTGGTTTCGTCGACTCACAAACCGAGGTGATCAACTAACATGTTTTCATTGACTCCTTCTAGATGCTTGTTCAGTTCTTGCTTTGGAATGATAGGAGGCTTCACTTTTATGGCTTTTAACTTCGAGATATTGAAAACATGAATAATGGAGGCTCCAAGCAGCAGAGATACATCCATTCCAAACTATGTTTTGGCATGTCAGTTGGTAGCTTCTTCATGACCTTGCCAATAATCATTTACTTTGCCCAATGTGTCTTTCAAGATTCGATAGTTCAACATACTCCCCTTAACTTGGAGGCTTTGTATATTATATATATATATTATTTTTTTTGAATTTTGATTTTGAAATCAAATGTTGTCTTTGTCAAATCAATGTCATTGTACCTCAGGACTTGATTTTTTAAATTAACATATCTATAACATGACAACCATAGTTACCATACTAAACTCGGAAATTATTTCTATTTAAGCAAGAATTATTGTACTTCAGATAGGCACATACACATTTTCCGAAATAAAAGAGAACTCATTTGGATTTCTGAACCGTTTTAGGTTTTATTTTTCTTCTCTTCTTTTTTGTTGTTGTTGTTTTTTTTAGTTCTAGCTCTAAAAGAGTTGTCTTGTTTGTACCAACTCGGGTTTCCATTAATGGATGAGTGGAGTGACTGTAGACCCTTAATTTTTGATCCAGTCAGGTTCAATATATTTTAATTAGTCCAAAATAATTTTTGTTATCTTAATTAAATAATATTTGCTTTAGTATCTAATTTTTATTAATAAAAAATAAAAAATAATAATAATAAACAAAAAAATAATAAACAAATAATAAAAGAAAGGGGGGGGGGGGGTCGGCTGCTGTGGCAGCTTTTTCGCCAGCGTATTTTTTCCGCAGCAAATTTTTTTTGCCAACGCATTTTTTCCGCAGCAGTTTTTTTTCGCCAGCGAAATTTTTTCGACGCAAATTTTCTGAAACCTAATGCAATTAGGTTTCAGTTTCCTTTCGTGAATAATTAGGAATGAACCATAAAATTCATCTATAAATAAGACCAAAAACAACATAAAAAGGGGAAGAAATCGGAGGAGAAATTGATCAAAAATTGGATCCGAAACTGAGAAGGAAAATCTTGAATCAAGCTGATTTTTTTGCGGGAGCAGAAAAATAATTCAAGCAATTCAAAGGCATCAAAGCTTGCCTTTGACCTGTTCATCCAAGAAGCAATTTTTGGTGTAACCTACGAAAGAAGGTTTGAATTCTTAATTTCTTTTATTTTTTCACAGTAGCTAAATCATCCCATTCTTTCTTTTAATTCAAAAATTTTAGAACCTCAATTCACTTTTTATAAGGTTTAAAAATCTTAATTCGTTGCTTTGTTTTCTAAAAAGTTTAAAGTTAGTTTTGTTCCTTCAAAACCCTAAAACCCTAATTTGCTTTCCAAATTATCAAACCCTAAATCAAGTTATGTTTCTTTCCAAAAGCCCTAAAAACTTCTTTTTTGCATCTATAAACTTTAAATCCTTTATTTATTTTCATAAAACTTTATAAAGTTATCAATTATTTTTTCCAAATTCTAAAAATTAATTCATTCCTCGAAACCCTAAATTCTAAAATCCTAAAACCCTAATTCAACTCCAAAATCCAAAACAGTGAACCCTAACTCCCATAAAACCTAAATCATAAAGTTTTCTAAACCCTAATTCTTTAAAACTTTAAAACCCTATAAACATGTTCAAACACAGTAAGCTTGAAACCATAATTCAATGAATAACCGTAAACCATAAATCTAAGTATTTTAAAGTGCCCAAACCCTAGTTTCATGATTTCACCATTCAAGCGCTAATTTGGTTAATCAAAGAACTTTATCAACCTTTTAAAACATAAAACCTTAATCTATTTTAATTCCTTTAAAAACTCACAGTAGCCTAATTCTACAAATTTCAAAACCCTAAACACATGAAATAAAGAACCCAAAATGGAAACAGTAGCCATAATTTAGATTTTTATTTGCCTTATTCAATTCTATATTTGATTATGCTTTGATTTATTTTATATGCTTTAATTTATTTAAGTTCAATGCTTGGTTTATTTAATTTATCATGGATGGATGTTTACTTTCTATTGACGTTTAATACCTTTGATGAATGATTTATTTATGATGAATGGTTATTTACTTTTATCGATTTATTTAGACTTCCAAATGTTGTAAGAGGCATGTTTCCACTTGGTGGATACCTCATTAGTTAAATATCATGTAATTTAAATTACTTTTCTATTTTAGAACCAATGTAAAGGACACGTTTCTACCTTTCGGTGGGTGTCCTATTTAGGCATGGGATGTAAGGACATGTTTCCATCTTCGGATGGGTGTCCATTTATTTGTTTTGCTTGGAAATTATTTTAATTTATTATATATCGATGCTTTATTTCAATTGTTACGTGTAATATGGATAATATTGTTATATTTAAGAATTTTATAATATTAAGACCTGAAAAGGAGGTCGGTTCCAATGAACTGGGCGTTGTGGGGGTACTGGGCCATTTCTCACCTTCCCCACACGTACCCAACTTTCCGAACCCATTAGGGGGTTGGGGATTCCTTAGGAATCGTGTCATCCACCCCTTTCTTTTTCCCTGCCCATCCGGGTGGCGACTCCATTTTCTCCAGACTTAGGTCCGTGTTCTCTAAGGCCCCGAGCCTAAACAGTGCCGAAGTTGCAAGAACCATTCCACCGGGAATGGGGGCAAAAATCCATGCTCACAGTGGCGACTCCACTGGGGATAAGAGAAGTTGATTCCATTGGTCTTTATATTATACTATTCTTTCTTATTTTGATATTATCCATTGCATCATATTAGATTGTATCGTGTGCGTGAGTTAGGATGCCCGTGTTACCCGTGTTGTGTTATGTAAGGGATACCATACTTTCACTCAAGGTATGGAGATCGAGCATAGCATAACCACTCATAGCCTCATACCTTTTGGTATATACTTGCTATGGGAACCTAAGCCTTTTTATCCAAAGACTAAAGCTCATGTAATTGGCCTAGTTACTTTCCTTAGGATTTTCCCCCAAATGCATGTTGTTTGACTATGGTTAATTTGTCTTGGCTTAAATCATGGCTTATTTGGTTTGCTCTTTTTCTAATATGACCTAAGTATATTGTAAGCTCAAAATAAATTTTTCTTTAAAATCCAAAAGACTAAAGCTATTTTCAAAATTTTTCAAGATGGTCTTCGGATATAAAACTTTTCTAAAAACAAATCAAAAATTCTTTTGCTCATGGCCCAAATACATTGAATCATTAGTTACTTTTTCAAGTGAGAAATCTACTTATAATAAACCTCTTAATTTAGTTTTAATCCAATATAGCATAAAAGCTACTATAGATGGTTGAATGGATTAAAACCTAATTAATGGGAATTATTATAAACTGATTTCCATTTTTGAAAATATAACTATTGGTTGAAACGTCCGAGGGAAATATTCGAAAACAAGGTACCCCATGTTGGTATTTTGTTAACCATATACCTAGGAAAAGAGACTCATCATTAGTGTGTGGTTGTTATAAGGTTGGAAGGAACGTTCCATTTATCCTTGTTTGTTAATTGTTCGTGCATACATGCATACATACATACATTGGCATCACATATCCTTGATCCTCTCTGGCTCACAGACCTAGAGTATGACAATTCAAGAGCATACAATGACACCACCTATAACATTTCAGGAATGGATGCAAACCAGCTAAGGGACATAGTTAATAAAGTTGTCAAATCTAGGATGGCTGAGCTACGAGAAAAATTGCTTGCAATTATGAAGACCCAGTTGATTGAAATTCTGGAGATCATCAACAATGCTAATAAGGCATCTCCCATTGACATAAGAAAGAGAGGAAAGGCAACATCAATGGAGAACATGTCTACTGAGAGATCAATCCCTATTCTACAAAACCAACCGAACCATGTGCTATTTAAGTGGAGCAATAGGAGCGGCTATCATCCTAGTGGGCAAAGTCAAAGGGAAAGAGGAGGTGTTGAGAAAGATGCAACAACTAAGCCAACAAAGAAGCATAAATTTTCAGACTTAAGGGAGCCTTTGTCAAAGATGTTAGAAAATCTAATGAAAATGGATTTGCTACAACCATTGGCACCTCGGCCTCTACATAAGCCTCTACCGCCAAATTTTGATGCCAAGGTCTTCTGTCAATTCCATCAAATGCAAGGGCATGAGACAGATAAATGTGTTCAATTAAGGCATGAAATCCAAGATTTGATTGACAGTGGAAAGCTGCCTGAGCCTGATAAGCCCAACACTAAGAATAATCCTCAGCCTAAATTTGGAAGGGCATCATTGCTTACAACCTTCACGAAGAGTTTTATCTTGTCACCTTGTCATGATGTGGATAGAGAAGCTGCTAAAGATGATATGCTACTAAGCAAGCTTAGACTAACTGTGGATGATGAAGCAATGATCCTTGATGATGGAAAAAATCCTTGCCCTTGAGATGTCTAAATAAATGAAGAATCTTTGACTCCAACTCAATGAACTTTCCTTAGCTTGAATGTTGCTTTTCAGTTTTGCTTTCTTTAATATTTAATTGGAACAATCTTATTTTTCAAATTATGTTTGTTTGAATAAATTACTTTCATCAAAATTTTTGTTGGTCTTTGTTCATTTTGGTGTTCAACCAATGAGGAACCTAGCTTGATGTTTATAAATTAATATGTCTAGGCATCATGACTTGAATGACTTTACTAGGTGAGGGAATTGCTCTATAGCATTGAGTTGTGTATGCTTACTTAGAGAGGGCTCCTGCATAATTATCTTTGTCTAGGTCCTAGTCAGTCTTAGAACATGATTTGACAAACTTTAAAGGTGAAATTGAACTCTACTTATTTAAGGGAGAGATGATCTAGGCATTGTTTGACGAGCCAACAACTAGTATTCACCCTATTAAATATCAATCCCTAGTTGTCCCTTTGAGCCTTCATAAAATTTTAGCTTTCTTTTAATTGGCATACAACCCCAACAACCTACCCTGAGCTGTTGTGATATTTTTGACAAGTCTTATGATCACTAAGATGAAGAGGCAAGAAGATCAAAAGAAAGCAATGATTAGTCAAGATCATGAAGATAGTTGAAGTTCTTAAGACCATAAGGGTAGTTGATGTTTTCAAGACCATAAGGATAGTTGATGATCTCCAAACCATAAGGGTAGTTGAAGTTCCCTTAATATCTCCAATATATCAAGACAACATCAACATCAGAGTAACAAATGATTTGTCCCTGTTAAAGAAGATTTATGTTACTCCACTCATCCATTATTGGAAGCCCAAGTTAGTACAAATAAGACAATTCTTTTAGAGCTATACCAAAAAAAACAAAAAAAAAGAGAAAAGAAAAAAGAAGAAGGAAAAAAAAGAGAAAAGAAAAACAAAGAGAGAAAGAAAAGAAAAAATATAAAAGGCGGTTGAAAAAGCCAACTGAGTTCTCTTTTACCTAAGACAACAAAAGGCATTTGGGTTATAAGGACATTTTGACCTGAAGAAAACGAGCAGGGCCTTAGAGAACACGAGCCTAAGCCCGAAGAAAATGGAGTCACCACCCAGATGGGCTGGGAAAAAGAAAGGGGTGGATGACTTGATTCCTAATGAATCCCCAATCCCCTAATGGGTTCGGAAAGTTGGGTACATGTGGGGAAGGTGAGAAATGGCCTAGCACCCCCACAAAGCCCGGTTCATTAAAACTGGCCTCCTTTGTAGGTTTTAATATTATAAAATTCTTAAGTATAACAATATTATCCATATTACATACAACAATTAAAATAAAGCATCATTATATTAAAATCAAAGCAATGTCCAAACAAAGCAAATAAATGGACACCCATTCGAAGATGGAAACATGTCCTTACATCATCCATGTCTAAACTAAATAAGACACCCACCAAAAGGTGGAAACATGTCCTTTACATTGGTCCAAAATATAAAAGCAATTTAAATTATATAATACTTAACTAATGAGGTACCCACAAGGTGGAAACATACCTCTTACAATTTTAATACTAAAACAAACAAATAATAATCATAATAATAAAGAAAATAATCATCCATGATAAATTAAATAAATCAAGCATTGAAATTAAATAAATACCATAAAAACATATAATAAACTACATAATCAAATCTAAAATTAAATAATGTAAATAAAGATACAAATTTAGGTTTATGCCTCAATTTAGAGTTCTTTAATAAACATTTAGGGTTTTGGGACTTTAGAATTATTATTATTATTATTTAGGCTACTATAAAGATTATGGAAAATTGGAATGGATTAGGTTTTTATAAATTTAAGAAAGTAGTAAGGTTTTTTGGTTAATGGGGTGGATGACTCGATTCCTAAGGAATCTTCAACCCCTAATGGGTTTGAAAAGTTGGGTATGTGTGGGGAAGGTAAGAAATGACCCAGCACCCCCACAACGACCGGTTCATTGGAACCGGCCTCCTTTGCAGGTCTTAATATTATAAATTCTTAAGTATAACAATATCATCCATTATTACATGCAACAATTAAAATAAAGCATCATTATATTAAAATCAAAGCAATGTTCAAACAAAGCAAATAAATAGACACCCATCCGAAGATGGAAACATGTCCTTACATCATCTATGTCGAAACTAAATAGGACACCCATCGAAAGGTGGAAACATGTCATTTACATTATTCCAAAATATAAAAGAAATTTAAATTACATGATATTTAACTAATGAGGTACCCACAAAGTGGAAACATACCTCTTACAATTTTAATACTAAAACAACCAAATAATAATCATAATAATAAAGAGAATATCCATCCATGATAAATTAAATAAATCAAGCATTGAAAATAAATCAACCATCAAAACATACAATAAACTACATAATCAAATCTAAAAATAAAATAAAGCAAGTAAAGATACAAATTTAGGTTTATGTCTCAATTTAGGGTTCTTTAATTAACATTTAGGGTTTTGGGAATTTTGGAATTATTATTATTATTTAGGCTACTGTGAAGATTTTGAAAAATTGATTTAATTAGGGTTTGGGACTAACATCATGAAATAAGGTCTCTAGGGTTTTATGTTTAACAATTAGGGCTTTGAAAAAAGGAAAGTTAAATACACGGACTCATAATTCACAAATGAATATTGACCCCTTCGACGAGCCCATACGGCTTTCCCGCTAGCCGCTTAGCGGGCGGGGGTCAAGAGGGAAGCGCCCTAGAAAATTTTGGAAATTGGTTTTTAGGGTTTTAGGTTTTGGTGTTGAAAATTAAGATTTTAGGGTTTAAGATTTAGAAAATAGGGTTTCAGAATTGGAAGAAGCTAATGTTACTTTTTAAAAGAATAATACTTACTGTGTGATTTTGGAAAGAAGAATTAATTAGGGTTAAAGATTTTGATATTTGAAAAATAAGGTTACTGGATATTTGAATTAGAGATTAGGTTAGGGTTTTAAGAAAGCAGTTTATTATTTTATGGTTTTAGAAAAGTGTAATTAGGGTTTTAGATTTCAAAAATATGTTTTACGAGTATTAAGGAATTAGGGTTTTGAAAAATAGTTTTTAGGGTTTCAAATAAAGTTTGGATGGTTTGTAGAATAATTGATCAAATTGTATGACGAAATAATTGATCCAACTTGATGAAGCTGCTGTAAATATAAACAAAAAAATAGAGATTCAAACCTGCAAAAACTAATTTCAAATCTCGGTTCCACCAAAAACTAATTTCTGGATGAACAATAACAAAGGCAATGTTGCTGCCCTTGATGGATTGATGAATGCTTCTTGTTCTTTCAAGCTTGAGGTTGGTCGAAGAAATCCAAAAGTCCAAGGTTAAGTCCAAAATTTCTCCCCGATCAAAAGTCCAAATTTTTTGCTCAGTAAAACAAATTTTTTTTTAATTCTGTGTTTTAATATGGTATTTATAGGAAAAATCATAAAACTACTTATAATTGTTTAAGGAAACTAAAACCCTTTATGAAAAGAAACCAAAACCAAATAGAATTAGGTTTTGGAGAAAACTGCGCTGGCAAAAAAAAAACTACGATGCGGGCTACGAAAATTTGCGAGAGGGCTTGAAAATTGCTGGGGCGGGCGCCAATTCGCTGCAGGAAATTCCTCCGGTGAATTGGCCAAAGGCCATTTCGCCGCAAGAATTTCCTGCTGCCAATTCGCCCGCAGAAAATTCCTGCAGGGAATTGGCCCAGCCGATTCACTTTATTCGTCGCCAATTTTTTTATATTTTTTATATTTATTATTATTATTATTTAACTTTACTAATATTACCCTTTTTATTTTTATTAAAAATTTTAAAAAATAAATACTAAAATAAATATTATTTAATTAAAATACCATAAAAATTATTTTGGACTATAAAAAATATTGGACCAGACTGGGTCAAAAATTAAGAGTCTATAGTTTGTCCCCTGCTTGAACGAACTGAGACTACGGCAAAATAGAGTGAAAAGCAATGTGATTTTTGACTGATTTTGGATGAGAATGGGTACTTGAATTTGATTTGGGTACTTGGACCCGAGACTGAACTTGATTTAGGTACTTGGACCCAAGACTGGATTGAATTTGGGTATTTGGACTTGAGATTGGGTACTTGGACCCGAGACTGAATTTGATTTGGATACTTGGACCCGAGATTGAATTTGATTTGAGTACTTGGACCCGAGATTGGGTACTTGAACTCGAGACTGAATTTGATTTGGGTACTTGGATCCGAGATTGAATTTGATTTGGGTACTTGGACCCGAGACTGAATTTTATTTGGGTACTTGGACCCGAGATTGTGTACTTGGACCCAAGATTGAATTGGATTTGGATACTTGGACCTGAGATTGAATTGGATTTGGGTACTTGGCCCCGAGATTGAATTTGATTTGGGTACTTGGACCCTAGACTAAATTTGATTTGGGTACTTGGACCCTAGACTAAATTTGATTTGGGTACTTGGACCCGAGATTGAATTTGATTTAGGTATTTGGACCCGAGATTGGGTACTTAGACCCGAGACTGAATTTGATTTGGGTACTTGGACCCGAGATTGAATTTGATTTAGGTATTTGGACCTGAGATTGGGTACTTAGACCAAAGACTGAATTTGATTTGGGTACTTGGACCCGAGATTGGGTACTTGGCCCCGAGATTGAATTTGATTTGGGTACTTGGACCCGAGATTGGGTACTTAGACTTGAGATGAAATTTGATTTGGTTACCTGGACCCGAGATTGGGTACTTGGCCCCGAGATTGAATTTGATTTTGGTACTTGGACTCGAGACTAAATTTAATTTGGGTACTTGGACCCGAGATTGGGTACTTGGACCCGAGATTGGGTACTTATACCCGAGGCTGAGTTTGACTGACCTTTTATCAGTTGAGAAGTCTGATTGCTTCGGCTGTTCTATTCTTTAACGCATTGTGATTCTTCACCCTCAAAATGGATCTTCACCTTTGAAAATGGATCTTCATCCTTGGAGATCGGGTCTTCACCCTTGTAAATGGATCTTCATCCTTGGAGATCAGGTCTTCACCCTTGAAAATGGATCTTCATCCTTTGAGATCGGTTCTTCATCCTTGAAAATGGATTTTCATCCTTTGGACATCGGGTCTTTACCCTTGAAATTGGATCTTCATCCTTTAAGCTGGATCTTCATCCTTGGTATCAGGTCTTCACCCTTGAAAATGAATCTTCATCCTTTGGACTTTGGATATTCACCCTTTGAAATTGGATCTTCATCCTTAGAATCAAGTCATCAACTTTGAAAATGGATCTTCATCCTTTGGACTTCGAGTCTTCACCCTTAAACTATAGATCTTTATCCATTGGAAATCTTTACCCTTGAAATATGGATCTTTATCCATTGGAGATTGGGTCTTTCTCCTTGAAACATGGATCTTTTGTAACACCCCTATACCCAATATACGTACATCACATACACCCACATTTGTAATATACGTATACCGGATACAGGAATGTTACTGTCTATTTTAAAGCAAACCAATCTTTCAATTTAACGATATAAGAAAGACTTAAAACATTTAAGTTATATTATAAAATATAATAGATAAAACATTTATTTATTAAGCAGTAGAAAATGTAGCGGTATATACATATATATATATATCAAAATCAATATTTACAAAATATAAAGTTTATACATGTTTGGCAGTTCGTCTATGATCTTGAAGTCCACAATCAACACTTCACTAGCCTAGACTCGACTCGGTCTAGCTGAGCTCTCCGGTTCAACCGGATCTATTGTGTCACTTGCGCGATGAACTACAATTGTGCTAAGCCATAGGCTTAGTGGTACAAACCACAATAACAATATGCTTCAATGTAATGCCAATATCCTACTTTCAAACATTATAAACAATACCCAAGAATATCATTTTTCATAACATTACATTAAATTATATTATTCAATTGTTTCATCATTCATGATTCACATTTAAACAAAGACAAGCATGGGCCCAAAAGAAACTAATATGTCATTCGAATTTCAGAGTTACTATTTTGGTCCAATAATCACATTTATCAAGCCCGTAGGCGAATCATTATCACAATGAAAAACATCTCATATGTAACATCCCGACTAGGCTTCAAGGACTAGGTCCAACCAAGCTTCAAGGGGAGCTAAGCATCAACCCAACTTGGCTTCAAGGACCAAGCCCAACCCAGCTGCAAGGGATTGTTACTTTTAGGCATGCCACCAATAACAAAACTCTAAAAATTGAATAACACATTAGGCACACAATTCTTTTATTATTTCATTATCAATTCCATTATCATTTTCTCATAATCATCTAGGCACAATGCCTCATTATTTCATTTACATCATTATAGCCAACATCAATGGCTTCACATTTCATCATTTGAGTGCACATCACAATTTACATTGTTCATATACTTTGAATCCTCAACATATAATTCACATAATGCACATAATACAAATCATTGCACCATTTTCATATATCAACAATATAATAGGTAACCTAACACATTTTCCAACCAGATGTTTTAAGTCCTAAAATCATGTAAATGCATGCAATCATGTAGGGTTTGTACTTACCTCAAGAGCAACTCACACTAATCTAACCACTTCCTATTCCAAGAATCCTTCAACACTTGGATTAGGGCAACTCAATCTCTTCAAAACCTAATCCAAAAGTGATTATAAACACTCACTTAGAGATACACATAAGATCATAAGGATAAGAACCAACTAGGGCAAACTCTACACATGACACGCTCAACAACACGAGCGTGTCCCTGATCATGCCCTAAACCCACAACACATAAGCTTTGACACGCTCAGTGACATGGGCGTGTCACTGGACGTGTCAATCCACCAACAACACAGTAGCTATGACATGCTCAGTGACATGGGCGTGTCACTGATCGTGTCAATACTACTCCAACACAGAAGCTGTGACATGGTCAGTGACATGGGTGTGTCACTGGTCATGTCACAGAACCATTGACACGCCCAAAGACTTGGCCGTGCTCATGGGCATGTCAGGCCAAAAATCCTGATTCCGACACCAACAACACCACATCCAACAAACATCATACCTAACTCTTTTCCACTCCAAACAATCTTACCCAAAACCATCAATAAACCATACTAGACTTGCATAAACACCAAAAAACTCAATTTCATGCATCAAACACAATCAAAAACATCATCACAACTCAACACATACACAATACACAACCCTTGCTTTTCATCACCAAACTTAACCTTTCCTTCAAACCAACCCCAAAATAAAAGTCAATATGACCAAACACTCTCAAACACACCACAATCAAACATACACATATCAACAACAACCATACACCAAGTTCAAAACACAAACTCAAAAGAAAACCAAAGAATCAAGTTAAAAACTTACCAAAAGTGATGAAAACCCTTAGAATTCCAACTTGATCACTTGAAACACCCTTCAATCTTGAGTTAGGAAGAACAAAATCTCTCTTTTCCTCTTGTTAATGGTGATGGCCGGCTAAGCACAAGGAAGAGGAAGAAGAAAAAGATGATTGAAAAAAACAAAGTCAAACTTTCAACCTCTCTTAGCCACACAACCTCCCTTTTAATATCCACAAAGCAATTATAATAATAAAATAATCATAAATATCATCATCCACTTAATAATTCAATTTCAATTAATCTAAATATAATTTAATATCTCTTTTGACCAACAAATTAGTTAACTTGTATATGTTTTATATATCTCTATATATACAACATATACACACTTCTCTTTCCTCTTAATCCTTTATACACACTTCAAAAACATTTAATCCAATTTCAACAATAATCATTCCAAAAATTTTAGGGTATAGTTTGGGATATTACATCTTTATCCATTGGATATCGGATCTTTACCCTTGAAACATGGATCTTTATCCATTGGAGGTCAGGTCTTTACCCTAGCTTCAGCTCTTTTAGCTGGACTAATCTTTTGCTTTTGCATCTTCATTGTTTTGAGAATTGTAATTTTCTTCTTTTTCCATTCTCTTTGTTCTTCTTTTGCACTTTTTGTGAAGCAAAAAATTTTCCATTTTTTAGTTGGCCTTCATATCTTCTCTTTGCCCCCTGCATGGTAAGATATTTGAAAGTGAATTTGAAAAATGCTTTGTAAATGCATAATCTTAAAAATTGGAAAGAAGGAACTTTGCCGCCTGTGTAGGCTCAAACCCATGATTTTTCTATACGGGCTCTAATTGATGTTTGTCTTGTCTAGCTCTTCACACAAACACATATTTCTTCTTTTGCAAAACGATTGGAGCTTCCTCAAGTAATAGGCTTTCCATGCCCTTGATTCAATTTCTTTTGATTTTTTACTTCGCAGGGTATTTGCTGTTCACTTTGACAAAGAGTAGACAATAGAAGATAAGAAAGTGCGATGTGATATGCTCATGTATGCATGATATGCATGATAATACTTACAATGGTTCCATTGACCCACAGACCGAGGTGATCAGCAGAAGTGTTCTCATTGACTCCTTTGAGATGCCCATTCAGGTCTTCCATTGGAATGACAGGATACTTCACATTTATGGTTTTTATCTTCAAGATGTTGAAAATATGAGTGGTGGAGACCCCAAGCTGCAGAGATACATCCATTTTAAATTATGATTCAGTATGTCAGCCGGTAGCTTTTTCATGACCTTGCCAATAATCATTTCCTTTTCTCAATGTGTCCTTTGAGATTTAATGATTCGACATACTTCCCTTAACTTGAAGGCTTTGTATGACAAAAATATTTTTAGAATTTTTAGAATTTTGATTTTGAAATCAAATGTTGGCTTTGCCAAATCAATGTCAATGTACCTCAGGACTTGATTTTTAAAATTAACATATCTATAACATGACAACCCTAGTTACTGTACTAAACTCAGGAATCATTTCTATTTAAGCAAGAATTATTGCACTTCAGATAGGCACATACACATTACTTGGCCAAAGGTCTCATTCGAGTTTGAATATTGTCTATCTCATATGCATGCTTATCCAAACAATCTCCACTAATAGACTCTACCTACTAAGAGAGATCAACAGGTCTTTGATAGGCTTGAAATGGGGTCTATAAAGGACACATGTTTAAATGAAGGCCATTTTGAGATAGGTGGTGATGTGACACAATGGACAAACCTTCACACTACAAATTTCTTATTTGAACTTTAGGCAGCTAGGAGCAATCTTGCTAGACTCCAAGTTCCTTCTATCTTCTTGGCATTAATATGGATCTTGATTAGGCCAGTCTTTGCCCTTGTAAAAAGTTTGGTACCCAAATTCATTTCTTTTCTTCTTCTCCCTTTTCTTTCTTTTTCTTTTTCTTACTCTTCCCTTTCTTTGAGCATTTTTTCATTTTGTCCTTCTTCCTTATAGGACTGTTAAGTATAGAACTTTCAAGAATTGGATGGTCTTTCTCCTTTTCCTCTGATTTTGATAGAAACTTTGGTTGGGTTGGACCAATTCAAGTAAAACTTTCCTTATAAACCAAATGGAAGCCTTTTGCTGCTTTAGGTAAAAGAGAACTTAGTTGACTTTCTAAACCACCTTTTTAGGTTTTATCTTTCTTTTATCTTTTTTTTCTTTTGTCCTTTTTTCTTTTCTTTTTCTCTTCTTCTTTTCTTTTCTTTCTCTCTCCTTTTTTGTTTTGTATTATTTTTTTTTGGTTTTACCTCTAAGGAGTTGTCTTGTTTGTACCAACTTGTATTTGTTAATATGGATAAATCATTTGTTACTCTGATGTTATCTTGATAGATTGGAGATATTATGTGGACTTCAACTACCCTTATGGTCTTAAGAACATCAACTATCCTTATGATCTTGATTATTCATTCCTTTCTTTGATCTTCTTGCCTCTTCACCTTAGTGATCATAAGACTTGTCAAAAGTATCACAACAACTCAGGGTAGGTAGTTAGGGATATATGCCAATGAAAAGAAAGCTAAAATTTCATGAAGGCTCAAAGGGACAACTAGGGATTGATATTTAATTGGGTGGACTAGTTGTTAGCTAACCAAACAATGCCTAGATCATTTCTCCCTTAAATAAGCAGAGTTCAACTGCGCCTCGAAAGTTTGTCAAAGCATGTTCTAAGACTGACTAGGACCTAGACAAAGGTAATTATGTAGGAGCCCTCTCTAAGTAAGCATACACAACTCAATGCTATAGAGTAATTCCCTTACCTAGTAAAGTCATTCGAGTCATGATGCATAGATATATTAATTCATCAATCATCAAGCTAGATTCCTCATTGGTTGAGCACCACAATGAACAAAGACCAATAAAAATTTTAATGAAAGCAATTTATTCAAACAACTTTAAATTTGAAAAATATGATTGTTCCAATTAAATATTAAAGAAAGTAAAATTGAAAAGCAACATTCAAGCTAAGGAAAATTTGTTGAGTTAAGCTTCTTTTCCTTTCACATCTTCAATATTTCCATTTTGAAAGGATGATAAAACAAAATCTTCTTCCAATCCTTTTCCTACCATGAAGGTTGCTGGTGGTGGCGCTCTTCCAAATTTAGGGAAATGATTGTTCTTGGTATTGGGCTTGTCTGGCTCAGGTAGCTTTCCACTGTCGATTAGATTCTAGATCTCATGCCTCAACTTCATACAATTATCCATTTCGTGTCTAGGCCTTTGATGGAATTGGCAAAATGCATTAGTATCAAAGTTAGGTGGAAGAGGATTAGGCAAAGGACGAGGAGTCAAGGGTTGTAACAATCCCTTCTTTTGTAGCTTATTGAGAACCCAAGACAGTGGCTTCCCTAATTCTTAAAACTGCCTCATTCCTCCTTAAATAGTGGCATTAACATCGGCTTACTTTTGTGTACTTTGATTGCTAGGCTGATAATTTCCTTTCTCATTCCTTCTTATTGAAAAGCGATTCTTCTCTCTTTCCCATTCTTCGATTTGCAGACTAGCTTGCAGAAGATCTTTGAAATAACGGTTGAGTGTATGAGACATTCTTTCACGAAGATTAGACAACACCCCCTCTCACAATCATCCTTATTTGATCAAATTCATCGGGCCTCTTCTTGAGAAGTGCATCCTTATTTCTCCATCTCTTCACATAGTCCATAAAATTCTCATTTGGCCTTTGTCTAATAGACTCAACTTCCATTAAGGTAACTTCCAACTCGACATTGTACCCATATTGCTGAATGAAAGCCTTGTACAACATGTCCCAATCTTTTTGAGTGCTTTCCTCTAAGGTGTTAAACCAATTTTGGACAACAGGGTCCAATGAGAGCATGAAATACCTTAGAGTTTGAGCCTTAGTAGCTCGGGCAGACTGCATAGCAGTGATATACTGCTTCACATGGAGATGGGGGTTTCTAGTACCATTGTACCTAGCGAAGGAAGGCATCTTAAACTTATAAAGGACCTCCTCATCTTGTTCAAATAGTTTGTCAGTCTCAGACATCTCTTCGATTTTCAGCTTCTTTTCAAATTTCTTTTCCAAATCTGTAATCATCTTTTCAACATCAGAAGTTTTGGTTTTCTCAACAGTTGTCTTCTCAACAACCTTCGGCTCCTTTTTATCTTGAGGATCTTGGAAGTATTGAGCCCAATTATCATCATCATCAATGATCACCTTATCATCATCAAAAGCCACTTCACCAACTTTAGCCTTCCCTTTGTCCTTTGGCTTCTTAGTGCTAGTAGATACTTCGGCATTGTTCCCTAAAATTGCAGCTAATTGATTCTTCACTGTCTCAGCCATGGCCTCTTTTATTTCTTCCATCTTGGCATTGAGGGCGTCGTCCACCATTCTTTGAATTTGTTCGGGCTCCATTGCTTTTGGTGAGCAAGTGATTGAGTTGTTGCTAGATTCTTCATCTCCAACGTAGGTCGGATTATCATAAGCTTTTGAACTGTCATAATCCAGGGCTATGAGCCAGAAAGGATTAATAATATGAGATGCAAATGCATGTATGCACAAATAATTGAGAAAGAAAAATTAGAACATCCCTTCCAACCTTATAACATCCACACACGAATGGCGAGTCCCTTTTCCTAGGTATATGGTTAACAAAATACCAACATGGGATATCTTATTTATGAATAATTCTCTTGGACATTTCAACTAATAGTTATATTTAAAAATAAAAATCAGTTTATGATAATTCCCATTAATTAGGTTTTAATCCATTTAACCAACTAAAGTAGCTTTTATGCTATATTGGATTAAAACTAAATTAAGAGGTTTATTATAAATAGATTTCTAACTTGAAAAAAGTAACTAATGATTCAAGCAAAAAAAAAGCCCATGATTAATAACTCTTAGTATAAACTAGGCTCACAATTGATTTTTGATATTTCGTAATTGACCTAAATAATTTGCAAGCTCTTTGTAAGAAAAAGGTTGGATAATTTTGTTTCTAAGCCCATTATAAAAAGCTTTTAGAAAAAAAAAATGAATTTTGGGCTTAGTATTTGAGTCTTGAGCAAAAAAATTTTTGATTTATTTTTAGAAAAGTTTTATGTCCAAAGACCATCTTGAAAAGTTTTGAAAATAGTTTAGGTATTTTGGATTTTAAAGAAAAATTTATTTTGAGCTTACAATGTACTTAGCTCATATTAGAAAAAGAACAAACCAAATAAACCATGATTTAAGCCAAGATAAATTAACCATAGTCAAACAACATGCATTTGGGGTAAAAAACTAAGGAAAGTAACTAGGCCAATTACATGAGCTTTAGTCTTTGGGTTAAAAGGCTTAGGTTCCCATAGCAAGTATATACCAAATGGTATAAGGCTATGAGTGGTTATGCCATGCTTGATCTCCATACCTTGAGTGAAAGTATGGTATCCCTTACATAACACAACACGAGTAATACGGGTATCCTAACTCATGCACATGATGCAATGGATAATATCATTATAAGAAAGAATAGAATAATATAAAGACCAATGGAATTAACTTCTCTTAGCCCTAGTGGAGTCGCCACTGTGAGCAAAAATTTTTGCCTTCACTCCCAGTGGAATGGTTCTTGCGACTTTTTTTTAGAGAACACGGACCTAAGCCCGGAGAAAAATGGAGTCGCCACCTAGACGAGCCGAGAAAAAGAAAGGGGTGGATGACTCGATTCCTATGGAATTCCCAACCCCCTAATGGGTTTGGAAAGTTAGGTACGTGTGGGGAAGGTGAGAAATGGCACTACAAAAATATTCGGCATTTGCGACGGAAATCTGCGACGGACATGTTTCCGTCGCAAATTTGCTACGGATCTGCGACGGATTTGCGACGGAAGGACAAGTCAGAGGAATTTTGAGAAATTGGTCGCAAATCCGTTGCAAATCCGTCGCAGATCTGCGACGAAAATCATTCCGTCGCAAATAATCGTCGCAAAAGTTGGCGCGGAAACTTGGCGCGAGAAAGAAAACACTAAAAAAAGCAATTTGCGATGGAGATCTGCTACCGTCTATTGCCGTCGCAAATTTTACTATAAAAATATTCGGCATTTGCGACGAAAATCTGTGACGGACATGTTTTCGTCGCAAATTTGCTAAGGATCTGCGACGGATTTGCGACGGAAGGATGACTCAGAGGAATTTTGAGAAATTGGTCGCAAATCCGTTGCAAATACGTCACAGATCTGCGACGAAAAATTTCCGTCACAAATTTGCGACGAAAATCTGCGACGGAAAATTTTTGTCACAAATTTGCGACGGATCTGCAACGGTTTTGCGACGGATAAACACAGTGAATGAATTTTGAGGAAGCCGTCGCAAATCGGTTGCAAATTCGTAGTAAATCTGCGACGGTTGTCTGATCGACGCAAATTTTCTTAAAACTCTCACTCTGCACTAATTTAATCCCCTGCCCGGTGCTATAAGGCAGACAAAGATAAAACATTTAAGTGCAATTGTTCTACAAGATTCATTGAATTTGAAATTAGTGTAGAGTGAGACAATCTTAAATTTTTTAGATTAGTGCAGAGTGAGATTCATTCAAGATTCTTTTAATTTTTTAAATTATTCATTAAATACCTGCATTAAATAGTCTTAAATTCAACATATAACAATATAATTTTCATTAAATATATTAGATATGTGATGAAATCAAATGGAGTCAATGTAATGTTGATGTCATACTCAATTCTGCTAAAATATTTGAAGTGAAAATTATTTTGAGTTTCACAATCAATTCAATTTGCTTTATCATTAGAAAAATTATTTAATTTATTTTTTTACAACAAACCTCGGTTAAAATTATTGTGTTTAAATTCGAATTAAAAATTATTATGGGCAAAGGTAAAATATTTTTAAAATTTTAGCCACTTTAATAATATTATAATGCATGGATTCTACTTGTATATTCTTCTAGACTAAAATCAAATTCAAAATCCTATGTAATAAAAAGAAAAAAAAATCAATATCTGAATGGTCACACGACAAAGCCACAACAACAAATAGGAAATACCCACGTCGATCAAACACTGCGCCACCAAACTAATGACGAAGTCATAATGAATTAAAATTATAAACAGTATCTTCTTCCTTTTACTTTTCGTTTGCCATTTGTGATTGATCAGAAAGAAAAGAAACAATATTGAGAGAAAAATAAGCAGAAGAATGTAGATCTGTAAATCTCAAGAACCAAATTTGCCCTAACAATGTCTGCTTCACAAACCCTAGGAGGCTCAACTCGCTGCGGCAGAGTTCTTGGTCCTTCTCTCGACAAAATCGTTAAAAACGCTGCTTGGCGTAAACACTCTCACCTCGTTTCCACATGTAAATCTGCTCTCGATAAGCTTGAGTCTCTCTCCGATTCGATTTTTGATTCCAATTCTTATTCTCCTCTTCTCGGTTTTTCTTTTTCCGATGCCGAATTCTTTCTTCAACCATTAGTTCTCGCCTTAGGCACTGCCTATGCTAAGGTTGTTGAGCCTGCACTCGAATGTACCTTCAAGCTATTCTCATTTGGCCTCATTCGTGGTGAGATCGATAACAATAACAATTCCAATGGTAATGTTAGTACTGTTGTTTTTAATTTGATTGAAAGTGTCTGTCAGGTCTGTGGGATTGGAGAGGAAGCTATAGAGCTTGCTGTGCTTAGAGTTTTTCTTGCTGCTGTTCGATCTCCTTGTGTTTTAATTTGTGGAGAGTGTTTGGTTCATCTTGTTAGGACTTGTTATAATGTGTATCTCGGTGGCTTGAATGGGACCAATCAGATCTGTGCTAAGTCTGTTCTTGCTCAAATTGTGCTCATTGTTTTTACCCGGGTTGAGGAGGATTCTATGGATGTTAGTGTTAAAACTGTTTCTGTTAGTGAATTGTTGTTTTATGCTCTTGACTTTACTATTTCTTAAAGTTTCTGAATATTGATTGAGTCACTTAAATGTTAATTTGGGTTTTAGATATTTCTGGAGTCATGATATGTGTTGTAGTATATATAACATTTGGTTTCATCTTCTTCTTCTGCTACTCGACTGTTAGATGCCTTTTGTTTCTTTGAATGTCAGATAGGAATAGCTAAAATGAAAAAAGTGGTCATCGGTTAACTAATTGTTTACTCTATATGCTGTAATGTAAAATAAATGTTGAAATTCTTCTTCCTGTGAGTTTCCTACAAAATTTGTTCATTATTAGTTTGAAGCTGGAAGCTCTAGTGCTATAATCTAACCATTCAGGCATCATTCTGCTCTATTTTGCAGTAAATATGGAGATACAAGAACAAAGAGTGAAAAACACTGCTGCTGTTACAGATCTGAAGCCCCCACCAGCTGAAAAATTGGTGGTTGAGAGGTTGCAGGGGAATTCTGGATCTGTAAAGAGAATGAAGTCATCAATCACTGCTATTTCATATACTGTTGCTTCTCTGCAAACAGCAACAAATAGTTTTAGTCAAGAGTTTCTGATTGGTGAAGGTTCTCTTGGTCGTGTTTACAGAGGAGATTTTCCTAATGTAAAGGTAATTTTCTTGGTAATTCCATATAAAATCATGTGTTCTTGTGGTTCATGTTGTTCTTCTATGTGTCTCTTACTTTGGGGCATAATGGCTATTAGTGTTTTATATGTTCTGGGAGATTCTACCCTATGGTGCAGACTATTGTAAAAATTATGTTTTGTCCCTGAATATTTTTCTCAACTGTAATTTGAGCATGATGTTCTTCTATGTATTTATTGTTCTAAAGTGTTAATCACTTTTTCCTAAGTTAAAGTGCAGAGACAAGTACGTTAAATGTTTGTTATGAGGTTATGTTATACTGCTTCTTTTACCAATGTTGGACTACAAGCCTCCCTTTCCATTTCTCTTACCAATTTGGATAATGCACTGGACATACACAGTTTAGAGGGGATTACTATCATTTAACTCACTTCAGTTCTTTTCTTGTGAACTATGCATGTCATAATGAAGCCTTTTTGAAGTGTGTGTCTTTATTTATTTGTTTGGATATTTTTGAGTTGTGTCCCAATATGAATTAATCAATTTATGTGCTATTGATGTAGACAATGGCTATTAAGAAGATCGACAATGCAGCACTTTCATTGCAGGAGGAAGATAACTTTCTTGAAGTTGTTTCAAATATGTCTCGTTTGAGGCACCCTAATATTGTTTCCCTGTTAGAATACTGTGCAGAGCATGGGTAGCGTCTTTTGGTTTATGAATATATTGGAAGTGGAAGTCTGCATGATATGTTACATTTTGCTGAAGATGGCAGTAAGACACTATCTTGGAATGAAATTATTTTGCATAATGGCAGTAAGACCTATTTCCGAGTCTCTGAACTTTTTGATGAAATGAGACGAGGCATGATTGAAGAAGGCAAGGCAACACTCAGAATGAAGCAAGATATGCAGAGTGATAATTATAATATGTATGACCTCATTGCTTATAGAATCAAGGCAAGTGTTATCATATAAATATAATTTATTGTTCAACTTGTTCAGTTTTTGCATGTATTTAATGGTTTTGCTTTCATTGTCCAGTTTACTCCTCATCCACATTCAGGAGACAAGTGGTGTATCTATCCAAGCTATGATTATGCACATTGCATCGTGGATTCGCTTGAGAATATCACTCACTTGGTACATCATATTTGTCCTTTATGGTTTCTACATATGCTATTCTAATTTTGTAGTTGTTCTTTAAGTTTTTCTATATTTATTTCCTGTGTACTGTTTAGGCAACTGAGATCTGTTTCCAGAGATGGTGTGAGGACCAAACTTTATGGTTTAGTTAAGATTTACACAAAATTTCTGGATAATTATTATCTCAATAACAAGATGTTATAACTGTGATTAATATGATAAGGCTTCTAATTTCAATTCTAAGTTAAGGTTTCATGTATGAGTTCCAAGTTCCAAAGTAGGCAGTTGGTTGATTTCTGTATATATATGCTTTTGCTATTATTTTGGGTTCTGTTTTATCTTACTCCTAATGTTTTGTTGTATCTTGTGCAGCTATGTATGCTGGAATTTGAGACGAGACGTGCTTCCTATTACTGGTTGTTACATGCGTTGGGCATTTATCAGCCATATGTGTGGGAATACTCACGGTTGAATGTTACAAACACTGTGATGTCAAAGCGTAAAGTGAGCAAGCATACTTGGCACTCTTGTTTGGAAGGCATGAAATTTGATTTTGTTGTGCCATTTTACAGTAAACCTTAGTATTGTTGTGCATGCTATGCTGTTCCAGTTAAATTTCTTGGTGACCAAGAACCATGTTGATGGCGGGATCTTGGCTCGATAACGGTTTATTCTCTTTATTCATTTTCTTTATGGTTTTTTTGGAGGTTTCATTTTGGAAGAAAATCAAGTTTCTAAGAGAGAGAAATACTGGGGCGAGAAGAGCATAGTAAGGAGAAAATGTAACATGATGGTTTCTTTGGTTAAGCTTTGAGATAAAATTGCAACAGCCAAGTAGAAGCCAACCTTGTACAAATAAACACATCTGGTTTTGCTTTGGAAAAGCTAATAGCTGTTACTAGGACGGCCAACTGAACCTTCTAGATGGGCTCCAACAGAACCAACCCCACCAGCAGAAGATCAAGTAACAGAAGAACATCCAGATGATGACTAGTTTATGCCTTCGGCTTAGTTTTTACTTTTGAAAGTGTTCATATTTTAATACTTTGAAATGTTTAAAACTTATATATTGTAATGACTTTTGAGTTATGTTAGTTTAACTAACTATTGCATTTTATATCAATGAAAAATTATTTTGAAAATTGGTGTAAATTTAGATTTATGTAATTAAATTGTAAATATTATTACTACAGGTGTGTATTTTATATATAAAATCCATATAATGACACAAAACAGTCTGCGACGGAATCTGCGACGGACAGTCTGCGACAGAATTTGCGACGAAATTTGTGACGGAAAACACCATGGCATATATATACTCCAGAACATCTGCGACGGCCTTTGTGACGGATTTGCGACGACTTTTGCGACAAAATCTGCGACGGAAAATCTGCAACGACAATCTGCGACGAAATCTGCGACGAAATCTGCGACGGAATACTATGACCTTGAAAATGGCGGGAAGATAAATCTGCGACGGCCTAGTGGTCGCAAATCGGTCGCAATTTGCGATGGCCTGTCGCAAAATTGAAAATTGCGACGCCTTTTTTATTAACGGATCATATCCGTCGCAGATCGGTCGCAAATCTTGATTTGCTACGGATCTGCTACTGATCTGCGACGGATTTTGTCCGTCGCAGATAGCGTTTTTTTTTTTTTTTTGTAGTGTGGCCTAGCACCCCCACAATGCCCAGTTCATTGGAACTGGCCTCCTTTGCAGGTCTTAATATTATAAAATTCTTAAGTATAACAATATCATCCATTATTACATGCAACAATTAAAATAAAGCATCATATTAAGATCAAAGCAATGTTCAAACAAAGCAAATAAATGGACACCCATCCGAAGATGGAAACATGTCCTTACATCATCTATGTCTAAACTAAATAGGACACCCTCGAAAGGTGGAAACATGTCCTTTACATTGGTAAAAAATATAAAAAAAATTTAAATTACATGATATTTAACTAATAAGGTACCCACAAAGTGGAAACATACCTCTTACAATTTTAATACTAAAACAACCAAATAATAATCATAATAATAAAGAGAATATCCATCCATGATAAATTAAATAAATCAAGATTGAAAATAAATCAACCATTAAAACATATAATAAACTACATAATCAAATCTAAAAATAAAATAAAGCAAGTAAAGATACAAATTTAGGTTTATGTCTCAATTTAGGGTTCTTTAATTAACATTTAGGGTTTTGGGGATTTTGGAATTATTATTATTATTATTTAGGCTACTGTGAAGATTTTGAAAAATTGATTTAATTAGGGTTTGGGACTAACATCATGAAATAAGGTCTCTAGGGTCTTACGTTTAACAATTAGGGCTTTGGAAAAAGGAAAGTTAAATACATGGACTCATAATTCACAAATGAATATTGACCCCTTCGACGAGCCCATACAGCGGTCCCACTAGCATGTTAGTGGGCGGGAGTAAAGGGGGGCAGCGCCCAAGAAAATTTTAGAAATTGGTTTTTAGGGTTATAGGTTTTGGTGTTGAAAATTAAGATTTTAGGGTTTAAGATTTAGAAAATAAGGTTTCAGAATTGAAAGAAGCTAATGTTACTTTTTAAAAAAATAATGCTTACTGTGTGATTTTGGAAAGAAGAATTAATTAGGGTTAAAGATTTTGATATTTGAAAAATAAGGTTACTGGATATTTGAATTAGAAATTAGGTTAGGGTTTTAAGAAAACAATTTATTATTTTATGGTTTTAGAAAAGTGTAATTAGGGTTTTAGATTTCAAAAATATGTTTTATGGGTAATAAGGAATTAGGGTTTGAAAAATAGTCTTTAGGGTTTCAAATAAAGTTTGGATGATTTGTAGAATAATTGATCAAATTGTATGATGAAATAATTGATCCAACTTGATGAAGCTGCTGTAAATATAAACAAAAAAAATAGAGATTCAAACCTGCGTTGTTGGTTCCACCAAAAACTAATTTCTGGATGAACAATAACAAAGGCAATGTTGCTGCCTTTGATCGATTGATGAATGCTACTTGTTCTTTCAAACTTGAGGTTGGCCGAAGAAATCCAAAAGTCCAAGGTCAAGTCCAAAATTTCTCCCCGATCAAAAGTCCAAATTTTTTGCTCAGTAAAACTATTTTTTTTAATTCTGTGTTTTAATGTTGTATTTATAGGAAAAATCATAAAACTACTTCTAATTGTTTAAGGAAACTAAAACCCTTTAGGAAATGAAACTAAAACCAAATAGAATTTGGTTTCGAAAAAAACTGCGTTGAAAAATTGAGCTGGAAAAAAAATTGTCCTGCGGGCTTCGAAAATTTGTGAGCGGGCTTGAAAATTGCTGGGGCTGGCGTCAATTCGCCCGCAAGAAATTCCTAAGGGAAATTGGCCTAGCCGATTCACTTTTGGCGACAAATTTTTTCATCGCCGATTTTTCCATCGCCGATTTTATATATATATATATATTTTATTATTATTATTATTATTAACTTTACTAATATTACCCTTTTTTAATTTTATTAAAAATTATAAATAATAAATATTAAAATAAATATTATTTAATTAAAATACCACAAAAATTATTTTGGATTATAAAAAATATTGGACCAGACTTGTCAAAAATTAAGGGTCTACAGTTTACCCCCTATTTGAACGATCTGAGACTACGGCAAAATAGAGTAAAAAAGCAATGTGATTTTTGATTGATTTTGGATGAGAATGGGTACTTGAATTTGATTGGGTACTTGGACCCGAGACTGAACTTGATTTGGGTACTTGGACCAGAGACTGGATTGAATTTGGGTATTTGGAGCCGAGATTGGGTACTTGGACCCAAGACTGAATTTGATTTGGATACTTGGACTCGAGATTAGGCACTTGGACCCGAGACCGAATTTGATTTGGGTACTTGGACCTGAGTGTAATATCCCAATGTATGCCCTAGAAGTTTTGAATATTATTGTTGTTTTAATTGGATTGAATGTATATGTTGATTTGAAAGAAAAAAAAAAGAAGAAAGATTGAAAAGAGAATGTTTATTTATTGTTTAAAAAGGAAAGTAATATGTGTAGAGAGAAAGTGTATATGTTGGGTATATGGTTATATATATAACATATACATTAGTCAAAAGGGATGGTCAATGGAAGAGGATATTTATTTGTGATATGTGAAATTACTTAAATGGGCATATAAGTGACAAAGGTTAAGTTAATTGGATGAGGGCATTTAGGTAATTGCTTTGTTAGAATTGCTTGGTGGAGATTTAAAGAAGAAGAGAAGTTTGACTTGTGTTTATTTTTCTTTTCTTCTCATTTGTGTGCCGGCTATCCAAGAAAAAAGAGAGCAAGAGAGGTGTTCTTAATGCTAGAATCAAATTGAAGGAGGAATCAAAGGTTTTGGTTGGAGATTTGTGAAATTTCTTCATTTAAGGTAAGTACTCTCTTGTTTCCTTTTGTTATTTTGAAGTTGTGTATAAGATGAGTTATAATTTGTTGATATTATGATTTGGTGTGTTTGAGATGTGTTTACAAGTGTTGAAATTGATTGTAAGTTAAAAGAAATTGAATTGGTGTTGGTTTTGTTTTGAAGATGGTGAGTTAAGTGGATGTTGATGGTGAAAGATCAAGAGTGAAGTTGGTTTTAGGGTTTTGAAGTGGTAAATGATTATATGTATGGTTTATGTGAATATTGTGTTAAACATGCAAAATAAGTGTTAATGACTTTGATTACATCCATTTGAATGAGTTTATGTTGTGCATAATGTGTTTAATTTCAATCAAAAGAGTGTTGGCTATGGTTAGGGTTTTTGTTCATAAGAGACACGGCTAAACCAAGGAAGAGACACGGCCAAGCTAAAGAATTTTTGAGAGACACGGCCAAGTCTATGGAAATTTGGCCGTGTTGGATAAATTTTGGAGAAGACACGGCCGTGTCCCTTGCCCATGTTTGCATCTGTTGCTTTTGGTTGAGAGACACGGCCATAAGCTTGGCCGTGTCCCTTGAGTGTGTTGGTCACTGTGATTTTTCCTTGCTCTTCTTACATGGTTGAGATTGAACTTACATTTGATAATGCATATGATACTATATGAACAAGGTTATGTATTATGCATTGTGAATCTTGTGAATGGTAATGTGTATATGAATAATGTACTTTGAAATGCTATATTAATGAGACTATATGTATAATATGAATGGAGATATGAAATGATATGAGGCCATTGTGATTTGGCTATGATGATTCCATTGAAAGAACATAAGGCATGTTTGCCTAATTGATGATGAGAATTGAGAACGAGATAATAAATGAATTGTGTGTCTAATGTGTTATTCATTTTCAGAGTTTTGTTGTTGGTGGCATGCCTATTGGTAACATTCTCTTGAAGTTAGGTTGGATTTCATCCTTGAAGCCTAATTGAGATGTTACAACCCTTGAAGCTAGGTTGGGTTAGTTCTTGAAGCCAAGTTGGGTTGATTCTTAGCATGCTTTGTTCCCCTTGAAGCTTGGTTGAACCTAATCCTTGAAGCCTAGTTGGGTTTATGATAATGATAAATGTGATAATAAAACCAAAGCACTAACTCTGAAAATTGAATGGCATATTAGAGTGTTTTGGGCCCATGCTTATCTTTGTATATAATGTGATTCTTGAATGGTAAAATCAATGAAACTATGAAGATGTAATATGAATATTGTTATGACATTTAATGTAGTATGATGTGGTAATGTGATGTGCTTCTATGTGTATGGTTTATGAAATATAAAGGTGTGATGTTAGCTTTTCACTTATGATGTTAACTTTACTTTGCCTTAAAGTATAATGTTGGTATATTTTGTACTACTAAGCCGATGGCTTAGCGCGATAGTATTTGATCGCGCAGGTGACAGAGTTGAACCTGAGAGCTCCTCGAGACCAAGTGAGACTAGACATTGAGGATTTTTCTTTTGGGACTTAAAGATTAGAGAAGAGCTGCCAATCATGTATATATTCTATGTTTTGTAAACTTTGATTTATAACATATTTGTAATAACTTCCGCTGTGAATTATTAAACATTTTATATATAGTGTCTTTTGGATTTCTTTTATTTGTTTGAGATTGGTTTCACTTATTTACAAAGATATTTGTTGTGTCTTTTTAAACCGTGGCATTTTCTATATTCAGTATACGTATATTACGATCGTTTAAGCATGCTTGGTACGTATACAGGGTATAGAGGTGTTACGATTGTTTTGGTATCAGAGCCTAGGTTTGAGATTCTCAACCTAGGTCAAGTGTAAGAAAAAGAGTGTTTTGATTTTAAAACGTGGATTTTTGAATAACATACATGTTTGGCATTGGCAGTCTCTGATCTTTAATGAGAGGTATTCTGCTGTGTTTGCAGATATAGGTTGTGATGGATTCTCACTCACGTCAGTCAGTCGAGGGTAGTGCTGAGAGTATAGCTCCTGATGAGATTAGAGAGGGAGCTAGAGTGGATAGTGCTGGAGAGGTACCTGCTTCTGTGTCGGGGAGACCAGCTGGTGAGGAGGTTCCGCCAGGTTGGTTTAGGCATGTGATTGATTTGTTGAGGCAAGCACCAGTACAACCACCACCGCCACCCCCACAGCCTTTGGTATTAGTGAGACAGTATGATAAATTAAGGAAATATGGAGCAGAAGACTTCTTGGGTACTATTGATCCAGCTGTAGCTGAGTAGTGGCTAGATAAAGTACAGAGAATATTTGTTCAGTTGCAAGCCACTCCAGAGGAAAAGTTTGATTATGCAAGATCATTGTTGCAAAAGGACGCATATGACTGGTGGAAGACAGTGCCCCATGCTATGGATGATCCACCAACATTGTCCTATGCTGATTTTCTAAGAGAGTTTGAATTGAAGTATACTCCTAGGGAGTACAAAGATGTGAAGAAAATGGAGTTTCTAAGCTTGAAGCAAGATCACCGGACTGTGACGGAATATGAGTTAGAGTTTATCCGGTTGAGCCAGTATGCTGGGGGTATTATATCTGATGAGATAGATAGATGCCGGAGATTTGAGGAGGGATTGAGGCCCTTTATCATGTGTTTGGTGGCTGGATCTAGATATCGAGATTTTTCCAGCTGGTTGCAGCAGCTAGGAGTGTGGAGAGAGCTCAGGTTATTGCAGCTGCTTCAGAGGAAGAGATCAGGGTTAGAAGGCCCCATTTTGAGGCAGGGTCTTCGTCTGTGAAAAGAAGTAAAGGAAGTTTTGTTCCTCGGGTTAGTAGGAGTCAGAGGCCAGCGGGTAGGTCAGTACGGTTTCAGAGGCAGAGATCTAGACCTACAGTTTTAGTGGTGAATGCTCCGACCCCAGTGACTCAGAGATCCACCTTACCCATATGCATTCATTGTGGTAGGCCACATGGTGGTACTTGTTGGAAGACTGGTGTAGCAGGGGTATGTTTCAGATGTGGATCTCCCGATCATTTTGTGAGAGATTGTCCTGAGAGACAGGAGCGGATGTCAGTGGATACTGCAGCTTCCCGACCTAGTGTGAGGGGAGGTCGAGGAGGCAGAGGTTTCAGCAGAGGAGGCAGATCTGGGTTCAGTTCTAGAGGAGGTTCTACATCCAGGGAGAGTAGACCAGAGGAGGCTGGATCTTCTCAGAGGATTTATGTGATGCAGAGGCAACCAGATGCTTCGGCAGTCATAGCTGGTACTTTTTCTTTATTTGGTATTTCAGTACTTGCTTTGATTGATCCTGGATCCACGCATTCATATATTAGTGCATCTGTTTTGCCTGTGTCTGATGTGCATGCTGAATCCCTAGGATTTGATGTATTGGTGACAAATCCGTTAGGGCATAGTGTGATTGTTAGCAAAGTACACCGAGATAGTGCAGTGATGGTGCAAGGTGAGGAGTTTCTTGGAGATTTGATTGAGATGCCTTTTAAGGAATATGATGTGATCCTAGGCATGGACTAGTTATCTAGACATAGAGCTGTGGTTGACTGCCAAAAGAAAGTTGTTACCTTGAGAACCAGCGATGGTAGAGAGGTGTTAGTATCTAGTGAGCAGGGACAGCTAGCATCCTTGTTTGTTTTAGCTGTTGCAGCTAGGAGATTGATTAGAAAAGGGTGTGATGCTTACCTTGCTTATGTTGTGGATACTAGAGTAAAAGGTTCTCAACTTGATGATATACCCACAGTTGCAGAGTTTCCAGATGTGTTTCCAGAGGAGTTGCCAGGGTTGCCTCCTGAGAGAGAGGTGGAGTTCAGTATTGAATTATTGTCTGGTACCACTCCTATCTCTATTACTCCTTAAAGAATGGCACCTGCTGAATTGAGAGAGCTGAAGGTGCAGTTATAGGAGTTGCTGGATAAAGGGTTTGTTCGCCCTAGTGTTTCACCGTGGGGAGCTCCTGTCTTATTTGTGAAGAAGAAGGATGGTACTATGAGATTGTGTATCGATTATAGGCAATTGAACAAGGTGACTATTAAAAATAAATATCCTTTGCCTAGAATTGATGATCTCTTTGATCAATTGAAAGGTGCAGCAGTGTTTTCCAAAATTGATTTGAGATCAGGGTACCATCAGTTGAGAGTCAGAGCTGAAGATGTTCCTAAGACCGCCTTTCGGACCAGGTATGGGCATTATGAGTTTCTAGTTATGCCTTTTGGTTTGACGAATGCAACTGCAGTTTTTATGGATTTGATGAATAGGGTGTTTAGGCCCTATTTGGATCAGTTTGTAGTGGTCTTTATAGATGATATTTTGGTGTATTCGCGTAATGAGGAAGAGCATGACAAGCATCTACAGATTGTGTTGCAAATTTTGAGAGAGAAGCAATTGTTTGCTAAACTGTCGAAATGTGAGTTTTGGCTTGACCAAGTTACTTTTCTCAGTCATACAGTTTCAGCAGAGGGTATTAGAGTTGATCCAAGTAAAGTTGAAGCTATTTTGAATTGGAGTCCACCAAAGTCTGTAACTGAAGTTAGAAGTTTTCTGGGTTTGGCAGGCTATTACCGACGGTTTGTGAAAGGATTTTCTTTGATAGCTACTCCACTTACCAGATTACTTCGAAAGGGAGTTAGATTTGTGTGGACAGATCAGTGTCAGGCTAGTTTCGAACATTTGAGAGAAATGTTGACTCAAGCGCCTGTTCTTACTTTACCTGTGGAAGATAAACCATATGTGATTTACAGTGATGCTTCACATAGTGGTTTGGGTTGTGTTCTGATGCAAGAAGGTAAAGTGATAGCTTATGCTTCTCGATAGTTGAAACCGCATGAGCTCAATTATCCGACCCATGATTTAGAGTTGGCAGCCATTGTGTTTGCATTGAAGATTTGGAGACATTATCTGTATGGGGAAAAGTGTTTTATCTATACTAATCATAAAAGTTTAAAATATTTGGGTGTCCAAAAAGAGCTTAATCTTCGACAGAGGAGATGGTTGGAGTTGATTAAGGACTACGACTGTTTGATTGATTATCATCCTGGTAAGGCAAATGTTGTTGCTGATGCCTTGAGTAGGAAGTCTTTAGCAGGTTTGACTGTTTATTCGCTCTCATTGCTTGTTGAGTTGAGAGCGTTGCATGCTAGTTTTGTATCTTGTGATGATGGTGCATTGTTGGCACAATTGCAATTGAAACCAATATTGTTGGATCAGATTAAAGAGGTTGGCTGATGCAAAGATTCAAAAGATTGTTTCAGATTGTCAGAATGGAAAGAGTCGAGATTTTATTGTGAGAGGTGATGGGAGTCTTTGGTTTAAGAACAGAATGTGTGTACCTGATGATGCTAAATTGAGAAGGATTATTTTAAAGGAAGCACATCAATCAGTATTTGCTATGCATCCGGGTAATACAAAGATGTATCATGATTTGAGACAGCATTATTGGTGGTCCGGTATGAAGAGAGACATTGCAGATTTTGTGTCTAAATGTCTCACATGTCAGAGAGTAAAAGCTGAGCATCAAGTTCCAACAGGGTTACTTCAACCTTTAGCAGTGCCTGAATGGAAATGGGATAGAGTAACCATGGATTTCGTATCTGGTCTGCCATTGACACAAAGAAAGCATGATGCTATTTGGGTGATTGTTGACAGGTTGACTAAGACAGCTCATTTTCTTCCGGTTCGGATGGATTACTCTTTGGAGAGGTTAGCTAAGCTGTATATCCATGAGATTGTGAAGCTGCATGGTGTTCCAACTTCTATAGTGTCTGATCGAGATCCCCGATTTACTTCAAGGTTTTGGAAGAGTTTACATGGTGCTATGGGTTCTCGATTACATTTCAGCACTGCTTTCCATCCTCAGACAGATGGGCAGTCTGAGAGGGTGATACAAATTATTGAGGATATGTTGAGAAGCTGTGTCATTGATTTCTTGAGAAGTTGGGATGGATTCTTACCACTTGTTGAATTTGCTTACAATAACAGTCATCAATCCAGCATTGGTATGGCCCCATTCGAAGCATTGTATGGTAGACGGTGCAGGACACCTCTATGTTGGAATGAACTTGGTGAAAGTAAGTTAATTGGTCCTGATTTGGTTAAAGAAACTGAAGAGAAAGTGAAAATGATTCGAGATAGGTTGAAAACAGCTTCGGACCGACAGAAATCTTATTCAGATTTGAAGAGGAGAGACATTGAATATAATGTGGGAGATAAAGTATTTTTGAAGGTGTCTCCTTGGAAAAAGATCTTGAGGTTTGGTCGGAAAGGGAAATTGAGTCCTCGTTTCATTGGACCGTATGAAGTTTTGGAAAGAGTTGGGCCAGTTGCTTATCAACTTGCTTTGCCACCTGAGTTGGAGAGGATCCATAATGTATTCCATGTTTCTATGTTGAGGAGATACAGATCGGATCCATCTCATGTGTTGCCAATTGAATCTATCGAAGTGAATCCAGATTTAACATTTGAAGAGGAACCAGTTGCTATCTTGGCACATGATGTAAAAGCGTTAAGAAATAAGAAAGTGCCTTTGGTGAAGGTTCTGTGGAAGAATCATGCAAGAGAAGAAGCAACTTGGGAAAGTGAGCAAGAAATGTGAGATCAATATCCTCAGTTGTTTCAGACTTGATATCAGGTAATTTCGAGGATGAAATTTCTTTTTAGAGGGGGAGAATTGTAATATCCCAATGTATGCCCTAGAAGTTTTGAATATTATTGTTGTTTTAATTGGATTGAATGTATATGTTGTTTTGAAAGAAAAAAAAAAAGAAAGATTGAAAAGAGAATGTTTATGTATTGTTTAAAAAGGAAAGTAATATGTGTAGAGAGAAAGTGTATATGTTGGGTATATGGTTATATATATAACATATACATTAGTCAAAAGGGATGGTCAATGGAAGAGGATATTTATTTGTGATATGTGAAATTACTTAAATGGGCATATAAGTGACAAAGGTTAAGTTAATTGGATGAGGGCATTTAGGTAATTGCTTTGTTAGAATTGCTTGGTGGAGATTTAAAGAAGAAGAGAAGTTTGACTTGTGTTTATTTTTCTTTTCTTCTCATTTGTGTGCCGACTATCCAAGAAAAGAGAGAGCAAGAGAGGTGTTCTTAATGCTAGAATCAAATTGAAGGAGGAATCAAAGGTTTTGGTTGGAGATTTGTGAAATTTCTTCATTTAAGGTAAGTACTCTCTTGTTTCCTTTTGTTATTTTGAAGTTGTGTATAAGATGAGTTACAATTTGTTGATATTATGATTTGGTGTGTTTGAGATGTGTTTACAAGTGTTGAAATTGATTGTAAGTTAAAAGAAATTGAATTGGTGTTGGTTTTGTTTTGAAGATGGTGAGTCAAGTGGATGTTGATGGTGAAAGATCAAGAGTGAAGTTGGTTTTAGGGTTTTGAAGTGGTAAATGATTATATGTATGGTTTATGTGAATATTGTGTTAAACATGCAAAATAAGTGTTAATGACTTTGATTACATCCATTTGAATGAGTTTATGTTGTGCATAATGTGTTTAATTTCAATCAAAAGAGTGTTGGCTATGGTTAGGGTTTTTGTTCATAAGAGACACGGCTAAACCAAGGAAGAGACATGGCCAAGCTAAAGAATTTTTGAGAGACACGGCCAAGTCTATGGAAATTTGGCCATGTTGGATAAATTTTGGAGAAGACACGGCCGTGTCCCTTGCCCATGTTTTCTTCTGTTGCTTTTGGTTGAGAGACACGGCCATAAGCTTGGCCGTGTCCCTTGAGTGTGTTGGTCACTGTGATTTTTCCTTGCTCTTCTTACATGGTTGAGATTGAACTTACATTTGATAATGCATATGATACTATATGAACAAGGTTATGTATTATGCATTGTGAATCTTGTGAATGGTAATGTGTATATGAATAATGTACTTTGAAATGCTATATTAATGAGACTATATGTATAATATGAATGGAGATATGAAATGATATGAGGCCATTGTGATTTGGCTATGATGATTCCATTGAAAGAACATAAGGCATGTTTGCCTAATTGATGATGAGAATTGAGAATGAGATAATAAATGAATTGTGTGTCTAATGTGTTATTCATTTTCAGAGTTTTGTTGTTGGTGGCATGCCTATTGGTAACATTCTCTTGAAGTTAGGTTGGATTTCATCCTTGAAGCCTAATTGAGATGTTACAACCCTTGAAGCTAGGTTGGGTTGGTTCTTGAAGCCAAGTTGGGTTGATTCTTAGCATGCTTTGTTCCCCTTGAAGCTTGGTTGAACCTAATCCTTGAAGCCTAGTTGGGTTTATGATAATGATAAATGTGATAATAAAACCAAAGCACTAACTCTGAAAATTGAATGGCATATTAGAGTGTTTTGGGCCCATGCTTGTCTTTGTATATAATGTGATTCTTGAATGGTAAAATCAATGAAACTATGAAGATGTAATATGAATATTGTTATGACATTGAATGTAGTATGATGTGGTAACGTGATGTGCTTCTATGTGTATGGTTTATGAAATATAAAGGTGTGATGTTAGCTTTTTCACTTATGATGTTAACTTTATGATTTAGATGTGTAACATTACTTTGCCTTAAAGTATAATGTTGGTATATTTTTTACTACTAAGCCGATGGCTTAGGGCGATAGTGTTTTATGGCGCAGGTGACAGAGTTGAACCTGAGAGCTTCTTGAGACCAAGTGAGACTAGACATTGAGGATTTTTCTTTTGGGACTTAAAGATCAGAGAAGAGCTGCCAATCATGTATATATTCTATGTTTTGTAAACTTTGATTCATAACATATTTGTAATAACTTCCGCTGTGAATTATTAAACATTTTATATATAGTGTCTTTTGGATTTCTTTTATTTGTTTGAGATTGGTTTCACTTATTTACAAAGATATTTGTTGTGTCTTTTTAAACCGTGGCATTTTCTATATTCAGTATACGTATATTACGATCGTTTAAGCATGCTTGGTACGTATACAGGGTATAGAGGTGTTACTCTGAGATTGAATTTGATTTGGGTACTTGGACCCGAGACTGAATTTGATTTGGATACTTGGACCCGAGATTGGGTACTTGACCCCGAGATTGAATTTGATTTGGGTACTTGGACCCGAGATTGGGTACTTGACCCCGAGATTGAATTTGATTTGGGTACTTGGACCCGAGATTGAATTTAATTTGGGTACTTGGACTCGAGATTGGATACTTGGACCCGAGACTGAATTTGATTTGGATACTTGGACTCGAGATTGAATTTGATTCGGTTACTTGGACCCGAGATTGGGTACTTGGATCCAAGACTAAATTTGATTTGGGTACTTGGACCTGAGATTGGGTACTTGGCCCCGAGAATGAATTTGATTTGGGTACTTGGACTCGAGATTGAATTTGATTTGGGTACTTGGACCCAAGATTGAATTTAATTTGGGCACTTAAACCCGAGATTGGGTACTTGGACCCGAGATTGAATTTAATTTGGGCACTTAAACCCGAGATTGGGTACTTGGCCCCGAGATTGAATTTGATTTGGGTACTTGGACCCGAGACTAAATTTGATTTGGATTCTTAGATCCGAGATTGGGTACTTGGACCCGAGATTGGGTACTTATATTCGAGACTGAGTTTGACTAACCTTTTATCTGTTGAGAAGTTTGACTGCTCCGACTGTTCTATTCTTTAACGCATTGTGGTTCTTCACCCTCAAAATGGATCTCACCTTTGAAAACGGATCTTCATCCTTGGAGATCGGGTCTTCAACCTTGTAAATGGATCTTTATCCTTGGAGATCAGGTCTTCACCCTTGAAAATGGATCTCAGCTTTGAAAACGGATCTTCATCCTTGGAGATCAGGTCTTCAACCTTGTAAATGGATCTTTATCCTTGGAGATCAGGTCTTCACCCTTGAAAATGGATCTTCATCCTTTGAGATCGGGTCTTCACCCTTGAAAATGGATTGTCATCCTTTGGACATCTGGTCTTTACCCTTGAAATTGGATCTTCATCCTTTAAGCTGGATCTTCATCCTTGGCATCGGGTCTTCACCCTTGAAAATGGATCTTCATCTTTTGGACTTCGGGTCCTCACCCTTTGAAATTGGATCTTCATCCTTGGAATCAGGTCTTCACCTTTGAAAATGGATCTTAATCCTTGCAAATTGGGCCTTCACCCTTGAAAATAGATCTTCATCCTTTGGACTTCGGGTCTTCACCCTTGAACTATGGAACTTTATCCATTTGAAATCGGGTCTTTACCCTTGAAATATGGATCTTTATCCATTGGAGATCAGGTCTTTACCCTTGAAACATGGATCTTTATCCATTGGAGATCGGGTCTTTACCCTTGAAACATGGATCTTTATCCACTGGAGGTCGGGTCTTTACCCTTGAAACATGGATCTTTATCCACTGGAGGTCGGGTGTTTAGCCTTGAAACTGGATCTTTATCCATTAGAGGTCGGGGTCAAGGGGGCAGCGGCCCAGAAAATTTTGGAATTTGGTTTTTAGGGTTGTAGTTTTTGGTGTTGAACATTAAGATTTTAGGGTTTAAGATTTAGAAATTAGGGTTTCAAAATTGGAAGAAGCTAATGTTACTTTTTAAAAGAATAATGCTTACTGTGTGATTTTGGAAAGAAGAATTAATTAGGGTTAAAGATTTTGATATTTGAAAAATAAGGTTACTGGATATTTGAATTAGAGATTAGGTTAGGGTTTCAAGAAAATAGTTTATTATTTTATGGTTTTAGAAAAGTGTAATTAGGGTTTTGGATTTCAAAAATATGTTTTACTGGTATTAAGAAATTAGGGTTTTGAAAAATAGTTTTTAGGGTTTCAAATAAAGTTTGAATGGTTTGTAGAATAATTGATCAAATTGTATGATGAAATAATTGATCCAACTTGATGAAGTTGCTGTAAATATAAACAAAAAAAATAGAGATTCAAACCTACGTTGTTGGTTCCACCAAAAACTAATTTCTGGATGAACAATAACAAAGGCAATGTTGCTGCCTTTGATGTATTGATGAATGTTACTTTTTCTTTCAAGCTTGAGGTTGGCCGAAGAAATCCAAAAGTCCAGGGTCAAGTCCAAAATTTCTCCCTGATCAAAAGTCCAAATTTTTTGCTTAGTAAAACCAATTTTTTTTAATTTTGTGTTTTAATGTTGTATTTATAGGAAAAATCATAAAACTACTTCTAATTGTTTAAGGAAACTAAAACCCTTTAGGAAAAGAAACAAAAACTAAATAGAATTTGGTTTCGAAAAAAACTACGCTGAAAAATTGAGCTGGCAAAAAAAAACTGCCCTACGGGCTTCGAAAATTTGCGAGCGGGCTTGAAAATTGTTGGGGCTGGTGCCAATTCGCCCGCAGGAAATTCCTGCAGGGAATTGCCCCAGCCGATTCACTTTTGGCGTCGAATTTTTTTGTCCCCGATTTTTTCATCGTCAATTTTTTATATTATTATTATTATTATTTAACTTTACTAATATTTCCCTTTTTTATTTTATTAAAAATTAAAAATAATAAATACTAAAATAAATATTATTTAATTAAAATACCACAAAAATTATTTTGGACTATAAAAAATATTGGACCAGACTGGGTAAAAAATTAAGGGTCTACATAGACTTATGTGTTTGGCAGCATGCCTATATTTGCCTCTGGGGCTAGATGCTTGGCGTCACTGTGAAAATATTTTTGAGGTGAAAAGATAGGGCCATAAGCCTAAGAAATAAATCCTTGAAGCTGAGTTGGGTAAAAAGATTGGGTCTTAAGCCCAAGCCTAGTTGGAGTGTTATATTGATATTTTGCCTTCAGGGCTAGACACATGGTGTCATTATTGACCAAAATGGTACCTCTGAGAATTGAATGATGTATTAATTGTTTGGGCCCTTGCTTATGTATGTGTTTGTGTGAATTATCAATTGATGAAAGCATATATCCAAAAGTGGTCTTGAATATAATGTGATGACATAGCATATGAACATTCTGCATTGGCATTGTATTTGAATATTATTATTATCAAAGTTTGTACCACTAGGCTTTAGCTTAGCACGATTGTAATTCATCGCGTAGGTGACATGGGTGATCCGGTAGAGCCAAAGAGTTCTACTAGACTAGATCGGGTCTAGGCTTATGTTATTAGAGCTTAAAGTGTTTGTGCTACAACATTATCTGTCCCACTTTGCCAGCATGTACATATTTTATTTTATAGTATATTTTGACAATATGTATGTAATATGCCAAACTATACCCTAAATTTTTTGAATGATTATTGTTGAAATTGGATTAAATGATTTTAAAGTGTGTGTAAAGGATTAAGAGGAAAGAGAAGTGTGTATATACAAGTCAACAAGTGTGATGGTCAAATGAGATTTATTGGTTATTTTAAAATGGAAATTTATTTAAGTGGAAGATGATATTTGTAATATTATAATATTTAAATTTCTTGGTGGAGATTAATTATAGGATTGTGTGGTTTAAGAAGTTTGACTTTGCTCTTTCTATCATCTTCTTCTTCTTCTTTCTTGTGCTTGGCCGGCCATCTCCATAACAAGAAGGGAAGAGAGATTTTATTCTTCATAACTCAAGATTGAAGGGTGTTTCAAGAGATCAAGTTGGAGTTTGAAGGGTTTTCATCACTTTGTAAGTTTTCATCTTGATTCTTTGGTTTTTCTTTTGAGTTTGTGAATTGAGGTTGTTGGTTGGTTGTTCATGATATGTGTATGGTTATTTTGATGTGTTTGAGATGGTGTTGTTTATTTGATTTTGATTTTGGGGTTAGATTGAAGAGAAAGAGTTAGGTTTGGTGAAAGAGCAAGAGTTGTGGATTGTGTATGTGTTGAGTTGTGATGATGCTTTTGATTGGAGTTTGATGCATGTAATTGAGTTGTTTTGGTGTTTATGCAAGTTTAGTATAGTTTATTGATGGTTTTGAGTAAGATTGTTTGGAGTAGAAAAGGGTAAAGTATGTTGTTTGCTGGATGTGGTGTTGTTGGTGTCGAAATCAGGATTTTTGGCCTGACACATGCATGAGCATGGCCAAGTCTTTGGGCGTGTCAATGGTTCTATTTTCTGGATGGGTGACACGACCAGTGACACGCCCATGTCACTGAGCGTGTCACAGCTTCTGTGTTGGAGTAGTATTGACACATCCAGTGACATGCCCATGTCACTGAGCGTGTCATAGCTACTGTGTTGTTGGTGGATTGACACTTCTAGTGACACCCCCATGTCACTGAGCATGTCACAGTCACTATGTTGAGGGAAGATTGACACGGCCAATGACAAGCCCATGTCACTGAGCGTGTCAAAGCTTTTATGTATTGAGTTTAGAGCACGGTCAGGGACACGCCCGTGTTGTTGAGCGTGTCATGTGTAGAGTTTGCCCTAGTTGGTTCTTATCCATATTATCTCATGTGTATCTCTAAGTGAGTGTGTATGATCACATTTGGATTAGGTTTTGAAGAGATTGAGTTTCCCTAATCCAAGTGTTGAAGGATTCTTGGAAGAGGAAGTGGTTAGATTGGTGTGAGTTGCTCTTGAGGTAAGTACAAAACTTACATGGTTGCATGCATTTACATGACTTTGGGACTTAACACATTTTGTTGTAAATGTGTTAAGTAATCTATTACATTGTTGATACAATTGATTAATGCTATGATTTGCATAATGTGAAAGATAAAATGATCATTCAAAAAGTATGTCCAATGCAATTGGTTATGTATATCCTAATGATGAGATGTGAAGCCATTGTTGTTGGCTATAATGATGCAAATGAAATAATTGGGGCATGTTTGTCTAGATGATTATTAGAAAATGAGAATGGAATTGATAATGAAATAATAAAAGAATTGTGTGCCTAGTATGTTATTCAATTTTTAGAGTTTTGTTGTTGGTGGCATGCCTAAAAGTAACAATCCCTTGAAGCTGGGTGGGGCTTTGTCCTTGAAGCCAAGTTGGGTTGATGCTTAGCTCCCCTTGAAGCTTGGTTGGGCCTAGTCCTTGAAGCCTAGTTGGGATGTTACATATGAGATGTTTCTCATTATGAAAATGATTCACCTACGGGCTTGATAAATGTGATTATTGGACCAAAACATTAACTCTGAGATTTGAATGGCATATTAATTTTTGTTGGGCCCATGCTTGTCTTTGTTTAAATGTGAATCATGAATGATGAAACAATTGAATAATATAATGAAATGTAATGTTATGAAATATGATATTCTTGTGTATTGTTTTTAATGGTTGAAAGTATGACATTGGCATTACATTGAAGCATATTGTCATCATAGCTTGTACCACTAAGCCATAGGCTTAGCGCGATTGTGGTTCATCGAGCAGGTGACAGGGTAGATCTGGTAGAACCGGAGTGTTCAGCTAGATCGAGTAGAGTTTAGGCTTGTGATTTCTTATGAAGTGTTGATTGTGGACTTCAAGATCAGAGACGAACTGCCAAACATGTATAAACTTTATATTTTGTAAATATTAATTTTGATGGATATATGTATATACTGTTACATTTTCGCTGCTTAATAAATAAATGTTTTTATCTATTATGTTTTATAATATATCTTAAATGTTTTAAGTTTTCTTATATGGATAATAGAAAGATTAGTTTGATTTAAAATAGACCGTGACATTCCTGTATCCGGTATATGTATATTGCAGACGTGGGTGTATGTAGTGTGCGTATATCCGGTATAGGGGTGTTACAATGTATATTAGAGTATGTTTTGGGAGTATATGTATATATATTGTAAATTACAAAGGATGTTTTAATATTTAAGTAATGTGAGAATTTTGTGTATTTTCATATATATACATATGTTTTTATACAAATGTTTTGAGTAATAAGGGAATATGGAAATTTTTATTAAACTGGATTGTGATATTTTTATACCGTATGTGTGTATCTTACATACTGGGAGTGCGTGTATTATACGTTTATAGGGTATAATGGTGTTACAGTATACATGATGTATACATGGAATACACATTACATATACATTATTTATATATGTAGGTAAAAATATACATAGCATATAAGTAAAATATATAAGACATGCATATATATAAAATATACCACACAAATATATATCAAGTATAAGGTGGTGGTGGAAAAGGTCATAATAATAATAATAATAATAATAATAATAATAATAATAATAATAATAATAATAATAATAATAATAATAATAATAATAATAATAATAAAAGAAAGAAAGTCATAGAAGGAAGAAAGGTGATTGGTGGAAATTATTTATTTAATTATTATATATTATAATTATGGATAGAATGTTGTTAAATAAATAAATAAAGGAAAAGAAAGTCAAAAGAAGAGAGAAAAATAAGTGGTTGTTATTAAAATTGAAATAATTAAATAATCAATTATATTATTATATATGGTTAATAAGTGAAGAAAGAAACAAAAAGAAAAATGGGTCTTCTTCTTCTTCTTCTCCATCATGTTTGGCCACCATAGCCAAGGGAAGGGAAGAGCTTCATTATTTATTATACCAAATTTCTTAAAGAACCCTAAGGTGATTTTGAAGATTTACTAAGGATTCAAGTAAGTATTTTCTATTTTAAGCTTGTTTTCTTTAGTTTAAAGGTTATGTAAGATTTTGGTAGAGAGAGAAAGTGATTTTAAATTGTTAAAATAGATAGAAATGATATTAAAATGATAAGTAAATGACGAATTATTGGTTGATTGTTTGAAATGAGCATAAATGATGGGAGTAGGGTTTCGTAATGAATATGTGTAATTAGGGTTTCTAATATGGATAATTATAATTATAGTAATGGATGAATTTAGTGTTCTTTTAATATATGTATGGTGATTTTATGGTTGAAAATTTAATATGGGTAAGATGGGATGAAGTTGGGATTATGGACATGTTATGTGAAATTTGAGTTTTTGTAAAATATTTCAATAATTGCTAAAATGGTTTGTAATGATGTTATATTGATATATAAATGATGATTCTATGGTAAATTTATGGAAATGAATTTGAAATTTTGAAGTTTATATAAGGTAGTAAGTGAGGGAAATTAGGGTTTTGGAGCAATTTTGGGTAGAATGAATATAATTGATGTTTGGTTGATTAAAATGGCAAGGAATGTGTTGTTAATGGAACATTTTCACTTATAATGTGGTTTAGGATTAAGGAAGGTGAAATGGTAAAATCAAAGTGAAGAATGGCATTGGTGAAGTTGGTGTTGAAAGAGTGAATTGGGCTTGGAGTTAGCATTTCCAAGGTTAGTATATACTTTGATAGCCTTTGCATTGATTGCATTTGAATTTGCTTAGCACATTGTGAATTGTGAAAATGTACTAAGTTACTTTGATATTGGAAGTCATGGTAAAAGTGCATTGTTATTTGTGAAATTGTGTGAAATGCTTGAATTGTAAGATATTAAGCCATTGTAGAATGGCCAATATCTTTGTTAAGTGTAATTAGTAAAAGTGCATTTTGTGCACTTGGAATGGAAAGTATGCCACATTAGGAACATGGCAAGAAAATATATTTGAATAATTGAAATATGTGGAAAATATTCAAATAGTATGTAGAATTTGAAAATATGTGGAAATTGGTAAAGATATGGAAATATGATAAGAATGAAAATGATGAGATAAAGAAGATGTGCATGTTGTGATATGTTGATAATGTGTGATTAAGAATGATGACAATGTGATAGACTGTGATGTGTATAAAAGATGGATAAATGAATGTGTTGTGGTATGTTGATATGTGGTAGTATATGATATGTATAATGTGATATGTCGAGACGTGAAATTAATATTTAAATGTGATTATTTATGAGATATGTGATGGAGATCATGGAATGATATGATCATGATACATATGAGAATTCTTGAGAAGAAATGTGAGATGAGAAATATGCAAAATAGTGAGAAATGAGTTATTAAAAGGCTTGAGCAGACCTAAGTCTTGGTAATGAAAATGAGATTATGGAAATATGTTTTGATGAGATGAATAATTATGCGATGTGTGTTTTGCTTTGCATAATATCTTATTCTAGAAAATTGATATTAGGGATTATATTGTGATGAGCCCAAGCAGAGCTGAGCCATGACCTGAGTAGAGCTAGGTGATGAGATTGAGGATGCGAGCAGAGTTAGGTCGAGAAAATTGAAATGATTTTTGCCTACAGGCTAGACAATGGGTGTCACAATGGACCAAATCAATTATTCTGGAACTTGATTATTGTGTAGGGAGCAGTTGGGACCAACGTGTGATGTGATGTCATGTCTTGTAAAATTTTGATAATATTGCAATGAAATGATGAGATGAATTTAATGATGTTAGTTGAGAAATGTGCTATACTGATAATGTGGCAACGAAATGTTGAGTTGATGAATATATGTGTGCGTGGTTGTGATATATTTTTATATGAATTTTGTGATGATGAGGTTGTGTGACTCATATATATATATATATATGTTTGAAGAATTAGAGGATGAATGATGAGTAATTTGTGATGAATAATTATGTAATTTGTGATGAATAATTATGTGTATATGAATTATAAGGTAAAGGAAATGCAAAAATAATAGTGTATGCATTGACAGCGTGATCATAAAATATGAGTTAAAAAGTATGCAAGTGTGTTATTTAAATTGTTGTATGGTAATACTATGTACCACTAAGTTGTAAAGCTTAGTATGATTATGTGAATCACGCAGGTATTAGAAGTGAAGACCATGGTGAACCTGGGTGTAATTGAGAATTGAAGTTGTGGGTGCCACGAGACCAACTTGGAGAGTGATGTATACATGCATAGTTTATGTACTATGTAATGTGAATTTTGTATAGTAAAAATATTATATGTATATTAGATATATTTTATAAAAGGTTATTGTGTATATGTTAATATTTTAATAAGCATTGGTATTGTTTGAGAATTTTTGAACATAATTGGAGAGATGATGGAGTATTTGAAATGTAATGTATTTGGGAGTGAAATTTTCTATGTAGGTTGTGTTTGTTGTTTTGGAAAATATTAAAATTATAGAAAAAACTCTAGTGAATTTTTTTCCAAAAGATTTTTCCTTTATAAATTTATTTAATTATAATTTAACTTAATATAAAATTTAAGAAATGATTTATGGAATGGAGAATTTTCTAATGTCAAGGGCGATAACACTTTTGTAATATGCATATGTATAAACATATAAGAGGAGTATGTATTATACATATGTGGGGTATAAGGGTGTTACAAAGATATTGAAAGTTAGCATTGTAATGTCTTTAATGAAGATATGTCTTTGAAAAGGAATTTTGCTTTTCCATGATGTCGTATAAATTTCATTCAGAATCACTAGTTGATTGATTTTGGCAAGCAATGATTTTTTATTCATGAATCATTTCTCATAGAGATGTATTTGACTTTATGTTTATAACATTATTCCCAAGCTATTAGGCAATTGTTGCACTTCAGATAGGCACGTACTTGGTGTGCGATCCAAGACTTCTTCATGGGTAATAAGATGTCTCCTTTCATATGGAAACCTGCTTAGTGTTATGCCCACTTGTAGACCCTTAATTTTTGACCCGGTCCGGTCCAATATATTTTAATTAGTCTAAAATAATTTTTGTATTATCTTAATTAAATAATATTTATTTTAGTATTTATTTTTTATAATTTTTAAAAATCATAATAATAATAATAATAAATAAATAAAAATAAAAATAAATCTGCAACGAAAAAGTCGGCGACGAAAAAATTCGTCGAGGAAAATAGTGGGCAAAATTGCCTTGGGCCATTTCGCCAGCAGGAACTTCCTGCAGGCGAAATGGCTCGCAGCCACCCCTCAATTTTTTGCCAGCGCTCGTAGCCCCTCGCAGCCTGATGCAGTTTTCGCCAGCAAAATTTTGCCGACTCAATTTTTTCTGAAACCAAATTTTATTTGGTTTCAAATTTCTTTTCCTAAGTAAATACAGTTTCCTTAAACAATTAAAATTAATCATCTAAATTTCCTATAAATAAGACTAAAGAACACAAAAAAATATTGGGAGATCGAACTTTAAAAATTGAAGGGACTTGGCAGTAAAACGATTGGACTTTTTAGAGGATAAGCAAGCAAGCAATCAAGCTATCAAAGGCAGCAACCTTGCCTTTGTCCTTGTTCATCAAAGAAGCAATTTTTGGTGGAACCAACGAACGAAGGTTTGAATCTTTAATTTCTTTTTATTTCTTATAGTAGCTTCATTCTTTATTTGATTCATAAAATTATACCTTCGATGTTTGAAGATGTAATAATTTGATCTTTGTTTCCAAAAACCTTAAATGATTTCCTCTGTTTCTAGATACCTTAAAAACCTTAATTCGTTTCTTTGTTTTCCAAAAATCTTAAATTGTTCCCTCTGTTTCTTTTAAAACTCAAGAACCCTAATTTTGTTTCTTCTAAAATTTAAAAACCTAAATTGATCCTTTTATTTCTAAGAACCCCAAAAAATACTCTTTCGTTTCTAAAAACCTTAAAACATTTTTCATATTTCCAAAAGCATTTAAAAAACCCTAAACTATTTTCCTTTCACTTTTTTCCAAAATTTCCAAATGTTTTTGTTAAATGTCCAAACCCTAAATTTATCTTACAGTTTCTAAAAAATCACATAAAGCTTTATAAGACTATAAATTGTTTTCTCAAATCCTAAAATCAAACATAATTTCTAAAACACCAAAAACCCTAATTCTCTCAAAATCAAAACAGTAAACCCTAAAATTTCCTAAACCCTAATTCATTGAATTTAAAACCCCAAACTAGTTAATTTAAACCCTAAAATCTTAATTTTCAACACCAAAACCTACAACCCTAAAAACCAATTTTCAAAATTTTCTAGGGCGCTGTCCCCTTGACCCCGTTCGCTAACCGGCTAGCGGGACCGCTGTATGGGCTCGTCGAAGGGGTCAATATTCATTTATGTATTATGCGTCCATGTATTTAACTTTTCTTTTTCCAAAGCCCTAATTTATTAACTAAAATTCTAAAATCCTATTTTAAGAAGCGAACCCTAAATTATATATTTATTGCTTTATTTAATTTTAGATTTGATTATGTAGTTTATTATATGCTTTGATTTATTTAATTTCAATGGTTTATTTATTTAATTTATCATGGATGAATGCTTATTATATATTTTGATTGATGTTTAATATCTTTGATAATGATTTATTTATTATGAATGGTTATTTACTTTTATCGATTTATTTTTTATTTCCAAATGTTGTAAGAGGTATGTTTCTACTTTGTGGGTACCTCATTAGTTAAATATCATGTAATTTAAATTGCTTTTATATTTTGGACCAATGTAAAGGACATGTTTCTACCTTTCGGTGGGTGTCCTATTAGTTTAGACATGGATGATGTAAGGACACGTTTCCATCCTCGGATGGGTGTCCATTTATTTGCTTTGTTTGGACATTGCTTTGATTTTAATATAACGATGCTTTATTTTAATTGTTGTGTTTAATATGGATAATATTGTTATACTTAAGAATTTTATAATATTAAGACCTGTAAAAGAGGCCAGTTCTAATGAACCGAGCGTTGCGGGGGTGTTGGGCCATTTCTCACTTTCCCTACACATACCCAACTTTCCGAACCCATTAGGGGGTTGGGGATTCCTTAGGAATCGAGTCATCCACCCCTTTCTTTTTCCCGGTCCGTCCGGGTGGTGACTCCATTTTCTTCAGCTTAGGTCTGTATTCTCTAAGGCCCCGAGCCTAAATAGTGCCGAAGTCGCAAGAACCATTCCACAGGGAGTGGGGGCGAAAATCCCCGCTCACAGTGGCGACTCCATTGGAGTTAAGAGAAGTTGATTCTGTTGGTCTTTATATTATTCTATTCTTTTTTATAATGATATTATCCATTGCATCATATTAGATTGCATCGTGTGCATGAGTTAGGACGCCCGTGTTACCCATGTTATGTTATGTAAGGGATACCATACTTTCACTCAAGGTATGGAGATCGAGCATGGAATAACCACCCATAGCCTCATACCTTTTGGTATATACTTTCTATGGGAACCTAAGCCTTTCTACCCAAAGACTAAAGCTCATGTAATTGGCCTAGTTACTTTCCTTAGGTTTTACCCCAAATGCATGTTATTTGACTATGGTTAATTTATCTTGGCTTAAATCATGGCTTATTTGGTTTGCTCTTTTTCTAATATGACCTAAGTACATTGTAAGCTCAAAATAAATTTTATTTAAAGTCCAAAAGACCAAAACTTTTTTCAAAACTTTCCAAGATGGTCTTTGGATATAAGACTTTTCTAAAAACAAATCAAAAATTCTTTTTCTCATGGCCCAAATACTAAGCCCAAAATCCATTTTTTCTAAAATCTTTTTACAATGGGCTTAAAAATTATCCAACCTTTTCTTACAAAGAGCTTGCAAATTATTTAGGTCAATTATGAAATACCAAAAAATCAATTGTGAGCCTAGTTTATACTAAGAATTATTAACCATGGGCTTGTTTTTGGCATGAATCATTAGTTACTTTTTCAAGTGAAAAATCTATCTATAATAAACCTCTTAATTTTGTTTTAATCCAATATAGCATAAAAGCTACATTAGTTAGTTAAATGGATTAAAACCTAATTAATGGGAATTATTATGAACTGATTTCCATTTTTGAAAATATAACTATTGGTTGAAACGACCGAGGGAAATATTCAAAAACAAGATAACCCATGTTGGTATTTTGTTAACTATATACCTAGGAAAAGAGACAACCATTCGTGTGTGGATGTTATAAGGATGGAAGGGACTTTCTACTTATCTTTGTTGATTATTTGTGAATACATACATGCATGCATACATTTGCATCTCATATCATTGATCCTTTCTAGCTCACAGCCCTGGATTACGACAGTTCAAAAGCTTACGACAATCTGACCTACGCCGGAAGCGAAGAAGCTAGCAACGACTCAATCACTTGCTCACTAAAAGCAATGGAGCCCGAAAAAATTCAAAGAATGGTGGACGACACCCTCAATGCCAAAATGGAAGAATAAAAAGAGGCCCTAGCTGAGACCATGAAGAACCAATTGACTGCAATTTTAGAAAATCATACCGAAGCATCTGCTAGCACCAAGAAGCCAAGGGACAAAGGGAAGACTAAAGTTGGTGAAGTAGTTTTTGATGATGAAATGGTGATCATTGATGATGATGATGATTGGGCTCAATACTACCAAGATGTTTAAGACAAGAAAAAAGGAGCAGAAGGTTGTTGAGAAGACAACTGTCGAAAAGACCAAGACATCTGATGTTGAGAAGATGATTGTTGATTTAGAAGAGAAATTTGAGAAGAAGCTGAAAACTGAAGAGATGTCTGAGATCGATAAACTATTTGAATAAGATGAGGAGGCCCCTTATAAATTCAAGATGCCATCCTTTGCAAGGTTTGATGGAATTGAAAATCCTCATCTCCATGTAGTATATCACTGCTATGCAGTCTGCCCAAGCTACTAAGCCTTAAACTCTAAGTACTTTATGCTCTCATTAGACCCTGTTGTCCAAAATTGGTTCAATACCTTAGATGATGGAACACAAAAGAATTGGGATTTGCTATACAAGGCCTTCATCCAGCAATATGGGTATAATGTCGAGTTGGAAGCTACCTTAATGGAAGTTGAGTCCATTAGACAAAGGCCAAATGAGAATTTTGTGGACTATGTGAAAAGATGGAGAAATAAGGCTGCTCTACTCAAGAAAAAGCCCGATGAATCTGATCAAATAAGGATGATCGTGAGAGGCATCCTGCCCAATCTTCGTGAAAGGATGTCTCACTCCCTTATAAGGGATTTCAAAGATCTTCTCCAAGCTGGTCTACAAATTGAAGAGTGGGGAAGGGAGAAGAATCACTTTTCAATAAAAAGGAATGAGAAAGGAAACTGCTAGTCGGGCAATCAAAGCACACAAAAAGAAGTTGATGTTAATGCCACTAGATAAGGAGGAATGAGGATGTTTTCAGAATTAGAGAAACCACTATCTTGGGTTCTCAATAAGCTACAAAGGAAGGGATTGTTACAACCCTTGACTCCTCGTCCTTTGCCTAATCCTCTTCCACCTAACTTTGATACTAATGTATTTTGCCAATTCCATCAAAGGCCTAGACACAAAATGAACAATTGTATGAAATTGACGCATGAGATCCTGAATTTAATTGATAGTGGAAAACTGCTTGAGCCTGGTAAGCCCAACACTAAGGATAAGCCTCTGCCTAAAATTGGAAGGGCGCCACCGCTTGTAACCTTCATGAAGAGTTTTATCTTGTCATCTCATCGTGATATGGATAGAGAAGCTACTAAAGATAATGCGATACTAGGCAAGCTTGGGCTAACTGTGGATGATGAAGCAATGACTTTTGATGATGAAAAAAATCCTTGCCCTTGATAAATGAAGTATCTCCAACTCCAACTCAACAAACTTTCCTTAGCTTGAATGTTGCTTTCTTAAATATTTAATTGGAACAATCGTGTTTTTAAATTTATTTGAATAAATTACTTTCATCAAAATTTTTGTTGGTGTTTGTTCATTTTAGTGCTTAACCAATGAGGAATCTAGCTTGATATTTATAAATTAATGTATTCATGCATCATGACTTGAATGACTTTACTAGATGAGGGAATTGCTCTATAGCATTGAGTTGTGTATGCTTACTTAGAGAGGGCTCCTGCATAATTACCTTTGTCTAGGTCCTAGTCAATCTTAGAACATGCTTTGATAAACTTTTGAGGTGAAATTGAACTCTTCTTATTTAAGGAAGAAATGATCTAGGCATTGTTTGGTTAGCCAAAAACTAGTATCCACCTAATTAAATATCAATCCCTAGTTGTCCCTTTGAGCTTTCATAAAATTTTAGCTTTCTTTTCATTGGCATATAATCCCAACAACCTACCCTGAGCTGTTGTGATACATTTGACAATTCTTATGACCACTAAGATGAAGAGGCAAGAAGATCAAAGAAAGGAATGCATAGCCAAACTACAAGGATTGTTGATGTTATAAAGACTATAAGGGTAGTTGAAGTTAACCTAAAATCCCCAATCTATCAAGATGACATTAGAGCAACAAATGATTTATCCCTCTTAAAGAAGATTTATGTCATTCCACTCATCCATTAATGGAAACCCAAGTTGGTGCAAACAAGAAAACTCTTTTAGAGCTAGAACAAAAAAAAAGGAAAAGAAAAAAGGACAAAAGAAAAGAAAAGAAAAGAAAAGAAAAAAGAAGAAAAAGAGAAAAGGAAAAAAAAACAACAACAACAAGGAAAAAAGAAGAAAAATAAAACCTAAAAAGGCAAATCAGAAAGCCAACTGAGTTCTCCTTTACCTAAAGCAGCAAAAGGCTTCCATTTGGTTTATAAGAATGATTTGACTTGAATTGGTCCAACCCAGCCAAAGATTCGATCAAAATCAAAGAAAAAGAGAAATACCATCCAATCCTTAAAAGTCCTATACTTGACAGTCCTACAAGGAAGAAGAACAAAATGATAAAATGCTTAAAGAAAGGGAAGTGTAAGAAAAATAAAAAAAGAAGGGGAGAAGAAGAAAAGAAACAAATTTGGGTACCAAACTTTTTTGCAAAGGCTGTCCTAATCAAGATCCAAATTAATGCCAAGAAGATAGAAGGAATTTGGAGTCTAGCAAGATTGCTCCCAGCTAGTTCAAACAAGAAATTTGTAGTGTGAGGGTTTGTCCATTGTGTCACATCGGCTCCAACTTACAAATGGCCTTCATTTAAACTCGTGTCCCTTATAGTCCCCATTTAAAGCCTATTAAAGACTTGTTGATCTCTCTTGGTAGGTAGATTCTATTGGTGGAGATAGTTTGGATAAGCATGCATATGAGATAGTCCATATTCAAACTCAATGAGACCTTTGGCCAAGTAATGTGTATGTGCCTATCTAAAGTGCAACAATTCTTGCTTAAATAGAAATGATTCCCAATTTTAGTATGGTAACTAGGGTTGTCATGTTATAGATATGTTAATTTGGAAAAATCAAGTCAAATTGATTTGGCAAAGCCAACATTTGATTGAAAATTCAAAAAAAAATAATACAAAGCCTTCAAGTTAAGGGGAGTATGTTGAACTATCGAGCCTCGAAGGACACATTAGGCAAAGGAAATGATTATTGGCAAGGTCATGAAGAAGCTACCAATTGACAAACTGAATAATAATTTGAAATAGATGAATCCTTGACTCTGCTGCTTGGGGCCTCCATTATTCATATTTTCAACATCTTAAAGATAAAAACCATAAATGCAAAGCACTATGTCATTCTGATGCAAGACTTGAATGAGCATCTGAAAGGAACTGATGAGAACACTTCTACTGATCACCTCGGTCTGTGATTCGGTGGAACGACTGTAAGTATCATTCATGCATATCATGCATACATGAGCATATCACATTGCACTTTCTTGTCTTGTATTGTCTATTCTTTATTAAGGTGAACAACAAACATCCTGTGAAGTAAACAATCAAAAGAAGATATCAAATCAGGGGGGCATGGAAAGCCCATTGCTTGAGAAAGTTCCAGTAATTTTGCAAAGAGAAGAAATGTGTGCTTCTGCGAAGAACTAGACAACAAGAACATCAATCAGAGCCGCATAGAAAAATCATGGGTTTGAGCCTACACAGGGGGAAAAGTTTCTCCTTTTCAATTTTTTGAGTTTATATATAAAACATTTTCAAACTCACTTGCAAATATCTCGCCAAGCAAGGGACAAGGAGAGGATATGAAGGCTAGCTAAAAAGGGCTGAATTTTTTGCAAAAGTGCAAAGGAAGAACAAAAAAGAATGGAATAAAAAATAAAATTAGAATTCTCAAAAGAATGAAGATGCAAAAGACAAAAGATTAGTCCCGCTAAAAGAGCTGAAGCCTGGGTGAAGACCCGATTTCCAAGGATGAAGATCCATTTTCAAAGGTGAAGACCTGATTCCAAGGATGAAGATCCAATTTCAAAGGGTGAAGACCAAAAATTTAAAGGATGAACATCCATTTTCAAGGGTGAAGTCTCGATTTCCAAGGATGAAGATTCATTTTCAAGGGTGAAGACCTGATCTCAAAGGATGAAGATACATTTACAAAGGGTGAAGACCCGAAGTCCAAAGGATGAAGATCCATTTTCAAGGGTGAAGACCTAATCTGAAAGGATGAAGATACATTTTCAAGGTTGAAGACCCGATCTCCAAGGATAAAGATCCATTTTTAAGGATGAAGATCCATTTTCAAAGGATGAAGATCCATTTACAAGGGTGAAGACCCGATCTCAAAGGATGAAGATCCATTTTCAAGGGTGAAGACCCGATCTCAAAGGATGAAGATCCATTTTCAAGGGTGAAGACCCGATCTCAAAGGATGAAGATCCATTTTTAATGGTGAAGACCAAATCTCAAAGGATGAAGATCCATTTTCAAGGGTGAAGACCCGATCTCAAAGGATGAAGATTCGTTTTCAAGGGTGGAGATCCATTTTCAAGGGTGAAGACCTAATCTGAAAGGATGAAGATCCATTTTCAAGGTTGAAGACCCGATCTCCAAGGATAAAGATCCATTTTTAAGGATGAAGATCCATTTTCAAAGGATGAAGATCCATTTACAAGGGTGAAGACTCGATCTCAAAGGATGAAGATCCATTTTCAAGGGTGAAGACCCGATCTCAAAGGATGAAGATCCATTTTCAAGGGTGAAGACCCAAACTCCAAGGATGAAGATCCATTTTTAAAAGGTGAAGATCCATTTTGAGGGTGAAGAACCACAATGCATAGAACAGCCGGAGCAGTTAGACTTCTCAACTGATAAAAGGTTAGTCAAACTCAGTCTCGGGTCCAAGCACACAAATTCAATTCAATCTTGGGTCCAAGTACCCAATCTTGGGTCCAAATACCCAAATTCAATTCAATCTCGAGTCCAAGTACCCATTCTCGGGTCCAAGTACCCAATCTCGGGTCCAAATACCCAAATTAAATCAATCTTGGGTCCAAGTACCCAAATCAAATTCAATCTCGAGTCCAAGTACCCAAATCAAATAAGTCTCAGGTCCAACTACCAAATCTCAGGTCCAAGTACCCAAAACAAATCAATCTCAGGTCCAAGTACCCAAACCAAATCAATCTCGGGTCCAAGTACCCAATCCCGTGTCCAAGTACCCAATTTCGGGTCCAAGTACCCAAATTCAACCCAATCTCGAGTCTAAGTACCCAAACCAAATTTAATCTCGGGGCCAAGTACCCAATCTCGGGTCTAAGTACCCAAATCAAATTCAATATCGGGTCCAAGTACCCAATCTCAGGTCTAAGTGCCCAAATCTAATTCAATCTTGGGTCCAAGTACCCGATCTCGGGTCTAAGTACCCATTATTGGGTCCAAGTACCCAAATCAAATTCAATCTCGGGTCCAAGTACCCAATCTCGGATCCAAGTACCCAAATGAAATTCAATCTCGGGTTTAAGTACGCAATCTCGGGTCTAAATACCCATATCAATTCCAATCTCGGGTCCAAGTACCCAATCTCGGGTTCAAATACCCAAATCAAATTCAATCTCGGGTCCAAGTACCCAAATCAAATTCAGTCTCGGGTCCAAGTACCCAAATCAAATCCAATCTCAAGTCCAAGTACCCAATCTCGGGTCCAAGTACACAAATCAAATTCAATCTTGGGTCCAAGTACCCAAATCAAATTCAATCTCGGGTCCAAGTACCCAAATCAAATCAACCTTGGGTTCAAGTACCCAATCTTGGGTCCAAGTACCCAAATTCAATCTAGTCTCAGGTCCAAGTACCCAAATCAAGTTCAGTCTTGGGTCAAGTACCACAAACAAATTCAAATAACCATCTCACGAAAAATTAAGTCTTATTGCTTTTCACTCTCTTTTACTAAAGTCTTAGATCGTTCAAGTAGGGGCAAACTGTAGATCCTTAATTTTTGACCCTGTCCGGTCTAATATATTGTAATTAGTCTAAAATAATTTGTGCTATCTTAATTACATAATATTTATTTTAGTATTTATTTTTTATAATTTTTAAAAATCATTATTATAATAAAAAATAATAAAAATAGTAAAAATAAATCGAAGACGAAAAAGTCGACGACTAAAAAATTCATCACCGAAAATAGTGGGCGAAATGGCTTGCAACCCGCCCATCGCAATTTTTTGCCAGTGCTCGTAGCCCCTCACAGCCCGATGCAGTTTTCGCCAGCAAAATTTGTTTAACGTAATTTTTTCCGAAACCAAATTCTATTTGGTTTCGATTTTCTTTTCCTAAGTAAATACAGTTTCCTTAAACAATTAAAATTAATCATCTAAATTTTCTATAAATAAGACTAAAAAACACAGAAAAAAAGATCGGGAGATCAAACTTTAAAAACTGAAGGGACTTGGCAGTAAAACGATCTGACTTTTTAGAGGAGAAGAAAGCAAGCAATCAAGCTATCAAAGGCAGTAACCTTGCCTTTGTCCTTGTTCATCCAAGAAGAAATTTTTGGTGGAACCAACGAACGAAGGTTTGAATCTTTAATTTCTTTTTATTTCTTACAGTAGCTTCATTCTTTATTTGATTCATAAAATTATACCTTCGATTTTTGAAGATGTAATAATTTGATCTTTGTTTCCAAAAACCTTAAATGATTTCCTCTGTTTCTAGATACCTTAAAAACCTTAATTCGTTTCTTTGTTTTCCAAAAATCTTAAATCGTTCCCTCTGTTTCTTTTAAAACTCAAGAACCTTAATTTTGTTTCTTCTAAAATTTAAAACCCTAAATTGATCCTTTTATTTCTAAGAACCCTAAAAAATACTCTTTTGTTTTTAAAAACCTTAAAACGTTTTTCATATTTCCAAAAGCTTTCAAAAAACCGTAAACTATTTTCCTTTCAATTTTTTCCAAAATTCCCAAATGTTTTTTGTTAAATGTCCAAACCCTAAATTTATCTTATAGTTTCTAAAAAATCACATAAAGCTTTATAAGACTATAAATTGTTTTCTCAAATCCTAAAATCAAACATAATTTTTGAAACACCAAACACCCTAATTCTCTCAAAATCAAAACAGTAAACCCTAAATTTTCCTAAACTCTAATTCATTGAATTTAAAACCCCAAACTAGTTAATTTAAACCCTAAAATCTTAATTTTCAACACCAAAACCTACAACCCTAAAAATCAATTTCCAAAATTTTCTAGGGCGCTGCCCCCCTTGACCCCCGCTCGCTAACAGGCTAACAGGAGCACCTTATGGGCTCGTCGAAGGGGTTAATATTCATTTGTGCATTATGCATCCGTGTATTTAACTTTCTTTTTTCCAAAGCCCTAATTTATTAACTAAAATTCTAAAATCATATTTTAAGATGCGAACCCTAAATTATATATTTATTACTTTATTTAATTTTAGATTTGATTATGTAGTTTATTATATACTTTGATTTATTTAATTTCACTGCTTGATTTATTTAATTTATCATGGATGAATGCTTATTATATATTTTGATTGATGTTTAATATCTTTGATAATTATTTATTTGCTATGAATGGTTATTTACTTTTATCGATTTATTTTTTATTTCCAAATTTTGTAAGAGGTATGTTTCCACTTTGTGGGTACCTCATTAGTTAAATATCATATAATTTAAATTGCTTTTATATTTTGGACCAATGCAAAGGACATGTTTCTACCATTCGGTGGTTGTCCTATTAGTTTAGACATGGATGATGTAAGGACATGTTTCCATCCTCGGATGGGTGTCCATTTATTTGCTTTGTTTGGACATTGCTTTGATTTTAATATAATGATGCTTTGTTTTAATTGTTGTGTGTAATATGGATAATATTATTATACTCAAGAATTTTATAATATTAAGATCTGTAAAGGAGGCCGGTTCCAGGATGACCTTTCTTTACAGTTAAAGACCGAGCTTGCAAGTTTTTTTAACTCTTGAAGATTTTGCTTCCAACACATTTTTTTTCTTATTCATCTCCCTTCTTTGCCTCTTGGGTATATATGACTTTAGGTCATATTTTCTGCTTTTCCCTTCTAAAGGCAAATGTCTTTGATCCTTTTAGTGCAACTTAGTACCACTTGATTCTCCACAATGGGGTAGGATGATAGGGATTCATATTCATGAAGAAGAGCAAGTCAAGATTATTTTTGGCTTCAAATGGTGAAACTAGGGGTGATGAATCAACAAGGTGGATTTTAGCATTTGGTTTGCCAAAGAATGCTTAGTTCATACACTTTGTAATTGACTGAGATTAAAATTTTGACTCGATGTCCCTTACATATTTGCTCTAGAAGGAGTGAAGTTCTTTGAATCACATGACCTTTGTAGGAGCCCTCTCTAAGTCAGCATTTACTATTTGTATGATGATGGTGATATGGGAATTTGCCTACATATCAATTACTTTTCTATGAATGATCCTCTGAAAAATATCATAAGATTGCTTACTCCAGTCTTACTAGGATTACGTACATAGCTTTGAATGAGAGACTAACTTTTTAAAGTAAATGTAAATGAGCATAGATAAATGAGGGACTTTGAGAAAAAAAACTTCCCTGTTTGTGCTGAGCATTTTCCTTTTGTTATGGTATCTCCGAGTTTATTTTATTATTCTTCTTATCACCTCAAAGTTTTGATAACTATTTCTCAAGTAATGCTCAGTCATTTTATCTTTTCTTGCTTGCTTCTTACTGAAAATGTTCAAAAGGGGGAAAGAAAGTGAGTATCTATAATCTTTAATTTTTTGCTTCTAGATAGAAAGATTTGTAGAAGTCTTCCCTTTCTAGTCATGTTTGCTTGTTCCACTAATTTCTATATGTATTAATAACTACCTCCTCTTGAAAATTATCTTATCATTAATCCAGTAGGATCTTCCCTGGAATCAAATTTGTAATTAGCAAAACATCCTTTGTGCAAAAGATAATCAAAATTATTGAATTCCATACTAAATATTATCCAATTTGATAATCATATTTGCTTATGCAAAGTAGAAAATAGAGATAGTGTTTCCCTGTGATAGACTAACGAGCTGGACTTTCAAAATTATCAAGTTCAAAAATATCTTCCTTATTTGGTAATATTTCTACAAAACTTTAAAAATACACAAAAGGTGCCTTTCACTCTGCCTCTTCTTCTTTAATGTAGACTTTGCTCTTTTCTCTGCAACAATCGAGTAACTAGAGGATTTTTTTCAATTTCTCTTGATTCTTTACTCACTTTTTCTTTCCATTGGATAAAAATGAGGACCAAAAATGTTGATTGATCTCTAGGATTAACCAATTCAGCCCATACATCAAAATTCCTTGCCAGCTGAGCCTTATTAGGTCTCACACCATCGACGATTCCTCCGCTCCTTTTGGTTGAGGGCCATCACAGTAAATGAGCTACTTCCCAAGTAGGTTTTATTAATTTTTGTTCTTTTGATTTGAGTTTGATTGTTATTTGAATCGATTTTATCATTATTGCTTTGTTTGATGCATCATTATCGATTTCATAGTAAGACTATTGAGTTTGATAGTGTATAGTTCCTCTGTACTTCTTGCTTTTTAATTTGCTATTTTTTTTAACCTACAAGAGTGAATTCCCAAATTTTTTTACATGAGTTGCTTAGGTATTCTATGGATTTTATCAAGGTTTCATTGGGAATTGATTGGATGATTAAGGCAAGATGTCCATGCTTTGGTATTCTTTCTAATCAGACACTAGGAATGTCGAAATTGATAGTTAAGCTCACTTAACACGATAGATTGTGTGTCGAACTTGATAATTCTAGGATTGCTGCATTGTTGTCTGCTTTATTTGCTCTAGAATTTTGCTTCAGTGGATATCGAATTCGATAATATATATGTCGATTTGGATAGTTGTTCATTATCTTGGCTAGGTGATTTGTCCTTTGCTTGTTAAAAATATTTTCTTAAGGTGAATATTAATTTTAATAAAGTCGATAATAAAACTACTGAATTCAGGACTTTTATGCCTTGCCTTCTAGTTTTGTCTTTCTTTATATTTCTCTTATGCTTTTATTTTCAGCTCTTGTTTATGAAAAGAGAAAACATGTCATTTAGACATATACATTTCTAAATATTTATAATTTTCAATTTGAATTTATTTGTTCACATTCCTTTTTTCATGCAGTTTGATGCTAGTCTGATTCAAGCTGGTGGTTCTTTCCATCAAGCTCGAGAATGGTATGAGGCTCCTCCTAGGGTGGTATAGGATATTGCCAAGGCCTCCAATTTTGATTCTTTCATCCAGACTTTGCCCGAGAATAGGGTGTAAATGAATCAATACATGGTAGAGGTTTTAGCTGAGAGGTGGATGGATACTATACATACCTTCCACCTGGGCTTTGGTGAGCTGGCCATTACCCCCTTGGACTTCATATCAATTGCTGGAAATGGTTTTGAAGGAGAGATGGTCCCCTTTGATGCCAAAGTTATCCCTGATAATAAGATGAGGAGTCTTCTTGGTTTTATTCCCATGTTTAATGGCCGGAAGATCCAATACACCAGCCTCATAAATTACTAGATAGAGGAGAGGATGGATGCCATCAAGATAGATGAGCGCAGATCTCAACATGCTCGAGGTTTTCTGTTTTACCACCTTGGCACTACAATTTTTGCTGATTCTAATTTTGCAGTGCATACCAGTGTTTTAAGAGTATGTAGACCCTTAATTCTTGCTTGGATTGAATTCGGTTATAATTAAAAGGCTTTACAAATTCGGTTTCAATTAAAAGGTCCCAATGAAAATTCAAATATAATTTAAAAAGCCCAAGTTGACTATGGTCTGATTTAAAAAGCTAAACTAGACTGACCCAAAATTCATGATGAATTGGCTAAGCAATTTTTGTTAAAGGGTTAATATTAATATTTGCTTATGGATTGCAATTTTTGTGATTAATCTTAATTTCATTAGTTTAGCCCTAATTTATAATTTATAATGATTAACTATTTGTTTTATTACTTAATATTAAACTATTTATTTGATTAATTGTTTTATTATGGATGATGGAACCATGTTTGCATTTATTTATTATTGTTTGGGTTTTGAGGAAGATGTAAAAGACATGTTTCCACTTGTGGGTGCCTTATTTATTAATTTTATGTAATTTGATTTATTTTATGGACTTTGCAACTATTATAAGGGATATGTTTTCACCTTTTGGTGGGTATCCTATTTTATTTGTTTTTATGGATATTGGATATTTGTAATAGCATGTTTCCATCTAGTATGGGAGCCTATTTTGTTGGATTTGTTTGATTTATGTTATGATGTTGTCTATTTCAATAATTGCATGTAATATGAATGATATCATAATAACTTAATAATTCAATAACATTTAGACCTGAAAAAGAAGTTGGTTCCAATGAACCTGACATTATAGGTGTACTAGGTCACTCTCAACTTCCCCACGCATGCCAACTTTTCAAACCCAGCAGGGTTGGGGATTCCTTAGAAATCGAGTTATCCATCCCTTATACGTCCAGGTGGCAACTCCTATTTTTTGGGTTTAGGCCCATGTTCTCTAAGGCTTAGAGCTTAATAGTGCTAAAGTCATAATAACCAATCTACCGGGAGTGGGGGTGAAAATCCTCGCTCACAGAGCCTTGTCTAATATGACTATAGTCCCTGACTATAACTAGGGAGAGGCCAGCTTATCTTGCTTAAACCATGGCCTAGACCAGACCTGTAGAAGTGCCAACACCCCTGTCAGTTTGTTGGTTGTCGCTAAGGTTTATACCTTTCTTTTCCCCTTTTTCTTCATCATCTATTTGCTTATTTAGTTTAGTCATTTTGTGCAGATTTGAGCCTATGAACTCAACCTTCTTCCACCACCTAATGTCGAGATGGGTTTTCATCATGACTTCCCTCATCTCAGAGCTTAGATGGGGGATAGGAAGGCATATGAGATATCTTATGATGTCTCTTCTTTGAGATCTTCCCTTCAACAACTCCCTTGGTCAGAGGTAAAAAGATTTTTGGTTTTTTTATTCTTATAGGCAATGGTGTTAGTGTATATGCCCTAGGCCATCGATTTGGACCTTAATGTTATTCATTTTGTTATTAATAAAGAAGTTTTTATTATCATTGTTATGTTTGCATGTTATATATAATAATGATTATATCCCTGGTTTATTATTGTTATGGAGATAATAATAAATAAAACTAGTGTAATATTGATTTGATAATCATAAGATGATTATAGGTATGAAGATACAAATCAATATTATGGATACATGTTAGAGAACAGTGTATTGGATAGACCCACATAGATATCACTTCATGGTTTAATGTCATAAGTGTATCTCATAATAGTCTTCATTTAATCCTTTGACTTGAGATTGTCATAGTTTCCAACATAAGGAATATTATGTTTTGACATGATCAAACGTTATCTGTAACTAGATAATTATAAAGGTTATGCTTGAACATGATATAAATTATGTAGAGGAAAATGAACAATCAAGATGGAATTTGTCCCTCTCTATGAGAGAGATATCTTCTGGGCCCCTTGATAAGTGTAACTGAGAAATGCATGGCCATGCTCAAATAAGTTGATATAAGATCAATCTTATTTGTTTATCAGTTAACTTGGAGATCGAGTAATCATAAGTTTGGACAATATAAGTATGACATTTACTATGACTTATGTTCAAACTAGATATCGTGTGACAAAGGGATTAATGCATGTACTATTTTAGGTTTTTCATTTATGATGATTCTCATGATTAATTGGGTAGTCGTAATGTCTTGCTAGAGGCCAATTATGATTTGTGCATTTCAATAGAGATTGAAATACACTACCAATTAATATGAGCCTATCGGGTCACACACATAGAACGTAGGCTGTACTTAAATAATAATAATTATATTTAATTATTGTTGTTAGTATTATTATTATTATTAGATATTAATAATAATATTGTTATAATAATTATTATTAGATAATAATTATTAAAACGTGGGTCCATATGGGATATGGACAGTTAGGGTTTTGATAAAAAGAAGTCTTTTAAAACGGTTTTAAAAGGACTGGAGGTTTAATGATCTTATAATTTTCGTTTTGCAAAAGAAAACGTAAGAAGAAAAAAAAAACTAAAAAAAAAAAACCCTAGTTTCGTTTTGAAAAGGTTCAGCCACTGCCGTTGGTGAGCTAGCACTCAGACCGGCGTACGTTTGTGTGGATTTCGTTAGAGGGTGTTCGTCTTCAGAAGGCAGCATCTGTTAATCGTTTTGAAGCTACACAAAAAGGTTAGTTTCGAATCTCTTTTATCGAATTGAATGGATCACATGGATCCTGTGAGTAAATCGAAAGAATTTTTTGTTTTCCGCTGCGGCAAGGGTTGCAGATTCTTCACGATTTACTAACAGTGGTTCGAAACTCAGACCGCCGTATGTTCGCCGTTGGTGAGCTAGCACTCAGACCGCCGTATGTTCGCGCCCTATAGTTCGTTACCGCGACATTAAGAATGTCAATATATTTGTTTCTATTTAACATGTTAGTGATGAATATGTTATGTTTGTTTGATGTCTTGGCATGGTGCATAGCATGGCCTTATGACCTATGTGATTGGTTTATTTATATCTTAATTTTTTATAAATACGGCCTGCGTGTCGTTTATTTTTGTAACTTTATAATTACTAGTTTAGTAGTTAGTTTTTATTATTAATGTAATAATGAAGACTCAAGCTTGGAGAAGAAGATGAAAATTCCATGGAGATGAAGTTGCCTTTCAAGATATGAAGAAATGTACTATTGCAAATGTTGTAATAGATAGGTTTTCTTTTCACCTAGGGTTGCCTATATGATCTTCATTTGGTCTCATGAAGATCATATCTAGTTTGGCAATGCTATGTCACGTTTATTTTTATCAAATATGTATGAGATGCCATGTTTGATAGTTTATGTATGCATATAGGATATGATATATAAATGTCAATTTTAACATGTTTTCAAAAAAAAAAAATTAAATGGAATGAACCCTCACTATTAATCTAAGTTTTAATGCCATCCATGTCTTAAACACTTATCAAGGCTAAGATCACCTAAATGTAGATTTTGCCAAAGCAAAGTACTTTAGGTTATCCTAGCAAGATATGATGAGTAATGGTGCTGCTCATGCGTTTAAAATTGGTTAGACTTAATTAGGCTATCAAAATGGTTTTGGGCCTAAGGCATTAGATGGGGTATAACATGCTATGACATATGATGTCATGATCCCATATTATCTAAGAGTTACATCTGATGTAATTGGTAATGGGTTACCTACCATAATAACTTGATTTTAAGTGTCATGCCAAAGCTGACTTAATATTAAGTAAAATTGGATCTTAGCCCACTAAAATGTCATTGTGATGATTGAGGGTTATATTTTAGTGGGAGTTTAATTACTTATCACCTTTTATTAATTAAAATTTGCATATTTTGTAGATTGAAATGGCTACCAACAATAACTCCACTTTATCACTGCGATCCATCCTTGAGAAGGAAAAACTGAAAGAGAATGGGACTAATTTTGTTGATTGGTTTAGGAACCTGAGAATTGTTCTCAAACAAGAAAAGAAGTCCTATGTGCTTGATGAAGCTGTCCCTGAGCCACCTCCTGCTAATGCTTCTAATGCTGATAAGAACAAGCATAAGAAGCATATGGATGATTCCAATGACATTGGATGTCTTATGCTCGCTACTATGTGTCCAGAACTTCAGAAGGATCTGGAACACTTGGAGGCTTATGAGATGAGTGTCCATCTCAAACAAGCTTTCCAACAGCAAGCTAGGCAGGATAGATTCGACACTGCTGTTGCATTATTTGACTGCAAGATGTCAGAGGGCGAATCGGTTAGCGCTCATGTTTTGAAAATGAAGGGCTACATTGATCACCTTGCCCGACTTGGATATCCCTTGAGTCTAGAACTCTCCACGGATTTGATCCTTCATTCTTTGCCCAGCAGTTTTTCACATTTTGTTATGAACTATAATATGAACAACATGGAAAAGTCCATTCCTGAGCTACATGGTATGCTCAAAACTGCTGAAGGGAATATCAAAAGGCCCACTAAGGCTACCCATGTATTGAATGTCAATAAGGGTAAGCCTATGAAGAAAAAAGGCAAGGCAAAGGGTAAAGCAACAGTTGCTACAAAGCCTAAGGGACAGCCCAAGCCAAAAGAACGCAAGGCACCTGTTCCTAAGGAAGGAACTTGTCACCATTGCAAGGAGCCTGGGCATTGGAAAAGAAATTGCCCACTTTATTTGGCTGAATTGAAGAAATCGAAGGGTAGTGCGACTACGTCTTCAGGTATATATGTTATAGAAATTAACTTATCTGCTTCTACTTCATGGGTATTGGATACTGCATGTGGTTCTCACATTTGTACAAATGTGCAGGGACTCAAAAGGAGTAGATCACTGAAAAGGGGCGAAGTTGACCTACGAGTTGGGAATAAAGCAAGAGTTGCTGCACTAGCTGTAGGATCTTATGAACTTCATATGCCTAATGGCTTTTTGTTAAATTTGAACAATTGCTATTATGTTCCTACTCTGAGTAGGAATCTTATTTCAGTTTCAGTTTTGGATGATGAAGGTTTTTCATTTTTAATTAAAAATAAGACCTGTTCTATTTTTGATAAAGATGATTTGCTTTATGGTATTGCAAGATCTTTTAATGGCCTTTATGTCCTTGACTTAGATGATTCTAGGGAGAATCATATTTATAACATAAACTCTAAGAGAATTAAGCCAAATGACCTAAACCCTACATTTTTATGGCATTGTCGTCTTAGCCATATAAATGAGAGACGCATTTCTAAACTCCATCAAGATGGATTATTAGATTCATTTGATTTTGAATCATTTGATAAATGTGAATCTTGTTTACTTGGCAAAATGACAAAGAATCCTTTCACTGGACAAGGTGAAAGGGCTAATGACTTGCTAGGACTAGTACATACAGATGTATGTGGCCCGTTAAGCATTAGTGCCAGAGGAGGATATAATTACTTCATTACTTTTACTGATGATTTCAGTAGGTATGGCTATGTCTACCTAATGAAACATAAGCATGAGGCTTTTGAAATGTTCAAAACTTTTCAAAATGAAGTACAAAATCAACTTGGTAAAACTATTAAGGCACTTCGATCTGATCGAGGTGGTGAATTTTTGAGCCAAGAGTTTGACGAACATCTAAGAAATTATGGAATTGTTTCACAATTAACTCCTCCAGGAACTCCACAGTGGAATGGTGTTTCTGAAAGAAGAAATCAAACTTTATTAGATATGGTTCGATCTATGATGAGTCAAGCAGATCTTCCATTATCGTTTTGGGGTTATGCCTTGGAGACAGCTGCTTTTGTTTTAAACCGTGTACCATCTAAAGCGGTTGAAAAGACACCATATGAGATATGGACTGGCAAAACACCTAGTTTGTCTTTTCTTAAGATTTGGGGTTGTGAGGCTTATGTGAAAAGACCAGTTTCAGATAAGTTAGCTCCAAAATCTGCTAAATGTATCTTTGTGGGATATCCTAAGGAAACTAAAGGATATTATTTCTATATTCCATCTGAGAACAAAGTGTTTGTTGCTCGAAATGGAACCTTCTTGGAAAAGGAATTCATTTCTAAAAGAACTAGTGGGAGCACAGTTCAATTAGATGAATTTATAGAACCACAAGAGGATATTGAACCGCCTGTAGAAATAGTTTCAGAACCACAAGTCATTGTGGAAACTGAAAATGTTACACAAGTTCTGCGCAGATCTGATAGACCACGTCATCAGCCTGAGAGATATGGATTTCTCATGACTGAAAGTCGTGAAGTTTTGCTCATAGATCAAGATGAGCCAACTACCTATCTTGAAGCTGTGTCAGGTCCAGATTCAGAGAAATGGCTTGGAGCCATGAACTCTGAGATGCAGTCCATGTTTGACAACCAAGTTTGGGCCTTAATTGATCCTCCCGAAGGTATTAAGACTATTGGTTGCAAATGGGTTTTCAAGAAGAAAATTGACATTAATGGAAATGTGCAAACCTATAAAGCAAGGTTGGTTGCTAAAGGTTTCAAACAAACACATGGTATAGACTATGATGAAACTTTTTCTCCAGTTGCTATGATTAAATCTATTAGGATTCTCCTTGCCATTGCTGCATACTATGATTATGTGATATGGCAAATGGATGTCAAAACCGCTTTCCTTAATGGAAATTTACTCGAGGATGTGTACATGACACAACCTGAGGGTTTTGTAAATCCTGAGAATTCTGGGAAGGTTTGCAAGCTTCAAAGGTCCATTTATGGATTGAAGCAAGCATCTCGAAGCTGGAATCTTTGTTTTGATGAAACAGTTAAGAACTTTGGTTTCATTCAAAATGAAGATGAACCATGTGTTTACAAGATGGTTAGTGGGAGTGCTATCGTGTTCTTAGTCCTATATGTAGATGACATATTGATCATTGGAAATGATGTCCCCACTTTACAAAAGGTTAAAGATTGGTTAGGGAATTCTTTTTCAATGAAGGACTTGGGAGAGGCTGCATATATCCTTGGTATAAGGATCTATAGAGATAGATCTAGAAGGATAATTGGCTTAAGTCAAAGTACATACATTGACAAAGTGTTGAAGAGGTTCAGTATGCAAGATTCCAAGAAAGGATTCTTGCCTATGTCACATGGTATTCATCTTGGCAAGAATCAATGTCCTAAGACATCTGAGGAGCGAGATAGAATGAATAAGATCCCTTATGCTTCTGCTATTGGATCTATTATGTATGCCATGCTATGTACTAGACCTGATGTCTCATATTCTTTAAGCACAACAAGTAGATATCAAGCTGATCCTGGTGAGGGTCACTGGACAGCTGTTAAGAACATTCTTAAGTATCTAAGAAGAACTAAGAATGTTTTCTTAGTTTATGGAGGTTTGGAAGATGAACTAGTTGTAAATGGTTACACAGATGCTAGTTTCCAAACTGATATAGATGATTACAAATCGCAGTCAGGTTTTGTATTCACATTGAATGGTGGAGCCATTACTTGGAAAAGTTCCAAGCAAAGCACAGTAGCAGATTCTACAACAGAAGCTGAGTATATAGCAGCATCAGATGCTGCTAAGGAAGCAGTTTGGCTGAAGAAATTCATCACTGAGCTTGGAGTGGTGCCTAGCATTGCTAATCCTATGGCTATCTATTGTGACAACAATGGTGCCATAGCGCAAGCAAAAGAGCCAAGGTCCCATCAAAAATCTAAGCACATACTCAGGCGATTTCACCTCATTCGAGACATCATTGATAGAGGTGATATCAAGATATGCAAAGTTGACACAAATGACAACATAGCAGATCCATTGACAAAGCCTCTCTCGCGGGTCAAGCATGATCAGCACACTAGGTCTATGGGCATGAGATATTTGTTAGACTAGGCCTAGTGCAAGTGGGAGACTGTTAGTGTATATGCCCTAGGCCATCGATTTGGACCTTAATGTTATTCATTTTGTTATTAATAAAGAAGTTTTTATTATCATTGTTATGTTTGCATGTTATATATAATAATGATTATATCCCTGGTTTATTATTGTTATGGAGATAATAATAAATAAAACTAGTGTAATATTGATTTGATAATCATAAGATGATTATAGGTATGAAGATACAAATCAATATTATGGATACATGTTAGAGAACAGTGTATTGGATAGACCCACATAGATATCACTTCATGGTTTAATGTCATAAGTGTATCTCATAATAGTCTTCATTTAATCCTTTGACTTGAGATTGTCATAGTTTCCAACATAAGGAATATTATGTTTTGACATGATCAAACGTTATCTGTAACTAGATAATTATAAAGGTTATGCTTGAACATGATATAAATTATGTAGAGGAAAATGAACAATCAAGATGGAATTTGTCCCTCTCTATGAGAGAGATATCTTCTGGGCCCCTTGATAAGTGTAACTGAGAAATGCATGGCCATGCTCAAATAAGTTGATATAAGATCAATCTTATTTGTTTATCAGTTAACTTGGAGATCGAGTAATCATAAGTTTGGACAATATAAGTATGACATTTACTATGACTTATGTTCAAACTAGATATCGTGTGACAAAGGGATTAATGCATGTACTATTTCAGGTTTTTCATTTATGATGATTCTCATGATTAATTGGGTAGTCGTAATGTCTTGCTAGAGGCCAATTATGATTTGTGCATTTCAATAGAGATTGAAATACACTACCAATTAATATGAGCCTATCGGGTCACACACATAGAACGTAGGCTGTACTTAAATAATAATAATTATATTTAATTATTGTTGTTAGTATTATTATTATTATTAGATATTAATAATAATATTGTTATAATAATTATTATTAGATAATAATTATTAAAACGTGGGTCCATATGGGATATGGACAGTTAGGGTTTTGATAAAAAGAAGTCTTTTAAAACGGTTTTAAAAGGACTGGAGGTTTAATGATCTTATAATTTTTGTTTTGCAAAAGAAAACGTAAGAAGAAAAAAAAAACTAAAAAAAAAAAACCCTAGTTTCGTTTTGAAAAGGTTCAGCCACTGCCGTTGGTGAGCTAGCACTCAGACCGGCGTACGTTTGTGTGGATTTCGTTAGAGGGTGTTCGTCTTCAGAAGGCAGCATCTGTTAATCGTTTTGAAGCTACACAAAAAGGTTAGTTTCGAATCTCTTTTATCGAATTGAATGGATCACATGGATCCTGTGAGTAAATCGAAAGAATTTTTTGTTTTTCGCTGCGGCAAGGGTTGCAGATTCTTCACGATTTACTAACAAATGGTTCATATAACTACCTTTCCCTTGTTTGTTTTTTCTAGGTGTCTTTGGCATGGTGGGATCCTACATAATAGTTGGAACATCCATGGTCCCCAGCTATGCTTTGAGTAGAGCCATGACTAGAGCGTCAGATGATTCTAGCCGGTCCTGATTCTTCCAAATGGTATTTGGGGAAACGTGTTTTTGAGTGGCATTTAGGGCCTGATAGACTATCAGTTCCCTTTGACATCCCAAAAACTACTTTTGCTTCAAAGTCAATTCGAGAGAGAGATTAGGTTCGATGGGTGCAAGGTGAGGACTATCTACAATTCATCTTGGAATTGGATGATGCTGCTCCCTCTTCTTATTTGGACTATATGAGGCAGAGTTTGCTTCCTCCTAGATCAACTTCCTCTATTCTAGTTGATGCATCTGCCCCTCATCCTCATCCTATAGGTGAGACAGTCCATGCTAAGGAGAGATTACAGGTTAGTATTTTCTTTTTCCTTTATCTTTCCTATTTTATGTATAGATTTTGATTTTGATTCTTTCCTTTAGACTTTTCAGAGGAGGAAGAGACCAACAGAGGCCTATACATCCCAGATTCTCAGGCTCATCAGTCTTCTACTTCTTCTGAGCAGCCTTCAGTATTAGGTCCACTTCTTTTATAACACCCTTATACTCTATAAATGTATAATACACACACCCAGTATGTGTAAAATACGCGTCTAAAGTATAAGAATGCCACAACCCAGTTTAATAAAAAATTTCATATTCTCAATTTAAAATCCCAAGCATTTTTAAATGTATTTTAATAAACAAATAAAATATTTGTTATTAGCTTTAGGTTCCAAAAATTAGTATTTTATATAAAAATTCTGTAACACCCCTTCCCGACCTATGAACAAGCCGAGGAGGAATACTACATCGGGATACGAGCTCTGGTTATGTCAGCTTACTTAATGTTCCTTATAAAAATTTTTCAAAAATTTTGACGGAGTCTCCCTTAAAATTCTAGGTCCCAAGTGTTGACAAAACTGATTTTTCTTATTTTTGAAAAACATTTGTTTCATAATTCAACTCAAGCACACTCCCAATAATCCACCCTTACAACCTCAACTACAATCCTGCAAGAAGAATTCACACTTCTATATTCATAACCCAACTCAATTTAAAACCATACAGTTATTATACATTACTAGATTTATATGCTACATCAAATTATCTCTTTGTATTGTTCAAATAAGTACATGCCAGTTTCTAATACCAAAATACAAAATGAAGAGCACCACCTAAGTTTGTTGATGACCGACAGATAGCAGGACTTCTATGCTCGCTACTGGCTCCTTACTGATAACCTACGAGTTTAGAAGAAACTAAACTCGCTAAGCATTGCTTAGTGGGTACTTTAACTAATTATGGAAAATAAATAATAAAAGCATAATGCACTTTTAAAAGCAATGAGTCGTATTGAAAAATAATATCACAATAAAAACAATCCATACATGTCATATATTCAGTTATTATCATTTTATCAGTTCGCTCCACAAGGTAATTTGGTAGACTAACGTATGGTAAGGAACTAACTAAAACAACTGTATATATATTCTGTGGCTGTGGCCCTAAAAAATTGAGGACCAAGCCCTGTGGAATCTGTGGCCGAAGCCCTCGGACCGGAGTCCTATATAACTCGGGCGATTGCCCTATATAACTCGGACCGAAGTCCTATATAGCTCGGGTCGTCACCCTATATAACTTGGACCGAAGTCCTATATTAAAGCAGCACTGCTTATAGTATGATATATCATACCCTTACCCTACTCAGTACTATCCCAGATACACAGTGGAGCCAAAATTTTCATGCCATTTCTTAATTGAATATGCATTATACAATTATCGACTTATGTTTCTTATATTATTTCAACGTGAAATATCATATTTTGTCATTTTAATAACATATTATGCTCATTTATATGCATAAGGAATCAATTGGATTACTTTTGAAAAATGACCAAATGAATATTAGCAAAATGACCATATGAATAGTAAATTCTGGTTTTGGACTCAACTTGATCCTTATTTTGAAATATTGTATAAAATAATCTACTTGACTAAAAACTCTAAAATTTTTACAGAATTTATTTTTACATCTTAAAATCATTCCTTTAAAATTTCAGATTAAACTGGACACAAAATCTTGGTCAAGTAGTTCACCCAACCAAACTGCTCCAGTTGCCCTGCATCCTGGCAGCAGTTCTAAATTTTGTGAATTCCGTAATTTAAATTCAATCAATGTGGTTCCAAATTATTTTTTTCAAATAATAGACTCACTAAAAAACAACATATCCAAAATTCAATTAAATATTATTTTTTCTAAATTTTATTAAAAATCCGGAAACATGGCTGTCTCAGTCAAGGTACCTCCTAGAGCAGGTCTAACATAAATAATTTTTCCATAATCATAACCATTCCGAATTCAACTCAAAATATTTTTCAGTCATTCTAGACGTATTGAGGCACAACATATCAAAAATTAGCTTCAATAACATTTTGCTATATTTAATTAAAAATCATACAAGTCACAGTATTTCGCTAATTCTAAAACATAAAAATTTCAAGAAAATGAACAAACAATTAGTTAAAGTACCAAACCTTGCTTTTCCTTGCTCTTCTTGTCTATTTCACTTCCTTTCCTCTCTAATCTCCCTGATTTCCTATGAATTTAACATGTCACATATGTAAGAACAAACCCTAGGTATGAACATGATGCTACCTTATGATTTTCTAACAATCCTTTACTTATTCTTACTAATAATCACCATTTTCATCATTTCCTTTAAGTAGTTTATCATTTTTCACCGTAATCATCAACTTACTAATACTTTCCCAACATGAACATAATATCAAATCTTCCTAAACAGAGCCTAATACCTAATTCTAATGAAAGAATAAGACTTAGGATGGTATCTTACCTTATTTCCTATTGAATTTCACTTGAAAAATGGCTTAGACTTGAAAATTTTCTCCATGAAAATGGAAGGGAGGGGGGAGCACGACCTAAGGAAGAAGAAAAGTGGTGATGGTGGTGTTTTTTTTATCCTTTACTTGTCTTTGGAAGACCAAAATTAGTTGTTTATAATTTAATTTTCATTTAATTAATTTGTTTATTTTCAATGGCCATGATTTGTCCAACCCATTTGGACTTAATGGCTAGGATTTGGCCACTTGAATGTGGCTTTTTGTTCTTTTAAAATTTTCCCCAAAAGTTATATTTAATTACAAAATCGCCCCTCCAGTAGAAATGTCCAAAATACCCTTGTCGGAAAATCGCCCGTAACTTACAAACCGTGCGTTTTCAGAAAAAATTGTGCGCCACCATTATGACCCGATTAATCCCGAGAACACATTTATGGCATCCGTTAGGGTCACTATTAAGAACCGACACAAGTTTTCAGAAAATTACTCTTAGGTCCTCGGCCTTTCAAAAAATTACCTTTAGGTCCCGTCGACTTCACGGGCCTCCTTTGCACACCGATTTTGTTTTTGACTATCTCGAGCCTCTATTTGACCACTTATTTATGTCCTTCTTACCTAATACTCGACTACCTAAACTTTGGGATGTGACAAATTCTCTGAAAAAATTTGCCGAAGTTTTGTTTGTAAATTGGACATCTTAAAAATTCCAACAATACTCAACTTGTATAAAAACACACTCCCAAAAACAATAAATCAAACATTTCACCACAACTGTAACACCCTTATACCCTATATACGTACAAAATATATTTCTAGCATATGTAAAATATGCATATACGGTACAAAAATGTCACAGAAGGATTTATAAATTTTTTTTTTACATTTCCAACTTAAAATTTCAAATTCTAAATATATAAAAATTAAATAGAATATAAATATTATTCACTTGTTATAAGAACCCAAAATAAATTATATATATAAAAATCTCTGAAAAAAATTCGCCAGAGTTTTGTCCGTATTTTGGATATCCCAAAATTTAGCAATTACTCAACCTGCAAAAAGAAAACACTCCTAATAATTTCCAATCACCCTCTCAACCATACTTCTCAATTTCACCAATTTTCTCAAGCATTTATACATATAGATATATATAATTTAAAACACAGTTACTCTTCCATTTCAAATACATTGACCCAAACATTCTTTAAAATATACAATACGTAAAATTCAAAACATAATATATTATGCATAAAACTCAAAATGTACAATAACATAAAAATATATACATGTTGCTGGTAGTGTTTCTGATCCCGATAGCAACTCTACAAGCTCAACTACAAGTCTAGACTAGACCTGGTCTAGAAGAACTCTCTGGCTCAACTGGGTCTACCCTGTCACCTGCGCGATGGAAACAATCGCGCTAAGCCGAAGCCTAGTGGTACAAACTTTGATAATAACAATATAACTCCAAGCAATACCAAATGTACAATGCATATAGATGTCACATCAATCCACTTTCTTATATTTTTCAAATAATTCATAAGCATAACTCATAACATTATATTACTAAATTGTATCATAATTCATAATTCACAGTAAAACAAAGACAAGCATGGGCACAAAAAGGATCTAATATGCTATTCAAATTTCAGAGTTACTGCTTTGGTCCATAATGACACCATGTGTCTAGCCCCATAGGCAATATATATATCCATGGATAATGTAACAGCCCAGTCCCTTGGACCTCAACCCGGCTAGACCCTTAGGCCCCAGTATCTTGGTCCTCAACCCGGCTAGACTGCTACAGTTTTAGAGGCTTACGACCCAGTCTTTTCACCCCAAAAACATCATATTTATCAGCTGGCCTGGCTTACAACCCAGTCTTTTCACCATTCCAGCGTATAGCCCGTAGGCAATCATAGGCATGCCGCCAAATCCAGAACTCTGAAAATTGAATAACATACTAGGCACACAATGTATTCATTTTTCTCATTATTAATCTCTTTCTTTTTGTCACATATTCAATCTAGGCACATTGCCTTATTTTCATATTTTTTTCTCATTTTTCACATCTTTCTCATTTTTCTCATTTTTCTCATTTTTATCAATATCAATTCATTTCATTATTACACATATCTCATTTTTGCATTAACAACACATTACCCAATTACTTTGTGTATTTTCACATAATATGCATATTTCACATGTTACACAAATTAGCCATTATCAATGGTTTTTCACAATGCATTTAACACATATATGACATTACAAATGTCATAGCATATTATTCATACACAATCAATGAACCAAGTGGTTAACATATTTTTCAACCAAAATGTGTTAAGTCCAAATGTTATGCAAATATAAACATTATATTCAAAGTTTGTACATACCTCCACTAGCAACCCAAAGCAAGCTAAAAACAACCTTCAATCCAATCTTTTTAACTTGCCCTTCACCACTTGGATGAAGCAAATAAATCTCCCTCAATGCCTAAACCAAATGTGATAGCAAAAAATCATTTAGTATCACATTTAATGGCATTTCCAACATTAAATCATAATTACACATCACTCCTACAAATTTCCAAAAATTTAGCCTTTCCTTACTTCAACATTAGAATTCTATTCTACTACAATTAAATTAGTATTTTAAGTTTATTTGTATTATTAAAAATATATTTTAATTCATTTAAATCATTTACATTATAAAAATACACTCTTATATACAAAATCTCAAAAATGGCCTAGCCTTCCCCCATTGAAGGTTTTCCATTCCAACACAATCAATTACTCATTCCAAGCTTATATTCATCACTTTTAACACTAAACAACATGCTTAAACAAATAAAATCACACAATTCAACCACTTTAGAAAATCACTTTTCCAAAACCCTAAATCTCCACTTCCATTCTCAAACTCCAATCCAACACCACCAAATCCAATATTTGACTTTAAAATACTTGTTTATTAATCAAAACAACTCATTTGGAATCAATTTGCACAATTAAAATTCATGTTTTCAAAACTCCAAAAATCCATAACCCTAAATTCTCTCTCTTCACCATTCTTTAACCAAACTCCATCATCTCTTCAATCTAACCTTAGAATCATTGTTAAATACCTAAAATAACATCATACACACCAATTCCAACAATTATAACATACTACATAAAAGTCCAAACTCTCACATAATCTAAATTTTCATGGAATTCAAAGAAAAGAGATGGAAACTTACTAATTTTAGCGGAAGTCACCAAAAATCCACTTGAAACTTGTTAATTCCTTCAATTTATGGAGTATGGAAGAAGCAAAATCCTTGGTCTTCAATCATCCATGGAAGCCACGTTCTTGAGGAGAAGAAGAAGAAGAAGACTTTTAAATATTCTTTCCTTTTCATCTTTTTTTTAACCACATATATATATATATTAAAATAATTTAATATTTAATTATTTTTTTAATAAATTAAAAGTCCTAATTTCCCTCTTCCATTCAAAATTAATTTGTTTTTGAATTATTTTATTAATTTTGAATTTATAAGATTTAATTACCAAAATACTCTTTTCTTTTAAAAAGTGTTGACTTTTTATATATGTTATGTATATTTTGCATATATATCATATATATATTTCACTTTTTCATTTAAAATCCCTTCATTTTTCATTTAAAACTATTAATTTAATTTATCCTTTTAAATTATAATTTATTTTATCAAAATTTTCAAAAATTAGAAATTTTTAAAAAATTTTGGATGTTACAATTCTCTCCCCCTAAAATAAATTTTGTCCCCGAAATTACTTGTCCTCAAGTCGGGAACAAATAGGGAAACTGACTCTGCATCGCCTGCTCACTTTCTCATGTCGCCTCCTCAGTGGCATGATTCCTCCAAAGGACTTTCACAAGTGGCACCCTCTTATTCCTCAATTCTTTAACCTCTCGTGCTAAAATTGGCACTGGTTCTTCCTCATAAGTCAGATCTGGACTCACCTCAATGGACTCCACTGAGAAGATATGAGATGGGTCAGACCTATATCTCTGAAGCATCGAGACATGGAAAACATTATGTATTCGATCCAACTCAGGCGGCAAAGCTAGTCTATAAGCCACTGGACCAACTCTCTCCAACACCTCATATGGTCCTATGAAACGAGGACTCAACTTCTCTTTACGGCCAAATCTCAAAATCTTCTTCCATGGAGACACCTTCAGAAATACTTTATCACCCACACTAAACTCTATGTCTCTTCTCTTTAAATCTAAATAAGATTTCTGTCAGTCTGAAGCTGCTTTCAAATGACCCCGAATCACCTTCACCTTCTCCTCTGTTTCCTTAATCAAATCGGGACCAACCAGTTTACCTTCTCCAACTTCATCCCAACACAATGGTGTCCTGCATCTCCTACCATATAAAGCCTCATAAGGAGTCATCCCAATACTCGACTGATGACTATTTGTTATAAGCAAATTCAATTAATGGTAAAAATTTGTCCCAATTCCCTGCAAAATCAATGATACAGCTCCTCAACATATCCTCAAGAATCTGTATCACTCTCTCTGACTGTCCATCTGTCTGAGGATGGAAAGCAGTACTAAAATGCTATCGAGAACCTAGAGCATTATGCAAACTCTTCCAAAACCTCGAAGTAAACCGGGGATCTCGATCCGACACCAAAGAAACTAGGACTCCATGCAACCTGACTATCTCATTGATATACAGCTCAGCCAACATCTCAAGAGAATAATCCATCCTAACTGGAAGAAAATGAGCTGTCTTCGTCATCCGATCAACTATCACCCAGATTGCATCATGCTTCTTCTGAGTCAAAGGTAGTCCAGTCACAAAATCAATTGTCACTCACTCCCATTTCCACTCTGGCACTGATAAAGGTTGGAGCAATCCTGAAGGAACTTGGTGTTTAGCCTTCACTTTCTGGCAAGTGAGGCATATGGATACAAGCTCTACTATGTCCCTCTTCATACCTAACCACCAATAATATCGCTTCAAGTCCTGATACATCTTGGTACTCCCAGGGTGCATAGCAAAAAGTGACTGATGTGCTTCCTCTAATATCATTCTTTTCAATTTTGCATCATCAGGAATACACAATCTATCTTTGTACCATAGACTGCCATCATCCCTCACATAAAACTCTCGACTTTCCCCTTTCTGACAAACCAGCACAATTTTTTGAATTCTCTCATCTGCTAATTGAGCCTCCCTAATATGATCCAACAAGACTAGCCTCAACTGCAACTGAGCCATCAAAGCACCATCATCAGAAGACTCAAATCTAGCATGCAATGCTCTCAACTCAATTAGCAACGAGAGCGAATAAGCAGTCAAACCTGCCAAAGATTTTTTACTCAAGGCATCAGCAACAACATTTGCCTTACTAGGATGATAATCAATCAAATAGTCATAGTCTTTAATCAACTCTAACCACCGCCTCTGCCAAAGATTCAGCTCTCTCTGAACACCCAGGTATTTCAAACTCTTGTGATCTGTATAACTGAAACACTTTTCCCTGTACAAATAATGCCGCCAAATCTTCAATGCAAAAACTATTGCTTCTAATTCCAAATCATGCGTTGGATAATTCAGCTCATGCGGTTTTAACTATCGAGAGGCATAAGCAATGACTCTACCCTCCTGCATCAAAACATAACCTAAACCATTGTTTGAAGCATCACTGTATATCACATATGGTTTACCTTCCACAGGCAAGGTAAGGACAGGAGCTTGAGTCAACATCTCCCTCAGCTGCCAAAACTCGCCTGACACCGATCTGTCCACACAAATTTAACTCCTTTCTGAAGTAATCTGGTGAGTGGTGTAGCTATTATAGAAAAACCCTTCACAAATCGATGATAATAGCCTGCCAATCCCAGAAAACTTCTAACCTCTGTCACAGTCTTCGGTGGACTCCAATTCAAGATAGCCTCAATTTTACTCGGATAAACTCTAATACCCTCTGCTAAAACCACATGACCAAGAAAAGCTACCTGATCAAGCCAAAACTCACACTTAGACAGTTTAGCATACAATTGCTTTTCTCTCAGAGTCTGCAATACGATCCGCAAATGCCTATCATGATCCTCATCATTACTCGAATACACCAAGATGTCATCAATGAAGACTACCACAAACTGATCCAAATATGGTCTGAATACCCTGTTCATCAAATCCATAAAGGCTGCTGGTGCATTCATCAATCCAAAGGGCATCACCAGAAACTCATAATGCCCATACCTCGTACGAAAAGTTGTCTTAGGTACATCCACATCTCTGACTCTCAACTGATGGTACCCTAATCTCAGATCAATCTTAGAGAATACTGCTGCTCCCTTCAACTGATCAAAGAGATCATCTATCCGAGGTAAAGGATACTTGTTCTTGATGGTCACCTTATTCAACTGCCTATAATCAATACACAATCTCATGGTGTCATCCTTCTTCTTCACAAACAACACAGGCGCTCCCCACGGGGACACACTAGGGCGGATAAACCCTTTATCCAATAACTCCTGCAACTGCACCTTCAACTCTCTCAACTCAGCAGGTGCCATCCGATAAGGGGTAATAGAGATAGGAGTGGTACCAGGCAACAAATCGATACCAAACTCCACTTCTCTCTCAGGAGGTACCCCTGGCAACTCATCAGGGAAAACATCTGGAAACTCAGCAACTGTGGGTATACTTTTAAGTAGGGATCCCACTACTCTAGTATCTACAACATGAGTAAGATAAGTCTCACATCCCTTCTGAACCATTCTCCCAGCTGAAATAGCTGAAACAAACATAGATGAAAGATACCTCTGCTCACTAGATACTATAACATCCCTACGATCCCGTGTTCTCAAAGTAACATATTTCTTCTGAAAGTCTACCACAACCCCATGCTTGGATAACCAATCCATGCCCAAAATCAGATCATATTCCCTGAAAGGCATCTTAATCAGGTCATCGAGAAACTCCTCATCCTGAACAACAATTTGACTATCTCGATGCACCCTGCTCACAACAACACTATGCCCTAAAGGATTTGTCACAAAGACATCAAATCCTAGGGACTCAGAATGCAATTCAGACACAGGCAAGATGGATGCACTTATGTATGAATGCGTAGATCCAGGATCTAATAGAGCAATGACTGAAATACCAAATAAAGAAAATGTACCCGCAATGACGGTTGAAGCATCCGGCTGCCTCTGCATCACATAAACCCGCTGAGATGGCCCAGCCTCATCTGGCCTACTGCCTCCAGATGTAGAGCCTCCTCTATGACTAAACCCAGGGTGACCACCTCTACTAAAACCTCTGCCACCACGACCCCCTCTGACACTGGGTCGAGAAGATGCAGTATCTACCTGCCTAACCTCTGGTGGCTCGGGACAATCTCTGATAAAATGGTCTAACAACCCACATCTAAAACACACTCCGGAAGCACCTCTCCACCAGCAGATACCTCCGTGTACTCTACCATAGTGAATGCAAGTAGGTGGATTATGTCTCTGAGCCACTGGAGTCAGAGCACTAGCCACTAAAATTGCAGGTCTCTGTCTCTGTCTCTGATGCTGTATTGACCTGCCAAACTACCCCTGACTCCTACTAAACCTTTGAAAATGTCCCCCTCAGCCTCTCTTCACTGATGAATACCCTGCCTCACTCTAGTCTCCTCAACTCCTGGCAACTGCAACTAACTGGGAGAAATCCTGATACCAAGAGCCTGCAATGATGCACATGATAGAGGGTCTCAGTCCCTCCTCAAATCTCCTACACCTGTCAAACTCATTAGAAATGATCCCACCAGCATAGTGACTCAACCGGATAAACTCGATCTCATACTCGGTCACTGTCCTAGTATCCTATCTCAGACTCAAGAATTCCATCTTCTTTGCATCTTTATACTCTCTTGAAGTATACTTCTGCTCAAATTCCCGCAAGAAATCATCATAGGTCAGGACTGGTGGATCATTAAAAGCATGTGGAACCGTCTTCCACCAATCATATGCATCTCTCTGCAGAAGAGATCTGGCATAATCAAACTTCTCTTTTGGACTAGCCTGTAACTGAATAAATATCCTCTGAACCCGGTCTAGCCACTGCTTTGCTATAGCAGGGTCTGTAGTACCAACAAAGTCCTCAGCCCCATACTTTCTCAGTTTGTCATACTGCCTCACCGGTAACTGCGGCTGCGGCTGCGGCTGTGGCTGTGGCTGTGGCGGCTGCGGAACTGGAGCCTGCCTCAACAACTCTACCATATGCCATACACAGCCAGGCGGAACCTCATCAGCTGCTAGTCTCACAGGCATAGAAACAGGCTCCTCACTAGCAGATACAACTCTAGCTCCATCTCTACCCTCATCTGGAGCCACACTCTCTGCACTACCCTCAGTAGCCTGATGCGGCTGAGACGCCATAACTACCTATATCTGCAAACAAAGTAGAAAATACTATATCAGAGATTAAAAACTGCCAGTGCCAATGCATGTATTACAATTAAAAACTATTTTTCAAATCCCCCATTTTCTCTCTCTATCATCCCCACCTAGGTCGAGAACCTCAAACCTAGGCTTTGATACCAAAACAAATGTAACACCCTTATACTCTATATACATACAAAACATATTTCTAGCATATATAAAATATGCATATACGGTACAAAAATGTCACAGACGGATTTATAATTTTTTTTTTACATTTCCAACTTAAAATTTCAAATTCTAAATATACAAAAATTAAATAAAATATAAATATTATTTACTTGTTATAAGAACCCAAAATAAATAATATATATAAAAATCTCTGGGAAAAATTCGCCAGAGTTTTGTTTGAATTTTGGATATCCCAAAATTTAGCAATTACTCAACTTGCAAAAAGAAAACACTCCCAATAATTTCCAATCACCCTCTCAACCATAATTCTCAATTTCACCAATTTTCTCAAACATTTATACATATAGATATATATAATTTAAAACACACTTACTATCCCATTTCAAATACATTGACCCAAACATTCTTTACAATATACAATACGTAAAATTCAAAACATAATATATTATGCATAAAACTCAAAATGTACAATAACATAAAAATATATACATGTTGCTGGCAGTGTTTCTGATCTCGATAGCAACTCTACAAGCTCAACTACAAGTCTAGACTCAACCTGGTCTAGAAGAATTCTCTGGCTCAAATGGGTCTACCCTGTCACCTGTGCGATGGAAACAATCGAGCTAAGCCGAAGCCTAGTGGTACAAACTTTGATAATAACAATATAACTCCATGCAATACCAAATGCACAATGCATATAGATGTCACATCAATCCACTTTCTTATATTTTTCAAATAATTCATAAGCACAACTCATAACATTATATTACTCAATTGTATCATAATTCATAATTCACAGTAAAACAAAGACAAGCATGGGCCCAAAAAGGATCTAATATGCTATTCAAATTTCAGAGTTACTGCTTTGGTCCATAATGACACCATGTGTCTAGCCCCGTAGGCAATATATATATCCATGGATAATGTAACAGCCCCAGTCTCTTGGACCTCAACCCGGCTAGACCTTAAGCCCTAGTATCTTGGTCCTCAACCCGGCTAGACTGCTACAGTTTTTGAGGCTTACGACCCAGTCTTTTCATCCCAAAAACATCATATTTATCAGCTGGCCTAGCTTACGACCCAGTCTTTTCACCATTCCGGCGTATAGCCCATAGGCAATCATAGGCATGCTGCCAAACCCAGAACTCTGAAAATTGAATAACATACTAGGCACACAATTTATTCATTTTTCTCATTATTAATCTCTTTCTTTTTGTCACATATTCAATCTAGGCACATTGCCTTATTTTCATATTTTTTTTCTCATTTTTCTCATTTTTCACATCTTTCTCATTTTTAACATCTTTCTCATTTTTCTCACTTTTCTCATTTTTATCAATATCAATTCATTTCATTATTACACATATCTCATTTTTGCATTCACAATACATTAGCCAATTACTTTGTGTATTTTCACATAATATGCATATTTCACATGTTACACAAATTAGCCATTATCAATGGCTTTTCACAATGCATTTAACACATATATGACATTACAATTGTCATAGCATATTATTCATACACAATCAATGAACCAAGTAGCTTAACACATTTTTCAACCAAAATGTGTTAAGTCCAAATGTTATGCAAATATAAACATTATATTCAAAGTTTGTACATACCTCAACTAGCAACCCAAAGCAAGCTAAAAACAACCTTCAATCCAATTTTTTTAACTTGCCCTTCACCACTTGGATGAAGCAAATAAATCTCCCTCAATTCCTAAACCAAATGTGATAGCAAAAAATCATTTACTATCACATTTAATGGCATTTCCAACATTAAATCATAATTACACATCACTCCTACAAATTTCCAAAAATTTAGCCTTTTCCTACTTCAACATTAGAATTCCATTCTACTACAATTAAATTAGTATTTTAAGTTTATTTATATTATTAAAAACATATTTTAATACATTTAAATCATTTACATTATAAAAGTATATACTAACCTTCCCCCATTGAAGGTTTTCCATTCCAACACAATCCATTACTCATTCCAAGCTTATATTCATCACTTTTAACACTAAACAACATGCTTAAACAAATAAAATCACACAATTCAACCACTTTGGAAAATCACTTTTCCAAAACCCTAAATCTCCACTTCCATTCTCAAACTCCAACCCAACACCACCAAATCCAATATTTGACTTTAAAATACTTGTTTATGAATCAAAACAACTCATTTGGAATCAATTTGCACAATTAAAATTTATGTTTTCAAAACCCCAAATATCCATAACCCTAAATTCTCTCTCTTCACCATTCTTTAACCAAACTCCATCATCTCTTCAATCTAACCTTAGAATCATTGTTAACTACCTAAAATAACATCATACACACCAATTCCAACACTTATAACATACTACATAAAAATCCAAACTCTCACATAATCTAAATTTCAAAGGAATTCAAAGAAAAGAGATGGAAACTTACTAATTTTGGTGGAAATCACCGAAAATCTACTTGAAACTTGTTAATTCCTTCAATTTATGGAGTATGGAAGAAGCAAAATCCTTGGTCTTCAATCATCCATGGAAGCCACGTTCTTGAGAAGAAGAAGAAGAAGAAGACTTTTAAATATTATTTCCTTTTCATCTTTTTTTTAACCACATATATATATATATTAAAATAATTTAATATTTAATTATTTAATTATTTTTTTAATAAATTAAAAGTCCTAATTTCCCTCTTCCATTCAAAATTAATTTGTTTTTGAATTATTTTAGTAATTTTGAATTTATAAGATTTAATTACCAAAATACCCTTTACTTTTAAAAAGTGTTGACTTTTATATATGTTTTGTATATTTTGCATATATATCATATATATATTCCATTTTTTCATTTAAAATCCCTTCATTTTTCATTTAAAACTATTAATTTAATTTATCCTTTTAAATTATAATTTATTTTATCAAATTTTCCAAAAATTAGAAATTTTCAAAAAATTTTGGATGTTACAACAACTTCTCAATCTCCTCCCATTTCCTCAAAACATTTATATAAATACATATAGATATATATATATATATCAAAACATATAACTCTCGAAAACATAAACATAACATACAAAATGATGAAATGTAATATAGTATGAAATGTATACATAGTGGCAACTGGCTCTATTCCTGTGGCAGCAAAATCACCTCGAGCTCAAACAATCTCAAGCCTAGACCTGACCAGGTCTAGATGAACTCTCTGGATCTACCGGGTCAACCCTGTACGATGAATTCAACTGTGCTAAGCTAAAAGCCTAGTGGTACATACTTGATAATGAAAAAACTTTATAATAATGACAATGCTTAATGCTATTGCATAGTATTTCACAATGTGGTATGCAATTCCACTACAAAACATAATCTTTATTCTTTTTATACATCACATTAACACATACACAAGCATTGGGCCCAAATAATCTAATATACTATTTAAATCCCAGAGTTACCATTTTGGTCTATTTTGACACGTAGTGTCTAGTCCGAAGGCAATATAAATGATGCCAATGTCTAGCCTTAAGACAAATCATGATGATGTCCAACGTCTAGCCTGAAGGCAAATCACATATCATTGATGCCCATCATCTAGTCCCGAAGGAAAATAATGAGAATAATCTCATAGGCATGCCGCCAAACACAAAACTCTGGAAAATTTAATAATATACTAGGGATACACAAATAGTATATATTTTCTATAATCAATTTTTCTCATCACAATGCCTCATTTTCTCATTTTTCTTAGTCATAGGAATGCCAAATCACTTTAATTCATCATATCTCATTACATTATCACAATGTATATCATTTAACATTACAATCATATTACCTAAATATCTTTGGGTCATTCTCACATAAACCACATTTCATTCCTTCTAGCCATTAATAATGGCTTTTCATAATGCACATAATGCATACTCATCAATTCACATGTCATAACACAATGTACATGAGTGTTCAAGTTTCCAAGTAGCTTAATACATTTTCTATCCAAAATGTGATAGGCCAAATTTAATGCAATTATATTTAAATTATCAAAAGTTTGTACATACCTTAATTATCACTCAAACCTAGGCTAAAAATCACTCTCTAACTTTCACTTCCAAATTGCCTTCAACACTAAGGTTAGTCAAATCACTTCCTATTAATGCCCATTCAAAATTCAAGTAAACACAATCATTTAAAATCACATTTCAAGGCATTTCAAATATAAAATCCTAATTAAACATCACTCCAACCAATATCCCAAAATTTTTCCTTTCCTTACATTAATATTAGAATTTCCTTTTAATCCATTTTAAGTGGTATTTTAAGTTTATTTTATCATTAAAAACATAATAGAACATGTTTTAACCAATTAAATCAAACAAACGCATATTCTTTAATAAAACCCTAAAATATGCCCTAAGCCTCTTCATTTTCAATTCTATAATCCAACCCATTCCAAATGTTAATCCAAGCTTATTTTCATCATTTAGATCATTTAATAACATGATTTATATATTAAAATAAAATAAAAATCAATAGTTTAAAAATTCTCTTACAAAACCCTAAAATCATCTTCTTCAACCAAACTTAACCCAAACTTAATCCTTTCTCCTATCTAACTTAAGAATCATTAATAACTAATCAAAATAGCATCTTTCATACCCAATCAAACAATTAAAACATGCCAATACAAAAATCCAAAATCAACATATTCATACTTTCTATAGAACTTCAAAAATTGGTAAGAAAGCTTATCAATTGATGAAGAAACTTCCAATTCTCTTGTCAAATCTTGCAAATCTTAGTGTATGGAAGAAGATAAGATTTCCCTTTCTCTCTATTGGTGTCTCGGTTTGGAGAAGAAAAAGAAGTAAAAAAATTAATTTTCAATATTTTTTACTTTCTTTTCATTTTAAATTCAAGACCATATATTTATATTATTTTAATATTTTATTTAATTATTTATTTATTTAACTTTAATTTTAAAAAGTATATTTACAATTTTACCATTTGTCTATTTGACTTTCTTCTTTAAATGTTGACTTTGTACATGTGATATATATATCATATATATTTCACATATATACTTTACTTTCTCACTTCTAATCCTGTAATTTTCTATTTAAATTATTTATTTAATTTAATTTTTGAAAATTAACGGATGTTTCTTTTGTCTTTGGGATGCCTGGCTTCCTCCACCTATATTCTTCCTATATAAGGCTGGGGAAGTGCTCATTTCATAGAGGCTGACTCCCATGACTGGTGTAAAGTCTTAAAGTCCTCCTGACATGACTCATGTAAGTTTTTTATTTTATATGGTGATAGTTAGTGATTTATCTTTTATTTCTCTCTGCAGGTTGCTTGGAGTACATATGAGGAGCTATACTCTCTATATTTTGTTGCAAAAGCCTACCTTATAACTTTCTCTAACGAGACAACGATGGGTACTTGCAAAAAACAAGACTTCTTTTATTGTGTGAAGTGATTTGTTCTTATACTTACTTATATGCTTCTTTGATTTTTCAGGGTCAGATTGTTGTTAGGGATGTGCAGATTGCTACTTTCGTAGTAAGTATACTTTTTCCCTGCAAAACTTAATTTCACAGTTTTTATTAAAATGCATACTTATGAATGTCCTATTTTCTGACTTGTAGACTGAGTTGACTGAGAAGGTGACCAACAAGCATCTTCAAAGCAAGCTTGATAGTATAAATGAGAGGAATGATCTTCTTGAGAATGAGATCACTTCTTTAAAGATAGAGTTATAGATTTTACAAAGACGTCTTAATGGTGCCTCTACATCAAGTCAAAGAGGTCTTGCAGATCCTGTTGCTGAACACCTGGATGATGAGGAGGATTCATAGGAGAGTAGTTTAGATGATGATGATTTGGAAGGTACTGGCAGTTTTGGGGAAGATGCTTCTGATTCTTCGGATAAGAGGGATCAAAATCTTCCTCCTAGTGTTATTCATCCCGTTCCCACAAGACAATCCTCTAGGTAGCCTATTCAGACTGTTACAACCCCTTCATTGTCTTAAGCTCCTATAGATGACTCTGATGCTTTAGATGGGAGATGATATTTTTTTTACTTAACTTATCCCAATGTGAGACACTTTTTGAAATTTTTATCTTGCTGAAATGATTGATTCAAATACATCCTTTATTTGGTGAAATAAACCTCCACATGTCTTTTATAGGGAGGTGACTTTTTTATTTCTAAAATAGGAAATTCTTTAATTTTGGTATTGATCAAGTCTTGGAACAATGCATTGTCAATCAAGTCTTGAACTTCATGCCTTAACTTTAAACATTAGTTTGTGTCATAGAGTTTCAAGTTGAACTTTGGTGGTAATGGATCTGGTAATGACCTTGGTAATACAAGTGTAACATTACCGTGATTTTAGTTCTTCAAAAACCATGGACATGGGTTTCATAAAATTTCCTATTTCTCACAACATTATGCTTGCTCTGATAGCTTGATTTCTTTCTTTTCACAACCATAATCTTTTCCTCTTTCTTTTCTGACTCCTCCAATTGTATCCTTAGGTCATATAGATCTTGGAATTCTTGATGAGCACAAAGTTCAACTTCTTTTTCAATTGGAAGCCCTTGATTAACAGCATGATTTGATCTCTTTCAGTTGGTCTTTCCCTAACTAAAGTAGCTTGTAATGTTTGAAATTTTAAACAATGATTTTTTTTGGTTAAATATTGATATTAGATTGTGTACATTGATGAGAGTGATTTTGAAGTTAGAAATAAGTGAAAAAGTAGGATGAGTGATTAAAAAGTTGAATTTGATCTAGGTTTGGATGAAATCAGTGTTTCCGCAAATGAAACCTAAAGGGATAGAAAATTATAAAAATGCCCTTGTGACTCTAGAATGGAATTTTATTGAGATTGGGTTATGAAATATAGACAGTAGAGTTTTAATTTAATCAAAGAAATTAATTTTTTTACGATTTTATGGGACTAAAAATCGAATTATAATCAAGAATTAAGAGTGAGGGTGCACCATAGTTTTGGTGGGCATGCCCTCACCTAATCAAGAACTTTAGATATTATTTAACGTATAGACTAGAATCTTCTCTATTCTTCTTTCTCCATCATTGATGCCATTCACCATCACCATCACTTACTTTCTAATTTTCTTCATCTTCCTTTCATCAAATTGGATAAGAATCAAGAGAAATTCACCTCTAGTTGCAAATTTCTAAGGGAATTAGCTAGAATAGACAATATTATCAACAAATAACCAAAGGAGAAAGTGAGAAAAGGGAAAGAGAGGAACCCTTTGAAGAGGTAAGTGCTTGTGTGTTTATAATTTGTGATTTTGTGGTTTCATTTGAATTTTAATGTTCATACTAGTTAATTTTACAATTTTGAGTAACCCAAATGTGAAAGAATAGATTGATTTTGATTTTTTAATAAAAGATGGGTATGGACCCTTTTGGGAGAAAGTTGCTTTATGGTTGATTTTACCATGTATTGCGTGTGTTGAAATTGATTTTAACTTAAAATGGAGCTACTCTAAAGAAGAAAGGTTGTTTTTGGTTGATTTTACTATGAATTAGGTGTGTTGATGTTGGTCTTAACTTAAAGTGGAAGTTGGAACAGCTTTGAACTTACAAAAAGATGAATTTTAAACTTTGGGAAAAAATATGGAAATTTCGCACGGGCATTCGGATTATTTTGCATAGACATGTAGATTTTCCAGTTTTTGTGACTATAATTCCAGTAGCATTTTGAGATGCATGAGTGATGGGTGTGCAGATAAATTCTACATGGGCGTGAAGATTTTCCAACTTCTGCCGTTGCACTTCTAGTAAGATTTTTATATGCACGGGCTTGTGGATCCATTAGACACGTTCGTGTCAACTCTGCTTCTCTTATTTTTCTCTTTTCAACTTTAAAACTCTTTATTTCTAATTTTAATGTAATTTCCTTTCTTAGTTAACATTTATAACATATGTTTTCTCAAAAGTATACAAGATTAATAATTTGAAAAGGTATAATTTTGGAAATCTCCATGAGATAGTTTGAAAAGAAACCTAAAAACTTTGAAAGTGTTAAATATGGTTTAAAGTATTGTTATTAAAATGATGTGTTATGGAATGCTAAATTGGGAACGATTAAATGATGAATTGCCTGAATCATACTGATATTAGACCATTAGACCTAGCTTGGGATTGAATGTGTAATACCCTTATACCTATTGTGAGCGGAGATTTTTGCCCCCACTCCCGGTGGAATGGTTCTTACGACTTCATCACTGTTTAGGCTTAGGGCCTTAGAGAACACAGGCCTAAGCCTGGAGAAAATGGAGTCACCACCCGGACAGGCTAGGAAAAAGAAAGGGGTGGATGACTCGATTCCTAAGGAATTCAAAACCCCCTAATGGGTTTGGAAAGTTGGGTATGTGTAGGGAAGGTGAGAAACGGTCCAACACCCCCACAACGCTTGGTTCATTGGAACTAGCTTCGTTTTCAGGTCTTAATATTATAAAATTCTTAAATATAATGATATTTTCCATACTACATGCAATCATTAAAATAAAGCATCATTATATTAAAATCAAACCAATGTTCAAACAAAATAAATAAATGTACACCCATCCGAGAATGGAAACGTGTCCTTACATCGTCCAATGTCTAAAACTAAATAGGACACCCACCCAAAGGTGGAAACATGTCATTTACATTAATCCCAAAAAATAAAAATAATTTAAATTACATGAAAATTAATTAATGAGGTATCCAATCATGGAAATATACCTCTTACAATTTTAATAAACAAATAATAATTGAAAAAATATTCATCCATGATTAATTAAATAAACCAAACATCAAAATTAAATAAATCAATCATCAAGACATATAATAAACTACATAATTAATTCTAAAATTAAATAAAGCAATAAATGTATAAATTTAGGGTTCGCATCTTAAAATAGGGTTTTAGAATTTTAATTACTAAATTATGGCTTTGGAAAAAAGAAAGTTAAATACACAGACTCATAATACATAAATGAATATTGACCCTTTCGATGAGCCCATACGGCGGTCCTAGAAAATTTTGAAAACTAGATCCTGGGGCGCTGCCGCTGACCTCGCAAGAGTGAATATTGGATCTCAAAACTAACATGATCCAATTCAACTGGTGTTTAGGGATGTAGGTTTTGGTGTTGAAAATTTTGAAAACTAGTTTTAGGGTTTGAGGAAAATATGATTAAGGTTTTGGAAAACAAGGCTAAGGTTTTTAGTTTAGAAATTAGGGTTTAGGTCATGGTTTTGGGATTTAGGTTTTATAAGTTAGGGTTTTAGAATGTTAAACTATTAGGGATTAATGGTTTGAAAATACTTTTAGGGTTTGGATTAAGAATATTAACATCATTATTATTTTTAAGTACTTAGGCTACTGTGATAATTTTTGAAAAACTTAATCGAAGCCACTGAAGCTATTGTGATGTATTAAAACTTTAAATACATAACCTTTTATGAATTAATTTAGGTGAATAAATAACATATTTAATACTTAAAATGATCAAAACATATTATATTTATTTAGTTTGGAACATACCTTCGCTGTTGGTTCCTCCACAATTTATGGAGTAAAATTCTAGCAGAACAATCACCAAGACAACACTGATTTGTTGCCTTGATTATGGATCCTCTATTGTTGTTGATTGATTTTTAGATGGTAAATTGCTTCCCTTAATAGTCACTGCCTTTCCAAGTTCCGTCTCTAAAAAAGTCCAAAGCTCCCTTCTGGCCGAATCTAATCCTCCAAAAGATCAAAAATCCTTTTGTGCGTTTTAATGTGGTATTTATAGGCAACTAAAAATAAAAAACCTACTATATTAAGGAAATTAAAAAATATTTTTGAAATAAAATAAAAAATCAAGTAAAATAAGGTTTCGGCGAAAACTGCGAGCGGCCGAGCTGGGGCAAGCTGCGGGCTGGGCGCGGGCAAAATTGCATGTGGCGTGCAATTTCATTGCAGTGGCGAATTGGCCACGAAGTAAAACCGGCGGTGAATTGGTCCAAGCCAATTCATCGCCGATTTTGCCGTCGCTGACTTTTATTTATATATATATATATTTTTATTTTTTTATTTTTATTATTAAAAATAAATATTATAAGTAATAAATATAATTAAAATAAATATTATTTTATTAAAAATAAATAATAAATATTAAAATACCATAAAATTATTTTGTACTGTTTAAAAATATCTGACTGGACTGGGTCAAAAATTAAGGGTTTACACTTGTATACGTAAACACATACACCCCATACATGTAAATACACATACAGAATACAAGAATGTCACCATTCTTGCCATTAGAAAATTCTTCATAATTTTAATAAAATAGTTTAATCTTTAAAAATCAATTTAATAGATAAACAAATATGAAGAATAAGTAATTTGAATATTAATATAACATTTATTAATAAAAATCTCTTAGAAAATTTTGCTAGAGTTTTTTCTGCAATTTGAGTAGTCCCCAAAAAAATTCAAATGTTCATAACCTGCACCAAAACTCACACTTCCAAGATATGTTCATTCATTCATATCTCCAAATAATTATTTCCGTAATACAAAATCAATAGTGTCACATGGTCTTTTAAATATACAGATAGTGTCTCAAAATTTTATATTACTTAAACAAACATTAAATTTATAAATAATTTCATATAATCCATAATATATACAAAACATAATATGTTTATTGAAATAAATAAATAGCTACATGCTATGCAGTGGCCTTTGGTCTAATAGCAAACTAATAAGCTTCAAGAATTTACTAAAGACTCTATACCTAGTAAGGTCAAATAGAGTTCTCTGTCGCTGTCCCGTCACCTGCGCGATGGACAATTCATGCTAAGATTTTTGCTAGTGGTACATACTTTGATAATAATAGAAATTTAAAGAAAATAATGCAACGTGCTTAGCCTTTGAAACTCATAAGGTGTCATGTAAAAACATATCAGAACTTATACATTTTTTTACAAAACAAACCATCACATGACACATTCACATGCGTTGGGCCCAAATTACTATATATAATATTCAAGTTTCAAAGATATTATTTTGGACCATTTTGACACCCAATTTCTAACCCGAGGCAAATAGTAATAACGTCCAGCATCCAGCCCGAAGGCAACTAATATAATGGTGATGACGAGCGTCTAGCCCGAAGGCAACACATAGGCATGCCTTATCCATATCGCCAAATACAAAAATTTGGAAATGAATATTATAAAGGCAACACACATATCATAATCCATTTTCTATCACATTGTCTCATTTAACCATTTTTTCCATAACCATGCATAATCGCCTTAATTCAATATAATTCGTCACATTTTCAATAATGTATGTTCCATTTACAATGTGACAACATTATCCAAACACTTTGGACTATTTTCACATTTTTCTCATTTATTACATATTACTCATTTTAGCCATTTACAATGACTTAACGTAATTCATATAATGCATTTATACCATTTCACAAATCAACAACATAATGAATTTGAAAACTCAAATAATAAAATAGCTTGGAACACTTTTACAATCAAAGTGTGCTAAGCCAAATTAAATGCAAATGTATTTATCAAAGTATGTACGTACCTTAATCCTATACAACTCCCAAGCTAAAATTCTCACTCTTCCATTCACTTTCCAAAATGATGTTCACGCTTGGTTTGGACAAATACTATCAACTCAACACCTAATCACATTTTCAATTTAGATTCTTCATTAGCATCACATTTTTATATGCTTTAATTAATTCAACTTAATTTAACATAATCCTACAAAATTCCATGTTTTTGTCCTAACCTTCTTTAATTTTAGAAAATCATTACAATCAATTCCAAATTGAGTTTTAAGCTAATTTCTACCATTAGAATCATATTGTAATATAATTTAAGCAATTAAATTCAATAAACATAAATTCTTTACAAACTCTCCATCAAAACCCTAAACACCCTTACTACCTCATCTAAATTCCCACCAAATCCATACTTTTCAATCATCCAAACTTAGAATCATTACTTCCATTTCAAAATAACACCATAATAATGCATTCTAACAATTATCTCAACTTCCTTCAAAAACTAAATTTACACATATTCAAATATTTAAGGAAACTTAGAAAAATCTCAAGAATCCTTATTACATGGAATTGCTTCAAAATCTTGCAGTATTTGATGAATTTAAGAAGAAAAACCTCTCCCTTTTCACCTTGGAAATTCGGCCAAATGAAGAGAAGAAGAAGAAGAAGAAGAAGATAAAAATGACTTTTTGACTTTTTTTAAATTCTTCTCATTCCTAACCCCATATATATACATATAATTAATTAATTAATTATAATCCATATTTTCTCTCTTCCACACAAATTTAATTTAATTTTAAATTATTTAACTTTTTATTATTTTTTTATTATTTTTTTTACTTTTTAATATTCAACATTTGACTTTTACTATTCACATTTTGACTTTTTTTGTTTTTTAGTGAAATTTATATTTTAGATATATTTCACATATGCATTTTATATTTCCTACATCCAACACCTCATTTAACCCTCCAAATTATTTATTTCATTTTTATTTTAGCAATAATTTGGGTGTTACTGAATGGCTAGAAAGAGGGTGGATATCTATAGTGAAAGTGGGCACTTCGTGCCATAAGTGGACACATACTGTCATTAGTGACAGTGTGCATACTTTCCAAAAGTGAATAAATTACACTAACAATGGGCCTTTGGCCATATTCTTCATATTGGGCATTAAATTATTAACAGTGACCCGTTATCCAAATCTAAGATTTTAATTCAGTGTGTACGGACAAATCAAGAAGAAATATATAAGATGGGAACAATACTATATGATTAATTTGCTAAAGTTATTGAACATATAATTTCCAAATGTTAAGTGCGTTTAACACACAAATTTATCAAGTTTCTATTTAAGTTCTAAAGTGATGACTTTTATTACTTTCATTAATGATAATTCAAGTTATTTTTCTTATTTTTCTTCTTTATATATTATGAATACACAAGCATCACTAAGCTTTGTTTATCATGTTAGATTTGTTTCTGCCACTCAGATCAAATAGGAAGAATAGCGACCGCTGATTGAGAGTTTTGAGATCCAATTCAACTGCATCACAAAGATCTTCTATGAAGTATTTGTATAATGTGTTTTGAATAGTTCACATAGCAGAATTACTACATTTTGAATGACAGTTGTATATATATTGTAGACTCTTAATTTTGGCCCAGAATGAAATTTGATTCTAATTAAAAGGCATGAATTGAATTTGGTTTCAGCTAAAAGGCCCAATTAAAATTTAGATCTAATGTCTGATTTAAAAAGGGCAATGGGCCATGCCAATTAGACATGAGTACTATACTAATTAGACGTGAGCACTATGTATGTATGCCATGTCTAATTGACCATGCCAATTCAATATGAGCAGATATCGATTCGGCTTGGCCAATTAGACATGAGCCATGCTCATGATGAATTGGCTAATCCAATTCAACATCAGCTATGTTGATGTCTAATTGGTTATTCTAATTCAACATGAGTTATTAATTTTGGCTTGATTTAGTTCTAATTATGCTTAAATTTAAGTGCATTTGGATAAACAAAGGGTTTTTTTTAATAGGACTGGAACTTTTTATTGGCTTGAGCCTTTTTAAAACCCTAATTAAACAATATAAAAGAGGTAGCCAGAACCTAGCAAAAGGGAGAGGAGACGACTAGAGTTATCAATTAGAAAAGCAAAATGGCCACAATTATCAAGAGAAACTGAAAGTAAAAAGAGAGACAGAAAGCTTGAACCAGTAGCTAGAATAGTAAACAATCTTCGGATTGTTTAAGCATCAACCTAGAATCTTCATTGTTCTAGACTCTTCACGACCATTGTGCAATTAAAATAGTGAGCTTGGTTCAATAGACACCTTGGTGGAGCCAACAACGCAGGTTGGATTTCATTAGCTAATTTAAATTGATCATCTTCATTGCTTAGTTTTATTTTGTTTAATTTTTTATTCATCTTAAATTTCTACTCGAGACCAATTTATTTAACACAATGGATCATTCTCATGGTCCAACTTTATAAATTTATTATCGCACTCTAAGACATTAATTCAAAATCCTAATCCTAGATTTAAACCCTAAATTATGTGATCAAACCTTAGTTTCTAAGATCAAACCCTAAATTGCATGTCTTGACTATATCTTTAGCCTTAAAAACTCTAGTTTCATTTCAAAACCATAACTCGGTTATCTAAACCCTAGTTTGTCATCTAAAACATTAATTGTACAATAAGACTTTAACTTGAATGAAACCCTAGTTTAGGAAAAACCCTAGTTTTAATGAACAAACCCTAATTTTGTATGTTTTAATCTTAATTTGCATCTTAAACCCTAATTTTGCAAGTTTTAATCTTAGTATACATCTTAAACCCTAATTTACATATTTTAATGCTAGATTTAGAATAACCCTAACTTTGCATGATTAAGCCCTAGTTTAGGATTCAAAACCCTAATTCATAAAATTAAACCCTAACCTTGCAATTGAAACTTTAATTTGATGATGGAACCTTAATTTTATTAATCTAATCCTATTTATTATTATGTTCAATTTTATTTATTGTTATGTGCTTGATGATGGATGATGAGCTTTAATTTTTATTGCTTATAATAGATGATTGGATTATGTTTATTTATCATTAGAATGTGACACATTCTGAAGATCCATTGCAAGACCTACATGAATATCCTGAAGGTACTAATGGGAGTGCTTCGGCATGCCATCTCAGTCTATATAATCACTGTAAGTATCATTCATGCATATCATGCATACATGCATATATGAGCATGTCACATTGCATTTTTGTTTTTTATTCTTTAAGCAACCAATATTCTTGAAGAAAACAATGAGAAGCAGACATAGTGTTAGGAGGCATGAAAGGCCCATTGCTTGAAAAATATATAATCACTTTGCAAAAAAGGAGATGCTTGCTTGCTCAAAGAATGGGACAAATGAAAAGCATTAGTCGGAGCATATATGGGAATAAAATCATTGGTTTGAGCCTATATAGGGGGGCAAAGCTTCTCCTTTCATTTTTTTATTTTATGCATATACAAAATATTTTTAGACTCTCTTTCAATGTTCTGGCATACAGGGGGCAAAGAGAGGATATGAGAGCTAAAGGGGTAAAAAATAGCATAATTTTTTTTGTCATAGCAGAATCCATTAAAGAATGGAATAAGTGGCTAGAAGAAAGCCATGATTCTCAACTAATAGAAGGTTAGTCAAACTTCTATTACCCTTCAAACTTGTATTACCCTTCTATTCTAAATATGTTTAATATGTATACCCCGTATACATAAAATAGGTATATAAGATATAATGATACTACAATAATTACATTAAGAAACCCTCACTTGGATATTAAAAATAATTTATAACTTATAAAAGATAATTCTCTGAAAAAATTTTGCTAGAGTTTTGTGTGTATTTTCAATATAATCCACAATTAACAAAAACACAACCTGCATTGAAAGTACACTTTAGAGATAAAATTTCTCAAATTCCATCACCTCTTGTAATATCCTAAAGTATACCCTAAAAGTGTTGGGGTTATTGTTGTATTTGAATTCAATGTGTGTATTGAAGGGAAAGAGAAAAGAAGTGAAGAGAAGATTTGGGGTAATATAAATGCAATATATATAACATATACATATACTTACATATACATCACATATACATGATATATATAATGGTGTAGGAAAAGTGAGTTATATAAATATATATATATATATGTGATTAATAATAATGATAATAAGGACAAAAAGAAAAAGAAGAGGAAAGTCAAAAGAAATGGTGTGTGGTGGAGATTTAATTGTATTAATATTATTAATAATATTATTATTATTGTTATTACTATTATTATTGTTATTATTATATATATATATATGTGATAAGAATGAAAGAAAGAACGAGATCTTTCTTTCTTCTTCTTCTCCTTCGTCTTCTTTTTCTTAGTGAACGAGAGAGAGAGAGAGAGAGAGAAGCTAGAGAGAGAAAGATGATTTTGCTTCTAATTACACCAAAGATTGAGGATATCAAGAGATTTGCAAGTGGAGTTGAAGATTTGGCAAGCTATTCATGTAAGTACTTACCTTTTTAGTTGATTTTATTGATTATGTATATATAAATCTTTCTCTTCTTGTTTTGGATTTCTTTTGGATTGAGGTTATGATTGGTGTATAAGATGATGGAAATGAAAGATTGAAGTATGTAATTGTGTTGAATTGATAGTTAAGTGATGATATTGGGGTAATTGTGAAGATGGTGATGAATTGTTGAGTTAGGGTTTAGTATGAATAAATTGGTATTTGGAATAATTGATTATAGTGATGTATATATATATATTGATTATTGTGATGATATAATGAAGATATATAAATGTTAAAGTGATAGGGAATTGATAAATATGATTAAAGATGATGATTAAAAGGGTTGTGGTATGAATTTTGAAGGGCTTGGTCTTTAAATACTTAAAGGACACGGCCAAGATGTGAGAGACACGGCCAAGTTAGGGCAAACTTGGCCGTGTTGGATGATTTTTGGAGAGATACGGCCACTGGATTGGCCGTGTCCCTTGACTGTGTTTGCCACTGCCTATTTTATGTTGAGAGACACGGCCGTGTCCCTTGCCCATGTCTGCTACTGGATTTTTGGTGTTGAGAGACACGGCCACTAGCTTGGCCGTGTCCATTGCCCGTGTTTGCTACTGTTTGAATTGGTGTTGTGAGACACGGCCACAAGCTTGGCCGTGTCTCTTGAGTGTGTTGGCTAAGGAAATTTATTCTTGATTATTCTTACATTGTTGAATCCTCCAAAGGTCTTTTTGCATCTACACTTTAAATATACTTGAACAAAGATGACCTAAACTAATGTATATTGAGGATTCCAAATCTATGAATAAGGTAAATTATATAGGTGTATATCAATGATTGATCATACTTTTGATGGTAATGAAGATGCATATGATATTATATAAACAATGTTATGTTATATGCATTGTGAATCTAGTGAATTGTAATGTGTTATATGAATGATGTACTTTATAATGTAAAGGATATGATGAGATAATTGATTATGTATAATTGAATAATGAAATATTATAGTATGATTTGAAACATGATATGATGTGAAGCCATTGTTATTGGTTGATAATTCAATTGTGATGTGAAGCCATTGTGATTGACTATAGTGATTCAAATGAGATGTCAAGCCATTGTTATTGGCTATGATAATTCAATTGAGAATGAAATGAAATGAAAAGATTTTGTGTCTAATATGTTGATTCAATTTTCAGAGTTCTGGATTTGGTGGCATGCCTAGAAAATGTGAAAATGTAACAGTCTTGCCGGGTTGAGGATCTCTTCAATTTGAGTGAATTGAGGTCCAAGAGACTGGGTTTGTTACACTATGTGAATTATTGATACGAAATACATGAAAGGTAACAGTCTTGCCGGGTTGAGGATCTCTTTGCATTGAGATGAATTGAGATCCAAGAGACTGGGTCTGTTACTTGATAAAATGTGAAATGTGAATTGTAGTAACAGTCTAGCCGGGTTGAGGATCTCCTCGAGTTTAGCCGAGTTGATGATCCAAGAGACTGGGTCTGTTACGCTATCCATGGATAGAGATATGAGATATATTGCCTACGGGCTTGATCATTGTGATTATGGACCAATGCAGAAACTCTGAACTTTGAATAACATATTAGTGTCTGTTGGGCCCGAGTCTGTCTTTGTTGTCAGTGTGATATTCAAATGTTGAAATAAATGAGAAATGAGATCTATGGTTGCCTTTATTGCAAATGTGATTTGTGATTGGTATGATATATAATATGATATGTAAATGTATATGAATGTGGAACTTGTAAGAATTGTTTTCATGAAGGTTTGGATAAATCATTGAATGGTGACTTGTTGAAATAACGTATATGGATATGTATATGAGATAGAAATGGTAAGTATCGCTTGGTGAATGTTCTGTGTAAATATGTGTATAATTTATGAGATTAGTAGGAATATGTGAAGAATGCACTGAGAAAGGAAAACGGGGTAAGAGAAAGAAAGTAAAATATGATGCTAAAAATATGAGGTATGATTCTTTAGTAAGGTATATTTTATTATTATTTATATTACTAAGCTTTCGGGCTTAGCGCGGTTGTGTAATCGCGCAGGTGGTTGCGGTTGATCTGGAAGTCCAGCTTTTTGCCACGAGCAAGGTATGAGTGTCTCGAGACCAACTAGAAGGTGATGCATACATGCGTGATTTTAAATTATATTGTATTTTTGAGTTAATATATATATATATATTCATATGGATGAATGAAGTTTTGATAAATAAGAATACTGACTTTTGTAAATGTGTTTTAAATTAATGTTCAATTTTATGAATCTGGATAAAGGTTTTTAAATTGAAACTAAAAGTAACATTCTTATACTTTATATACGTATTGTATGTATACTAGGTATATGTATAGTACTTATATGGAGTATCAGGGTGTTACAATTATTTTGGTATCAGAGCTTAGGTTCGAGATTCTCGGCCTAAGTGAAATTAAAAAGAGAAAGTTTTGAAAAGCTTAAAGAGAAGTGAAAAGAAAAGTTTTGAATTGAAGTTTGTAATACATGCATATGCATTCACACCTAGGTTGGTCTCGAACGTGGCACTATGTGATTTGTGATGTTTCTGAACAATAGGAGATGGATGATAGTGTGTAAATGAGGTTTCATATGAAAGCAAATTTTGAAATGTTGATAATTGAGAGGTGATTGTGATATAAAGAATTGATATGGAAGGTATAAGTAAAAAGTTTGATTATTAATATGTGTATGACATTTAAAGAAATGGTTAGAAGAATAAAGTTGGAAATGAGTTAGAAATAAAATTAAAATTAAAGTATGTAATCTTTCCTTTATTATTGGAATCTCTTTCTAATAAACTTTATGTTTGGGTTTCTAGAAAGAGGAAATATTGTTGGATGGGTAATATGGAAAGATACATTATTTAAATGCAAAGAATACAGTGAAATATTGAATGAGTTGATTGGTATAGATTAAGTGTGATAATTTTAAGTGTGGATATGTAAAGTTAAGGTTTTGTTTAAAGGAGAAAGAGATGACGTTGGTCAAGTACGAAGACATATTGGTGTTGTTTGTATTGTTATTTCAATGCAAACATGGTGATTTCAATGTTAGAGATGCGATAGGTTTGAATATAGTGAAAGCTCATATTAATGGTGGTAATATGTAACATTTAGATTTTTGGAATGAGCTTAATAATTGTGAAACTTATATGTATTGATGTTGCTTTGTGGCATATACATATAAGATGTTTTTAAAGTTGATATTGAGAGAATAAGATGAATAAATTGAAGTTTAAGTAAAATAGTAAGTTGAGATTTATAGTTTTAATGGAATGTGGATAAAGACCATTGATATATTGATAATTTAATGTATTTAATACATGAGATATATGAAATGAATATTAGTGCACATGAAAGTATTAGGAATTGGGAGATGTGATTGTTAGTAGGAAAATTTGGTTTGAAAGTAAAGAAAAGGAATTGAGCAAAAGAAAATGAGTTACTTTAAGTAATTTGATTGGAAAGGATGAAAAGGATTATGAAAGATGTGTTAAAGATATTTATAAACAAATGTGAGAGAGATATCACATTGGAAATGTGATTAAGCTCCTTGTGAAATAATATTATAAGTAGAGTGTATATATTTATTGAAGTTAATAACTTAAGTTATGATAAACAAATGAGAATGATAATAGTCAAAGGAAAGTGATAACTATTAAATTTGTATAAACTATACGCAAAAGGGAAATGTAATAAATTGCATAATTATGTGTTTATATAAAGAGGATTTGTGAAATGAACTTTTTGATATGAATGTAATGGTTATATGTAAGAAAGGTGGGAAGTGAATCACATTATGAACGTGACCTATGAATGTGTATATAATATGTTTATTATCTTATACCAATACATGTTAAATGGTATTAGAAATGAGAATGGACTTGGGTAATATTGAACAGTGAAATTGTATGTCAATGACTAAATAAGGCTATCATAAGATGTTTTGAAATTTAAAGTACTTGTGTGTGAAAATGTTTTATGTATAAGCGTATAATAAGAAATTGTAAGGAAAAGAATATTGTATTTGAAAATTTTTAGAAGAGATGGTTTGGAAATGGAGTAATGAATGAAACTTGTGTAAGATTTGTATCTGATTAAAGGATAGGCGTAGAAAATGTTAAAGATAATATTATTGAACATGAGTTGGGTTAATGATGATTAAATAATCAAAAGCAAACTGTTTTGAAATGGAATTAAAATGTGTTAATTCTTGGTGTAATACAAGTTTGGAGAATAAATATATAATTTTTGTGGTACAATCTAGCCTTATAATCGTAAAGGCTGAAACTCGAATAATAGAAGAACAATATTGAATTACAATCCCTAAGTGTGATTGTTAATATATTATGGTCATATGACTTGGTTAGTGTGATTAGTGGTTAGTTTTATTATCTTCAGAGTTAGAACTGAGATGATATGATTGTAATACCGATTTGGTGAAACTGAAATATTGTTTGAAAAGTATAGTTAAAAGTTATGGTAGATAAAGTTGTACCTTAACATTTTATGTTAAGAATTTGGTTATAAATTATGAAGGTAAAGAGAGAAAAAGGAAAATTTTGGAAATGTGTTGAGATATGGATAATATGACAAAAAGGTAATCAAAATAAATATAACAATGTTTTGCAATTGATTATATTGTTAATATAATGTGACTAATGTTATGACTTATATAGTGTGAAAGAGGCGAGGATCATTCAAAAGGTACGTGTAATGTAATTTGTTATGATAAATGTTTTAATAATAAATGATGTTAATGTGTTTTGAGAAATGATGAAATGTGATATCATCATGGTTGATGATATAATTGAAACATGTCTAGATGATACGATTGAATAATGAGATATTCAATATAGTTGATGATATATGTGTATACTATTTCGATGTGATGAGAAATCATGATTGTTGAAAATGATGTTAGAAATAAATTATAATTGAGGTATAATGCCTAAATGATTATGAAAAATGAATTGTGAAAAGACAATTGAGCGGACTTATCTGCCTCCTGCGGAACCATGCGAACCCATTGTGTTGGGCAACCGAACTTGGACTACCGACCTGGTTGGGAGGAAAGTTCGTATTTGAAGCCATAGTTGTTGGCTATATTGATAAACTTTGAATGAAGATGAGAGATGATGATATAATTATAATAATAATGAAATGTATATTTATAAGCATGATTCTTATTGATTGAATATATGAATCTGAAAAGATTAGAATTTGAAAATAAGTTTGACCTAATGGAATTAGGTTGTATATATATATGTATTATGAAATCCAATGATAAATTTCGATAAGGTAATTGTTGGTTTGGATTAAATAAGGTTGAAATGTTAGTATGTTGTGATAGGTAGATCGATTGATCTAGATTTCGCTTAAGTTGCGAGTCAATATTGAGATTTACTACGTACTGTTGTATTGGGAGTGTAAAATTGAAATGGTAATGTGTATGATGTAATATTCTGGTTTATGAATGAACATAAATAAATTGAATTATATCAATTGTACTTGATGAGAAAAAGGGAAATGTTGTTTACCTGTTAGGTAAGTTTAAAAGTATTGTATTAATATGTATATTAAATGAGAAGCAAGCTAAAGAAAGTAAGGATATCGTTATTTATTGAAGTTTGGTAAATATTTATTTTGAAAGTGATTGTAAGAACGGAATTAGCAATGCTAAGATATTAATTAATGATTTTTGAGGTTAAAGTTAAGAGAATATCTATAACCAGATAATGTGATAATCTGACTCATATACAAAGATAAAATTTATTGGAAATGTAATAAGTTATCTTGATTGCTTTGTTGAGAAAGTACTAAGATATAAAGATATATATATATATCTATACAATGATGAATTATGAAAGTCAGAGAAGATGATTGTTTCTAGGAGGGAAAGTAGAAGTTATGTGACTTGATGAAATCTTAATGTAAGAATACGATTATTTTCATATGATGGTGATTTGTTTTAAATGAGTTGTTATTATGCTGGATAATTTCGAGGACGAAATTATTTAAGGGGGAGAGAATTGTAATATCCTAAAGTGTACCCTAAAAGTGTTGGGGTTATTGTTGTATTTGAATTCAATGTGTGTATTGAAGGGAAAGAGAAAAGAAGTGAAGAGAAGATTTGGGGTAATATAAATGCAATATATATAACATATACATATACTTACATATACATCACATATACATGATATATATAATGGTGTAGGAAAAGTGAGTTATATATATATATATATATGTGATTAATAATAATGATAATAAGGACAAAAAGAAAAAGAAGAGGAAAGTCAAAAGAAATGGTGTGTGGTGGAGATTTAATTGTATTAATATTATTATTATTATTATTGTTATTATCATTATTATTGTTATTATATATATATATATATATGTGATAAGAATGAAAGAAAGAACGAGATCTTTCTTTCTTCTTCTTCTCCTTCGTCTTCTTTTTCTTAGTGAACGAGAGAGAGAGAGAGAGAGAGAAGCTAGAGAGAGAAAGATGATTTTGCTTCTAATTACACCAAAGATTGAGGATATCAAGAGATTTGCAAGTGGAGTTGAAGATTTGGCAAGCTATTCATGTAAGTACTTACCTTTTTAGTTGATTTTATTGATTATGTATATATAAATCTTTCTCTTCTTGTTTTGGATTTCTTTTGGATTGAGGTTATGATTGGTGTATAAGATGATGGAAATGAAAGATTTAAGTATGTAATTGTGTTGAATTGATAGTTAAGTGATGATATTGGGGTAATTGTGAAGATGGTGATGAATTGTTGAGTTAGGGTTTAGTATGAATAAATTGGTATTTGGAATAATTGATTATAGTGATGTATATATATATATATATTGATTATTGTGATGATATAATGAAGATATATAAATGTTAAAGTGATAGGGAATTGATAAATATGATTAAAGATGATGATTAAAAGGGTTGTGGTATGAATTTTGAAGGGCTTGGTCTTTAAATACTTGAAGGACACGGCCAAGATGTGAGAGACACGGCCAAGTTAGGGCAAACTTGGCCGTTTTGGATGATTTTTGGAGAGACACGGCCACTGGCTTGGCCGTGTCCCTTGACTGTGTTTGCCACTGCCTATTTTATGTTGAGAGACACGGCCGTGTCCCTTGCCCGTGTCTGCTACTGGATTTTTGGTGTTGAGAGACATGGCCACTGGCTTGGCCGTGTCCATTGCCCGTGTTTGCTACTGTTTGAATTGGTGTTGTGAGACACGGCCACAAGCTTGGCCGTGTCTCTTGAGTGTGTTGGCTAAGGAAATTTATTCTTGATTATTCTTACATTGTTGAATCCTCCAAAGGTCTTTTTGCATCTACACTTTAAATATACTTGAACAAAGATGACCTAAACTAATGTATATTGAGGATTCCAAATCTATGAATAAGGTACATTATATAGGTGTATATCAATGATTGATCATACTTTTGATGGTAATGAAGATGCATATGATATTATATAAACAATGATATGTTATATGCATTGTGAATCTAGTGAATTGTAATGTGTTATATGAATGATGTACTTTATAATGTAAAGGATATGATGAGATAATTGATTATGTATAATTGAATAATGAAATATTATAGTATGATTTGAGACATGATATGATGTGAAGCCATTGTTATTGGTTGATAATTCAATTGTGATGTGAAGCCATTGTGATTGACTATAGTGATTCAAATGAGATGTCAAGCCATTGTTATTGGCTATGATAATTCAATTGAGAATGAAATGAAAATGAAAAGATTTTGTGTCTAATATGTTGATTCAATTTTCAGAGTTCTGGATTTGGCGGCATGCCTAGAAAATGTGAAAATGTAACAGTCTTGCCGGGTTGAGGATCTCTTCAATTTGAGTGAATTGAGGTCCAAGAGACTGGGTCTGTTACACTATGTGAATTATTGATACGAAATACATGAAAGGTAACAGTCTTGCCGGGTTGAGGATCTCTTTGCATTGAGATGAATTGAGATCCAAGAGACTGGGTCTGTTACTTGATAAAATGTGAAATGTGAATTGTAGTAACAGTCTAGCCGGGTTGAGGATCTCCTCGAGTTTAGCCGAGTTGATGATCCAAGAGACTGGGTCTGTTACACTATCCATGGATAGAGATATGAGATATATTGCCTACGGGCTTGATCATTGTGATTATGGACCAATGCAGAAACTCTGAACTTTGAATAACATATTAGTGTCTGTTGGGCCCGAGTCTGTCTTTGTTGTCAATGTGATATTTAAATGTTGAAATAAAAGAGAAATGAGATCTATGGTTGCCTTTATTGCAAATGTGATTCGTGATTGGTATGATATATAATATGATATGTAAATGTATATGAATGTGGAACTTGTAAGAATTGTTTTCATGAAGGTTTGGATAAATCATTGAATGGTGACTTGTTGAAATAACGTATATGGATATGTATATGAGATAGAAATGGTAAGTATCGCTTGGTGAATGTTCTGTGTAAATATGTGTATAATTTATGAGATTAGTAGGAATATGTGAAGAATGCACTGAGAAAGGAAAACGGGGTAAGAGAAAGAAAGTAAAATATGATGCTAAAAATATGAGGTATGATTCTTTAGTAAGGTATATTTTATTATTATTTATATTACTAAGCTTTCGGGCTTAGCGCGGTTGTGTAATCGCGCAGGTGGTTGCGGTTGATCTGGAAGTCCAGCTTTTTGCCACGAGCAAGGTATGAGTGTCTCGAGACCAACTAGAAGGTGATGCATACATGTGTGATTTTAAATTATATTGTATTTTTGAGTTAATATATATATATATATATATTCATATGGATGAATGAAGTTTTGATAAATAAGAATACTGACTTTTGTAAATGTGTTTTAAATTAATGTTCAATTTTATGAATCTGGATAAAGGTTTTTAAATTGAAACTAAAAGTAACATTCTTATACTTTATATACGTATTGTATGTATACTAGGTATATGTATAGTACTTATATGGAGTATCAGGGTGTTACACCTCTCCTTTAAATACTCAAATAATTTAATACTCATATAAAATGTATAAAACACTAAACATTTTCCAAAATCATAATACTATCAATCCCCATTTCTTTATACAAAATTAATCATTCAATAAATAAAAATAATATACATTATATACCTACTCAAAATTATATAATACCTCCCTTGATTCAAATACATTTATAAATGATTAATAATATATTATACAAATCAAATGTTCTCAAACAGTCTTATACATGATATGCTGCACTAATGGTCTCGTGGCATGCATAACCTCCAAACCTTAATCACAATATGAACTTCTCTGATTAGCTCTTCTAACACATACATGATATGCACTACCATGCTAAGCATATAGCTTAGTGGTACACAATTTAAAACAATATACATGTATAACCATATATCCTTTCTCATAACAAAATTTTACAATATTAGTACAGAGCTTTGTTTCTCTATAATCCATGTAAACATACATTAAACATCATCACACACTTACACATTAGGCCCAATATTCCCTATACAATTAACAAGTCCAGTTATTACAACAATAGTTTCTCGATCTAGCTCTGCTCAGGTCCATTTCCAATCTCAATCTAATGACCTAGGCTCAGGTCAAGATCTAGCTCTACTCAGGTTTATTAATGCATGCATAATAAATTTCAACAACACTTGAAAAGTAATTGTATCGAGTTACAAACGTATAATAACATTATAACTTGTCCCATTCCCATCACATTATCACATTTCATCTTTCTTTCATCATTTCCACATTTGCTTTCTCATTTATTGTCACATTGTCCATTTTTCATCTTTTCCATTCATTTTTAACATATTTCACATTTAATACATTAAGTACATAACCAATGCAATAGCCAATCTACAATGGCTCAACATATCACATTTCACTCTTTCCACAAAACTTTTACTTAAATCCATGCATAATCATATAAAACCAATAACAAAGTAACATAACACATTCACGAACTCACAATGTGTTATGTAAACAACAATATTATTAAAATAAAATATTTATTAAACCTCAATTATACCAAGTTCTAAGTCTTAATCACCCTCTAATTTTAACTTCACTATTTGCCCTTCTTTACTTCAATTAAGAATGTCTACACTACTCATTTCTAAAACATATTAAAAATATTAAAATATCATTAGTATTTCATTCAAAGCCATTTTAAATCAATTAAAAACATTTACAACCATTCTTTCTCAAAAACCCACCAAAACCCTTATTCACCCTTGCTGCCTCTTTCAAACTACCATCCAACCTATCCATTTCCATCATCCAACCATAAAATCATTGATAATACATCAATATAACATCAAAGTAATGCAATACCACAATTATAAATGCCCTCTTTAAAAACCCTAATTTTCACATAATATGGCCATAAACCTAACTTTATCCAAACTAACCCAGAATCAGTTTCTAACCATAGAATCATCATATATATATATATATTAAAACAACGTCAAATCATCTCATTATAAGAATTATAAATAACCATACCAAAACACTAATTTTTACATAATCTCTCCAACACCGTAAATTTACCATCTTTGTCCATTTTAATCAACCAACCAGCAATTCATCACATACTCATCATTTTAACATCATTTCTATCCATTTGAGCAATTTACCACAACTTTCTCTTACTAACCATATAATTCATAATCATAAAATTCAAATAAACTAAACTTTAAAGGTAGAATTCTTACCTATTGCTTGAGGAAACATCAAAATAACCTTGAAATACTTGAAAATGTTATGAAATTTGAAGTGTTTGGAAGAAGTCGCCTCTCTTTCTCTCCCACTCTTCAATTTCAGCCTCCATGCCCAACGAAGAAGAACATGATTTTTCTTTCTTTCTTTATTCATTTTCTATCCTTATATATTAATATATTTATTTATTTATTTAAACAACTTTTAATCTCCACCATAACTTTTCTCTCTTCCTTTGACTTTCTTTCCTCTTTTTTTCTTTTTTAAATTAATTTCTATCTTCCATCCATAAATACACATGTATATGTCTTTTATATTTTAGTTAGATGTATATGTCATTTATACTTTAAATATATGTTATGTATAATTTTTTCTTACATGTATATATAATATATATGTGATGTATATGTAAAGTATATGTAATGTACATCTCATGTATACATCAAATATATACTATGGGTATTTCATATATATATATTATGTATAAAATATGTGTCCAACATATATAATAAGTATATGTGGGGTATATATTGTGTATACACTAGGTATACATTCATCCACACACTTATTTAATTTATCTAAAACCATGAATATTACAAAACTAAAAGAGCTGATGTTGATGGCTAGAAGAAAGCCAAAACCCTCAAATGACAAACTGTCAGTCAAGCTAGAAGAGCTAAAGTTGATGGCTAGAAGAAAGCCAGAACTCTCAATTGCAAAAGGTTAGTCAAGCTAGAAAAGCTGAAGTTGATGGCTAGAAAAAAGGTAGAACTATCAAATGACAGAAGGTCAATAAAGCTAGAAGAGCTTAAGTCGATGTAGGACTAGGGTCTAGAATTGAAACCAAGATATTAGGGGTCTAAAACCCAAACTAAGATATTATGAGTCAAAAATCCAAACTAGTTCAATGGTCTAGAACCCAAACAAAGATATTGCTTGTCTAAAACCCAAACCAATTCAAGTGTCCTGAATCGAAAACCACGTTATTGGGGGTCCAGAACCCAAATCAAGATATTATAGGTCTAGAAACCAAAACTAGTTCAAGGGTCTAGAAACCAAAAAAAAGGATATTAGTAGTTCAATACCCAAAAAAAAGGATATTGCGTGTCTAGAACCCAAAACAAGAATATTGAGGGTCCAGAACCTAGGATATTTCTATTCTAAAACCCAAGATGTTATAGGTCTAGAACCCTAACCAAGACATTGCGGGTCTAGAACCCAATTTATCAATGCATCAAGATTTTTCAAGCCAGCTTGGATTTACCATGGTATAAAAAATCAGGTTAAAACTATCAAGGAAGATTGCTTTTCACTCTCCTCTACCAAAGTTCCATATCGTTCAAGCAGGGGGACAAAACTATAAACCCTTAATTCTTACCCAGAATGAAATTCAATTCTAATTAAAAGGCCTGAATTGAATATGGTTTCAGTTAAAAGGCCCAATTAAAAATTAGAACTAATTAAAACCTGGTTCGATTTTAAAAGGGATAATGGGTCATTCCAATTAGGCATGAGTACTATGCCAATTAGAAATGAGCACTATGTACATATGCCATGTTGAATTGGCCATGCCATTTCAATATGAGCAGTGCTCATGTCGAATAGGCATATGCAAATTCAACATGATCACTCTCATGTCGAATTGGCACATGCCAATTAGACATGAGCCATGCTCATGTCCAATTGGCTAGTCTAATTCGTCATGGATTATTAATTTTCACTTGATTTAGTTCTAATTGTGCTTAAATTTAAGTGCATTCAGATAAATAAAGGGTTTTTTTGAATAGGATTAGGACTTTTAATCATGATGAGCTTTTTCAAAAACCTAATTAAACACTATAAAAGAGGTAGCCAGAAGCTAGTTGAAGGGAGAGGAGATGGCCAGAGTTATCAATTAGAAAAGAAAAAAAGCCACAATCAGCAAAAGAAACCATAGTAAAAAGAGAGACAGAAAGCTTAAACAAGTAGTAAACAATCTGAGGATTGTTTAAGCATCAATCAAGAATCTTTATTAATCTAGACTCTTCACAGCCATTATGCAATTAAAATAGTGATTATGCAATTATTCAACAGACACCTTGGTGGAGTCAACAACGTAGGTTTGATTTCGTTAGCTAATTTAAATTGATCATCTTTATTGCCTAGTTTTATTTTATTTTATTTATTTATCTTAAATTGGAACCCGAGACCAATTTATTTAACACAATGGATCATGCTCATAGTCTAGCTTTATAAATTTATTATTGCACTCTTAGACATTAATTCAAAACCCTAATCATAGGTTTAAACCCTAAATTATGTGATCAAACCTTAGTTTATAAGATCAAACCCTAAATTTCATGTCTTGACTATAACGTTAGCCTTAAAAACCCTAGTTTCAATTCAAAACCCTAATTTGGTTATCAAAACCTTAGTTTTTCAACTAAAACATTAATTGTACAATAAGAATTTAACTTGAATGAAACCCTACTTTAGGAAAAACCCTAGTTTACATGAATAAACCCTACTTTTGTATGTTTTAATCTTAGTTTGCATCTTAAACACTAATTCCACATGTTTTAATCTTAGTTTGCATTTTAAACCCTAATTTTACATGTTTTAGTCCTAGAGAATAACCCTAACTTTGTATGATTAAGCCCTAGTTTAGGATTCAAAACCCTAATTTATAAAATTAACCCCTGACCTTGCAATTGAAACTTTAATTTGATGATTGAACCGTAATTTTATTAATCTAGTCCTATTTATTATCATGTGCAATTTTATTTATTGTGTATGTGCTTGATTATGGATGATGAGCTTTAATTTTTATTGCTTATGATAGATGATTGGATTGTGTTTATTTATCATTGTTTGGGTTTTGAAAATGATGGAAAAGGCATGATTCAACTTGTGGGTGCCTTATTCAATTAGTTTGTGTAATTTAATTTATTTAAGGACTTTTGGACTATTGTAAGGGATATGTTTCCACCTTTTGGTGGTGTCCTATTTATTTGTTTATATAGATTTTTGATATTTGTAAGGGCATATTTCCATCTTGTATGGGTGCCCATTTTTTGGTTGTTTGATTACAATATGTTTGTTTATTTCAATAATTACATGTAATATGGATAATGTCATAATAATTTAGGAATTCAATAATATTTAGACCTGAAAAGGAGGCCAGTTCCAATAAACCGGGTGTTATGAGGGTATTGGGTTACTTCTCACCTTTCCTATACATACCCAACTTTCTTAACCCAAGTAGGGGTTAGGAATTCCTTAGGAATCGGGTCATCCACCCATTTCAATCTTCCTGGCCCGTCCAGGTGGCGACTCTAGATTCTCTGGGTTTAAGCCCATGTTCTATAAGGCTTAGAGCCTAACATGCCGAAGTCACGAGAACCATTCCACCGGGAGTGGGGGCAAAAATTTTTGGTCACACACATATATATATATTGGGGGTAGTATGGTTTGTTTACACATTATGAGCGGGATTTTTGCCCCCACTTTCGGTGGAATGGTTCTTGCGACTTCGGCATTGTTTAGGCTCAGGGCCTTAGAGAACACAGACCTAAGTTCGGAGAAATTAGAGTCGCCACCCGGACAAACCGAGAAAAAGAAAGGGGTGGATGACTCGATTTCTAAGGAATCCTCAACCCCCTAATGTGTTCAAAAATTGGGTACGTGTGGAGAAGGTAAGAAATGGCCCAGCACCCCCACAACGCTCGGTTCATTGGAACCGGCCTTCTTTGCAGGTCTTAATATTATAGAATTCTTAAATATAACAATATTATCCATACTACATGCGAAAATTAAAATAAAGCATCATTATATTAAAATCAAAGCAATATCCAAACAAAACAAATAAATGGACACCCATGCGAGGATGGAAACATGTCCTTACATCATCTAATATCTAAAACTAGATAGGATACCCACCAAAAGTTGAAAACGTGTCCTTTACAATAATCCAAAAACTTTAAAATAAATTAAATTACATGATGCTCACAATATGAGGTACCCAAAAAATGGAAACATACCTCTCACAATGTTTTGAAATCAAAGCAAATCAATAAAAGTAAACAACCATTCATCATAAATAAATCATTCATCAAAGACATGAAACATCAATCAAAATATATAATAAACATTCATCTAATTTAAATAAAATAGTAAGTACATAAATTTAGGGTTTATGCATCAATTAGGGATTCTTGGGTTTTATGTTTAACAATTAGGGTTTTGTATATACTGGATTAATTAATTGAGAAACATTTATAAAAGAAATAATATGGCTACTGGATATTTGAATTAAAGATTAGGGTTGAAATAAATTAGGGTTTGAATCTAAAGAATGGAGGTTTTGAATTTAGGGTTTTGGAAGTTTTATGAAAATAATATTAAGGCTTAGGGTTTAAGTAAATAAGATTGAAGATCATGAAAATAGGATTTTAAGTTAGGTATTTGGAAAGAATGTGCTACTGTGAATCTCAGAAAAATAGATTTAGTTAGGGTTTTAAGAAAATAGATTATTGTTTTATGGTTTTAGAAAAGTGTAATTAGGGTTTTAGATTTCAAAAATTAGTTTTACGGGTATTAAGGTATTAGGATTTTGAAAAAAAAAAACTCTTTTTAGGGTTTTAAATAGAGTTTAGATGGTAAGAAGAAAAATTGATCAAATAATAAAAATATCATCTATTGTATGTTTAAACAATTGATCAATTTGAATGATAAAGCTACTATAAACATAAATATGTCAATAGAAATTCAAACCTCCATTGTTGGTTCCACCACAATTTTGAATTCTGGTTGAACAATAACAACGACAATGTTAGACTGCCTTTGATGGATCGTTTCTTGCTTGCTGACTGCCTCTTGCTCCTTTCAAGTCCAAGGTTCTGAATCAATTCCTTCAATAATTGTGCAGTCCAAGGTTGCTAAGAAAAAGTCCAAAAAAAAATCTAGATCCAAAAGTCCAAAAAGTCCAAAGTCCCCAATACACTACAAAAAAAAAGTGCAATCAGCGACGCATTCTGCGACCACTCTTATTTCGTGATTAGCGACTTTATCAACGACAACTTTACGACAAAGAATCAATATAAGCATCTTTCTAACATTCCGTCGCTGAATGGGTCGCTAAATGTGTCGCTGATTAACGACAAAAACAATGGTCGTAGAATCTATCGCTGAATAACGATAAAAGGTCATTTCTCACTGAATGTGTCGCTGAATTTTGCGCCAAATTTTGGCACCAACAATCAGCGACAAAAGTTATGACTAATTTACGAAAAATTAGCAAAGAATGTGTTTATTTTTTATTGAAAAGTTTTTGTCGCTAATTCGTCGCTAAATGGGTCGCTGATTTGCGAGAAAAATAGTTAGTCTCAGATTAGTCGCTAATTTGCGAGAAAATAGCAACCAATTAGCGAGAAATTAATTTTATTTTCTATTTTAGAGTGATTGGCCTCTAATTCGTCGCTAAATGGGTCGCTGATTTGCGAGAAAAATAGTTAGTTGCAGATTAGTCGCTAATTTGCGAGAAAATAGCGACCAATTAGCGAGAAATTAATTTTATTTTCTATTTTAGAGTGATTGGACGCTAATTCGTCGCTAAATGGGTCGCTGATTTGCGAGAAAAATAGTTAGTCTCAGATTAGTCGCTAATTTGTGAGAAAATAGCGACCAATTAGCGAGAAATTAATTTTTTTTCTATTTTTAGAGTGATTGGTCGCTAATTCGCCGCTAAATGGGTCGTTGATTTGCGAGAAAATAGTTAGTCGCAGATTAGTCGCTAATTTGCGAGAAAATAGCGACCAATTAGCGAGAAATTAATTTTATTTTCTATTTTAGAGTGATTGGTCGCTAATTCGTCGCTAAATGGGTAGCTGATTTGCGAGAAAAATAGTTAGTCGCAGATTAGTCGCTAATTTGCGAGAAAATAGCGACCAATTAGCGAGAAATTAATTTTTTTTTCTATTTTAGAGTGATTGGTCACTAATTCGTCGCTAAATGGGTCGCTGATTTGCGAGAAAAATAGTTAATCTCAGATTAGTCGCTAATTTACGAGAAAATAGAGACCAATTAGTGAGAAATTAATTTTATTTTCTATTTTAGAGTGATTGGTCGCTAATTAGTCGCTAAATGGGTCGCTGATTTGCGAGAATTTTTATTTGTCGCTGTACTGGTCGCTGAATTTTTCTGGCACCATATTTTAGCGCCCAAAGAAAATTGGCCAATTTGAGAAAATAATGTAGTGAGACGATATGAAATTTTTATTATTAATGATGCGGAGCAAATTGAATTGCAGTATATGGAGAATTTGGATCGCGTCAAGATTAGCGGCCGTTTGCGAAAATAGGCATAACTTTTACCTAGGAGGTCCGAATTGAACCCACGATAGCTTTCCGGAAGCGTTTTCGCGAGCCGGACAATTTTGACCAGCTTTTAAGTTTTGAGAAACACCCTCACAATTATTTATATTTAGAATAAAATAATTATAATTTATTTATTTTTTAATTATATATCTCTAAAACTTTAAAATAAAATAAAGTAAAATTTTTTTATTTTAGTAAAATTAAATTATATTTTAAAATAAAATATAATCATTTAATCTTTTTTATCATCTTTTTTAATTTATAATATTTTTAAATTTTTAACTGGATAAATTTATTTTTTTTAATAAAATTATATTAATTTTTTAAATTTCAATTTTGATTCCTTATTAAATCAAATAAAAAAATAAATAATTATTTCAACTTCGAATTCATTTCATTCAGATTTTAATTTTAATTCTATTTTCAAAGTTCAAACCAAATATAATCTTAAATTGATTATATGTTATTTTAAAAATTTTATTTTATTAATAAAAGTAAAAAAAATTAATTTTATTTTATTAATTTTATTTTAAAAATAAATATATATTTTCAATTTTAATCAAAAATTAAATCTGATTAATAAAAGAATCACTCATTCTCTAAAATAATATGATTCTTAAAAATACTATCTATTTAATTAGATTAAACAATATTAATGAGTATTGCTCACTCTTATTTCCCTGCATTAATATTGCTCACTCTTATTTCCATTCTCATCCCCTAACCACATGCTCCTTGTTGCAAACGATCCAAATCTAAATATATTTTCCCTTAATATTAATATTTTTTTTTGAAAACCTCAATATTGATGTTTTCTGATTTATTTACTTTGCATATATAAATCCAATTCTCATTCTCTGGTATCGTGAAATTAAAATCACACTGGGGGTTTTCTATGAAACCCTCAAAACCAAAAATCTCTCGCACACACCACTTTCTTGAGAAAATCAAAATCCAAAAGCTCTCGCATTTTTCAACTAACCTTATCTTTTTCCAAAACCTCTCGCATTTTTAATCGGCGAATCGCCGTCGGCTCAGACCGTTTTAACAAAGGCTTTTTTTATTATTAATTAGGGTTGGAGAGATAGAGAGAGAGAGCTGGGGAGCGTGGATCGAGTTGAGGATCGAACATTTAAGGTTAATTTCAGTGGAGATGGAGCGGATAAGTTAAGAGATACAGTGAAGGAGTTTATGGGCGATTTTACTGACGATACTCTTGTGGTAATGCTTATGTGTAACTGTTTATATTTTCGGACTTTGATTTCTTTACTTGTTGTAGAGTTAGTTCAATTGGTTTTTTCTTAGTTGGTTCATTTTATCTGTGCGTTATTTTTACGTTTTGGACTGAAATTATGTTTAGTGTTTAGTTTAGGCGGGCAAGGATTGCAATGTTCATTTTGTTTTATTATTTGTCTATTTTCGAATGATGGTATTTATTTTGGGACTGTCATACAGAAAAATTTGGAAATGGTGTGGTTATGTTTGTGTATGTATTTGGCTATCAGCTATAGTAAATGCAGGTTTGAGGGGTAGTTTAAAGAAAGGTTTGTTGGTGTGGAAATGTACCAACGTTTTTTTTTTGCGTTGGCATGAGATTTGCTGCTGTCTAATAATCTCAAATTTTTAAGGGTTTTTATTTTGGAAGCTCATGCAAGACTTAAGGCTGTTGATATCCAATAGACAGATATAGTGTTCGATTTATTTTAATGCTTTTTTATTAAGTGCGTTTTTGGTTGATGAATTTCAATACTGTATACGGCAGTAATAATTGAATACAATTGTTCCTTTTTTTTATTACATGAGTGCTTATTGTTTTGAAAATTTGGGTGAAAGATACAATTAAACGAAGGTTTGGGTGCATCCGATTGTTTTATCTTCTGGAAGTTGAACTAAGATATAGCAACGTGCTGTTGATAATGGTTATGGATGAAATGTGGCAATTCAAGGAAAATAAAAGTTGGAGTTATTGAGGGCAAGCCTATGGGCAACTGTAAGAATTCTCTTTTGCATTGGGAGGGCTGCATATTTGAGTTGTAAAATAGTCTCTCTCTGTCTCAAAAATCAAGGGGAGGGTTGTTTACAATAGATGTTATTCTCCTGATCCTCATAAAGTGGTTGTTGTGAGACAACCTAAAAATGGAGGTTATTTGATGTGCTAATGGGCCATATCCTCCTGGGTGTCTGGTTAATTTCAAATGGACTGTAAATCAGCTGGAAAATTGAATATAATGAATTGAACTTGTATGTTATAATGTTATTTTTTTATATGGAATTTGGGAGCAGGATTTGGTTTGAACTGTCATTGGACTTCTATACAGTGCTTGTTTTGATTGTGGGTTTATCTTTGATTGTAATTGGGTTTTGATTTTGGTTTTTTGTAATGGTTGAATGGATATTTGGTTGATTCAAGGCTTGTATCAGGAGGCTGTTATGTTTATTGTTTCCCAGATTGGTTAATTATGCTTACAAGGTCTGCTTTGCTGCTCTATTTTTTAAGACAGATCAACAAGGGGATCTGTGAATTAGTAACCCTGGGATAGATGCATTTGCAAATGTGGAATACGTATCTAGAATGGGACTGAGGGAGGTAGAATGCTTAGCTGGGTGGAGAAATGATCTGTGAGAATTATAATTAGGGTTGAAACCCACGTTACAGATTTACTTTGGCTTTGCCTTTGTGAACGTTGATGCTCGGGAGTTGGGAAATAAACTGCAAATCCTCTTGTTTTCTAAGATGGGTGATGATCGCTATAGTTACACAAAGGGATCAAAAGATTTCTTTCTTTGGTTGAAGTATGTATGTTTAGGGGTTTTAAAATAGATTATTAACATACACTTTTTCTATTGTTAATAAGCGTTGCATGGTCAATGGTGTGATTTTTTGTTCTATTCATTTTGAAAAAATGATCTTATAACGATCCAAAATAATTTTATAATGTTACATCTACCAGAAAAGAAAGCCCTAAATCGTACCGAGTGAAAAAGAAGAATTCATATAGCCGATCCCAATTGACTAGGGATTAAGGCTTTGTTGAGTTTAGTTGAGTTGAGTTGTATTTTCAGGTGCATGGATTCCAGGTGATTGGATGATTATACAAGTGCACCTTACTGAACTCATTTTTTTTTCAGGTGCATGGATTCCAAATTAGTAGCTAATGCTGTGTGGAATATAATATTATGACAATGTAGTATATTAATTATAACATGTGGTATATAATATTATGACAATGTAGGCTAACAGAAAAAGCAGGGCTTGGAACTGGCCCTTCTAAGCACACATTTGGATCCATTTCCCAAGAAGCACATAGACAAAGAATGGTAAATTATTAAATTAGCCGTTATTATTAGAAAATGTATGTTTTATATATGCATACTTAATTACCAAAATATAATTTGACAGAGTAAAGAATTGGGACGTGAAGTTTTGATTGGAGAGGTTTTCTTATTTGGTCACACAAGCAAAATCGATAGAAATAAAGTCTTCATTGATAAGCGCTCCGAGTTAGTTTTTGTATGACTTTGTTTCTTCTCAATTTAATTTAATTTTTTTATCCTATTTTAGATTAATTAGTTAAAAATGTAATTTGATTTGCATATATCTTTGGCAGGAGAAATACCAAGAACTTAAGAATGCCGAGCCTGAGTTGCAGACACTTGAGGCTGAGGAGGATGATATGCCTTCATTAACACCAGTTCAAATAGAGCTTGAGCGACGCGTGTTTGTGGAGGCTGCTGGTGGCACCGGTAAGACATCTCGTATTTATGGGCTGGGTTCTTCCTCATCCCATTATTCATGCTATGAACCATCTGGGTCATCATTTTCTGCAACGTCTGCTAATCGCAATGACTCTGAGGTATTGGAAACTATGAAAGTATTACAACAAAAGGTAGAAGAGCAAGCCAAGGTTATAGCATCAATGAATGAAGTTATAGCTAATGTGCGCTCGGTGAATGATGTTTTAGATGATATGCGCTTATTCTTATCTGAGCAACGAAGGAAAACAAATGCTCCTCCTGCTCCGGCAAATGACAATGTGGAGGAAGATGATGTTCGTATGTAGGATATACTTGATAGTTGGTGTTCTCTTTATTTGTGTTTGGAGTGTCAGATTAATAAAGTTGGTGTTCTCTTTGTTTGTGTTTGGAGTGTCGGATTATTAAGACATCATGTGTTCAATATACTTTCTTAAGGGGTAAACTTTACATTCGAATTGTTTATGTATACGTATTGCCACTAATAACTTAATTATGAATGTTGTGTTATTTGATTATTATTGTAATGAATGACTATTTTATAAACAGGTTTGGTTATTATATTTGAAATTCAACAGGTTCTTGAAAATGAGTAAAAAAAAAATTTGGAATACTGGAAAAATATAGCCAAACAATTACAAAAATTGCGACAAAATCAGCGACTAAAGGTGTCAAAAAAAATAATGAATTCTGCGATGAATCAACGACTGAAACAACGAGGAAATATTGCGACATATTCTGCGACACATCAGCAACAAACTTTAGCGAGCAAATTAGCGACCAATTCAGCGACTAAATCAGCGACAAAACAGAGACAAATTCAACGACCAAAGCTAAATCAGCGATGACTTTCAGTGGGAATAAATAATTCCCGCCAAAAATAAAAATGTCGTTGAATTTGTCTCTGTTTTGTCGCTGATTTGTCGCTAATCAACGACACGCACAATTGGTCGCTGATTTGTCGTTGATTTTTTAGCGACCAGGACATTACCGTCCGCTCGATTTTTCTCGCTGTTCATCGCTGATATTGTCGCTATCGTATTTTGGTCGTTGATTTCATCGTTAATGGTGTCGCAGATTGCGTCGCAGATTGCTGTTTTTTTGTAGTGATAATTGTGCCGTCCCAAAATTTTCCTCCTATCCAAAATAAAATTCTCCCCCCTTTTTTTGTGTCTTTTAATGTGGTATTTATAAGAAAAAAATAAAAACCTAATATTAATTGGTTAAGGAAATAAAAAATATTTGGGAAATAAAATCAAAAACCAAGTAAAATAGGGTTTTGTAATAATTGTTCGCAGGCCGGGCTACTGGCATGCGAAACTGCACTGGCAAAAAATTTCCTGAGGGGTGCTGCGGGCTGGGCATGGGCCACAGGCTAATTCACCTCAGGTTTTTCCTATGGCGAATTGGCCTAAGCCAATTTGTCGCCAGCAATTTTCGTTGCCGATTCTTCTGTCGTCAATTTTTATTTATTTATTTATTTTTATTATTTTTGTTTTTATTAAAAACAAATATTATAAGTAATAAATATTATTAAATTAAATATTATTTAATTAAAATACCACAAAAATTATTTTAGACTATTTAAAAATATCAGACTGGACTGGGTCAAAAATTAAGGGTCTACAGTTTGCCCCCTGCTTGAGCGATCTGAGACTACAGCAAAAGAGAGCGAAAAGCAATATGATTTTTGAATGGGTTTAGAGACATACTAGACTCCGTAACTAAGGTTGGTTTGAGTTGTGGACTCAAAAATAATTTGGATTTTAGACCCAAGGTGAGTTTTGGATTTGGATTCTAGACCTGAGGTAAGTTCTATACTTAAAGATAATTTGAGTTCTGGACTCGAGATAAGTTATAGACTTAAAAATAATTTGGGTTCTGAACCCAAAGTAAGTTTTGGACTTAAAAATAATTTGAGTTCTGGACCCAGAGTGAGTTATAGACTCAAAAAATAATTTGGGTTCTAGACCCGAAATAAGTTCTGGATTTAAAAATAATTTGGATTTTGGACCCGAGGTAAGTTCTGGACTTTAAAAATAATTTGGGTTTTGGACCCGGGATAAGTTATGGACTTTAAAAATAATTTGGGTTCTGGACCCAAGATAAGTTCTGGACTTTAAAAATAATTTGGGTTCTGGACTTGGGATAAGTTCTGGACCTAAAAAATAATTTGGGTCCTAGACCCGAGATAAGTTCTGAACTTAAAAATAATTTGGGTTCTAGACTCGGGATAAGTCAGTTCTGTACCCGGGATAAGTTATGGACTTAAAAATAATTTTGGTTTTGGACCCGAAGTAAGTTCTGGACTTAAAAATAATTTAGGTTCTTAACCCGGAGTGAATTTTGGACTCAAAAAATGATTTGGGTTCTGGACCCAAAGTAAGTTCTGGACTTAAAAATAATTTGGGTTCTGCACTCGAGATAACTTCTGGACCTAAAAAATAATTTGGGTTTTGGACCCGAGGTAAGTTCTGGGCTTTAAAAATAATTTAAGTTTTGGACCCGGGATAAGTTTTGGACTTAAAAAATAATTTGGGTTTGTGAGCGGGGATTTTCGCCCCCACTCCCGGTGGAATGGTTCTTGCAACTTCGGCACTATATAGGCTCGGGGCCCTAGAGAACACAGACCTAAGTGGTGGAAAAAAGAAAGGGGTGGATGACTCGATTCCTAAGGAATCCCCAATCCTCTAATGCGTTCGGAAAGTTGGGTACGTGTGGGGAAGGTGTGAAATGGCCCAGCACCCCCACAACGCCCGGTTTATTGGAACTGGCCTCCTTTACAGGTCTTAATATTATAAAATTCTTAAATATAATAGTATTATCCATATTACACATAATAATTAAAATAAAGCATCAATATATTGACAATAAAAATAATGTCCAAGAAAAACAAATAAATGGACACCCACCTGAAGATGGAAACATGTCCTTACATCCCATGCCTAAAGAGGACAACCACCGGAAGGTAGAAACATATCCTTTACATTGATTCTAAAACATAAAAGCAATTTAAATTACATTATATTTAACTAATGAGGTACCCACCAAGTGGAAACATGCCTCTTACAACATTTGGAAATCTAAATAAATTGATAAAAGTAAATAACCATTCCTCATAAATAAATCATTAAATATCATTTGAAAGTAAACATCCATCCATGATAAATTAAATGAACCAAGCATTGAATTTAAATAAATTAAAGCATAAAAAATAAATCAAAGCATAATCAAATATAGAATTGAATAAGACAAATAAAATTCCAATTATAGCTACTGTTTCCATTTAGGGCTCTTTATTTCATGTGTTTAGGATTTTGGGATTTGTGGAATTTAGGCTACTGTGTGTTTTGTTAGAAATTAAAATAGATTGAAGTTTTATGTTTTAAAAGGTTGGTAAGACTCTTTGATTAACCAAACTAGGGTTTGTGATGAAATCATGAAGCTAAGGTTTGAACACTTTGAAATATTTATATTTGTGATTCACAGTCATTGGGTTGGGCTATTTAAGCTTACTGTGTCTAAATATGGTTTTAAAGTTTTAAAGAATTAGGGCTTAGAAAAATTAGCATTTAGGTTTTAAAGGAGTTAGGGTTCGGTGGTTTTGATTCTAAAGTTGAATTAGGGTTTAGTGTTCTAGGTTTAGTGTTCTTAGAATTAAGTTTTTAGAATTTGTAAATCAATTGATAATTTTATGAAGTTTATGAAAGTAAACCAAACGAATTAAAGTTTTTATAAATAGAAAAGATGTTTTTAGGGCTTTTTGAAAAGAAACAGAACATAATTTAAGGGTTTTGATAATTTGGAAAGTAAATTAGAGTTTTGGGGTTTTGAAGAAATAAAACTAATAGCTTTAAACTTTTGGAAAATGAAGCCACAATTTAAGATTTTTAAACTTTGAGCAAGGGGAATTAGGTTCTGGGATTTTTGAATTAAAAGAACACAATTTCATGAATTAAGCTACTGTGAAAAAAAAAACAAAAAGAATTTAAGAGCTCAAACCTTGATTCGTGAGTTACACCCAAAAATTGCTTCTTGGATGAATAAAAACAAAGGCAATTGCTGCCTTTGATGAATTGCTTGTTTGTTCCCTCCCAAGTCCGATTCAATTTACTGCCAGAAGGATTTTAAAGTTTCCAAGTTTTCCTCACTCTCGGTCACAAATTTCTCTCCCAATTTCTCCTCCTCCCAATTTCTGATTGCCTTTTCCCTCCTGATTTCTTCCTTATTTATAGAAGAATTCTATTATTAATCCTAGTTACTCACGACATACAAAATCGAATAAGAAAAGAAAACCAAAACCTAATTGTATTAGGTTTCAGAAAATAAAATTTTGCTGGCGAAAAAAAACTGCTGCAGAAAAATTGCGTTGGCAAAAAAAAATTGACGCAGGAAAAATTGTGCTGGCAAAAAAGCTGCCGCAGCTGCTGGCGAAATGGCCCCAGGCCATTTTGCACAGCCAACCCCCCTTTTTTTTATTATTCATTTTTTATTTATTATTATTATTTTTCATTTTTTATTGATAAAAATTAGACACTAAACCAAATATTATTTAATTAAGATAACAAAAATTATTTTGGACTAATTAAAATATATTGGGCAACACAAAAATTATTTTGGACTATTTAAAATATATTGGACCGGACCTGGTAAAAAATTAAGGGTCTACAATTTGCCCCCTGCTTGAATGATCTGAAACTTTAGTGAAAGTGAGTGAAAAGTAATAAGACTTAATTTTTTAGATGATTGAGGTTTTGGGTTTTGGACCCGAGAGATTTGGATACTCAATCCTAAACTAGACCTGGATACTCGATCCTAACTGGATTTGGATATTCGATCCTAACTAGATTTGGATTGGGATACACGATTGTGAACCTCGATTTTTCACCCGAAAAGGATTCGGATGAAAGTTCACTCGTTGTCGGGAGTCGCCACTCAGTTTATTTTGTTCAAAGGGAAAAACTAAGAAAACCCTTGTTTGACTCCAATTAACGCATCCAATGTAAAGGCTTCTAATCTGCGAACCCAAGGAGGATTCGGGGACTATGTCATGCATTTGATTATTTTGCCAAATAAGAAAAGAATCTAAAAGGAAAATAGAAAGGAAGAAGAACAGATTGTTAGTAAATTGTGGACTTGCTATTTGGGGTGAATCCCAAATATGCCTACATACTCTCGTTTTTTATGAGAGATCAAAGCCCATGTAGTTCAGAAAAGCCTATTTAAAGGCGATGAAAATTATGCTTCATGCATGTGTGTGTGTATGCTTCGTGCATTTGTCGGGATTTTTGCCAAATTTGTGAGATTTAGCACTTAGTGCTAGGTGGTAAAATTTAAGTACTTTGTACCTAAAGGATGCAATTTTTAGGCCTTTGGCCTGCATTGCCGGGCTTTTTGCCAAAGTTGTTAATTTTAGCACTTAGTGCAAATTTGTGAAATTTAGGTACTTTGTACCAAAATAGTGCAATTTAGGCCTTTGGCCAAAAGGATTGATTTTAATTGTGAAATTTAGGTACTTTGTACCAAAAGGATGCAATTTAGGCTCCGTGCTAAAAGATTGATTTTAATTGTGGAATTTAGGTACTTTGTACCAAAAGAATGTGATTTAGGCTTCGTGCCAAAAAGGTTGATTGATTCACGTCTTAATGTCGAAAGATTGATTGATTAGTCCATTAGGCCCTTAGACCTAAAAGGATTAGGTCTTTGACCAGAAAGAAATTGGGAAGAAGATGGAATGCTTATGACATGTTTAAATTGACAAAGGATGAATTAGGGTATTACCTTGCTTAGGATTTTTCCACTTCGAAGTTCCAGATCTCGTTTTCTTGGACCTTGGATTATGATTTTTGATTACCGGTTAATTCCTGCAGCACAATATTAGATTTATGCAAAGAAAAATCCAATATGAGTTCTTAAGTGTGTGAGTAGAGATTTCGTCAGCATGAGGCCCACCCGGAAAAGTGTAATATCCCAATGTATGCCCTAGAAGTTTGAATATTATTGTTGTTTTAATTGGATTGAATGTATATGTTAATTTGAAAGAGAAAAGAATTTGTAAAGAAAGTGTGTATGTTGCATATATGAAAGTATAATTAACATATACATAAGTCAAATAGAAAGTCAATGGAGGAGGATATTTATTGTGTGAGTGTGAAATTACTTAAATGGGCATATAAGAGACAAAAGGTTAGTTAAATGGTTAAGGGCATTGAAGTAATTTTCTTTTGGAAATCTCTTGGTGGAGATTTAAAGAGGAAAAGAAGGGTTGACTTGTGATTATTTTCTTCTCTTCTCATGTGTGTGCCGGCCATTCAAGAAAGGAGAGAGCAAGAGAGGTGTTCTTGATGCTAGAAGCAAATTGAAGAGGAATCAAAGGGATTTGATTAAAGAATTGTGAATTTCTTCATTTGAGGTAAGCTCTTTTCTTTGATTTCTTTATTCCTTTAAAGTGATATTGGAAGTAAATTTAGGATTTGTTGATTTGATGATGAGAGGTGTTTGTGATGTGTTTTCAAGTGTTAAAATTGATTTTTAGTTAAGAGTTTAAATAAGTGTTGTGGTTGGAAGTGGTGGATGTTGTTTTTGAAAGAGGGAAAAGGATGTTGGTTTTAGGGTTTTGGAATAAGTGATAAATTATATTGTGTTATTTTGGATTAGGTTTTGGAAGAAGGTGATTTGCTCTAATTTGAGAAGTGAAGAATTCTTGGAGAAAAGAAAGTGTTTAGAGTTGTATAATTGGTGCAAAAGGTAAGTACAAATTATATGGGTACAAACATGCATATGTTGTTTAATCTTAAAACACTTTTGTTTGTAAATGTGATAGAGTATCAAATGAATGTTGGTGATGAAAATATTGTGATGAGCATGTAAAATAATTGCTAATGATGTTGATTATGTCCATTTGAATGAGGTTATGTTGTGTACAATGTGTGTGAAGTTAACCAAAAGAAATTTGGCTACATTTAGGGTTTATGCATGAGAGACACATAATTTGGGGCGGTCGCTATTATTCATGTGCGGTCGCTATTATTCATGTGCGGTCGCGACTTAGGTCGGGCTTCTGACCGCGAAACCTATTGTAATAAGGTTTCATCTTGTAATTGTATGGGGCGGTTGTATTCAGGTGAGGCGCGACCGCTAGAAAGGTTCTGTTCACCTTATTGGAAGTAACCTAATCTTGCAACAAGATTCTCAAATACATGTTAAATAGATCATCCATTTGAGTTGTCAAGGATCAAAATAGAGATCATTTGTCTAACATCATTGTTGAATCATAAAATGTGAGATGATATGGAATGTGATTAAAAGCCATTGTTATTGGCTATGATGATTTAATTGAATGAAACAAGGCATGATTGCCAATATGATAATGAGAAGTGATAATGGAATTGATAATGCATATGATATCACATGAACAAGGTTATGTTTTATGCATTGTGAATCTTGTGGATTGCAATGATGCTATATATATATTGTGAAGGATATGATGAAGTAATTGCTTATGTATAATTGAATAATGAAATATTATGATATGATTTGAGATATCATATAATGTGAAGTCATTGTTATTGACTATGATGATTCAAATATAATGTGAAGTCATTGTTATTGACTATGATGATTCAAATATAATGTGAAGTCATTGTTATTGACTATGATGATTCAAATATAATGTGAAGTCATTGTTATTGACTATGATGATTCAAATATAATGTGAAGTCATTGTTATTGACTATGATGACTCAAATATGAGGTGAAGCCATTGTGATTGGCTATGATGATTCAAAGGAAATGTGACGCCATTGTTATTGGCTATGATAATTCAATTGAGAATAAAATTGATAAATGAATGGTATAGCTAATGTGTTATTCCATTTTCAGAGTTTGTTGTTGGTGGCATGCCTAATAAGTGTAACAATCTCTTGAAGTTAGGTTGGATTGAATCCTTGAAGCCTAATTGAGATGTTACCACCCTTGAAGCTAGGTTGGGTTGGTTCTTGAAGCCAAGTTGGGTTGAAGCTTAGCATGCTTTGCTCCCCTTGAAGCTTGGTTGAACCTAATCCTTGAAGCCTAGTTGGGTCTATGATATTGATAAATGTGATGATAAAACCAAAGCATTTACTCTGAAAATTGAATGGCATATTAGTGTGTTGTTTTGGGCCCGAGTCTGTCTTAGTTGTCAATATGAAATTTAAATGTTGAAATACCGAATAATGAGATTTATGGCTGCCTTTATTGGAAGTGTAATTCATGATTGATGAATTGTGAATAAAATGATGTTATGAAGTATAATTGTGTAATATGTGTATTGATATATTGAAAGTGAATATGGTTTGAGGAGCTTTGATGAGAAATGAGTTTATGAAAATGTTGTATGAGGTGTAAAATGTATATGAATGTGGAATTTGTGAGAATTGTTTTCATAAAGGTTTGGATAGGTCATTGAATGGTGTTTTGTTAAAATAATGTATATGCATATGTATATGAGATAAAAAGGGTAAGTATTGTGTTGTGAGTGTTCTATGTAATTATGTATCTAATTTATGAAATTAGTGGAAGTATATGAAGAATGCATTGAGAAAGGAAAACGTGGTAAGAGAACAATAAAATATGATGCTAAAAATATGAGGTATGAATCTTTTGTAAACTATAACTTAATAAAGTACATTTTAATAATTGTTTATATTACTAAGCTTTCGGGCTTAGCGCGGTTGGGTAATCGCGCAGGTGGTTGCGGTTGATCTGGAGGTCTAGCTACTATGCCACGTGAAGAGTAAAAGTGTCTCGAGACCAACTAGAAGGTGATGCATACATATATGATTTTTAATTATGTTGCATTTATAATATGAATTATGGTTTTTTGTAAATGTATTTTAAAGTAATGTAAAATTGTATGAATTCGGATAAAGGTTTTTAAATTGAAAATTAGACGTGACATTCTTATACTTTATATACGTATTGTATGTATACTAGGTATATGTACGGTACTTATATGGAGTATCAGGGTGTTACAAAAAGTCCAACCTCTCTTTCTGAAAAATCTGCGCATTTTATAGGCAAAATTCGGACTGGACGGCGGTCGGACCGCCGGGGTCGGCGGTCGGACCGGGCGGCTCGCCGGAAAAATGGGAAAAGGACACGGTTGGCGGTCGGACCGCCGGTCCCAACGGTTCACCCCCAAAAACCGCACCGAAATCCGTATTTTTTCCTTTCAAACTGATTTTCTGGGAATTGCGGACCTCCAAAAATTATTCTGAGAACATACCTGTGATCATTGCGTCATTCCGAACATTTCAAGTACCATATCGATATATTTCCGGTGAACTTTACCACGGACCTTTGGTCCGGCTCGGTTGTCTGTAGTCTGAGAAAATTGGCTTCCCGAGCCTCAAAATTTGAGTGTTCACAATTGCCCCCCACTGGGGTCCATAAAAATGATTTATGGGGCCCAGTGGTCGTCTGAAGAGTGAATTTTGAGCGAGGGGTAAAAGACCCGCCTTTTGGCATTTCTGGATTGCTTGCAACACCTCATGATTTTTCTCTGCACTTTTGTTAAGCATAAACAGTACATATGTATGCATGATGTCCTCTTTTATTTTCATAAAGGTATTCGTTTGCTTCTTTGCACCAATTGCATGCACAACTGGACCAAGAGCCTTCAAAAGATGGAAAGGATCAATATGGGTAGATATGGGTTGCCTTCTGTCACCATTCTTAGGGAGATATTGGTGAACTAGGATTTTTTTTTTTAGTAAAGAACTTAGAAATAAATTCTAGAATCTTTCCTTTACATGTACTTGAACTAGCTCTAGTAATGAACCAGAAGTAATACTAGGCTTCACTAAGCACTGCTATCAGTAATTATTTCTAGTAAAGAACTTAGAAATAATATTTTAGGAAGTCACACACAGCTGGGGAAAGAACTCGAATTTTTCTGAATTTACCCCCAAATTATTACCGGAGTTACTCGAGCTATTCTTCAAACTGGGTTAGGAATCATCAGGTGATCAGACCTTTTGCTGAGCCTTCCCTTGTCCAGCCTACTCCATAGTATAGAGCTGAAGTTTGGCCAATTGAAAAGCCAAAGAGGCATGCATTGTTGTAGGAGCTGGAGGGAGAGGAGGTGATTCCTCTTAACGAGGAGAAGACAGATGCTGCAGAGAGTTCCGGAACTAAGGAAGATACCGAAGACTTTGCCCCACGTAGAAGGCGTAGGATTTAGATCCTAGGTTTGACTCTTTTTTTTTTGACTTATGTTTTGACTCTTTTTGATTGGTTTGACTTTTTTGAAATGAATGACTCTTTTGGAATGAATGACCCTTCTTAGGATGAATGACCCTTTTTGTTTGCTTTCCAAGCATTATCTACTTTATTTACTTGCTCTAATTTTTGCCTAAGCTGTCCTTTCGGATTTTCAACTTAGCGAGCTCTTACCCATTCTTGCCTAAGCCGCCCTTTGTGGGTTTTCGACTTAGCGGGCCCCACTATTGCCTAAGCCGCCCTTTGTGGGTTTTCGACTTAGCGGGATTTTTCTTTCTTTTCTTTCTCCTCTTTTTTTTTATGTTGGCAAAAGAAAAATGAACCAATGATTTTTATTAAAATTTAGACCGTGCTCAAAAAGAGCTGCCTACATATCTCGAATTAGTTTGCGAGAATCAGGTCTAATGTAGTTCATTACAATGCATGATTATACATAATATTTCTTTAGTTAATCCAGATTGCATGGGTTTATGAACTCCAGACCATCCAAATTAGACAAGATGACGGCTCCGCCGGAAAGTATTTTCTTTAAAATGTAGGGTCCCGCCCAATGAGGACGAAACTTCCCACGAGGATCTGTAACAAGTGTTCTAATCTCTTTCAGAACCAAACAACCTTCTTCCAACTTTCGATCTTTGACCTTTTTGTTGAAATGTCTGGCCATTCGCTTCTGATACCCTTGAATCCGATGTAGAGCTTGAAGTCTTTTTTCATCCAAACCCAACAACTGATGATGATAATTGCTGATCCATTCAGCTTCATTTATCTGACTTTCTTGAATTATCCTCGCCGATCGAACTTCCAGTTCAATGGGGAGTACAGCTTCCATTCCGTACACCAGGGAATACGGGGTTGCCCCAGTAGGAGTTCTAATTGATGTTCTATATCCCCACAAAGCCAGCGGTAACTTCTCATGCCAACGCCTATGTTCCTTGATCATTTTTTGTATGATCACCTTTATAGACTTGTTCGCTGCTTCTACAGCTCCATTTGTTTGAGGTCTATAAGGAGAGGACTTATGATGCTAGACATTCTTATCCTTCAAGAGCATAGCAAATTCTGCTTGGAAATGAGTTCCATTATCAGTGATAATCTCAAATGGCATTCCGTACCGACAAAGGATGTTGGTTCGGACAAACTGTGCTGCCTTTTTGGCGTTTAATTCTGCATAGGAAGCTGCTTCAACCCACTTTGTGAAGTAATCCACTGCTACTAAGATAAACTGATGTTCATTTGAGGCTTTTGGATGTATTTTGCCAATTATATCTATTCCCTAACTATTAGCAAATTGATGTGTGGTAGCGGGAAATCGTCCTTGGGACAAGCCTTATTCAGATCTCTGTAGTCAACACACATTCTGACCTTTCCGTCTTTCTTCGGGATCGGTACAATGTTTGCTAACCAGGAAAGGTAGACAATTGGTTCTATGAACTTATTATCCAGTTGCTTGGCAACCTCCTCTTTAATTTTCAAAGACCATTCTTGCTTCATTCTTCTCAACTTCTGCTTAACCGGCTTCGCATCTGGGTATAATGGAATCTTATGAACTGCTATGGCTGGGTCTATTCCCGTGACATCACTTGCCTTCCACATGAAGCAGTCGACATACTTTTTGATGCAATCAACAACCTGTTCTTTATTTGCACAATCATATGCAATGTATGTATGTTCATTTTCTTTGCCAATTATTATCTTTTCATTTATTTCTTTTATTTCATTTTTGCTAGATAATACTTGGAAAGCAAAAGACACAGGGTAACCAAGAATTTGAAGAGTTTCATTGATAATGGCAGAGTCATTCTCCAAGATTACATTAGATTTGACATCAGGGTTTTCTGAATATGAAACTACAGAAGACTCAAAATTAGACTCTGACTTGGTGTGTGACTCAGAATTTGACTTAGTACAAGACTCGGGTTCAGGGTGTGACATAGGACTAGATTTGACTACAGCAGCTTGTCCCTCCTCGGCATACCAATTTATCAGTGGTCCATCTGTGGTCTTGATCAGCTTTGTGAAGTCCCTTTTGTCTTCAAAATTGGTTATCATAGCAACCTCATCAAAGAGACTAGGCTGCATGAAACCCTCCACTTGTGGGTCAATTATAAGTTCCGGCTCTTCTTCCACAGTGATGGCATGGATGGAGTGATTGGGCAAAGGGTTAGTGTTAATGTTTGGTTGCCTCCTGAGAGGAATAATGTCACCACTATCCACCAAATCCTGAATGCGGTTTTTCAAAGTCCAGCAAGCATCTGTTCTATGCCCATTTCCTTGGTGGTATTCACAGTATTCATTGACCCTATAACTGGAGGGTAATGGGTTTGGAGGAGGACTTGGGTCCAAAGGCTTCAAATATTTTCCTTCCACAACCTTTTTAAATACCAGATGAAGGGGCATCCCAAGGTCGGTATATTGCCTTCTTGGCTGATTTCTCTGCCCAAGATTGCCCACACGTAAAGGATTCACAGGGGCAATATTGGCCACTTCATTTACTTCGCTTGAGGAAGCAGCTTGGCCTTGTTTCTTATATTTCAAAGTAGCTCCCTCATCTACTATCTTACCCAATTGTATCAAATCTTCTACCTTGGTTGCAGTCGCAATGAGCGATTTGAAAGTAGGTAGGTATTAAGTTTGCAGTTGGGCTTGATATGTAGGTCTTAAATTCCTGATTATGATGTCAATTTGCTCTTGTTCTAAAGGGAGATTGATCATTTGGGCGGCCTTTGCCCTCCACCTCATAAGGAACGAGGAGAAGGGTTCATTGTTGTTTTGTTTGGTAGTCTCAAGCTCCCTTCTAGTGACATCCACCTCAATATTATAGTGGTATTGAGTGTTAAATGCATTGCAGATGTCTTCCCAGGTCTTAATCTTAGCACTGTCCAGGCTTACAAACCATTTTAGGGCAGCCCCAGTCAAGGATTGTTGAAAGAGTTGAGCAAAGAGCTCATCATTTAAACCCCAAGGACTCAAGGCCCCCACATACATCTTCAAATGGGTTTTAGGGCAAGTGGTCCCATCAAATCTGTCCATCCCAGGCATCTTGAATTTTGGAGGCAATCTAGCTTGGGGAAACAAGGATAAGGAATCCATGTCTACCACCTCTTTATGAGTTTTCATGGCAGTGATTGACCTTTCAAGCAATTCAAGTTTCTTTTTCAGTTCATTAGTTTCATTTTTAGAGGGTGGATCCTCCAAATTGATGACAGGGGTATTGTTCTGAGCAGTCATGGGGGTACTAGTTTGCCCCACAATAGGTTCTTTCCCCAAATTTTCAGAAGTAGTGGCTGTCTTTGGTGCCCCTCCTAATTCAGCCAAGATGGCTACCCTTTAGGCAGCCAAAGCTTCATCAATTCTCTCTTGCATCCTAGCTTCAATTTCCTTAACCTATCCATCTAGCAAAGCCTTAATCTGTTCAATAGTAGCCATTTCAGTAATTGGAGCAGTTGGTGAAATTGAGGTAACAGGACTTGTGGGTGATTGCACAGTTGGAGCGGGTGTAGCTTGTGTGGGTGAAGGCACACGGACAGTGGATACCTGCAAAGGTTAAGGGTAAAGGATTAGGGTAGTGTGTAGGGTAGGAAGAACTCTTGGTCACTTGTATACATCAAAAGTTTTCCCCAAAAGATTTTTCTCCAAAATAATGTTGTCATGTTGCATGAATGCACCTCATCACATCATAATTCATTTTAATGGAATGTGGCACTATCATTGGGTGCATACAACCTAAGGGAAGGTTCTATTGTTCATGAAAAATAGAGAATCAGCTCATAATAGGGACCCTTGAGTCTTGAGTAAGATATACCTAACCACATGTGAAACAAGGAGTTTCGCGTGGGTCCAACAGTACGATTACTCATGGGCCACTCCAAAAGGATTGGAATGGTTTGCGACAACAGGGAGGACGCTTTGGCTGTCCGCCGGCATAATCAAGGAGACCTGCCGGTCAGCGCTACTTGCTATCCAGACTCAGAATTTTGAACAGGAAGAGAAGAAATTCATTTGAAAATAATTTTTTATGCAATGAAGGAAAAGGATTCCCCCATATAATGCAAGAGAAAAAGATTCTCTGAATGTCAAGATAAATGCACAATTAGTCAAACAAGAGGTCCATTAAAGGAAAAAGATTCCTTTTGTCAATTTTCAATCCAATATCCCCAAGGAGGGGATATATATTGCTAGGGTACCCTGCAAAATGAATAAAAGTACCCTAAAGAAGGGCAAGTTAGTCAAATGAATAATAGTCTACTAGGATCCCATAAATTATTTTTATGGTCCTCAGAAAGTCCTTTCGTCAATTTTCAATTTCAATATCCTTAAAGAAAGGATAATCATTGCTAAGGTACCCTGCAAAATAAATAAAAAGTACCCTAAAGAAGGCAAGTTAATCAAATAAACAATTGTAGTCCACTAAGATCCCATAAATCATTTTTATGGTCCCCAGTGGAGTCGCCAATCTGTGAACCTCGATTTTTCACCCGAAAAGGATTCAGATGAAAGTTCACTCGTTGTCGGGAGTCGCCACTCAGTTTATTTTGTTCAAAGGGAAAAACTAAGAAAACCCTTGTTTGACTCCAATTAACGCATCCAATGTAAAGGCTTCTAATATGCGAACCCAAGGAGGATTCGGGGACTATGTCATGCAATTGATTATTTTGCCAAATAAGAAAAGAATCTAAAAGGAAAACAGAAAGGAAGAAGAACAGATTGTTAGTAAATTGTGGACTTGGTATTTGGGGTGAATCCCAAATATGCCTACATACTCTCATTTTTTATGAGAGATCAAAGCCCATGTAGTTCGGAAAAGCCTATTTAAAGGCGATGAAAATTATGCTTCATGCATGTGTGTGTGTATGCTTCGTGCATTTGTCGGGCTTTTTGCCAAATTTGTGAGATTTAGCACTTAGTGCTAGGTGGTAAAATTTAAGTACTTTGTACCTAAAGGATGCAATTTTTAGGCCTTTGGCCTGCATTGCCGGGCTTTTTGCCAAAGTTGTTAATTTTAGCACTTAGTGCAAATTTGTGAAATTTAGGTACTTTGTACCAAAATAGTGCAATTTAGGCCTTTGGCCAAAAGGATTGAGTTTAATTGTGAAATTTAGGTACTTTGTACCAAAAGGATGCAATTTAGGCTCCGTGCCAAAAGATTGATTTTAATTGTGGAATTTAGGTACTTTGTACCAAAAGAATGTGATTTAGGCTTCGTGCCAAAAAGGTTGATTGATTCACGTCTTAATGCCGAAAGATTGATTGATTAGTCCATTAGGCCCTTAGACCTAAAAGAATTAGGTCTTTGACCAGAAAGAAATTGGGAAGAAGATGGAATGCTTATGACATGTTTAAATTGACAAAGGATGAATTAGGGTATTACCTTGCTTAGGATTTTTCCACTTCGAAGTTCCAGATCTCGTTTTCTTGGACCTTGGATTATGATTTTTGATTACCGGTTAATTCCTGCAGCACAATATTAGATTTATGCAAAGAAAAATCCAATATGAGTTCTTAAGTGTGTGAGTAGAGATTTCGTCAGCATGAGGCCCACCCGGAAAAGTCCAACCTCTCTTTCTGAAAATTTTGCGCATTTTATAGGCAAAATTCGAACTGGACGGCGGTCGGACCGCCGGCTCGCCGAAAAAACGGGAAAAGGACACGGTTGGCTGTCGGACAGCCGGTCCGGGCGGTCGGACCGCCGGGTCCCAGCGGTTCACCCCCAAAAACTGCACCGAAATCCGCATTTTTCCATTCAAACTGATTTTCTGGGAGTTGCGGACCTCCAAAAATTATTCCGAGACCATACCTGTGATCCTTGCGTCGTTCCGGACGTTTCAAGTACCATATCGATATATTTTCGGTGAACTTTACCACGGACCTTTGGTCTGGCTCGGTTGTCTGCAGTCTGAGAAAATTGGCTTCCCGAGCCTCAAAATTTGAGTGTTCACAATGATCCTAAATTGGGTTTGGATACTCGATCCTAAACTTGATTGGGATACTCGATCCTAACTGTATTTGGAATGGGATATTCGATCCTAAATTGGGTTCGGATACTCGATCCTAAACTTGATTAGGATACTTGATCCTAACTGGATTTAGATACTCGATCCTAAACTGGATTTGGATACTCGATCCTTACTAGGGTTTTGATACTCGATCCTAAACTGGATTGGGATACTCGATCCTAAATTGGGTTTGGATACTCGATCCTAAACTGGATTGGGATACTCGATCCTAACTGGATTTGGATACTCGATCCTAAACTAGATTTGGATACTCGATCCTAACTAGGGTTTGGATACTCGATCCTAAACTAGATTGGGATACTCGATCCTAACTGGATTTGGATTGGGATACTCGATCCTAAATTGGGTTCGGATACTCTATCTTAAACTTGATTGGGATACACGATCCTAACTGGATTTGGATACTCGATCCTAAACTGGATTTGGATACTCGATCCTAAACTAAATTGGGATACTCGATCCTAAATTGGGTTTGGATACTCGATCCTAAACTGGATTGTGATACTCGATCCTAACTGGATTTGGATACTTGATCCTAAATTGGGTCGGATACTCGATCCTAAACTTGATTGGGATACTCGATCCTAACTGGATTTGGATACTCGATCCTAAACTAGATTGGGATACTCGATCCTAAATTGGGCGCTTTGACTCGAGATTTGAATTCAATTTGGGTACTTAGACCCGAGATTGGGTACTTGGACCCGAGAATGAATTTGATTTGGGTACTTGGACCCGAGATTGGGTACTTGAACAAGAGACTAATTTGAATTTGGGTGTTTGGACCCGAGATTGAATTAGATTTGGGTACTTGGACCCTAGATTGGGTACTTAGACCTGAGATTGAGTTTGACTGACCTTTTATCATTTGAGAAGTCTGACTGCTCCAGCTGTTCTACACATTGTGGTTCTTCACCTTGAAAATGGATCTTCATCCTTTGAGATCAGGTCTTCACCCTTGAAAATGGATCTTCATCCTTTGAGATCGGGTCTTCACCCTTGAAAATAGATCTTCATCCTTTGAGATCGGGTCTTTACCCTTGAAAATGGATCTTCATACTTTGAGATCGGGTCTTGCAAATGGATCTTCATCCTTTGAGGTCGGATCTTCACCCTTAGAACATGGATCTTTATCCATTGGAGGTCGGGTCTTTACCTTGGCTTCAGCTCTTTTAGCTGAACTGATCTTTTGTCTTTTGCATCTTCATTCTTTTGAGAGTTCTAATGTTTCATTCTTAAGTTCTTCCATTTTGCAAAAATTCAGCTATTTTTAATTGGTCCTTATACCCTCTCCTTGCCCCCCTGTAAACTTTGATTGATGTTTTTCTTGTCTAGTTCTTTGCATAAGCATGCATTTCTTCTCTTTGCAACATTACTAGAGCTTTCTCAAGCAATGGGCTTTCCATGCCCCCCTGACTTGACATCTTTTTTTTTTATTCTTTAGTTCATAGGGTGTTTGCTGTTCATTTTGACAAGGAACAATACAAGACAAGAAAGTACGATGTGATATGCTCATGTATGCATGATATTCATGATAATACTCATAGCAGTTTCATTGACTCCTTTTCGACGCTCATTTAAGTCTTGCATTGGAATGATCGAAAGCTTTTACATTTGTGGCTTTTATCTTCAAGATGTTGAAAACATGAGTGGTGGAGACCCTAAGCAGCAGTTCATTTATTTTGAACTATATATCTGCATGTCGATTGGTAGTTTCTTCATAACTTTGCCAATAATAATTTCCTTTGCCCAATGTGTCCTTTGGAGGTTCAACATACTTCCCTTTTGAAGGCTTTGTATGACAAAACACTTTTTTTTTCTTCTTTTTTTTTTGAATTTTGATTTTGAAATCAAATGTTGGCTTTGCCAAATCAAAGTCAATGTACCTCAGGACTTGATTTTTCCAAATTAACATACCTATAACATGACAACCCTAGTTACCTTACTAAACTCAGGAATCATTTCTATTTAAGCAAGAATTGTTGCACTTCAGATAGGCACATACACATTACTTGGCCAAAGATCTCTTTTTTGTTTAAATATTGTCTATCTCATATGCATGTTCATCCAAACTATCTCCACTAATAGGCTCTACCTACCAAGAGAGATCAATAGGTCTTTGATAGGCTTGAAATGGGGTCTATGAGGGACATGGGTTAAATGAAGGCCATTTTGAGATAGGAGTTGATGTGACACAATGGACAAACCCTCACACTATAAATTTCTTGTTTGAATTTTAGGCAGCTTGGAGGCAATCTTGCTAGACTTCAAATTCCTTCTATCTTCTTGGCATTAATCTTGATCTTGATTAGGATAGTCTTAGCCCTTGCAAAAAGTTTAAGACCTAAATTCGTTTCTTTTCTTCTTTTCTATTCTCTTTCCTCTTTATTTTTCTTACTCTTCCCTTTTCTTTCTCTTTCCTTACTCTTCTCTTTCTTTTATCATTTTGTCCTTCTTTCTTATAGGACTATCAAGTATAGAACTTTCAAGAAATGGATGGTCTTTCTCCTTTTCCTCTGATTTTGTGGTATATTTGGTCGGGTTGGACCAATTCAAGTAAAAATGTCTTTATGAACCCAAATGGAAGCCTTTTGCTGCTTTAGGTAAAAGAGAACTCAGTTGGCTTTTCGGAATCACCTTTTTAGGTTTTCTTTTTTTTCTTTTCTTTTTCTTTTTTTCTTCTTTTTTCTTTTCTTTTTCTTCTTTTTTTGTTTGTTTTTTTGGTTCTAGCTCTAAAAAAGTTGTCTTACTTGTACCAACTTGGGCTTCCAATAATGGATGAGTGGAGTAACATAAATCTTCTTTAATAGGGATAAATCATTTGTTACTCTGATGTTGATGTTGATATATTGGAGATATTAGGAAAACTTTAACTACCATTATGGTATTGAGAACTTCAACCACCCTTATGGTTTTGAGAACTTCAACTAGCTTCATGGTCTTGAGAACTTCATATATCCTCATGATCTGGACTAATCATTGTTTTCTTTGATCTTCTTGCCTCTTCATCTTAGTGATCATAAGACTTGCCAAAAGTATCACAACAGCTTAGGGCAAATTGTTGGGGTTATATGCCAATGAAAAGAAAGCTAAAATTTTATGAAGGCTCAAAAGGGACAACTAGGGATTGATATTTAATAGGGTGGATACTATTTGTTGGCTAACCAAACAATGCCTAGATCATCTCTCCCTTAAATAAGCAGAGTTCAATTTCGCCTCGAAAGTTTGTCTAAGCATGTTCTAAGACTGACTAAGACCTAGACAAAGGTAATTATGCAGGAGCCCTCTCTATGTAAGCATACACAACTCAATGCTATAGAGCAATTCCCTTATCTAGTAAAGTCATTCAAGTCATGATGCCTAGACACATTAATTTATGAATTATCAATCTAGATTCCTCATTGGTTGAGCATAAAAATGAACAAAGACCAACAAAATTTTTTATGAAAGTAATTTATTTCAAGCAACTTTAAATTTAAAAAACAAGATTGTTCCAATTTAGATATTAAAGAAAGTAAAATAAATGAAACAAACAAGCCAAGGGAAGTTTGTTGAGTTAAGCTTCTTCTCCTTTCACATCTTCAATTTTTCCATCTTGAAAGGATGATAAAACAAAATCTTCTTCCAATCCTTTTCCCACCAAAAAGGTTGCTGATGGTGGCACTCTTCCAAATTTAGGCAAAGGGTTGTTCTTGGTATTGGGCTTATCTGGCTCGGGTAGCTTGCCACTATCGATTAGGTCTTGGATCTCATGCCTTAGACGAGAACATTTATCTATTTCATGCTCTCAAATTTGATGAAATTGACAGAAGGCCTTGGCATTGAAGTTGGGTGGCAGTGGATTATGTAGTGGTCGAGAAGCTAACGGTTGCAACAACCCTTTCTTTTGCATCTTGCTAAAAACCTAAGATAGAGGCTTCCCCAATTTTGAGATTTGTCTTTTATTTCCTTGACAAGTCACATTAGCATCAACTTCGTTTTGCGTGCTTTGATTGCTAGGCTGATAATTCCCTTTCTCATTCCTTTTTATTGAAAAATGGTTCTTCTCTCTTTCCCACTCTTCAATTTGTAGACTAGCTTGGAGAAGATCTTTGATGTCATGGATGAGTGTATGAGACATCCTTTCATGAAGACTAGGCAAGACTCCTCTCACGATCATTCTTATTTGATCAGATTCATCGGGCCTCTTCTTGAGCAAAGCGGCCTTGTTTCTCCATCTCTTCACATAGTCCACAGAATTTTCATTTGGTCGTTGCCTAATGAACTCAACTTCCATTAAGGTAACTTCCATTTCAACATTGTACCCATATTGCTGAATGAAAGCTTTGTATAGCAAATCCCAACTCTTTTGTGTTCCTTCTTCCAAGGTATTGAACCAATTTTGGACAACAGGATCCAATGAGAGCATGAACTACCTTAGGGTTTGAGCCTTAGTAGCTCGGGTAGATTGCATGGTAGTGATATACTGCTTCACATGGAGGTGGGGATTTCCGGTTCCATCAAACTTCACAAAAGATGGCATCTTAAATTTGCATGAAACTTCTTCGTCTAGCTCAAATAATTTGTCAACTTCGGACATTTCTTCGGTTTTCAACTTCTTCTAAAATTTCTTTTCTAAATCAGCAATCATCTTTTCAACATCAGAAGTCTCAGTCTTTTCAATAGTTGCCTTCTCAACAACCTTCGGCTACTTTTTGTCTTGAGAATCTTGGTAGTATTGAGCCCAATCATCATCATCAATGATCACCTTATCATCATCAAAAACTACTTCACCAACTTTAATCTTCCCTTTGTCCTTTGGCTTCTTAGTGCTAGCAGATGCTTCGGCATGATTTTCTAAAATAACAGTCAATTGGTTCTTCATGGTCTCAGCTAGGGCCTCTTTTATTTCTTCCATTTTGGCATTGAGGGCTTCATCCACCATTCTTTGAATTTGTTCGGGCTCCATTTTTTTTGTGAGCAAGTGATTGAGTCGTTGCTAGATTCTTCGTCTTCGGCATAGGTCTGATTGTTGTAAGCTTTTGAACTATCGTAATCTAGGGCTGTGAGCCAGAGAGGATCAATGATATGAGATGAAAATGTATGTATGTATGCATGTATGCACAAACAATCAACAGACAAGGATAATTAGACGCTCCTTCCAACCTTATAACATCCACACACGAATGGCGAGTCTCTTTTCCTAGGTATATGGTTAACAAAATACCAACATGGGGTACCTTGCTTTTGAATATTTTCCTCAGACGTTTCAACCAATAGTTATATTTTTGAAAATGGAAATCAATCCATGATAATTCCCATTAATTAGGTTTTAATCCATCCAACCAACTATAGTAGCTTTTATGCTATATTGGATTAAAACAAAATTAAGAGGTTTATTATAGATAGATTTCTCACTTGAAAAAGGTAACTAATGATTCATGCCAAAAACAAGCCCATGGTTAATTTATTCTTAGTATAAACTAGGCCCACAATTGATTTTTGGTATTTTATAATTGACCTAAGCATTTTTACAAGCATTTTGTAAGAAAAGGTTGGGTGAAAATAGTTTTGTTTCTAAGCCCATTGTAAAAGATTTTAGAGAAATGGATTTTGGGCTTAGTATTTGGGCCATGAGCCAAAGAATTTTTGATTTGTTTTTAGAAAAGTCTTATGTCCAAAGACCATCTTGAAAAATTTTGAAAATAGCTTTGGTCTTTTGGATTTTCTAAAGAAAAATTTATTTTGAGCTTACAATATACTTAGGTCATATTAGAAAAAGAACAAACCAAATAAGCCATGATTTAAGCCAAGATAAATGAACCATAGTCAAACAACATGCATTTGGGGCAAAACCTAAGGAAAGTAACTAGGCCAATTACATGAGCTTTAGTCTTTTGGTAAAAAGGCTTAGGTTCCCATAGCAAGTATATACCAAATGGTACGAGGCTATGAGTGGTTATGCCATGCTCGATCTCCATACCTTGAGTGAAAGTATGGTATCCCTTACATAACACAACACGGGTAACACGGGCGTCCTAACTCACGCACACAATGCAATCTAATATGATGCAATGGATAATATCATTATAAGAAAGAATAGAATAATATAATGACCAACAAAATCAACTTCTCTTATCCCCAGTGGAGTCGCCACTATGAGCGGGGATTTTTGCCCCCACTCCCGGTGGAATGGTTCTTGCGACTTCGGCACTGTTTAGGCTCGGGGCCTTAGAGAACACAGACCTAAGTCCGGAGAAAATGGAGTCGCCATCAAGACGGGTCGGGAAAAAGAAAGGGGTGGATGACTCAATTCCTAATGAATCCCTAATCCCCTAATGGGTTCGAAAAGTTGAGTACGTGTGGGGAATGTGAGAAATAGCCCAGCACCCCCACAACGCCCGGTTCATTGGAACCGGCTCCTTTACAGGTCTTAATATTATAAAATTCTTAAATATAATAGTATTATCCATATTACACACAATAATTAAAATAAAGCATCGATATATTGAAAATCAAAATAATGTCCAAGCAAAACAAATAAATGGACACCCACCCGAAGATGGAAATATGTCCTTACATCCCATGCCTAAAGAGAAAACCCACCGGAAGGTAGAAACATGTCTTTTACATTGGTTCTAAAATATAAAAGCAATTTAAATTACATGATATTTAACTAATGAGGTGCCCACCAAGTGGAAACATACCTCTTACAACATTTGGAAATCTAAATAAATTGATAAAAGTAAATAACCATTCATCATAAATAAATTATTAAATATCAATAGAAAGTAAACATCCATCCAGGATAAATTAAATGAACCAAGCATAGAACTTAAATAAATTAAAGCATCAAAAATAAATCAAAGCATAATAAAATATAGAATTGAATAAGACAAATAAAATTCGAATTATAGCTACTTTTTCCATTTAGGGCTCTTTATTTAATGTGTTTAGGATTTTGGGATTTGTGGAATTTAGGCTACTGTGTGTTTTTTTAGGAATTAAAATAGATTGAAGTTTTATGTTTTAAAAGGTTGGTAAGGTTCTTTGATTAACCAAACTAGGGTTTATGATGAAATCATGAAGCTAGGGTTTGAACACTTTGAAATATTTAGAATTGTGATTCACAGTCATTGGGTTGGGGTATTTAAGCTTACTGTGTCTAAATATGGTTTTAAAGTTTTAAAGAATTAGGGCTTAGAAAAATTAGGATTTAGGTTTTAAAGGAGTTAGGGTTCGATGGTTTTGATTCTAAAGTTGAATTAGGGTTTAGTGTTCTAGAATTAGGGTTTAGTGTTCTAGAATTAGGGTTTAGTGTTCTTAGAATTAAGTTTTTAGAATTTGTAAATCAATTGATAATTTTATGAAGTTTATGAAAGTAAACCAAATGAATTAAAGTTTTTATAAATAGAAAAGATGTTTTTAGGGCTTTTTGAAAAGAAACAGAACATAATTTAAGGGTTTTGATAATTTGGAAAGTAAATTAGAGTTTTGGGATTTTGAAGAAATAAAACTAATAGATTTAAACTTTTGGAAAATAAAGCCATGATTTAAGATTTTTAAACTTTGAGAAACGGGAATTAGGTTATGGGATTTTTGAATTAAAAGAACACAATTTCATGAATTAAGCTACTGTGAAAAAAAAAACAAAAAGAATTTAAGAGCTCAAACCTTGATTCGTGAGTTACACCCAAAAATTGCTTCTTGGATGAATAAAAACAAAGGCAATTGCTGCCTTTGATGAATTGCTTATTTGCTCCCTCCCAAGTCCGATTCAATTTACTGCCAGAAGGAATTTAAAGTTTCCAAGTTTTCCTCCTTACTCTCGGTCACCAATTTCTCTCCCAATTTCTCCTCCTCCCAATTTCTGATTGCCTTTTTCCTCCTGATTTCTTCCTTATTTATAGAAGAATTCTATTATTAATCCTAGTTACTAATGGCATACAATATTGAATAAGAAAAGGAATCTGAAACCTAATTGTAATAGGTTTTGGAAAATTTGTGTTGAAAAATTTCGCTGGCCAAAAAAAACTGCTGCGGAAAAATTGCCGCAAGAAAAATTTAGCTGGAGAAAAAGCTGTGGCAGCTGCGAGCGAAATGGGCCTATGGGCAAAATGGCTTGGGCCATTTCGCGCAGTCGACCCCCTTTTTTTGTTTTTTTATTTTTTATTATTCATTTTTTGTTTATTATTATTATTATTCATTTTTTATTAATAAAAATTAGACACTAATCCAAATATTATTTAATTAAGATGACAAAAATTATTTTGGACTAATTAAAATATATTGGACCGGATCGGGTCAAAAATTAAGGGTCTACAGGGTTTTGGACCCGAGACTGACCTTTTATCTGTTGAGAATTCTGGTTGTTCCATTTTTTAATGGATTGTGGGTCTTCACCCTCAAAATGGATCTTCATCCTTAGACCTTGGATCTTCATCCTTGGCATTGGGTCTTCACCCTTGAAAATGGATCTTCATCCTTGGAGATTGGGTTTTCACCCTTGAAAGTGGATCTTCATCCATGCTATAGGGTCTTCACCCTTGAAAACGAATCTTCATCCTTGAAAATCGTGTCTTCACTCTTGAAATTGGATCTTCACCCTTTAAGCTGGATCTTCATCCTTTTGAACTTTTGTCCTATATTAGCTTCAACTCTTCTAGCTAGACTGATCTTTTATCTTTTGCATCTTCATTCTTTTGATAGTTCTAATGTTCCATTCTTTTTTATTCTTCCAATTGTAAAAAAAATCAGTTACTTTTTACCTGTCCAATTCATATCTTCTCCTTGCCCCCTGTGTGTCAAAATATTGGAAGTGAGTCTCAAAATGTTTTGTACATGTATAAACTCAAAAAATTGAAAGGAGAAACTTTTCCCCCTGTGTAGGCTCAAACCCATGATTTTTTCTATGCGGCTTTGGTTGATGTTTGTAGATTATCTAGTTCTTCAAACAAGCATGCATTTCTTCTTTCTTTTGCAAAATTACTAGAGATTTCTCACGCAATAGGCTTTCCATGCCCCCTGATTCTATACCCACTTCATCTTTGCTTTATAGAGTGTTTATTGTTCACTTTGACAAAGAATAGATAATACAATAAAATGCAATGTGATATGTCATGTATGCATGATATGCATGAAAAACACTTACAGTGCTTCCGTTGACTGACAGACTGAGGTGATAAGCTGAAGTGTTCTCATTGACTCCTTCTAGATGCTCGTTCAGGTCTTACAGAAGGCTTCTCTTTTATGGTTTTTATCTTAAAGATGTTGAGGACATGAGTGGTTGAGACCCCGAGTAGCAGAGTCAAAGATACATCCATTTCAAACTATGATTCAACACATCAATTGGTAGCTTCTTCCTGACCTTGCAATAATCATTTACTTTGCTTAATGTGTCCTTTGAGGTTTGACAGTTCGACAAACTTCTCTTAACTTGAAGGCTTTGTATGACAAAAACATTTTTTTAAAACCTTAAAATCATTTTTGCTTTTTAAAATCAGTGTCATTGTACCTCAGGACTCAATTTTCCAAATTAACATATCTATAACAGACAACCCTAGTTACTGTACTAAACTCGGGAATCACTTCTATTTGAGCAAGAACTGTTGCACTTCAGATAGGCACATACACATTACGTGGCCAGAGGTCTCATTGAGTTTGAGTATTGTCTATCTCATATTCATGCTTATCTAAACTATCTCCACTAATATACTCTACCTGCCAAGAGAGATCAATATGTCTTTGATAGGCTTGAAATGGGGTCTATAAGGGACACAGGTTAAATGAAAGCCATTTGTAAGTTGGAGTCATTGTAACACTTTTGGATAAACCTTCACACTACAAATTTCTTGTTTGAACTTTAGGTGGTTGGGAGCATGAAAAGATAGAGCTTTGAATGTTCTTCCATCTTCTTGGCATTAATCTGGATCTTGATTTGGATAATCTTTGCCTTTGCAAAAAGATTGGTACCCATATTCATTTCTTTTTCCTTTTTCCTTTTCTTTCTCTTTCTTTTCTTACTCCTTTCTTTGAGCATTTTATCATTTTGTCATTCTTTCCTGTAGGACTGTCAAGTACAAGACTTTTAGGAACTGAATGACCTTTCTCATTTTTCTTCGATTTTGATTAAATCTTTGGTTGGGTTGGACTAATTCAAGTCAAATTGTCCTTATGGAAGTCTTTTGCTGCTTTAGGTAAAATAGAACTTGGTTGGCTTTTTGAACCATTTTGGGATTTATTTTCTTTTTCTTTTTCTTTTTTTTTCTTTTTTCTTTTTTTTTGTTTTCTTTTTTTTTTGTTTTTTTTTGTTTTCTTCTTTTTTTTTGTTTTTTTTGGTTCTAGCTCTAAAAGATTTGCCTTGTTTGTACCAACTTGGGTTTCTAATAATGGATGAGTGGAGTGACATAAATCTTCTTTAATAGGGATAAATCATTTCTTACTCTGATGTTATCTTGATAGATTGGAGATATTAGGTGAACTTCCACTACCCTTATGGTCTTGAAAACATCAACTATCCTTGCAGTTTTGGCTATGCATTCCATTCTTTGACTTTCTTGCCTCTTCGCCTTAGTAATCATAAGACTTATTAAAAGTATCATAACAGCTCAGGGTAGGTTATCGGGGTTTGTAAGCCAATGAAAAGAAAGCTAAAATTTTATGAAGGCTCAAAGGGACAACTAGGGATTGATATTTAATTGGGTGGATACTAGTTGTTGGCTAACCAAACAATGCCTAGATCATCTCTCCCTTAAATAACTAGAGTTCAATTTCACCTCGAATGTTTGTCAAAGCATGTTCTAAGACTGACTAGGACCTAGACAAAAGTCATTATGTAGGAGCCCTCTGTAAGTTAGCATACACAACTCAATGCTGTAGAAAAATTTCCTCACCTAATAAAGTCATTCAAGTCATGATGCATAAATATATTAATTCATGAATTATCAAGCTAGATTCTTCATTGGTTGTGCAACAAAATGAATAAAAACCATGAAAAAATTGATGAAAATAATTTATTCAAACAATCTTAATTTTAAAAAAACATAATTGTTCTAATTAAATATTAAATAGAGCAACACTCAAGCTAAGGGAAGTTCGTTGAGTTGGAGTTGAAGATACTCCATTTATTTAGACATATTAAGGCAAAGATTTTTTTCATCATCAAGGATCATTGCTTCATCATCCACAGTTAGTCCATGCACATCATCTTTAGCAGCTTCTCTATCCATATCATCACAAGATGACAAGATAAAACTCTTCATGAAGGCTGTAAGTAGTGGCGCCCTTCCAAATTTAGGCAGAGGATTATTCTTAGTGTTGGGCTTATCAGGCTCAGGCAGCTTTCCACACTATAAATTAAAATCTGGATCTCATGCCTCAACTTCATACAGTTGTCCATTTTGTGTCCAAACCTTTGATGGAATTGGCAAAATGCCTTAATATCAAAGTTAGGTGGAAGAGGATTAGACAAAGGATGACGAGTCAAGGGTTGTAATAATCCCTTCTTTTGTTGCTTATTGAGAATCCAAGATAGCGCCTTCCCCAATTTTAAAAACTGCCTCATTCATCCTTGACCGGTGGCATTAACATCAGCTTCCTTTTGTGTATTTTGATTACTAGGCTGATAATTCCGTTTTGCAAAAAAATGGTTCTTCTCTCTTTCCCTTTGACTTTGCCCACTAGGGTGATAGCTGTCCTTATTGCTCCACTTAGACAGCACATGGTTCGGCTAGTCTCATAGGATAGGGATTGATCCCTCATTTTTCATTCAATCTCTATTAGTGAACATGTTCCCCGTTGATGTTGCCTTTCCCTTCTTTCTTATGTTGATGGGAGATGCCTCATTAGCATTGTTGATGAGCTCAAGAATTTTAATCAACTGGGTCTTCATAATTTCAACTAATTGATCTCGTAGCTCAGCCATCCTAGCTTTGACAACATCATCAACTATGTCCCTTATCTGGTTTGGATCCATCCTTCCAATGGAGCACTTGAATCAAAAATCAATGTTGTAGGTGGTGTCGTTGTATGCTCTTGAATTATCGTATTCTAGGTCTGTGAGCCAGAAAGGATTAATGATATGTCATATGATGCATATATGCATGTATATACAAACAATAAACAAACAAGGATAAATAGGACATTCCTTCCAATCTTATAACTTCTACACATGAATGGCGAGTCTTTTTTCCTTGGTACGTGGTTAACAAAATACTGATAAGCGCATTTTTATACTTATTTTTAGTATGATTTCTATGTGTTTTTAGTTAATGTTTCATTTGATTTTGGTTTAAAGTTTGTTTTAAGTGTTTGTTTTAGGTCAAAGTGCAAAAACTCCCTTGGATGATCAAAATAATGAAGAAAAAGCATGAAGCAAACAAGACATGGCCAAGCCAAAGCAAGCTTGGCCATGTCCCTCAAAGAAACTTCAAGGCAGTAGCTGACACGACCAAGTGACACGCCCAAGTCACTGGCCGTGTCTCACCCAAAAAGCAAAAATCAAAGAACCAAGCAAGAAAGGAAAGAAATGAAGGCAGTAGCTGACACACCTAGGTGACACGCCCAAGCCAGTGGCCGTGTCACCCTTGGAAACAAAGAAAGCAATTTGACGAAGCTAGAAGCAAAAGGTGACACACCCACATGACACGACCAAGCCACTGGCCGTGTCACATGACACTGCCAGGAGCTTGGCCGTGTCACCTAGAAGAAAACAAGGAAAGAAAGGGCTGAAGGAGACACGGCCAGCAAGCTTGGCCGTGTCCTAACAAAGTGAGAGACACGGCCAGCAAGCTTGGCCGTGTCACCTAGGGCAACTTTCAATAATTGAATTTCTTTTGTAGACAAGTGGGGGAACAAAGACCAGCTTTTGTCAAAAGTAATATTAAACAAAAGAAAAGCTTACCTAATTTGAGGAAAAGAAAGATAAAACAAAGGAAATGTGGGAAACAAGGGAGAGTGGTGTGAGTTGGAAGGTATGGGTTATGAGCTGGAAGGTATCGGCTGAGAGCTTTGAAGAGAGTTAAAAGGAGAAGTTCTTGGAAGTTTTTGGGGAGCTTGGACGTGGAGACTGAAACAAGGGAGAAGGAGCCAACTGATGGAGTAAGGAGGAGAGTCTTGAGCTGAGTTTGAAGAAGGAGATACATTCTATACAAGATCTAAACCAAGAATCAAGGATTGAATTGAAGAAATACAAATTATTCGCCATGGATTGTTTGGTTTCTTTTACTCATTTCTCTTGTTCTGTTTTTCTGGTTTTGAACATGAACTAATTCCTTCTCTATCTAGATATTGATGAACCCTAGCTTATTTGTATGGATTGAATAATTATATTTAGTTGAATCATTTGATTGAGTTGTTTTATTCTTATGATGCTTAATGATTTATTTCCAATTAATAATAGCATGCTTATTGATTGGTTACCATTTTCATATTATTGACTTGAGAAAGCTTGATATGAATTGAATATTCATAAGGGTTGAGGATTGATTGGAGTGCTAGAGATAGACTTACAAGAACCTTTGGTTTATAGTTTGTTGTTCTTAATGCAAGATCTATTTAATTGTGTTTTGAGAAGAGATTCTGGCACTCTACTTAGTGATTAGGTATTAATTCACTCGAGAGAGGTTTTAGTCTAAGTTAGAGGAATGCCAACTCAACTCTATTGAATGATTTAACTAAATTGATTGTTCATAAATATCATTGAGGCTAGGGGGATTCAATATCTGGATAGTATTATCATTATACATTCTTTTTGCACAACATTTAATTTCCCTTTACTTTCAGTTGTTAAATTAGTTGTTTTTAATTACAAAGCATCACACAACTATTAATTTGCTAAACAACGGTTAAGGTTTGCACTAGTACTTGGCCTTGTCCCCAGTGGAACGATAACTCACTCATTACTATATTACTTGGGCTACCCGTGCACTTGCGGTATTGCTATAGCACTAGGCGCGACGCATCAAATACCAACATGGGATATTTTGTTTTTGAAAAGTTCCTCCGAATGGTTCAACCATTAGTTATATTTTCAAAAATGGAAATTAGTTCATGATAATTTCCATTAATTAGGTTTTAATCCATTCAACCGACTATAGTAGCTTTTATGCTATATTGGATTAAAACTAAATTAAGAGGTTTATTTTAAATAGATTTCTCACTCGAAAAAGTAACTAATGATTCATGGCAAAAATAAGCCCATGGTTAATTCTTAGTATAAACTAGGCTCACAATTGATTTTTGGTATTTCGTAAATGACCTAAATAATTTGCAAGCTCTTTGTAAGAAAAGGTTGGATTAAATGCAAAAATAGTTTTGTTTGAAAAACCCATTGTAAAAAAGATTTTTAGAAAAATGGATTTTTGACTTTGCATTTGAGTCATGAGAAAAGAATTTTTGATTTATTTTTAGAAAAGTTTTATGTCCAAAGGCCATCTTAAAATGTTTTGAAAATAGCTTTGGTCTTTTCAATTTAGAGGAAAACATTATTTGAGCTCACAATGTAATTAGGCCATATTAGAAAAAGAACAAACTAAATAAGCCATGATTTAAGCCAAGATAAATTAACCATAGTCAAACAACAAGCATTTGGGGTAAAAACCTAAGGAAAGTAATTAGGCCAATTACATGAGCTTTAGTCTTTGGGTTAAAAGGCTTAGGTTCCCATAGCAAGTATATACCAAAAGGTACAAGGCTATTAGTGGTTATGCCATGCTCGATCTCCATACCTTGAGTGAAAGTATGGTATCCCTTACATAATACAACACGGGTAACACGACGTCCTAACTCACTCACACGATGCAATATAATATGATGCAATGGATAATAACATGATAAAAAAGAATAGAATAATATAAAGACCAACGGGATCAACTTCTCTTATCCCCAGTGGAGTCGCCACTGTGAGCGAGGAATTTTGCCCCCACTCCCGGTGGAATGGTTCTTGTGACTTCGGCACTGTTTAGGCATGGGGCCTTAGAGAAAATGGGCCTAAGACAGGAGAAAATGGAGTGACCACTCGAACGGACAAGGAAAAAGAAAGGACTGGATGACTCAATTCCTAAGGAATCCCCAACCCCCTAATGGGTTCAAAAAGTTGGGTACGTGTGGAGAAGGTGAGAAATGGCCCAGCATCCCTACAACGCCCGGGTCATTGGAACCGGCCTCCTTTGCAGGTCTTAATATTATAAAATTCTTAAATATAACAATATTATCCATACTACATGTGATAATTAAAATAAAGCATCATTATATTAAAGTCAAAGCAATATATTGACAAAACAAATAAATGGACACCCATTCGAGGATGAAAATATGTCCTTACATCGTCTAATATCTAAAACTAGATAGGACACCCACCGAAAGGTGGAAATGTGTCCTTTACATTGATCCAAAAATTTTAAAATAAATTAAATTACATGATGCTCACAATATGAGGTACCCAAAAAATGGAAACATACCTCTCACAATGTTTTGAAACCAAAGCAAATCATAAATAAATCATTCATCAAAGACATGATGTAACACCTCTATACCCCGTATATGGACACTACATACCACCATATCAGTAATATACGTATACTGAATATAGGAATGCTACGGTTTATTAAACAAACCATTCATTCCTTTATACAATAATATGAGCAAACTTAAAACATTTAAGTTATATCATAAAACACAATAAATAAAACTTTCGTTCAATACGCAGCGGAAAATGTAGAAGTATTTACAAATACATAAACATCAAAATCAATGTTTTACAAAACATAAAGTTTATACATGTTTGGCAGTCAGTCTTTGATCTTTAATCTCACAATCAACACTTTAAAATCTAGACTTGACTCGGTCTAGATGAACTCTCTGTCTCTACCTTGTCACCTACGCGATGAACCTCAATCGTGCTAAGCCAACGGCTTAGTGGTACAAACCACAATAACAAAGTGCTTGAATGCAATGCCAATGTCATACATTTCAAATATTATAAACAATACATACAAATATCATATTTCAAAGTCTTACATTTAATCTCATTATTTATTTGTTTCACCATTCATGAATAACATTTAAACAAAGACAAGCATGGGCCCAAAAGACACTAATATGCCATTCAACTTTCAGAGTTAATGTTTTGGTTCAATTATCACATTTATCATTATCATTATCCTAACTAGGCTTCAAGGATTAGGCTCAACCAAGCTTCAAGGGGAACAAAGCATGCTAAGTATCAACCCAACTTGGCTTCAAGAACCAAACCCAACCTAGCTTCAAGGGTTGTAACATCTCAACTAGGCTTCAAGGACTAGACCCAACCAAGCTTCAAGGGGAGTAAAGCATGCAAAACTTCAACCCAACTTGGCTTCAAGGATCAAATCCAACCTAGCTTCAAGAGATTATTACTATTAGGCATGCCACCAACAACAAAACTCTGAAAATGGAATAACATATTAGACACACAATTCATTCATTATTTCATTATCAATTTCATTCTCATTTTCTCATCATCATTTAGGCAACCATGCCTCAATTATCTCATTTGCATCATTATAGCCAACCACAATGGCTTCACATCTCATCAATAGAGTATACATAACCAATTGCATTGGACATACATTTTAAATTCATCATCATCTAGGCAAACATGCCCCACTTATTTCATTCAAATCATTATAGCCAACTATAATGGCATCACATCTCATTATATCTCAATTCACATTAAAGCAATTCATCATTAAAGTATTCATCATAACCAATTGCATTACACATACATTTTGAATGATCATCATATCTTTCACATTATACCAATCATAACATTAATCAAATTGTATTAACAATATAGTAAATTACTTAACACATTTACAACCAAATGTGTTAAATTTCAAAATCATGTAAATGCATGCAACCATGTAAGTTTGTACTTACCTCAAGAGCAACTCACACCAACCTATACACTTCCTCTTCCAAGAATTCTCAATACTTAGGTTAGGGCAACTCAACCTCTTCACAACCTAATTCAAAAGGAATAATACACATGAGATAATATGAATAAGAACCAACTAGGGCAAACTCTACACATGACACGCTCAACAACACGGGCGTGTCCCTGACCGTGCCCTAAACTCACAACACAGAAGCTTTGACACGCTCAGAACCACGGGCGTGTCACTGAACGTGTAATACATTCTGTCTCACAGAAACATCAACACGTCCAACAACACGGGCGTGTTCATGGCCGTGTCAATCAACCAACATCACAGTAGCTATGACACGCTCAGTGACATGGGCGTGTCACTGCTCGTGTCACCCATCCAAGAACACATAACCATTGACACGCCTAAAGACGTGGCCGTGCTAATGGGCGTGTCAGGCCAAAAATGCAGATTTCGGCAACAACAACAACACATCTAACTAACCACTTACTTCCACCATTTCCGACTTCAAACAAACTTAACTAAACACACCCAAAAACCATAATAACTTGCAAAAACACCAAAACAATACAAAACATACATCAAACACAAATCATAATCATCACCACAAATCCAAAACACAACCACAACACTTTCTCTTCCAAAAAACTTACTCTTTCCTTCAATCCAACCCCAAAATCCAAAATCAATTGAACCAAACACTCTTAAACACACTTCAATCAAACAAACACATATCAACCACAACCTCAACTCACAAACTCAAAGAAAATCAAAGAATCAAGTGAAAAACTTACCAAGGATGAAGAATCTCTTAAATATCCAACTTGATCACTTGAAAACTTCCTTCAATCTTGAGTTTGGAAGATCAAATCTCTCTCTTGCTCTCTTGCTATGGAGTGCCGGCCAAAAGAAAAGAAAAGAAGAAGAAGAAAGAACAATAGCAAAGTCAAACACTTACTAACCACTTAAACCTCCTTTAAAAATCCACCAAGTATTTTAATATTAAAATATTCTAAAATATCTTCTTCCACTACTTAATTTCCCATTAAATTAATTCCTTATAATTAATTTAATTTAAAATCATTAAATCATCATCTTTTGACTTCCACATTTTGACTTGTATATGTTGTATATATCACTATATATACAACATATACACTCTCTCTTTACTTCCTTTCTCTTTCTATAAAACATATACTTTAAATCCAAATACAACAATAATTACTCCAAAACTTTTAGGGTATACTTTGGGATATTACAATTCTCCCCCTCTAAAAAGAAATTTTATCCTCAAAATTACCTGATATCAAGTCTGAAACAGTTGAGGATACTGATCTCGCATCGCTTGTTCACTCTCCCAAGTTGCCTCTTCCTTTGCATGATTCTTCCAAAGAACCTTTACAAGTGGCACTTTCTTATTTCTCAACTCTTTCACTTCATGTGCCAAAATAGCAATTGGTTCTTCTTCAAAAGTCAGATCTGGACTCACCTCAATGAATTCAACTGGCAAGATATGAGATGGGTCTGATCTGTACCTCCACAACATAGTAACATGGAAGACATTGTGAATTCTATCCAACTCAGGCGGCAAAGTGAGTCGATAAGCAACTAGTCCAACTCTTTCTAAAACTTCATAAGGTCCAATAAAACGAGGACTTAGCTTCCCTTTGAGGCCAAATCTCAAAATCATCTTCCAAGGAGACACTTTCAAAAATACTTTATCTCCAACATCAAACTCTATATCTCTTCTCTTCAAATATGAATAAGATTTATGCCGATCTGAAGCTGCTTTCAACTGATCCCGAATTATCTTCACTTTCTTTTCCGTTTCTTTAATCAAATCGGGACCAACCAACTTACCTTCTCCAACTTCATTCCAACACAGATGCGTTCTGCATCTTCTACCATACAAAGCCTCAAATGGTGCCATTCCAATACTGAATTGATGACTGTTGTTATAAGCAAATTCCACAAGTGGCAAAAATCTGTCCCAACTTCCAGAAAAATCAATGCACAGCTTCTCAACATGTCCTCTAAAATCTATATCACTCTCTCTGACTGCCCATCTGTCTGCGGATGAAAAGAAGTGCTAAAGTGCAATCGAGAACCCAAAGCACCATGTAAACTCTTCCAAAACCTTGAAGTAAACCGAGGATCTCGATTAGACACCAAAGAAATTGGGACTCCATGCAACTTCACTATCTCACTAATATACAGCTCAGCCAACTTCTCCAGAGAATAGTCCATTCTAACTAGAAGAAAATGAGCTGTCTTCGTCAACCGATCAACAATTACCCAAATAGCATCATGCTTCTTTTGAGTCAACTGCAAACCAAACACAAAATCCATTGTCACACGTTCCCATTTCCATTCAGGCACTAATAAAGGTTGAAGCAACCCTGTTGGAACTTGATGCTCAGCTTTCACCCTCTGACAAGTGAGACACTTGGATACAAACTCCGCTATGTCCCTCTTCATACCTGACCAACAATAATGTTGCTTCAAATCCTGATACATCTTGGTACTCCCAGGGTGCATAGCAAAAACTAATTGATGTGCTTCCTCTAAAATAATCTTTCTTAAATTAGCATCATTAGGAACACACAATCTATTCTTGAACCAAAGGCTACCATCACTTCTCACATGAAAATCTCTACTCTCTCCATTTTGGCAATCGGAAACAATCTTCTGAATTTTCTCATCAGCCAACTGAGCCTCCTTTATCTGATCCAACAACACTGGTCTCAAATACAACTGAGCTAACAAGGCTCCATCATCACAAAGCTCAAATTTAGCATGCAACGCTCTCAACTCGACAAGCAACGAGAGCGAATAAACAGTCAAACCTGCTAAAGACTTCCGACTCAAGGCATCCGCAACAACATTTGCCTTACCAGGATGATAATCAATCAAACAATCATAATCTTTGATCAGCTCCAACCATCGTCTTTGCCGAAGATTCAGCTCTCTCTGAACACCCAAGTATTTCAAACTCTTATGATCTGTATAGATAAAACACTTCTCTCCATACAAATAATGTCGCCAGATCTTCAAAGCAAACACTATAGCTGCCAACTCCAAATCATGCGTTGCATAATTAAGCTCATGCGGCTTCAACTACCGAGAAGCATAAGCTATAACTTTACCCTCTTGCATCAAAACACAACCTAAACCATTATGTGAAGCATCACTGTAAATCACATATGGTTTATCTTCTACAGGCAATTGAAACCCTAGGTATGATTACTTGATTCATTATTGTATATTTTTTGGTGAATGATGTATTGTGATTGTCTTTTTTACTCATTTTAATTAATCTAATTATGTTTGTTTGGATTTTAAAGAGGATTTGTAAAGGCATGTTTCCACACTATGTGGGTGTCTTATTTATTTAGTTTGTTTAACTTAATTTATTTTAAGGTTTTTGGACAAATGTAAGGGGTATGTTTCCTCCTATTGGTGGGTGTCCCATTTTTATTTATGTATATGGATGTTGGACTTTGTAAGGGCATGTTTCCATCTTTGGATGGGTACCCTATTTTGCTTTATTATTCAAATTATAATATGATGGATGATTTTTTTTTTAGTATTGTATGTAGTATGAATAGAATGATAATAATTAAGAAATTTGATAATATTTTGATCTGAAAAGGAGGCCGTTTCCAATGAACCAAGCGTTATGGGGGTGCTGGGTCATTCTTACTTTCCCCATGCATACCCAACTTTCCAAACCCAAGTAAGGTGTTGGGGATTCCTTAGGAATCGATTCATCCAACCCTTTCTATTTCTTTCCCTGCTGGTACAGGTGGCGACTATAATTCTCCAGGCTTAGGCCCATGTTCTCTAAGGTCTCGAGCCTAATACTGCCGAAGTCTCAAGAACTATTCCACCGGGAGTGGGGGAAAAATATTCACTCACAGTGGCGGCTCCACTGTGGATAAGACAAGTTGATTCCATTGGTCTTTATATTATTTTATTCTTTATTATTATGGTATTATTCATTGTATCATGTAGATTAACATTATGTACATGAGTTAGGACACCTTGTGGAACCCATGTTGTGCATGTTTAAGTGATACCATACTTTCACTCAAGGAATGGAGATCGAGCATTGCATAATCGCTCATAGCCTTGTAACTTTTGGTATACACTTGCTATGGAAACCTAACCCTTTTTCATCCCAAATACTAAAGCCCATGTAGTTGTCCTAGTGACTTTGCCTATGTTTGCCCTAATTGCTTATTGATTGACTATAATTAGCATGTCTTAGTTTGAATTATGGCCCATTTAGTTTTCCCTTTTCTAATATGACCTAATTATGGTATAAGCAAAAAATTATTTATGGGCCAAAACTTTTCTTTAAATCAATTTTTATTGGAATTTGAAAATTAAAACCTTTTTCAATGGGACAAATTTTTTTGCAATGGGCTTTCAATTAATTAGGTCAATTATGGAATATTAAAATCAATTGTAGGCCTTATTTATACAATGACATGTTAGTTATGGGCTTGTTTGTGGTATGAATCATTAATTACTTTTCTAAGTAAGAAGTCTATTTATAATAAAATTATTAATGAATTTTAATCCAAAATATGCAAAAATGCCGCTTGAAAGTTTATGCAAAGGATTAAGGCTTAATTAGTGAGAATTATCATAAACTGACTTCTATTTTTAAAACACAACTGTTGGTTACTTCGTATGAGTGACTCAGAAAGAAAAGTATCCCCTGTTGATATTTTTGTTGAACATAACATATAGGAAAAGAGACTTGGCACTTGAGTGTAGAAGATATAAGGTTGGAAGGGATGTCCTGACTCTGTATATTCGTTACTCATGCATACATGCATTACATTACATTAGCATTGATCCTTTCTGGCTCACAGATCTGGATTAAGATACTTCAAGAACTTACGAAAACCCCACCTAAGACTCAAAATCTAGTGAAAATTCAGTCAGTTTTACATCTAAAGCAATGGAACCTGAGCAAATTCAGAAAATTCCAAATGATGCCCTCAACTCCAAGATGGAAGAATTGAAGGGGGCCCTAGCTGAGACTGTGAGGAGGCAATTACTTTCACTATTGGACGATAACAATGCGGAAGCATCTGCTAGTAATAAGAAGCCAAAAGATAAGGGAAAGGCTAAGGTGGGCGAGGTAGCCTTTAATGTAGAAAATGAGGTAATTGATGACGATGATGTCTAGGACCAATACTTTCAAGGCCAACAAGATAAGAAGAAAAAAATGAAGTTGGAGAAGACTGAAACTACTGATATAGAAAAATTAATAGCTGATTTGGAGAAGAAGTTTGAGAAGAAGCTTAAAGATGAGGAGGTGTTAGAGGTAGATAAGTTATTCTAGCAAGATGAAGCGGTTCCTTACAAGTTCAAGATACCTTCTTTTGCTAAGTTTAATGGAATTGGGAATCCCCATCTACATGTCAAGCAGTACGTCACTTCCATGCAGTTTATTAAAGCTACTAAGGTTCAAACTCTAAGATATTTCATGCTTTCATTAGATCCAGTTGTGCAAAATTAGTTCAACTCCTTAGAGGAAAGTACTCAAAAGAACTGGGATTTGTTGTATAAAGCTTTCATCCAGTAGTATTGATACAATGTTGAATTGGAAGTTACTCTAATAGAGGTAGAATCGATCATGCAAAAGCAAAATGAGAACTTTGTTGACTATTTGAGAAGATGGAGAAATAAGGGGGCACTTCTTAAGAAGGGGCCAGATGAGTCTGACTAGATTAGGATGATAGTGAGTGGTGTCTTACCTAATGTTCATAAACGGATGTCCCATACTCTTATCAGGGACCTCAAAACCTACTCCAAGATGGATTGCAAATAGAAGAGTGGGAAAGGGAGAAGAACCATTTTGCTGGGAGAAGGAATGCGAAGGGAAGTTACTAGTCTGGCAATCAAAGTACATAGAAGGAAGTAGAAGTTAATGCAACTGGTCAAGGGAATAGAAGACAAACTTTAGATCTGGGAAGACCTCTGTCCTAGGTTTTTAATAAGTTGCAAAAAAGGGGCTATTACAGGCACTGACCTTGTGATATCTGTGAAATCTACTGCCACCAAATTTTGATGCCAAGGCCTTCTGCCAATTCCACCAGGTGCAAGGACATGAGATTGATCGATGTATTCATTGAAGAATGAGATCAAGAATCTAATTGATAGTGAAAAGTTTCATGAACCTAACAAGCCTAACACCAAGGATAATCCTTTGCCAAGGTTTAATAGAGTACCTCCACCAACGACCTTCATGATAAGAGGAGGAATGGATGAGAAGCCTGTCTTGTCATCATTTCAAGACATAGGAGGAGAAGCTATAAAAGAGGAGGTTTTACTTGATGAATCAACTGTGGGGGAGAAGGTTGATCATTTGCACTGTGAATGAGTTTCAGGACTCGACTGACAGTGATGGTGAATCAGAATCCAAGGAAGAAGAATGGACATGGTATGAGACTAAAGAGGAATAAGTACTAAAAACCCACTCTGGCAAGCCCTATAGCAGGGCTTCTCCAATAGAAGTAGAGGCTGACAAAGGAAAGGATGTGGAGAAAAAAAGAAAAGAAGATAAAAATGATGTTGTCCTTAAGCAACTATAAAAGGACCCAAGCTAGCATCAGCATTTGGGACCTACTGGCCACACCGAAGAAGCATCGTGAAACTATGGTCAAAGCTATGGCAAGCATGCAGATTTCTACTTCTGTAATACCGAAGGAACTGGTTAGTTTCAAGGGAGCAAAGAGAGCCGAAGAGGTGATGAAATGTGATGATATTCAAGAGGGGAACAAGATTGAAGTTGGAATGGTTTCTTTTTCAGATGTTGACTTATCAAATGATGAAAGAGATTCTGCCAAAGATTGCCATGTCAACTAGTGACCTAAGCTTTTCTGATGTAACAATTCGAGCCTATGACAATACTAAGAGACAAGCGATATGGACCTTTAAGACCTTGGTGAAGGTAGGTCCTATTTGAATCCATGGTAGAGTTTGTGGTTTTGGATATACCACTTACCTTTGCATTGCTGCTAAGTCACCTATGGTTTCACCCTCTTGGTGGAGTCCCTCCACACTCCATCAAAAGATCAAGTTTCCAAGTAATAATAGGATGATAATTATTGAAGCAAAAAGCAAAGAAGTTGTTAATGCTCTTATGATGGAAAGGCCCTCAATGGTTTCCAAATAGCTGATGTTTCTCAAGATGTGATAATAGGTTCTAAGGTTCAGACCATGATGAAGCAAATGAACTATTTACTAGGAACATGGCTTGGGAAAGGAAGAGTAGGTATGTGTAGACCCTTAATTTTTTACCTAGTCCGGTCCAATATATTTTATTTAGTCCAAAATAATTTTTGTGTTATGTTAATTAAATAATATTTGTTTTAGTATTTTTTTTATAATTTTTCATAAAAAATAATAATAATAAAAAATAAAAATAAAAATAAAAATCGGCGACGAATTTTTTCGTCGCCGAAAAACAGTGTTGGATGAAATGGTCGTGGGCCATTTCGCCCGCAGGACTTTCCTGCAGGCGAAATGGCCAAAGCCATTTTGCCCGTAGAATTTTTCTGCGGGCGAAATGGCCAAAGCCATTTTGCCCGCAGAATTTTTCTGCGGGCGAAATGGCAAAGGAAAATCCTACGAGCAAAATGGCCCGCAGCCTGCCAGAGCGCCTGCTCTCCAGTTTTCGCCCGTAGCTCCCGCAGCAGTTTTTTTCGCAAGCAAAATTTTTCCGAAACCAAATTCACTTTGGTTTCGGTTTCCTTTTTCCTAATTAATGATAGTTTCCATAAACAATTTGAATTAATCATATAAATTTCCTATAAATAAGACCAAGAAAACAGGGGGAAAAGGACTTTTAGAAAGAAACTTTGGACGATCAGACTGGATTTTGAACTTTGGAACTTCAGATTTGAGAGGGATAAGCAGCAATCCTGCCTTTGTCCTTGTTCATCCAAGAAGTAATTTTTGGTGAAACCAACAAACGAAGGTTTGAATATCTAATCTCTTTTTATCCTCACAATAGATTCAATCATTAAATTGTTTCTTTTGATTCTAAAAACCTTAGAACCCTAAAATTACTTAAAACCTAAGAACCCTAATCTACTTTCCAACTTTCCAAAACCTTAAATCATTTTATTAATTCCCAAAACCCTAATCTGCTTTCTAATTTTTCAAAACCTAAATTGAATCCTTTTATCTCCAAAAAGCCTAAAAAATATATTTTCTGTTTCTATAAGTCTTTAATCGTTTTGTTTATTTCCAAAAGATTTTAAAAACTCTAAACTGATTTTCTTCTAATTCTTTTCCAAAATTCCAAATGTTTTGTTAAATATCCAAACTCAAAACTCACTTCACAGTTTCTAAAAATCAAATAAAACTTTATAAACTACAAACTGTTTTCTCAAATCCTAAAACCAAAACATGTTTTTCAAAATACCAAAAACCCTAAATCTCTCAAAACCAAAATCATAAACCCTAATTTTCCTAGACCTTAATCCTTAAAACCTTAAAACCTTATAAACCTAAATATTAAAATTCAACACAGTAAACCTAAAAATAACAATCCAGTAGCTAATAATCATAAAACTAATGTTGTAAAATCCTAAAACCCTAATTTCATAATGTTACTCAAAAACCCTAGTTTGATTCATGAAACCTTAATCCATTTTAATTTTCTTAAACCTTTACAGTAGTTAAGAATTATAAACCTTAATATGCTAAAATTCCAAAACCCTAAATATTTATTAAAGAACTTTAAATGAGAAACAGTAAACTTCAATTTGTATCTTTGCTTACCTTATTTGATCAAGTAGTTTATCATATGCTTTGATTTAATTAAGTTCAATGATTCATTTATTTAATTTATCATGGATGGATGTTTATTTTATATTTTGATTGATATCTTTGATGAATGATTTATTTATTATGAATGGTTATTTACTTTTATCAATTTATTTTGATTTTCAAATGTTGTAAGAGGTATGTTTCCACTTTGTGGGTACCTTATTAGTTAAATATCATGTAATTTAAATTGCTTTTATATTTTGGACCAATGTAAAGGACATGTTTCTATCTTTCGGGGGGTGTCCTATTAGTTTAGGCATGGATGATGTAAGGGCATGTTTCCATCCTCGGATGGGTGTCCATTTATTTGTTTTGCTTGGACATTGCTTTGATTTCAATATAACGATGCTTTATTTCAATTATTATGTGTAATATGGATAATATTGTTATACCTAAGAATTCTATAATATTAAGACCTGTAAAGGAGGTCGGTTCCAATGAACCGGACGTCGTGGGGGTGCTGGGCCATTTCTCACCTTCCCCACACGTACCCAACTTTCTGAACCCATTAGGGGGTAGGGGATTCCTTAGGAATTGAGTCATCCACCCATTTATTTTTCTTGTCCCGTTTGAGTGGCAACTTCTCTAGACTTAGGTCCATGTTCTCTAAGGCCCTAAGCCTAAACAGTGCCGAAGTCGCAAGAACCATTCCACCGGGAGTGGGGGCAAAAATCCCCGCTCAGAGTGGCAACTCCACTGGGGATAAGAGAAGTTGATTTTGTTGGTCTTTATATTATTCTATTCTTTCTTATAATGATATTATCCATTGCATCATATTAGATTGCATCGTGTGCATGAGTTATGATGCTCGTGTTACCCGTGTTGTGTTATGTAAGGGATACCATACTTTCACTCAAGGTATGGAGGTCGAGCATGGCATAACCACTCATAGCCTCATACCTTTTGGTATATACTTGCTATGGGAACCTAATCCTTTTTAACCCAAAGACTAAAGCTCATGTAATATGCCTAGTTACTTTCCTTAGGTTTTACCCCAAATGCATGTTGTTTGACTATGGTTAATTTGTCTTGGCTTAAATCATGGCTTATTTTGTTTGCTCTTTTTTTAATATGAACTAAGTACATTGTAAGCTCAAAATAAATTTTTCTTTAAAGTCCAATAGACCAAAACAATTTTCAAAACTTTTTAAGATGGTATTTGGATATAAGACTTTTCTAAAAACAAATCAAAAATTCTTTTGCTCATGACCCAAATACTAAGCCCAAAATCCATTTTTTCTAAAATCTTTTTACAATGGGCTTAGAAATAAAATTATTTTCATCCAACCTTTTCTTACAAAGAGCATGCAAATTATTTAGGTCAATTATGAAGTACTAAAATTCAATTGTGAGCCTAGTTTATACTAAGAATAATTAATCATGGGCTTGTTTTTGGCATGAATCATTAGTTACTTTTTTCCAAGTGAGAAATCTATTTATAATAAACCTCTTAATTTAGTTTTAATCCAATATAGCATAAATGCTACTTTAGTTGGATAAATGGATTAAAACCTAATTAAGGGGAATTATCATAGATTGATTTCCATTTTTGAAAATATAACTATTGGTTGAAACGTTCGAGTGAATTATTCGAAAACAAGATACCACATGTTGGTATTTTGTTAACCATATACCCAGGAAAAGAGACTCGCCATTCATGTGTGGATGTTATAAGGTTGGAAGGAACGTCCTATTTGTCCTTGTTTGTTAATTGTTTGTGCATACATGCATACATACATTTGCATCTCATATCATTGATCCTCTCTGGCTCACAGCCCTGGATTACGAATGTTCAAAAGCTTACGACAATCCGACCTACGCCGGAGACGAGGTATCTAGCAACGACTCAATCTCTTTTTCACCAAAAGCAATGGAGCCTAAACAAATTCAAAGGATGTTGGATGAAGCCCTCAATGACAAAATGGAAGAAATAAAAGAGGCCCTAGTTGAGACCATGAAGAACCAATTGACTGCAATCATAGAAAATCATGTCGAAGCATCTGCTAGCACTAAAAGCCAAAGGATAAAGGGAAGACGAAAGTTGGTGAAGTGGTTTTTTATGATGAAAAGGTGATCATTGATGATGATAATGATTAGGCTCAATACTACCAAGATCCTCAAGACAAGAAGAAAGAACCAAAGATTGTTGAAAGATCAGCTATGGAGAAAAATGAGACGTCCGATGTTGAGAAGATGATTGCTGAGTTAGAAAAAAAATTTAAGAAGAAACTGAAAAGCAAAGAAATGTTCGAAGTTGACAAATTATTTGAGCTAGATGAAGAAGTTTCATACAAATTCAAGATGCCATCTTTTGTGAAGTTTGATGGAATCGAAAATCCTCATCTCCATGTGAAGTAGTACATCATTGCTATGCAATCTGCCCGAGCTACTAAGGCTCAAACTCTAAGGTACTTCATGCTCTCATTAGATCCTGTTGTCCAAAATTGGTTTAACACCTTAGAGGAAAGTACTCAAAATGATTGGGACATGTTACACAAGGCTTTCATTTAGCAATATGGATATAATGTCGAGTTGGAAGTTACCTTAATGGAAGTTGAGTCTACTAGACAAAGGCCAAATGAGAATTTTGTGGACTATGTGAAAAGATGGAGAAATAGGGCTGCTTTACTCAAGAAATGGCCCGATGAATCTGATCAAATAAGGATGATTTTCAGAGGCGTCCTGACCAACCTCCGTGAAAGGCTATCTCATACCCTTATAAGGGACTTCAAAGATCTTCTCCAAGCTGGTCTATAAATTGAAGAGTGGGAAAGGGAGAAGAATTGCTTTTCAATAAAAAGGAATGAGAAAGGGAACTACCAGCTAGGCAATTAAAGCACGCAAAAAGAAGTTGATGTTAATGCCACTAGTCAAGGAGGAATGAGGCAGTTTTCAGAATTAGGGAAGCCACTGTCTTGGTTTCTCAATAAGCTACAAAAGATTGGATTGTTACAACCCTTGACTCCCCATCCTGTGCCTAATCCTCTACCACCTAACTTTGATACTAATGCATTTTGCCAATTCCATCAAAGGTCTGGACATGAAAAGGATAATTGTATGAAGTTGAGGCATGATATATAGAATTTAATTGATAATGGCAAGTTTCCAGAGCCAGATAAGCCCAATACAAAAAGTAATCCTTTTCCAAGGTTCAATAGAGTACCTCCACCGGCAACCTTCATAGTGGGAAAAGGATTGGAAGAAGATTTTGTCTTATCCTCTTTTCAAGATGGAAATATTAAAGATGTGAAAGGAAAAGAAGCTTAACTCAACAAACTTCCCTTGGCTTGTTTGTTTCTTTGTTTTATTTTCTTTATTTGTTGTTTTATGGAATAATATTTTTTAAATTAAGATTGTTTGAATAAATTACTTTCATCAAAATTTTTGCTGGTCTTTGTTCATTTTGGTGCTCAACCAATGAGGAATCTAGCTTGATAATTCATGAATTAATGTATCTAGGCATCATGACTTGAATGACTTTACTAGATAAGTGAATTGCTCTATAACTTTGAGTTGTGTATGCTTACTTAGAGAGGGCTCCTGCATAATGACCTTTGTCTAGGTCCTAGTTAGTCTTAGAACATGCTTTGACAAACTTCTCAGGTGCAATTGAACTCTGCTTATTTGAGAGAGAAATGATCTAGGCATTATTTGGTTAGCCAACAACTAGTATTCACCCTATTAAATATCAATCCTTAGTTGTCCCTTTGAGCCTTTATAAAATTTTTGCTTTCTTTTCATTGGCATATAATCCCAAAAACCTACCCTGAGCTGTTGTGATACATTTGAAAAATCTTATGATCACTAAGATGAAGAGGCAAGAAGATCAAAGAAAGAAATGAATACTATGAAGATAGTTGAAGTTCTCAATCCCATGAAGATAGTTGAAGTTCTCAAGACCGTAAGGGTAGTTGAAGTTTTCTTAATATTTCTAATATATCAAGACAACATCAGAGTAACAAATGATTTATCCCTGTTAAAGAAGATTTATGCAAGACAACTCTTTTAGAGCTAGAACCAAACAAAAAAAACAAAAAAAAAGAAGAGAGAAAAAAAGATAAAAAAAAGAAAAAGATAAAAAAGAAAAGAAAGGAAAAGAGGACAAAGAAAAAAGAGAAAAAAGAAGAAGAAAAATAAAACCTAAAAAGGTGGTTTAGAAAGCTAACTGAGTTCTCTCTTACCTAAAGCAGCAAAAGGCTTCCATTTGGTTCATAAGGACAGCTTGACTTGAATTGGTCCAACCCAACCAAAGATTCTATCAAAATCAAAGAAAAAGGAGAAAGGTCACCCAGTTTTTGAAAGTTTTGTACTTGACAATCCTACAAGGAAGAAGGACAAAATGATAAAATGCTCCAAGAAAGGGAAGAGTAAGAAAAATAAAAGGAAAGAAAAGAAGCGAATTTGGGTACCAAAATTTTTGCAAGGGCAACGACTGTCCTAATCAAGATCTAGATTAATGCCAAGAAGATAGAAAGAATTTAGAGTCTAGCAAGATTGCTTCCAGCTGCCTAAAGTTCAAATAAGAAATTTGTAGTGTGAAGGTTTGTCCATTGTGTCACATCAGCTCCAACTTACAAATGGCCTTCACTTTAACCCATGTCCCTTATAGACGACATTTCAAGCCTACCAAAGACCTGTTGATCTCTCTTGATAGGTAGAGTCTATTAGTGGAGATAGTTTGAATAAGCAAGCATATGAGATAGACAATGTTTAAACTCAATGAGACCTTTGGCCAAGTAATGTGTATGTGCCTATCTAAAGTACAACAGTTCTTGCTCAAAATAGAAATGATTCTCGAGTTTAGTACGGTAACTAGGGTTGTCATGTTATAGATATGTTAATTTGGAAAAATCAAGTCCTAAGGTACATTGACATTGATTTGGCAAAGCCAACATTTGATTTCAAAATCAAAATTCAAAAAATTCAAAAATATTTTTATCATACAAAACCTTCAAGTTAAGGGGAGTATGTTGAACTGTCGAATCTCGAAGAACACATTGGGAAAAATAAAAGATTAGTGACAAGGTCATGAAGAAGCTACCAACTGATATGCTGAAACATAGTTTGAAATGGATGTATCTCTGCTATTTGGGGACTCCATTATTCATGTTTTCAACATCTTGAGGATAAAAGCCATAAATGTGAAGCATTGTGTCATTCCAATGCAAAACCTAAACGGGCATCTGAAAGAAATCCATGAGAACATTTTAGCTGATCACCTCGGTCTGTGAGTCGATGGAATGATTGTAAGTATCATTCATGCATATCATGCATACATGAGCATATCACATCACACTTTCTTGTCTTGTATTTGTTAGTAAATCAAAAAAGGATCTGCAACCCTTGCCGCAGCGGAAAACAAAAAAAAAATTTTCTTTCGATTTACTCACAGGATCCATGTGATCCATTCAGTTCGATAAAAGAGATTCGAAACTAACCTTTTTGCGTAGCTTCAAAATGATTAACAGATGCTGCCTTCTGAAGATGAACACCCTCTAATGAAGTCCACACAAACGTACGCTGGTCTGAGTGCTAGCTCACCAACGGCAGTGGCTGAATTTTTTTTGCAGAAACGAAACTAGGGTTTTAGGTTTTTCCTCTTCTTCCGTTTTCTTTCAAAACGAAAATAATAATCAATATCATCAAGGCCTCTAGTCCTTTTAAAACCATTTTAAAAGACCTTTCCTTGTCAAATAATTATTATAACAATATTATTATTAATATCTAATAATAATAATAATACTAACAACAATAATAAAAATATAATTATTATTGTTTAAGTACAGCCTACGTTCTATGTGTGTGACCCGATAGGCTCATATTAACTGGTAGTGTATTTCAATCTCTATTGAAATGAACAAATCATAATTGGCCTCTAGAAAGACATTATGACTACCCAATTAATCATGAGAATCATTATAAATGAAAACCTGAAATAGTACATGCATTAATCCCTTTGTCACACGATATCTAGTTTGAACATAAGTCATAGTAAATGTCATACTTATATTGTCCAAACTTATGATTACTCGATCTCCAAGTTAACTGATAAACAAATAAGATTGATCTTATATCAACTTATTTGAGCACGGCCATGCATTTCTCAGTTACATTTATCGAGGGGCCCAGAAGATATCTCTCTCATAGAGAGGGACAAATTCCATCTTGATTGTTCATTTTCCTCTACATAATTTATACCATGTTCAAGCATAACCTTTATAATTATCTAGTTCAGATAACGTTTGATCATGTCAAAACATAATATTCCTTATGTTGGAAACTATGACAATCTCAAGTCAAAGGATTAAATGAAAACTATTATGAGATACACTTATGACATTAAACCATGAAGTGATATCTATGTGGGTCTATCCAATACACTGTTCTCTAACATGTATCCATAATATTGATTTGTATCTTCATACCTATAATCATCTTATGATTATCAAATCAATATTACACTAGTTATATTTATTATTATCTCCATAACAATAATAAACCAGGGATATAATCATTATTATATATAACATGCAAACATAACAATGATAATAAAAACTTCTTTATTAATAACAAAATGAATAACATTAAGGTCCAAATCAATGGCCTAGGGCATATACACTAACAGTATTGTCTATTCTTTGTCAAAGTGAACAACAAACACCCTGTGAAGTAAAGAATCAAAAGAGGATATTGAATCATGGGGGCATGGAAAGCCTATTGCTTGAGGAAGCTCCAGTCATTTTGCAAAAGAAGAAATACATGTTTATGAAAGGAACAAGACAAAATACAAACATCAATTAGAGCCCGCATAGAAAAATCTTTGGTTTGAGCCTACACAGGGGGCAAAGTTTCTCTTTTTCAATTTTTTGAGTTAATATACAAAACATTTTCAAACTCACTTGCAAATATTTTGCCACGCAGGGGCCAGGAGAAGATATGAGGGCCAACTAAAAATAACTGAATTTTTGCAAAAAGGAAGAACAAAAGAATGGAAAATTAGAACTATCAAAAGAATGAAGATGCAAAAGACAAATAATCAGTCCGACTAAAAGAGCTGAAGCCAATATAGGACAAATATCTAAGGATGAAGATCAACTTTCAACGGTGAAAACCCGATTTCCAAGGATGAAGATCCAGCTTAAAGGATGAAGATCCATTTTCAAGGGTAAAGACCCGATTTCCTAGGATGAAGATCCATTTTCAAAGGTGAAGACCTGATATCAAAGGATGAAGATCCAATTTCAAAGGGTGAAGACCCGATTTCCAAGGATGAAGATCCAATTCAAAGGATGAAGATACATTTTTAAAGGTGAAGACCCGATCTCAAAGGACGAAGACCCAATATCAAAGGATGAAGATCCATTTTCAAGGGTGAAGACCCGATCTCAAAGGATGAAGATCCATTTTCAAGGTTGAAGACCTGATCTCAAAGGATGAAGATCCATTTTCAAGGATGAAGACCGAATCTCAAAGGATGAAGATCCATTTTCAATGGTGAAGACCTGATCTCAAAGGATGAAGATCCATTTTCAAGGGTGAAGACCCAATCTCAAAGGATGAAGATCCGTTTTCAAAGGTGAAGACCCGATCTCAAAGGATGAAGATCCATTTATGAGGGTGAAGACCCGATCTCAAAGGATGAAGATCCACTTTCAAGGGTGAAGACCCAATCTCAAAGGATGAAGATCCATTTTGAGGGTGAAGAACCACAATGCATAGAACAGCAGGAGCAGTCAGACTTCTCAACTGATAAAAGGTTAGTCAAAATCATTCTTGGGTCCAAGTACCCAAATCAAATCAGTCTCGAGTCCAAGTACCCATTCTCATGTCTGAGTACCTAAATCAAATTAGTCTATGGTCCAAGTACCCATTTTTGAGTCCAAATACCCAAATCAAATCAATCTCGGGTCCAATTACTCAATCTCGGGTCCAAGTACCCATTCTCGAGTCCAAGTACTCAAATCCAAATCAATATCGGGTCCAAGTACCCAAATCAAATCAGTCTCGGGTCCAAGTACCCAAATCAAATCAATCTCGGGTCCAAGTACCCAATCTCGGGTCTAAGTAGCCAAATCAAATCAATCTCGGGTCCAAGTACACAATCTCGAGTCCAAGTACCCAATCTCGGGTCCTAGTACCCAAATCCAATTCAATCAGGTCCAAGTACCTAAATTCAATTCAGTCTCGGGTCTAAGTACCTAATCTCGGGTCCAAGTACCCAAATCAAATAAATCTAGGGTCCAAGTACCCAATCCCGGGTCCAAGTATCCAAATTCAATGTAGTCTCGGGTCCAAGTACCCAAATCAAGTTTAGACTCGGGTTCAAGTACCCAAAACAAATTCAAGTAACCATCTCATCAAAAATTAAGTCTTATTGCTTTTCACTCTCTTTTACTAAAGTCTCAAATCATTCAAACAGTGGGCAAACTATAGACCCTTAATTTTTGACCTAGTCCGGTCCAATATATTTTATTTAGTCCAAAATAATTTTTGTGTTGTCTTAATTAAATAATATTTGTTTTAGTATTTATTTTTTATAATTTTTAATAAAAAATAATAATATAGAAAAATAATAAAAAATAAAAAAATAAAAATCGGCGAAATGGCCTGTAGCCCGCCAGCGCGCCAGTTTTCTCCCGTAGCTCCCGCATAGTTTTTTTCACTAGCGAAATTTTTCCAACCCAATTTTTTTCGAAACCAAATTCAATTTGGTTTCAGTTTTCTTTTCCTAATTAATGATAGTTTTCGTAAACAATTTGAATTAATCGATTGTGCAACCTCTAGTGTGCTATACTTATTTGTAGATGAATTTTCTGGATACAATAATGACCCAAAAGGATAAAGTCAAAACTGCTTTCATAACTACATGGGGTACATTTTGCTATAGAGTGTTGCCTTTTGAAATAAAAAATGCTAGAGTAACCTATCAGAGGATGGCCATGGCTTTGTTTCATTATATGACACATAAGGAAGTTGAGGTCTATGTTGATGACATGATGGTAAATTCGAAAACAAGGGAACAACTTTTCCAGAACTTGGAAAGTTTCTTTGAAAGGGCTGTTAGGTACAACCTCATATTAAATCCAAAGAAGTGCGTGTTTAGGGTTACCTCAGGTAAGATGCTAGTACTTGTGATCAGCCTACATGGTTTTGAGATTGACCCTGACAAGATTAAAGTAATCAGGGATATGCCGACCCTAAGATGGACAAGGAAGTCAGGGGATTTATCGAAAGGTTGCAATATATAAGCAAGTTCATTGCAAAACTCACAACCATTTGTGTACCCATTTTTAAGTTGTTCAAGAACAACCAACCTATAGAATGGAATGAGGAGTGTTAGATTGAATCCACCTATCTTGAAACCACCTAAACCTGGCAGACCATTGATACTATACTTAGTAGTAGAAGAAGAATCAATAGGAGTAATGCTAGCTCAAGCAGACGAATCAGGAGTCAAGTATACAACTACTACTCAAGTAGAAAACTCCTACCTTATGAGGTCAAGCATAGTATCACTGAAAAGACTTGTATTGCCATGGTTTATGTAGAATCTTAATTTTGGCCCTAGGCTAATTTGATCTCAATTAAAGAAGGCCAAGATAAATTTGATCCTATTTAAATGGCTTAAACCTAGTTTATTGCTTTTAAAAATGTTGGTCCGGTTTTCCAAGGCCTAAATTAAGTTGGTTTAATTTTAGAAGCCCCAAATCTAGTCTTATTTATTTTTTAAAAAATTAAAACAAGTTTAATCTAATTTTAAAGTACAAAATTACTATGGACCAAATTTTAAAAATAAAACCATGACAAATTGGGAATTCTTGATTCGCCACGGTCTTTAAATTTTGGTTTACCCGGCCTTAACTCAATTTATTAAGTTTCCTAATTAAGAATGGATTTTGTTTGACCATTGAATTAGTATTAGGGTTTTGCTTTAAACCTTCTTTGTGTATAAATAACTGGAATGAACACTGAAACATAAAAGAATTAACATAGAGCAATGAAGAGCAACAAAGAGCTTTTAGCAATCAATTAAGAGGAAGCAATACAAATATAACAATAAAAACAAACAAGGCAGTCTCCGACCAAAATTAAATTAGTGCAGGCAAGTTAGAAAGCTTGGATCAATATATTCAACTTTGGTGGAAACAACAACGGAGGTTTGGCTTTATCATTTAACTCATTTTAATTCATAGTGACTTCATCCATTAATTTACAATTTATTTAAACATCCAATAGATATGTTTTCTTTTAAAAATATCATTAAAGGATTTGAAAGTTGTGAAATTATTTTAGTCCATTAGTTAAACTTAATTCCAGTAGCATAAAAAATATTGATTACTTAGTGTAATTAATTTTAATCTAATATGTTTGTCTCATCTAGTAGCTTAAGGCTTAATTTGAATCACTCGTATAATTATCAAAACCTTAAATTTGATCACCCGGACCCACTTTTACATATTCATAAAATGTAAAACCCTAACATTTATTTAAGAAATCTCAGTATGTAAAAACCCTAATATCCATAAACCATAAACTCAAACCACAATAATCAGTAACCTAACCCCCAAACCATAACTCCTAAACCTAAAATTGTAAAACCAGTAACTTAAATTCCAAACCTTAATTTCTTAAAATACTAAATCCAAACCCTAATCCTAAAACCCTAATTCCTTAAACCCTAAAATCTAAAGCCCTAATTTCTAAGCTAAAGCTCTAATTCCAAATTGAAACCCTAAAACACTGATGTTGTGTATTTAATACATTAAACCCTAGTTTTGATTATTTAATTTATTATATGCATATGATTGATGTTTATTTGGTATACAAATGGGTGATTTATTCTTAATCATTGTGGATGTTTGAATGGTTTAATTTATTTTGTTAGTTGTTTTAAGATTGACAAATTTGATTTTAAGAATGTAAAATGTATGTTTCCATTTTGTGGGTACCTCATTAGCTAAGTTCAATGTAATTTAATTTCTTTCAAGTTTTGGAATTAATGTAAAGGACATGTTTCCACCAATTGGTTGGTGTCCTATGTCATTTAGTTTTAGACATTAGATATTATTGTAAGGGCATGTTTTCATCTTGTATGGATGTCCATTTTTATTGGTTTGTTTGTTTGGACCTTCTTTGATTTTAATACAATAAATGTTTACTTATTAGAAATGGCATGTAGTATGGATGATATTTTAATAAGTTACGAATTTAATAATATTAAGATCTGAAAAGGAGGCCAGTTCCAATGAGCATGGCGCTATGGGGGTTTTGGGCCATTTCTCACCTTCCCCATGCATACCCAACTTTTCGAACCCAAAAGGGGGTTAGGGATTTCTTAGGAATCAAGTCATCCACCCCTTTCTTTTTCCTAGCACATCCGGGTGGTGACTCCATTTTCTATTGGTGTAGGTCCGTGTTCTCTAAATTTCTGAGCCTAGTAGTGCTGAAGTCATAAGAACCTTTCCACATGGGAGTGGGGGCAAAAATCTCCGCTTACAGTGGTGACTCCACTAGAGATAAGAGAAGTTGATTCTGCTAGTCTTTATATTATTTTATTCTTTCTTATTATGATATTGTCCATTGCATCATTTAGATTGCATTGTGTGTGTGAGTTAGGACATCCGTGTAACCCGTGTTGTGTTATGTAAGAGATACCGTACTTTCACCCAAGGTTTGAAGATCGAGCATGGCATAACCACTCATAGCCTCGTACCTTCTGGTATAACTTTCTATGGGAACCTAAGTTTTTCAACCTAAAGACTAATTATCATGTAATTGGCCTAGTTACTTTCCTTAGGTTTTTACTCAAATGCTTGTTATTTTGACCATGATTGATATATCTTGGTTTGAGCCATGGCTTTTTTGGTTTGTTCTTTTTCTAATATGACCTAATTATATTGTAAGCTCAAAATAATTTTTATTCCTTTAAGTTTAAAAGACCAAATAATTTTCAAAATTTTTAAAATGGTGTTTGGACATAAAACGTTAATAAAAAGGGTCAAAGATTCTTTTCTACCTCATGGCCCAAATACAAAGTCCAAAATTCTTTTTCAAACATACCTTTTTAGAATGGGCTTTGAAACAAAATTTTTTTTAACTTAATTCAATATTAAAACTTTTCTTAACCTTCTTCTTAAATGTGCTTATAACTATTTTAGGACAATTATGAAATACCAAAAATTAATTATAGGCCTAATTTATACCAAGAAGTGTTAATCATTGGCTTGTTTGTGGCATGAACCATTAGTTGTTTTTCCAAATAGGAATTCTATTTCTAATAAACCCTTTAATTTAGTTTTAATCTAATGTAGCGTAAAAGCTATTTTTAGTTGATCCAATGGATTAAGGCTTAATTAATGAGAATTATCATGGATTGACTTCTATGTTTGAAAATACAATTATTTGTTAAGCCGTTCGAGCGAATTTTTCAAAAACAAGATATCCCATGTTGATATTTTATTTGCCATATACCTAAAAAAAGGGACTCACCATTTGTGTGTGGAAGATATGAGGTTGGAAGGAACATTTTTACTTAATTTGTTTGTTTGTTTCTACCTTCATTGATTTTAATACAACAAATATTTATTTATTTTAAATTACATGTAGTATGGATGATATTTTAATAAGTTAAGAATATAATAATATTAAGACTTGAAAAGGAGGACGGTTCCAATGAATAGGGCGTTGTGGGTGTGCTGGGCCATTTCTCACCTTCCCCACACGTGCCCATCTTTCGAAACCTAATAAGGCCCTAAGCCTAACAGTGTTGAAGTCACAAGAATCATTCCACATGAGAGTGGAGGTAAAAATCCCCACTCATAGTTTGGTCATCTAGGAAGTTGCGGCATTACTTCCAATCTTATAGTGTACAAGCAATTTTCAGATTGGATCCAGTGAAGTATTTGGGAGAGACACCCTCGCTGATTGAGAAATATGGCCGATGGTTAATAATCCTAGAAGAATTTAAGATCGAATATATAACCAGGAAGACCATTAAGGGCAGAGCAGTAACATAATTCCTAGCTCAATAACAACTACTTGACAGTAAGGAAGTAAATTTTGAATTCCCAGATGAACATTTAGAGGCCATAGAAGTGCAAGAATGGAGATGTAATTTGATGGGACAATAAATAGAAAAGGAGCTAGATTGGGAGTAATACTGGAATCACCTGAAGGAGAACTCATCCCCTTGCCTAAGAAATTAAAAGTCAATGTAACCAACAATATGGTGGAATAAGAGGCTTGTATCTTTGGTTTGGAAACCTTGGTAATGATGAGGGTCCATATAGTGCAGGTTTTTGGTGACTCATTGTTAGTGATATCCCAAGTGATTGGAAAATGGGAATTGAAAGAAGAAAAGTTGAAGCCATACCATGACTACTTGAGCATGATGAAGAAGAACTTCATGAATTGTAGGTTTATACATCTTCTGAGAGAAGAAAACTAGATGGCTGATGCCCTAGCCCTATTAGCTTCGTTATGGGAGGATCCTGTCAAATTATTCCTTAACTCTCTAGTTTTGACTAGTGCAATAACTCCTTGGTATGAGTACAAAATGGTCATGGAAATCGACACAGACCATGATGCATGGTATGATACTATAAGGTGATTTTTGGAAAATAAGGAATACCCACTAGGGGCAATGAGAGAAGGAAGAAGAGCAATAAGATGATTCACTTTGCATTACATCACCTTCCAATGAGAATTGTATTGAATATGGCTTGATAGAGTGCATTTTAGATGTCTAAGGAAGTCTCAAGTTGGGCAGATCATGTAAAAAATACATGCAAGAACTTATAGACCCCACATGAATGGCTTAGCTCTGGTTAAGAAGATAATACAACAAGGCTACTATTGGTTAACGATGGAAAAAGATTATATTGATTTTGTGCAAAAATGTCAACAATGCTAGCTATATGGAAACTTGAATCATTTACCTCCTGAGGAATTACATTCTATGTCTTTATCCTGGCTATTTGTGGCTTAGGGAATAAACATTATTGGGGAGATATATCCAACAACTTCAAATGGCCATCGGTATATACTGGTAGCAATCGACTACTTTTTTGAAGCAGGTTGAAGTGAATCTATTCATTAATTGGGAGCAAGACAAATGGCTCTATTTATTGAAGGAAACCTCATCTATTCATATGAAGTTCGCATAGTCTAGTGTCAGATAATGGGGTACAATTCTAGGGAGTTATTAGGGAATTGTTTGTCAAATATCATATCAGTATTGTTTGTCAAATATCAGATCAGTCATCATCAATCCTACCCAAACAAATCAAAAGCTAATGATGCAGTAGAAGCGGCTAACAAGACAATTAAGCAGATTCTTTCCAAGATGACTAAGACATACAAGGATTGGTCGAAGATGCTCCCGTTCGCCTTGTGAGGGTATAGAACAACTGTGAGACCCCCATTTAGGAGACTTAAGAATAATTGGAATGACACCATTTTCTCTGGTTTATTGAATGGAGGCAGTACTGCATATTGCAATTGAGGTCAAATCTCTATGGGTAGTAGTAGAAGCTGAGTTGCCAGAAATGGAATAGGTACTAAGTATATACACACAGTTGGCTTTATTGGAAGAGAGGAGATTAAAAGCACTGTATCATCATTAACTTTACCAACGAAAGATAGCTAGGGCTTACAATAAATGAGTCCATGTTAGGAGAATTAAGGCTGGTGATCTAGTGTTAAAACAATGCAAACCAAATGATCTGAATCCAAGAGGAAAGTTCAGACCAAGTTGGGAAGGACATTTTGTTATGAAAGAAGTAATGAAGAAAGGCTTGGTGAAGATAGCTGGCATGAATGGAAAGGAGTTTAGTGAGCCAATGAACATCGCCAGATTGAAGAAATTTTATGTTTTAAAAAAAGAAGTTTGCTAGGTTGAAACTTGAAAGGCAGCCTAGTGCTATTTTTGAAAACTTGAAATGGCAGACTAGGCAATAATTAGGGCTAAAGAATGAGAGAAATTTGTTAACTAGAAAACTAGAAAGGGCTCATTGGTGATATGAGTAATTTTGTGTACGCTTCCTATATGTTTATGGTTTTTCCTAATTTAATGGGACAAAGTTAATAATAAAAATGTTTTTTGTGCATCACGTTGAGCATCAACCAAAAGGCTAAATAAATTGCATAATAGCAAAAAGTGATGAAAAATCTTAATAAAAAGAAAATGTCTTTATGGTTGACAATTGTAGAATTTATGGTAGCCAGTAAGTATAATGTGCAGACCAGCTTTGTCTTAGATGATCCAAGAAGACTTCAGTCAGCAAGGGCATGTCCAGGTCAGCTATAAATTTAGAGTCCTGAGGCTGAGCTCTAAACTAACGATTGAGGCGGCGTGGATCATAACAAGTACCTCATCAAAGGGAAGCAAGTGGAACATGCATCAAATATGTCTGTGTGACAATATGGTTGATTTTCCACTAAGGCACCAACTAGCGAATATTGATAACAACCATCAAATTTTTGCACTCAATCCATCAGGCATATGAAGAAGCAGGTAGAACGAGTTTTCTTGCAGAATGGTGTCGAGGTAAGCACTGTGCATGATCTACAGCTAGGGTGTCAAGTAGGGAAAAGCATTCTTGCAGCCAGATATGAAAGAAATAAGGTATAATTAAAAAAAGCCAATTAGATCAAAAACCTACAAGGGTGGGCTAGAAAAAAATTAGGACCAAAAAAAAATAAAGGCTCGCTGGTCCTAAAAAACCCGCAAGGGTAGGCTAGGCAAAAATTAGAGCAATAAATGAATGTTGATGTAAATTGAAAACCTAAAAGGGCTGTAACACCCCCATACTCTATATAAGTACTATACATATACCTGGTATACATACAGTACGTATATAAAGTATAAGAATGTCACTTGTCGTTACAATTTAAAACTTTTATCAGAGTTCAAACAATAATACATTTTATTTAAAGCACATTTACAAAATATAATACTCAATGATTTACATAAATTTAATATTCTTGTCATTAACAAAATTCACTTATACATATAAATACATTTTTATCAAAATACAACATATTTAAATTATACATGTATGCACCACCTTCTAGTTGGTCTCGAAATACTTTTACCCTTCTCGTGGCATCACGAATAGACTTCAGATCAACCATCTGCTCACCTGCAGGATTTACATAACCGCGCTAAGCCCGAAAGCTTAGTAGTACAAATAAATAATATAAACATATTCATATGTTAACTTCATGTATCCTTATTTTCTTATCATGTTTTCCCATTTCAATTACACTTTTCATATATCTCTATTAATCTCATAATTATATACATATACACATATCGTTAACACAAACCACAATTCCATAACTAATACTCACAATGTCTACATCCATACACATATTACATGTCATACTATATTTTCAGAATCTCATCTTTCAACTTAGCTTCTCAAGCCATATTTCTTTTCAATAATTTACTTATGTATTGTAATCATATCATACTTCATATCATTACATGTCCTTGTTTTATTCAATTAATTCATTATTCACAATTCACCATTCATGAATTACATTTCCAACAAAGACAAGCATGGGTCTCATTATTCATCCATTTCACATTTCATGAATCACATTTAAACAAAGACAAGCATGGGCCCAAAGACTCTAATATGCCATTCAACTTTCAGAGTTAATGTTTTGGTTTAATTTTCACATTTATCATTATTATTATCCCAACTAGGCTTCAAGGATTTAGGCTCAACCAAGCTTCAAGGGGAACAAAGCATGCTAAGTATCAACCCAACTTGGCTTCAAGAACCAAACCCAACCTAGCTTCAAGGGTTGTAACATCTCAATTAGGCTTCGAGGACTAGACCCAACCAAGCTTCAAGGGGAGTTAAGCATGCTAAACTTCAACCCAACTTGGCTTCAAGGATCAAGCCCAACCTAACTTCAAGAGATTGTTACTATAGGCATGCCACCAACAACAAAACTCTGAAAATGGAATAACACATTAGACACACAATTCATTCATTAATTCATTAGAAATTTCATTCTCATTTTCTCATCATCACTTAGGCAACCATGCCTCAATCATCTCATTTACATCATTATAGCCAACAACAATGGCTTCACATATCATCAAGAGAGTATACAAAATCAATTACATTGAACATCATCATCTAGGCAAACATGCCTCAATTATTACATTTGAATCATCATAACCAATCACATTGGCTTCACAACTCATTATATCTCAATTCATCATTCAAATGTACACAACCAATTGCATTAACATACATTTCATATTTTATCATATCATCATATCTTTAGAATTATCAACATATATTCCACAAAGTTCACATTATGCAAAACATAACATTAATCAATCAAATTAATAATGAATAGATTACTTAACATATTTACAACCAAATATGTTAAGTATCAAACTCATGTAAGAGTATGCAACCATGTAGTTTGTACTTATCTCAAGAGCAATACACAACACCAACTCCTCTTCCAAGAATCCTCAACACTTGGATTAGGGCAACTCAACCTCTTCAAAAACTTGAATTCTTTGCCAAATCTTCAATCTCCACCTTCAATTCTCTTAAAGCCCTTAAAAATTTGATGTGTGAACTAACAAAATCACATCTCTCTCTCTCTCTCTCTCTCTTTCTCTCTCTCTCGTTCAAGAAGAAGAAGAAGAAGAAGAAGAAGAAGAAGAAGAAGAAGAAAGAAAGAAAGAAAATCCTCTTTCTTTAATTAACTTATCTTATATATATATAATAATAATAAAATAAATATTACAAAAATCCTCCACCACATATCTTTCCCTTTGACTTTCCTTTCTTCTTTTTCTTTTATTATTATTATTATTATTATTATTATTATTATTATTATTATTAATTAATTAATTATATACACTTACTTTTCCTACACCAATGTATATGTGATGTATATGTAGGTATATGTATATGTCTTATATATTATATTTATATTTTCCATATTTTTCAAATACCACATAAATATATATCATCCTTCATATACATCTATCTCTTATAATCTTTCCTTTTAATTAATTCAAATAATAATTTATCTTCTTTTGACTTGTATATATATATATATATTCCCATAGATACAACATATACACTCTCTTCACTTCTTTTCTCTTTCCATTAAACATACACATTAAATCTAAATACAACTATAATGATTCCAAAACTTTTAGGGTGTACTTTGGGATATTACAATTATCTCCCCTTTAAATAATTTCATCCTCGAAATTATCTAGTATAGTAACAATCCATTCTTAACAAAATACCCTCTTCACTTTCATATAAAGTTAACTATTTTCTTAAATTATTATGTCATCAAATCACATAACTTCTACTCTCCCCCTTAGAGTAAATCATCTTCTCTAAATTTCATAATTCATCATTGTATATGTCTATATATCTTATTACTTCCTCAACCAAGCAGTTAAAATAACTCATTACATTCTCAATTAATTTATCTTTATACAAGAATCAGATCATCTTATAATATACTTACACTTCGTCTAATTATTACCTTCAAGATATTTTATCAGTTTATTTCTTTATAATTACTCTCTTAACTTTAACCTTAAAAATCATTGATTTATATCTTAATATCAATTATCCCAGCATTACCATCACTTTCAGAATAGATATTTATCACACCTTAATTAATAATAATATCCTTATTTTTCATACACTTAATTCCTTCTTTAGCATGCTTCTCACTTAACATAAATATTAATATAATGCCTTTAAACTTACTTTACAAGTAATCAACCTTTTCCCTTTTATCAACATTTACAACCGATATAACTCAATTCATTCATGTTCATTCATATATCAGAATATTACATCATATACATTATCACTAGTATCTTATACTCTCAATACAACTATACATATTAAATTTCAACAATAATTCACAATCTTAGCGAAATCTAGATCAATTGATCTATCTGTCACAAAATATATTAATGTCTCAATCTTATTTGATTCAAACCAACAATTAACTTATTTAAACTTATCATTAGGTTTCACAATATATACATATATGACCTAATTCCATTAGGTCAAACTTATATTCAAATTCTAATCTCTTCAGATCCATATTCAGCTTTTTGAAATTATGATTATTAATAACAAATCACTTCAAATTATCTTAGTACAATTTCCACAAAATTCTCATGATTACCTCATACCATATTTACTATCTATAGTTCACTCACTTAAACCTAATGCCCATCCACTTATTTACTTTATACCATAAACATATTCAGTATAACTTTCAATCACATTTTGTAATTTCTCCCATATAATATCTCCTTACATATCATACCACTACTATTATTACAATAATTACCTTTTTATCACATTATCCATAACTCCAAACATTTTACATTTCTCTTCTCTTTCCTTACTTTTCATAATTATAACCAAATTTCTAACATAAAATGGTAAAGTATAACTTTACCAGTCATAACTCTTAACCATGTTTCTAGAAACATAATTATCAATCTCACCAAAGCTGTACTACAGTCATGTTATCTCAGGCTCAAATCTGTGGATAATAAAATTAACCGGCCAAATATATACTAAACAAATCATATGACCATAGGAGATTAATGGTCATGCCTGAACCTTATAAATCAATATTGTTCCTTTATTATTCTGCTTCCAACCTTTCCAATTACAAAGCTAAATTATATCACAAGAATTACATATTAATTCTCTAAACTTTTGCTACACCAAGAGTTAACACATTTCAACTCCGTTTCAACCCAATTTGCACTCGATTATATGATCATCATTAGCTTAATTCATGTTTCAACAATATTATTATTAACATCTCTTACGTATACATATTCAATCATATACAAATCTTACACAATTTCCATTTGTTACTCCATTTCAAATCTATTTCTAATCCATTTACATTCTCTTATTATATATAAATACATAGAACTTTTCCACATGTAGATACTTTGGGACTCAAAATATTATATGATCATCAAATTCAGTGATTACCATAACAATTTCACTGTCCAGTATTACTCGAGTCCATTTTTACTCTTAATTTCGTTACATAGTCTATCTAGCTTTGCACAAGTCAAGACCTAATCTCTCTTAGGTCTACTAATATATGCAATATCATTCTTAATATCTTTAGACCAGTAGTTATACCACATACACATTCATAGGTCTCATCCATAATGTGATTCACTTCCCACATTCCTTACATATTACAATTACATTTATATCGAAAAACTCATCTCACATATCCTATACATGTATACACTTAATCATGCAATTTTATTTAATTCCTCTTTTGCATACAATTTGTACAAATTTAATGTTTATTATTTTTCTTTAAACAACATCATTCTCATTCTTTTGACATGACTTAAATTATTCATCAACACAACAAATATATGCATTCTAACCATAATAACACTTCACATGAATCCTAGTCACATTTCTAATGTGACATCTCTCTCATTTTTTTTAAAAGCATTTAATATACACTTCTTATCCATTTTCATTATTTCCAGTCAATTTACTTGAAGTAATTCATTTTCACTAGCTTATTCACTTTCTCTTTTTATTTCAAAACAAAATTTCATACCATCAATCACATTACTCAATTCATAGTATTCTCATATGCATTAATATTCCTTCAATTAGCTCATATGCTTAATATACATTAAACTATCAATATCTAAATAGTCTTTATCAACATTCTATTAAAACTCTAAATTCTCAAATTACTACCTTACCTAAACTTCAATTTACTCATCTCATTTTTTTTTCTTAATATCAACTTAAAAACATCTTATATATATATATATATATATACCACAAAGCAACATCAAAACATATAATTTTCACAATTATTAAAGCTCATTTCAAATATCCAAATGTCACATATTACCACCATTAACATGAGCTTTCACAATATTCAAGCATATCACATTTCTAACATTGAAATCACAATGTTTGCATTAAAATAACAATACAAACAACACCAATATATCTTCTTACTTAACCAACATCATCTCTTTTTCTTTTAAACAAAACCTTAACTTTATATACCCAAACCTTAAATGATCACACTTGGCTATACCAATCAACTCAATTAATATTCCACCATACTATCTTCATCTTAATAACATATCTATCCATATTAACAATCCAACAATATTTCCCCTCTTTAGTAATCCAAACATAAGGTTTATTAGAAAGAGATTCAAATTGTAGAGGAAAGAGTACATACTTTAATCTTGATTTTTTGTTTTTAACTCATTTCCAACTTAATTCTTCTATTCATATCATTATGACCTTTTTCACAAGCATACTTCCATAATCAGAAATTCCAAAATTTACTTTTCTTGAATAAATTCCCATTCTTTTAATTTATCAATTAAACTTATATAAAATTTTCCTTATCATTTCTTTCTCTAATTTTCCTTTCATGTAGAACCTCATCCACACACTATCATCCATCTCATCTAATTCGAATACATTACAATACACATAATGCCACATACGAGACCAACCTAGGTGTTGAGGCATATGCATGTATCATAAATTTCATTTCAAAACTTTTCTTTTTAATTCTACTTAGGCTGAGAATCTTGAACCTAAGCTCTGATACCAAAATATTTGTAACACCCCCATACTCTATATAAGTACTATACATATACCTAGTATACATACAGTACGTATATAAAGTATAAGAATGTCACTTGACGTTACAATTTAAAACTTTTATCAGAGTTCAAACAATAATACATATTATTTAAAGCACATTTACAAAATATAATACTCAATGATCTTACATAAATATAATATTCTTGTCATTAACAAAATTCACTTATACATATAAATACATTCAAAATACAACATATTTAAATTATACATGTATGCATCACCTTCTAGTTGGTCTCGAAATACTCTTACCCTTCTCGTGGCATCACGAATAGACTTCAGATCAACCATCTGCTCACCTGCGCGATTTACATAACCGCGCTAAGCCCGAAAGCTTAGTAGTACAAATAAATAATATAAACATATTCATATGTTAACTTCATGTATCCTTATTTTCTTATCATGTTTTCCCATTTCAATTACACTTTTCATATATCTCTACTAATCTCATAATTATATACATATACACATATCGTTAACACAAACCACAATTCCATAACTAATACTCACAATGTCTACATCCATACACATATTACATGTCATACTATATTTTCAGAATCTCATCTTTCAACTTAGCTTCTCAAGCCATATTTCTTTTCAATAATTAACTTATGTATTGTAATCATATCATACTTCATATCATTACATGTCCTTATTTTATTCAATTAATTCATTATTCACAATTCACCATTCATGAATTACATTTCCAACAAAGACAAGCATGGGCCCAAAGACTCTAATATGCCATCAACTTTCAGAGTTAATGTTTTGGTTTAATTTTCACATTTATCATTATCATTATCCCAACTAGGCTTCAAGGATTTAGGTTCAACCAAGCTTCAAGGGGAACAAAGCATGCTAAGTATCAACCCAACTTGGCTTCAAGAACCAAACCCAACCTAGCTTCAAGGGTTGTAACATCTCAATTAGGCTTCAAGGACTAGACCCAACCAAGCTTCAAGGGGTGTTAAGCATGCTAAACTTCAACCCAACTTGGCTTCAAGGATCAAGCCCAACCTAACTTCAAGAGATTGTTACTATAGGCATGCCACCAACAACAAAACTCTGAAAATGGAATAACACATTAGACACACAATTCATTCATTAATTCATTAGAAATTTCATTCTCATTTTCTCATCATCACTTAGGCAACCATGCCTCAATCATCTCATTTACATCATTATAGCCAACAACAATGGCTTCACATCTCATCAAGAGTGTATGCAAAATCAATTACATTGAACATCATCATCTAGGCAAACATGCCTCAATTATTTTGTTTGAATCATCATAACCAATCACATTGGCTTCACAACTCATTATATCTCAATTCATCATTCAAATGTACACAACCAATTGCATTAACATACATTTCATATTTTATCATATCATCATATCTTTAGAATTATCAACATATATTCCACAAAGTTCACATTATGCAAAACATAACATTAATCAATCAAATTAATAATGCAATAGATTACTTAACATATTTACAACCAAATATGTTAAGTATCAAACTCATGTAAGAGTATGCAACCATGTAGTTTGTACTTACCTCAAGAGCAATACACAACACCAACTCCTCTTCCAAGAATCCTCAACACTTGGATTAGGGCAACTCAATCTCTTCAAAAACTTGAATTCTTTGCCAAATCTTCAATCTCCACCTTCAATTCTCTTAAAGCCCTTAAAAATTTGATGTGTGAACTAACAAAATCACATCTCTCTCTCTCTCTCTCTCTCTCTCTCATTCAAGAAGAAGAAGAAGAAAGAAAGAAAATCCTCTTTCTTTAATTAACTTATCTTATATATATATAATAATAATAAAATAAATATTACAAAAATCCTCCACCACATATCTTTCCCTTTGACTTTCCTTTCTTCTTTTTCTTTTATTATTATTATTATTATTATTATTATTATTATTGATTAATTAATTATATACACTTACTTTTCCTACACCAATGTATATGTGATGTATATGTAGGTATATGTATATGTCTTATATATTATATTTATATTTCCCATATTTTTTAAATACCACATAAATATATATCATCCTTCATATACATCTATCTCTTATAATCTTTCCTTTTAATTAATTCAAATAATAATTTATCTTCTTTTGACTTGTATATATATATATATATTCCCATAAATACAACATATACAATCTCTTCACTTCTTTTCTCTTTCCATTAAACATACACATTAAATCTAAATACAACAATAATGATTCCAAAACTTTTAGGGTGTACTTTGGGATATTACAAGGGCAATTTAGGTAAATACCAAAAAGTAGCAATAGACTTCCAGTCAACCTTCTTGACGAGCCAGTCTTAAATTAGTCTAATCTGACTAGAGTTTTAGCTAAGATTAGAGGTATTGGTAAAAATACTCCCTCCACTTGGTCCACAAAGTCCAATACTTATGGATCAATGTCACCATCAGAAGAAACAAGAAGGAATTGACCAAGTAGATGTAAACAAAACATGCATCCCCATGCTTTGGTTGGAGCTAAATAGGATATACAAAAATTAATTAATGGACCATGAAGAATTTTCTCACCTCTGGTCAATTAAAGAACTTGAGGTTTTGAAAGGTGGAAGGTCATACCTCGGTAATAACCATAAAACCAATGAAAGATATCTTGTTCCTACAAATTTTATCAAATCCATGGTAAAGGCAAGAAAGGCAAGCCTCCCTCTAACCATAAAACTTCATAAGTTCCTGATCAATAAGGGACCACAACGCCGATTAATGGATAGCAGATTCAGTACTACACAAAATAGTTGATCAGCAAATATAACAAAAATCCTTGAGCTTATTGGCTGACCATTTCTCCACAAATTGGTTGGGCATAGTTTATCCAATATTCTCGAATTGGCTCAGGTTTTATCTTAAACAGATCCTTTAATGAGTGCTCCATGCCTATTATCTATTGAATTTCATTGCGTGTCAAGATGTTATCAGTAAGAGGAACCAGAATGCCATGGTACTGGAGGCCCGTTATAGCAGTAAAGTCAAACAGGCTGATGGTCATTTCACCCATAGGCAGTTGGAAGGTATGAGTAGTGTCCATCCACTGTTCTGCAAGTGCTTCGATCACACTCCTAATTATCTGGAACCCTTGTAACAGTATTTATAGGTCAAATTCTTCAAAGCAGCACCACTAAATCATTCACTTCATCCGAGAAGGTGCTTTATGATACCACTGACGGGCCTTATAAACGCACCGTCTGCCAAAAACAATGCATGGGTCATGCTGCCACCAAAGCAGGTGAGTCAATGTGATGTAAGTAAATATAATTTTCTTATGCACTTTAATACTTTTCTCTTCATGCATAAGATATGGTATTTTGTTTTGAAATATTTTACTATGAAAATTCATAATTAAATTTATGCATTTTTCCAAATAATTTCACTAAACAGATCCTATAAATTGATTCCATGACGTGGTATTTTTCTTTTCTTTTAATAAATTTCACTACTATTCATTAATATTTAATATTTAATATTTATTTTTATTTCATTAATATCTTATTTTCTTACTCAATTCTATTTTTTTCTAGATAGTTCTATGCTTTTAATAATAAAATTATAGTAAAATCATACTTACCTCAGTTTTTTCATCCATGCTACGATGAAGTGGCATTCAAGCTAAAAGAGCAACTATCCCATTCTCATGAGGCTGAATATGTTCAAGCAGTTCAACATTTGAATGAGGTCCAGTCCTAGAAGCAAGATGAATGCCTGCCATTTGAAAAATGATAAAGCTTTTAGGTGTTTAAAATCTAAGAGAGCGAAGGAGATGGTTTCTTTCTGAAAGGGATGATGAATACAACTAATATGAACCATGGTCATTTATAAAGGAGAAGGGGTATCATGATATGACAAAAAAAAAAGTGAAAGCAAAGAAAAGAGCAAACAAAGAAAAGGAACATGGTCAGAATAAAGAAAGGGTCAGAATAAAGAAAGAAATCACTCGTCCAGAACCTGAACTTACCCATGGGTCTAGAACCTAAACCAACCCACGAGTCCAGAAGCCAAACCATCAAAGCATCCAAGATCAACTTAAACCCATCAAGGCAAATAGGTTTTCACTCTATGAATAAATTTAAGATCATTCAAGCAGGGGGCAATATTTTAAACCCCTTGATTTTGGCCCTAAATAAGTTTAGGGACCTAGTAAAATTTAATCCTTGGTCTGATCCAATTTTAAAGACTTGAATTTGGTCCGATCCTATTTTAAAGGGTTGAATTTGGTCTATTCTAATTTTAAAGACTTGAATTTGGTCTAATCTAATTTTAAAGTCTTGAATTTGGTTTAGTCCAATTTTATAGACTTGAATTTGGTCCCATTAAATTTTTATATGCTTAAACTTAGTCTAGCCCAAATTTAGAAAATCAAGTTAGGTTAGATCAAACATTAAAAGCCAAAATTGAGGCGGACTGACTAAATTACAAAGTCAAAACAAATTGGCCTAGCCAAATCACCATGAGGCCTACCTGCAGCGAATTGGCTAAGGCCAATTCGTTATGAGACCCTGAATGCATTCGGATTAAACTTTAATTGCACTTAGAATTCTAATTGTCCTCTAATAAGCAGAAACATTAAGCCAACATAAAACTAAATATTGACTATAACAAATAGAAGAAAGGACCCACTGTAAAAAAAGGATAATCATAAAAAAGCAAGAACAATTTTCAAAACACATAATCAAACAAAAACACACAACAATTGTCTTCGAATTGCATTCACTCAAAGAAGGAAACAATAAGTCCAAGCAGTAGCATAAACTAGCATGTTTCAACAAACATCATGCCAGAGCCAACAATGCAGGTTTAATTTTGTTTGCCTATTTCAATTGATCATCTTCATTCATTCATTTTTATATTTGTTTAGTTGATTCACCTTAAATTGTTACCCAAAATTTATTTGCACAACTTAATTATCTCAATGTTTAGTTTACTGTGTTCGTAATCTACAAATTTTATTTTGCACTGTATTACAAAAATCTATTTGCATGTTCATGATTTTGTCACTGCTCGCTTTCCAAAACCCTAATCAATTTTATTTAGCCTAAGTTTGCATGTCTTGGTATAATTTACATATTCAATACTAAATTTATATTATAAACCCAAAATTTGCATATGTTAATCCTATTTGTGTCCTTAAATCTTAGTCTTCCACATTAGACTTTAGCTTTAGGATTTAATTCTTACTATTGCATGCAAAAATAAAAAATCCCTAGGTCAACCTTAAAACCCTAATTTTAAAATAAAATCCTAATTCACTTCTAAAAAAACCAAATTCACTTTTAAAAACCCTAATTTGCATGTTTTAACCTCAATTTAGCGATTGAAACTCTAGATATGATTACTTGATTCATTATTGTGTACTTTATGGTGGATGATGTTTATGATTATCTTTTTTACTTATTTTAATTAATTGAATTTTGTTTGTTCTGATTTAAAAGAGGATTTGTAAAAGGTTTGTTTGCACACTATGTGGGTGCCTTGTTTATTTAGTTTGTTTAACTTAATTTATTTTAAGGCGTTTGGAAAAATGTAAGGGACATGTTTCCTCCTCTTAGTGGGTGTTCCATTTTTATTTATGCATATGGATTTCAAACATTATAAGGGCTTGTTTTCATCTTTGGATGGGTGCCCTATTTTGCTTGATTATTCAAATTATAATATTATGGATGATTGTTTTTTTAGTAATGCAAGTAGTGTGAATAGTATGATAATAATTAAGAATTTAATAACATTTTGACCTGAAAAGGAGACCTGTTCAAATGAACCGGGCATTATGGGGGTGTTGGATCATTCTCACCTTCACTATACGTACCTAACTTTCTAAACCCAAGTAGGGGGTTGGAGATTGCTTAGGAATCAAGTCATCCACTCCTTTCTAGTTCTTTCCCAGCTCATCCAGGTGGTGACTCCAATTCTCCAGGCTTAGGCTCGTATTCTCTAAGGCCTCAAGCCTAATAGTGTCGAAGCCGAAAGAACCATTACACCGGGAGTGAGGGTGTAAATCCCTTCTCACAAATGGAATAAAAGACAAAAGGTGGGAAAATGATAATGTTTCCTGACTATCTTTTTTCGTTAGTCTACTAAAAAAGAAAACCTCACATCTGCCAGCCTAAAAAGAGGTCCCCCCTCAAGAGAGCTGAAAGCTCCCTTTTATAGGCAAGAGGTGAGATATGTACAGCTAAATTATTGAGTTTAAAGGTATACAATTGCCAAATTTAATAATTTTAAGAATCAATGAATTTTTTCTTTAGCTATCTACTGAACATTCCTTGATAATTTTCGAGTTTTATAATATTATTGTTGTATTCAACAATAACTCTCCTAGTGGCAAATTTCAATGTCTACACCAACCTAATTTTAAAAACGTGACAATTGAAAAGTTCATGTACCAACTTAATTTTGAAAACTTGATAACTTAATTTTGAAAAAGTGACAATGCTCAATTATATTCATGTGGCAACTTATTTTTTTTAAAAAAAAGTGACAATATTTAATTGATTTTGAAAAGGTGAAAATGTCCAATTAAGTTCATGTGCCAAATTAATTTTTTTTTTAAAAAAAGTGACAATATTTAATTAATTTTTGAAAAGTGACAATGTTTTAATTAAGTTCACGTGCCAAATTAATTTTTAAAAAAAGTGATAATATTTAATTAATTTTGAAAAATTTGCAATGTTTACTTAAGGTCATGTGCCAATTTAACTTTAAAAATTGATAATATTTAATTAATTTTGAAAAGTGATAATGTTCAATTAAATTCATGTGCCAACATAATTTTAAAACAAAGTGACAATATTTAATTAATTTTGAAAAAGTGACAATGTTTAATTAATTTCATGTGCCAATTTAATTTAGAAAAGAGATTTGATTTGAATTATTTATTTTAAGTCTAAGTTTAATTCCATTTTAAGTACCAAAAGATAGTCCTTGAAAATTAGAGCATACAAAGAGTCTAAACAAATAAAAGAGCTCAATATTTAGGGTTTTTGTAATATCCCAATGTATGCCCTAGAAGTTTTGAATATTATTGTTGTTTTAATTGGATTGAATGTATATGTTAATTTGAAAGAGAAAAGAATTTTTAAAGGAAGTGTATATGTTGCATATATGGTAGTATAAATAACATATACATAAGTCAAATGAATGGTCAATGCAAGAGGATATTTATTTGTGATATGTGGAATTACTTAAATGGGCATATAAGTGACAAGAGTTAAGTTAAATGGATGAGGGCATTTAGGTAATTGCTTTGTTAGAATTGCTTGGTGGAGATTTAAAGAAGAAGAGAAGTTTGACTTGTCATTTTTCTTTTCTTCTCTTTTTTGGGTGGCCGGCTATACCAAAGGAAAGGGAGAGCAAGAGAAGTGTTTTAATTTCTAAAATCAAATTGAAGGAAGAATGAAAGGATTAAGTTGGAGATTTGGTGGAATTCATCAATTTTGGTAAGTACTTTCTTGTTTTCCTTTGTTATTTTTGAAGTTGTGTTTGAGATGAGTTGTGATTTGTTGATATTATGATTTGGTGTGTTTGAGATGTGTTTATAAGTGTTGAAATGGATTGTAAGTTAAAAAGGTTAAATTGGTGTTGGTTTTGTTTGAAGATGGTAAGTTAAGTGGATGTTGATATTGAAAGAAGAAGATTGATGTTGGTTTTAGGGTTTGATGTGGTAAGTGATTGAATGTATGGTTGATATAGTGTTAATGTGAATATTGTGATGAATATGTAAAATATGTGTTAATAACATTGATTATATCCATTTGAATGAAGTTATATTGAGCAAAATGTGTTTTAGTTCAATCAAAAGAGAGTTGGCCATATTTAGGGTTTGTATACATGAGAGACACGACCAAACCAAGGAAGAGACACGGCCAAACTAAAGAAATTTTTGAGAGACACGGCCAAGTCCATGGAAATTTTGCCGTGTTGGATATATTTTGGAGAGACACGGCTGTGTCCCTTGCCCATGTTCACCACTACCTGATTTTTGTTGAGAGACACGGCCATGTCTTTTGCCCATGTTTGCCTCGGTTTGATTTGGTGTTGAGAGACACGGCCACAAGCTTGGCCATGTCCCTTGAGTGTGTTGGCTAATGTGAGTGTCCTTTGCTCTTCTTATTTTGTTGAGATTGAACATACATATGATGATGCTATATGTAAAATGTGAAGGATATGATGAGGAAATTGATTATGTATAGCTTGATGGGAGTAGTTCTTGAGGTAAGTACAACTTACCTAGATGCATTCTTTTATATGGTTTTGACACTTAATATAATGTGACTAATGTTGTTATTTGTATAGTGTGAAAGCTATAATGATCATCTAAAAAGGTATGTGCAATGCAATTTGTTATGATAAATGTTTTAATAATGATTGAAATGAAATAATTGGACATGTTGTTTATATGATGATGAATTTAAGATACATGTGCAATGAAATTTATTATGTATGCTTGAATGATGAAGTGTATAATGTGAATTGAGACATAAAGAGATGTGAAACTAATGTTCTGAGTTATAATGATGTGAATGATATGATTGAAGCATGCCTAGATGATATGATTGAATAATGATATGTTTGTGTAGTTAATGTAATTGATGTTGTATATATATCATTGATGAAAAATGAAATGTGATTTGAGATATAATGAGATGTGAAGCCATTGTGATTGGCTATGATAATTCAAATGTGATGTGAAGCCATTGTGATTGGCTATGATGATTCAATTGAGAATGGAAATGATAATGAAATAATAAATGAATTGTGTGGCTAATGTGTTATTCCATTTTCAGAGTTTGTTGTTGGTGGCATGCCTAATGATAGTAACAATCTCTTGAAGTTAGGTTGGGCTTGATCCTTGAAGTCAAGTTGGGTAAAAGTTTAACATGTTTTACTCCCCTTGAAGCTTGGTTGGGTCTAGTCCTTGAAGCCTAATTGAGATGTTACAACCCTTGAAGCTAGGTTGGATTGGTTCTTGAAGCCAAGTTGGGTTGATACTTAGCATGCTTTGTTCCCCTTGAAGCTTGGTTGAACCTAAATCCTTGAAGCCTAGTTGGGATAATGATAAATGTAATGATTGAACCAAAGCATTAACTCTGAAAATTGAATGACATATTAGTGTCTTTTGGGCCCGAGTCTGTCTTTGTTGTCAATGTGATATACAAATGTTGAAATAAATGAGTAATGAGATCTATGGTTGCTTTGTTGGAAATGTGACTTATGAATGGTGATAATGATTGCCTTCATTGGAAATGTGATTCATGAATTGTGAATTGTGAATAAAATAATGATATGAAGTATGATATGTAATTTGTATATTGATATAATGATTATGAGTATTAGTGAGGAATTGTGGTGGGTGTTAATGATTTGTATATATGTATATATAATATATGAGATTAGTAGAGATATATGAAAGGTGCAATTCAAAAGGAAAAACATGATAAGAAACTAATGGTACATGGAAGTGATATTTCATTATATGTTAGAATTTCTATAATGTATGTTTATATGTTATATTTGTACTACTAAGAACTCGGGCTTAGCGCGGATGTGTAATCGCGCAGGTAACTAGGTGGAAGATATGAAGTCTTTCGTTATGCCATGAGAAGAGTAAGAGTTTATCGAGACCAACTAGAGGGTGATGCATACATGTATAAATTTTTAATTATGATGTAATTCTGACAAGAGTATATTTATATGTATCAATGAAGTTTTGATAAAAATAAGATTATGATATATGTAAGATCATTGAAAGTATAATGATTTTGTAAATGTTCTTTAAATTTATGTATTGTGGTTTGAACTCTGTTAAAGGTTTTCAAAATGTAACGAAAAGTGACATCCTTATACTTTATATACTTACTGTATGTATACCGGGTGTATGTATAGTACTTATATGGAGTATCCGGGTGTTACAGTTTTACCTTCCTCCTTAATGCTTTGGTAGATGTCACCTTGAGGGTGTCACCGGATCTTAATTCCACCTTGGCTTGGATTTATTTTGCTAAGGAAGCAAAATAAAAGAAATTGAGGCTTGGTTTTGCTAATGAAGTAGCTTTATTTTATTTATTTTATGGAAAACTAAACTAAAAGGGACCAAGCACCCAAGCTAGCTAAGGAAGCTAGCTTTAGGCAGTTCTTTCTAAGCAAGAGAGAATAATTTTCTTTAAAAGAATAAAAGAGAGGGAGAAGAGAGATTAAAACAACTAGCAATTAGATTTTCCTGATTGAGTGAAGTGAAGAAAAATTAAGTGGGGAGGTCTTATTTATATAGTTTTTAGATGATAAAATTGGAAAAACTCAGATAAGACACTTGCGGCACAAAAATAACTTCTCATGCCACTTTTTTTGGCTCTCTCCATTAGGCAAGGGTTCTATAGGGAAGCTTGCGGCTACCATGAGTAACACCTATAGTAGTTGCAGTGCTTCTGCATGGTACTCCTCCCATCTGGTCTATTGTGCTGCCGTAAAGGCTTATTGTTATGCAATGAACTTTCGGAGGATCGTACCGTTCTCTCTCGTCCGATGTCTTTTTTGTGCAATTCAAGTTTTATTTTAATTGTAATGGACTAAATTTTAATAAAATGATGAAAATTTAAGGTTTCACTATCACAATAGTCCTATACTGTATAAAATCTTTAAATTGTTCATTGTTGCCCATATGACATCTGATTCATGCAATTCCAATTGGGTTGATTTTGTTACAATATGGACCCTCATCTAAATTAAAATTGAGTGCTTCCCCTAGCTGAAAAATTTTGGGTTCATTACTGCCCCCCATTATGGTTTCTTTGCTTGCAAAGGAATCATGATTCATTGCTTGCAAGGGAACCATGATATAGTAAACCACTAAAGAAGGTTTAGGTTTCATCTAAATCTAAGAGAATGAACTTGGGTCTAACCTAATAAATCTAGATTAACTCTAAGTCTAAGTTGGTTTGGTAAACTTAGGTTTTGCTGCAAGTTTTAGGTTCATATGCCAACCTAAAAGGACTTGATTTAGGTTCCTCTGTCAACCTAAGAAGGCAGTGATCTAGGTTCTTTTGCTAACCTAAGAAGGATTTGATCTGGGTTTGACTGGATAAACCTAAAGAGGATTTTGAATCTAGGTTTAACTAGATAAACTTAAAGAGGACATTGAAATCTAGGTTTAATTGGATAAACTTAAAGAGTATGTTGAAATCTAGAGTTAACTAGATAAACCTCAAATAAGTTGTTGGGGCACTATTCCAAAATGGATCTAAGAGCTTGAGATACGGCAATGAAAATCTGCTCTTTGTGGAGGGCATCTTAGGTTTGATCTAGGCCTATAATGAAGCTTGAAACTTAAGCTTTAATTGAGGGTGACCAATAAGATTCCCTAAGATTTGGGGATGGTAAAGAAATGAGGCTAGAAGGATGATGCTTCTCTTTAATTAGGCTTGATGCTTTGGAAAAGTTGTGGTTAAGCTAGCAATAGTGGGAAGTCTGAACAAAAGCAATTGTTTAGGCCATGGTTGAGTTTGGTAAATAGACTAGGTTGATTTTTCTCTGGAGGGCTTGGTCCCAATTTTTGAGGGCTTTGGCATGAGTTGGCTTATTAAACCTTGGAACTTGGCTTGGGTAAGCATGTTGGGATCTATTTTGCTAGTTATGTCATAAGGAAGGAAATGATATGCTCCACTTAGATTGAATCAAGCTTTGCTTCAGGGCTTGTTTGAGTTTTGGAGGCTTAAGTTTGATTTGGTTTTTGTCTTAGGAGACTGGATTGGTTTGGACCCATGTTTATGAATTTCTTTTCTTGCTTTAGGCTACAAGCAGGTTTGACTTTGAAAAAGTGTTTAGACGTAAAGGCTATTGGCTAGCTTGGTCTTTGCAAGGGCAACTGAGGGTGTTATTGTAAGGATAACTTGGATCATGGGTTTTATCCTTTAGGAATTTGGGTTGTCTAAGTGTGGCTCATGGTTTGAAGGGTAAAATATGTTTTGCCTATATGGGTTGTCAAAGAAAGGTGTGGATCCCATGGACTTCACCTATTTTGAGGAATTTGTTTTTGCCTTGATGAGTTTATACCCTTGATGATGCAAACCACCGGTATGTGAAACCAGAGACCCTTTTGCCTTTACTCTTGGGTACGACCACCTAGAAAGTCAAATCAAATCCTTGCCAAGTTCTTGACCCAATTCCAACCTTTTCAATAGAACTTTGGAATTATCTACTTCAAAATGGTTAACTTAGTTATAATGAAACTTGATCTCACAAGAAACAAAGAACAAGAGCAGTTGATCTCTCAAATCTAGAATTTTATTCAAAATAATGTCTAACCTCTTGCAAGAAGCTGCAAGATGGTTTAAATACGTTACAATAATAATGGGTTTTTTGGTTACATGGGTACCTTCACCTTTACCCTACTAATCAAACTAAAATAACCTAATAATAAGTTAACAACTTTGGGCTTAAACAATAAGGCACTACCACTAATACCGGGCATACAAATAAGACTCAATTATTCAATGTAATCTAAATAACATAAGACTAATAAATAACTAATATTAAAATAACAATATTAAATATCTAGTTAGGCTAAAATAACAAGTAATCCCAACTAGCCTTCATCATCCATGGCCTCCAACAAAATAGTTGGCTTCTCTTTGCCTCTACTTAGCCTATATGGCTCCATGTTTGTATCCAAGAATCTTTGCACATAGGCTTGTAAGGCTTCCTTTATCTTCTTGGCTCTTTGTCATGTAATTGGTTCAAAAAGGAATCTTCAAGCTTTGAGTTCAATCACCTCCTTCCATGGATTCCATAGCCATGCTTGTGTCACTTGATGAGTGGCTACTGGGGTAAGAAGTTTGAACATCATTCTAGCTAAAACCTTAAACTTCAACATCACTAGGAACCTTGCATCGAGAAACCAGGTTAGGTCATGAGAGTTATGAGGCAATCAATTCATGATGGGTATGTGAATAATGGAACATGCTGATTTTGTTTGGTGGCTCTAATTGACAAGTTTAATAATTGGAAGGCTGAAGGTGAGCGACATTGTCTTGTAGGTTTAACATTTGGGTAGCTTTACGTATTTGGTTCATGGTATGATAAGTGACTAGGGAGGAGACACTAGGAAGGAGACTACATCTAAACCTAAGACTCAAGTGATGTTTTAGGAGGTTTTCCCCCTGATGTTTGACTCTAGGGTATTGACTATATGGCTTGTCCCATTAAGATATAACTTCGAGACAATGACTATAGTGTTTGTCCCCCAAAAGATATGACTTTAAGACATCGACTATGGGGTTTTCCCCCTAAAGATATGATTTTGAGGTAATGACTATGTGATTTGCATCATAAAGATATGACTTGGTTCAAGTAAAACAACCTTATTTAAGCTCTAACTTTTGCTCGAGCTGCACTTCGGGTTTCCCGCTGTCCGAGCTTGTCCTAACTTTTACCTAAGTTGCCCTTTCAGGTTTTTAATTTAGCAGGCCCTTTCTATTTTTTTTCTTTTTTTTTCTCTTTCTTTTGCTTATTTTTTATTTACAACCATGACAGAAAAAAAGTTAATACTTGAAATGATTTGGACAGAGCTTCATTGATCTTGGCCTGTAAAATTGGTAGTTCTTCCAAAAACAACTTCTTGAGCACGAATCGCATTGAACTTATCTTGAGGAATCTTGGAAAATCCTTTTCCTTCACTTATTTCAAACATGATGTTGACCACATTAGTGTCTTGATTGATAGAAAGACTTTCATAAAATAAGAAGCTGCTCCTATGCACACTAATTGCCAACTAATTTTTACTTGGTAGCTTTGTTGTTGGCTTTGAGGAATCTTGGACAATCCTTTGCCATCTATTGGTTCATGGTGCTTTCTCAATAATGTGACTTTTGTTACCATGATCTCAAGCGGGGCACAAAAAGATATGTAACTTCATGATGACAAACTTTATGATGATGCAACTTTCATTTTTCCTTTTTTTTTCTTTCCTTCTTTTCGTTTATTATTATTATTATTATTATTATTATTATTATTATTATTATTATTATTATTATTCTCTCTTTCTTTCTTTTTTAAAATTTTGTCTAATTTGACATAATCTCGAGTGAGGCTTCAAAAGATACTGGATTGAAGAAACAAGATAACTTCTTAATGATTTCGATACCAATTATTTTGTAGATTCTTCAAGTGGGCCTATCTTTACCCATGATGATGCAATCTATATGCTAACATTTGATGAATTTTTTTCCTTTTTCTCTTTCTTTTTTTATATATTTATTATTTATTATTTATTTCTTTTGTTCTCTTTTTTTTTTTTGAATCAATCTAAAAAGAGAATTGAATTGAAGCATATAAAGTAACATGAAGGAAAATTTAACATTTTATCGATAAATGGAATTTTACAGAAAAGTACTATTTATTGACTTGCAATTTTGACACGAACATAAGATTGGACTAGACTCTAGCTCAAATTTTGACTCTAACAAACTTTGGACTTGTAGACTCGGACTTTTGAGACTTTGACTGGACTAGACTCTGGTTTAAATTTTGACTCTAACAAACTTTGGACTTGTAGACTCAAACTTTTGAGACTTTGATTAGACAGGAGATCTTCAGACTTGGACTAAAGTGAAGCTCTTGAGACTTTGAATAAGGCTTGATATGAAGGGTTACACATCAGCTAAGACACTTGGCCTTCTCATGGTACCTGTGGCTGCACAGGCTATGGGTGGTTAGTCAAAGGATTTGCAGCAACATTGGGCCTAGGTCGTAGTGGGATAATGGAGCCATTATCACTATGTCCTAGATTTTGTGTTTTAAGATGAAGTGCATGTCAGTTTTATGGCCAGCTTTCTGGTGATAATCATAAAACTCATTTGCCCAAAAACTCTTGGGTAATGGGTTGGGTATAGGAGTAGGAGGAAGAGGCTCTGTCAATCTATTCTCTAAGGCTTTTTTATAAATAATCCCAAATGACATCTCAACATTGGTAAAAGCTCTTGGCTCATGCTTATCCAATCTGATAGGTTGTTGAGCATTGATGTGGGCTACCTCATTATTCTCTTAATTACTAGTAGGACTAAGATTGAAATTCGAGTAGCTTCCTCTTTTTTTATATTTGAGGGATGAGGGTGCTAAAAATTCATACTTAAATTTCCTAGATTGGACCAAATCTTCTATTTTGGTTGTAGTAGCAATCAGGGCTTTTAAGTTTGAAAGATACTAGGTCTGGAGGTAGCTTTGTAAACAGACTACAAGTTCTTAATTATTATATCTATTTGTTCCTACTCAGGTTGTCTGCTCACCATTTGTGCTGCTATTGCTCTCCACCTCAAAAGGAACGAGGAGAAGGTCTCCTTTGGGCTCTTTTTGTGGTTTCTATATCCGGTGGGTGACTTCAACCTATATATTTTGTAGTATTGCTTTGTGAACTCATTTCATATATCTTTCCAAGTTGAGTATTTTTGCTAGTCAAGATCCACAAACCACTTGATGGATGCCCCGGTCAAAGACTGTTTGAATAATTGAGCAAGGAGATCATTTGTTACTCCAAGAGGGGAAAGAGTACCTACATACATCTTCAAGTGGGTTTTGAGGCAACTTGTACAATCAAATTTGTCCATGGTAGACATCATAACTTTGGGGGTGCTCTAGCATTTGGAAAGATGGCCAATGAGTCAACATCCATATAGGCTTCATTGCTCTTAATGTTCCTTATCTATCTTTCAAGGGCTTTAAATTTCTCAAGCAGTTTATGAGAGGGATCACCTCCTAAGGAAGGGTTAGTTACAACTTCTAGCATTGGCTCTAAGATATGCCCCATTTGGGTCAAATCAATGATAGGGACACTTGGAGTTAATGAATGAGAGGAAGCAGGTGGTATTATGTAGTTTGGTGCTTTTGGTGGTGCTAGTGGTGGTGTTTGGGAAGTGGTGGCCATATTTGTGTCGGTGATGGGTGAGTTGGACTATCTAAAAGCAAGTTGGATCATGCTGGCAACTTCTTGGAGGATGGCATTCCTTTGTTCGACCAAGGTCTTATTCAACTCAGTCTGTTGGTTAGCCATTATGGTTTTGAAGTAATCTTCTTCTCTTTTAAGAAGAGCTTTGATTGTAGGGTATGGTTAACTATGTTCGGGCATTTTTAGCTTCTCACAAAAGGATAAATTAGCGAGGGCTATTAGAATGCATAAAAAGTAGGGCTATATAGCATAAGTTTGTTTGGTGCTTGCATGAAGGGGGCCATAGGTCAAGTTCATATGGTTTGAGGTCTTATGTAGTTTAGAGATGTGGCACATTGGATGGTGAGGTCCTTATAGCTAAGATTGATTTCCAAAGGCTGTGGTTCAAATGGTTAGCTCTTGTGGTTCAAGGTCTATAGTTTTGGTCCCAAAATTTCAAGCCATTATGGTTAAGGCAAAGTGAGGTACAATATTTAAGGTTTGGGCTATAAGGCTAAGGCAAGATTGGGTAAGGTTCTAAGGCTTAAGATGAGGCTAGATGAGGTTGGGTTTAGTTTAAATAGAGTTGAACAATAAGGCTAAGCTTAGCCAAGGTTCAAGCTTAAGGGGAAGAATTTATGGCTATGGAACTAAGCTTTAGTGACTTTAAAGTTGGAAGGATAAAACTTATGGAATGGGGATGTAATATCCCAAATGATACCCCAAGGTTTTGGATATATTAATTATTGAATTGAATTAAATGATTTAAAGTGTATTTATGATTAAGTTATAAGATAATAGGAAGATGTGTATATGTTATTTTTATGGAGATATACACATTATATATAAGTCAACGGGTTTAATAGGTCAAAGGATATTTGAATTATAAAAGATAGTGGTGTGGATATTTGGTTTAATATTATTATATTAAGTTAGTGGAAGATGATGTAAGTGGGTTGAATATTATATTGTTAAAATACTCGGTAGAGAGTGATTTGGGGAAAGTGTTTGGTTAATAGAGGTGAGTGTGGTTTGACTTTGCTTCTTCTTCTTTTTCTTCTTCTTCTTCTTCTTCTTCTTCTTTCTTCTTTTGCTTGCCATCACCACCATCTTCAAGAGGGAGAGATTTTGTTGCTTCCAAACTCAAGGAATTGAAGGATTTCAAGAGATCAAGTTGGAGTTTTAAGGATTTTCTTCACTTTTGGTATGTTTCCAACTTGTTTCTTTGTTTTTCTTTTGAGTTTGAGTTGATGAGTTAGGTGAATGTTTGATGTAGATGTGTTTATGGTTAATTTGGTGTGTTTGAAGTGTTTTGACTTGGTAACTTTGATTTTTGGGTTTGGATTGAAGAAAAAGGGTTAAGTTTGGTGAAAGAAAGCAAGAGTTGTGTAGGCTTTGAGTTGTGTATATGGTTGTGTTTGTGTTTTGATGATTGTAATTGAGTGGCTTTATGGTTTACTCAAGTATTATATGGTTTGTTGATGGATTTGGTAGAGTTTGTTTGGTGTTGATAAGGTTTTGAAAGGTGTTGGTTGGATATGGCATTTTGGTGTCGATTTCATGGTTTTTGGCCTGACATGCCTAGGAGCATGGCCATGGCATTGGGCATGTCGTTGGTTCTACTTTCTAGGGTTGGTGACACATCAAGTGACACGCCCATGTCACTGAGCGTATCACAGCTTCTGTGTTGTTAGTACATTGACACGTCTAGTGACACGCCAATGACACTGAGCATGTCATAGCTGGGAAGATTGACACATCCAGTGACACACCCATGTCACTGAGCGTGTCATATCTTCTGTGTTGGAGGAGAATTGATATGTGCAGTGACACGCCCATGTCACTGAGCGTGTCAAAGCTTTTGTGTTGTGGTTTTAGGGCACGGTCAGGGACATGCCCGTGTTGTTGAGCATGTCAAGTGAAGAGTTTACCCTAGATAGTTCTTATCCTTGTTTTCTCTTGTATAACACTAAGTGAGTATTGATAATCACCTTTGCATTAGGTTTTGAAGAGAATTGGGTTACCCTAGCCAAGGTTTGAGGGATATCGTGGAAGAGGAAGTTGATAGAGTGGTGTTGTTGATTTAAGAGGCAAGTACAAACTTTGAATGATTGCATACATTTATATGACATTGGGACTTAACACATTTAGTTGAGAAACGTGTTAAGTTACTTGATATATCAATGCAATTGAGTAATGAGTTGGATATGAAAAGAAATGTGGAATAATGTGATATGATATGTGAAATCATAATGTAACAAATTGACATTGATATAAAATAGAAGAATGAGAAAAGATGATTTAATAAGGCAATGAGCCTAGTTTGATTATGAGAAATGAAATGAGAAATGAATTATGAAAGTATTGGATAATGAGATAAATGAATTAATTGTGTGCCTAGTATGTTATTCAATTTTCAGAGTTCTGGGTGTGGCGGCATGCCTATGAATTGCTGGGCAGGTGAAAAGACCGGGTCGTAAGCCAAGCCCAGTTGATAAATGCTAAATATGATGTTTTTGGGGTGAAAAGACTGGGTCGTAAGCCTCAAAAACTGTAATAGTCTAGCAGGATTGAGGATCAAGATACTGGGGCCTAAGGGTCTAGCCAGGTTGAGGTCCAAGAGACTGAGGCTGTTACATTATCCATGGATATATATATATTGCCTACGGGGCTAGACACAAGGTGTCATTATGGACCAAAGCAGTAACTCTGAACTTTGAATAGCATATTAGATTCATTTTGGGCCATGTTTGTCTTTGCTTAAATGTGAATTATGAAATGTGATGCAAATGATTAATATGTTGAGTTATAATGTAATGAGTTGATATATTCATATGTATTGTGCATTAGCATCACATTGATCTATATTGAATCAAAGTTTGAACCACTAAGCTTTTTGCTTAGTACGATTGTGGTTCATCGCACAGGTGATAGGGTAGATCTGGTTGTGCCGGAGAGCTCGTCTAGACCGAGTCGAGTCTAGGGTTGAGTTTGTGAGAGTAGTGTAGTTGTGGACATCAAGATCATAGATGAACTACCAGCATGTATAAACTCTATAATTTTGTAAACATTGATTTTAATGTATACATATGTATATTCCGCTGTATTTTCCGCTGCTTATTAAACTAATGTTTTGGATAAACTTTTTGTATGTATTTTAGTAAGGAATGTTTTATCTATTATTTTTTTATAAAAATACGATTAAATATTTTAAGTTTACTTAGATTGATTTACAATGATTTGATGATAAAGTTTTAAAGATTGGTTTGTTTAAAATGCACTGTGACACCCTTATATCCTCTATATGTATATCGCAAGTTGTGTGGGTGTATGCGGTGTAAGTATATGGGAGATGGGGGGTGTTACAACTATTTTTGTATCAGAGCCTAAGTTTAAGGTTCTCAACCTAGGTGAATTGTAAGAAAAGAAAATTTTAATTTTTTTTAATATGGTTTTTCAATAAGATACATGCATTGGCACTGGCAGTTTATGATCTTTGATAAGGTAATTTCTGCTGTGTTTGCAGATATAGGTAGTGATGGCATCTCAGTTACATCAGTCTGTAGAAGGTAGTGCTGAGAGTGTAGCTCCTGTTGAGGGTAGAGATGGAGAGTTTGTGTATTGAGGTTATTGAATGGTTGGTGCATTTGTTTGTATGGTTAATTGTGGTGTGTTTGAGAGTGTTTGGTCTTATTGACTTTGATTTTGGGGTTGGCTTGAAGGAAGGTTAAGTTTTGTGATGGAAAGCAAGTGTTGTGTATTGTGTATGTGTTGAGTTGTGATGATGGTTGTGATTTTGTTTTGATTTATGTTTTGAGTTGTTTTGGTGTTTATGCAAGTTTAATATGGTTTATTGATGGTTTTGGGTAAGATTGTTTGGAGTGGAAAAGAGTTAAGTATGTTGTTTGTTGGATGTGGTGTTGTTAGTGTCGGAATAAGAATTTTTGGCCTGACACGCCTATGAGCACTGCCAAGTCTTTGGGCGTGTCAATGGTTCTATTTTCTGGATGGGTAACATGGCCAGTGACATGCCCATGTCACTGAGTGTGTCATAGCTACTGTGATGTTGGTGGATTGACACGACCAGTGACACTCCCATGTCACTAAGTGTGTCATAGCCACTGTGTTGGGGAAGGATTGACACGTGCAGTGACACGCCCATGTCGCTGATCGTGTCAAAGCTTCTGTGTTGTGAGTTTAGGGCACGATCAGGGACACGCCCGTGTTGTTGAGCGTGTCATGTGTAGAGTTTGCTCTAGTTGGTTCTTATCGTCATTTTCTTATGTGTATCTCTAAGTGAGTATGTATCATCATTTTTGGATTAGGTTTTGAAGAGATTGAGTTGCCCTAATCCAAGTGTTGAAGGATTCTTGGAAGAAGAAGTGGTTAGATTGGTGTGAGTTGCTTTTGAGGTAAGTACAAACCCAACATGATTGCATGCATTTACATGAATTTGGGACTTAACACATTTGGTTGGAAAATGTGTTAGGTTACCTATTATATTGTAGATATATGAGAACGGTGCAATGATTTGTATTATGTGCATTATGTGAATTATATGTTGAGGATTCAAAGTATATGAACAATGTAAATTGTGATGTGCACTCAAATGATGAAATGTGAAGCCATTGATGTTGGCTATAATGATGTAAATGAAATAATGAGGCATTGTACCTAGATGATTATGAGAAAATGAGAATGGAATTGATAATGAAATAATAAAAGAATTGTGTGCCTAATGTGTTATTCAATTTTCAGAGTCTTGTTATTGGTGACATGCCTAAAAGTAAAAATCCCTTGAAGCTGGGTTGGGCTTGGTCCTTGAAGCCAAGTTGGCTTGATGCTTAGCTCCCCTTGAAGCTTGGTTGGGCCTAGTCCTTGAAGCCTAGTTGGGATGTTACATATGAGATGTTTCTCATTGTGATAATGATTCGCCTGCAGGCTTGATAAATGTGATTATTGAACCAAAACATTAACTCTGGAAGTTGAATGGCATATTAGTTTCTTTTGGGCCCATGCTTGTCTTTGCTTAAATTTGAATCATTAATAATGAAATAATTGAATAATATAGTGAAACGTAATGTCATGAAATATGACATTCTGATATATTGTTTCTATTTCTTGAAAGTATGACATTGACATTACATTGAAGCATATTGTTATTATGGTTTGTACCACTAAGCCTATGGCTTAGAGCGATTGTGGTTCATCGCGCAGGTGACAGGGTAGATCCGGTTGAACTGGAGAGTTCAGCTAGACCGAGTCGAGTCTAGGCTTGTGAAGTGTTGATTGTGGATTTCAAGATCAGAGAAGAACTGCCAAACATGTATAAACTTTATATTTTGTAAATATTGATTTTGATGTATACATGTATACACCGCTACATTTTCCGCTGCTTAATAAATAAATGTTTTATCTATATGTTTTATAATATAACTTAAATGTTTTAAGTCTTTCTTATATTGTTAAATTGAAAGATTGGTTTGCTTTAAAATAAACTATGACATTCCTGTATCCGGTATACGTATATTACAGATGTGGTTGTATGTAGTGTGCGTATATGGGGTATAGTGGTGTTACAGATTGTGGCTGTGGTAGACTGTAGGAATAAGTGTGTTACCCTTAGAACCAGTGATGGTAGGAGTGTGATGGTATCTAGTGAGCAGAGGCATCTTGCATCCATGTTTGTTTCAGTTGTTGCAGCTAAGAGGTTGATTCAGAATGATGTGAGGCTTATCTTGCTCATGTGGTAGATACCAGAATATTGGGTTCTCGACTTGATAGTATACCCACAGTTGCGGATTTCCCAAATGTTTTTCCTAAGGAGTTGCAAGGGTTACCACCTGAGAAAGAGGTTGAGTTTGGTGTCGATTTGTTGCCTGGTATCACACCCATCTCTATTACTCCCTATCAAATGGCACCTGCTGAGTTGAGAGAGTTGAAGGTGTAGTTGCAGGTGTTGTTGGATAAAGAGTTTGTTCGCCCTAGTGTTTCTCCATGGGGAGCTCCTATTTTGTTTGAGAAGAAGAAGGATGGTACCTTAAGATTGTGCATTGATTATAGGCAGTTGAATAAAGTGACCATCAAGAATAAGTATCCTTTGCCTAGGATAGATGATCTCTTTGATCAGTTGAAGGGAGCAACAATTTTCTCTAAGATTAATCTGAGATCAGGGTACCATCAGTTTAGAATCAGTGAGATGTTCCCAAGACAGTTTTCGCAGAAGGTATGGGCATTATGAGTTTTTGGTGATTCCTTTTGGATTGATGAATGCACCAGCAGCTTTTATGGATTTGATGAATATGGTGCTTAGATGCTATCTAGATCAGTTTGTTGTGGTCTTTATCGATGATATTTTGGTGTATTCTCATAATAAGGAGGAGCATGATGAGCATTTGCGGATTGTATTACAGATCTTGAGAGAGAAGCAGTTGTATGCTAAGCTGGCTAAATGTGAGTTTTGGCTTGATCAAGTGACTTTTCTCAGTCATGTGGTGTCAGCAGAGGGTATAAGAGCTGATCCGAGTAAAGTTGAGGCCATTTTGAATTGGAGTATACCAAAATAATTTGGTATGACAGAAGTTAGAATTTTTCTGGGTTTGGCAGGCTATTATCGACGGTTTGTGAAAGGTTTTTCTTTGATAGATACTCTACTCACAAGATTACTTCGGAAGGGAGTTAGATTCATGTAGACAGATCAGTGTCAAGCAAGCTTTGAGCAGTTAAAGGAGATGTTGACTCAAGCTCCTGTTCTTACCTTGCCTATGGAAGATAAACCATATGTGATTTATAGTGATGCTTCACATAGTGGTTTAGGTTGTATTTTGATGCAAGAGGGTAGAGTCATAGCTTATGCTTCTCAACAGCTGATGAGCTTAATTACACTAGATTTTAGAACTCAAACTTCCAAAAAAGGAAATGGAAAAGATGATGGGAAAGAATAAGACCATATGGCATAGGGAAAGGAAGTGGCAATGAATTTCCTTTACCACATTGGATTTGGTTTAACAAAAGAAGTGGATGTAAATTAATGGTGTACTGTAACAAAAAAATTTTTTTTGCAGTAACGAAAAAATAAAGAAAAAAAAAGAGTTACAGTAAAGAGGAAAATTGTATATTTTTCATTATTGTATAATGTTTTACAATTGCTACAATATTTACATATCACTAAGAGGGTGGTGCTAGGTCACCAAATAAAGACTTGAAAAAATTGTTGCCTGTTGGAGGAGGGGGAGGAGGGGGTAAATCACTCGTCTCGAGTCCGCCCGAAGCAAAAGCACTAAATCCCCTATTGCCTTGGAGTTTCGATCTGTCATGGTCTTCATCAGATGCAGACGAAAGGATCTCGTGTTCATCAGTCTGGGGGCCTCTTGATGAAGAAGCACCGGGATCCGTCATCCCCCGAAATCGAAAGTTACGAAAATTTTGTTCAGATTGATGTTATAAACATTCAAAATGAGAAGCCTGCTGGCGACTTGCAGCTAACTCTTCTTGAAGTTTCTTATTTTGTTCTTCGAGCATCCGCTGTGAGCCAAGAAAAAGGTAAGAGCATACATAATCATGCATATATATAGCATAAACTATTATAAAATAAGGAACGTACCAGGTAGTTCATATCAATACCCTGCGGATGAGATGGCATATCTGGCGGGCTAGAATGAGCAAACGAAGGGGGAGTGAAAGAAGGTCCAGCCTCATGATCAAACGAGCCAACAGCCTGCAATAATCATTAAAGAATCAAAGAAAGGAAAAGCAGTTGCAATGGAAAAGTGGTAAAAGTTTTACCTGAGAAGTACTGGCCCCGAGCTGTGGAATAGACTCTCCTGCATCTCCGTGATGTTCCTCCTCATCTCTACCCTCATTTTCGTTGAAAATCTCCCGCACACAAACAGGAGATACATCAAAGTTTAGGAGTCTTATTTGAATGAAACGGGCATAAAATGGACTAGGTGAATGGAGAAATGACTCGGCACCATAACCAGACCGGGCTGACCACCATGCATCCTTCGGCATCGACATATTATTTAAAGTATATTCTGGGATTTGCATCAAAAACCTTCGCTGCTCTGGACCGAGAAACCATTCATAAACTCTCTCCCCGAGAAACCAGCCACTAGATACTGGGCCAGCAATAATTCGGCGAGAATGTTGGAAAGACAGTGCAGCCCTCATCAAAGGAGACCAGTTTGCTCGCTCTTCTGGATTCCACCAGGCCAAATTCACCTGCAGGATAACATAAGGTAAGTAAAACTTTCACATAAAATTTAAAGCATACTAATGTTATTTTAACTGATCCCAGGTGTAACACCCTCATACTCTATATAGGTACTATACATATACCTAGTATACATACAATACGTATATAGAGTGTAAGAATGTCACTTCTAGTTTTAATTTTAAAAAAAAAATCTTATCCAAGTTCAAACATTACTATCTTTAGATTTTAATAACATTTAATAAATCATTATACATATGAATATATGATTGTGAATAATATAACAAAATTAAACTTTACATGTATGCATCACCTTCTAGTTGGTCTCGAAACACTCTTACCCTTCTCGTGGCATAACAGCTTAACTTCCGAATCAACCGCATAATCACCTGCGCGATCACACAACCACGCTAAGCCCGAGAGCTTAGTAATACAAAACATTCATATATACATACATTTCATAAAATCATATTTATATATTAACTTTACATATCATTATTTATTATCATGTTTTCCCATTGTGAATACACTTTTCATATATACTTTTACTAATGTTTTATTCATAATTATATACACATACACTTCATTTCGATAATTCACAATTCAATGACTACCCAAAACCTTCATGAAGCAATATTCAACATTTCCACATCCATATACATTTTACACATCATGTTATAATTTTATAAGCTCATCATTCAACATAGCTTCTCAAGCTATATTCACTTTCAATAATTTGCTTATATATATATTGTATACATCTCATTCCATGATTATCATCACATATTTCAATCCATGGTTATCACCATATATCACATAACATTATATTTCATTCCATAGTTCACATTAAAACAAAGACAACATATATCTCATTATTCATTTACTCCATTATTCAACATTATTCATTTATTCCATTATTCAATAATCCATATATATACAAACACAAGCATGGGCCCAAAACACTAATATGCCATTCCACTTTCAGAGTTAATGTTTTGGTTTAATTTTCACATTTATCATTATCCCAACTAGGCTTCAAGGATTAAGGTTGAACCAAGCTTCAAGGGGAACAAAGCATGCTAAGTATCAACCCAACTTGGCTTCAAGAACCAATCCAACCTAGCTTCAAGGGTTGTAACATCTCAATTAGGCTTCAAGGATTAGACCCAACCAAGCTTCAAGGGGAGTAAAACATGTTAAACTTCAACCCAACTTGGCTTCAAGGATCAAATCCAACCTAACTTCAAGAGATTGTTACTATCATTAGGCATGCCACCAATAACAAAACTCTGAAAATGAATAACATATTAGACACACACAATTCATTTATTATTTCATTCTCAATTCCATTTCCAATTCTCATCATAATATAGGCAAACATGCCCCATTTATCTCAATTGAACCATCATAGCCAATCACAATGGCTTCATATCTCATTTGAATCATCATAGCCAATCACAATGGCTTCACATTTTATTTCACAATATAACACTTCACTATTCAAGTATATATATATATATATCATCAATGATATTGAATATCAATTAAACAAACATATCTTATAAACATGCTTCAATCATATCACTTACATCATTATAGCTTATAACATTAATTTCACACATCTCTTTATATCTCAATTGTATTACAATTTATAATAAATTATATTGCACATACCTTTTAATGATCCTCATATCTTCCACTTGCCATATTTCCTCATATCAGCATCTTTTTCACATTTCATATTTCATTAATAATATATATATATACATAGCAATTTACATTATTCATAAGCACCAATAATATAATAGATTACTTAACACATTTATAGCTAAATGTGTTAAGATCTAAGAGTATATAACATACTCAATCAAATAGGGTTTGTACTTACCTTATGTATCACTTACACCAAACTACACACTTCCTTTTTCAATTTCTCTTCACCACTTGAATTAGAGCCATCCATTTTCTTCACAACCTATTCCATTCAAATAATAAAATATATGAATCTCAATACAATTATTCGTAAATTAATCACATACTAGACCTTTAGATTACAAATTACAAACCGACTTCTCTCTCTAGGGCCCCACAGCCGTGGCCTACCATTCCCCCACGGGCGTGGCTTAACAACCAATTCTGCCTAAATGCTCTAAAATGGCCACGGTCGTGGCCTTCCAATCCCCATGGCCGTGGCATATAAAATGAATCTGTTTCTTGTGTTCAACACCTCCACGGCCATGGCTTCCAATGGCCACGGTCGTGGCAGCCAATGGCCACGGGCGTGGCACCCAAAATACCTCTGTTTCTGGACCAAACACATGTATTCTATGTTTTAAACTCCATTAAATGCAAACATACATCAATCATACATCAATTATTCAATTCTCCAACTAATACATATTAAATCCTTACCCACCAATTTCACTAATCCTTCATCATCTTCACAAATAACCATTTAAATCTATATATATCTTTCAATCTTTCACTATCAACATCTTAACATATTAACTACCTTAAATCTCAACAATTCATCATCATCCTCATAACTACCCATATCAAATTCAAACTCAAACCATAAAAATCAATGTAAAGGAATGAATACTTGGTTATTTGCCAAATCTTGAATAAAAATCTTCAATCTTCTCAAAATCATCCTCTCTCTCTCTCTCTCTCTCTCTCGACCACAAAGAAGAAGAAACAGAAGAAGAAGAAAGAAACTTCTTGCTTCTTCCATTCTTATCTTATATATATATATAATAATAATAATAATAATAATAATAACAATAACAATAATAATAATAATAATAATAATAATAATAATAATAATACTTTAAATCTCCACCACATATTCTTTCTTTGACTTTCTTCATGTCTCTTCTTTTTGTCCTTATTATCATTATTATTATTACTTAATTATACAAATATATATACAATTCACTTTCCCTACCCCATTTTATATCCCATGTATATATATATGATGCATATGTATATGTCTTATATATATATTATCTTTATATCTCCCATATACACATATACATTAAATCCAAATACAACAATAACTCCAAAACTCTTAGGGTCTATTCCGGGATATTACAATTCTCTCCCCCTTTAAGTAATTTTGTCCTCGAAATTATCTAACACCATAACAACCCATTCTTAACATATTAAAATCTTTAATTTCATATGAAGATAATCATATCTTACATTATAATTTATCAAATCACTCAACTTTTACTCTCCCCCTTTAAGTAAATCATAACTCACCATTATCAATCTATATTTATCTTATAACTTTTCAACAGAGTCACCCAGATAGCTCATTACATTCCCAAAAATGTTCTTCTACACAATAATCAATTCATCTTATAATCTATATATATTCCATACATCTATTACATTCAAAATATATATATATCACTTCATCTCTTTATAAGTAATCTCTTAACTTAACCTCAAAAGTCATTAATTAATATCTTAACATTGATTATTCCATTCTTACAATCACTTTCAAAATAACATTTACCAAACCTCAATGGATAACAATATCCTTACCTTCTTTAGCTTGCTTCTCACTTAATATAAATGTTAACACAATGCTTTTAAACTTACTTAACAGGTGAACAACATTTCTCTTTTTTTTTTTCACCATGTACAATTTATATAATTCAATTTATTTATGTTCATTCATATGTCCGAATATTACATCATACACATTACCATTTCAATTTTACACTCCTAGTACAACTGTACATATTAAATCTCAATATTGACTTGCAACTTTAGCGAAATCTAGAGCAATCGATCTATCTATCACAATATACTAACATTTCAACCTTATTAGATTCAAATCAACAATTAACTTATCGGAATTTTCCATTGGATTTTACAATATATACCTATATATATAACCTAATTTCCATTAGGTCAAACTTATATTCAAATTCTTGTCTTTGCAAATTCATATATTCACTCAATAAGAATTATGCTTACAAATATACATTTCATTACTTCAAAAATTATATCATCATTTCTCATACTCATACCAAATTTATCAATATAGCCAATAACTATAACCTCATAAACGAACTTTCCCCAACCAGGTCGGTTGCCCATTGGGCCTCAGGCCACTGCCAATCCCAGGGGTCCGCAGGAGGCAGATAAGTCCATTCATTTATCTTTTCACAATTCATTTCTCAAAATCAATTAGGCACTATACCTCAATTATAATTCATTTTCAACCATCATGGTTTCTCATAACATCAAAATAGTATACACATATATCATCAACTATATAGAACATCTCAGTATTCAATTATATCTTTTAACCAATATGTCTAGAAACATAGTTATCAATCTCACCGAAGCTGTACTACAGGTATATCATCTCAGTTCTAAATCTGAAGATAATAAAACTAACCAACTAATCACACTAACCAAATTATATAACCATAATATATTAACAATCACACTTGAGATTGGTAAATCAATATCATTCTTCTATCATTCGAATTCCAGTCTTTACGACTATAATGCTAGATTGTATCACAAAAAATTATATATATTTATCCTCTAAACTTTTATTACACCCAGAATTAACACATTTTAATTCCATCTCAAAACAGTTTGCTTTTGACTATTTAATAATCATTAACCTAACTGATATGCAATAGTGTTATCGTTAACATTTTCTATGTCCATCCTTCAATCAGATACAAATCTTACACAAGTTCCATTTATTACTCCATCTCTTCTAAAAATTCCAAATATACAATTCTTTCCTTACAATTTCTTATGATACACTTATACATAAAACATTTCCACACATAAATACTTTGAGTTCCAAAGCATCTTATAGTAGTCTCATTTAGTTATTACCATCACAATCTCACTATCCAATATTACCCAAATCCATTTTCATCATCTATTTCATCACATAATCTATTCTACAAAAATTAAGATTTAATCTCTATTAGGTCCACTACTATATACAATCTCATTTCTAATACCATTAAACATGTAATGGTATAAAATAATAAACATGTTATATACACATTCATAGGTCACATTTATAGTGTGACATACTTCCCACCTTTCTTACATATAACCATTACATTCATGTCGAAAAGTTTATCTCACATATCCTCTTTATATATATACACATAATTATGCAATTTATTAAATTTCTCTTTTGCATATAGTTTATACAAATTTAATATTTACCACTTTCCTTTGACTATCATCATACTCATTTGTTTATCATAACTTAAGTTATTCATTAACTTCAATAAATATATACACTCTACTTATAATATTATTTCACAAGGAGCTTAATCACATTTCCAATGTGATATCTCTCTCACATTTGTTTATAAATATCTTTAACACATCTTTCATAATCATTTTCATCCTTTCCAATCAAATTACTTAAAGTAACTCATTTTCTTTTGCTCAATTCTTTTTCTTTCATTTCAAACAAAATTTTCCTACTATCAATCACATCTCCCAATTCCTAATACTTTCATGTGCACTAATATTCATTTCATATATCTCTTGTAAATACATTAAACTATTAATATTTAATTTCTCTTTATTCACATTCCATTAAAACTATAAATTTTCAACTTACTAATTTACTTAAACTTCAATTTATTCATCTCATTCTCTTAATATTAACTTTAAAACATTTTATATGTATATACCACAAAGCAACATCAAACATATATGTTTCACCATTATTAAACTCATTCCAAAAATCTACATATCACATACCATCACCATTTACATGAGCTTTCACAATATTCAAGCATATCACATTTCTAATATTGAAATCACCATGTTTGCATTAAAATAACAATACAAACAACACCTATATCACTTCGTACTTAACCAACATCATCTTCTTTTCTTTTAAACAAAACCTTAGCTTTATATACCCCAAACTTTAAATAGTCACACTTTATCTATATTAATCAACTCATTCAAAATTCCACCATACTCTCTTCCTTTAAATAACATATCTTTCCATATTAACAATCTCACAATATTTCCTTTTTCTAACAAACCAAACATAATCTTTGTAATAAAGAGATTCAAAGCGTAGAGGAAAGGGTACATACTCTAATCTTGATTTTATTTTCAATTCATTTTCAACTTTATTCTTCTAGCCATTTCTTTATTTTACAATCACTTTTCAATAATCAATACTTCAAAATTTACCTTCCTTAATTAAACTCCCATTCTTGAATTTACCAATTACACTTGAACAAATTTTTCATATCATTTCTTTTTCCAATTATTACTTTCATATAACATTTTATTCACACACTATCATCCATCTCATATAATTCAAATACATCACAAATCGCATAATGCCACGTTCGAGACCAACCTAGGTGTGAATGCATATGTATGTATTACAAATTTCATTTCAAAACTTTTCTTTTTACTTCTCTTTAAGCTTTTCAAAACTTTCTCTTTTTAATTTTACTTAGGCCGAGAATCTCGAACCTAAGCTCTGATACCAAAATAATTGTAACACCCTCATACTCTATATAGGTACTATACATATACCTAGTATACATACAATACGTATATAGAGAGTAAGAATGTCACTTCTAGTTTTAATTTAAAAAAAAAAATCTTATCCAAGTTCAAACATTACTATCTTTAGATTTTAATAACATTTAATAAATCATTATACATATGAATATATGATTGTGAATAATATAACAAAATTAAACTTTACATGTATGCATCACCTTCTAGTTGGTCTCGAAACACTCTTACCCTTCTCGTGGCATAACAACTTAACTTCTGAATCAACCGCATAATCACCTGCGCGATCACACAACCGCGCTAAGACCGAGAGCTTAGTAATACAAAACATTCATATATACATACATTTCATAAAATCATATTTATATATTAACTTTACATATCATTATTTATTATCATGTTTTCCCATTGTGAATACACTTTTCATATATACTTTTACTAATTTTTTATTCATAATTATATACACATACACTTCATTTCGATAATTCACAATTCAATGACTACCCAAAACCTTCATGAAGCAATATTCAACATTTCCACATCCATATACATTTTACACATCATGTTATAATTTTATAAGCTCATCATTCAACATAGCTTCTCAAGCTATATTCACTTTCAATAATTTGCTTATATATATTGTATACATCTCATTCCATGATTATCATCACATATTTCAATCCATGGTTATCACCATATATCACATAACATTATATTTCATTCCATAGTTCACATTAAAACAAAGACAACATATATCTCATTATTCATTTACTCCATTATTCAACATTATTCATTTATTCCATTATTCAATAATCCATATATATACAAACACAAGCATGGGCCCAAAACACTAATATGCCATTCCACTTTCAGAGTTAATGTTTTGGTTTAATTTTCACATTTATCATTATCCCAACTAGGCTTCAAGGATTAAGGTTCAACCAAGCTTCAAGGGGAACAAAGCATGCTAAGTATCAACCCAACTTGGCTTCAAGAACCAATCCAACCTAGCTTCAAGGGTTGTAAAATCTCAATTAGGCTTCAAGGATTAGACCCAACCAAGCTTCAAGGGGAGTAAAACATGTTAAACTTCAACCCAACTTGGCTTCAAGGATCAAATCCAACCTAACTTCAAGAGATTGTTACTATAATTAGGCATGCCACCAATAACAAAACTCTGAAAATGAATAACATATTAGACACACACAATTCATTTATTATTTCATTCTCAATTCCATTTCCAATTCTCATCATAATATAGGCAAACATGCCCCATTTATCTCAATTGAACCATCATAGCCAATCACAATGGCTTCATATCTCATTTGAATCATCATAGCCAATCACAATGGCTTCACATTTTATTTCACAATATAACACTTCATTATTCAAGTATATATATATATATATCATCAATGATATTGAATATCAATTAAACAAACATATCATATAAACATGCTTCAATCATATCACTTACATCATTATAGCTTATAACATTAATTTCACACATCTCTTTATATCTCAATTGTATTACAATTTATAATAAATTTTATTGCACATACCTTTTAATGATCCTCATATCTTCCACTTGCCATATTTCCTCATATCAGCATCTTTTTCACATTTCATATTTCATTAATAATATATATATATACATAGCAATTTACATTATTCATAAGCATCAATAATATAATAGATTACTTAACACATTTATTGCTAAATGTGTTAAGATCTAAGAGTATATAACATACTCAATCAAATAGGGTTTGTACTTACCTTATGTATCACTTACACCAAACTACACACTTCCTTTTTCAATTTCTCTTCACCACTTGAATTAGAGCCATCCATTTTCTTCACAACCTATTCCATTCAAATAATAAAATATATGAATCTCAATACAATTATTCTTAAATTAATCACATACTAGACCTTTAGATTACAAATTACAAACCGACTTCTCTCTCTAGGGCCCCACGGCCGTGGCCTACCATTCCCCCACGGGCGTGGCTTAACAACCAATTCTGCCTAAAAGCTCTAAAATGGCCACGGTCGTGGCCTTCCAATCCCCACGGTCGTGGCATATAAAATGAATATGTTTCTTGTGTTCAACACCTCCACGGCCATGGCTTCCAATGGCCACGGTCGTGGCAGCCAATGGCCACGGGCGTGGCACCCAAAATACCTCTGTTTCTGGACCAAACACATGTATTCTATGTTTTAAACTCCATTAAACGCAAACATACATCAATCATACATCAATTATTCAATTCTCCAACTAATACATATTAAATCCTTACCCACCAATTTCACTAATCCTTCATCATCTTCACAAATAACCATTTAAATCTATATATATCTTTCAATCTTTCACTATCAACATCTTAACATATTAACTACCTTAAATCTCAACAATTCATCATCATCCTCATAACTACCCATATCAAATTCAAACTCAAACCATAAAAATCAATGTAAAGGAATGAATACTTACTTGGTTATTTGCCAAATCTTGAATAAAAATCTTCAATCTTCTCAAAATCATCCTCTCTCTCTCTCTCTCTCTCTCTCGACCACAAAGAAGAAGAAACAGAAGAAGAAGAAAGAAACTTCTTGCTTCTTCCGTTCTTATCTTATATATATATAATAATAATAATAATAATAATAATAATAATAACAATAACAATAATAATAACAATAATAATAATAATAATAATAATAACAATAACAATAATAATAATAATACTTTAAATCTCCACCACATATTCTTTCTTTGACTTTCTTCATCTCTCTTCTTTTTGTCCTTATTATCATTATTATTATTACTTAATTATACAAATATATATACAATTCACTTTCCCTACCCCATTTTATATCCCATGTATATATATATGATGCATATGTATATGTCTTATATATATATATATTATCTTTATATCTCCCATATACACATATACATTAAATCCAAATACAACAATAACTCCAAAACTCTTAGGGTCTATTCCGGGATATTACACCAGGTTAAGCGGCTCAACACAAACCGATGAGTATGCACATGATGAGAGCCAGGAACATCCACACGATCAGACAACCAGTAATTTAATCTTGGACACCCGATTGTCTCTTGGGAAATGTCGGGTACCCTCATGAGGTTGTGTTCATATGCCCATATCTACAATAACAATAAAGATCACATCCATGCAAGAAAAGAGTGGAAAAGACATTGGTGGAAGAAAGAATAACTCGACAACCGCCATCAAGCCAACAAAAGAATTCTTATTTCGGCAAAGCTTATTAAGACCATGGTAAAGACACGCGAGACCAGCTTCACCCCAACCAGAAGATGGTACCATTCTGAGATAAGAAAGGGCACTCAACACTGATAAGTGAATGGAGGATTCAGTGCTGCCTAAGATGGTCGACCCAAGCAGATATAATTAAAATCCTCGAGCATACTGTTCGGCCCTGTTTCTGCCAACTCGACCTTCGTAGTTAATCCAATAACTACGAATCGGCTCAATTTTTATCTTAAAAGGCCCTTTATATGACGGTTCCATACCAATTAATTCCTGAATTTCTTCAAATGTTAAAATTTCATTGGTCAGAGGAACTGGAGCACCATCATATCGAAAGCCGGTTATGGCAGTAAAATCGACCGGACCAATTGTCATCTCTCCAATGGGCAAGTGAAAAGTGTGAGTTGTATCTAGCCATCGCTCTGCAAGTGCCTGGACTACGCTTCGGTCTATCTGATATTCTTCGGATGGCAATTGTAAGATGAACTGCTCAAAGCCGCAATCTCGGATAATTCGCCTTACCCGAGAAGGCACTACATTATACCATTGTCGGGATTTGTAAATGTACCCTCCAGCCCGATCAACGCAACGATCATGCTAACACAGACCCAGGTAAGTTAATACCAGGTAAGTACATGTTATTCTATCTACTTAAATTAATTTATTTTTCATAATAACAAATAATAACAACAAAGTATAAAAATATATATGATAAAAAAAGTGCAAAACAGAAAGACAAAAGAAAATAATAATAATAATAATAATTACCTCGCTCTTTGGATTGGAACTGCGATGGAGCGGCATTCCGGCCAGTATATCTAGATTTCTGTCTTCATTATGCCGAATAAACTCCAATAACTCGACATTAGAATGAGTCCCCGACCTCGAAGCATGCATTATTTTTGAAAAATATATGCTAAAATTGAAAAGAAATTTGAGAGAATTACGAAATTGAAATTGACATTGTGAAGTGAAATGAAGGATTGGTGGCCTTATATAGAGGAACGGCAAGCAAAAAGCCAAATTCAAAACAGTTCATAAATAGTAAATTTTACTATTCATAAATAGTAAATTTTACTATTTATAAATAGTGATACTATTGATGAATAGTATATATTACTATTTATGAATAGTAAATATTACTATTCATAAATAGTATTACTATTTATGAATAGTAAAATTATTATTTCCAATAGCAAATACTATTTGATACTATTACAAATAGTAAATTTACTATTTATGAATAGTAAATAGTGCATGAACAGTGACTATACAGTAAATAAATAGTAAATTCAATTATTCACTTTAATCATTCAAATAATTGCGTGTATATAAATATTTTTACACACATGGGGCAAGAAGAAGATATATGCATAAAAATTAGCCAAACTTTTTGAAATAAAAAATTATTAGCTCGGGTCTAGAACCTAAATTTTCATTAGGTTCAGAACCTAGATTTATTTCTAAGTCCAAGAACTTAGCTCGGGTCCAGAATCCAAATTATCCTTAGGTCCAGAACCTAGAATCTCTTTTGAGTCCAGAACTCGAACCGGGTCCAGAACCAAAATTTTCCTTAGGTCCAGAACATAGAATTTATCCTTGAGTCCAGAACTCGAACCGGGTCCAGAACCCAAATTTTCCCCTTAGGTCCAGAACCTAGAATCTCTTCTAAGTTCAGAACTTAGCTTGGGTCCATAACCCAAATTTACCATTAGGTCCAGAACTTAGAATTATTTCTAAGTCCAGAACTTAGCTCGGGTCTAGAACCCAAATTTTCCTTAAGTCCAAAACCTAGAATTATTCTTGAGTCCAGAACTCGAACCGGGTCCAGAACCCAAATTTTTCTTTAGGTCCAAAACCTAGAATTATCCTTGAGTCCAGATGTAATATCCCAAAGTATACCTTAAAAGTTTTGGAGTTATTGTTGTATTTGGATTTATGGTATAAAGTGGTGTAGGAAAAGTAAGTATATATATAATTAATAATAATAATAATAATAATAATAATAATAATAATAATAATAATAATAATAATAATAATAATAATAATAAAAGAAAGAGGAAAGGAAAGTTAAAGAGAGTGAAAGGTGTGTGGTGGAAGATATTTTAGAAATAATTAATTATATTATTATTATTATTATATATATATATATTTAAGATAAGAACAAAAGAAAGAAGAAATTCTTTCTTTCTTCTTCTTCTTCTTCTTCGTGGTTGAGAGAGAGAGAGAGATGTGATTTTATTGATCTTCACATCAAATTTCTTAAGGGTTTTAAGAAGATTGAAGATGGAGTTTGAAGATTTGGCAAGATATTCAAGTAAGTGTTCATTTCTTGAGTTGATTTTATTGATTATATATATATGTAAGTCTTCATCTTCTTGTCTTGATTTCTTTTGATTGAGGTTATATTTGATATGGTTGGTGTGTGAGATGATGATAATGAAAGATTGAAGTATGTAAATGTGTTGAATTGGTATCTAAGTGATGATAAGTTGGGGTATTTGTGAGGATGATGATGAATTGTTGAGTAAGGGTTTAGTGTAAATGAATTGGGGATTTGAGTAATGGATTATAGTGGTGTATATAATGATTATTATGATGATATAATGAAGTTATATAAGTGTTAAAGTGATAGGTAATTGATAGATATAAACAAAGATGTTGATTAAGGGGGTTGTGGTATGAATTTTGAAGTGTTTGTGTTTAATGGGTGAGAGTTCGAAATGTATGATTTTTGTCTGGCACGGCCAGTGACACGGCCTTGTGGTTGGGCGTGTAATTGGTACTGAGTTGGACCGTTGTAACATGACCATTAACACGGCCATGATACTGAGCGTGTTATAGCTACTGTGAGAAAAGTAATTGACACGGCCATGAACACGCCAGTGTTGTTGGGCGTGTCAATGATTCTGTGAGACAGAATGTATTACACGTCCAGTGACACGCCCGTGGTTCTGAGCGTGTCAAAGCTTCTGTATTGTTGGTTTTAGGGCACGATCAAGGACACGCCCGTGTTGGTGAGCGTGTCATGTGTAGAGTTTGCCCTAGTTGATTCTTACCTATATTATCTCATGTGTATATCTAAGTGAGTGTGTATTATCACTTTTGGGATTAGGTTTTGAAGAGATTGAGTTACCTTAATCCAAGTACTGAAGGATTCATGAAAGAGAAGTTTAGAAGGATGTGAGTTTCTCTTGAGGTAAGTACAAAACTTCATTAGATTTCATATATTTATATGATTTAGGACCTTAACATATTCGGCTATAAATGTGTTAAGTAATCTATTATATTGTTGATGTATATATATGGATAATGTATATGTTATGAAATGTGAAAGATGTGATGATATAATTTGTATGCTGTGAATAATATAATGTTGATGTTATGAACAATGTTATGTGAATATTGATGATGAATTACCTCAATATGAATTGAGATATAAAGAAATGTGAAAGTAATATTATGAATTTTAACGATGTAAATGTTATGGTTGAAGCATGCCTAGATAATGTTCAATACCATTGAGTAATGATGGAAATGATATGATAGATTTGCCTAATTGATGATATATATATGTATACTTGAATAATAAAGTGTATTATTGTGAATAAGGATGTGAAGCCATTGTGATTGGCTATGATGAATCAAATGAGATGTGAAGCCATTGTAATTGGCCATGATGATTCAAATGTGATGTGAAGCCATTGTGATTGGCTATGATGAGAATTGAGAATGAGATTGATAAAGAAATAATAAATGAATTGTGTGGCTAATGTGTTATTCCATTTTCAGAGTTTGTTGTTGGTGGCATGCCTAATATTAGTAACAATCTCTTGAAGTTAGGTTGGAATTGATCCTTGAAGCCAAGTTGGGTTGAAGTTTAACATGTTTTACTCCCCTTGAAGCTTGGTTGGGTCTAGTCCTTGAAGCCTAATTGAGATGTTACAACCCTTGAAGCTAGGTTTGTAACACCCCTTCCCGACCTACGTGTGTAAGCTGAGTAGAGGCGCCACCCTATCCTAATGTTGCTACCACTTTTACTTAGTCAAATTTTTGTTCCGATTTTTATAGAAATTTTGCCATAGTTTTGCCTAAAAATTCAATCCCAAGTGTCGACAAAACTGGTTTTTTTTTTCTAATTTTTGAAAACATTTTTACACAAACCAATGCAAACAAAATCATTCTCAGTACACTTCCAATAAATCCCCCTTATAACCTCAACTACAACCTGCAAAAAGGATTTACACTTCTAGTACAAAATAAAGTAAAGGTTTATTATGAAATACAGCAGATAAAATCTTTGTTCACTATGCAACGGAAAGTAACAATATTTACAAATTCATATACATCAAAACTCAAGTTTTACAACACATAAAATTTATACATGTTTGGCAGTCAGTCTTCGATCTTAAAGCCCACTATTCAATCTTCAAAATCTAGGCTCGACTCGGCCTAGAGGAACTCTCTGGTTCTTCCTTGTCACCTGCGCGAAGAATCACATTCGCGCTAAGCCAACGGCTTAGTAAGATAAAACATGCTAATGGTATGCTTTAATGTAATGCAATGCCACATATGTTATTGATAAGATCAATATCATAAATATAAAGTTAACCACATAATTATGCATTTCACAAATCATAGTCATATGAGCATACCACATTTCAACATCTTTCCACATTCAACATTAATCAATCATACTCAATAACCAACATCTCATTTCATTAACTCATAACATTATTTAGGACATTCATATAACCCTGACACCTATGGGCCCAACAAGTATTTAATACGATATTCAGAGTTCAGAGTTACTGCTTTGGTTCATAGTCACAATAATCACGCCCGTAGGCAAGTGTAACAGACCCAGTCTCTTGGATCATCAACTCAACACATATGAGGAGATCCTCAACCCGGCAAGACTGTTACAAATCATATATCTCATAGTGTAACAGACCCAGTCTCTTGGACCATCAACTCAACACCTATGAGGAGGTCCTCAACCCGGCAAGACTGTTACCTGTCATCATTTCTTAGGCATGCCACCCAAATCCAGAACTCTGAAACTGAATAACATATTAAACAAACAATTCATTTCCATTCTCAATTCTCATCACATTTAGGCAAACATGCCTTCTTTCTTTCAATTACATCATCTTAGCCAATAACAATGGCTTCACATTTCATTTCACAATATAACATCTCATTATTCAAGTATATATATATATATATATCTCATCCATGATCACATTATATCTCACATAGCATCATTCATAAATATCAACATTTCATACCACATTACTCATGAAACACATTACCATTCACAATGCACAACATAACATTGTTCAATCTCAACAATGCAATTAGGGCAAAGAACAATTGATTATAACATTCATTGATTCAAGTGTGTTTAAAGTGTTTAGGGTTAGGTTTAAGGACCAACCTACCTTTGGAAAACCAAAGCAATGCAAAAAGAACAAAGAATTAAAACCCTAACCATAAATAGTACATTCTGGTTTTAAACTCCATTTTATCCTTATTTTGAAAAATTGTATAAAATAATCTACTTGACTAAAAATTCTAAAATTTTTACAGAATTTAGTTTTGTATCTTAAAATCATCCCTTTAAAATTTCAGATCAAACTGAACACAAAATCTTGGTCAAATAGTTCACCTAACCAGACTGCCCCAATTGCCCTGCATCCTGGCAGCAGTTCTGAACTTTGTGAATTCCATAAATCAAATTCAATCAACGTGGTTCCAAATTATTTTTCTCAAATACTAGACTCACTAAGCAACAACATATCCAAAATTCGATTGGATATGATTTTTCTACATTTTATTAAAAATCACGAAATATAGCTGTCCCAGTTAAGGTACCTGCTGGAACAGGTCTAATGAAAATAATCTTTCTAAACTCATAACCATTCCAAAATCGAATCAACATATTTTTCAGTCATTCTACACTCATAGAGGCACAACATATCAAAAATTCACTTCAAGAACATTTTTCTATAATTAATTAAAAATCATACAAATCACAGCCTTTACTAATTGTAAAACAGAAACAATTTCACTAAACACAACTCTTACTCAACACAATCACTTCCAACACCTTCACCAACTCAACTTCTCATCATCAAACCAACAAACCCTAATTCCTTTCTCACACCACTTCAAAAGAATTGAAGAAATTAAAGAAAAGATCTTACCTCAAATGAAGAAATCTACAAATCTTTAACCAAAACCCTTGTTTCTTTCTTCAAAATGCTTCAAACCTCAAGATCACCTCTCTTTCTCTCTTTGTCTATGGAGAATCCGGCCACTTCAAGAAAGAAAGAAGAAAATGCACAAGTCAAACACCTTTTCTTCTTTTAATCTCCACCATGCATCTTACAAGGAAAATTACCAAAACACCCTTAACCATATAACTAACTCTTTGTCTCATATAAGCCCTTTATAGTAATTTCATTAACAACCAAAAATATCTTCTTCCACTTAACCATCACCTTGACTCTTCATTTGACCAATGTATATGTTAATTATATCATCATATAAACAACATATACATTTGTCTCTAAACCCTAAATTTCTTCTCCAAAACACATATACATATACATTCTCTTCCCATTTCTTTTCTCTTACAATTTAACACATATATGCACAAACATTCACTTCCCAATATATATATCAACAACCACAATAACAACAACATACTCAAAACTTCTAGGGCATAAATGAGGATATTACAATTCTCCCCCTCTAAAAAGAAAATTTCGTCCTCGAAATTACCTGATATCAAAGCTGAAACAATTGCGGATACTGCTCTCGCATGGTATGCTCACTTTCCCAAGTCGCTTCTTCTTTTGCATGATTCTTCCAAAGAATCTTCACCAATGGCACTCTCTTGTTCCTTAACTCTTTCACTTCTCGTGCCAAGATAGCAACTGGTTCCTCTTCAAATGTCAAATCTGGGCTCACTTCAATAGACTCAAATGGCAACACATGAGATGGATCCGACCTATATCTCCTCAACATAGAAACATGGAATACATTATGAATACGATCCAACTCAGGTGGCAAAGCAAGTCGATACGCCACTGGCCCAACTCTTTCTAACACTTCATACGGCCCAATGAAACGAGGACTCAATTTTCCTTTCCGACCGAACCTCAAAATTTTCTTCCAAGGAGACACTTTCAGAAATACCTTATCTCCAACATCAAACTCTATATCTCTCCTTTTTAGATCTGCATAAGACTTCTGTCGGTCTGAAGCTGCTTTTAACCTGCCTCGAATCAACTTTACTTTATCTTCAGTTTCTTGAATCAAATCAGGACCAACCAACTTATTATCTCCAAGCTCATTCCAACAAAGAGGTGTCCTACACCGTCTGCCATACAATGCTTCAAACGGTGCCATACCAATGCTGGATTGGTGACTGTTGTTGTAAGCAAACTCCACAAGAGGTAAAAACCTATCCCAACTTCCAGAGAAATCGATGACACAGCTTCTCAACATGTCCTCAATAATCTGTATCACCCTCTCTGACTGTCCATCCGTCTGTGGATGAAAAGCAGTGCTGAAGTGCAGTCGAGAACCTAAAGCACTATGCAAACTCTTCCAAAATCTGGAAGTAAACCTGGGATCTCGATCAGACACTAAAGAAGTTGGAACACCATGCAGTTTCACAATCTCATGGATATACAGCTCAGCCAATCTCTCCAAAGAGTAATCCATTCGAACCGGAAGGAAATGAGCTGTCTTAGTCAATCTATCCACAATCACCCATATAGCATCATGCTTCTTTTGTGTCAATGGCAAACCAGACACAAAATCCATTGTCACTCTTTCCCACTTCCATTCTGGCACTGACAATGGTTGAAGCAACCCGGTTGGAACTTGATGCTCTGCTTTAACCTTCTGACAAGTGAGACATTTCGATACAAACTCAGCAATGTCTCTCTTCAAACCAATCCACCAATAATGTTGTCTCAAATCATGATACATCTTCGTATTACCCGGATGCATAGCAAACATTGACTGATGAGCTTCTTCTAAAATGACTCTTTTCAAATCAGCATCATCGGGTACACACAATCGGTTCTTAAACCAGAGACTCCCATCATCTTTCACAACAAAATCTCTAGTCTTCCCATTCTTGCAATCTGAAAAAATCTTCTGAATCTTCTTATCGGCCAACTGAGCTTCTTTGATCTGATCTAACAAAATCGGCTTTAATTGCAACTGTGCCAATAATGCACCATCAACACAAGGTACAAAACTGGCATGCAATGCTCTCAACTCAACAAGCAACGAGAGCGAGTAAACAGTTAAACCAGCTAAAGACTTCCGACTCAAGGCATCAGCAACAACATTTGCTTTACCTGGATGATAGTCAATCAAGCAGTCGTAGTCTTTAATCAATTCTAACCATCTCCTCTGACGAAGATTGAGTTCTTTCTGGACACCCAAATACTTCAAACTCTTGTGATCAGTGTAGATGAAACATTTCTCCCCAAACAGATAGTGGCGCCAAATCTTTAATGCAAACACAATGGCAGCCAATTCTAAATCATGGGTCGGATAGTTAAGCTCATGCGGTTTCAACTGTCGAGATGCATAAGCTATAACTTTCCCTTCCTGCATCAATACACACCCCAAACCTCTATGTGAAGCATCACTGTAGATCACATATGGTTTGCCTTCAACAGGTAAAGTAAGAACAGGCGCTTGAGTCAACAACTCTCTCAACTGCTCAAAACTAGCCTGACACTGATCTGTCCACACAAATCTCACTCCCTTTCGAAGTAATCTGGTGAGTGGAGTAGCTATCAAAGAAAACCCTTTCACAAACCGTCGGTAATAGCCTGCCAAACCCAGAAAACTTCTAATCTCTGTCACAGACTTGGGTGGACTCCAATTTAAAATGGCTTCAACTTTGCTCGGATCAACTCTGATGCCTTCTGCAGAAACAATATGTCCGAGAAAAGCAACTTGATCCAACCAGAACTCACACTTCGACAATTTGGCAAATAACTGATTCTCTCTCAAAATCTGCAACACAATCCGCAGATGCATATCATGCTCCTCTTCATTCCGCGAATACACCAGTATATCATCAATGAAGACCACTACAAACTGATCCAAATAGGGCCTAAACACCCTATTCATCAAATCCATAAAAGCTGCAGGTGCATTCGTTAGACCAAAAGGCATAACTAAAAACTCATAATGCCCATACCTGGTCCGAAAAGCAGTCTTAGGAACATCTTCACTTCTTACCCTCAGCTGATGGTACCCAGATCTCAAATCAATTTTGGAGAACACTGACGCTCCCTTCAACTGATCAAAGAGATCATCGATTCTAGGCAAAGGATATTTATTTTTAATAGTCACCTTGTTCAATTGCCTATAATCGATACACAACCTCATAGTACCATCTTTCTTCTTCACAAATAGCACAGGAGCTCCCCAAGGAGAAACACTGGGGCGAATGAATCCTTTGTCCAACAACTCCTGTAATTGCACTTTCAACTCCCTCAATTCTGCTGGTGCCATTCTATAAGGAGTAATAGAGATAGGAGTGGTACCAGGCAATAATTCAATACCGAACTCCACCTCTCTCTCAGGAGGCAACCCTGGCAACTCCTCTGGAAACACATCCGGGAACTCAGCAACTGTGGCAATGCTATCAATAGGGGAACCCTTCACTCTAGTATCCACCACATGAGCAAGATAGGCTTCACACCCCTTTCTAATCAACCTCCTGGCTGCAACAGCTGAAACAAATAAGGAGGCTAGCTGTTCCTGCTCATTAGATACTATCACCTCTCTACCATCACCCGTTCTCAAAGAAACAATTTTCTTTTTACAATCCACCACAGCTTCATGTCGAGATAGCCAATCCATACCTAAGATCACGTCATATTCCTTAAATGGCATCTCAATCAAATCCCCAAGGAACTCCTCACCCTGCACCACTACTGCACTATCTCTATGCACCTTACTCACAACCACACTATGCCCTAACGGATTTGTTACCAACACATCAAATCCTAGGGACTCAGCATGCAAATCAGATACAGGCAAAACAGATGCACTAATATATGAATGTGTGGAACCCGGATCAATCAAAGCAAGTACTGGAGTATTAAATAAAGAAAAAGTACCAGCTATGACTGCCGATGTATCTGGCTGTCTCTGCATAACATACATCCTCTGGGAAGATCCAACCTCCTCTGGTCTACCCTCCCTGGATGTAGTACCTCTTCTAGAACTGAATCCTGGTCTACCTCCCCGGCTGGCACCTCTGCCTCCTCTGCCTCCCCTCACACTAGCTCGAGAAGCAGCAGAATCAACTGGCATCTGATCCTGCCTCTCAGGACAGTCTCTCACAAAGTGGTCAGGTGATCCACACCTGAAGCATACCCCTGATCTACTATGCCTCCAACAAACGCCCCCATGTCTTCCACCACACTGGTTACACACAGGTAAGGTGGATCTCTGAACTCCAGGAGTAGGAGCACTCGCTACTGAAGCTGCAGGTCTAAATCTCTGCCTCTGGAACTGCACTGACCTACCCACTGGTCTCTGGCTCCTACTACTCCGAGGAACAAAACTTCCTCTACCCCTCTTCGCAGAAGAAGACCCTGCCTCGAACTGGGGCCTTCTAACCCTAACCTCTTCCTCTGAAGCAGCTGCAATAACTTGAGCTCGCTCTACACTTCGAGCTGCTGCCACAAGCTGTGAGAAATCCTGATATCTGGATCCAGCCACTAAGCACATGATCGAGGGCCTCAATCCCTCCTCAAATCGCCGACATCTATCAATCTCATCAGTAATGATACCCCCAGCATACTGACTCAGTCGAATAAACTCAACTTCATACTCAGTTACGGTCCGATGATCTTGCTTCAAATCTAGAAACTCTCTTTTCTTCCCATCTTTATACTCCCTAGGAGTATACTTCAACTCAAATTCTCTCAGAAAATCCGCATAAGACAAGGTTGGTGGATCATCCATAGAATGGGGCACTGTCTTCCACCAGTCGTAGGCATCCTTCTGTAGCAAAGATCTTGCATAGTCAAACTTCTCCTCTGAAGTGGCTTGCAACTGCACAAATACCCTCTGAACTCTATCAAGCCACTGTTCTGCTACAGCCGGATCAACTGTACCAAAGAAATCCTCTGCTCCATATTTCCTTAGCTTATCATAGTGCCTTACTGGTACTGAAGGCTGAGGGGGTGGTGGCGGTGGCTGTGGTTGCACAGGTGCTTGTCTCATAGCTTCCAACATAGGCCTAAACCAGGCTGGCGGAACCTCCTCCCCAGCTGGTCTACCCGACACCGAAGCAGGTGCCTCCTCAACACTATCAACCCTAGCTCCCTCAGCAGGAGCAATACTCTCGGCACTACCCTCAACAGATTGTCGTGAATGAGATGCCATCTCTACCTATATCTGCAAACACAGCAGAATATTCCTCATTAAAGATCAAAGACTGCCATACCAAAACATGTATTTTACTCAAAAACCCACTTTAAAAATCAAAATATTCTTTTTCTTACAATTGATCTAGGTTGAGAATCTCAAACCTAGGCTCTGATACCAAAAATTGTAACACCCCTTCCCGACCTACGTGTGTAAGCTGAGTAGAGGCGCCACCCTATCCTAATGTTGCTACCACTTTTACTTAGTCAAATTTTTGTTCCGATTTTTATAGAAATTTTGCCATAGTTTTGCCTAAAAATTCAATCCCAAGTGTCGACAAAACTGGTTTTTTTTTTCTAATTTTTGAAAACATTTTTACACAAACCAATGCAAACAAAATCATTCTCAGTACACTTCCAATAAATCCCCCTTATAACCTCAACTACAACCTGCAAAAAGGATTTACACTTCTAGTACAAAATAAAGTAAAGGTTTATTATGAAATACAGCAGATAAAATCTTTGTTCACTATGCAACGGAAAGTAACAATATTTACAAATTCATATACATCAAAACTCAAGTTTTACAACACATAAAATTTATACATGTTTGGCAGTCAGTCTTCGATCTTAAAGCCCACTATTCAATCTTCAAAATCTAGGCTCGACTCGGCCTAGAGGAACTCTCTGGTTCTTCCTTGTCACCTGCGCGAAGAATCACATTCGCGCTAAGCCAACGGCTTAGTAAGATAAAACATGCTAATGGTATGCTTTAATGTAATGCAATGCCACATATGTTATTGATAAGATCAATATCATAAATATAAAGTTAACCACATAATTATGCATTTCACAAATCATAGTCATATGAGCATACCACATTTCAACATCTTTCCACATTCAACATTAATCAATCATACTCAATAACCAACATCTCATTTCATTAACTCATAACATTATTTAGGACATTCATATAACCCTGACACCTATGGGCCCAACAAGTATTTAATACGATATTCAGAGTTCAGAGTTACTGCTTTGGTTCATAGTCACAATAATCACGCCCGTAGGCAAGTGTAACAGACCCAGTCTCTTGGATCATCAACTCAACACATATGAGGAGATCCTCAACCCGGCAAGACTGTTACAAATCATATATCTCATAGTGTAACAGACCCAGTCTCTTGGACCATCAACTCAACACCTATGAGGAGGTCCTCAACCCGGCAAGACTGTTACCTGTCATCATTTCTTAGGCATGCCACCCAAATCCAGAACTCTGAAACTGAATAACATATTAAACAAACAATTCATTTCCATTCTCAATTCTCATCACATTTAGGCAAACATGCCTTCTTTCTTTCAATTACATCATCTTAGCCAATAACAATGGCTTCACATTTCATTTCACAATATAACATCTCATTATTCAAGTATATATATATATATATCTCATCCATGATCACATTATATCTCACATAGCATCATTCATAAATATCAACATTTCATACCACATTACTCATGAAACACATTACCATTCACAATGCACAACATAACATTGTTCAATCTCAACAATGCAATTAGGGCAAAGAACAATTGATTATAACATTCATTGATTCAAGTGTGTTTAAAGTGTTTAGGGTTAGGTTTAAGGACCAACCTACCTTTGGAAAACCAAAGCAATGCAAAAAGAACAAAGAATTAAAACCCTAACCATAAATAGTACATTCTGGTTTTAAACTCCATTTTATCCTTATTTTGAAAAATTGTATAAAATAATCTACTTGACTAAAAATTCTAAAATTTTTACAGAATTTAGTTTTGTATCTTAAAATCATCCCTTTAAAATTTCAGATCAAACTGAACACAAAATCTTGGTCAAATAGTTCACCTAACCAGACTGCCCCAATTGCCCTGCATCCTGGCAGCAGTTCTGAACTTTGTGAATTCCATAAATCAAATTCAATCAACGTGGTTCCAAATTATTTTTCTCAAATACTAGACTCACTAAGCAACAACATATCCAAAATTCTATTGGATATGATTTTTCTACATTTTATTAAAAATCACGAAATATAGCTGTCCCAGTTAAGGTACCTGCTGGAACAGGTCTAATGAAAATAATCTTTCTAAACTCATAACCATTCCAAAATCGAATCAACATATTTTTCAGTCATTCTACACTCATAGAGGCACAACATATCAAAAATTCACTTCAAGAACATTTTTCTATAATTAATTAAAAATCATACAAATCACAGCCTTTACTAATTGTAAAACAGAAACAATTTCACTAAACACAACTCTTACTCAACACAATCACTTCCAACACCTTCACCAACTCAACTTCTCATCATCAAACCAACAAACCCTAATTCCTTTCTCACACCACTTCAAAAGAATTGAAGAAATTAAAGAAAAGATCTTACCTCAAATGAAGAAATCTACAAATCTTTAACCAAAACCCTTGTTTCTTTCTTCAAAATGCTTCAAACCTCAAGATCACCTCTCTTTCTCTCTTTGTCTATGGAGAATCCGGCCACTTCAAGAAAGAAAGAAGAAAATGCACAAGTCAAACACCTTTTCTTCTTTTAATCTCCACCATGCATCTTACAAGGAAAATTACCAAAACACCCTTAACCATATAACTAACTCTTTGTCTCATATAAGCCCTTTATAGTAATTTCATTAACAACCAAAAATATCTTCTTCCACTTAACCATCACCTTGACTCTTCATTTGACCAATGTATATGTTAATTATATCATCATATAAACAACATATACATTTGTCTCTAAACCCTAAATTTCTTCTCCAAAACACATATACATATACATTCTCTTCCCATTTCTTTTCTCTTACAATTTAACACATATATGCACAAACATTCACTTCCCAATATATATATCAACAACCACAATAACAACAACATACTCAAAACTTCTAGGGCATAAATGAGGATATTACAAGGTTGGATTGGTTCTTGAAGCCAAGTTGGGTTGATACTTAGCATGCTTTGTTCCCCTTGAAGCTTGGTTGAACCTAATCCTTGAAGCCTAGTTGGGATAATGATAAATGTGATGATTGAACCAAAGCATTAACTCTGAAAATTGAATAGCATATTAGTGTTTCTGGGCCCATGCTTGTGTTTGCTTAAATGTGATTCATGAATGTTGAATTTTGGATAATGATTTAATTGAATGATGTAATGAAATGTAATGTTATGAAGTATGGCATGATAATATTGCATAAATGAATTATTGAAAAGAGATATGGTTTGAGAAGCTATGTTGAAATATGTGATTCTGGAAGTATAATATGACATGTAATATGTATATGAGGTAGAAATGGTAAGTATCGTTTTGTGAATGATCTACGTAAATATGTGTATAATTTATGAGATTAGTGGGAATATATGAAGTATGCATTGAGAAAGGAAAAACGGGATAAGAGAAAAATAAAACATGAAGCTAAAAATATGAGGTATGATTCTTTTGTAAAGTATATTTTAATATTTATTTGTACTTCTAAGCTTTCGAGCTTAGCGCGGTTACGTTAATCGCGCAGGTGAGTAGGTGATGGAACTGGAGTCAAATCACTATGTCACGAAGAGAGCAAGTGTAGTTCGAGACCAACTAGAAGGTGATGCATTCATGTACAAGTTAATCATGTTTTTATTTTAATAAGATTGTATCTAGATCTATAACTTAAAGTTTTGGTAAAATCATAAGATGTTTAATGGATTTTGAATAGTGACATCCCTATACTTTATATACTTACTGTATGTATATTAGGTATATGTATGGTACTTATATGGAGTATCGGGGTGTTACAATTATTTTGGTATCAGAGCTTAGGTTCGAGATTCTCGGCCTAAGTGAAATTAAAAAGAAAATTTTTGAAGAGTTTAAATAGAATTAAAAAGAAGAGTTTTGAAATGCAATTGGTAATACATGCATATGCATTCACACCTAGGTTGGTCTCGAACGTGGCATTATGTGATTTGTGATGTATCTAAATTACATGAGATAGATAATAGTGCGTAAATGAGGTTTTATATGAAAGCAAATTTTGAAATGTTGATAATTGAAAGGTGATTGTAATATAAAGGAATGATATGGAATTTATAAGTAAAAAGTTTGATTATTGACATGTGTTTGACATATAAAGAAATGGCTAGAAGAATAAAGTTGGAAATGAGTTAAAAACAAAATTAAGATTAAAGTATGTAATCTTTCCTTTATTATTTGAATCTCTTTCTAATAAACTTTATGTTTGGATTTCTAGGAAGAGGAAATATTGTTGGATGGGTAATATGGAAAGATATGTTATTTAAATGAAAAGAGTACGGTGAAATATTGAATGAGTTGATTGGTATAGACTAAGTGTGATACTTTAAGGTGTGGATATGTAAAGTTAAGGTTTTGATTAAAAGAAAAAGAGATGATATTGGTTAAGTACGAAGATATATTGGTGTTGTTTGTATTGTTATTTTAATGCAAACATGGTGATTTCAATGTTAGAAATGTGATATGTTTGAATATTGTGAAAGCTCATGTTAATGGTGGTAATATGTAACATTTAGATTTTTGAAATGAGCTTAATAATTGTGAAACTTATATGTTTTGATATTGCTTTGTGATATATACATATAAGATGTTTTTAAAGTTGATATTAAGAGAATGAGATGAATAAATTGAAGTTTAAGTAAATTAGTAAGTTGAAAATTTATAGTTTTAATGGAATGTGGATAAAGATCTCCTTACCCTTGAAACATGGATCTTTATCCATCGGAGATCGAGTCTTTACCCTTGAAACATGGATCTTTATCCATCGGAGATCGGGTCATTACCCTTGAAACATGGATCTTTATCCATCGGAGACTGGGTCTTTACCCTTAAAACATGGATCTTTATCCATTGGAGATCGGGTCTTTACCCTTGAAATATGGATCTTTATCCATGAGAGATCGGGTCTTTACCCTTGAGACATGGATCGTTATCCATCGGAGATTGGGTCTTTACCCTTGAAACATGGATCTTTATCCGTCGGAGATCGGGTCTTTACCCTTGAAACTTGCATCTTTATCCATTGGAGGTCAGGTCTTTATCCTAGCTTCAGCTCTTTTGGCTGGACTGATCTTTTGTCTTTTTGCATCTTCATTCTTTTGAGATTTCTAATTTTCTTCTTTTTCCATTTTCTTTGTTTTTCCTTGCACTTTTGTAGAAAATCCAGCCATTTTTTAGCTAGCCCTCATATCTTCTCCTTTCCCCCTGTGTGGCAAGATATTTGATGTGAGTCTCAAAATATTTTATACATGCATAAACTCAAAAATTTGAAAGGGAGAAACTTTGCCCCTTGTGTAGGCTAAAACCCATGATTTTTTTTATGTGGACTTTGGTTGATGTTTGTAGATTATCTAGTTCTCCAGACAAGCATGCATTTCTTCTTTATCGTTTCTCAAGATCGCATATCATTTGCTAAGTTTCATTACCATACTACTGTTTATTCTCGTGTTACATGCACCATAATACTTAATATGTTTAACAAACCTTTACAATAGATATAACGTAAATGCCATACTACTATTTTATGTCAAAAGTCCTACCCTATTCGCCGTCGAGCTGGTGCGGGCCGCTGTAGAAATGCTAATCTTCTATCCACTACCTGCGAGTTAGACATATAACTCGCTGAGCAACTTATTGCCCAGTGGGTACTTTACCCATTGCCGAATATAAATAGTGCAAGGAAGGTTGTTGAAACACATATAAAAGTAGAATATTGCATAATTGAACTATTTTCATACAATAATCATATTTATATTTTCTAATTAAGTTAAGATTGACATTCTGTATGTAAACAACATGTAATATAAATTCATTATAATTACGAGTTAATCTGCTCCACTAGGTAATTATGAATACACCGATCTCGAAATGAGGCCTCGTATAGAGTTACGCGTGGTCTTGACCTCACACGACTAATTGTCATGGTCTTGGTCTCACATGATATGGAATATTCAATATAACTGCGTGGTCTTGGTCTCACACGACTAGTTGCCATGATCTTGACCTCACATGATATAACTGCACACGCATAAGTAATATCCAGACCGAAGCCGTTAAGACAGTACTGCCGGTAGGATGGCATGCCAAACCCCCATTCTAGACCGATTTTACCCATTTACCGAGTAGAGCATATATAGCATTTCATATATATCCATTCACTTCGTATATATACCACATATTCTCCATGTATATACAATATATACTTACACAAATACCACATATACTCACATATGTATCATATGTATTCACATATATACCATATACACGCATATATATACCATATATACATGTATTCCCCACGTATATACCTTATCTATATATTTACATGATAACGAATATGTATTCCATCACGTGACTTTTATCACGGTTATGAAATTCAGATTGATTTTCTCCTCTTTTCCATCTAATTTATTCTTCATATTCATACTTAAACTCAATACCAAAAATAAAATGATAAAACACCCACACCAAGTTTTTAACCAAGTTAATAATGAAAAATTACCATATGAACAATAAACTCTGGTTCTTGACCCAACTTGATACTTGTTTTAGAAAATTTGTATAAAATAATCCACTTGGCTAAAAACTCAAAATTTTTTACAGAATTTAGTTTTGCATCTTAAAATCATTCCTTTAAAATTTTATATCAAACTGGACACAAAATCTTGGTCAACTAGTTCACCCAACCCGACTGCTCCAGTTGCCCTGCATCCTGGCAGCAGTTCTGAATTTTGTGAATTCCGTAAATTAAATTCAATCAATGTGGTTCCAAATTATTTTTCTCAAATACTAGACTCACTAAAAAACAACATATCCAAAATTTAATTGGATATTATTTTTCTACATTTTATTAACAATCCATAAAAATGGCTGTCTCAGTCAAGGTACCTGCTGGAGCAGGTCTAATAAAAATAATTTTTTCCAAATTTATAACCATTCAAAATTCAACTCAACATATTTTTCAGTCATTATAGACTCATTGAGACATAACATATCAAAAATTAAACTCAAGATAATTTTTCTATATTTAATTAAAAATCATACAAGTCACAACATTTTACTAATTGTAAAACAGAAAAATTTCAAAAGGAGTTGAATGGTTAAAGTACCAAACCTTACTATTTCATAGTCCTTATTCTATATCACTTCCTTTCCTTCCTTGTCTCCTTGATTTCCTATGAAATTTAACATCACATATACAAAGGTAAGAACCCTAGGTATAGACATAGTCTTATCTTATGATTTTTCTAATGGTGGCTAGCTTATTTTCACCATTAAACACCATTATTTCTTTCATCAAATCCTTCAAATAATTATTTCTTGAATTTTCTCCAAATCTAGCTACATGAACCCTAATTTCAATCTCTTAAATTAACCATTAATCCATGAAATTAAAACTAGAGATAGGTTTCTCTTACCTTATAATATTGTTTGTCACCAAAATCTTCAACCAAAAGCCTTAAACTTTGGAAAAATCACGTCCTTCTTCCTTCTCTTATGGTTTGGACGAGTTCACCATGTAAGAGAGGGCTTTTATTTTCATTCCTTAGCTTATTTTGATCCAAATGGCAGCCATAAGTGGTGAAAATATCTTGGTATAGATGTTGACTTCCAATTGGTGCACCTTATAGCAAAAATGGCCACTTTTAATTGGTCCACTTGCCTTCTTCTTTTATCTATTTATTTGGCAAGCCATTAGGCTTCCTTTTATTCATATTTTGACCCCCTCAAATTTGTTCTATTTACAAAATTGCCACTCCGTTGGAAATGACCAAAATGCCCTTGTTGCAAAATCATCCGTAACTTTCAAACCGTGCGTATTCGGGAAAAATCGTGCGCCACCGTTACGACCCGATAAATCCCGAGAACACATCTATTACATCCATTATGGGCACTATTAAGAATCGACGTAACTTTTTGGAAAAATACCTTTAGGTCCTCAGCCTCTTAAAAATTTCAATTAGGTCCCTCAGCTCCACTGTGTACACCAATTTCATATTTGACTATCCCGAGCCTCTATTTGACCACTCGTTCATGTCCTCCTTACCTATTACTCGACTATCTAGCCTTTGGGATGTGACATTTTTTGTCTTCCTCCATTGTTCTTGTGTTATAATGTGGTATTTATAAGAAAAAAAATAAAGAACTAATCCTATTTTAATAAGAAAATACTAACTATTTAGGAAAAATTACAAAATCGTGTAAAACAAGGTTTAGTCCAAAAAATCGGCAGCGCGGGCAAGCTGTCGGGCCTGCGGGCTGCGCTGGCAAAAATTGCTGAGGGCTATGGGCATGGGCTAGGTGGTCTGGGTAAACCAGTTCATCACAGAACTGGGCAAGCCCAGCTACGATGAATTGGGCAGTGACCAATTCACCGCAGACACTTTCTGTGGAGAAATGCCCTACCGCGCTGCCGTGCGTCGCTCGCCGATCCATCCGATTTTTATTTTTTTTTATTATTTTTATATTTTTATTTTTATTAAAAATAACTATTAAATATTATAAGTAATTAAAATATTATTAAAATAATTAAAATACCACAAAAATTATTTTGGACTATCGGATTAGACTGGGTCAAAAATTAAGGGTCTACAGGGTCGAGAACCCAAAATCCAATATTGGGGCAAGAACCTAAATTTAGTCTTGGGTTGAGAACCAAAATTCATCCTCAGGTCGAGAACCTAAAATCCAGTCTTAGGTCAAGAACTCAAATTCAGTCTCAGGTTGAGAACCCAAATCCAGTGTTGGGTCGAGAACCTTTTGGTCTAGAACCAATCCTCATCCAAAATCAACTCAAAGTCATGTTGCTTTTTGCTATCTTATACTAAAGTCTCAGATCGCTCAAGCATGGGGCAAAACTGTAGACACTTAATTTTGGCCCTAAGCTAATCCGATCTCAATTAAAGAAGGCCAAACTAAATTTGATCCAACTTTTAAAGGTTTAAACCTAGTTTATAGCTTGTAAATGAGTTGGTCAAGTTTTCCAAGGCCTAAATTAAGTTTTTTTAATTTTAGAAGCCCTAAACCTAGTCCGATTTATTATTTAAAAAATCAAAACATGTTTAATCTAATTTTAAAATACAAAATTAAGTCGAATTGGATTTTAAAATTAAAACCATGATGAATTGCATGCCAATTCCATCAACTAGTAAAGTCATTCGAATCATATTGCACAGATACGTGAATTTATGAACATCAAGCTAGATTCTTCATCGATTGGGCACCAAAATGAACAAATACCAACATAAACAAAAATTTGATGAAAGTAATTTATTCGAACAATCTTAATTTGAAAAACATAATTATTCGAAAAAATATAAAAAAAAAATAAAGCAAATAAGCCAAGGGAAGTATTATTGAGTTTGAGTTGAAGATGCTTTATTTATTTAGTCATATCAAGGGCAAGGATTTTTCCATCATCAAGGGTCATTGCTTCATCATCCATAGTTAGTCTAAGCTTGCTTAGTAGCTTCTACTCTTTAGCAACTTCTCCATCTATATCATGATAAGATGACAAGATAAAACTCTCCTTCAATCCTCCCTCCATCATGAAGGTTGCTGTTTAGGTCATTTTTGTACTAGTTTTTAGTATGATTTTATGTGTGTTTTAGTTAATGTTTTAATTAATTTTTGTGACCGAGTGTGTTTAAAATGTTTATTTTAGGTTTAGGTGCAAAAAGACCCTTGGAGGATCAAAACAGTGCAAGAAGAGCAAAGAACGAAGAACAGTAGCTGACACACTCAAGGGACACGGCCAAGCTTGTGGCCGTGTCCCATACCAAGTTAAAGAGAAAGACCAAGACACAGGAGCAAACACATGCAAGGAACACGGCCAAGCTTGTGGTCATGTCCCTCAACAAAAGCTCCAACACGGCCAAGTTGCTTCAACTTGGCCGCGTCTCACTCAATTCCAAAGCAAAAGGAAGAAAATCAATCAGTAGAAGACACAGGCAAGGGACACGGCCAAGTCACTGGCCGTGTCCCTCCAAAAATATCAGACACAGCCAAGTCACTCTGGCTTGGCCGTGTCACACTCCAAAGGAAAAAGAAAGATCAAAATCACAGAAGCAAATACAAGCAAGGGACACGGCCAAGCTTGTGGCCGTGTCCCTCCAAAGTTGTCCAACACGGCCGTGTCTCCTTTAACTTGGCCGTGTCTCTCATGGACCAAAGACTCAGACACGGCCAAGTCTCCTTTAACTTGGCCATGTCACACCAAAATGCTATAAATTCTTTCGCACGACGAAAAGAAACGAGACTGTAGAGAGCGGCTAGGGTTTGAGCAAAAAGAAAAGAAAAGAGAAGAGAGGAAAGCACATTTTTTGGGATGAGGAGAGAGTGACACTCTCCTTGTCCCTCATCTTCATCCTCCATCTTCATCTTCTCCATCTTCCATTGACAAGCTTCAATTTGGTTCTTTGGGATCAAGTGGGTCAATAAGCTCTCAAAGGTTGAAGAAGCTTCATTGAAAGGATTGGTGACTTGAGAAAGCTCCTTTCTATCTTCCAAAGGCACAATCAAATTGAAGGATTGGTGACTTGAGAAAGCTCCATTCCATATTGCAGAAAGGGAAATCAACCATTGAAGAGGGCTTGAGTTCTTCATCAAACATCAAAGTGGAGCTAGGAGGAAGACTAGTAATCCCACTCTTGGCATCTTCACAAGGGATTTTTCTATTCTCTCTTTTAATTCATTCAAATATTGTTTTTGTTATATTAAGAGATTGATATTGCAATGAACAATTTGTATTTGATTTATATTGAGTTGAATGAATGTTATAATTTGATGATGTTGAGCTAAATACCCATGCTTAGGGTTTGTAGTATATTTGCTTGAATGCTTTGATTTGATATTTCCATTGATGTACCTTGTTGTTGGTTGATTGCATTGGATTGTATGCTAGGTTAATAGATTAGCTACCTATTGATCTCTAGATATTGAATGAAGGACCGAGAAGTGAAATTTGGTATCCGAATTATGCAATCGACTACTCTATGAATGAATTAGAAATATAAGTTCTAGGGTTTCATTAATTTGGTAACGTAAAATAATTGGTTATTGCTAATTCATGAATGTGAGAACTAATGAATTGGTTGATTAGCTACCTTGTTGTTGGTTGATTGCATTGGATTGTATGCTAGGTTAATAGATTAGCTACCTATTGATCTCTAGATATTGAATGAAGGACCGAGAGGTGAAATTTGGTATCCGAATTATGCAATATACTACTCTATGAATGAATTAGAAATATAAGTTCTAGGGTTTCATTAATTTGGTAACGTAAAATAATTGGTTATTGCTAATTCATGAATGTGAGAACTAATGAATTGGTAATTGACTAATTAACCTTAAGGAACAAATTAATTACAAGGTTGTGTTAATGGATAATTGAGAATTGAGCTTTGGTTGAATGGTTCTATGACCCTAGGCACTTTCCCAAGAACTGAATTGATCTTGTGCAACTTTCACACACATCAACCCTACGCACGTTTATCTTAGGTTTAAATTGTTCTTTAGCATTCCAAACAAAAAACTCTCGCTTTTAATTTAATTGTTTTAATCAAGCTATTATGAACCACACCTTCTTGGGGAAACGACCTTGGGGCGATCACCGTCACTACAATAGCCTCGTATACAAGCGGCAGTGCCCTTCCAAATTTAGGCAGATAATTATTCTTAGTGTTAGGCCTATCAGGCTCAGGCAACTTTCCACTATTAATCAAATCTTGAATCTCGTGCCTTAATAGAACACATTTTTTTATCTCATGCCATTACACTTTATGGAATTGACAGAATACCTTTACATTAAAATTTGATGGCAGAAGCTTGTGCAGAGGTCAAGGTGCCAATGGTTTTAGAAAATCCATCTTCATTAGATTTTCTAACATCTTTGACAAAGGTTCCCCTAAGTTTGAAGATTTATGCTTCTTTGCTGGTTCAATTATTGCATTTTTTCTCAACACCTTTTCTTTTCCTTTTGACTTTGCCTACTGGGGTGGTAGCCACTGTTATTGCTCCACTTAGACAGCACATGGTCTGAATGGTCTTGTAGAATTGGTATTGACCCTTCATTTTTCATTTGATCTCTATTAGTGGACTTGTCCCTTGTTAATGTTGCCTTTCCCTTCTTTTTTATGTCAATGGGATATGTCTCATTAGCATTATTGATGATCTCCAGAATTTCAATCAGCTGGGTATTCATAATTTTAGCCAATTTATCTTGTAGCTCAGCCATCCTAGCTTTGACAACTTCATCCACTATATCCCTTAGCTGGTTTGCATCCATCCTCCCAAAGAAGCACTTGAATTAAAATCACTGTTGTAGATGGTGTCATTATTTTGCTCTTGAACTACTGTACTCTAGGTCTGTGAGCCAGAAAGAATCAATGCCATGTATTGCAATGCATGTAAGCATGTATGCATGGATGTACAAGTAATAGACAAAGAAAGATAATTAAGACATTCCTTCCAACCTTATATCTTCAATACATTAATGACAAGTCTTTTTTCCTAGGTACATAGTCAAGAAAATATCAACATGGGATATCTTATTTTTAAAAACTTTAGTCGGACAGTTTAACCAATAGTTGTATTTTCAAACTTAGAAATCGGTCCATGATAATTCCCATTAATTATGTCTTAATTCATTAGGTCAATAGAGGAATAGCTTTTATGTTATATTTAGGATTAAAACCAAATTAGAGTTTATCATAAATAGATTTTCTCATTTGGAAAAGGAACTAATGATTCATGATATAAACAAGCCCATGATTAACAATTCTTTGTAAAAATTAGGCCCATAATTGATCTTTAGTATTCCATAATTGACCTAAATATCTATAAGACCATTTAAGAAAAAAGGTTATGATAAACTTTTGCATGAAAAAATAGTCTTGAGATAATCTTTTGAAATATTTATGAGCCCATTGTAAAAAAAATGAATGTTGAGCCTTGTATTTTGGCCATGAGATGAAAAGGAATTTTTTCGATCCATTTTTAAAAGGTTTTATGTCCAAAGACCATTTTAAAAAGTTTTCAAAATAATTTTGGGCTTTTAGGTTTAAAGGAATAATGCTATTTTGAGCTAACAACATAATTATGTCGTATTAAAAAAAAGAACAAACTTAATAAGCCATGGTTCACACCAAGATATATCAATCAAAGTCAAACAACAAACAATTGGATAAAAACCTAAGGAAAGTAACTAGGCCAATTACATGAGCTTTAGTCTTTGGGTTGAAAATTTTAGGCTCTCATAGCAAGTATATACCAAATGGTACAAGGCTATAAGTGGTTATGCCATGCTCGATCTCCATACCATGAGTGAAAGTATGGTATCCCTTACATAACACAACATGAGTTACATGGGTGTCCTAACTCACGCACACAATGCAATCTAAATGATGCAATGAATAATATCATAATAAGCAAGAATAAAATAATATAAAGACCAATGGAATTAACTTCTCCTATCCCCAGTGGAGTCGTCACTGTGAGTGGGGATTTTTGCCCTCACTCCCATATGGAATGGCTCTTGCGACTTCGACACTATTAGGCTCAGGGCCTTAGAGAACACATGCCTTAACCCAGAGAAAATGGAGTCGCCACCCGAACGAGCTAAGAAAAAGAAAGGGGTGGATGACTCGATTCCTTATAATACCCCTATTTTTGAATATTAAATAAAATAACTAAAATTTGGATAAATTAAATAAATGATTTGAATGGAAAAGAAGGGATTTTAAGTTATTTGAAATATATTTGATGTAAATATGACATAGACATATACCTAAGATATACATTACATATATATAGTATAAAGAATTGAATAGTGGCTTATTATAATATATATATATATATATAGATAAGGATGGAAAGAGAAGATATTTTTTCTTCTTCTTCTTTTGCTCCTTTTTGCCGTGAGTTAGAGAGAGAGAGTAAGGGTGTAACACCCCTATACCCCGTATACGCACACCACATACCACCATATTTGTAATATATGTATACTGAATATAGAGATGCTATGGTTTATTAAACAACAACTCATTCCTTTTAACAATAATATAAGTAAACTCAAAACATTTAAGTTATATCATAAAACACAATAAATAAAACGTTCATTCAATACATAGCGGAAAATGTAAAAAAAATATTTACATTTACATAAACATAAAAATCAAATTTTATAAAACATAAAATTTATACATGTTTGGCAGTTCGTCTCTGATCTTTACGCCCACAATCAACACCTCAAAATCTAGACTCGACTAGGTCTAGATGAACTCTCTGGCTCGACCCTGTCACCTGCGCAATAAACCACAATCACGCTAAGCCAACGGCTTAGTGGTACAAACCACAATAAAATTATGCTTCAATGCAATGCCAATGCCATACAATCAAGTTTCATAAACAATTAAAAAGAATATTATATTTCAAAATGTTACATTGTTCAATAACTTATCAAAACATTCACGAAGTAATACTCACAATTTCCACATCCATACACATATTACACATCATGTTGTACTTTCATACTTTTATATTGAAGCAAAGACAAGCATGGGCCCAAAAGACACTAATATGCCATTCAACTTTCAGAGTTAATGTTTTGGTTTAATTATCACATTTATCATTATCATTATCCCAACTAGGCTTCAAGGATTAGGCTCAACCAAGCTTCAAGGGGAACAAAGCATGCTAAGTATCAACCCAACTTGGCTTCAAGAACCAAACCCAACATAGCTTCAAGGGTTGTAACATCTCAATTAGGCTTCAAGGACTAGACCCAACCAAGCTTCAAGGGGAGTTAAGCATTCTAAACTTCAACCCAACTTGGCTTCAAGGATCAAGCCCAAGCAAACTTCAAGAGATTGTTACTATAGGCATACCACCAACAACAAAACTCTGAAAATGGAATAACACATTAGACACACAATTCATTCATTAATTAATTATCAATTTTATTCTCATTTTCTCATCATCATTTAGGCATCCATGCCTCAATCATCTCATTTGCATCATTATAACCAACAACAATGGCTTCACATCTCATCAATAGAGTATACATAACCAATTGCATTGGACACACATTTTAAATTCATCATCATCTAGGCAAACATGCCTCACTTATTTCATTTGAATCATTATAGTCAACCACAATGGCATCACATCTCATCATATCACAATTCACATTGAAGCAATTCATCATTAAAGTATTCATCATAACCAATTGCATTGCACATACCTTTTTGAATGATCATCATATCTTTCACATTATACAATCATAACATTAGTCAAATAGTAATAACAATATAGTAGATTACTTAACACATTTATAACCAAATGTGTTAAGTCTCAAAATCATGTAATTGAATGCAACCATGTAAGTTTGCACTTACCTCAAGAGCAACTCACACCAACCTATACACTTCTTCTTCCAAGAATCCTCAACACTTAGGTTAGGGCAACTCAACCTCTTCACAACCTAAACCAAAGGTAATCATACACACTCACTTAGAGATACATATAAGATAATAAAGCTAAGAACCAACTAGGGCAAACTCTAAACATGACACGCTCAACAACACGAGCATGTCCCTGTCCGTGCCCTAACTCCACAACACAGAAGCTTTGACACGCTCAGAACCACGGGCGTGTCACTGAACGTGTAATACATTCTGTCTCACAGAAATATTGACACGTCCAACAACACAGGCGTGCTCATGGCCGTGTCAATCCACTCATCCAGAAAATAGAACCATTGACATGCCCAAAGACCTGGCTGTGCTCACGGGCGTGTCTGGCCAAAAATGCAAATTCCGGCAACAATAACAACATATCCAATAAACCACTTACTTCCACCATTTTTCACTTCAAAAAAACTTAATTAAACACACCCATAAACCATAATAACTTACAAAACACCCAAAACAACTCAAACATACATCAAACACAAATCATAATCATCACCACAAACTCAAAACACAACCACAACACTTTCTCTTCTAACAAACTTACTCTTTACTTCAATCCAACTCCAAAATCCAAAACCAATTGAACCAAACACTCTTAAACACACCACAATCAAACAAACACATACTATCCACAATCTCAACTCACAAACTCCAAGAAAATCAAAGAATCAAGTGGAAAACTTACCAAAGATGAAGAAACTCTTAAATTTCCAACTTGATCACTTGAAAACTTCCTTCAATCTTGAGCTTGGAAAACAAAATTCTCTTTCTCTCTTGCTTCTTTGGTAGCCGGCCAAAAGAAAAGAAAAGAAAAGAGAAGGAAAGAAAAGAAATGAAGATGCACGAACAAGAAAGAAACAAGAAGAAAAGAAAGAAAGCAAAGTCAAACTCTTAATAACTTTCTCCTTAAAACCCTCTGCTCCAAGCAATTATTATTAAAAAAAACTCAAAATATCTCCATCCACTTCCACTCACTCCCATTCCACTTAATTAATTAAAATCAATTAATTACTCTTCTTTTGGCCATATATTAATTTGACTTGTATATGTTGTATATATCTATATATATACAACATATACACATCTCTCTTTACTTCTTTTCTCTTTCCAATATAACATATACATTAAATCCAAATACAACAATAATTATTCCAAAACTTTTAGGGTATACTTTGGGATATTACAAAGGGAGAGTTTGTTCTTCTTCCATACATCAATTTTAAAAGGGATTTCAAGGATTCAAGTGAAGATTTTGAGGATTCTTCATCAATTAGTAAGTTCCTCTATCATTTTGCAAGTTTCTGTGGAATTTTATGGAAGAACATGATATTTGGATTTTGGGATTTTGTATTATCATGTTTTAATGGTTTATTTGGATATGTATAAAGATGTTGTGAGTAGCTAACGATGATTTTTAAGGTTGGATTGAAAGAGAAGAGATTTTTTTTCTTTCATCTTCTTTGAATGAGTTATGAGAGAAAGTGATGATTGATTGAATAAGATTGTAGTTATGATATGTTGGACTTATATAAGTGTTGAATTTATGGGTGAATTATTGATATAATCTAAGATGATGATTAATTGTATTGTAGTGTTGAGTTTGGAATGATTGTGTTCATATGGTTGAGTGTTCGAAATGCAAGATTTTTGCCTGACACAGCTAGTGAATGGCCATGTCGTTGGGCCCATCAATGGTGCTGAGTTTAACATTGATGACATTACCATTAACATGACCATGTCAGGGATAGTCTGGGAAGTCAGTAAAACAGTAGAGACAGAGACCTGCAGTTTCAATGGCTAGTGATCCGACCTCAGTGACTCAGAGGCCTATTCCACCTACATGTGTTCATTATGGCAAAGTACATAGAGGTGCTTGCTGGAGGATAGGTGGACCAAAAGTATATTATAGATGTGGATCACCATATCATTTTATTAGAAATTGTGCAGAGCCACCAGATGATAGATGTTTAGGTCATTTTTGTACTAGTTTTTAGTGTGATTTTATGTGTGTTTTAGTTAATGTTTTGATTGATTTTTTCTTTGAGTTTGTTTAAATTGTTTATTTTTAGGTTTAGGTGGAAAAACACCCTTGGAAGATCAAAATAGTGAAAAACAGAGCAAAAATGAAGAAACAGGAAGAGACACACCCAGAGACACGGCCAAGTTTCTGGCCGTGTCTTACCTAATGAGCAAAACCCAAGAACAAATCAAGAAAGAGCAAAAATGAAGATCAAAAGGTGACACACTCAGGGGACACGGCCAAGCCTTTGGCCGTGTCCCTTCAAAAATGTCAGACACGGCCAAGTTCACCCTGGCTTGGCCGTGTCACACTCGAAAGAAGAAGAGAGGAAAATCAAGCAGAAGCAGACACACCAGTGACACGGCCAAGCCTCTGGCCGTGTCACATGACACGGCCAGGCAGCTTGGTCGTGTCCCATTTCATGCCAAGAACAAAAGAGAAAGCAAAGAAGGAAAGAAAAGAAGCAGAGACGGACACTGTCAAGGGACAAGTCCAAGACACTGGCCGTGTCACATGACACGGCCGTGTCCTCTAGCCGTGTCTCACCTCGGATCAAACACAAAGAGGGACACGGCCAGGAGCTTGGTTGTGCCTAAGAAAGAAAATCAAGAGACATGGCCAAGCTCCATCTGGCTTGACCGATTATGGTTCAGGATGAGGAGTTTTCAGTGACCTGATTGAGATGCCTTTTAGGGAATATGATTTGATTTTGGGAATGGATTGGTTATCCAGACATGGGGTTGTGGTAGGCTGTCAGCAAAAATGTGTTACTCTGAGAACACGTGATGGTAGAGATGTGATGGTATCTAGTGAGCATAGACATCTTCCATCCATGTTTATTTCAGCTGTTTCAGCTAGGAAGATGTTTCAGAAAGGATGTGAGGCTTATCTTTCTCATGATGTAGATACCAGGGTAGTAGGATCCCAGCTTGACAGTATACCCACAGTTGTCGAGTTTTCAGATGTTTTTCCTGAGGAGTTACCAGGGATACCCCCTGAGAGAGGTTGAGTTTGATATCAATTTGTTGCCTGGTACCACTCCTATCTCTATTACTCCTTATAGTATGGCACCTACTGAGTTGAGAGAGTTGAAGGTGCAGTTTCAGGAGTTATTGGATAAAGGGTTCATTTGCCCTAGTGTGTCTCCGTGGGGAGCACCTGTGTTGTTTGTGAAGAAGAAGGATGGCACCTTAAGATTGTGTATTGATTACCGACAATTGAATAAAGTGACTATCAAGAATAAATATCCATTGCCTTAGATAGATGATCTATTTGATCAGTTGAAGGGAGCAGCAATATTCTCTAAGATTGATCTGAGATTAAGGTACCATCAATTAAGAGCTAGAGATGTGGATGTACATAAGATAGCTTTCTACACGAGGTATGGGCATTATGAGATTTTGGTGATGCCCTTAGGATTGATGAATGCACCAGCAACATTTATGGATTCGATGAACAGGGTATTCGGACCCTATCTAGATCAGTTTATGGTGGTCTTTATTGATGATATTCTGTTGTATTCGCATAATAAGGAGGATCATGATAGGCATTTGCAGATTTTATTGCAGACTCTAAGGGAGAAGCATTTGTATGCTAAGCATTCTAAATATGAGTTCTGGCTTGATCAGGTAACTTTTCTCAATCATGTGGTATCAGCAGATGGTATTAGGGTTGATCCGAGTAAAGTTAAGACTATCTTGAATTGGAGTCCACCTAAGATTATGTGTGAGCGGTGATTTTCGCCAGCACTCCCAGTGAAATGGTTCTTGCGACTTTGGCACTGTTTAGGCTCGGGGCCTTAGAGAACACGGACCTAAGTCCGGAGAAAATGGAGTCGCCACCCGGACAGGCCGGGAAAAAGAAAGGGGTGGATGACTCGATTCCTAAGGAATCCCCAACCCCCTAATGGGTTCGGAAAGTTGGGTACGTGTGGGGAAGGTGAGAAATGGCCTAGCACCCCCACAACTCCCGGTTTATTGGAACCGGCCTCCTTTATAGGTCTTAATATTATAAAATTCTTAAATATAACAATATTATCCATATTACACACAATAATTAAAAGTAAGCATCAATATATTAAAATCAATGCAATGTCCAAATAAAGCAAATAAATGGACACCCATCCAAGGATGGAAACATGTCCTTACATCACATGGCTAAATAGGACACCCACCCAAAGGTAGAAATTTGCCCTTTACATAGGTTCTAAAATAGAAAAGCAAATTAAATTACATGATGTTTAACCAATGAGGTACCCACCAAGTGGAAACATACCTCTTACAACTTTTGGAAATCTAAATGAATTGATAAAAGTAAATAATCATTCATCATAAATAAATCATTCATCAAAGCTATTAATCAAAATAGAAAATAAACATCCATCCATGATAAATTAAATAAATCAAGTATTGAAATTAAATAAATTAAAGCATAAGAAATAAATCAAAGCATAATCAATTATGGAATTGAATAAAGCAAATAAAAGTCCAATTATGGCTACTGTGACTTTTTATGGAATTAAAATAAATTAGGGTTTTATGTTTTAAAGGTTTGGTAAGACTCTTTGATTAACAAAATTAAGGTTTGATTGATGATATCATGAAACTAGGGTTTTAAACACTTTAAAATACTTTAATTTGTGATTTTTGGTTATTGGGTTCCTAAGCTACTGTGTAAAATTTAGGTTTTTATGTTTTTATGTTTTTTAATGTTTTAAAAGGATTAGGGTTCATAAAAATTAGGGTTTAAGGTTTTACAAGGGTTAGTGTTCATTATTTTAGGTTTTGGAAGTTGAATTTAGATTTCATATTTTGGAATTTAGGGTCTCGGATGGTAATTTTAATCTTAGGGTTTGGAAGACAATTTAATATTTTATGGAATTTTATGAATTTAAACAAGTGATTTAAAGTTTTTATAACTAGAAAACATGTTTTAGAAGACTTTTTCAAGGAAATAGAACCTACTTTAAATTTTTAAAGGAAACAGAATTTACATCTAAGTTTTGTTGAAAAATATGTTCAATTAGAGTTTTAAGGTTTTTAAGAAGAAAAAATAACAATTTTAAGCCTTTTGGAAGATAAACCAACGAAATAAGGTTTTTTTTTTTTGGCTTTAGAAAAGCTAAATTAAAGTTCAAAGGTTTTTAATTTTGATTTCATAGATTTGCTACTGTGTAACACATACCTTCTTTTGATGATTTCACCAAAAACAATTCTTCATGGATGAACTAGCTCCAACGACAAGCTTTTTTTGCCTTTGAATCCTCTACATCATGCTACTGCTGTTCCAGAAAAAAGTTGAATTGAATTTCTTCTTTTCCTTCCTTGATTTGGTTTTCAAAATTTCCAAACTCCTCTTGGATTTTTGCCTCTCTTAAATTAATTGCCTTTGGTCCTTATTTATAGTGGTTTGAGGTTGTTTATTCCTAATTAGTTAAGGTAAGTAATATTAATAACAAAAAAGAAACCAAAACCTAATTGGATTATGTTTCGAAAAATTTGCGTCAAAAAATTTGCGCTGTCGAAAAAAAAATGTTGCGGAAAAATTGCGCTAGCAAAAAAATCTGCTGCAGCTAGCTGCGGCAGCACGCACTGAGCGGGCCCGTAAGCTATTTCGCAGGCAGAAAATTTCTGCATGTTAAATAGCACAGTGATTTCGCCCGCAGGAATTTCCTGCAGGCAAAATGCCTACCGGCCAGTGCCCATGGGCCCGCGAGACAATTTTTTCGTCGCCGATTTTTCTGACTCCGATTTTTATTTTTATTTTTATTTGTTTATTTTTATTTTTTATTAATAAAAATTAGATACTAAAGCAAAAATTATTGAATGAAAATTATTTTGGACCAATTTGACAACAAAAATCATTTTAGACTAAATAAAATATATTGGACCGGATTGGGTAAAAAATTAAGGGTCTACAGTTTGCCCCCTGCTTGAATGATCTGAAACCTTAGTAAAAGAGAGTGAAAAGCAATAAGACTTAATTTTTGATGAAACGATTGAAGTTTTGGGTTCTGGACCCGGTTCGAGTTCTGGACTCAAGGATAATTCTAGGTTCTAGACCTAAGGAAAATTTGGGTTCTGGACCCGGTTCGAGTTCTGGACTTAAGGATAATTCTAGGTTCTGGACCTAAGAAAAATTTGGGTTCTGGACCCGGTTCGAGTTCTGGACTCAAGGATAATTCTAGGTTCTAGACCTAAGGAAAATTTGGGTTCTGGACCCGGTTCAAGTTCTGGAATCAAGGATAATTCTAGGTTCTAGACCTAAGAAAAATTTGGGTTCTGGACCCGGTTCGAGTTCTGGACTCAAGGATAATTCTAGGTTCTGGACCTGAGAAAAATTTGGGTTCTGGACCCGGTTTGAGTTCTGGATTCAAGGATAATTCTAGGTTCTAGAAGTAAGGAAAATTTAGGTTTTGGACCCGGTTCGAGTTCTGGACTCAAGGATAATTCTAGGTTCTCAATCTAAAGAAAATTTGGGTTCTGGACTCGGATCGAGTTCTGGACTCAAGGATAATTCTAGGTTCTGGATCTAAAGAAAATTTGGGTTTTAGACCCGGTTTGAGTTCTGGACTCAAGGGAAATGCTAGGTTCAGGACCTAAGAAAAATTTGGGTTCTGGACCTGGTTTGATTTGGATACTCGATCCTAAACTAGACTCGGATACTCGATCCTATCTGGATTCGGATACTTGATCCTAACTGAATTTGGACACTCGATCCTGAACTGCATTGGAATACTCGATCCTAAACTGGATTGGGATATTTGATCCTAACTGTATTGGGATACTCGGCCCTAAATTGATTTGATTTGGGTACTTGGATTGGAGATCGGGAACTTAGACCCAAGATTGGGTACTTGGACCCGAGCTTGAATTGACTTGGGTACTTGGACTTGGGATTGATTTGATTTGGGTACTTGAACCCGAGATTGGGTACTTGGACTCGAGAATGAATTTGACTAACCTTTTATCATTTGAGAAGTCTGACTGCTCCAGATGTTCTATGCATTGTGATTCTTCACCCTCAGAATCGATCTTCACCCTCAGAGATCGAGTCTTCACCCTTGAAAATGGATCTTCATCCTTGGAGATCGGGTCTTCACCCTTGAAAATGTATCTTCATCCTTTGAGATCGGGTCTTCACCCTTGAAAATGGATCATCATCCTTTGAGATCGGGTCTTCACCCTTGAAAGTGGATCTTCATCCTTTGAGAACGGGTCTTCACCCTGGCTTCAGCTCTTTTAGCTGGATTGGTCTTTTGTCTTTTGCATCTTCATTCTTTTGAGAGTTCTAATGTTCCATTCTTTTGTTCTTCCTTTTTGCAAAGATTTAGCTATTTTTAATTGGACCTTATATCCTCTCCTTGCCCCCTATGTGGCAAAATATTTGAAAGTGAGTTTAAAAATATTTGGTATATAAACTCAAAAAATTGAAAAGGAGAAACTTTGCCCCCTGTGTAGGCTCAAACCCATGATTTTTCTACGCGGACTCTGATTGATGTTGTTGTCATCTAGTTCTTCGCACAAGCGCGCATTTCTTCTCTTTGCAAAATTACTGGAGCTTTCTCAAGCAATGGGCTTTCTATGCCCCACCTGATTTGATATCTTCTTTTGATTCTTTACGTCACAAAGTGTTTGCTGTTCACTTTGATAAAGAATACAAGACAAGAAAGTGTGACGTGATATGCTCATGTATGCATGATATGCATGAATAATACTTATAGTCGTTCCATCGACTCACAGACTGAGGTGATTAGCAGAAGTCTTGCATTGGAATGATCGAAAGCTTTACATTTGTGGCTTTTATCTTCAAGATGTTGAAAACATGAGTGGTGGAGACCCTAAGCAGCAGAGTCAGGGATACATCCTTTTTTAAACTATGTCTCAGCATGTCAATTGATAGCTTCTTCATGACCTTGCCAATAATCATTTCTTTTGCCCAATTTATCCTTTGGAGGTTCAACATACTTCCCTTAACTTGAAGGCTTCGTATGACAAAAACATTTTTTATTTGATTTTTTGAATTTTAATTTTGAAATCAAATGTTAGCTTTGCCAAATTAATGTCAATGCACCTCGGGACTTGATTTTCTAAATTAACATATCTACAACATGATAACCCTAGTTACCGTACTAAACTCGGGAATCATTTCTATTTAAGCAAGAAATGTTGCACTTCAGATAGGCACATACACATTACTTGGCCAAAGATCTCATTTGAGTTTAAATATTGTCTATCTCATATGCATGCTTATCCAAACTATCTCCACTAATAGACTCTACCTACCAAGAGAAATCAATAGGTCTTTGATAGGCTTGAAATGGGGTCTATAAGGGACACAAGTTTAAGTGAAGGCCATTTTGAGATAGGAGATGGTGTGACACAATGGACAAACCTTCACACTACTAATTTCTTGTTTGAACTTTAGGCAACTGGGAGCAATCTTGCTAGTCTTCCAAGTTCTTTCTATCTTCTTGGCATTAATTTGGATCTTGATTAGGACAATCTTTGCCCTTGCAAAAAGTTTAAGACCCAAATTCATTTCTTTTCCTCTTTTCCCTTCCTTTTTTATTTTTCTTATTCTTCCCTTTCTTTGAGCATTCTATCATTTTGTCCCTCTTCCTTGTAGGATTGTCAAGTATAGAATTTCCAAGAACAGTCTTTTTCCCTTTTTCTTTGATTTTGATCAAATCTTTAGTTGGATTGGACCAATTCAAGTCAAAACGTCCTTATAAAACAAATGGAAGTCTTTTGTTGGCTTAGGTAAAAGAGAACTCAGTTGGCTTTTGAACCATTTTGGGTTTTCTTTTTCTTTTTTCTCTCTCTCTCTTTTTTTTGTCTTTTTCTTTTCTTTTGTCTTTTTTTTTGTTTTCCCACTTTTTTTTAGCTCAAACTGAGACGTCTTGTTTGTACCAACTAGGGCTTCCAATAATGGATGAGGGGAGTAACATAAATCTTCATTAACAGGGATAAACAATTTGTTACTCTAATGTTGTCTTGATATATTCGAGATATTAAGTGAACTTCAACTACCCTTATGGTCTTAAAAACTTCAACTACCCTTATGGTCTTGAAAACATCAACTATCTTTATGGTCTTGAAACTTCAACTATCCTCATGATCTTGACTAATCATTGCTTTCTTTGATCTTCTTGCCTATTCATCTTAGTGATCATAAGACTTGTCAAAAGTATCACAATAGCTCAGGTAGTTTATTGGGGTTTGTAAGCCAATGAAAAGAAAGCTAAAATTTTATGAAGTCTCAAAGGGACAACTAGGGATTGATATTTAATTGGGTGGATACTAGTTGTTGGCTAACCAAACAATGCCTAGATGATTTCTCTCTTAAATAAGTAGAGTTCAATTTCGCCTTGAAAATTTGTCAAAGCATGTTCTAAGACTGACTAGGACCCAGACAAAAGTAATTATGCAGGAGCCCTCTCTAAGTAAGCATACACAACTCATTGCTATAGAGCAATTCCCTCACCTAGTAAAGTCATTCAAGTCATGATGCCTAGATATATTAATTCATGAATTATAAAGCTAGATTCCTCATTGAAATTTATTCAAGCAACTTTAAATTTGAAAAACACAATAGTTCAAAAATATTAAAGAAAGTAAGATTGAAAAGCAACATTCAAGCTAAGGAAAGTTCATTGAGTTAGGCTTCTTTTCCCTTTACATCTTTAATATTTCCATCTTGAAAGGATGATAAAACAAAATCTTCTTCCAATCCTTTTCCCATCATGAAGGTTGCCGGTGGAGGTACTCTATTGAACCTTGGTATTGGATTATCTTTAGTGTAAGGCTTATCTGGCTCGGGTAGCTTGCCACTATCGATTAGGTCTTAGATCTCATGCCTTAATCGGGTACATCTATCAGTCTCATGTCCTTGAGTCTGATGAAATTGACAAAAAGCCTTAGTATCAAATTTTGGGGGTAATAGACTGGGCAAAGGTCGAGGAGCCAATGGTTGCAACAACCCTTTCTTTTGTAGCTTGTCGAAGACCCAAGACAAAGGCTTCCCCAGATCTAAAAACTGCCTTCTATTTGCTTGACCAGTTGTATTGACATCGACTTCTTTTTGTGTGCTTTGATTGCTCGACTGGTAGTTCCCTTTCTCATTCCTTTTTATTGAAAAATGATTCTTCTTTCTTTCCCACTCTTCAATTTGCATACCAGCTTGGAGAAGATCTTTGAAATCACAGATGAGTGTATGAGACACCCTCTCATGAAGATTAGGCAACACCCCTCTCACAGTCATCCTTATTTGATCGGATTCATTGGGCCTCTTCTTGAGTAAAGCGGCCATGTTTCTCCACCTTTTCACATAGTCCACAAAATTCTTATTCGGCCTTTGCCTAATGGACTCCACTTCCATCAAGGTAACTTCCAACTCAACATTATATGCATATTATTGGATGAAGGCTTTGTAAAGTAGATCCCAACTCTTTTGTGTTCCATCATCTAAGGTATTGAACCAATTCTGGACAACAGGGTCCAATGAGAGCATAAAGTACCTTAGGGTTTGAGCCTTAGTAGCTCGGGCAGACTGCATGGCAGTGATATACTGCTTCACGTGGAGATGAGGATTTCCGGTGCCATTGTACTTAGCAAAGGAAGGCATCTTGAATTTATAAGGGACCTCTTCATCTTGTTCAAATAGTTTATCGATCTTAAACATCTCTTCTGTTTTTAGCTTCTTCTCAAATTTCTTTTCAAAATCAGCAATCATCTTTTTAACATCAAAAATTTTGGTCTTTTCAATAGTTGCCTTCTCAATGACCTTTGGCTCCTTTTTGTCTTGAAGATTTTGGTAGTATTGAGCCCAATCATCATCATCAATGATCACCTTATCATCATCAAAAGCTACTTCATCAATTTTAGCCTTCCCCTTGACTTTCTTGGAGCTAGCAGATGCTTTGGCATTGTTTCCTAAAATTGCGGCTAGTTGATTCTTTATGGTCTCAGCCATGGCCTTTTTTATTTCTTCCATCTTGGCGTTGAGGGCCTCATCTACCATTCTTTGAATTTGTTCGGGCTCCATTATTTTTGGTGAGCAAGTGATTGAGTCGTTGCTGGATACTTCATCTCCGGCGTAGGTCAGATTGTTGTAAGCTTTAGAACTATCGTAATCCAGGGTTGTGAGCCAGAGAGGATCAATGATATGAGATGCAAATGTATGCATGTATGTACAAATAATCAAAAAATAAGGGTAAATAGGACATTCCTTCCAACCTTATAACATGCACACACGAATGGCGAGTCTCTTTTCCTAGGTATATGGTTAACAAAATACTATCATGGGGTATCTTGTTTTCGAATAATTCCCTCGGACGTTTCAACCAATAGTTGTATTTTCGAAAATGGAAATCAATCCATGATAATTCCCATTAATTAGGTTTTAATCCATTCAACCAACTAAAGTAGCCTTTATGCTATATTGGATTAAAACTAAATTAAGAGGTTTATTATAGATAGATTTCTCACTTGAAAAAGGTAACTAATGGTTCATGCCAAAAACAAGCCCATGGTTAATTTATTATTAGTGTAAACTAGACCCACAATTGATTTTTTGTATTTCATAATTGACCTAAATATTTTTGCAAGCTCTTTGTAAGAAAAGGTTGGGTGAATATAGTTTTGTTTCTAAGCCCATTGTAAAAGATTTTAGAAAAATGGATTTTGGGCTTAGTATTTGGGCCATGGGCCAAAGAATTTTTGATTCGTTTTTAGAAAAGTCTTATGTCTAAAAACCATCTTGAAAATTTTTCAAAATAGATTTGGTCTTTTGGACTTTAAAGAAAAGTTTATTTTGAGCTTACAATATACTTAGGTCATATTAGAAAAAGAACAAACCAAATAAGACATGATTTAGACTAAGATAAACTAACCATAGTCAAACAACATGCATTTGGTGTAAAACCTAAGGAAAGTAACTAGGCCAATTACATGAGCTTTAGTCTTTGGGTTAAAAGACTTAGGTTCCCAAAGCAAGTATATATCAAACGGTACGAGGCTATGAGTGCTTATGCCATGCTCGATCTCCATACCTTGAGTAAAAGTATGGTATCCCTTACATAACATAACACGGGTAACACAGGCATCCTAACTCACGCACACGATGCAATCTAAGATGATGCAATGGATAATATCATTATAAGAAAGAATAGAATAATATAAAGACCAACAAAATAACTTCTCTTATCCCCAGTGGAGTCGCCACTATGAGCGGGGATTTTCGCCCCCACGCCCGGTGGAATGGTTCTTGCGACTTCGGCACTGTTTAGGCTCGGGGCCTTAGAGAAGACAGACCTAAGTTTGAAGAAAATGGTGTCGCCACCTGGACAGGCCGGGGGGATGACTTGATTCCTAAGGAATCCCCAACCCCCTAATGAGTTCGAAAAGTTGGGTATGTGTGGGGAAGGTGAGAAATGGTCCAGCACCCCCACAACACCCGGTTCATTGGAACCGGCCTCCTTTACAGGTCTTAATATTATAAAATTCTTAAATATAACAATATTATCCATATTACACACAATAATTAAAAGAAAACATCAATATATTAAAATCAAAGCAATGTCCAATAAAGCAAATAAATGGACACCCATCCAAGGATGGAAACATGTCCTTACATCACATGCCTAAATAGGACACCCACCAAAAGGTAGAAACATGCCCTTTACATAGGTTCTAAAATAGAAAAGCAAATTAAATTACATGATGTTTAACCAATGAGGTACCAACCAAGTGGAAACATACCTCTTACAACTTTTGGAAATCTAAATGAATTGATAAAAGTAAATAATCATTCATCATAAATAAATCGTTCATCAAAGCTATTAATCAAAATAGAAAATAAACATCCATCCATGATAAATTAAATAAATCAAGTATTGAAATTAAATAAATTAAAGCATAAGAAATAAATCAAAGCATAATCAAGTATGAAATTGAATAAAGCAAATAAAAGTCCAATTATGGCTACTGTGACTTTTTATGGAATTAAAATAAATTAGGGTTTTATGTTTTAAAGGGTTGGTAAGACTCTTTGATTAACAAAATTAAGGTTTGAATGATGATATCATGAAACTAGGGTTTTAAACAATTTAAAATACTTTAATTTGTGATTTTTGGTTTTTGGGTTCCTAAGCTACTGTGTAAAATTTAGGTTTTTATGTTTTTATGTTTTTTAATGTTTTAAAAGGATTAGGGTTCATAAAAATTAGGATTTAAGGTTTTAAAAGGGTTAGTGTTCATTATTTTATGTTTTGGAAGTTGAATTTAGATTTCATATTTTGGAATTTAGGGTCTCGGATGGTAATTTTAATCTTAAGGTTTGGAAGACAATTTAATATTTTATGGAATTTTATGAATTTAAACAAGTGATTTAAAGTTTTTATAACTAGAAAAGATGTTTTAGAAGACTTTTTGAAGGAAATAGAACCTACTTTAAAATTTTAAAAGAAGCAGAATTTACATCTAAATTTTGTTGAAAAATATGTTCAATTAGAGTTTTAAGGTTTTTAAGAAGAAAAAATAACAATTTTAAGCCTTTTGGAAGATAAACCAACGAAATAAGGTTTTTTTTTTGCTTTAGAAAACTAAATTAAAGTTGAAAGGTTTTTAATTTTGATTTCATGGATTTCCTACTGTGTAAAAAAAAAACAATTAAAGAAAATTAATTAACACATACCTTCTTTTGATGATTTCTCTAAAAACAATTCTTCTTGGATGAACTAGCTCCAAAGACAAGCTTTTTTTGCCTTTGAATCCTCTAAATCGTGCTACTGCTGTTCCAGAAAAAAGTTGAATAGAATTTCTTCTTTTCCTTCCTTGATTTGGTTTCAAATTTTCCAAATTCCTCTTGGATTTTTGCCTCTCTTAAATTAATTGCCTTTGGTCCTTATTTATAGTTGTTTGAGGTTGTTTATTCCTAATTAGTTAAGGTAAGTAATATTAATAAAAAAAAACAAAACCTAATTGGATTAGGTTTCAAAAAATTTGCGTCGGAAAATTTGCGTTGCCGAAAAAACTGCTGCGGAAAAACTGCGCTGGCAAAAAAATCTGCTGTAGCTGGCTACGGCAGCGCGCGGAGCGGGCCCGTAAGCTATTTCACAGGTAGAAAATTCCAGCGTGAGAAATAGCTGGGCTATTTTGTAGGCAGAAAATTTCTGCGTGCGAAATAGCACAGTGATTTCGCCTGCAGGAATTTCCTGCAGGCGAAATGCCTACGGGCCCGTGCCCACGGGCACGTTCGATAATTTTTTTTGTCGCTGATTTTTCCGACTTTGATTTTTATTTTTGTTTTTATTTTTTACTTTTATTTTTTTATTTCTATTTTTTATTAATAAAAATTAGATACTAAAGCAAAAATTATTTAATGAAAATTATTTTGGATCAATTATACAACAAAAATCATTTTAGACTAAATAAAACATATTGGACCGGATTGGGTAAAAAATTTAGGGTCTACACTATGACAGAGGTTAGAAGTTTTCTGGGTTTTAGCAGGCTATTATCATCGATTTGTGAAGGGTTTTTCTATGATAGCTACTCCACTCATCAGATTACTTTGGAAGGGAGATAGATTTGTGTGGATAGATCGGTGTTAGGCGAGTTTTGAGCAGCTGAGGTAGATGTTGACTCAGACTCCTATTCATACTCTGCCAGTGGAAGGTAAGCCTTATGTGATTTACAATGATGCTTCATATAATGGTTTAGGTTGTGTTCTGATGCAGGAGGGTAGAGTCATTGCTTTTGTTTCTTGAAAGTTGATGTCACATTAGCTGAATTACCCGACTCATGATTTGGAGTTAGCAGCCATAGTTTTTGCATTGAATATTTGGCGACATTACTTGTAAGGGGAGAAGCATTTCATTTATAGTAATCGTAAGAGTTTGAAGTAGCTGGGAGTTCAGAGAGAGCTAAATCTTCGATAGAGACAATGGTTAGATTTGATTAAAGATTATGATTGCTTGATTGATTAATATCCTGGCAAGGCAAATGTTGTTGTTGATGCCTTAGTCAGAAGTCTTTGGTAGGTTTGACTGCTTATTTGCTCTTGTTGCTTGTTGAGTTGAGAGCGTTGTAGGCCAGAGTTGAGTCTTGTGATGATGTTGTTTTGATGGCTCAGTTGCAATTAAGGCCAGTGTTATTGGATCAGGTTAGGGAAGCCCGATTGGCAGATTAGAAAATCCACAAGATTGTATTGGACTGCCAAAAGGTGAATAGTCGAGACTTTCATGTGAGAAATGATGGCAGTTTGTGGTTCAGAGATAGGTTATGTATTCCTGACGATGCAGAATTAAAGAGGGTGATTTTGAGGAAGCACATCAATCAGTCTATGCTATGCACCCTGGGATTACCAAGACTTATCAGGATTTGAAGCGGCATTATTTGGTGGTTAGGTATGAAGACGGACATAATAGAGTTTGTATCCAATTGTCTCACTTTTCAAAGAGTGAAAGCTGAGCACCAAGTTCCTTTAGGTTGCTTCAGCCTTTGTCAGTACCAGAGTGGAAATGGGAGCGAGTAACGATGGATTTTATGACAGGACTATCTATGGCCCAAAAGAAGCATGATGCGATTTGGGTGATAGTTGATTGGATGATGAAGAGAACTCATTTTCTTCCAGTTCGGAGGGATTATTCTCTTTAGAGATTGGTTGAGCTGTTTATCAATGAGATAGTGAGGTTTCATGGAGTCCCAATTTCTCGAATAGTGGGTTCTCGAATGCATTTTACTATTATATTTCATCCTTAGACAGATGGGCAGTCAGAAAGAGTGATACAAATTTTAGAGGATATGTTAAGGAGTTGTATCATCGATTTCAATGGAAGTTGGGATAGATTCTGGCCACTGATTGAGTTTACATATAAGAACAATAATCAATCTAGTATTGGGATGGCACCTTATGAGGCATTGTATGGCAGGAGGTGCAGGACACCTTTGTGTTGGGATGTGGTTAGAGAAAATGAAGGTGATTTGGGGTCATCTAAAAGTAGCCTCAGACCGACAGAAATCATATTCATATTTAAAAAGAAGAGACATAGAATTCACTATAGGAGATAAAGTATTTTTGAAGGTGTCTCCTTGGAAGAAAACTTTAAGATTTGGCCACAAAGAGAAGTTGAGTTCTCGTTCCATAGGACCATATGAGCTACTGGAGAGAGTTGGTCCAGTGGCCTATAGACTGGCTTTGATGCCTGAGTTGGATCAAATTCATAATATCTTTCATGTCTCTATGCTTCTGAGGTATAGGTTGGACTTATCTCATATTTTGTCAGTGGAATCTATTATGGTGAGTTCAGATTTGACTTATGAGAAAGAAATAGTAGTGATTTTAGCACGAGAAGTAAAAGACATGAGAAATAAGAAAGTACCACTTGTGAAAGTCCTTTGAAAGAATCATAACACCGAAGAGGTGACATGGGAGAGTGAACAACTAATGCTGAGTCAATAACCTTAGTTGTTCCAGAGTTGATAGCAGATAATTTTGCGGACCAAATTTTCTTAAGAGGGAGAGATTTGTAATACCGCTAATTTTTGAATATTAAATAAAATAAATTAAATTTGGATAAATTAAATAAATGATTTGAATGGAAAATGAAGGGATTTGAAGTGAAAAAGGAAAATGTATATTTGAAAAATATTTGATGTAAATATGACATATACATATACCTAAGATATACATTACATATATAAATGTAGATGCTTAATTTTTGACCCAGTCTGGTTCAATATTTTTTATAGTCCAAAATAAATTTTGTGGTATTTTAATTAAATAATATCTATTTTAGTATTTATTATTTATAATTTTTAATAAAAATAAAAATTGTAATATGAATAAAGTTAAAAAAATAAATAAATAATCGGACGAAAAATTTCGTGGTCAAAGGAGAATCGGCCTGGGCCAATTCCTCGCATGGCCAATTCCTGCAGCGAATTGGTGCCCGTCAGCAGCAGTTCTCAGCCAGCGCTCGCAATTTCGCCCATAGTAGTTTTTTTTGCCAGCACAATTTTCCAACGCAGTTTTTTCCGAAACCAAATTCTATTTGGTTTTGGTTTCTTTTCCTAATTGGTTTTAATTTCCTTAGACAATTAGAAGTAGGTTTATGATTTTTCCTATAAATACCACATTAAAACACAAAATTAAAGGATCAAAAATTGGTTTTTACTGAGCTAACTTGGGACTTCTGACTTGGGAGGAAAAAGAGGACAAAAACCCTAAGGAGCAAGAGACATTAGCAATCATCAACCCATCAAAGGCAGTAACACTACCTTTGTCATTGTTCATCCAGAAGCAAATTGTGGAGGAACCAATGAACGGAGGTTTGATTATGAGTCTTTGATTTGATTATATTTACAGTGTTATTGCCATATTTTCTTTTAAATACTTCTATCATTTGTTTTGATGTTGAGTCAGTAACCTAAATTATTAAACTTAGAAATATGTTTTACAGATTAAACCGTCCATTAATCTAGTAGCCTAAGTCTTTGATCAAAACTTCAAAAACCCTAAATCATCCTTCTATTTCCAAAACTTCAAAAACCCTAAAACTATTCTTCTATTTCGAAAACTTCAAAAACCCTAAAAGGTTTCTTCTGTTTCCAAAAACTTTAAAACATTAAATTGTTTTTCCTTGAACTATTTTCTTAATCATCCAAACTCTAACGTTTTTTCCAAAATTTCCAAATGTCTTCTTAAATCTCCAAACCCTAATCTTCTTTACAGTATCTAAAAACTTTAATCATAATTATTTCTATAAAACTCTAAACTATTTTCATAAATCCTAAGATCAAATATGTATTTCAAAATACCAAAAACCCTAATTTACTCAAAACCCTAATCCAGTAAACCCTAGTTTTCCTAAACTTTAATTCTTAAAACATTAAAACTTTATGACAAATTCATCAACATCTAAAACCATAATCCAGTGAACCTAAAACTCAATCTTTTAAAATTATAAACCTTAATATCTTAAAAACCCCAATTTCATAATGTTTGCATAAAACCCTAACTAAACCTACCTTTTTTTTAAGTCACAGTAACATTATTTTCATAAATACATCCAAAACCTCAAATATTTTAAATATCCAGTAGCTATTTTATTACTTTAAAATATTTCTCCACAAATTAAACTAGTATATACAAAACCCTAGTTATTAAACATAAAACCCTAGAAACCCTAATTGATGCATGAATCCCTAAAGTTAATATATTTACTGTTTTATTTAAATCGGATGAATGCTTATTATATAATTTGACTGATGTTTGATATTTTTGATGAATGATTTATTTATAATGCATGGTTATTTATTTTTATTGATTTTTTTATTTCCAAATATAAGAGGTATGTTTCCACTTTGTGGGTACCTCATTAATTAATTTCTATGAAATTTAAATTTCTTTTATATTTTGAACCAATGTAAAGGACATGTTTCCACCTTTTGGTGGGTGTCCTATTTAGTTTAGACACGAACGATGTAAGGACATGTTTCCATCATCGGATGGGTGTCCATTTATTTACTTTGTTTGGACATTGCTTTGATTTTAATATAATAATGTTTTATTTTAATTATTGCATGTAATATGCATAATATTATCATATTTAAGAGTTTTATAATATTAAGAAATGCAAAGGAGGCCAGTTCCAATGAACCGGGCATTGTGGGGGTGCTGGGCCATTTCACACCTTCCCCACACGTACCCAACTTTCCGAACCCATTGGGGGGGTTGGGGATTCCTTAGGAATTGAGTCATCCACCCCTTTCTTTTTCTCGGCCTGTCCGAGTGGTGACTACATTTTCTCTGGGCTTAGGCCTCTGTTCTCTAAGGTTGTGAGCCTAAACAGTACAGAAGTCGCAAAGAACCATTCCACCGGGAGTGGGGGCAAAAATTCCCGCTCATGGTGACGACTCCACTATGGATAAGAGAAGTTGATTTCATTGGTCTTTATATTAATCTATTCTTTATTATCATGATATTATCCATTGCATCATATTAGTTTACATCGTGTGCGTGAGTTAGGATGCCTGTGTTACCCGTGTTGCGTTATGTAAGGGATACCATACTTTCACTCAAGGTATGGAGATTGAGCATGACATAACCACTCATAGCCTCATACCATTTGGTATATACTTGCTATGGGAACCTAAGCCTTTTAACGCAAAGACTGAAGCTCATGTAAATTGTATAGTTACCTTCCTTAGGTTTTTACCCCAAATGGATGTTGTTTGACTATGGTTAATTTATCTTGGCTTAAATAATGGCTTATTTGGTTTGTTCTTTTTCTAATATGACCTAAGTACATTGTATGCTGAAAATAAATTTTTTCTCTAAATCCAAAAGACCAAAGCTATTTTTAAAACTTTTCAAGATGGTCTTTGGACATAAAACTTTTTTAAAAAAAAATCAAAAATTCTTTTGCTAATGACTCAAGTACAAAACCAAAAATCCATTTTTTCTAAAAATCTTTTACAATGGGCTTAAAAACAAAATTATTTTCATAACCTTTTCAAAGAGCTTACAAATATTTAGGTCAATTACGAAATATCAAAAATCAATTGTGAGCCTAGTTTATACTAAGAATTAGTAATTGTGGGCTTGTTTTTGGCATGAATTATTAGTTACTTTTTCAAGTGAGAAATCTATTTATAATAAACCTCTTAATTTAGCTTTAATCCACAATAGCATGAAAGCTACTATAGTTGGTTGAATGGATTAAAACTTAATTAATGGGAATTATCATGAACTGATTTCCATTTTTGAAAATATAACTATTGGTTGGAATGCCCAAGGGAATTATTCGAAAATAAGATACCCCATGTTGGTATTTTGTTAACCATATTACCAAGGAAAACAGACTCGTCATTTGTGTGTGGATGTTATAAGGTTGGAAGGAACGTCCTAATTATCCTTCTTTGTTGATTGTTTGTGCATACATGCAAACATGCATACATTTGCATCTCATATCATTGATCCTCTCTGGCTCACAGCCCTGGATTACGACGGTTCAAAAAGCTTACAACAATCTGACCTACGCTAGAGATGAAGAATCTAGCAATGACTCAATAACTTGCTCACCAAAAGCAATGGAGCGCGAACAAATTCATAGAATGGTGGACGACGCCCTCAACGCCAAGATGGAAGAAATAAAAGAGGCCCTGGCTGAGACCATGAAGAACCAATTGACTACAATTTTAGGAAATAATGTCGAAGCATCTGCTAGCACTAAGAAGCCAAAGGACAAGGGGAAGGCTAAAGTTGGTGAAGTGGTTTTTGATGATGATAAGGTGATCATTGATGATGACGATCATTGGGCTTAATACTTCCAAGATCCTCAAGACAAGAAGAAAGAACCAAAGATTGTTGAAAGATCAACTATGGAGAAAACTAAAACTTTTGTTGTTGAAAAGCTGATTACGGATTTGGAAAAGAAATTTGAGAAGAAATTGAAAACTGAAGAAATGTCCAAAGTCGACAAACTATTTGAGCTAGATGAAGAAGTTCCATACAAATTTAAAATGCCATCTTTTGCGAAGTTTGATGGAACCAAAAAATCCCCATCTCCATGTGAAGCAGTATATCACTGCTATGCAGTCTGCTCGAGCCACTAAGGCTCAAACTCTAAGATATTTCATACTCTTATTGGACCCTGTTGTCCAAAATTGATTCTACACCTTAGAGGAAAGTACTAAAAAAGATTGGGACATGTTGTACAAGGCTTTCATTCAACAATATGGGTACAATGTCGAGCTAGAAGTAACCTTAATGGAAGTTGAGTCCATTAGAGAAAGGCCAAATGAGAATTTTGTGGACTATATGAAAAGATGGAGAAATAAGGCTGCTTTGCTCAAGAAGAGGCCCGATGAATCTGATCAAATAAGGATGATTGTGAGAGGGGTGTTGCCTAGTCTTCATGAAAGGATGTCTCATACACTCATCTATGATTTCAAAGATCTTCTCTAAGATGGTCTGCAAATTGAAGAATGGGAAAGGGAGAAGAATCGCTTTTCAATAAGAAAGAATGAGAAAGGGAATTATCAACCTAGCTATCAAAGCATGCAAAAAGAAGTTGATGTTAATGCGACTAGTCAAGGAAATAAAAGACAATTCTCATAATTGGGAAAACCTCTATCTTGGGTTTTCAACAAGCTATAGAAGAAGTGGTTGCTACAACCGTTGGCTCCTCGAGCGCTACATAATCCTCTGCCACCAAACTTCAATGCCGAGGCCTTCTGTCAATTTCATCGAATGCAAGGGCATGAAACAGATAAAGTGCTCAACTAAAATATGAGATCTAAGATTTGATTGACAGTGGTAAGCTACCCAAGCCGGATAAGCCCAATACCAAAAGCAATTCTCTATCTAAGTTCAACAGAGTGCCACCACCAACAACTTTCATGGTAGGAGGAGGATTGGAGAAAGATTTTATCTTATCCTCTTTTCAAGATGGGAATATTGAAGATGTGAAAGGAAAAGAAGCTTAACTCAACAAACTTTCCTTAGCTTGAATGTTACTTTTCAATTTTGCTTTCTTTAATTTTTAATTGGAATAATCTTGTTTTTCAAATATAAATTTATTTGAATAAATTACTTTCATCAAAAAAATTTATTGGTCTTTGTTCATTTTTTTTTATAAATTAGCATATCTAGGCATCGTGATTCGAATGACTTTGCTAGATATGTTAGGGAATCAAGGAGATCACTGCAAACCAAAAACACGCAGTGGAAAAATTTTTGATCTCTGATTTCCCACTAGGATCCATGCTGTTCGTTTAATTCGACGAACGTGTTCAAAGAACTAACCTGTTGATGATTCAAAATCACAGTTTGGAAGAGATGCCTCGATTGCGAAACACCCACTGTCGCGTATCCACACCAATGCTACAGTCGTGAGTGCTAGCTCTCTACAATGGCGAAGGCTGGAAAACGTTTTCTCTAAAACTTATTATGGTTCCTTTGTTTTCGTTCTTTTTCGTTTTCTAATGTTACCTCTTAGAAGACTTAACGTCTGGAGTGAATATAATCACTCCAGAATCCAATTCGAAATTGAATAAGGTAAGTCAAATTCAGAATCCAAATCTAATAAGGATTCTGAATATATTATCTGATAATATATATAAAAAAATGAAAATAATAATAATAATAATAATAAATATTAATATCTAATATTAATATTATTAATATTATATCCAGCCCAAAGCGCATTCTTGTGTGTGACCCGATAGGCCCATATTAATTGGCAGTCAATTTAATCTCTATTAAACCAACAAGTCATAATTGGCCTCTAGCAAGGCATTACAACTACCCAATTAATATAAGGAATGTCCAATTTGCCTAATAATAGTACATGCATTAATCCCTTTGTCACACAATATCAAGCTTGAACATAAGTCATGGTCAACGTCATACTTATATTGTCCAAACTTATGATTACTTGATCTCCAAGTAGACTGATAAAAAAAAGAATGAAATTGATCACACTATCAATTCATTTGAGCACGGCCATGCATTTCACAGTCTCACTTATCGAGGGGCCCAAAAGATATCTCTCTCAAAGAGAGGGACAAATTCTATCTTGATTGTTCATTATCCTCTACATAATTTCTATCATATATGATCATAACCTTTATTACTATCCAGTTATGGATAATGTTTGATCATGTCAAAATATAATAGTACTTATATTGAAAACTATGACAATCTCAAGTCAAAGAATTAATACATAACTATCATGAGATTTACTTATGACACAAACCCATGTAGTAATCTCATGATGGGTCTATCCAATACATTGTTCTCTAACAAGTATCTATGAAATTGATTTGTATCACTATACACATAACCATCTGATGATTATCAAATCAATGTTCGTACTGGTTAAGAATTATTTTTTTTAATTTCTATAACAATAATAAACCAGGCACAAATATCAAAATTATGTAACATGCAAACAAACAATAATGATAATAAAACCTCATTTATTTATAATGATTGTATAACATAAAGATCCAAATAAATGGCCTAGGGCACATACACTAACAATCTCCCACTTGCACTAGGCCTACAAATTTCTAAGACCCATAGATCTAGTGTGCTGATCATGCTTGACCCATGAGAGAGGCTTTGTTAATGGATTTGCTATGTTATCATTTGTGTCAACTTTGCATATCTTGATATCTCCTCTATCGATAATGTCTCGAATGAGGTGAAAACGCCTGAGTATATGCTTAGACCTTTGATGAGATCTAGGCTCTTTTGCCTGTGTGTATGGCACCATTGTTGTCACAATAAATGTCCACAGGATTTGCAATGCTAGGCACCACTCCTAGCTCAGTGATGAATTTCTTCAACCAGACTGCTTCCTTAGCTGCATCTGATGCTGCTATATACTCAGCCTCTATTGTAGAATCAGCAACAGTGCTTTGTTTTGAACTCTTCCAACTAACAGCTCCACCATTCAATGTGAATACAAAACCTGACTGCGATCTAAAATCATCTATGTCAGTTTGGAAACTAGCATCTGTGTAACCATTTACAACTAGCTCATCTTCCAAACCTCCATAAACCAAGAATACATCTTTAGTCCTTCGAAGGTACTTAAGAATATTCTTGACAGCTGTCCAGTGACCTTCACCAGGATAAGCTTGAAATCTACTATTTGCGCTTAATGGATATGAGACATATGGTCTAGTACATAACATGGCATACATAATAGATCCTATAGCAGAAACATAAGGAATCTTATTCATTCGATCTCGCTCATCAGATGTCATAGGACATTGACTCTTGCTGAGATGAATGCCATGAGACATAGGTAAGAATCCCTTTTTGGAATCTTGCATGTTGAACCTCTTCAACACGTTATCTATTTATGTACTTTGACTCAGGCCAATTATCCTTCTAGATCTATCTCTACAGATCTTTATACCAAGGATATAGGCATCCTCACCTAAGTCTTTCATTGAGAAAGAATTCCCTAACCAAGTCTTAACCTTTTGCAAGGTAGGGATATCATTCCCAATGAGTAATATGTCATCCACATATAAGACTAAAAACACTATTGCACTCCCACTAACCATCTTGTAAACACAAGGTTCATCTTCATTCTTGATGAAACCAAAGTTCCTAACTTTTTCATCAAAATGAAGATTCCAGCTTCGAGATGCTTGCTTCAATCCATAAATGGATCTTTGAAGCTTGCAAACCTTTGTAGAATTCTCTGGATTTACAAAACCCTCAGGTTGTGTCATATACACATCCTCAAGCAAGTTTCCATTAAGGAAAGCGGTTTTGACATCCATTTGCCATATCTCATAATCATAGTATGCTGCAATGGCAATGAGAATTCTAACAGACTTAAGCATAGCAACTGGTGAAAAGGTTTCATCATAGTCTATACCATGAGTTTGCTTGAAACCTTTTGCAACAAGCCTTGCTTTATAGGTCTGCACATTCCCATCCATGTCAGTTTTCTTCTTGAAAACCCATTTTCAACCAATAGTCTTAATACCCTCTGGAGGATCAATTAAAGACCAAACTTGGTTGTCAAACATAGATTGCATCTCAGATTTCATGGCTCCAAGCCATTTGTCTGAATCTGGACCTGACACAGCTTCTCGATAGGTAGTAGGCTCATCTTGATCTATGAGCATTACTTCACTATCATCAGTCACAAGAAATCCATATCTCTCTGGCTGATGACGTGTCCTATCATACCTGTGAGGGATCTGTGTTACATCTTCAGACTCCACAACTATTTGTGGTTCTGAAATAGGCTCTATAAACGGCTCAATGATTTCTTGTGGTACTTGAGTTTCCTCAAGTTCTACTATACTCCCACTAGTTCTCTTAGAAAGAAATTCCTTTTCCAAAAAGATCCCATTTCGAGCAACAAACACTTTGTTCTCTGAAGGAGTATAGAAATAGTATCCTTTAGTTTCCTTATGATAACCCACAAAATTACATTTGATAGACTTTGGAGCTAACTTATCTGAAACTGGTCTTTTCACATAAGCTTCACAACCCCAAATCTTAAGAAAAGACAAACTAGGTGTCTTACCTGTCCATATCTCATATGGTGTTTTTTCAACCACCTTAGATGGTACACGGTTCAGAATGAATGCAGTTGTCTCCAAGGCATAACCCCAAAAGGATAAAGGAAGATCCGCTTGACTCATCATTGATCGAACCATATCTAATAGAGTTCGATTTCTCCTTTTAGAAACTCCATTCCACTTTGGAGTTTTTGGAGGAGTCAGTTGTGAAACAATTCCACAATCCCTTATATGATCATCAAACTCTTGGCTCAAATATTCACCACCTCGATCTGATCGAAGTAGTTTAATTGTTTTACCATGTTGATTTTGTACTTCATTTTCAAAAGTTCTAAACATTTCAAAAGACTCATGCTTATGTTTCATTAGGTAGACATAGCCATACCTACTGAAATCATCAGTAAAAGTAATGAAGTATCGAAATCCTCCTCTGGCACTAATGCTAAAAGGACCACATACATCTGCATGTATCAAGCCCAATAAATCATTAGCCCTTTCACTCTGCCTAGTAAAAGGATCCTTTGTCATCTTACCAAGCAAACAAGACTCACGTGTTTCAAATGATTCAAAATCAAATGAATCTAATAATCCATCTTGATGGAGCTTAGAAATGCGTTTCTCATTTATATGGCTAAGGCGACAATGCCATAAATAAGTAGGGTTTAACTCATTTGGCTTAGTTCTCTTAGAAGTTATGTTATAGATATCATTACCATTAGAATCATCAATATTAAGGATATAAAGGCCATTATAAGAATTTGCAATACCATAAAGCAAATCATTTTTATCAAAAATAGAGCATTTCTTATTCTTAATAAAAAATGAATAACCTTAATCATCCAAAACAGATACTGAAATAAGATTCCTACTCATAGTAGGAACATAAAAGAAATTGTTCAAAATTAACAAAAACCCATTGGGCATAACAAGTTCATAAGTTCCTACAGCTATAGCAGCAACTCTTGCTCTATTGCCAACACGTAGGTCCACTTCGCCCTTCTTCAGCATCCTACTCCTTTTGAGTCCCTGCATATTTGTACAAATATGAGATCCACATCTGGTATCTAATACCCAGGAAGAAGGAATAGATAAATTAATTTCTATAACATAAATACCTAAAGATGTAGTCGCACTACCCTTCAACTTCTTTAACTCATCCAAATAGAGTTGACAATTTCTCTTCCAATGCCCAGGCTTGTTGCAATGGAAACAAGTCCCTTTGCTTTGCTTTTTATTTTTGCTTCTTTGTGTTTAATTAATGTTCATAAAGTTTTGTTCATCGTTACTGCTACTTAAAATTATTGCTTTTCTTACTCTTTATTTCTGCTGCCAGTTGCTCTCTGTCTGAACTGTCTCCTCCCTTTATGTTTTTATTTTTGCTTCCTATTTATAATGTTCAATTAGGGTTAATATAAGCAATAGTCCTTACACTACTCGGATACTTGGCCAGGGTTTCAGTTTTAGTGTGCTTAGGTGATCAGTGTAAGCTGGGGTCCATGTAACATCCCCTAACAATTCTCATTAGAACTATTAGAGAATGTTACTCAATATACTGTCAGTACTCTAATCAATTCATTGACAAAGTTTCCTTTCAAAATGTTAGTAACAAAATTCTTCAAATAATAATAATACAATCTGTATAATACAACACTTATAAATCCAATATTTAAACCAATTTCCAATATCTCCAATAATCCAAACAGTAATTTATAAATTAGATAAACATGATAAGTTCATCAAATCAAATAAATATATAATACATTACTTTACATGATAATCATTCACTAGAATCTCAAACTTCATCCTCTAAATACATATATTCCTTTCATGTTAACAAATTTGAACAATCTCTCAAATAGCCAAATTAAATTGTATATATACATTTCATAACTTATGAGTATAATATACAAAAGATCATTTATATGTAATATAGGTAATTTTCTGAGATCCTTAATTCCACTTTTTAACTTGATCCGATGACCTGATACTTGCGTGTCAGAAAATAATTCTAACACGCTAAGCAAAGCTTAGTGGTGCTTATATAAACATATTTTGTCACTTAATATTAAAGAAAAATACTTATGGAAATTTTGTAATAATACTCAGTTTTAGTAAACATTACAATATTTTAAATGTTTTTAATAACAAAACCAACATAAAATTTTGATTACATAAAATAATAACTTTAACTCTATATAAGTTATCATGCTACACTACACTTTTGTATTGCAACTTTTCTCTTTTTAAATCATTTTATTTAAGACTTAATTTTTCATTTGTTAACATTGCTCATATTATACTTATTTATTTTTCAGTAAGTCTTACTTTTTAGTTTCATATATAGGATAATTTCATTCAATCTATAATTTGTAGCACTTAAATTTAGTATTATACTTTGGAGCACTTTGTATCTTATGTCATTATATACACTTTCAATCATTATAACAATTAGAAAAGTTATTGATCAATTCAATAACTTGAGCATAACATTTCTATTCCATGCATTAGAACTTTCACTTGTAAACCTTAATATATACATTACCAATCACTTTCATATTGTAACATAGTAAGTCGATTTCAAGTAATTGACTTATATTATTATTTTGCATTTCTTTCATTATTCACAACATTATATTCACATATATTTTCAATTTAGATAACTTCATTAAATATGCCCATACATATTGAACTCATATCATAAGTTTGGATGACATGTTAATGTAGCAATTTTAATGCAAAATCTCAAGAATGTATAATGGCAACTATGCCCACTGTCGCTGATGACACAATGTGTCAATTAATGGCATGAGGTGCCCACTATCACTATGGATATCCTTCCTCTAGTTAGCCACTCAATCCAAAGCTAGATCTAAAATCAGTATAATTTGGGCAATTCATTTGTTTTAATTAATATTGAATTATGTATATCACTTCAATGGAAAAATTCTTTGATCAACACTTGGTATGTGACATATTTATCATGTATTCAAAATTTATTACACTACTTGATAGGGTTGATTTCAAAAATCCTTTACACTTTAAGTCCTTATAGTTATTTAGTCCAAAATCACGGATGAAACATAAGAAAAAGATCCATTTATGCAAATTTCTTCAAGTGACATGCCTAGTGACATGGGCGTGTCATTGACCGTGTCATAAGATCATTCTCATAGAAAGGCCTTAGTATAAAATTTTGGTGGCAAAAGATTTGGTAAAGGTTGAGGAGCCAATGGTTATAACAACCCCTTTTTCTATAACTTGTTGAAAACGCAAGATAAAGATTTTCCCAATTTTTAAAACTATTTTCTATTTTCTTGACCAGTTGCATTAACATTGACTTCCTTATGTGAGCTTTGATTGCCAGACTGATAATTCTGTTTTGCAGAAAAATGGTCCTTCTCTCTTTCCCACTCTTCTTTTTGAAAGCCAGCATGAAGAAGATCTTTGAAATCCCTTATAAGAGTGTGAGACAATCTTTTATGGAGGTTGGGTAGGACACCTCTGACTATCATATTGTTCTGGTCTGACTCATTATGTCTCCTTTTGAGAAGTGCAGCCTTATTTCTCCATCTCTTTACATAATCAACAAAACTTTCATTTTTTTTTGCTTGATAGTCTCCACCTCCATCGAGGTAACTTCTAGCTTTACATTGTACATAACACCCTTATACCCTATATACGTACAATACATATTTCTAGCATATGTAAAATATGCATATACGGTACAAAAATGTCACAAACTGGTTTAATAAAAAAATTTCACATATCCAATTTAAAATGTTAAATTCTAAATATATAAAAATTAAATAGAATATAAATATTATTTACTTATTATAAGAACCCAAAATAAATAATATATATAAAAATATCTGGGAAAAATAAGCCAGAGTTTTGTCTGTATTTTGGACATCCCAAAATTTATCAAAACAGAACCTGCAAAAAAGAAAACACTCCCAAATAATTTTCAATCACCATCTCAACCATACTTCTCAATTTCACCAAGTTTCTCAAACATTTATACATATAGATATATATAATTTAAAACACACTTACTCTCCCATTTCAAATACATTGACCCAAACATTCTTTATAATATACAATATGTAAAATTCAAAATATAATATATTATGTATAAAACTCAAAATGTACAATAACATAAAAATATATACATGCTGCAGTAGTGTTTCTGATCTCGATAGCAACTCAACAAGCTTAACTATAAGTCTAGACCCGACTTGGTCTAAAGGAACTCTCTGGCTCAACTGAGTCTACCTTGTCACCTGCACGATGGAAACAATCACGCTAAGTCGAAGCCTAGTGGTACAAACTTTGATAATAACAATCAAACTCAATGCAATGCCAATGCCAATGCATAATGCATATAGATGTCACATCATTCCACTTTCTTATATTTTTCAAATATTTCATAATTCATAATTCACATTAAAACAAAGACAAGCATGGGCCCAAAAACAATCTAATATGCTATTCAAATTTCAGAGTTACGGCTTTGGTCCATAATGACACCATGTGTCTAGCTCCGTAGGCAATATATATATATCCATGGATAATGTAACAACCCCAATCTCTTGGACCTCAACCCGGCTAGACCCTTAGGCCCCAGTATCTTAGTCCTCAACCCGGCTAGACTGCTTCAGTTTTTGAGGCTTATGACCTAGTCTTTTCACCCCAAAAACATCATATTTATCAGCTGGCCTGGCTTACGACCCAGTCTTTTCACCATTCCAGCGTATAGCCCGTAGGCAATCATAGGCATGCCGTCAAACCCAGAACTCTAAAAATTGAATAACATACTAGGCACACAATTTATTCATATTTCTCATTATCAATCTCTTTCTCTTTGTCACGTATTCAATCAAGGCACATTGCCTTATTTTCAACATACTTCCCTTATCTTAAAGGCTTTGTATGACAAAACCTTTTTTTTTTTAATTTTGATTTTGAAATAAAATGTTGGCTTTGCCAAATTAATGTCAATGCACCTCAGAACTTGATTTTCCAAATTAACATATCTATAACATGACAACCCTAGTTACTGTACTAAACTCAGGAATCATTTCTATTTAAGCAAGAACTATTGCACTTCAGATAGGCACATACACATTACTTGACCAAAGGTCTCATTTGAGTTTAAATATTGTCTGTCTCATATGCATGCTCATCAAAACTATCTCCACTAATAGACTCTACCTACCAAGAGAGATCAACAGGTCTTTAATAGGCTTGAAATGGGGTCTATAAGGGACACGGGTTTAAATGAAGGCCATTTTGAGATTGGTGCTGATGTGACACAATGGACAAACCCTCACACTATAAATTTCTTGTTTGAATTTTAGGCAGCTTGGAGGCAATCTTGCTAGACTCCAAATTCCTTCTATCTTCTTGGCATTAATCTGGATCTCGATTGGAGCATTCTTCGCCCTTGCATAAAGTTTGATTCCCAAATTCATTTCTTTTTTTCTTCTCCCTTTTCTTTCTTTTTCTTTTTCATACTCTTCCCTTTCTTTGAGAATTTTATGATTTTGTCCTTCTTCCTTGTTGGACTATTAAGTATAGAACTTTCAAGAACTGGATTGTCTTCTTCCTTTTCTCCAATTTTGATTGAATCCTTGGTTAGGTTGGACCAATTCAAGTAAAAATGTCTTTATGAACCAAATGGAAGCCTTTTGCTGCTTTAGGTAAAAGAGAACTCAGTTGGCTTTCTGAACCGCCTTTTTAGTTTTTATTTTATTTTATTTTCTTTCTTTTCTCTTTTCCTTTTTTCTTCTTTGTTTTTCCTTTTCTTCTTTTTTTTCTTTGTTTATTTTTTTTTGTTTGCTTTTTTTTGTTTGGTTCTAGCTCTAAGAGAGTTTCTTGTTTGTACTGACTTAGGCTTCCAATAATGGATGAGTGGAGTAACATAAATCCTCTTTAACATGGATAAATCATTTGTTACTCTGATGCTGTCTTGATTTATTGGAGATATTAGGAAAACTTCAACTACCCTTATGGTCTTAAAAACATCAACTACCATTATGGTCTTAAAAACATCAACTACCCTTATGGTCTTGAGAACTTCAACTATCTTCATGATCTTGACTAATCATTGCTTTCTTTTGATCTTCTTGCCTCTTCATCTTAGTGATCATAGGACTTGTCAAAAGTATCACAAAAACTCAAGATAGGTTATTAGTGTTTTTAAGCCAATGAAAAGAAAGCTAAAACCTTATGAAGGCTCAAAGGGACAACTAGGGATTGATATTTAATAGGGTGGATACTAGTTGTTGGATAACCAAACAATGCCTAGATCATCTCTCCCTTAAATAAGCAGAGTTCAATTTCGCCTCGAAAGTTTGTCAAAACATGTTCTAGGACTGACTAGGACCTAGACAAAGGAAATATGCAGGAGCCCTCTCTAAGTAAGCATACACAACACAATGCTATAGAGCAATTCCCTCACCTACTAAAGTCATTCAAGTCATGATGCATAAATATATTAATTCATGAACATCAAGCTAGATTCCTCATCAGTTGAGCACCAAGATGAACAAAGACCATAAAAAATTTTGATGAAAGTAATTTATTTCAAGCAACTTTAAATTTGAAAAAACATAATAGTTCCAATTAAATATTAAAGAAAGTAAACTTGAAAAGCAACATTCAAGCTAAGGAAAGTTTGTTGAGTTAAGCTTCTTTTCTTTTCACATCTTCAATATTTCCATCTTGAAAAGAGGATAAGACAAAGTCTTCTTCCAATCCTTTTCCCACCATGAAGGTTGCCGGTGGAGGTACTCTATTGAACTTGGGTAATGGATTGTCTTTGGTGTTCAGCTCGTTGGGCTCGGGCAGCTTTCCACTATCAATTAAATTTTGGATCTCATGTCTCAACCTCACACATCTATCAGTGTCATGCCCTTGCATTTGATGAAATTCACAAAATGCTTTAGTGTCAAAATTAGGTGGGAGAGGGTTAGGCAAAGGGCGAGGATTTAAGGGTTGTAACAATCCCTTTCTTTGAAGCTTATTGAGAACCATGACATTAGTTTGCCTAATTCTAAAAGCTGCCTTCTTGTTCTTTGGTTAGTAGTATTAACACCGACTTCTTTTTGCATGCTTTGATTTCCAGATTGGTAGTTCCCTTTCTCATTCCTTCTTGTTGAAAAACGGTTCATCTCTCTTTCCCATTCTTCAATTTGCAAACCCACTTGGAGAAGGTCTTTGAAATCACGGATGAGTGTATGGGACATCCTCTCATGAAGACTAGGCAACACCCCTCTCACAATCATCCTTATTTGATCGGATTCATCAGGCCTCTTCTTGAGTAAAGCAGCTTTGTTTTTCCATCTCTTCACATAATCCACAAAGTTCTCATTCAACCTTTGCCTAATGGACTCTACTTCCATTAAGGTAACTTCCATCTCGACATTATATCCATATTGTTGGATGAAGGCTTTGTAAAGCATATCCCAACTCTTTTGTGTTCCATCATCTAAGGTATTGAACCAATTTTGGACAACAAGGTCCAATGAGAGCATAAAGTACCTTAGAGTTTGAGCCTTAGTAGCTCGGGCATACTGCATAGCAGTGATATACTGCTTTACATGGAGGTGGGGGTTTCCAGTTCCATTGAACTTTGCGAAGGAAGGCATCTTGAACTTAAAAGGGACCTCCTCATCTTGTTCAAATAGTTTGTCAATCTCGGACACCTCTTCGGTTTTCAATTTCTTCTCAAATTTCTTTTCTAAATCAGCAATCATCTTTTCAACATCAGAAGTCTCAGTCTTTTCAATAGTTATCTTCTCAACAACCTTTGGCTCCTTTTTGTCTTGAAGATCTTGATAGTATTGAGCCCAATCATTATCATCAATGATCACCTTATCATCATCAAAAGCTACTTCACCAACCTTAGTTTTCCCTTTGTCCTTTGACTTCTTAGTGCTAGCAGATGCTTCGGCATGATTTTAAAATATTGCAGTCAATTGGTTCTTCATGGTCTCAGCTAGCATTATTTAGGTTTTGATGGAAATCAACTAATAGTTATATTTTCAAAAATGGAAATCAACTTATGATAATTTCCATTATTTATGTTTTAATCCATTTAACCAACTATAGTAGCTTTTATGCTATATTGGATTAAAACTAAATTAAGAGGTTTTTTATAAATAGATTTCTCACTTGAAAAGAGTAACTAACGGTTCATGCCAAAAACAAGCCTATGATTAATTATTCTTAGTGTAAACTAGGCTCACAATTGATTTTTGGTATTTCGTAATTGACCTAAATAATTTGCAAGCTCTTTGTAAGAAAAGCTTGGATAAAAATAATTTTGTTTCTAAGCCCATTGTAAAAAGATATAAAATTGAATAAGGCAAATAAAGATTCAAATTAGGGCTACTCTTGCTATTTAAGATTCTTTATTTCATGTGTTTAGGGTTTTGAAATTTATGGGTTCAAGCTACTGTAAATTTTAAAAGAATTGAAATGGAGCAAAGTTTTAGAATTTAAGAGGTTGATAAAGTTCTTTGATTAACCAAATTAGTATTTGACAAGTGAAATCATGAAACTAGGGTTTGGACACTTTAAAACATTTAGATTTATGATTTACGGTTACTGAATTATGGTTTTTAAGCTTACTGTGTTTGAATTTTAATATTTATGTTTATAAAGTTTTAAGGTTTAAATGATTAGGGTTTAGAAAAATTAGAGTTTAAGGTTTTAAGGGAGTTAGGGTTTATTGTTTTGGGTTTTGGAGTTGAATTAGGGTTTTAGAATTTTAGAATTAGGGTTTCGGAGAATGCATTAGATTTTACAATTTGAAAATCAATTGATAATTTTATGAAACTTTATGAAAATAAACAAAATGATTTAAGGTTTAAAGAAACAGAAAAGATATTTTTTAGGGGTTTTGGAAAGAAAAGGATTTAATTTAGGGCTTTGAAAAAAACAGATTCAAATTAGGGTTTTGGTAAATTTTGAAGCAACAAAAAAAAAACAACAATTTTATGATTCTTGAAAAACAAAGAGACGAATTAAGGTTTTTTAAGCTTTAGAAAAGGTAAATTAAGGTTCTAGGGTTTTTTGATTTTAAAGAAACAGAAACAACAATTTTTTACCTTGAGTGATGAAGCTACTGTAAATTAATGAAACAAATAAAGAAATTCATATCTTCGTTTGTTGGTTCCACCAAAAATTTCTTCTTCGATGAACAAGAATAAAGACAAGCTTTGCTGCCTTTGATGGATTGAATTGCTTGTTTGCACTCTCCAAAAAGTCCGATTGATTCAAAGTTTTCCTCCTCAATTTTGGTCTCAATTTCTCCTCTAAAATCCGATCCCCTTTTTGTGTTGTTATTTTCCTTATTTATAGAAGAATTTTATGATTAATTTTAGTTATTCACGGAATCTAACATTGATTAAGAAAAGAAAAACGAAACCTAATTGTATTTGGTTTCGAAAAAATTTACGTCGGAAAAATTTTGTTGGTGAAAAAAAATTGCTGTGGAAAAATTGTGTTGGCGAAAAAAACTGCAGTGGATGATGGCGAAAAAAACTGCTGCAGCTGGCTGCGGGCGAGAATTGGCCTGCAGGCCATTTCGCAGCAATTCTTTTCGGGGACGAAATTTTTCTTCGCCGATTTTTTTTATTAATTATAAAAATTAAATACTAAAGCAAATATTATTTAATTAAGATAACAAAAATTATTTTGGACTAATTAAAATATATTGGACAACACAAAAATTATTTTGGACTAATTAAAATATATTGGACCGGATTGGGTAAAAAATTAAGGGTCTACACCCACTAAAAGGTAGAAATGTGTCCCTTATAATTGTCCAAAAAAATTAAGCAACATAGCAAAAGAAACAATTTAAATAAACTAAGGCACCTACCACAGGTAAAAACATGCATTTTACAATCCTAAAATTCCAAATAATAAGAAATTACAATCCATAAACATATAAGGAATTATAAAATTTGGGTTAAACTAATGAAATTAAGATCAATCCAAAAAATTACAATCCATAAGTCAATCTTAATATTAACCCCTTAACGAATTATAGTGCGCCATGCACACGGTGATCCCGCTAGCCGGTTACTGGGTGAGGGTCAAGGTAAACAAAAGGTTAATGATTTACAATATAGGGTTTTATTAGGAAATTAGGATTTTACTAATGAAACTAAAGTTAAACATGTGGAATTAGGGTTTTATAATATGATTAGTTTTTTAATTTGAAAATTAGGGTTTTAAATTTTTTACATGGAAGTTAAGATCAAAACATGCAAACTGAAATTAAGGCATGTAAACTAGGGTTTTAAAATATGCAAGTTAAGGTTTAAATCATCAACTTATCCTAGGGATATGGTTACTGGATCAGATTTGTAAACCAAACAAATAATAATGAATTTTGTTGTTTTAAACAATGAAGATGATTAACGAAATTCAAATAAAATGAGTTAGTAAACGTTAGTTTGTATGCTCTAGCAATGTCAATCTGTTGAACCAAACTTCTTTGTACTACTGCTTGGATCAACTGTGATCTTGGCTGAGCGAATGCAATCTAAAGACAATTGTTTACTATTAGCTACTACTTTTATGCTGTCTGTATTAATCTCTTCTCTTTCTATCTCAATTACTCTATGTCTCTTTTAATTTCCTCCGTAATTGTTGTTTAACTCATATTTATAAGCAGCAAGTCACTTCTAAATGCTTTATAGCACTGTCTCTGAATTTATAGTTGATTAAGAGGATAAACGTGCATGGAAGCTGCCTCATATTGCATTGGCCTTTGCCAATTTGATATGTGGCCTCCCAGATCAAATTGGCCTGCTCTCATATCAAATTAGTCTTGGCCAATTCGATATGAGGCCTATCATCTCGAATTGGAAATGCCAACGAAATTGATGGTCTTGTTTTCTTTTAAAAAGATAAACTTAAATCATTAGACCGGATGTAATTCAAACTTTAAAAATTAGATTGAATTTTATTTGGACATTTTTATTAAAACCAAACATAATCCACTCTTTTAAATTAGGACTAAATTTGAGCTAAGCCAAAATTAAGGGTGTACAGTCTTGCCTCCTGCTGGAACGATCTTGAATTTATTCAGAGAGTGAAAAGCAATAAGCTTTTGAGTTGATCTTGGACATTTTGAACTGGACTGGAAAAATAAAAAAAGATTTGCTTAGATAGATTGGGTTATGGACCCATGGATTGACTCAAGTTTTGGACCCATGGATTGGTTTGCATTCTGGACCTAGACTGGTTTGGGTTTTGGACTTATGACTTGGTTTGGGTTTTAGACATGTGGATTGGTTTAGGTTCTCGACATAGACTAGTTTGTGTTCTAGACCGGTGAATTGGTTTGGGTTCTGAACCTATGACTTGGTTTGGGTTATGGACTTGTGAATTTGTTTGGGTTCTAAACCTGTGAGTGATTTGGGTTATGGACCCGAGAGTAATTTGGGTTCTGGACCTGTGAGTGATTTGGGTTCTAGACTAGCGAGTTAGTTTGGGTTGTAGACCCGTGAGTGATTGGTTTGGGTTCTAGACCCATTAATTGACTTGGTTTTTAGACCTGTAAGATCTTGGTTTGGGTTATGGACCTGTGAATTGGATTAGGTTCTGGACCCATGGACTAGTTTGGGTTTTGTGTAATATCCTAAAGTATACCCTAAAAGTGTTGGGATTACTGTTGTATTTGGATTCAATGTGTGTGTTGAAGAGAAAAGAAGAAGAAAGTCAAAAAGAAATTGTGTGTGGTGGAGATTTAAATGGTATAATTGTTATTATTGTTATTATTATTATTATTATTATTATTATTATTATTATTATTATTATTATTATTATTATATAAGATAAGAACGAAGGAAGGATGGAGAACCTTCCTTCTTCCTCTTCTTCTGTTTCTTCTTCGTGGACAAGAGAGCACGAGAGAGAGAGAGAGCACGAGAGAGAGAGAGAGAGATTGATCTTCATCAAATTTCTTAAGGATTTTAAGAGTATTGAAGATGGAGATGAAGATTTGGCAAGCTATATAGGTAAGTACACATTTCTTGAATGAATTTTATTGATTATACATATATATAAGTATATACCTTCTTGTGTGGTTTTCTTTTGGATTGAGGTTATGTTGGGTATGATTGGTGTGTAAAATGATGATAACAAGAGATTTAAGTATGTAAATGTGTGGAATTGATATCTAAGTGATGATGAGTTGAGAAAATTGTGAGGAAAATGATGAAATGTTGAATTAGAGTTTGGTTTAGATGAATTTCGAAGTGTTTGGTCTATGAATTATTGAAGGACACGGCCAAGTTATGGGAGACACGGCCAAGTTAGGGCAAATTTGGCCGTGTTGGATGAGTTTTGGAGAGACACGGCCACTGGCTTGGCCGTGTCCCTTGCCTGTGTTTGTTACTGTCTGATTTATGTTGAGAGACACGGCCGTGTCCCTTGCCCGTGTCTGGTACTGGATTGTTGTGTTGAGAGACACGGCCACTGGCTTGGCCGTGTCCATTGCTCGTGTTTGCTACTGCTTGTATTGGTGTTGAGTGACACGGCCACAAGCTTGGCCGTGTCCCTTGGGCGTGTTGGCTACTGGATGTTTATATTGGGAGACACGGCCACAAGCTTGGCCGTGTCCCTTGAGGGTGTTTGCAAATGTGTTTGTTATTTGGTCTTCAACATTGTTGGATCTTCAAATGTCTTTTGTACCTAAACACACTTAAAACAATAATAATCCAACCAAATGTATATGGAGGATTCTAAGTTCTTGAATAAGGTAAATTGTTATGTATGAATATATCAATGATAATATAGGAAATGTGGAAGATATAATGATCAATGAAAAAGTATGTGCAATGTCATTGATTATGTATACTTGAGTGATGAATTGAATTGATCAATATGATTTGATGATAACGTTGATATTATATGAACCATGTTAGGTTTTATGCATTGTCTATCTCATAAATTGTATTGTACTATATGTAGATTGAGGATGCATATGAATAATGGCATGTTGTGTATAATGTGGAATATCATGAGATCATTGATGATGAATTACTTTAATGTTATGATTGAAGCATGCCTATATGGTATGATTGATTCATGATATGTTTGTGTAGCAATGTAATTGATGTTGCATATATCAATGATGAAACTTGAAATGTGATTTGAGATATAATGTGATATAAAGCCATTGTTCTTGGCAATGATGACTCAAATGTAATATAAAGCCATTGTGATTGGCTATGGTGATGCAATTGAAAGAAATAAGGCATGTTTGCCTAAATGATGATGAGAATTGAGAATAGAAAAGATAATGAAATAATAAATGAATTGTGTGACTAATGTGTTATTCCATTTTCAGAGTTTGTTGTTGGTGGCATGCCTATTAGTAATAATCTCTTGAAGTTAGGTTGGATTTGATCCTTGAAGCCAAGTTGGGTTGAAGTTTAACATGTTTTACTCCCCTTGAAGCTTGGTTGGGTCTAATCCTTGAAGCCTAATTGAGATGTTACAACCCTTGAAGCTAGGTTGGGTTTGGTTCTTGAAGCCAAGTTGGGTTGATACTTAGCATGCTTTGTTCCCCTTGAAGCTTGGTTGAGCCTAATCCTTGAAGCCTAGTTGGGTCTATGATAATGATAAATGTGATGAATAAACCAAAGCATTACTCTGAAAATTGAATGGCATATTAGTGTGTCTTGGGCCCATGCTTGTCTTTGTGTAATGTGAGTCATGAATGGTAACATGATTGATAAATAAGATATATGGAAACAATGTTAAAACAAATGAATAATGAGATGTATGAATGCTTTTGATGGAAATGTGTTTCATGATTAATGAATTGTGAATAAAGTGATGTTATGAAGTATGAGTTTGTAATATATGTATTGATTTTGTTGAGATATGAGGTTATGGAATTGTTGTATCATGTGTAACATGTTTGTGAATGTGGAATTTGTGAGAATTGTTCTTTTAAAGGTTTGAATGGTGTTTTGTTGTGATTATATATACATATATATGTGTATATGAAATAGAAAGGGTAGGTATTGTGTTGTGAATATGCTATGTAATGATGTATTTAATTTATGAGATTAGTGGCAATATATGAAGAATCCATTGAGAAAGGAAAAAGTGGTAAGAAAACAATAAAACATGATGCTAAAATTATAAGGTATGATTATTTTGTAATGTATATTTTATTATTTATTTGTACTACTAAGCTCTCGGGCTTAGCGCGGTTGTGTAATCGCGCAGGTATTTATGCGGATGATCTGGATGCTTAGCTGCTATGCCACGAGAAAAGTATGATTGTCTCGAGACCAACTAGAAGGTGATGCATACATGTATGATTTTAATTATGTTTTATTTTTGATAACAATAATGATTCTTATAAATGTTTCTTAAATTAATATAATATTGCTTGACCTTGGATAAAGATTTTTAAATAGAAACTAAAAGTGACATTCTTATACTTTATATACGCATTGTATGTATACCAAGTATATGTATAGTGCTTATATAGAGTATGGGGTGTTACAGTTATTTTGGTATCAGAGCTTAGGTTCGAGATTCTCGGCCTAAGTGAAATTTAAAAGAAAATTTTTTTGAAGAGTTTAAATAAGAAGTGAAAAGAAGATTTTTGAAATGCAATTGGTAAGACATGCATATGCATTCACATCTAGGTTGGTCTCGAACGTGGCATTATGTGAATTGTGATGTATTTGAATTACATGAAATAAATGATAGTGTATAAATGAGGTTTCATATAAAAGCAAATTTTGAAATGTTGATAATTAAGAGATGAGTGTGATACAAAGAAATGATATGGAAGGTATAAGTAAAAAGTTTGATTATTGACATGTGTATGATATTTAAAGAAATGGCTAGAAGAATTAAGTGGGAAATGAGTTAGAAACAAATTAAGATTAAAGTATGTGATCTATCCTCTATTGTTTGAATCTCTTTCTAATAAACTTTATGGTTGGATTTATAGAAAGAGGAAATATTGTTGGATGGGTAATATGAAAAGATATATTATGTAAATGCAAAGAGTACAGTGAACTATTGAATGAGTTGATTGGTATAGATTAATTGTGATAATGTAAGGTGTCGATATGTAAAGTTAAGGTTATGTTCAAAAGAAAAAGAGATGACGTTGGTTAAGTACAAATATACATTGGTGTTATTTGTATTGCTATTTTAATGCAAACATGGTGATTTCACTATTAGAAATGTGATATGCTTGAATTTTGTGAAAGCTCATGTTAATGGTGGAGATATGAGATATTTAGATTTTCTTTGGAATAAGTTTAATAATTGTGAAACGTATATGTTTTGATGTTACTTTGTGGTATAAACATATAAGATGTTTTAAAGTTAATATGAATAGTAGGAGATGAATAAATTGAAGTTTGAGTAAATTAGTAAGTTGGAAATTTATAGTTTTCATGGAATGTGGATGAAGATCAATGAAGTATTGATAGTTTAATGTATTTAATACATGAGATATATGAAATGAATATTAGTGCTCATGAAAGTATTATGAATTGGGAGATGTGATTGATAGTAGGAAAATTTGGTGTGAAATGAAAGAAAAGGAATTGAGCAAAAGAAAATGAGTTACTTTAAGTAATTTGATTGGGAAGGATGAAAAATGACTATGAAAGATGTGTTAAAGATATTTATAAACAAATGTAAGAGAGATATCACATTGGAAATGTGATTAAGTTCCTTGTGAAATAATATTATAAGTACAGTATGTATATTTATTGAAGTTAATGAATAACTTAAGTTATGGTAAACAAATGAGAATGATAATAGTTAAAGGAAAGTGATAAATACTAAATTCGTATAAATTATATGCAGAAGGGAAATTCAGTAAATTGCATAATTATGTGTTTGTATAAAGAGGATTGTGAAATGAACTTTTCGATATGAATGTGACCTATGAAGGTGTATATAATATGTTTATTATTTTATATCATTAAATGTTTAATGGTATTAGAAGTAAGAATGGACCTGGGTAATATTGAACAGTGAAATTGTTATGGCAATAATTAAATGAGGTTATTATAAGATGTTGTGGAACTCAAAGTATTTGAGTGTGAAAATGTTTTATGTATAAATGTATAATAAGAATTGTAAGGAAGGAATTATGTATTTGAAAATTTCTAGAAGAGATGGATTGGAAATGGAGTAATGAAAGATACTTGTGTAAGATTTGTATCTAGTTGAAGGTTGGGTATTGGAAATGTTAAAGATAATATTATTGAACATGAGTTGGGTTAATGATGATTAAATAATCAAAAGCAAACTGTTTTGAAATAGAATTAAAATGTGTTAATTCTTGGTGTAATACAAGTTTGGAGAATACATATATATAATTTTTGTGATATAATCTAATATTATAATTGTAAAGGTTGGAAATCGAATAATAGAAGAACGAGATTGATTTACAAACCCCAAATGTGATTGCTTATATATTATGGTCATATGACTTGGTTAGTGTGATTAGTGGTTAGTTTTATTATCTTCAGATTTAGAACTGAGATTGATAACTATGTTTCTAGAAACATGGTTAAAAGATATGATTGGGGAAGTTATATTTTATAATTTCGATGTTAAAAAGTTAATTATACTTATGAGAAGTAAAGCAAGGGAAGAGAATTGTGATAATGTTTTAAGTTATGAATTGTGTAATAGAACAATAATTATATAAATATAGTAATATTGAGTGAAGAAATAATAACATGAAAGAAATTGTAATCATGATTGAAAGTTATACTGAATATATTTATAGTATAAAGTGATTAAGTGATTAAACTTAAAATTTATGGGAGTATGAATAATGTAAATTAATATGTGTATATCAATAATGTTGGAAATGATATGATTGAATAATGAGGTGTTCAAAATAGTCGATGATATATAAGTATACTATTTTGATATGATGGGAAATCATAATTGTTGGCAATGATGTTAGAAATAAATTATATTGAGGTATAATGCCTAAATGATTATGAAAAATGAATTGTGAAAAGATAAATGAACGGACTTATCTGCCTCCTGTGGAACCATGCAGACTCAATGTGTTGGGCAATTGAACTTGGATTACTAATTTTGGTTGGAGGAAAAGTACGTTTATGAAGATATAGTTGTTGGCTATATTGATAAATTTTGAATGAGTATAAGAAATGATGAAATAATTATTGAAATAAGGAAATGTATATGTATAAGCATGATTCATATTGATTGAATATATGAATTTGGAAAGATTAGAATTTGAATATAAGTTTGACCTAATGAACTTAGGTTATATATAAGCATATATGGTAAAATCCAATGATAAATTCCAATAAGTTAATTGTTGGTTTGAATTAAATAAAGTTGAAATGTTAGTATATTGTGATGGATAAATCGATTGATCTAGGTTTCGTTAAAGTTGCAAGGCAACATTGAGATTTAATATGTGCAATTGTATTGGGAGTGTAAGATTTAATGGTAATGTGTATGATATAATATTCTGATTTATGAATGAACATAAATAAATTGAGGTATATTAATTGTACATGGTGAGAAACAAGCTTAAGAGAGTAAGAATTTAGTTATCCATTGAAGTTGTTTATTTTGAAAGTGATGGTAAGAATGGAATAAACAATGCTAAGATATTGATTAATGATTTTTGAGGTTAAAGTTAAGAGAATATCTATAAAGAGTTAAAGTGATAATCTGACTTTAGTACAAAGATAAAATGTATTGGAGATGTTATGAGATAACTTGATTGCTTTGTTGAGAAAGTAATAAGAGGTAAAGATATATATATATATATATACCTATACAATGATGAATTATGAATTTCAGAGAAGATGATTATCTCTAAGGGGGAGAGTAGAAGATATGTGATTTGATAAAACTATATTGTAAGATACGATTATCTTCATATGGAAATTAAGATGGTAAATTGTTCTAAATGGGTTGTTATTATACTGGATAATTTCGAGGACGAAATTATTTAAGGGGGAGAGAATTGTAATATCCTAAAGTATACCCTAAAAGTGTTGGGATTACTGTTGTATTTGGATTCAATGTGTGTGTTGAAGAGAAAAGAAGAAGAAAGTCAAAAAGAAATTGTGTGTGGTGGAGATTTAAATGGTATAATTGTTATTATTGTTATTATTATTATTATTATTATTATTATTATTATTATTATTATTATTATTATATAAGATAAGAACGAAGGAAGGATGGAGAACCTTCCTTCTTCCTCTTCTTCTGTTTCTTCTTCGTGGACAAGAGAGCACGAGAGAGAGAGAGAGCACGAGAGAGAGAGAGAGAGATTGATCTTCATCAAATTTCTTAAGGATTTTAAGAGTATTGAAGATGGAGATGAAGATTTGGCAAGCTATATAGGTAAGTACACATTTCTTGAATGAATTTTATTGATTATACATATATATAAGTATATACCTTCTTGTGTGGTTTTCTTTTGGATTGAGGTTATGTTGGGTATGATTGGTGTGTAAAATGATGATAACAAGAGATTTAAGTATGTAAATGTGTGGAATTGATATCTAAGTGATGATGAGTTGAGAAAATTGTGAGGAAAATGATGAAATGTTGAATTAGAGTTTGGTTTAGATGAATTTCGAAGTGTTTGGTCTATGAATTATTGAAGGACACGGCCAAGTTATGGGAGACACGGCCAAGTTAGGGCAAATTTGGCCGTGTTGGATGAGTTTTGCAGAGACACGGCCACTGGCTTGGCCGTGTCCCTTGCCTGTGTTTGTTACTGTCTGATTTATGTTGAGAGACACGGCCGTGTCCCTTGCCCGTGTCTGGTACTGGATTGTTCTGTTGAGAGACACGGCCACTGGCTTGGCCGTGTCCATTGCCCGTGTTTGCTACTGCTTGTATTGGTGTTGAGTGACACGGCCACAAGCTTGGCCGTGTCCCTTGGGCGTGTTGGCTACTGGATGTTTATATTGGGAGACACGGCCACAAGCTTGGCCGTGTCCCTTGAGGGTGTTTGCAAATGTGTTTGTTATTTGGTCTTCAACATTGTTGGATCTTCAAATGTCTTTTGTACCTAAACACACTTAAAACAATAATAATCCAACCAAATGTATATGGAGGATTCTAAGTTCTTGAATAAGGTAAATTGTTATGTATGAATATATCAATGATAATATAGGAAATGTGGAAGATATAATGATCAATGAAAAAGTATGTGCAATGTCATTGATTATGTATACTTGAGTGATGAATTGAATTGATCAATATGATTTGATGATAACGTTGATATTATATGAACCATGTTAGGTTTTATGCATTGTCTATCTCATAAATTGTATTGTACTATATGTAGATTGAGGATGCATATGAATAATGGCATGTTGTGTATAATGTGGAATATCATGAGATCATTGATGATGAATTACTTTAATGTTATGATTGAAGCATGCCTATATGGTATGATTGATTCATGATATGTTTGTGTAGTAATGTAATTGATGTTGCATATATCAATGATGAAACTTGAAATGTGATTTGAGATATAATGTGATATAAAGCCATTGTTCTTGGCAATGATGACTCAAATGTAATATAAAGCCATTGTGATTGGCTATGGTGATGCAATTGAAAGAAATAAGGCATGTTTGCCTAAATGATGATGAGAATTGAGAATAGAAATGATAATGAAATAATAAATGAATTGTGTGACTAATGTGTTATTCCATTTTCAGAGTTTGTTGTTGGTGGCATGCCTATTAGTAATAATCTCTTGAAGTTAGGTTGGATTTGATCCTTGAAGCCAAGTTGGGTTGAAGTTTAACATGTTTTACTCCCCTTGAAGCTTGGTTGGGTCTAATCCTTGAAGCCTAATTGAGATGTTACAACCCTTGAAGCTAGGTTGGGTTTGGTTCTTGAAGCCAAGTTGGGTTGATACTTAGCATGCTTTGTTCCCCTTGAAGCTTGGTTGAGCCTAATCCTTGAAGCCTAGTTGGGTCTATGATAATGATAAATGTGATGAATAAACCAAAGCATTACTCTGAAAATTGAATGGCATATTAGTGTGTCTTGGGCCCATGCTTGTCTTTGTGTAATGTGAGTCATGAATGGTAACATGATTGATAAATAAGATATATGGAAACAATGTTGAAACAAATGAATAATGAGATGTATGAATGCTTTTGATGGAAATGTGTTTCATGATTAATGAATTGTGAATAAAGTGATGTTATGAAGTATGAGTTTGTAATATATGTATTGATTTTGTTGAGATATGAGGTTATGGAATTGTTGTATCATGTGTAACATGTTTGTGAATGTGGAATTTGTGAGAATTGTTCTTTTAAAGGTTTGAATGGTGTTTTGTTGTGATTATATATACATATATATGTGTATATGAAATAGAAAGGGTAGGTATTGTGTTGTGAATATGCTATGTAATGATGTATTTAATTTATGAGATTAGTGGCAATATATGAAGAATCCATTGAGAAAGGAAAAAGTGGTAAGAAAACAATAAAACATGATGCTAAAATTATAAGGTATGATTATTTTGTAATGTATATTTTATTATTTATTTGTACTACTAAGCTCTCGGGCTTAGCGCGGTTGTGTAATCGCGCAGGTATTTATGCGGATGATCTGGATGCTTAGCTGCTATGCCACGAGAAAAGTATGAGTGTCTCGAGACCAACTAGAAGGTGATGCATACATGTATGATTTTAATTATGTTTTATTTTTGATAACAATAATGATTCTTATAAATGTTTCTTAAATTAATATAATATTGCTTGACCTTGGATAAAGATTTTTAAATAGAAACTAAAAGTGACATTCTTATACTTTATATACGCATTGTATGTATACCAAGTATATGTATAGTGCTTATATAGAGTATGGGGTGTTACATTTTGGATCTGGGAATTACATTGACTTAAGCTCTTCAAGATTGATTGTGTAACACCCCATCTTAGCCTACGTTTATAGACCAAGATGGACTGTTATCTCCTGGTAGTTGTGTCTTAATATTTTACTTAGCCAATTTTAAGTGCATATTTTTAAAAAAAAAATTTACCAGAATTTCCCCTATAATTGGTGGTTCCAAGTGTCGACAAAACTGATTTTTCTTATTTTTGAAAACATTTTACACAGACCAATATGAATACCATCAAATTTAATGCACTCCCAATGAATTCACCTTATACCCTCAACTACAAACCTGCACGAAGAGTTCACACTTCTAATATAACATAAAGTAAAGGTTTATGATTATTACACACTACTAACATACCATTGTAACATAGAAATTCTATTTTATATTTATTCATATACATGCCACAACTAGCTAACTCATAATGGATCTAAAAGATCTACCCCTGAGATTTGCTGTGGTCTGGTCGTTGCTTCCCCAAGATTTATCTACTGCTCCAAACCAACGAGTCAAGGAAAACTTAACTCGCTGAGCGTTGTCGCTCAGTGGGTACTTTACCAATAAAAATAAAAGTAGTATATGAAAGTATTCGCAATAAAAGGAAATAATTAAATCATAATTCAACCAACCTTAAACCAATGGAAGTTTCTGTACATTCAGTGTAAATATGCTTCCAACAAATGTAAAAAAAAAACCATAAATCAACTCATTTTACAAGACGTAGTTTAACGAAAAATAATGTCTTTGATTTAGGCTCTATTGGTATATAGGGAACCATAGTGATAAGGCAGTGGGCCTCCCCACTGTAACATAGGTGGGCCTCCCCACCGATATCAAATCACAGGAATGGGCCTCCCCATCCTGGTTAACCAATGGGCTTCCCCATTGGCTTCAGTGGCCACCGATATCAGATCACAGGAATGGGCCTCCCCATCCTTGTTAACCAATGGGCCTCCCCATTGGCTTCAGTGGCCTCACCATTGAATAAAATATCATATCACAATAATGAGCAGTACTGCATGCGTTAGTATAGTGCACCATAACCTTATCTACCACTCCCACTATCCAGTAGAGCAAAAATATTTAAATGATTCAATTTAAGTCTCAACTTCATTTTAGAATGATTCAAGAAATCAATTTAATTCCCATCGCACTTTGCCATTTATGCCGCGCAACACATTCTTTATTCAAACCATTCCCCTTTTTCACATATTTAATATCCATAATAAACATATTAAACATTTCAAAGCATTCCTCAAAAGATCACAAATTGACCAAATGAATAGTGTTGCGGCGAGAAAAATCGGCAACACAAAATGGCATGACCAAATGAATAGTAAAATCTGGGTTTTCATCAAAATTTCAGTCCACTTCAGTTATGCATTTGACCAAGTAAATGATCTTATTTTTGGCTGAAATTTTACAGAAAACTTATTTCATATGTTGACTAATTGCATGTAAAATTTCGTTGAAAAATCCATTCGTTTGCTGCCCCAAACAATTGCCACAAAAATAGTCCAGAAGCTGTCACTTTGGGACCATTTCGGCCCAAACATTTGAAATGCATATGATAGTTTACTTTTCTTTTGCAAATCAATATTAAGGCTTCTTTAACACTAAAGTGAAGATTCAAACACTTCCTTTTAACAATTTTTGCATGTTTAACTCAAATCAATATATTTAAACATCAACTTCAAAACTTCCATAAACCAAAGTTTGTAAGCAAATAGAATTTCTTTTATGGTAAAGCACCAAATCAAAATTAATTATTCAAAGGTAAAGTATTTTTCCAAGGTAAAGTACCAAACCTTGCTTTTCCTTGCTCTTCTTATCTATTTCACTTCCTTTCCTCTCTAATCTCCTTGATTTCCTATGAATTTAATATGTCACATATGTAAGAACAACCCCTAGATATGAACATGATGCTACCTTATGATTTTCTAACAATCCTTTACTTATTCTTACTAATAATCACCATTTTCATCATTTCCTTTAAGTAGTTTATCATTTTTCACCATAATCATCAACTTACTAATTCTTTCCCAACATGAACATAATATCAAATCTTCCTAAACATAGCCTAATACCTAATTCTAATGAAAGAATAAGACTTAGGATGGTATCTTACCTTATTTCCTATTGAATTTCACTTGAGAAATGGATTGGACTTGAAACTTGTCTCCTTGAAAATGGAAGGGAGGGGGAGCACGACTTAAAGAAGAAGAAAAGTGGTGATGGTGGTGTCTTTTTGATCCTTACTTGTGTTTGGAAGACCATAATTAGTTATTTATAATTTAATTTCCATTTAATTAATTTATTTATTTTCAATGGCCATGATTTGTCCAACACATTAGGATTTAATGGATAGGATTTGGTTTATTTTCAATGGCCATGATTTGTCCAACACATTTGGATTTAATGGCTAGGATTTGGTTTATTTTCAATGGCCATGATTTGTCCAACACATTTGGATTTAATGGCTAGGATTTGGTTTATTTTCAATGGCCATGATTTGTCCAACACATTTGGATTTAATGGCTAGGATTTGGCCACTTGAAAGTGGTTTTTTGTTCTTTTAATATTTTGCCCCCAAAGTTATATTTAATTATAAAATCGCCCCTCCAGTGGAAATGTCAAAAATGTCCTTATCAGAAAATCGCCCGTAACTTACAAACCGTGCGTTTTCAGGAAAAATTGAAACCCACGGTTATGACCTGATTAATCTCGAGAATATTCTTCCGGGGTCGGATATGGGCACTATTAAGAACTTCCGACACTTAATTTTTAAGTTTACATAGTTGCCCCTAACTTTTGAGAAATTTCCACTTAGGTCCTTTTGACATCCCTTCTTGACCTTGCTGTCTTTCTTTATTATTATCTTTTTACTCACAACTCCAAATTTCAGGTCGATCCGAGCTATATCTGATTTTTGACGGTCCTTTGAAATCAAGCCTACTATGCTGTCCTGAGGCAGCTTGCACATTGTCTAGTAAATTCATCATATCTTATTCTGTACAACTCCAAATTGAGTAATTTTAAGTTATACGTCTAGCTAAGACACAAATAAACAATTAAGTCTTCTTTGAGACTCTCTAATTTTGTCATTAACTTGGATGAAATTCGAGTTCAATTTATAGGTCATGTTCTAAACTCCTTTGCTCTAAGCCTAATTCATATCCTCAATGTATGTTTCTTACCAATCTGGAATTTGGGATGTTACAATTCTATCCCCCTTAATTTAAGTTTCATCCCAAAACTTACTCATTCTATATACTTGATGTTCTTTAACTACTGTCTATTGCTTTTGCCACTCTTTCACCTTATTAACTTGATTGCTCTTTGTCATCTTTCTATATTGTTTACATATTGCCTTATTTTGACTGAGATTAACTATTTTAAGATTCAACATGTTTTACCTTTTGTATTCTGTTTTCTTCCCATATCTGTTCACTTGCTGTTTATTATTCTACAAGATTATCCAATAGACTATTATGTGGTTCAACATGCTTTGACTTTTGTCACGATTTCTCATTTGAAACATCACTATTACTCTCTTGTATTTCCTTCAGCTTTGATTCAGGTTTGTTCTTTCTCATTCCTTCTTGTATGTTTTTCACTTTCTAATGTATTCATTTCTAAGCTTCCTTCTCTTTGCATTCTAGTTATTCTTTATTTACTTCTTACTGAATTTGTATGTCCTATGTATATTCGTGCAGTGTGGTGGCATTCCTTAAGTATCGACTCATCTGACTTTCCTTGTGTTGTCATATATACATCTCAAATAATAGCTCATGGGTGATCAGTCCATGATACCATTATTCTCGAAGTACTATTTATTTCATTACATGTCTCGCTCTATGCTGGTTACGGCCGATCCCAACATAAGGTGAGAACATCTTTTTTTTTATTTATTACATTTAAAACTCTTTCTTTCCTTTCTTTTTTGAATATGTTTCAATTCACTTTCTGTTTATTTTCATATATACTTTTTTTTTCATCTGTATATTATCACATATTTTTCTTACTTAGCTCCTCAAGGTAATGACAGTAGAATCAAAGTGGGATGAGACAATACCATATAGAACCAGCATGGCATGGGTGGCCCTCACCACCATTTTATTTTCATGGCACAGGTGGCCCTCACCACCTTTTTCATCAAACCAATGGCCCTCACCATTGGCCCCCAGTGGCCCTCACCACTGAGTATATATATCGGTGCCAGATAAATATCAAACCAGTGGCCCTCACCGCTGGCCCCAATGGCCCTCACCATTGAGTATAATGTTAATGCCATATAAATACACTCATCCCAACTCTGATTCAAACTGAATTACCAAGGTAAGCATATCTTTCTAATATTTTATTCTCTTTCCTTCATTCATATCAATGCACCCATAGGCACAAAAATTCTCAAGTTGTCAGAACACATTACCAAACATTTCCAACATAAGTTTAAATAGTTCATTATATAAGGCACACATGATTTCCACTAGGTAAAGCATTAATCCTGGAGAATCTAACTAGTTTCGCTTCCTTTTCTTAGTTCTCAATTTTATTTTCTATGATTTGTTTTTTTTTTCTTGCCTTACTATTATTCTTCACTCTTTCAATTTTAGACTCTTGTATTATGGTCGATATTCTATTCGTTATTATTCTTTCGGTGCTTTTACTACTTACCTCTCATAATTGCCTTAACCTTTATTGCATATATTTCTCAATCAATTTTTTTTCTTCGTGCATATATATGAGTGTGAAAACCCCGAATCTATTAAAACGTAAAGCAGAACTCCAAACATAGACAACTGACCTGCAATCATGTCTAGCGCTTCTTGCGACATCTAAAGAACAGAGCAAAACGTATACAATCCCATCATACGTAACGACCCAGACCAACAGCATTATCTTATCCTAGGTGGCACGTATATAAAGATCCCATCATCAACTAATTACCCAGAACCGGCTAAACTTTTGCTCTGATACCACTAATTGTAACACCCCATCTTAGCCTACGTTTATAGACCAAGATGGACTGTTATCTCCTGGTAATTGTGTCTTAATATTTTACTTAGCCAATTTTAAGTGCATATTTTAAAAAAAAATTTGCCAGAATTTCCCCTATAATTGGTGGTCCCAAGTGTCGACAAAACTGATTTTTCTTATTTTTGAAAACATTTTACACAGACCAATATGAATACCATCAAATTTAATGCACTCCCAATGAATTCACCTTATACCCTCAACTACAAACCTGCACGAAGAGTTCACACTTCTAATATAACATAAAGTAAAGGTTTATGATTATTACACACTACTAACATACCATTGTAACATAGAAATTCTCTTTTATATTTATTCATATACATGCCACAACTAGCTAACTCATAATGGATCTAAAAGATCTACCCCTGAGATTTGCTGTGGTCTGGTCGTTGCTTCCCCAAGATTTATCTACTGCTGCGAACCTATGAGTCAAGGAAAACTTAACTCGCTGAGCGTTGTCGCTCAGTGGGTAATTTACCAATAAAAATAAAAGTAGTATATGAAAGTATTCGCAATAAAAGGAAATAATTAAATCATAATTCAACCAACCTTAAACCAATGGAAGTTTCTGTACATTCAGTATAAATATGCTTCCAACAAATGTAAAAAAAAAACCATAAATCAACTCATTTTGCAATACGTAGTTTAAGGAAAAATAATATGTCTTTGATTTAGGCTCTACTGGTATATAGGGAACCATAGTGATAAGGCAGTGGGCCTCCCCACTGTAACATAGGTGGGCCTCCCCACCGATATCAAATCACAGGAATGGGCCTCCCCATCCTGGTTAACCAATGGGCCTCCCCATTGGCTTCAGTGGCCACCGATATCAGATCACAGGAATGGGCCTCCCCATCCTGGTTAACCAATGGGCCTCCCCATTGGCTTCAGTGGCCTCACCACTGAATAAAATATCATATCACAATAATGAGCAGTATTGCATGCGTTAGTATAGTGCACCATACTCTTATCTACCACTCCCACTATCCAGTAGAGCAAAAAGATTTAAATGATTCAATTTAAGTCTCAACTTCATTTTAGAATGATTCAAGAAATCAATTTAATTCCCATCGCACTTTGCCATTTATGCCGCGCAACACATTCTTTAGTCAAACCATTCCCCTTTTTCACATATTTAATATCCATAATAAACATATTAAACATTTCAAAGCATTCCTCAAAAGATCACAAATTGACCAAATGAATAGTGTTGCGGCGAGAAAAATCGGCAACGCAAAATGGCATGACCAAATGAATAGTAAAATCTGGGTTTTCATCAAAATTTCAGTCCACTTCAGTTATGCATTTGACCAAGTAAATAATCTTATTTTTGGCTGAAATTTTACAGAATACTTATTTCATATGTTGACTAATTGCATGTAAAATTTCGTTGAAAAATCCATTCGTTTGCTGCCCCAAACAATTGCCACAAAAATAGTCCAGAAGCTGTCACTTTGGGACCATTTCGGCCCAAACATTTGAAATGCATATGATAGTTTACTTTTCTTTTGCAAATCAATATTAAGGCTTCTTTAATACTAAAGTGAAGATTCAAACACTTCCTTTTAACAATTTTTGCATGTTTAACTCAAATCAATATATTTAAACATCAACTTCAAAACTTCCATAAACCAAAGTTTGCAAGCAAATAGAATTTCTTTTATGGTAAAACACCAAATCAAAATTAATTATTCAAAGGTAAAGTATTTTTCCAAGGTAAAGTACCAAACCTTGCTTTTCCTTTCTCTTCTTATCTATTTCACTTCCTTTCCTCTCTAATCTCCTTGATTTCCTATGAATTTAATATGTCACATATGTAAGAACAAACCCTAGATATGAACATGATGCTACCTTATGATTTTCTAACAATCCTTTACTTATTCTTACTAATAATAACCATTTTCATCATTTCCTTTAAGTAGTTTATCATTTTTGACCATAATCATCAACTTACTAATTCTTTCCCAACATGAACATAATATCAAATCTTCCTAAACATAGCCTAATACCTAATTCTAATGAAAGAATAAGACTTAGGATGGTATCTTACCTCATTTCCTATTGAATTTCACTTGAGAAATGGCTTGGACTTGAAACTTGTCTCCTTGAAAATGGAAGGGAGGGGGAGCACGACTTAAAGAAGAAGAAAAGTGGTGATGGTGGTGTCTTTTTGATCCTTACTTGTGTTTGGAAGACCATAATTAGTTATTTATAATTTAATTTCCATTAAATTTATTTATTTATTTTCAATGGTCATGATTTGTCCAACACATTTGGATTTAATGGCTAGGATTTGGTTTATTTTCAATGGCCATGATTTGTCCAACACATTTGGATTTAATGGCTAGGATTTGGTTTATTTTCAATGGCCATGATTTGTCCAACACATTTGGATTTAATGGCTAGGATTTGGCCACTTGAAAGTGGTTTTTTGTTCTTTTAATATTTTGCCCCCAAAGTTATATTTAATTACAAAATCGCCCCTCCAGTGGAAATGTCCAAAATGTCCTTATCGGAAAATCGCCCGTAACTTATAAACCGTGCGTTTTCAGGAAAAATTGAAACCCAAGGTTATGACCCGATTAATCTCGAGAATATTCTTCTGGGGTCGGATATGGGCACTATTAAGAACTTCCGACACTTAATTTTTAAGTTTACATAGTTGCCCCTAACTTTTGAGCAATTTCCACTTAGGTCCTTTTGACATCCCTTCTTGACCTTGCTGTCTTTCTTTATTAATATCTTTTTACTCACAACTCCAAATTAAGTAATTCTTATTCCCACTAAAGCTAGACATCCGGGGATATATTGTATCAAAATTTTAGGTCGATCCGAGCTATATCTGATTTTTGACGGTCCTTTGAAATCAAGCCTACTATGCTGTCCTGAGGCAGCTTGCACATTGTCTAGTAAATCCACCATATCTTATTCTGTACAACTCCAAATTGAGTAATTTTAAGTTATACGTCTAGCTAAGACACAAATAAACAATTAAGTCTTTTTTGAGACTCTCTAATTCTGTCATTGACTTGGATGAAATTCGAGTTCAATTTATAGGTCATGTTCTAAACTCCTTTCCTCTAAGCCTAATTCATATCCTCAATGTCTGTTTCTTACCAATCTGGAATTCGAGATGTTACAGATTGACCTTCTGTCATTTGAGGGTTCTATTTTCTTGTAGCCATCAACTTTAGCTCTTCAAGCTTGATTGACCTTATGTCATTTGAGTGGCCTGGCTTTCTTCTAGACATGAACTTTAGCTCTTCTAGCTTGATTGACCTTCTTTCATTTGAGAGTTCTGGCTTTCTTCTAACCATCAGTTTCAGCTCTTCTAGCTTGATTAACCTTTTGTCAGTTGTGAGTTTTGGCTTTCTTCAAGCCACTTGTTCCATTCTTTAATGGATTATGCTTTGCTAAAAATTTGGCTTTTTTTTTGTCCTTTAGCCCTCACATTTAGCCCTTTCTTTTAGCCCTCACATCCTCTCTTTGCCCCCTGCATGGTAGAACATTGAAAGAGAGTTTAAAAATGTTTTGTACATTCATAAACTCAAAATATTGAAAAGGAGAAATTTTGTCCCTTATATAGTCTCAAACCAATGATTTTGTTCCCATGTAGGCTGCAACTGATGTTTTCATTTCGTTTCATTCTTTGCGCAAGCATGTGTCTCCATCTTTGCAAAGTGATTGGATCTTTCTCAAGCATTGGGCCTTTCATGCCTCCTCACACTATGTCTGCTTTGCATTGTTTGCATTATTAAATACCAAATGTGCCAAGAAGTAGGCAACACAAAACAACAAGAATGTTGTGTGACATGCTTATGTATGCATGATATGCATGAGTGATACTTACAATGATTATACTGGCTCACAGACTGAGATGATAGGCCATAGGACTTCTGTTGGCACCATTGAGATGTTCGTTTGGGCTTTGCTTTAGATCTTTAGGAGATTTCACATCCATAGCTTCATCTTGCCTAATATGTCATTTAAGGTTCGAGAGTGCAGCATACTTCCCTGAGCTTGAAGGCTCATGTGACAAAAAAAAACTTCTTTTTTTTTTGCTTTTGTTTAGTTGGTTTTTTGAAATTTAATTTAAATTTTGAAATCAAATGTTGGCTTTGTCAAATTAGTGTCAATATACCTTAGGACTTGTCTTTCAAATTAACACATCTATAACATCATAACTCTAGTTACCATACTAAACTTGGAAATCATTTCCATTTGAGTAAGAACTATTGCACTTCATATAGGCACTTACACATTGCTTAGCCAAAGGTTTCATTGAATTTAAATATTGCCTATCTCATATGCATGTTTTTTCAAACAATCTCCACTAATAGACTCTAGTTACCAAGAGAGATCAACTGATCTTTGATATGCTTAAAATGGGGTCTACAAGGGACATGGTTTAAGTGAATGCTATTTTTAAATTAGAGTTGATGTGACACTATGACAAATCTTCACATCATAAACATTTTGTTGGATCCATTTACTGTTATCGAAGGCATTCGTAAACTTAAGGCACCATTTTAACCTTCATGATGCAAACCCCTGATTTTAGCCCTAGCTAGTCTGACCCTAATTAAAGAAGGCATAGTCATGTTCAGTCCACTTTAAATGGCTTTAACCTATTTTAAAGCTCTCAATTTTATTGGCATAATTCTACAAGGCATAAAATAAACTAGTTAAACTTTTAAAGCCCTAAATAGGTTAGATTTAAAGGTTTGGTTGGATTTAATTTGATAACGACCTTGTATTGGACTCAAAATTCGGTATAGGTGTGCTTATATCAAATTGGGACATCCCAATTCGACATGGAACACCTCATATCGAATTGGGAGACCCCCAATTCAATATGGGGTATCACCCAATTTGACATGGGGCAGCCTCATATCGAATTGGGGCCAGTTCGATATGGGGCTTTCCCCTTATCAAATTTGCACCCCAGTTCTATATGGGGCCAGTCAGGGGACTCCATATCGAATTAGGGCAATCCTAAATTAATATGGAGTTGTCCATGTTGAATTACAATTTCCAATTTGATATGGTATTTATTCCATCTTTGATTAGGATTGTTTTATTTTGACATGGTATTGGTTGTCCTCGAATTAAAGGAGTTTTAATCCGTCATGCTCATGGTTTTCATTAAAATTAATTAAATATGCCTCAAGAAACTTGTCTAAATAGGAAGTTACATACATATTTAACCTAATACATTCTTCTATAAATATAGGTTTAAAAACAACAACAGAGGGAAAAACACGAGAATTTTGATAGAGCAATAAAGCAACTACAAAATATTATCAAATATATAAGAAAAAGATTAAACACTATCAAGGCAATAACTCACTGTCTTGATTTCATCTGACCAAGAAGAACAAGATTGGTGGAACCAAAAGTATCAACGGTTAATTTTGGTGGAATCTACAAACGCATTTGTATTTTTCTAACTTAATTCATTTAAATTTATAGGGAGATAATTGATTACTATTTCATCCATTAAACTGCATTTGTTTAAAGTTCATCCTTTCAGCTTTTAATTTATACATAAATACACAGTAAGTATAGTTGTTGCTTGTTGTTGTTTCGATAACTAGTAACTTGTTCCATTAAATCACCATAGCACTAGAACTATTCACATAGCATTTTAAATGTCCGGTAGCCATATTACATATAAATATTTATCAAAAATCTATGTTAAAGTGCTTTTATAGTTTTTATGATGATCATATTTTGTTAAACCCTAATTTGTGCTCCTAAAGACCAAAAATCGTCTTTCTTCTTTAATTTACAAAACCATAATATGTGTCTCAACTTCCAAAAATCATAAATAAGTCTTTTAAATAGTCAGTAAACCCTAATCCAAACACTAATTCCAAAAAATCCAAACCCTAAGTCAAAACCCTAATCCAAACCCTAGTTTTTAAATCTAAACCCTAAAACCCTAATTTTATCTAAAAACCCTAATTTAAGATATAAATTCCTAAATTTATATATTTGTTACTTTATTAAAATTTAGATATGATGAATGATTTATTAATGTTTTAATTTTATGAATGATTTGTTTTTATTTTTGCTCATGGCGAATGATTGAATGATTTAATTTGGTTGATTATTTATGTTTTAATAATGTAAGAGGTATGTTTCCACTTTGTGGTTACCTCATTTATTAAGTTTAATATAATTTTATTAGCTTTAAGTTTTGGATTAATGTAAAGGGCATGTTTCCACCAAATGGCGGGTGTCCTATTTTATTTACTATTTTTTAACATAGGATATTGTAAAGGCATGTTTCCATCCATGGATAGGTACCTGTTTTGTTTGATTATTTATTTTGATAATTGCATATAGTATGGGTGATATTACAATAATTAAGAATTAAATAATATTTAGACCTGAAAAGGAGGCCGGTTCCAATGAATCGAGGGTTAAGGGGGTGATAGGTCATTCTCACATTCCTTATACATACCTAACTTTCCGAACCCAATAGGGGGTTAGTGATTCCTTAGAAATCGAGTCCTACACCCCTTTCTATTTTTCCAGCCTGTTCGAGTGGGGACTCCATTTTCTCCGAGTTTAGGCCCATGTATTGCTAAGGCCCTGAGCCTAACAGTGCTGAAGTCACAAGAACCATTCTACATAGGAGTGGGAGCAAAAATCTCCACTCATAGTGATGACTCCACTAGGGATAAGAGAAGTTGATTTCGTCGGTCTTTATATTAATTTATTCTTTCTTTTTGTAATATTGTCTATTGTATCTTTTAGATTGCATTGTGTGCATTAGTTATGACACCCGTGTAACCCATGTTGGGTTATGTGAGGGATACCATACTTTCACTCAAGGTATGGAGATCGAGCATGGAATAACCACTCATAGCCTTGTACCTTTTGGTATGTACTTGATATGGAAGCCTAAACTTTTCAACCCAAATAATTAAGATAATGTAATTAGTTATTTTCCTTAGGTTTTTACCCAAAATACTTGTTGTTTGACTATAATTAATTCATCTTGATTTGAACCATGGCTTATTTAGCTTATTCTTTTTTCTAATATGACCTAATTATATTGTAAACTCAAAATAATTTTTTCCTTTAAATTCAAAAGACCAAAACAATTTTCAAAAATTTCAAGAAGGTCTTTGGACATGAAAACCTTTTAAGATGGGTCAAAAATATTTTTCCCCATGAATCAAGTTCAAAGCCCAAAAATCATTTTTAACAAACCTTTTCAGTAGGCTTTTAAAAATCTATTAAAACCTTCTCTTAAATGAGCTTGCAACTATTTAGGTCAATTATAAAATACTAAAAATGAATTGTGGGCCTAATTCATGCAAAGAATTGTTAATCATGGGCTTGTTTTTGGCTTGAATAATAAGTTGTTTTTTTCAAATGGAAAATCTATCTATAATAAACCTCTTAATTTAGTTTTAATCAAATATTGCATAAAAGCTATTTTAGTTGAGATTCAATGGATGAAAGCCTAATTAATGGGAATTATCATGAACTGACTTCTAAGCTTGAAAATATAACTATTGGTTAAAATCTTCCCAAGGAATTTTCCAAAAACAAGATATCCTATGTTGGTATTTTGTTGACCATATACCTAGGGAAAGAGACTTGTCATTCTTGTGTGAATGATATAAGGTTGGAAGGAATGTCTTGATTATTTTTATTGTTTGATTACTTGTGCATACATGCATACACGCATTGCATTACAGGTCATTGATCCTTTCTGACTCATAGACCTGAAGTACAGTAGTTCAAGTACGTACGACGGCTCAACCTACTCAAGTGACATAAAATCCAATAGCAATTCAATTAGCTTCTCACCAAAAGTAATAGAGCCTGAACAAAATCAAAGGATGGTGGATGACACTCTCAATGCCAAAATGGAAGAATTGAAGGAGGCCCTAGCTGAGACTATGAAGAGCCAACTAGCCCCACTCCTGGAGAACATTGTTGAGGCATCTGCATGCACTAAGAAGCAGAAGAAAAAAAAGTTAACGAAGCAGCCATTGATGGTGACAAAGTGGTTGTTGATGATGATGATGATTGGGCTCAATACTTCCAAGATCCTCAAGATAAGAAGAAATAGCCGAAGATTGTGGAAAGATAAACTATAGAAAAGACTAAAAATTCAAATGTGGAGAAGATGATTGCTAATATGGAGAAGAAGTTTAAAAATAAGCTGAAGACCAAAGAGATGTCGGAGGTAGACCAGTTGTTTGAACAAGATGAAGAAGTTCCTTACAAGTTCAAGATGCCTTGTTTTTCCAAATTTGATAGAACTGGCAACCCTCATCTTCATGTCAAGCAATACATTACTATTATGCAGTTTGCTCGAGCTATTAAGGCTCAAATTATAAGGTGCTTCATGCTCTCATTGGGTCCTATTATTCAAAACTGGTTCAATACCTTAGAGGAGAACACCCACAAAGATTAGGATTTGCTGTACAAAGCCTTCATTCAGTAGTATGGTATAATGTAGAATTAGAAGTGACTTTGATAGAGGTAGAATCAATCAGACAAAAGCAAAATGAAAATTTTGTTGATTATGTAAAGAGAAGGAGGAATAAGGCTGCACTACTTAAGAAAAGGCTAGATGAGTCAGATCAAATTAAGATGATTGTGAGAGGGGTGTTACCTAGTCTTCATGAAAGGATGTCTTATTGTAGACCCTTGATTTTGGCCCAAAGATAGTCCAATCCTAATTAAAGAAGGCCTAGTTAGTTTGATCCATTCTTAATGGCTTAAATTTATTTTAAAGCATTTAATTAGATTGGTTAAATTTTATTAGGCCTAAAATAAGCCAGTTTAACTTTAAATTCCCTAAAATGGTTCAATTCAAAGTTAGAGGGGTTGGGTTTTGGTTTAAATCAGTATGGGACATGTCCATATCGAATTGGGGTGTCCAATTCGATATGGACATGGTCCATATCAAATTGATTGGCTACCAATTCGATATATCAATTTGATATGGACCATTCCATATCAAATTAGGATTCATAATTCCCGTCCATATTGAATTGATTTTATTTTAATTCGATACGGACACGTTTTCATGAATTTGCAAATCAAAATTAAGTTCAGTAAATCCAGATTAAGCTTAGCTTAAGTGATTTTAATCTAGATTAATTTCTTATAAATAGGAAGGAATAATGAATTAAAGAGGGAGAAGGAGCTAGCAGCCAAAACACGGATTAGGAACAGAGAGGCAGTAGCATAAAAAAAATTTAAAAAACCCTAGAAGTACCTTAGAGAAACAAGGGCAACAAGTATTAAGAAAGAAAGAAAACAACTGAAGAAAAAAGAGACATAGAACTCTAATTACAATAAACCAGAAGGAAGTGTACAATTACCTTCACTTTACTTAACAGAGATTTGACACTGGTGCAAATACAAAGTTTAGATTAATGTAAAATATCAGTGGAACCAATAGGGAAGGTTTGGTTTTTTATGATTTCATTCATCCAATATTTGCAGTAGCCATATTTATGATTTCATTTATTTAAGATTTACAGGGACTAATTTATTTATTTAAGGGATATTAAGTAATTGTGTTTAAGACTCTAATATTAATCTTTAGTCTCGTACAGTAGCATATTTAAGGTTGGTGTGAGCGTGGATTTTCGCCCCCACTCCCGGTGGAATGGTTCTTGCGACTTTGGCACTGTTTAGGCTCAGGACCTTAGACAACACGAACCTAAGTCTGGAGAAAATGGAGTCGCCACCCGGACGGGCCGGGAAAAAGAAAGGGGTGGATGAGTCGATTCTTAAGGAATCCCCAACCCCTGAATGGGTTCGGAAAGTTGGGTACGTGTGGGGAATGTGAGAAATGGCCCAGCACCCCCACAACGCCCGGTTCATTGGAACCGGCCTCCTTTACAGTTCTTAATATTATAAAATTCTTAAATATAGTAATATTATCCATACTACACACAATAAAAAGAAAGCATCATTATATTAAAATCAAAGCAATGTCCAAACAAAACAAAACAAATAAATGGACACCCATCCAAGGATGGAAACATGTCCTTACATCACATGCCTAGATAGGACACCCACCAAAAGGTAGAAACATACCCTTTACATAAGGTTCTAAAATAGAAAAGAAAATTAAATTACATGATGTTTAACTAATGAGGTACCCATCAAGTGGAAACATACCTCTTACAACTTTTGGAAATCGAAATTGATTGATAAAAGTAAATAATCATTCATCATAAATAAATCATTCATCAAAAGTATTTAAATATCAATAAAATAAACATCTATCCATGATAAATTAAAAAAATCAAGTATTGAAATTAAATAGATTAAAGCATAAGAGATAAATCAAGGTATAAGTAAATATGGAATTGAATAAAGCAAATAAAAGTTCAATTAATTGAATAAAGCAAATAAAAGTTCAATTATATGTTAAAAGCAAATAAAAGTTGAATTAAAGTTTAATCTTGGAAGAATTAAATTAAAGTTCTAAAGTTTTGATTTAAAAAAACCTTAAATTGTATAGATTTGCTACTGTGTTACATAAATCAAAAAGAATTTAACATACCTTCTTTTGTTGATTCTCCAAAAAATAACTCTTCTTGGATGAACTAGCTCCAAAGACAAGCCTTTGCTGCCTTTGAATTGCTTAATTCATGGTGCTTCTCCCTTTAAAAATCAGTTGAATTGATTTATTGCTTTTCCTTCCTTGATTTGGTTTCAAATCCTATACTCACTGTGTAAATTTTTCCTCCTTTAATTTGGTTCTGCTAGTCTTTATTTATATTGGTTTTTAGGTTGTTTATTCCTAATTAATTAAGGTAAGTAATATTAATAAAATAAATAAATTAAAACCTAATTGGATTAGGTTTCAAAAATTTGGGTCGAAAAATTTTGCGTTGGCAAAAACTGTGGCAGCGGGCCCGTGGCTGGGGCCAGTGGGCGTGCCAGCCCGCAGGAGGCGCACAAGCCCGCAGGAAAATCCTGCGGGCTGTTATTTTGCCCGCAGGAATTTCTTGTGGGCGAAATAACTCGCCCGCAGGAAATTCCTGTGGGCGAAACGCCCGTGGGTGAGCTGCTGCAGGGCCGACTGACTCGCCCAACCACTTTTCCCTGTCGATTTTTTTTCCGACTCCGATTTTTATTTTTATTTTTTTTATTTGTTTATTTTCACTTTTTATTAATAAAAATTAGATACTAAGGTAAAAATTATTTAATTAAAATTATTTTGGACCAATTAAACAACAAAAATCATTTTGGGCTAAATAAAACATATTAGATCGAATTGGGTAAAAAATTAAGGGTCTACAGTTTGCCCCCTGCTTGAATGATCTGAAACCTTAGTGAAAGAGAATGAAAAGCAATAAGACTTAATTTTTCAGATGGCGAATTGTTTTGGTTACTTGGACCCAGTTTGAGTACTTGATTTAGGTACTTGGACCTAAGATTGGGTACTTGGATCCGAACTTGAATTGATTTCGGGTACTTGGACCCAGGATTGGGTTGATTTTAGGTACTTAGACCAGAGATTGGGTACTTGGACCCGAGATTGTGTACTTGGACCCGAGATTGGGTACTTGGACCCGAGCTTGAATTGATTTTGGGTACTTGGACCCGAGATTGGGTACTTGGACCCGAGCTTGAATTGATTTTAGGTACTTGGACCCGGGATAGGGTACTTGGACCCAATTTTGGGTAGTTGGACCTAAGCTTGAATTGATTTTGGGTACTTGGACCCGGGATAGGGTACTTGGACCCGAGATTGGGTACTTGGACCCGAGCTTGAATTGATTTTGGGTACTTAAACCCGGGATTGGGTCTTTACCCTTTGAAACATGGATCTTTATCCATTGAAAATCGGGTCTTTACCCTTGAAATATGGATCTTTATCCATTGGAGGTCGGGTCTTTACCCTTGAAACATGGATCTTTATCTATTGGAGATCGGGTCTTTACCCTTGAAAATGGATCTTTATCCATTGGAGATCGGGTCTTTACCCTGGCTTCAGCTCGTTTAGCTCGATTGATCTTTCGTCTTTTGCATCTTCATTATTTTGAGAGTTCTAATTGTTCCATTCTTTTGTTCTTCCTTTTTGCAAAGATTTAGCTATTTTTATTTGGACCTTATATCCTCTCCTTGCCCCCCTACGTGGCAAAATATTTGCAAGTGAGTTTGAAAATATTTGGTATATAAACTCAAAAATTGAAAAAGAGAAACTTTGCCCCCTGTGTAGGCTCAAACCCCATCATGTTTTTGATGTCTAGTTCTTTGTACCAGCACGTATTTCTTCTCTTTCCAAGACTGCTGGAACTTCCACAAGAAAATAGGCTTTCCATGCCCCCTTGATTTGACATCTTCTTTTGATTATTTACTTCGCAGGGTGTTTGCTGTTCACATTGAGGAAGAATAGAAAATACAAGATAAGAAAGTGCGATGTGATATGCTCATGTATGCATGATATGCATGAATAATACTTACAGTTGTTCCATCGACTCATAGACCGAGGGGATCAGCAGAAGTGTTCTCATTGGTTCCGTTTTGGCTCTCGTTCAAGTCTTGCATTGGAATGATCGAAAGCTTTGTATTTGTGGCTTTTTATCTTCTATATGTTGAGAACATGAGTGGTAGAGACCTCTAATGGTAGAGTCAGGGATGCATCCATTTCGAATTATGTTTCAGCTTGCCAATAATCATTTCCTTTGCCCAATATGACCTTTGGAGGTTCAACATACTTCCCTTAACTTGAAGGCTTTGTATGACAAAACACATTTTTTCTCTTTTTTTTTTTGAATTTTGATTTTGAAATCAAAGGTTGGCTTTGCCAAATTAATGTCAATGTATCTCAGGACTTGATTTTCCAAATTAACATATCTATAACATGACAACCCTAGTTACCGTACAAAACATGGGAATCATTTCTATTTAAGCAAGAATTGTTGCACTTCAGATAGGCACATACACATTACTTGGCCAAAGGTCTCATTTGAGTTTAAATATTTTCTATCTCATATGCATGCTTATCCAAACTATCTCCACTATTAGACATTATCAACCAAGAGAGATCAACAGGTCTTTGATAGGCTTGAAATGGGGTCTATAAGGGACACGGGTTTAAATGAAGGCCATTTTAAGATAGGAGGTTGTGTGACACAATGGACAAACCCTCACACTATAAATTTCTTGTTTGAACTTTAGATAGTTAGGAGCAATCTTTCTAGACTCCAAATTCCTTCTATCTTCTTGGCATTAATCTGGATCTTGATTAGGACAGTTTTTGCCCTTGCAAAAAGTTTGGTTCCCAAATTCATTTCTTTTCTTCTTCTCCCTTTTCTTTATTTCTCTTACTCTTCCCTTTTCTTTCTCTTTGTTTTCCTTACTCTTCCCTTTCTCTGAGCATTTTATCATTTTGCCCTTCTTTCTTGTAGAACTATCAAGGATAGAGCTTTTAAGCATCGAATGGTCTTTCTCCTTTTTCTCCAAATTTGATTGAATCTTTGGTTGGGTTGGACCAATTCAAGTCAAACCATCCTTATGGAAGCCTTTTGCTGCTTTAGGTAAAAGAGAACTCAGTTGGCTTTCTGAATCGCCTTTTCAAGTTTTATCTTCTTTTTTCTTTTTCTATTCTCTTTTTTCTTTCTTTTCTTTTTCTATTCTCTTTTTTCTTTCTTTTCTTTTTCTATTCTCTTTTTTTTTTCCTTTTTTGGTTCTAGCTCAAACATAGTTGTCTTGTTTGTACCAACTTGGGCTTCCAGTACTGGATGAGTGGAGTAACATAAATCTTCTTTAATAGGGATAAATCATTTGTTACTCTAATGTTGATGTTGTTCTGATATATTGGAGACATTAAGGGAACTTCAACTACCCTTAAGGTTTTGAGAACATCAACTATCCTTATGGTCTTGAAAACATCAACTACCCTTATGGTCTTGAGAACTTCAACTATTGTCATGGTCTTGAAACTTCAACTATCCTCATGATCTTGACTAATCATTGCTTTCTTTGATCTTCTTGCCTATTCATCTTAGTAATCATAAGACTTGCCAAAAGTATCACAACAGCTCAGGGTAGGTTATTAAGGTTATATGCCAATGAAAAGAAAGCTAAAATTTTACGAAGGCTCAAAGGGACAACTAGGGATTGATATTTAATTGGGTGGATACTAGTTGTTGGCTAACCAAACAATGCCTAGATCATTTCTCTCTTAAATAAGTAGAGTTCAATTTCGCCTTGAAAATTTGTCAAAGCATGTTCTAAGACTGACTAGGACCCAAACAAAGGTAATTATGCAGGAGCCCTCTCTAAGTAAGCATACACAACTCAATGCTATAGAGCAATTCCCTCATCTAGTAAAGTCATTCGAGTCATGATGCCTAGACACATTAATTTATAAACATCAAGCTAAATTCCTCATTGGTTGAGCACCAAAATGAACAAAGACCAACAAAAATTTATTCAAACAACTTTAAATTTGAAAAACACGATTGTTCCAATTTAAATATTAAAGAAAGTAAAATTGAAAAGCAATATTCAAGCTAAGGAAAGTTTGTTGAGTTTAAGCTTCTTTTCCTTTCACATCTTCAATATCCCCATCTTGAAAGGATGATAAAACAAAATCTTCTTCCAATCCTTTTCCCACTATAAAGGTTGCTGGTGGTGGCACTCTGTTGAACCTTGGAAATGGATTATCTTTGGTGTTGGACTTGTCCGGCTCTGGCAACTTGCCATTATCAATTAAATTCTGGATCTCATGCCTCAACTTCATGCAATTGTCCATTTCGTGTCCAGGCATTTGATGGAATTGGCAAAATGCATTAGTATCAAAGTTAGGTGGAAGAGGATTAGGCAAAGGTCGAGGAGTCAAGGGTTGTAACAATCCCTTCCTTTGTAGCTTATTAAGAACCCAAGACAGTGGCTTCCCCAGATCTGAAAACTGCCTCATTCCTCTTTCACTAGCGGCATTAACATCAACTTCTTTTTGTGTGCTTTGATTGCCCGACTGGTAGTTCCCTTTCTCATTCCTTTTTATTGAAAAGCGATTCTTCTCCCTTTCCCACTCTTCAATTTGTAGACCAGCTTGGAGAAGATCTTTGAAATCACGTATGATTGTATGAGACATCCTCTCACGAAGATTAGGCAACACCCCTCTCACAATCATCCTTATTTCATTGGATTCATCGGGCCTCTTCTTGAGCAAAGCAGCCTTGTTTCTCCACCTTTTCACATAGTCCACAAAATTTTCATTCGGCCTTTGCCTAATGGACTCCACTTCCATCAAGGTAACTTCCAACTCAACTTTATATCCATATTGTTGGATGAAGGCTTTGTAAAGTAGATCCCAACTCTTTTGTGTTACCTCATCTAATGTATTGAACCAATTTTGAACAATAGGATCTACTGAGAGCATAAAGTACCTTATGGTTTGAGCCTTAGTAGCTCGGGCAGATTGCATGGCGGTGATATACAGCTTTACATGGAGATGAGGATTTCCGGTGCCATTGTACTTGGCAAAAGATGGCATTTTGAACTTGTATGGGACCTCTTCATCTAGCTCAAACAGTTTGTCGATATCAGACTTCTCTTCGGTTTTCAGATTCTTCTCAAATCTCTTTTCTAAATCAGCAATCATCTTTTCAACATCGGATGTCTCGGTCTTTTCAATAGTTGCCTTCTCAACAACCTTTGGCACCTTTTTATCTTGAAGATCTTGGTAGTATTAAGCCCAATCATCATCATTAATGATCACCTTCTCATCATCGCAAGCCACTTCACTAACTTTCATCTTCCCTTTGTCCTTTGGCTTCTTAGTGCTAGCAGAAGCCTCGGTATGATTCTCTAAGATTGCAGTCAATTGGTTCCTCATGGTCTCAGCCAGGGCCTCTTTTATTTCTTCCATCTTGGCATTGAGGGCTTCATCCACCATTCTTTGAATTTGTTCGGGCTCCATTGTCTTTGGTGAGCAAGTGATTGAGTCGTTGCTAGATACTTCATCTCCGGCGTAGGTCGTATTGTCGTAAGCTTTTGAACTTTCGTAATCCAGGGCTGTGAGCCAGAGAGGACCAATGATATGAGATGCAAATGCATGCATGTATGCATGTATGCACAAACAACAAATAAGGATAAATAGGACGTTCCTTCCAACCATATAACATCCACACACGAATGGCGAGTCTCTTTTCCTAGGTATATGGTTAACAAAATACCAACATGGGGTACCTTGCTTTCGAGTAATTCCCTCAAACGTTTCAAACAATAGTTATATTTTCGAAAATGGAAATCAATCCATGATAATTTCCATTAATTAGGTTTTAATCCATTCAACCAACTAAAGTAGCTTTTATGCTATATTGGATTAAAATGAAATTAAGAGGTTTATTATAAATAGATTTCTCACTTGAAAAAAGTTTAGAAAAATGAATTTTGGGCTTAGTATTTGGGCCATGAGCCAAGGGATTTTTGATTTATTTTTATAAAAGTCTTATGTCCAAAGACCATCTTAAAAAGTTTTGAAAATAGTTTTGATCTTTTGGATTTTAAAGAAAAAATTTTATTTTGAGCTTGCAAATGTACTTGGGTCATATTAGAAAAATAACAAACCGAATAAGCCATGTTTTAAACCAAGATAAATTATCCATAGTCAAACAACATGCATTTGGGGTAAAACCTAAGGAAATTAACTAGGCCAATTACATGAGCTTTAGTCTTCGGGTAGAAAGGCTTAGGTTCCCATAGCAAGTATATACCAAATGGTACGAGGCTATGAGTGGTTATGCCATGCTCGATCTCCATACCTTGAGAGAAAGTATGGTATCCCTTACATAACATAACACGGGTAACACGGGCGTCCTAACTCACGCACACAATGCAATCTAATATGATGCAATGGATAATATCATTATAAGAAAGAATAGAATAATATAAAGACCAACGGAATCATCTTCTCTTATCCCCAGTGGAGTCGCCACTGTGAGCGGGGATTTTCACCCCCACTCCCAGTGGAATGGTTCTTGCGACTTCGGCACTGTTTAGGCTCGGGACCTTAGAGAACACGGACCTAAGTCCGGAGAAAATGGAGTCGCCACCCGGACGGGCCGGGAAAAAGAAAGGGGTGGATGACTTGATTCCTAAGGAATCCCCAACCCCTTAATGGGTTCGAAAAGTTGGGTATGTGTGGGAAAGGTGAGAAATGGCCCAGCACCGCCACAACACCCGGTTCATTGGAACCGGCCTCCTTTACAAGTCTTAATATTATAAAATTCTTAAATATAACAATATTATCCATACTACACACAATAAATAGAAAGCATCATTATATTAAAATCAAAGCAATGTCCAAACAAAACAAAACAAATAAATGGACACCCATCCAAGGATGGAAACATGTCTTACATCATATGCCTAGATAGGACACCCACCAAAAGGTAGAAACATGCCCTTTACATACGGTTCTAAAATAGAAAAGAAAATTAAATTATATGATGTTTAACTAATGAGGTACCCACAAAGTGGAAACATACCTCTTACAACTTTTGGAAATCTAAATTGGTTGATAAAAGTAAAAAATCATTCATCATAAATAAAGCATTCATCAAAAGTATTTAAATATCAATAAAATAAACATCCATCCATGATAAATTTAAAAAATCAAGTATTAAAATTAAATAGATTAAAGCATAAGAGATAAATCAAGGTATAAGTAAATATGGAATTGAATAAAGCAAATAAAAGTTCAATTATAGCTACTGTGACTTTTTATGGAATTAAAATAGATTAGGGTTTTATGTTTTAAAAGATTGGTAAGACTCTTTGATTAAACAAATTAAGGTTTGAATGATAAAATCATGAAACTAGGGTTTTGAATACCTTAAAATACTTTAATTTGTGATTTTTGATTATTGAATTTTAAGCTACTGTGTAATTATTGAGTTTTTATGTTTTTTAATAATTTAAAAAGATTAGAGTTCATAAAAATTAGGGTTTAAGGTTTTAAAAGGATTAAGGTTCATTATTTTAGGTTTAAAAGTTGAATTTTGGTTTTAGGCTTTGAAATTAGGGTTCTCGCGTAATGAATTTGAATTAGAGTTTTAAAAAGCAATTTAATGATTTATGAAGTTTTATGAATTTAAACACATGGATTGAAGTTTTTATAAGTAGAAAAGATGTTTTTGAAGGCTTTTTAAATGAAATAGAACCTAATTTAAAAATTTGAAAGAAAAAGAATTTGATTTTGGTTTTGTTGAAAAATATGTTCAATGAGAGTTTTAAGATTTTTAAGAAGAAAAAATAACAATTTTAAGTCTTTTTAGAAAAGAAAGTCACGTTTTAGTGTTTTAATCTTGGAAGAATTAAATTAACGTTCTAAAGTTTTGATTTAAAAAAACCTTAAATTGTATAGATTTGCTACTGTGTTACATAAATCAAAAAGAATTTAACATACCGTCTTTTCTTGATTCTCCAAAAAATAACTCTTCTTGGATGATCTAGCTCCAAAGAAAAGCCTTTGTTGTCTTTGAATTGCTTAATTCGTGGTGCTCCTCCCTTTAAAAATCAATTGAATTGATTTATTGCTTTTCCTTCCTTGATTTGGTTTCAAATACTATACTCACTGTGTAAATTTTTCCTCCTTTAATTTGGTTCTATTGGTCCTTATTTATAATGGTTTTTAGGTTGTTTATTCCTAATTAATTAAGGTAAGTAATATTAATAAAAAAAAAGCAATTAAAACCTAATTGGATTAGGTTTCAAAAATTTGGGTCTAAAATTTTTGCGTTGGCAAAAACTGTGGCAGCGGACCCGTGGCTGGGGCCATTGGGCGTGCCAGCCCGCAGGATTTTATTTCGCCCGCAGGACTCGCCTGCAGGAAATTCCTGCTGGCGAAACGCCCGCGGGCCCGCAGGTGAGCTGCTGTTGGGCCGACGGGCACGCGCGACCACTTTTCGCTGCCGATTTTTTTTCCGACTCCGATTTTTATTTTTATTTTTATTTTTTTATTTTTTTATTTTCATTTTTATTAATAAAAATTAGATACTAAGGTAAAAATTATTTAATTAAAATTATTTTGGACCAATTAAACAACAAAAATCATTTTGGGCTAAATAAAACATATTAGATCGGATTGGGTCAAAAATTAAGGGTCTACAGTTGGTTTAACTTTTATTATTTGATATAACCCAAGTAATTTTAATTCAAAATAATAATCCATTAGATCAAATATGATTTTGCATGTCTACATATTAGATTTTAGAATCAAGATTAATATCCTAACTTTTACAATTAAAACCTTAAAACCCTAAATTCTAATAAAACCCTAGTTTAGAAAAAAACCCTAATTTCTATAAATAAAAACCTTAACTTGCATAGAAACCCTAATTTCCTAAATTCCAATCTAGAAACCCTAATTCCCTATTTGCTTAACCTAAAACCTCAAAACCCTAAATTCCAACCTAAAACCATACTTTTCAAATTAAAATCCTAATGGTATCATGAAACCCTAAAAACCTAGTTTTTGTTTAGAAACCCTAATTTTGTATGTTTAAAACCTAATTTTAGATTAAACTCTAGATTCGATTATTTGATTTATTTGTTACATGCTTTTATGATGGATGATGAATTTTGATTGTTTTATTGCTTACTTTATTTAATCAAACTATATTTATTTATTTGGGTGTTAAAGTTGTAAAAGGCATGTTTCCACGATGTGGGTGCCTTATTTATTTAATTTGTTCCTTTTTAATTTTAGTTGTATTTGAAGATCAAAGTAAGGGATACAATTCTACCTACGATGGGTGTCCTATTTAATTTTAGACATTGGGCATTATTGTAAGGGCATGTTTCCATCTTGTATGGGTGCCCATTTATTGTTTTGTTTGAACTTGTTTTATTTTAATACAATGATTATCTATAATTGCATGTAGTATGGATAATATTATAATAATTTAAGAATTCAATAATATTTAGACCTAAAAAGGAGGTCGATTCCAATGAACTAGGTGTTATGGGGGTACTGGGCCATTCCTCACCTTCCCCATTAGTACCCAACCTTCCAAACACAATAAGTCGTTAGAGATTCCTTAAGAATTGAGTCATCCACCCATTTTTATTTTCTCGGCCCGTCTGGATGGCGACTCCATTTTCTTCGGGTTTAGGCCAGTGTTCTATAAGACTTTAAGCCTAATAGTACCGAAGTCGCAAGATGAAGAAGATGGCCCTTAAGCCTAATTTTATTCTTTTTAACTTAAAATACCAAATTATTTTTAAAACTTTTCAAGATGGTCTTTAGAATGAAACATTTTAAAGATGGATCAAAAAATTATTTTTCATCTCATAGCCCAAGCTCAAAGCCTAAAAATCCACTTTTTCTAAAATCTTTTTGCAATGGGTTTTGAAACAAAACTATTTTTGTACTTCATCCAAATTAAAAAATTTTCTTTAATGGGTTTTCAACTAGTTAGGTCAATTATGGAATACCAAAAATCAATTGTGGGCCTTGTTTATACCAAGACTTATTAATCATAGGCTTATTTGTGGTATGAATCATTAGTTACTTTTCTAAATGGGGAATCTATTTATGATAAAACTTTTAATTTAGTTTTAATCCAATATAGCATAAAAGCTATCCTTTTGTTGGGCCAATGGATTAAAGCTTAATTAATGGAAATTATCACGGATTAATTTTTGAATTTGAGAATACAACTATTAGTTAAACTGTCCGAGTGAATTGTTCAAAAATAAGATATCCCATGTTGGTATTTTGTTGACCATATACCTAGGAAAAAAGACTCGCCATTCATGTGTGGAAGTTATAAGGTTGGAAGGAATGTCATAATTATCGTTGTTTGCTTGTTAATTGTGCATACATGCATACACGCATTACATTACATGTCATTAATCCTTTATGGCACATAGACCTTGAGCACAACAGTTCAAGAGTGTATGATAATCCAACCTACGCAAGTGACATAGAATCTAGTAACGACTCAGTGCCAAAATGGATGAACTGAAGCAATGGAACATGAACATGTCCAAAAGATGGTGGATGACACCCTCATTGCCAAGATGTAAGAACTGAAGGAGGCCCAGGCTGAGACTATGAAAAGCCAACTAGCTGCACTATTGGGGAATACTACTGAGGCATCTGCTAGTACTAAGAAGCTGAAGGACAAAGGAAAGGCAAAGGTAACATAAGCTTCTTTTGATGAAGATAAGGTAGTAATGGATGATGATGATTGGGATATGTACTTCCAATACAAACAAGAAAAGTTGAAAGAGGAGAAGGTTGGCGAGAAGACTGAGTCTACTAGTTTTGAAAAAATTATTATTGATTTGGAAAAGAAGTTCAAGAAGATGTTTTAAGTTGAGGAGGTGTCGAAAGTGGATAAGCTATTTGAGCAAGTTGAAGAAGTTCCTTACAAGTTCAATATGCCCTTTTTTCTAGGCACAACGGTACAGGGAATCCTTATCTCCATGTGAAGCAATACATCACTGCTATGCGGGCTGCATAAGCAACTAAGGCTCAAACTCTAAGGTACTTCATGCTTTTGTTGGACCCTATTGTGCTTAATTAGTTTAATAATTTGGAATAAAGTACCCAAAAAGATTGGGATATGTTGTACAAGGCATTCATTCAACAACATGGGCACAATGTCAAACTGAAAATGACCCTGATGGAGGTGGAAACTATCAAACAAAAGCAAAATGAGAATTTTGTTGACTATGTGAAGAGGTAGAGGAATAAGGTTTCACTACTTAAGAAAAGGACATATGAGTTATACCAAATTAGGATGAATGTGAGAGGGGTTCTACCTAATCTTTGTGAATGGATGTCTCACACTCTTATCAGAGATTTCATAAATCTTCTTCAGCTGGGTTGCAAATAGAAGAGTGGGAAAGAGAGAAGAACAATTTTTCCACAAAATGAAATTATTAGTCTGCCAATCAAAGTACACATAAGGAAGTTGATGTTAATGCAACTAGTCAAGGAAATGGAAGACAACTTTCAAAATTGGAAAAACCTCTGTCTTGGATTTTCAACAAGCTGCAGAAGAAGGGTTGTTACAACCATTGGTTCCTCGACCCCTGCCAAATCCTTTACCATAAAACTTTAGTACCAAACCTTTTTGTCAATTTCATCAAACACAAGGACATGAAATAGATAGATGTTCTTGATTGAAGCATGAGATCCAAGATCTGATCAACAATGGCAAGCTTCAAGGGCCCAAAAAACCCAATACCAAGAACAATCCTTTGCCTAAATTTGAAAGGGTGCCACCGCCATCAACCTTCATAATAGAAGAAGGATTAAAGGAAAGTTATGTTTATCAACTTTTGAAGACATAGATGAAGAGACTACGGATAAAGAGGTGATGGCCATTGCCTTTGAAATGTCTGAATAAATGAAGCATGTTTGACTTCAATTTAACAAACTTCTCTTAGCTTGCTTGTTTATTTTTTATTTCATTTTCTTTCTTTGAAACAATTATGTTTATCAAATTCAAATTGTTTGAATAAATTATGCCTATTGAAGTTATAATTTTATTGGTTTTTGACATTTTAGTGCTCAACAAATGATGAGTCTAGCTTGATAATTATAAATTTGTATATCTATGCATTATAATTCGAATGACTTTACTAGGTGAGGGAATTGTACTCCTACATAATGACCTTTGACTAGGTCCTAGTCAATCTTAGAGCATGCTTTGATGAACTTTCAAGGTAAAATTGAACTCTGCTTATTTAAAGAAGAGATGATCTAGGCATTATTTGGTAAGCCAACAACTAGAATCCACCCAATAAAATGCCAATCCCTAGTTGTCCCTTTGAGCCTTCATGAGATTTTAGCTTGCTTCCATTGGCTTGTAAACCCAATAACCTACCCTGAGCTGTTGTGAGACTCATGACAAGTCTGATGATCATTGAGTTACTAAAGAGAGAAGATCAAAGAAAAGGATTTGCAACCAAGACTATATGGATAGTTGAAGGTCGCCTAAACTACACCTAATATCACAAAATGGCATCAGGGCAACAAAGGATTCATCCTCACTGAAGTAGAATTATCTTACCCCACTTATAAATAGAAGCATAAAATAGTACAAAAAAGACAACTCTTTTAAAGCTAGGGCAAAAAGAAGAAGAAGAAGAAAAGAAAGTAAAAAATAGAAAAGAAAAAGAAAAAAAGAAAAGAAAAAAAGAAGAAAAAGAAAAGAAAAAGAAAAGAAAGTAAAAAATAGAAAATAAAAGAAAGGAAGAAAAGAAGAAAAGAAGAAAAAAAAGAAGAAAAAAAGGAAAAACAAAAAGAAAAAAAAAACAAAAAGGCAATTCAGAAAGCCAATCGAGTTCTTTTTTTACCTAAAGCAAGCAAAAGATGTCCACTTAGTTTATGAGGACAATTGATTTGAATTGGTCCAGTCTAGCTAAAGATTCAAATGAAATTAGAGAATTAGGGGAGAGACCATCTTTCATTTTATCCAATGTAGCTCTAAGTTAGCAATATTAAAAGTCTTAGACTTGATATTCCAAAAGAAAAAAGGATGGAAAAAAAGGGAAAAAGAAAAGAATGAGGGTCTCAAGCTTTTTGCAAAGGCAAAGACTGTCCTAATCATGATCCATATTTCTGCAAAGAAAAAGGAATGACATTCAGGCTTTATATTTTTCATGAAGTCTAAAGATAAAAATGATGCCTAGAAGGTGAAAATGGTTCCAACAAGAAGATTGTAGTGTCAAGGTTTGTCAGCAATGTCACATCATCTCCAACAAAAAAATTCCATTCATTTAACTTGTGTCCCTTATGAGATAGACAATATTCAAACTCAATGAGACATGTTAAAGACCTGTTGATCTTTCTTGGCAGATAGAGTCTATTAGTAGAGATAGTTTGGATAAGTATGCAAATGAGATAAATAATATTCAAACTCAGTAAGACCTTTGGCAAAGTAATGTGCATGTGCCTATTTGAATTGCAATAGTTCTTGCTTAAATGGAAATGATTCCTGAGTTTAGTATGGTAACTAGGGTTGTCATGTTATAGATATGTTAATCTGGAAAATTGAGCCCTGAGATACAATGACACAGATTTAACAAAGCCAAAATATGGTTTTAAGATAAAAAAAAAGTGTTTTGTCATACGAAGCCTTCAAGTCAAGGAAAGTATGTTGCATTGTCAAACCTCAAACAACATAATGGATGAAAGAGGGTTAATGCAAGGATCACTTGCAACGTCATGTCATGGAGAAGTTACCACCCAAATGGATGTCTCTCAGGTCTCAACCCTACCGGGGCCTCAACTACTCATGATTTCATCTTGGAAGATAAGGGTGTGAGCGGGGATTTTTGCCCCCACTCCCGGTGGAATGGTTCTTGCGACTTCAGCACTGTTTAGGCTTGGGGCCTTAGAGAAAACGGACCTAAGTCCAGAGAAAATGGAGTCGCCACCCGGATTGGTGGGGAAAAAGAAAGGGGTGAATGACTCGATTCCTAAGGAATCCCCAACTACCTAATGGGTTCAGAAAGTTGGGTACGTGTGGGGAAGGTGAGAAATGGCCCAGCACCCCCACAATGCCTGGTTCATTGGAACCGGCCTCCTTTACAGGTCTTAATATTATAAAATTCTTAGATATAACAATATTATCCGTATTACACACAATAACTAAAAGAAAGCATCATTATATTAAAAATCAAAATAATTTCCAAACAAAACAATTAAATGGACACCCATCCAAGGATGGAAACATGTCCCTACATTCCATGCCTAAATAGGACACCTACTGAAAGGTAGAAACATGTCCTTTACATTGGTTCTAAAATAGAAAAGCAATTTAAATTACATGATATTTAACTAATGAGGTACCCACCAAGTGGAAACATACTCTTACAACGTTTGGAAATTTAAATAAATTGATAAAAGTAAATAACCATTCATAATAAATAAATCATTCATCAAAGGTATTAAACATCAATAGAAAGTAAACATCCATCCATGATAAATTAAATAAACCAAGCATTGAACTTAAATAAATTAAAGCATATAAAATAAATCAAAGCATAATCAAATATAAAATAAAATAAAATAAATAAAAATATAAATTATAGCTACTGTTTCCATTTAGAGTTCTTTATTTCATGTGCTAGGGTTTTGGAATTTTATGGAATTTAGGCTACTGTGATTAAAATGGATTAAAGATTTTATGATTTAAAAGGTTGGAAAAACTCTTTGATTAACCAAATTAATGTTTGAATGGTGAAATCATGAAACCAGGGTTTGAACACTTTAAAATACTTTTGATTTGTGGTTTACGGTTAACAAATTGTTGATTTGAGCTTACTGTGTAAAAAAGTATAACATTTATGTTTATAAAGTTTTTTAAAGTTAAAAGGATTTGGGTTTTAGAAAAATTAGGATTTATGTTAGCTAGTTTAAGGTTTATTGTTTTGAGTTTTGGAATTGAATTAGGGTTTTAAGACTTTTGATTTAGGGTTTCAGTGAAAGCTTAGGTTTTTTAGAATTTAGAAAAAGCAATTGATAATTTTATGAAAGTAAACAAACGATTTAAGATTTATATAAATAGAAAAGATGTTTTTAGGGTTTGTTGAAAGAAACAGAACATAATTTAAGGGTTTTGATAATTTGGAAAGTAATTATGGCTTTGGGATTTGGAAGAAACAAAATTAATATGTAACACCCCTTCCCAACCTACATGTGTAAGCTGAGTAGAGGTGCCACACTATCCTAATTGTTGCTACCAATTTACTTAGTCAAATTTTAGTTCTAATTTTTACAGAAATTTTGCCATAGTTCCGCCTAGAAATTTGGATCCCAAGTGTCGTCAAAACTTGTTTTTCTGATTTTTGAAAACATTTTACACATACTAATGTGAATAAGAATACCATCAAATTTAATGCACTCCCAATGAATCCACCTTATACCCTCAACTACAAACCTGCACGAAGAGTTCACAGTTCTAATATAACATAAAGTAAAGATTTATGATTATTACATACTACTAACATACAATTATAACATAGAAAATCTCTTTTATATTTATTCATATACATGCCACAACTATCGACTCATAATGGAACTAAAAGATCTACCCCTGAGATTTACTGTGGTCTGGTCGTTGCTTCCCCAAGATTTATCTACTACTCCGAACCTACGAGTCAAGGAAAACTTAACTCGCTGAGCGTTGTCGCTCAGTGGGTACTTTACCAATAAAAATAAAAGTAGTATATGAAAGTATTCAAAATCAAAGGAAATAATGAAATCATAATTTAACCAACCTTAAACCAATAGAAATTATTGTACATTCAGGGTAATATGCTTTCAATAATGTAAAATCATAATTCAAACTCATTGGCATTATATAGTTTAACGAAAAATAATATGTCTTTGATTCAGGCTCTACTGGTATATAGGGAACCATAGTGATAAGGCAGTGGCCCTCACCACTGTAACATAGGTGGCCCTCACCACCGATATCAGATCACAGGAATGGCCCTCACCATCCTGGTTATAACCAATGGCCCTCACCATTGGCCCCCAATGGCCCTCACCATTGAGTTCAGATCATATCAATTCAATCACAATATCAAGCAGTACTGCATAAGTTAGTATAGTGCACCATACCCTTATCTACCACTCCCACTATCCAGTAGAGCAAAAAGGTTAAAATGATTCAATTTAAGTCTCAAACCTCATTTTAGAATGACTCGCGAAATCATTTTAAATTCCCATCGCACTTTGCCATTTATGCCGCGCAACACATTCTTCAGTCAAACCATTAGAAATCGTGATACATTCAGTATGATATGTTTTCAATAATGTAAAATCATAATTCAAATTCATTTGCATTATATAGTTCAACGAAAAATAATGTCTTTGATCCAGGCTCTACTGGGATATAGGGAACCATAGTGATAGGGCAGTGGCCCTCACCACTGTAACATAGGTGGCCCTCACCACCGATATCAGATCACAGGAATGGCCCTCACCATCCTGGTTATAACCAATGGCCCTCACCATTGGCCCCCAATGGCCCTCACCATTGAGTTCAGATCATATCAATTCAATCACAATATCAAGCAGTACTGCATAAGTTAGTATAGTGCACCATACCCTTATCTACCACTCCCACTATCCAGTAGAGCAAAAAGGTTAAAATGATTCAATTTAAGTCTCAAACCTCATTTTAGAATGACTCGCGAAATCATTTTAAATTCCAATCGCACTTTGCCATTTATGCCGCGCAACACATTCTTCAGTCAAACCATTAGAAATCGTGATACATTCAGTATGATATGTTTTCAATAATGTAAAATCATAATTCAAATTCATTTGCATTATATAGTTCAACGAAAAATAATGTCTTTGATCCAGGCTCTACTGGGATATAGGGAACCATAGTGATAGGGCAGTGGCCCTCACCACTGTAACATAGGTGGCCCTCACCACCGATATCAGATCACAGGAATGGCCCTCACCATCCTGGTTATAACCAATGGCCCTCACCATTGGCCCCCAATGGCCCTCACCATTGAGTTCAGATCATATCAATTCAATCACAATATCAAGCAGTACTGCATAAGTTAGTATAGTGCACCATACCCTTATCTACCACTCCCACTATCCAGTAGAGCAAAAAGGTTAAAATGATTCAATTTAAGTCTCAAACCTCATTTTAGAATGACTCGCGAAATCATTTTAAATTCCAATCGCACTTTGCCATTTATGCCGCGCAACACATTCTTCAGTCAAACCATTAGAAATCGTGATACATTCAGTATGATATGTTTTCAATAATGTAAAATCATAATTCAAATTCATTTGCATTATATAGTTCAACGAAAAATAATGTCTTTGATCCAGGCTCTACTGGGATATAGGGAACCATAGTGATAGGGCAGTGGCCCTCACCACTGTAACATAGGTGGCCCTCACCACCGATATCAGATCACAGGAATGGCCCTCACCATCCTGGTTATAACCAATGGCCCTCACCATTGGCCCCCAATGGCCCTCACCATTGAGTTCAGATCATATCAATTCAATCACAATATCAAGCAGTACTGCATAAGTTAGTATAGTGCACCATACCCTTATCTACCACTCCCACTATCCAGTAGAGCAAAAAGGTTAAAATGATTCAATTTAAGTCTCAAACCTCATTTTAGAATGACTCGCGAAATCATTTTAAATTCCCATCGCACTTTGCCATTTATGCCGCGCAACACATTCTTCAGTCAAACCATTCCCCTTTTTCGCATATTTAATATCCACAATAAACATATTAAACATTTCAAAGCATTCCTCAAAATATCCCAAATTGACCAAATGAATAGTGTTGCGGCGAGACAAATCGGCAACGCAAAATGGCATGACCAAATGAATAGTAAAATCTGGGTTTTCGTCAAAATTTCAGTCCACTTCAATCATGCATTTGACCAAGTAAATGATCTTATTTTTGGCTGAAATTTTACAGAAAACTTATTTCATATGTTGACTAATTGCATGTAAAATTTCGTTGAAAAATTCCTTCGTTTGCTGCCTCAAACAATTTCCACAAAAAGGTCCAGAAAGCTGTCTTTTTGGGACCATTTCGGCCCAAACACATAAAATGCATAGGATAGTTTATTTTTCTTTTGCAAATCAATATTAAGGCTTCTTTAATGGTAAAGTGAAAATTCAAACACTTCTCTTTGACAACTTTTGCATGTTTAACTCAAATCAATATATTTAAGCATCAACAACAAAACTTTCATAAACCAAAGTTTGTAAAGCATCAAACCAAAATTTATTATTCAAAAGTAAAGTACCAAACCTTATTTCTTTAACTCCTCTTGGCTTTTCCTTCTTCTCCTTCTTTAATTTTTTATTTCTCCTTCAATCAATTCAAGATACAACATAAACCTTAGAATTTCAAAATAATAAATTATCCTCTATTTCTTTTCCAACCGAAACCCCTAATCCAACCTTATTAATCTTTCTACATCTTGATTCTTCCATTTAATCAATTAATCTCATCACTTACTTAATATTATTTTTTTTTTCAATTCCATATAAGACTCTAATTCCCAATCTTCCAATAAATATATAACTACCTAAAACTAAAAATTAAAGTCTACATACTAGAAAACCTTAAAAAAAACTCACCTTAAAAATCAACTTTTGAAGAAACTTGGAAGTCTTTTGGGTGTTTCCCTTGTTGGCCGAATTTGGTGAGTGGAAAAAGAGAATTTGCTCTTCATATCACATATTTATATATACAAAGGAAGTGATGATCACCTTGACACCTTGTCCCCTTTTTCTCTTTCTTCATTTATTACACATTTATTACATATGCTAAATGTTCTCTTTTGATTGGCCAACCTTTGATTTTTATAACTTCCTTTTTCCTTTACTTCTTTCCACTTGTCTCTCTTCCCATTGGATCTCATAAAGTTGTCCCGGGTTACCCATCCGGTCCCGACACGAAACCGAGCCACATTACGTTCCGGCGATTAATCGATCATATCTTTTAAACCGTATAGTTCCATGAGTCAAACTATATATAGTTTTGATCCTCTCGACCTCTACTTTCTATTTATAAGGTCTATTTTAGGTTTCCAAGTCATTTTGAAAAATTACCGATAAGCCCTCAACTTTTTACAAAATTCCCTTTAGGTCCTATTTTTGCTCGGGTTTTCTCCGGCTTCGTTTCCACTGACGATCGTTTCATATTTAACCTCTCGCCATTCTCTACGTACTCACGTCTTTATTTCCTACCCTAAATTCATGTATAACTTTAATTGATAATGACCAAAATGCCCTTAGGCAACATTTCTTCATTTTTCTTTAACGGGACATTTCCTGGAAAAACCGTTACACGTCGTTGCGATCCGGTTTTTCTCTACATTCCATTTTTGGAATCTGTTATATGCACTATTAAGAACATCCGGTGCAACTTTCTTTGAAATTACATCTACGTCCCCAACTTTATTAAAAATTACAATTATGTCCCTTTTGTCATACAACCTTATCTAGGGTTGTTATCAAGAATTATCTTCTCCTTTTCCCTACTCTCGCTATGCACGTGTCTACACTGCATAAATGCAGTAGGCGGATGTGACAGTTCCTTCCTCGTTAATTTAAGCTTCGTCCTGAAGCTCATCAAGTGAAAACAAATATGGGTATTGCTTCTTCATAGTTTCTTCGCGTTCCCATGTAGCTTCTTCTACTTTCTGATTCCTCCAAAGCACTTTGACCAATGGAATCTTCTTATTTCGCAACTCTTTGATTTCACGTGCTAGGATCTCTACCGGCTCTTCCTCGTATGTCTTTCCTTTTTAGATCCGCGTATGATTTTTGCCGGTCCGCTGCTGCTTTTAATCGGTCTCGAATGATTTCTACCGTCTCTTCAGTTTCCTTAACTATGTCTGGCCCCAACATCTTTTCCTCACTCAATTCTGTCCAGCAAACTGGAGTTCTGCATTTTCGACCATACAGTGCTTCGTAAGGTGCCATTTGTATGCTGGATTGATAACTATTGTTGTACGCGAATTCCATTAAGCTTAGGTGTTTGTCCCAACTACCTTTAAATTCTAAAACGCACGCCCTCAGCATATCTTCTAAAATTTGAATCACTCTTTCCGACTGTCCGTCTGTCTGGGGATGAAATGCTGTGCTGTGGTAAGTTCGAGTTCCAAGGGCTGTTTGTAACTTCTGCCAAAAATTTGACGTAAAACGTGGGTCTCGATCGGATATGATCGAAGTTGGAACTCCGTGGAGACGTATAATCTCTTTGATATACAAGTCTGCCAACTTGTCTAGCGAGTAATCCACACGTACTAGTATGAAATTAGCGGACTTAGTAAGCCGGTCTACGATTACCCAAATCGCGTCATGTTTGTCCCTTGTCATAGGCAATCATGTGACAAAATCCATAGTAATACGATCCCATTTCCAGGATGGAATCGTAATAGGTTGTAGTAGCCCTAAGGGTAGTTGATGTTCCGCCTTCACTTGCTGACAGGTTAGACACTTCGTTACATGATCAACGATATCCCTTTTCATTCCTGGCCACCAATAATACTCCTTCAAGTCCTGATACATTTTCGTTACTCCTGGATGCATTGTATAAGAACTGTTATGAGCTTCTTGCAAAATCTGTTTCTTCAGCTCCTTGGACTTAGGCACCACCATTCTCCTCTTGTAGTAGAGAATACCATCAGGATGAATTTGATAGTCTCCTGAAGAGTTCTCCTGTGCCTGTTGACTCCACTTCTTCACTTGTTCATCTTCCTTCTGAGCCTCACGTATTTGTTGATGTAAGTTAGGTCGCACGTGCATTTCTGCAAAGATAGCTCCATCTTCTGTAGGTTTTAACGTTACCCTCATAGCACTTAGCACTTGCATTGACTTCCTACTAAGTGCATCTGCTATGACATTCGCTTTGCCCGGGTGATAATTAATCGTATAGTTGTAGTTGGCTAACCATTGCATCCATTTTCGCTGTCGCAGGTTTAAATCTTTCTGCGTGGGCAAATATTTCAGGCTTTGATGATCCGTAAAGATGTAACATTTTTCCCCGTATAAGTAATGCCTCCACGTCTTGAAAGCCAAAACAATCGCTGCTAGCTCTAAGTCATGCGTAGGATAATTCTTTTCATGTGGCTTGAGCTGTCGAGAGACATACGCAATGACTTTGCCTTCCTGCATCAATACACAACCTAACCCGATATGGGATGCATCGCTATAAATCACAAAATCTTTTCCTGATTCTGGTTGTGTAAGAATAGGTGCTTCAGTAAGTTTTTGTTTCAGCTTTTCAAAGCTCCTTTGACAAGCGTCGGTCCACTGGAATTTGGCATTCTTCTGAAGTAGCTTGGTCATAGGTACGGCGATCATGGAAAACCCTTTAACGAATCTTCGATAATATCCTGCTAATCCCAAGAAACTACGGACTTCCGTTACTGTCTTAGGTGACTTCCATTCCAATACTGCTTCTATTTTCTTGGGATCGACCCTTATTCCTTCTGCCGATACAATATGTCCCAAGAAAGCTACTTCTTCCAACCAAAATTCGCATTTGCTGAACTTAGCGTATAACTGCTTCTCACGCAGGGTTTGCAAAACAATTCTAAGGTGACGATCATGATCCTCTCGATTCTTTGAATACACCAATATGTCGTCAATAAATACCACCACGAACTGATCCAAATACGGGTGGAAGATTCTATTCATCAGATCCATGAATACTGCAGGTGCGTTCGTTAATCCGAAAGGCATAACAATGAATTCATAATGTCCATAGCGAGTTCTGAATGCAGTTTTTGGTATGTCTTCACCTTTAATTCCCAATTGATGATAACCCGATCGTAGATCAATTTTTGAAAAGACTCCAACACCTTTGAGTTGATCAAACAAATCATCTATGCGAGGTAACGGATACTTGTTTTTGATGGTCAGCTTATTAAGTTGACGGTAATCTACACACAACCTTAAGGATCCGTCTTTCTTTTTCACGAACAATACTGGTGCTCCCCATGGTGATACGCTTGGCCTTATGAACCCCTTGTCTAAAAGTTCTTGTAGCTGTACCTTTAATTCTTTTACTCCGCTGGCGCCATTCGGTAAGGTGCGATGGATACTAGTGCAGCTCCCGGGTACACGTCTATGATGAATTCCACCTCTCGTTTAGGTGGTAATCCGGGTAAATCATCAGGAAATACATCGGGAAAATCGCATACAGTAGGTATATCTTGTAACTTTGGTGCCTCTTCTTTCGCTACTAATGCACATACCAGGTATGCCTCGCAACCTTTTTGCACTAACCTCTTAGCCGTCATGGCAGAAATAATGTTAGTTAGATAGTCCTTCCTTTTTCCTACTAGGGTCACTTCGTCACCGTCTGCAGTATACAAGGTAACTCTCTTCCGTTTACAGTCAACTAGTGCATCGTGCTTGGCCAACCAATCCATCCCAAGAATAGCATCGAATTCTTGAAATGGTAGTTCAAATAAATCTCCCCAAAAGATATGTCCATGTATCTCTATTGGGCAATCTTTCACTACCTTCCTAGTAATCACCTCATTTCCTAATGGGTTAGTAACTAATATTCCTTCTTTCTCTAGTTCTACCTTTAGGTCCTCAAGTTTTTCATTTTTCGTGCATATATATGAGTGTGAAGAACCTGGATCTATTAAAACGTAAAGCGGAACCCCAAACATAGACAACTGACCTGCAATCACGTCTAGCGCTTCTTCGTCTTCTCGCCCCCTCATAGCATACATTCTAGCAGGAGCCCTTGCTTCTGGTCGATTCACTGTTTCAGATTGCACACGCGACGAATTTTCGCTCCTTCCTCTGCCTCGGCCTCGACCTGCTGCCGCTTGCGATCTCTCAGTATCCCTAGGTAGATTCTGTATTCGCTGGGGACACTCTCGCATAAGGTGGTCTAAAGATCCACATATATAACATGCAAATGTCCGACCCCAACATTCTCCCGTGTGACGGCGTCCGCATTGATCACAGCGTGGATTATTATTTTCGCCTTCATTACCTCTCGGACCGATAAAGAAGTTACCTCCGCTTTGGCTGAATCCTCTTCCTTGTCCTCTTTCGAATCGTCCCGTACTAGCGACTGAGGTAGTTTGACTTAAGCCACCGCGAATTGATCCCTGACTGTAACCTCGACGTTGACCGCCTCCCGTGGAACCACTGCCGCGGAATTGTTTCCTTGATGATTGGTAGTTTCCTGAATAGTTCTGGGTACCTCTCTTCTGTTTCATCTTCTGTCGTCTATTCTGTTCATCAGACTGGCATTGCTCTACTTCTAGAGCCCTATTGACCAACTCGGAAAATTCTTTGATATTAGCAGCAATTAGCTGCATCCTAATCTCATTATTCAATCCATCCTGGAAATGCTTACATCTATCATGTTCGTCTTCAATTGTCTTCTTGGCATACCTACTCAGCCTAGTAAATTCCCTCTCGTACTCAGCAACGGTCAGTCGACCTTGCTTTAAGTGTAGAAACTCCTTTTTCTTGGCATCTAGGTATGCCTCCGATATAAACTTCCTCTTGAACTCATTCACAAAGAAATCCCATGTTCTCTGTTCCGGTGAAACTCATTGGTGAACTGTGTCCCACCATATATATGCTTCTTCCACTAATAAGGAAGTAGCACATATCACTCGCTCTTCTGGCGTACACTGTAACTGATCTAAGGCTCGTATTGTTCCTTCCAGCCAATACTCGGCTGTTGAAGAATCATCGTCCCTTCGAGCCTTAAACTCCTTCGCACCATACTTTCTTATCTTTTCTATTGGGGGTTTCCTTTCCCCTCCTACAGCAGGTACTGGTACGGGTGCTGGCGCTGGGGGTGGTGCTGGGGCAACACCGGCTATCTGCCGAAATACGGCAGCCATTTGTTGCAACATATCATTGGGAATAGGAGCATCAGCGGGTGGTTGCTCCGACGCTGATGTCTCAGATACATGCATTTCTACAACTCGGGAGGCCTGAGACTCGACCTCCTCCTCTATATCACGCTGCGCTGCTTGCGACATCTAAAGAGTAAACATATACCATCCCATCATTATTAACGACCCAGACCAACAGCATTATCTTACCCTAGGTTGCATGTATATAAATAAAAATTCTTAAATAACACATATACAACACAACTTTTATTTATTTTCAAACACAAAGTTTTACAATATTAAGAAGCCCTTATATACATTGCAAAATTTAGGACTCCATGAAATCGTACAATCTCTTATTTACTACAGGATATCTCGTTTTACGTCGGTAATGGCCACTCCCGACATAAAACGTACATCCTCCTATGTTGGATTACCCATAAGCGGCTAAACCTTAGCTCTGATACCACAAATTGTAACACCCCTTCCCAACCTACATGTGTAAGCTGAGTAGAGGTGCCACACTATCCTAATTGTTGCTACCAATTTACTTAGTCAAATTTTAGTTCTGATTTTTACAGAAATTTTGCCATAGTTCCGCCTAGAAATTTGGATCCCAAGTGTCGTCAAAACTTGTTTTTCTGATTTTTGAAAACATTTTACACATACTAATGTGAATAAGAATACCATCAAATTTAATGCACTCCCAATGAATCCACCTTATACCCTCAACTACAAACCTGCACGAAGAGTTCACAGTTCTAATATAACATAAAGTAAAGATTTATGATTATTACATACTACTAACATACAATTATAACATAGAAAATCTCTTTTATATTTATTCATTTACATGCCACAACTATCGACTCATAATGGAACTAAAAGATCTACCCCTGAGATTTGCTGTGGTCTGGTCGTTGCTTCCCCAAGATTTATCTACTGCTCCGAACCTACGAGTCAAGGAAAACTTAACTCGCTGAGCGTTGTCGCTCAGTGGGTACTTTACCAATAAAAATAAAAGTAGTATATGAAAGTATTCAAAATCAAAGGAAATAATGAAATCATAATTTAACCAACCTTAAACCAATAGAAATTATTGTACATTCAGGGTAATATGCTTTCAATAATGTAAAATCATAATTCAAACTCATTGGCATTATATAGTTTAACGAAAAATAATATGTCTTTGATTCAGACTCTACTGGTATATAGGGAACCATAGTGATAAGGCAGTGGCCCTCACCACTGTAACATAGGTGGCCCTCACCACCGATATCAGATCACAGGAATGGCCCTCACTATCCTGGTTATAACCAATGGCCCTCACCATTGGCCCCCAATGGCCCTCACCATTGAGTTCAGATCATATCAATTCAATCACAATATCAAGCAGTACTGCATAAGTTAGTATAGTGCACCATACCCTTATCTACCACTCCCACTATCCAGTAGAGCAAAAAGGTTAAAATGATTCAATTTAAGTCTCAAACCTCATTTTAGAATGACTCGCGAAATCATTTTAAATTCCCATCGCACTTTGCCATTTATGCCGCGCAACACATTCTTCAGTCAAACCATTAGAAATCGTGATACATTCAGTATGATATGTTTTCAATAATGTAAAATCATAATTCAAATTCATTTGCATTATATAGTTCAACGAAAAATAATATGTCTTTGATCCAGGCTCTACTGGGATATAGGGAACCATAGTGATAGGGCAGTGGCCCTCACCACTGTAACATAGGTGGCCCTCACCACCGATATCAGATCACAGGAATGGCCCTCACCATCCTGGTTATAACCAATGGCCCTCACCATTGGCCCCCAATGGCCCTCACCATTGAGTTCAGATCATATCAATTCAATCACAATATCAAGCAGTACTGCATAAGTTAGTATAGTGCACCATATCCTTATCTACCACTCCCACTATCCAGTAGAGCAAAAAGGTTAAAATGATTCAATTTAAGTCTCAAACCTCATTTTAGAATGACTCGCGAAATCATTTTAAATTCCCATCGCACTTTGCCATTTATGCCGCGCAACACATTCTTCAGTCAAACCATTCCCCTTTTTCGCATATTTAATATCCACAATAAACATATTAAACATTTCAAAGCATTCCTCAAAATATCCCAAATTGACCAAATGAATAGTGTTGCGGCGAGACAAATCGGCAACGCAAAATGGCATGACCAAATGAATAGTAAAATCTGGGTTTTTTTCAAAATTTCAGTCCACTTCAATCATGCATTTGACAAAGTAAATGATCTTATTTTTGGCTGAAATTTTACAGAAAACTTATTTCATATGTTGACTAATTGCATGTAAAATTTCGTTGAAAAATTCCTTCGTTTGCTGCCTCAAACAATTTCCACAAAAAGGTCCAGAAAGCTGTCTTTTTGGGACCATTTCGGCCCAAACACATAAAATGCATAGGATAGTTTATTTTTCTTTTGCAAATCAATATTAAGGCTTCTTTAATGGTAAAGTGAAAATTCAAACACTTCTCTTTGACAACTTTTGCATGTTTAACTCAAATCAATATATTTAAGCATCAACAACAAAACTTTCATAAACCAAAGTTTGTAAAGCATCAAACCAAAATTTATTATTCAAAAGTAAAGTACCAAACCTTATTTCTTTAACTCCTCTTGGCTTTTCCTTCTTCTCCTTCTTTAATTCTTTATTTCTCCTTCAATCAATTAAAGATACAACATAAACCTTAGAATTTCAAAATAATAAATTATCCTCTATTTCTTTTCCAACCGAAACCCTTAATCCAACCTTATTAATCTTTCTACATCTTGATTCTTCCATTTAATCAATTAATCTCATCACTTACTTAATATTATTTTTTTTTTCAATTCCATATAAGACTCTAATTCCCCATCTTCCAATAAATATATAACTACCTAAAACTAAAAATTAAAGTCTACATACTAGAAAACCTTAAAAAAAACTCACCTTAAAAATCAACTTTTGAAGAAACTTGGAAGTCTTTTGGGTGTTTCCCTTGTTGGCCGAATTTGGTGAGTGGAAAAAGAGAATTTGCTCTTCATATCACATATTTATATATACAAAGGAAGTGATGATCACCTTGACCACTTGTCCCCTTTTTCTCTTTCTTCATTTATTACACATTTATTACATATGCTAAATGTTCTCTTTTGATTGGCCAACCTTTGATTTTTATAACTTCCTTTTTCCTTTACTTCTTTCCACTTGTCTCTCTTCCCATTGGATCTCATAAAGTTGTCCCGGGTTACCCATCCGGTCCCGACACGAAACCGAGCCACATTACGTTCCGGCGATTAATCGATCATATCTTTTAAACCGTATAGTTCCATGAGTCAAACTATATATAGTTTTGATCCTCTCAACCTCTACTTTATATTTATAAGGTCTATTTTAGGTTTCCAAGTCATTTTGAAAAATTACCGATAAGCCCTCAACTTTTTACAAAATTCCCTTTAGGTCCTATTTTTGCTCGGGTTTTCTCCGGCTTCGTTTCCACTGACGATCGTTTCATATTTAACCTCTCGCCATTCTCTACGTACTCACGTCTTTATTTCCTACCCTAAATTCATGTATAACTTTAATTGATAATGACCAAAATGCCCTTAGGCAACATTTCTTCATTTTTCTTTAACGGGACATTTCCCGGAAAAACCGTTACACGTCGTTGCGATCCGGTTTTTCTCTACATTCCAATTTTGGAATCTGTTATATGCACTATTAAGAACATCCGGTGCAACTTTCTTTGAAATTACATCTACGTCCCCAACTTTATTAAAAATTACAATTATGTCCCTTTTGTCATACAACCTTATCTAGGGCTGTTATCAAGAATTATCTTCTCCTTTTCCCTACTCTCGCTATGCACGTGTCTACACTGCATAAATGCAGTAGGCGGATGTGACAGTTCCTTCCTCGTTAATTTAAGCTTCGTCCCGAAGCTCATCAAGTGAAAACAAATATGGGTATTGCTTCTTCATAGTTTCTTCGCGTTCCCATGTAGCTTCTTCTACTTTCTGATTCCTCCAAAGCACTTTGACCAATGGAATCTTCTTATTTCGCAACTCTTTGATTTCACGTGCTAGGATCTCTACCGGCTCTTCCTCATATGTCATTTCAGGCTGAATCTCAATATCTTGAACTTGTATGACGTGGGTTGGATCTGAACGATACCTCCTTAGCATCGAAACATGGAAAACATCATGTATTTTATTTAATTCAGGTGGTAACGCCAACTGGTAAGCTACCGGACCTACCCGTTTAATAATTTCATATGGTCCGATGAATCTAGGGCTTAGCTTGCCTTTTTGTTTAAATCGTAACACTTTCTTCCAAGGAGAGACTTTGAGGAACACTCTGTCACCTACCTCAAACTGTATGTCTTTCCTTTTTAGATCCGCGTATGATTTTTGCCGGTCCGCTGCTGCTTTTAATCGGTCTCGAATGATTTCTACCGTCTCTTCAGTTTCCTTAACTATGTCTGGCCCCAACATCTTTTCCTCACTCAATTCTGTCCAGCAAACTGGAGTTCTGCATTTTCGACCATACAGTGCTTCGTAAGGTGCCATTTGTATGCTGGATTGATAACTATTGTTGTACGCGAATTCCATTAATCTTAGGTGTTTGTCCCAACTACCTTTAAATTCTAAAACGCACGCCCTCAGCATATCTTCTAAAATTTGAATCACTCTTTCCGACTGTCCGTCTGTCTGGGGATGAAATGCTGTGCTGTGGTAAGTTCGAGTTCCAAGGGCTGTTTGTAACTTCTGCCAAAAATTTGACGTAAAACGTGGGTCTCGATCGGATATGATCGAAGTTGGAACTCCGTGGAGACGTATAATCTCTTTGATATACAAGTCTGCCAACTTGTCTAGCGAGTAATCCACACGTACTGGTATGAAATGAGCGGACTTAGTAAGCCGATCTACAATTACCCAAATCGCGTCATGTTTGTCCCTTGTCATAGGCAATCATGTGACAAAATCCATAGTAATACGATCCCATTTCCAGGTTGGAATCGTAATAGGTTGTAGTAGCCCTGAGGGTAGTTGATGTTCCGCCTTCACTTGCTGACAGGTTAGACACTTCGTTACATGATCAACGATATCCCTTTTCATTCCTGGCCACCAATAATACTCCTTCAAGTCCTGATACATTTTCGTTACTCCTGGATGCATTGTATAAGAACTGTTATGAGCTTCTTGCAAAATCTGTTTCTTCAGCTCCTTGGACTTAGGCACCACCATTCTCCTCTTGTAGTAGAGAATACCATCAGGATGAATTTGATAGTCTCCTGAAGAGTTCTCCTGTGCCTGTTGACTCCACTTCTTCACTTGTTCATCTTCCTTCTGAGCCTCACGTATTTGTTGATGTAAGTTAGGTCGCACGTGCATTTCTGCAAAGATAGCTCCATCTTCTGTAGGTTTTAACGTTACCCTCATAGCACTTAGCGCTTGCATTGACTTCCTACTAAGTGCATCTGCTACGACATTCGCTTTGCCCGGGTGATAATTAATCGTATAGTTGTAGTTGGCTAACCATTGCATCCATTTTCGCTGTCGCAGGTTTAAATCTTTCTGCGTGGGCAAATATTTCAGGCTTTGATGATCCGTAAAGATGTAACATTTTTCCCCGTATAAGTAATGCCTCCACGTCTTGAAAGCCAAAACAATCGCTGCTAGCTCTAAGTCATGCGTAGGATAATTCTTTTCATGTGGCTTGAGCTGTCGAGAGACATACGCAATGACTTTGCCTTCCTGCATCAATACACAACCTAACCCGATATGGGATGCATCGCTATAAATCACAAAATCTTTTCCTGATTCTGGTTGTGTAAGAATAGGTGCTTCAGTAAGTTTTTGTTTCAGCTTTTCAAAGCTCCTTTGACAAGCATCGGTCCACTGGAATTTGGCATTCTTCTGAAGTAGCTTGGTCATAGGTACGGCGATCATGGAAAACCCTTTAACGAATCTCCGATAATATCCTGCTAATCCCAAGAAACTACGGACTTCCGTTACTGTCTTAGGTGACTTCCATTCCAATACTGCTTCTATTTTCTTGGGATCGACCCTTATTCCTTCTGCCGATACAATATGTCCCAAGAAAGCTACTTCTTCCAACCAAAATTCGCATTTGCTGAACTTAGCGTATAACTGCTTCTCACGCAGGGTTTGCAAAACAATTCTAAGGTGACGATCATGATCCTCTCGATTCTTTGAATACACCAATATGTCGTCAATAAATACCACCACGAACTGATCCAAATACAGGTGGAAGATTCTATTCATCAGATCCATGAATACTGCAGGTGCGTTCGTTAATCCGAAAGGCATAACAATGAATTCATAATGTCCATAGCGAGTTCTGAATGCAGTTTTTGGTATGTCTTCACCTTTAATTCCCAATTGATGATAACCCGATCGTAGATCAATTTTTGAAAAGACTCCAACACCTTTGAGTTGATCAAACAAATCATCTATGCGAGGTAACGGATACTTGTTTTTGATGGTCAGCTTATTAAGTTGATGGTAATCTACACACAACCTTAAGGATCCGTCTTTCTTTTTCACGAACAATACTGGTGCTCCCCATGGTGATACGCTTGGCCTTATGAACCCCTTGTCTAAAAGTTCTTGTAGCTGTACCTTTAATTCTTTTAGCTCCGCTGGCGCCATTCGGTAAGGTGCGATGGATACTGGTGCAGCTCCCGGGTACACGTCTATGATGAATTCCACCTCTCGTTTAGGTGGTAATCCGGGTAAATCATCAGGAAATACGTCGGGAAAATCGCATACAGTAGGTATATCTTGTAACTTTGGTGCCTCTTCTTTCGCTACTAATGCACATACCAGGTATGCCTCGCAACCTTTTTGCACTAACCTCTTAGCCGTCATGGCAGAAATAATGTTAGTTAGATAGTCCTTCCTTTTTCCTACTAGGGTCACTTCGTCACCGTCTGCAGTATACAAGGTAACTCTCTTCCGTTTACAGTCAACTAGTGCATCGTACTTGGCCAACCAATCCATCCCAAGAATAGCATCGAATTCTTGAAATGGTAGTTCAAATAAATCTCCCCAAAAGATATGTCCATGTATTTCTATTGGGCAATCTTTCACTACCTTCCTAGTAATCACCTCATTTCCTAATGGGTTAGTAACTAATATTCCTTCTTTCTCTAGTTCTACCTTTAGGTCCTCAAGTTTTTCATTTTTCGTGCATATATATGAGTGTGAAGAACCTGGATCTATTAAAACGTAAAGCGGAACCCCAAACATAGACAACTGACCTGCAATCACGTCTAGCGCTTCTTCGTCTTCTCGCCCCCTCATAGCATACATTCTAGCAGGAGCCCTTGCTTCTGGCCGATTCACTGTTTCAGATTGCACACGCGATGAATTTTCGCTCCTTCCTCTGCCTCGACCTCGACCTGCTGCCGCTTGTGATCTCTCAGTATTCCTAGGTAGATTCTGTATTCGCTGGGGACACTCTCGCATAAGGTGGTCTAAAGATCCACATATATAACATGCAAATGTCCGACCCCAACATTCTCCCGTGTGACGGCGTCCGCATTGATCACAGCGTGGATTATTATTTTCGCCTTCATTACCTCTCGGACCGATAAAGAAGTTACCTCCGCTTCGGCTGAATCCTCTTCCTTGTCCTCTTCCGGATCGTCCCGTACTAGCGACTGAGGTAGTTTGACTTAAGCCACCGCGAATTGATCCCTGACTGTAACCTCGACGTTGACCGCCTCCCGTGGAACCACTGCCGCGGAATTGTTTCCTTGATGATTGGTAGTTTCCCGAATAGTTCTGGGTACCTCTCTTCTGTTTCATCTTCTCTCGTCTATTCTGTTCATCAGACTGGCATTGCTCTACTTCTAGAGCCCTATTGACCAACTCGGAAAATTCTTTGATATTAGCAGCAATTAGCTGCATCCTAATCTCATTATTCAATCCATCCTGGAACTGCTTACATCTATCATGTTCGTCTTCAATTGTCTTCTTGGCATACCTACTCAGCCTAGTAAATTCCCTCTCGTACTCAGCAACGGTCAGTCGACCTTGCTTTAAGTGTAGAAACTCCTTTTTCTTGGCATCTAGGTATGCCTCCGATATAAACTTCCTCTTGAACTCATTCACAAAGAAATCCCATGTTCTCTGTTCCGGTGAAACTCGTTGGTGAACTGTGTCCCACCATATATATGCTTCTTCCACTAATAAGGAAGTAGCACATATCACTCGCTCTTCTGGCGTACACTGTAACTGATCTAAGGCTCGTATTGTTCCTTCCAGCCAATACTCGGCTGTTGAAGAATCATCGTCCCTTCGAGCCTTAAACTCCTTCGCACCATACTTTCTTATCTTTTCTATTGGGGGTTTCCTTTCCCCTCCTACAGCAGGTACTGGTACGGGTGCTGGCGCTGGGGGTGGTGCTGGGGCAACGCCGGCTATCTGCCGAAATACGGCAGCCATTTGTTGCAACATATCATTGGGAATAGGAGCATCAGCGGGTGGTTGCTCCGACGCTGATGTCTCAGATACATGCATTTCTACAACTCGGGAGGCCTGAGACTCGACCTCCTCCTCTATATCACGCTGCGCTGCTTGCGACATCTAAAGAGTAAACATATACCATCCCATCATTATTAACGACCCAGACCAACAGCATTATCTTACCCTAGGTGGCATGTATATAAATAAAAATTCTTAAATAACACATATACAACACAACTTTTATTTATTTTCAAACACAAAGTTTTACAATATTAAGAAGCCCTTATATACATTGCAAAATTTAGGACTCAATGAAATCGTACAATCTCTTATTTACTACAGGATATCTCGTTTTACGTCGGTAATGGCCACTCCCGACATAAAACGTACATCCTCCTATGTTGGATTACCCAGAAGCGGCTAAACCTTAGCTCTGATACCACAAATTGTAACACCCCTTCCCAACCTACATGTGTAAGCTGAGTAGAGGTGCCACACTATCCTAATTGTTGCTACCAATTTACTTAATCAAATTTTAGTTCTGATTTTTACAGAAATTTTGCCATAGTTCCGCCTAGAAATTTGGATCCCAAGTGTCGTCAAAACTTGTTTTTCTGATTTTTGAAAACATTTTACACATACTAATGTGAATAAGAATACCATCAAATTTAATGCACTCCCAATGAATCCACCTTATACCCTCAACTACAAACCTGCACGAAGAGTTCACACTTCTAATATAACATAAAGTAAAGATTTATGATTATTACATACTACTAACATACAATTATAACATAGAAAATCTCTTTTATATTTATTCATATACATGCCACAACTATCGACTCATAATGGAACTAAAAGATCTACCCCTGAGATTTGCTGTGGTCTGGTCGTTGCTTCCCCAAGATTTATCTACTGCTCCGAACCTACGAGTCAAGGAAAACTTAACTCGCTGAGCGTTGTCGCTCAGTGGGTACTTTACCAATAAAAATAAAAGTAGTATATGAAAGTATTCAAAATCAAAGGAAATAATGAAATCATAATTTAACCAACCTTAAACCAATAGAAATTATTGTACATTCAGGGTAATATGCTTTCAATAATGTAAAATCATAATTCAAACTCATTGGCATTATATAGTTTAACGAAAAATAATATGTCTTTGATTCAGGCTCTACTGGTATATAGGGAACCATAGTGATAAGGCAGTGGCCCTCACCACTGTAACATAGGTGGCCCTCACCACCGATATCAGATCACAGGAATGGCCCTCACCATCCTGGTTATAACCAATGGCCCTCACCATTGGCCCCCAATGGCCCTCACCATTGAGTTCAGATCATATCAATTCAATCACAATATCAAGCAGTACTGCATAAGTTAGTATAGTGCACCATACCCTTATCTACCACTCCCACTATCCAGTAGAGCAAAAAGGTTAAAATGATTCAATTTAAGTCTCAAACCTCATTTTAGAATGACTCGCGAAATCATTTTAAATTCCCATCGCACTTTGCCATTTATGCCGCGCAACACATTCTTCAGTCAAACCATTAGAAATCGTGATACATTCAGTATGATATGTTTTCAATAATGTAAAATCATAATTCAAATTCATTTGCATTATATAGTTCAACGAAAAATAATATGTCTTTGATCCAGGCTCTACTGGGATATAGGGAACCATAGTGATAGGGCAGTGGCCCTCACCACTGTAACATAGGTGGCCCTCACCACCGATATCAGATCACAGGAATGGCCCTCACCATCCTGGTTATAACCAATGGCCCTCACCATTGGCCCCCAATGGCCCTCACCATTGAGTTCAGATCATATCAATTCAATCACAATATCAAGCAGTACTGCATAAGTTAGTATAGTGCACCATACCCTTATCTACCACTCCCACTATCCAGTAGAGGAAAAAGGTTAAAATGATTCAATTTAAGTCTCAAACCTCATTTTAGAATGACTCGCGAAATCATTTTAAATTCCTATCGCACTTTGCCATTTATGCCGCGCAACACATTCTTCAGTCAAACCATTCCCCTTTTTCGCATATTTAATATCCACAATAAACATATTAAACATTTCAAAGCATTCCTCAAAATATCCCAAATTGACCAAATGAATAGTGTTGCGGCGAGACAAATCGGCAACGCAAAATGGCATGACCAAATGAATAGTAAAATCTGGGTTTTTGTCAAAATTTCAGTCCACTTCAATCATGCATTTGACCAAGTAAATGATCTTATTTTTGGCTGAAATTTTACAGAAAACTTATTTCATATGTTGACTAATTGCATGTAAAATTTCGTTGAAAAATTCCTTCGTTTGCTGCCTCAAACAATTTCCACAAAAAGGTCTAGAAAGCTGTCTTTTTGGGACCATTTCGGCCCAAACACATAAAATGCATAGGATAGTTTATTTTTCTTTTGCAAATCAATATTAAGGCTTCTTTAATGGTAAGGTGAAAATTCAAACACTTCTCTTTGACAACTTTTGCATGTTTAACTCAAATCAATATATTTAAGCATCAACAACAAAACTTTCATAAACCAAAGTTTGTAAAGCATCAAACCAAAATTTATTATTCAAAAGTAAAGTACCAAACCTTATTTCTTTAACTCCTCTTGGCTTTTCCTTCTTCTCCTTCTTTAATTCTTTATTTCTCCTTCAATCAATTCAAGATACAACATAAACCTTAGAATTTCAAAATAATAAATTATCCTCTATTTCTTTTCCAACCGAAACCCCTAATCCAACCTTATTAATCTTTCTACATCTTGATTCTTCCATTTAATCAATTAATCTCATCACTTACTTAATAATATTTTTTTTTCAATTCCATATAAGACTCTAATTCCCAATCTTCCAATAAATATATAACTACCTAAAACTAAAAATTAAAGTCTACATACTAGAAAACCTTAAAAAAAACTCACCTTAAAAATCAACATTTGAAGAAACTTGGAAGTCTTTTGGGTGTTTCCCTTGTTGGCCGAATTTGGTGAGTGGAAAAAGAGAATTTGCTCTTCATATCACATATTTATATATACAAAGGAAGTGATGATCACCTTGACCACTTGTCCCCTTTTTCTCTTTCTTCATTTATTACACATTTATTACATATGCTAAATGTTCTCTTTTGATTGGCCAACCTTTGATTTTTATAACTTCCTTTTTCCTTTACTTCTTTCCACTTGTCTCTCTTCCCATTGGATCTCATAAAGTTGTCCCGGGTTACCCATCCGGTCCCGACACGAAACCGAGCCACATTACGTTCCGGCGATTAATCGATCATATCTTTTAAACCGTATAGTTCCATGAGTCAAACTATATATAGTTTTGATCCTCTCGACCTCTACTTTCTATTTATAAGGTCTATTTTAGGTTTCCAAGTCATTTTGAAAAATTACCGATAAGCCCTCAACTTTTTACAAAATTCCCTTTAGGTCCTATTTTTGCTCGGGTTTTCTCCGGCTTCGTTTCCACTGACGATCGTTTCATATTTAACCTCTCGCCATTCTCTACGTACTCACGTCTTTATTTCCTACCCTAAATTCATGTATAACTTTAATTGATAATGACCAAAATGCCCTTAGGCAACATTTCTTCATTTTTCTTTAACGGGACATTTCCTGGAAAAACCGTTACACGTCGTTGCGATCCGGTTTTTCTCTACATTCCATTTTTGGAATCTGTTATATGCACTATTAAGAACATCCGGTGCAACTTTCTTTGAAATTACATCTACGTCCCCAACTTTATTAAAAATTACAATTATGTCCCTTTTGTCATACAACCTTATCTAGGGCTGTTATCAAGAATTATCTTCTCCTTTTCCCTACTCTCGCTATGCACGTGTCTACACTGCATAAATGCAGTAGGCGGATGTGACATAATAACTTTAAACTTTTTGGAAAATAAAGCAAAGAAATAAGATTTTTAAAGTTTAAACAAAGGGAATTAGGTTTTTTTGAATTAAAAGACAATTTCATAATCTAAGCTACTGTGAGGAAATTAAACAATTGATATGTAACTCCTTTTGATGGTTCCTCTAAAAAAATTCTTCTTGGATGAACCAAAAACAAAGGTCGTTGCTGCCTTTGATTTGTTAATGGCTTTGCTTCTTCTTCTCTCAAAAGGTTAGATTGATTTCACTGCTTTTTTCCTTAGTTTCGGTTTCAAACTTTCCCAAGTTTCTGTCCCAATCTCTCATTGTTTTTCTCTCCCGATTTCATCCTTATTTATCGAAGAATTCTATTATTAATCCTAGTTACTCATGGCATACAATATTGAATAAGAAAAGGAAATTGAAACCTAATTGTATTAGGTTTCAGAAAATCTGCGTCGAAAAATTTTGCTGGCAAAAAAAAAACTGCTGCGGAAAAATTGCGCTAGCGAAAAAAATTGCCGCAGGAAAAATTGTGCTGGAGAAAAAGCTACCGTAGCTACGGGGGAAATGGGCCTACGAGCCATTTCGCCTGCAGGAAACACCTGCGAGTGAAATGGCCCTAGCCATTTTGCTAGCAGGTCCATTTTGCTCGCAGGTGTTTCCTACGAGCGAAATGGCCTTCGGCCATTTCGCCGCAATCCGACCTTTTTTTTAAAGCAAATATTACTTACTTAAAATAACAAAAAATTGTTTTAAACTAAAAAAAATATATTGGACAACACAAAATTTATTTTTGACTAATTAAAATATATTGGACCGGACTGGGTAAAAAATTAAGGGTCTACAGTTTGCCCCCTGCTTGAACGATCTGAAACTTTAGTGAAAGAGAGTGAATAGAAATAAGACTTAATTTTTGAGATGATTGAGGTTTTGGGTTTTGGACCTGAGAGATTTGGATACTCGATTCTAAACTAGAACTGGATACTCGATCCTAACTAGATTCAAATACTCGATCATAACTGGATTTGGATTGGGATGCTCGATCCTAAATCGGGTTCGGATACTCGATCCTAAACTTGATTGGGATACTCGATCCTAACTGGATTTTGATACTTGATCCTAACTGGATTTGGATTGGGATACTCCATCCTAAATTGGGTTCGGATACTCGATCATAAACTTGATTGGGATACTCGATCCTAACTGGATTTGGATACTCGATCCCAACTGGATTTGGATTGGGATGCTCGATCCTAAATTGGCTTTAGATACTCGATCCTAAACTGGCTTTGGATACTCGATCCTAAACTGGATTTGGATTGGGATGCTCGATCCTAAATTGGCTTTAGATGCTCGATCCTAAACTGGCTTTGGATACTCGATCCTAAACTGGATTTGGGTACTCGATCCAAAATTTGATTTGGATACTCGATTCTAAACTGGATTAGGATACTCGATCCTAAATTGGATTTGGATACTCGATCCTAAATTGGATTTGGATACTTGATCCTAAATTGGCTTTGGATATTCGATCCTAAACTAGACTTGGATACTCGATCCTAAATTGGATTGGGATACTCGATCCTAATTGGACTTGGATATTCGATCCTAAATTGGATTGGGATACTTGATCCTAACTAGATTTGGATACTCGATCCTAAATGGGATTTGTGTAACACCCCTTCCCGGCCTACATGTGTAAGCCGAGTAGAGGCGCCACACTATCCTAATGTTGCTACAAATTTTACTTAGTCAAATTTTAGTTCCGATTTTACAGAAATTTTGCCAGAGGTTCGCCTAGAAATTTGGGTCCCAAGTGTCGACAAAACTGATTTTTCTTATTTTTGAAAAATATTTTATTTCACAATTCAACTCAAGCACACTCCCAATAATCCACCCTTATAACCTCAACTACAATCCTGCAAGAAAAGTTCACACTTCTATATCATTTCTCAAGATTACATATCATTTGCTAAGTTTCATTACCATACCACTGTTTATTCTCTTGTTACATACACCATAATACTTAATATGTTAACAAACCTTTACAATAGATATAACGTACATGCCATACTACTATTTTATGTCAAAAGTCCTATCCTAATCACCGTCGAGCTGATGCGAGCCGCTGCAGAAATGCTGATCCTCTATACACTACCTGCGAGTTAGACATATAACTCGCTGAGCAACTTATTGCCCAGTGGGTACTTTAACCATTGCCATACAATGTCTACTCGATATCACATATAAAAGTAGAATACTGCATAATTAAACTATTTTCATACAATCATCATATTTATTTTTTCTAATTAAGTTAAGATTCACATTCTGTATGTAAACAACATGTAATATAACTTCATTATAATTACGAGTTAATCTGCTCCACTCGATAATTATGAATACACCGATCTCGAAATGAGGCCTCATATAGAGTTACGCGTGGTCTTGACCTCACACGAATAATTGTCATGGTCTTGGTCTCACACGATATAGAATAACTGCGTGGTCTTGGTCTCACACGACTAGTTGCCATGATCTTGACCTCACACGATATAATTGCCATGGTCTTGGTCTCACACGATATAGAATAACTGCGTGGTCTTTGTCTCACACGACTAGTTGCCATGATCTTGACCTCACACGATATAACCGCGCGCGCATAAATAATATCCCGACCGAAGCTGTTAAGACAGTACTGCCGGTAGGATGGCATGCCAAACCCCCATTATAGACCGGTTTTACCCATTTACCGAGTAGAGCATAAATAACATTTCATATATACCTATTCACTTCGTATATATACCACATATTCTCCATGTATATACAATATATATTTACACAAATATCACATATACTCACATATGTATCATATGTATTCACATAATTTCCATCTTAATTTATTCTTCATATCATAATTAAACTCAATACCAAAAATAAAATAATAAAACACCCACACCAAGTTTTTGACCAAGTTAATAATGAAAAATTACCATATGAACAATAAACTATGGTTCTTGACCCAACTTGATCCTTGTTTTAGAAAATTTGTATAAAATAATCCACTTGGCTAAAAACTCTAAAATTTTTACAGAATTTAGTTTTGCATCTTAAAATCATTCCTTTAAAATTTCAGATCAAACTGGACACAAAATCTTGGTCAAGTAGTTCACCCAACCAGACTGCTCCAGTTGCCCTGCATCCTAGCAGCAGTTCTGAATTTTATGAATTCCGTAAATTAACTTCAATCAATGTGGTTCCAAATTATTTTTCTCAAATACTAGACTCACTAAAAAACAACATATCAAAAATTCACTTCAAGAAAATTTTTCTATATTTAATGAAAAATCATACAAGTCACAGCATTTTACTAATTGTAAAACAGAAAAATTTTAAAAGGAGTTCAATGGTTAAAGTACCAAACCTTGCTCTTTTAATTCCCCTTTTCTTTTCCTTTCTCTCCTTCCTTAATCTTTGTTTCTCCTTCAAGAAATTCAAGAACACAAACTTAAATATAACCCTTAGAATTTAGAACATGTACTACCCTTCCATTTCTTTTCAAACTAAACCCTAATCTAACCTTATTAAACCTTAGAAATCTTGATTCTTTCATTTAATTGATTAATATCATAACTACTTAAAATTTTCCCAAATCCACCATAAGAACCCTAATTTTCAATCTTCCAATAGATATATAAATACTTAAAATTGATACTAGAATTGAATTCTACATACTTGAAAACCTTAAAACTTACCTTGAAAATCAAACTTGACAAAAATTGGAACTCTTTGGTGTTCTTCCCTATGGTGGCCGAAATTTTGGAGAGCTTTGGGAGAGAGAGATTTGTTCTTCATGCCATGATATATATATAAGGGAAATGATGCTCACTTTTGGGTTGGATGAATGTTTTAAAGCCAAATGTCCACACTTTTCTCTTTCTTCTTTATTATAACTTTTAAATGTCCACTTTTCATTAGCCCAAATGTCTCCTACTTTTATTTATTTAAAAACCCAAGTCCTTAAACTTTCTTTTAATTATATTTTGGCCCCTCCACCAACTTGTGTTGAAATATCTATGGTCTAAGGTGTGAAAAGACCAAAATACCCTCTGGCGATTATTTGTTTGTAACTTTTAACCCGCACAATTCCACGAGGCAAACTACGTATAGTTTTGATCCTCTCAACCTATAATTTCTATTTTTAAGGTCTATTTTAGGTTTCCAAGTCATTTTGAGAAATTACCAATAAGCCCTCGACTTTTTACAAAATTCCCTTTAGGTCCTTTCTTTGCTCGGGTTTTGCCCAGACTCCGTTTCTACTGTTGATCGTTTCATATTTACCTCCTTGACATCCTCTACTCACTCTTGTGTTTATTTCCTACTTCGGATTCATTTATAAATTTTAATTAATAATGACCAACATGTCCCTAGTCAAAATCTCCTATATCTCCCAAACCGTGTGTTTTCTGGAAAAACCGTTACGCGTAGTTGCGACCCAATTTTTCTCTACTTTCCATTTTTGGAATCTGTTATGTGCACTATTAAGAACATCCAGTATGACTTTTTGAAATTACAGTCACCTCCCCAAAACTTTTGGAAATTACTCTTAGGTCCTTAGCCTTTCGAAAAATTACCTTAAGGTCCCGTCGACTTCACGGGCCTCCTTTGCACACCGATTTTGTTTTTGACTATCTCGAGCCTCTATTTGACCACTTATTTATGCCCTTCTTGCCTAATACTCGACTACCTAAACTTTGGGATGTGACAGTTCTACCTCCCTTAATTTAAGTTTCGCCCCGAAACTTGCTTGTTCATACATGTAAATACATTGCTAGCCCTAGTCCTGGTCCATGGGCTTCCTCAACACCTATTGGTGCGGAGGCTTGAGATTCTGTCTCCTGTTCCATAGCTTGTTGCGTGTCTAGAGACATTCTACAATATAAAAATAATCAGCAGTCTGCACAGCTCGACATATAGCCTTTTTCCTATATGGCATGTACATTAGACTCAATAACTCATGCTTAATTATTCTCGACTCTTTCTTATTTCACAAACATAATTTCATATATAACTGTTTTACAAATACCATAACTACTACAGGGTATCCCGTTTTACGTTGGTAATGGCCACTCCCAACACAAAACGTATATCCTTCTATATTTTCCTCTTCCTATCTAAAGTCTTTCTAACTCACTTCATTTACTATCTCTCGATATCTAATTATCATACACTTTCCTATGTCTAACCGTCCAGGAACGGCTAATCCTATGCTCTGATACCACAAATTGTAACACCCCTTCCCGGCCTACATGTGTAAGCCGAGTAGAGGCGCCACACTATCCTAATGTTGCTACAAATTTTACTTAGTCAAATTTTAGTTCCGATTTTACAGAAATTTTGCCATAACCTCCCCTAAAAATGGAGGTCCCAAGTGTCGACAAAACTGATTTTTCTTATTTTTGAAAAATATTTTATTTCACAATTCAACTCAAGCACACTCCCAATAATCCACCCTTATAACCTCAACTACAATCCTGCAAGAAAAGTTCACACTTCTATATCATTTCTCAAGATTACATATCATTTGCTAAGTTTCATTACCATACCACTGTTTATTCTCTTGTTACATACACCATAATACTTAATATGTTAACAAACCTTTACAATAGATATAACGTACATGCCATACTACTATTTTATGTCAAAAGTCCTATCCTAATCACTGTCGAGCTGATGCGAGCCGCTGCAGAAATGCTGATCCTCTATACACTACCTGCGAGTTAGACATATAACTCGCTGAGCAACTTATTGCCCAGTGGGTACTTTAACCATTGCCATTCAATGTCTACTCGATATCACATATAAAAGTAGAATACTGCATAATTAAACTATTTTCATACAATCATCATATTTATTTTTTCTAATTAAGTTAAGATTCACATTCTGTATGTAAACAACATGTAATATAACTTCATTATAATTACGAGTTAATCTGCTCCACTCGATAATTATGAATACTCCGATCTCGAAATGAGGCCTCATATAGAGTTACGCGTGGTCTTGACCTCACACGAATAATTGTCATGGTCTTGGTCTCACACGATATAGAATAATTGCGTGGTCTTGGTCTCACACGACTAGTTGCCATGATCTTGACCTCACACGATATAATTGCCATGGTCTTGGTCTCACACGATATAGAATAACTGCGTGGTCTTGGTCTCACACGACTAGTTGCCATGATCTTGACCTCACACGATATAACCGCGCGCGCATAAATAATATCCCGACCGAAGCCGTTAAGACAGTACTGCCGGTAGGATGGCATGCCAAACCCCCATTCTAGACCGGTTTTACCCATTTACCGAGTAGAGCATAAATAACATTTCATATATACCAATTCACTTCGTATATATACCACATATTCTCCATGTACATACAATATATATTTACACAAATATCACATATACTCACATATGTATCATATGTATTCACATAATTTCCATCTTAATTTATTCTTCATATCATAATTAAACTCAATACCAAAAATAAAATAATAAAACACCCACACCAAGTTTTTGACCAAGTTAATAATGAAAAATTACCATATGAACAATAAACTTTGGTTCTTGACCCAACTTGATCCTTGTTTTAGAAAATTTGTATAAAATAATCCACTTGGCTAAAAACTCTAAAATTTTTACGGAATTTAGTTTTGCATCTTAAAATCATTCCTTTAAAATTTCAGATCAAACTGGACACAAAATCTTGGTCAAGTAGTTCACCCAACCAGACTGTTCCCAAATGTCTCCTACTTTTATTTATTTAAAACCCAAGTCCTTAAACTTTCTTTTAATTATATTTTGGCCCCTCCACCATCTTGTGTTGAAATATCTATGGTCTAAGGTGTGAAAAGACCAAAATACCCTCTGGCGATTATTTGTTCGTAACTTTTAACCCGTACAATTCCACGAGGCAAACTACGTATAGTTTTGATCCTTTCAACCTATACTTTCTATTTTTAAGGTCTATTTTAGGTTTCCAAGTCGTTTTGAGAAATTACCAATAAGCCCTCAACTTTTTACAAAATTCCCTTTAGGTCCTTTCTTTGCTCGGGTTTTGCCCAGACTCCGTTTCTACTGTCGATCGTTTCATATTTACCTCCTTGACATCCTCTACTCACTCTTGTGTTTATTTCCTACTTCGGATTCATTTATAAATTTTAATTAATAATGACCAACATGTCCCTAGTCAAAATCTCCTATATCTCCCAAATCGTGTGTTTTCTGGAAAAACCGTTACGCGTAGTTGCGACCCAATTTTTCTCTACTTTCCATTTTTGGAATCTGTTATGTGCACTATTAAGAACATCCAGTATGACTTTTGGAAATTACAGTCACCTCCCCAAAACTTTTGAAAATTACTCTTAGGTCCTTAGCCTTTCGAAAAATTACCTTTAGGTCCCGTCGACTTCACGGGCCTCCTTTGCACACCGATTTTGTTTTTGACTATCTCGAGCCTCTATTTGACCACTTATTTATGCCCTTCTTGCCTAATACTCGACTACCTAAACTTTGGGATGTGACAATTTGGATACTCGATCCTAAATAGATTTGGATACTCGATCCTAACTGGACTTGGGATACTCGATCCTAACTTGATTTGGATACTCGATCCTAATTTGGATTAGGATACTCGATCCTAACTGGACTTGGATGCTCGATCCTAAACTGGATTTGGATACTCGATCCTAATTGGATTTGGATACTCGATCCTAACTGGATTGGGATACTCGATCCTAAACTAGATTTGGATACTCGATCCTAAATTGGGTATTTTGACTCAAGATTTGAATTCGATTTGATTGACCTTTTATTAGTTGAGGATTCTGGCTTAACTTGTTGTTCCATTCTTTTGTTCTTCCTTTCGCAAAAATTCAGCTATTTTTAGTTGGACCTCATAACTTCTCCTTGCCCCCAGCGTGGCAAAATACAAGTGAGTTTGAAAATATTTAGTATATAAACTCAAAAATTTGAAAAAGGAGAAACTTTGCCCCCTGTGTAGGCTCAAACCAAAGATTTTTTTCCATGCAAGCTTTGATTGATGTTTTTGCCGTCTAGTTCTTTGCACAAGCACGTATTGCTTCTCTTTGCAAAATGACTGGAGCTTCCACAAGAAAATAGGGTTTCCATGCCCCCTTGATTCAATATCTTCTTTTGATTCTTTACTTCGCAAGGTATTTGCCGTTCACTTTGAAAAGGAATAGACAACACAAGACAAGAAAGTATGATGTGATATGCTCATGTATGCATGATATGCATGAATAATACTTACAGTCGTTGCATTGACTCACAAACTGAGGTGATCAGTAGAAGTGTTTTCATTGGTTCCTTTTTTGACGCTCGTTCAAGTCTTGCATTGGAATGATCGAAAGCTTTGCATTTGTGGCTTTTATCTTCAAGATGTTGAAAACATGAGTGGTGGAGACCCCAAGTTGCAGAGTCAGGGATACATCCATTTCAAACTATTTTTCAGCATGTCGGTTGAGAGCTTGTTCTTGACTTTCCCAATAATCATTTTACTTTGCCCAATGTGTCCTTTGGAGGTTCAATATACTTTCCTTAACTTGAAGGCTTTGTAAAAACACTTTTTTTTTTAATTTTGATTTTGAAATCAAATGTTAGCTTTGCCAAATTAATGTTAATGTACCTCAGGACTTGATTTTTCCAAATTAACATATCCATAACATGACAACCCTAGTTACCGTACTAAACTCGAGAATCATTTCTATTTAAGCAAGAATTGTTGCACTTCAGATAGGCACATACACATTACTTGGCCAAAGATCTCTTTTGAGTTTAAATATTGTCTATCTCATATGCATGCTTATTCAAACTATCTCCACTAATAGACTTTACCTACCAAGAGAGATCAATAGGTCTTTAATAGGCTTGAAATGGGGTCTATGAGGGACATGGGTTAAATGAAGGCCATTTTGAGATAGTAGTTGATGTGACACAATGGACAAACCCTCACACTACAAATTTCTTGTTGGAACTTTAGACAGTTGGGAACAATCTTTCTAGACTCCAAAGTCCTTTTATCTTCTTGGCGTTAATCTAGATCTTGATTAGGACAGTTTTTGCCCTTGCAAAAAGTTTAAGACCCAAATTCGTTTCTTTTCTTCTTTTCCCTTTTCTTTCATCTTTATTTTTCTTACTCTTCCCTCTTCTTTCTCTTTCCTTACTCTTCCCTTTCTTTTATCATTTTGTCCTTCTTTCTTGTAGGACTATCATGTACAGAATTTTCAAGAACTGAATGGTCTTTCTCCTTTTTTTTTTATTTTGATTGAACCTTTGATTGGGTTGGACCAATTCAAGTCAAAATGTTCTTATAAACCAAATGGAAACCTTTTGCTGCTTTAGGTAAAAGAGAACTCAATTGGCTTTTTGAACCGCCTTTTTAGGTTTTATATTTTTCTTTTCTTTCTTTTTTTCTCTTCTTTTTTTCTTTTTTTCTTTTTTCTTTTTTTTTTCTTTTTCTTCTTTTGTTTTCTTGTTTGTTTCTAGCTCTAAAAGAGTTGTTTTATTTGTACTAACTTGGGCTTCCAATAATGGATGAGTGGAGTAACATAAATCTTCTTTAACATTGATAAATTATTTGTTACTCTGATTTTGATGTTGTCTTGATATATTGGAGATATTAAGGGAACTTCAACTACCCTTATGGTTTTGAGAACATCAACTATCTTTATGATCTTGAAAACATCAACTACCCTTATGGTCTTGAGAAGTTCAACTATCTTCATAGTCTTGAGAACTTTAACTATCTTTATGATCTTGACTAATCATTGCCTTCTTTGATCTTCTTGCCTCTTCATCTTAGTGATCATAAGACTTGTCAAAAGTATCACAACAACTCAGGGTCGGTTGTTAAGGTTATTGCCAATGAAAAGAAAGCAAAAATTTTATGAAGGCTCAAAGGGACAACTAGGGATTGATAATTAATAGGGTGGATACTGGTTGTTGTCTAACCAAACAATGCCTAGATCATTTCTCTCTTAAATAAGTAGAGTTCAATTTTGCCTCAAAAGTTTGTCAAAGCATGTTCTAAGACTAACTAGGACTTAGACAAAGGTAATTATGTAGGAGCCCTCTCTAAGTAAGCATACACAACTCAATGCTATAGAGCAATTCCCTTATCTAGTAAAGTCATTCAAATCATGATGCATAGATATATTAATTCATGAATTATCAATCTAGATTCCTCATTGGTTGAACACCAAAATGAACAAAGACCAACAAAAATTTTGATGAAAGTAATTTATTTCAGGCAACTTTAAATTTGAAAAACAAGATTGTTCCAATTAAACATTAAAGAAAGTAAAATTGAAAAGCAACATTCAAGCTAAGGAAAGTTTGTTGAGTTTAAGCTTCTTTTCATTTCACATGTTCAACATTCCCATCTTGAAAAGAGGATAAAACAAAATCTTCTTCCAATCCTTTTCCCACCATAAAGGTTACTGGTGGTGGCACTCTTCCAAATTTGGGCAAACGGTTGTCCTTGGTGTTGGGCTTATTCGGCTCAGATAGCTTGCCACTATCGATTAGGTCTTGGATCTCATGCCTTAGACGAGCACATTTATCTGTTTCATGCCCTCGCATTTGATGAAATTGATAGAAGGCCTCGGCATTGAAGTTTGGTGGCAGTGGATTATGTAGTGGTCGAGGAGCTAACGGTTGCAACAACCCTTTCTTTTGCAGCTTACTAAAAACCCAAGATAGAGGTTTCCCCAATTATGAGAATTGTCTTTTATTTCCTTGACCGGTCACATTAACATCAACTTCTTTCTGCATGCTTTGATTGCTAGGCTGATAATTCCCTTTCTCTTTCCTTTTTATTGAAAAACGGTTCTTCTCTCTTTCCCACTCTTCAATTTGCTGACCAACTTGGAGAATATCTTTAAAATCGCTTATAAGGGTGTGAGACATCCTTTCACGGAGATTGGGCAGGACACCTCTCATGATCATCCTTATTTAATCAGATTCATCGGGCCTTTTCTTGAGCAAAGCAACCTTATTTCTCCATCTCTTCACATAGTCCACAAAATTCTCATTTGGCCTTTGTCTAATGGACTCAACTTCCATTAAGGTAACTTCCAACTCGACATTATACCCATATTGCTGGATGAAGGCCTTGTATGGCAAATCCCAATTCTTTTATGTTCCATCATCTAAGGTATTGAACCAATTTTGGACAGCAGGATCCAATGAGAGCATGAAGTACCTTAGAGTTTGAGCCTTAATAGCTCGGGCAGACTGCATAGCAGTGATATACTACTTCACATGGAGATGAGGATTTCTGGTTCCATTGTACTTGGCAAAGGATGGTATCTTGAACTTGTACGGGACTTCTTCATCTTGTTCAAATAGTTTATTAATCTCAGACATCTCTTCGGTTTTCAGCTTCTTCTCAAATTTCTTTTCTAAATCAACAATTATCTTTTCAACATCAGAAGTCTAGGTCTTTTCAATAGTTGCCTTCTCAACAACCTTCGGCTCCTTTTTGTCTTGGGGATCTTGGTAGTATTGAGCCCAATCATCATCATCAATGATTACCTTATCATTATCAAAAGCTACTTCATCAACTTTAGTCTTCCCCTTGACTTTCTTGGTGCTAGCAGATGCTTCGGCATTGTTTCCTAAGATTGCAGTCAATTGGTTCTTCATCGTCTCAGCTAGGGCCTCTTTTATTTCTTCCATTTTGGCATTAAGGGCTTAATCCACCGTTCTTTGAATTTATTCAGGCTCCATTGTTTTTGGTGAGAAAGTGATTGAGTCGTTGCTAGATACATCATCTCCGGCATAGGTCGGATTATTGTAAGCTTTTGAACTATCGTAATCCAGGGCTGTGAGCTATAAAGGATCAATGATATGAGATGCAAATGTATACATGTATGCACAAACAATAAACAAACAAGGATAATTAGGATGTGTTCTTCCAACCTAATAACATCCACACACGAATGGCGAGTCTCTTTTCCTAGGTATATGGTTAACAAAATACCAACATGGGGTATCTTGTTTTTGAATAATTCCCTCGGACGTTTCACCAATAGTTATATTTTCAAGAATGGAAATCTACTTATGATAATTCCCATTAATTAGGTTTTAATCCATTTAACCAACTAAAGTAGCTTTTATGGTATGTTGGATTAAAATGAAATTAAGAGGTTTATTATAAATAGATTTCTCACTTGAAAAAGGTAACTAATGGTTCATGGCCAAAACAAGCCCATGATTAATTATTCTTAGTATAAACTCGGCTCACAATTGATTTTTGGTATTTCTTAATTGACCTAAATAATTTGCAAGCTCTTTGTAAGAAAAGGTTGGATAAAAACAATTTTGTTTCTAAGCCCATTGTAAAAAGATCTTAGAAAAAATGGATTTTGGGCTTAGTATTTGGGCCATGAGCAAAAGATTTTTTGATTTGTTTTTAGAAAAGTTTTATGTCTAAAGGCCATCTTGAAAAGTTTTAAAAATAGCTTTGGTCTTTTGGACTTTAAAGAAAAATTTATTTTGATCTTACAATATGCTTAGGTCATATTAGAAAAAAAAAAAACTAACCAAATAAGCCATGATTTAAGCCAAGATAAATTAACCATAGTCAAACAACATGCATTTGGGGTAAAAACCTAAGGAAAGCAACTAGGCCAATTACATGAGCTTTAGTCTTTGGGTTAAAAAGGCTTAGGTTCCCATAGCAAGTATATATCAAAATGGTATGAGGCTATGAGTGGTTATGCCATGCTCGATCTCCATACCTTGAGTGAAAGTATGGTATCCCTTACATAACACAACACAGGTAACACAGGCGTCCTAACTCACACACACGATGCAATCTAATGTGATGAAATGGATAATAACATTACAAAAAAGAGTAGAATAATATAAAGACCAACGGAATCAACTTCTCTTATTCCCTAGTGGAGTCACCACTGTGAGCGGGGATTTTTGCTCCCACTCCCGGTGGAATGGTTCTTGCGACTTCGGCACTATTTAGGCTCGGGGCCTTAGAGAACACGGACCTAAGTCCGGAGAAATTGGAGTCGCCACCCCGGACGGGCTGGAAAAAGAAAAGGGTGGATGACTCTATTCCTAAGGAATCCCCAACCCCCTAATGGGTTCGAAAAGTTGGGTACGTGTGGGGAAGGTGAGAAATGGCCCAGCACCCCTACAACGCCCGGTTCATTGGAACCGGCTTCCTTTACAGGTCTTAATATTATAAAATTCTTAAATATAACAACATTATCCATATTACACATAATAATTAAAATAAAGCATTGTTATATTAAAAGAATCAAAGCAATGTCCAAACAAAAGCAAAAAAATAGACACCCATCCGAGGATGGAAACATGTCCTTACATCCCATGCCTAAATATGACACCCACCGAAAGGTAGAGACATGTCCTTTACATTGGTTCTAAAATAGAAAAGCAATTTAAATTATATGATATTTAACTAATGAGGTACCCACCAAGTAGAAACATACCTCTTGGAAATCTAAATAAATTGATAAAAGTAAATGACCAATCATCATAAATAAATCATTCATCAAAGATATCAATCAAAATATAAAATAAACATCCATCCATGATAAACTAAATAAAACAAGCATTGAACTTAAATAAATCAACAAAGCATTGAAAATAAATTAAAGCATATAATAGACTACATAACCAAATATAAAATTGAATAAAGCAAATAAAGATTCAAATAAGGGCTACTGTTTCTATTTAAGATTCTTTATTTAAAGTGTTTAGGGTTTTAGAATTTATGGGTTTAAGTTACTGTGAGTTTTAAAGGAATTGAAATAGATTAAGGTTTTACAATTTAAGAGGTTGATAAAATTCTTTGATTAACCAAATTAGTGTTTGAGGAGTGAAATCATGAAATTAGGGTTTGAACACTTTAAAATATTGGATTTATGATTATTAGCTACTGAATTATGGTTTTTAGGCTTACTGTATTTGAATTTTAATATTTATGTTTATAAGGCTTTAAGGTTTAAAGGATTAGGGTTTAGAAAAATTAGGGTTTAAGGTTTTAAGGGAGTTAGAGTTTACTGTTTTGGGTTTTGTAGTTGAATTAGGGTGAATTTTAGAATTAGGGTTTTGAGGAATGCATTAGATTTTAGAATTTGAAAATCAATTGATAATTTTATGAAACTTTATGAAAATAAACAAAATGATTTAAGGCTTATAGAAAAAGAAAAGATATTTTTAGGGTTTTTGGAAAGAAACAGATTCATGTTAGGGTTTTGAAAATTTGGAAAGGAAATTAGGGTTTTGAGATTTTGAAGAAACAAAAATAACAATTTTAAGATTTTTGGAAAACAAAGAAACGAATTAAGGTTTTTAAGCTTCAGAAAAGGTAAATTAAAATTCTCGGGTTTTGGATCAAAAGAGACAATTGGATGGTTTAAGCTACTGTGAAGAAATTAGACATTCATACCTCCGTTTGTTGGTTCCACAAAAAATTACTTCTTGGATGAACAAGAACAAAGATAAGCTTTGCTGCCTTTGATGGATTGAATTTGCTTGTTTGCTTCTCTCAAGAAGTCCATTTGATTTCACTGCCAGAAGGAATTCTTCAAAGTTTTCCTCCTCAATTTCGGTGTCCAATTTCACCTCCAAATACCGATCCCCTTTTGTGTTGTTTTAGTCCTTATTTATAGAAGATTTTTATGATTAATTTTTGTTATTCACAGAATCTAACATTAATTAAGAAAAGGAAACCGAAACCTAATTGTATTTGGTTTCAGAAAAATTTGCGTCGGAAGAATTTCGCTGGCGAAAAAAAACTGCTATGAAAAAATTGCGCTGGCAAAAAAAACTGCTGTGAAAAAATTGCGCTGGCAAAAAAGCTGCCACAAGTGGCTGCAGTAACGGGCAAAAATTGGCCTGCAGGCCATTTCGCTCGCAAGATTTTCCTGCGCGTGAAATGTCTTTGGCCATTTCGTCCCACGCTGATTTTTTCGTCGCCCATTTTTATTTTTTTATTTTTATTTATTATTAATAAAAAATTAGATACTAAAGCAAATATTATTTAATTAAGATAACAAAATTGTTTTGGACTAATTAAAATATATTGGACAACACAAAAATTATTTTGGACTAATTAAAATATATTGGATCAAACTATGTCAAAAATTAATGGTGTACACCACACTAGATTAAGCCATATATATATATATATATATGTTGACATGGGTGTGTATGCGTAGAAACTTCTCTCTTCTTCTTTCTTCTTTCCACGTTCATTACCATCTTCATCAACAAAAACTCCTTTCTTTCTTTTTTCCAAGATTTTAAATAAAACTTAAGAGGAAATCACATTTAGATATAAGTTTTTAGAAGAATAAGCTGGAAAAGTTGAGATTATCAGCAAGTGATTAAGAAAAAGAAGAGTTTGGAGAGGTATGTGCTTATGTATTTTTTATTTACAACTATCTAAAGTTTTATGAATTTTATTGATTAAAGTGATTGATTGAGTTGTCTTTGAAGAGTTTTCACTGAAAATATTTGATGAAGCTCTTTCTATGTTAAAGAAATTAGTTTTGATCCATTGTTATCATATATTTGGATATATTGAGTTTAAGTTGATAAGTGTTTGAAGTACAGAACTTTGCTTTACACAACTAGTGACATGGCCATGTCACTGGGCAAGTCAACATTGCTGTGTTTCAGTGTTGATGGCATGACCAGTAACATGCCTGTGTCATTGGCATGTCATAGCTACTGTGATGAAAATACATGACATGACCAAGAACACACCTGTGTCATTATTCATGTCATAAATACTATAATGAAAATAAATGACACAGCCAGTGACATGCCTGTGTCATTGGGCCTATCGTAGCTACTGTAATGCAATTTAAATGTCACGGCCAGTAACACGTCCATGCCAATGGGCGTGTCACTTGAGGAAACTGCCAAAATAACTTTTTGCTTTGTTTTTAATTTGTAATTCTAGTTGTAACAATTATAAGTCCTCAAAGTGTAAAGAATTTATTTTTGAAGTCAACTCTAACAAGTAGTGTAATAGATTTATTTGAAAATATGATAAAATATATGTGATACCAAGTGTCGATCAAAGAACTGTTGCATTGAAGTGTTGTGTATGATTTAATGTTAATTAATAACTATTGAATTGCCCAAATCATATTGATTTTAGATCTAGCTTGGGATTGAATGCCTAGCCAAATGGAGCATAGCCAAAGTGATAGTGGGCACTCTGTGCCATCAATAGACACTTTGTCACCATATTCAGTGGGCATTCGTGCCATAGTGGGCCATTGGCCAAAATTTTATACAGTGGGCTTTAAATTGCCTACAGTGACCCATTATCCAAACCTAGAATCTGAGTTTAGTGTGTATGGCATAATAAAAGAAGTTATCTACTTTGAAAATAATGTGTTATATGGTTATTGTTAAAATAATCGATTTTGCATTTAATTGTGTTTAGAATTCCAAGGTTCAATGGATTTATTAATTTCTTTATTTAATGTTCTAAAAGTAATACTTTTAATTGTTTCTAAACTATTTAATGTTTAGATCTCTTTCCTTTAATTTTTCTTGCATATTGTGAATACATAAGCACCACTAAGCTTTGCTTAGCATGTTAGAACTGTTTTCTGACGTGCGGATCAAAAAGAAGAGTTGAGACTGCGGAGTGAGAGATTTATGTTTCTGGTCAACTACATCATAAAGGTTTAATAACAATTTTTTAAATATTGTGTTTTGTATAGTTCACATTGCAATACCTTATACTTTTGTACAACAGTTGTATAAGCTTGAGAGTAGTTTAAGAATTATAATAATGTAAGTTAATAATATGAGTTCTTTACAATTTAACAGATATATGTTTGTAATATTGGATTGGTTATGGTAGTTCTTTGGAAGCTTAACAACTGTATTAATACATAGAAATATTTTGGTTAAATTTTTATGATATGTATATAGACAAGTGTAATTGTTAACATCTCTTATGTAGTTAAGTGTGTAGACTATATAGGGGGTGTTACATATAATCCATTAGATCAAATCTAATTTTCCATGTTTAAATATTAGATTTTAGAATCATGATTAAAACCATATTTTTTACAATTAAAACCTTAAAACCCTAAATTCTATATAAAACCCTAGTTTAGGAAAAACACTAATTTTTATAAATAAAAACCCTAACTTCCATAGAAATCCTAATTCCCTAAATTCCAATCTAGAAACCCTAACTCCCTATTTGCTTAACCTAAAACCTCAGAATCCTAAATTCCAACCTAAAAGCATACTTTTCAAATCAAAACCCAAATGGTATCATGAAACCCTAAAATCGTAGTTTTAGGTTAGAAATCCTAATTTTGCATGTTTAAAACCTAATTTATGATTAAACTTTAGATTCGATTATTTTATTTATTTATTGCTTATTTAATTTAATCAAGCTATATTTATTTATTTTGGAGTTAAAGTTGTAAAAGGAATGTTTCCACATTGTGGGTACCTTATTTATTTAATTTGTTCCTTTTAATTTTAATTGTATTCGAAGATCAATGTAAGGGATACGTTTCTACCTATGGTGTGTGTTCTATTTAGTTTTAGACATTGGACATTATTATAAGGGCATGTTCCCATCTTGTATTGGTGCCCATTTATTATTTTATTTGAACTTATTCTAATTTTAATACAATGATTATCTATAATTACATGTAGTGTGGATAATATTTTAATATGTTAAGAATTCAATAATATTTAGACCAAAAAAGGAGGCTATTCCAATGAACCGAGCATTCTGTGGGTGTTGGGCCATTCCTCACTTTTTCCATATGTACCTAACTTTTTTGAACCCAATAGGGGATTAGGAATTCCTTAAGAATCAAGTCATCTACCCCTTTCTATTTTTCCAGCCCGTCCGAGTGGCGACTCCATTTTCTTCGGATTTAGGCTAGTGTTCTCTATGGCCCTAAGCCTAACAGTGCTGAAGTCGTAAGAACCATTCCACATGGGTGTGGGGACAAACATTCCTGCTCACACTTACACACTTATTAGTGATTTTAAAGATCTTATTCAAGCTGGCTTGCAAATAGAAGAATGGGAACAGGAGAAGGGCCATTTTTCTAAAAAAAAGAATGAGAGGGGAAATTATCAGATCGGTGACCAGAGTACACTAAATGCAGTGGATGCCAATGCAACAACTGGTCAAGCAAATAGAAGATAGTTTTTTGATTTGGGAAATCCACTGTCTTGGGTTTTCAATAACTTGAAAAAGCAATGGCTATTACAACCGTTGGCCTCTTGACCTTTGCCAAATCCTTTACCACCAAAATTTGATACTAAGGCCTTCTGTCAATTTCGTCAGACACAAGGACATGAGATAGATAAATGATTGTTACTAAAACACGAGACCCAAAATTTGATTGACAGTGGAAAGTTGCCTGAACCTAACAAGCCCAACACCAAAAGCAATCCTTTGCCTGAATTTGGAAGAGTGCCACCACCAGCAATCTTCTTGATAGAGAGAGGATTGATGGAAAGTTTTGTCTTCTCATCTTTTCAAGATATAGATGGATAAACTTTTGAGGAAGGGGTTGCTAGTTTTGGCTCTTGCCCCTGATATGTCCAAGTAAATGAAGCATTTTTTGACTCCAACTCAACAAACTTCTCTTAGTTTATTTTGTTATTTGATTATTTTCTATCTTTGATATTTCTTAGAACAATTATATTCTTGAAATTAAGATTGTTTGAATCAATCACTTTCATTCATTTTTAGATGGTCTTTGCTCATTTTAGTGTTCAACCAATGACAAATCTAGCTTGATGTTCATAAATTAGTATATCTATGCATAATGGTTTGAATGACTTTACCAGGTGAAGGAATTATTTTATAGCATTGAGTTTTGTATGTTTACTTAAAGAGGGCTACTGCATAATCATCAGTGTCTAGATTCTAGTCGATCTTAGAATATGCTTTGAGAAACTTTTGAGGCAAAATTGAACTCTGCTTATTTAAGGAAGAGATGATCTAGGCATTGTTTGGTAAGCCAGCAGCTAGAATCCACCCAATTAAACATCAATCCCTAGTTGGTCCCTTTTAAGCCTTCATGATATTTTAGCTTGCTTTTTATTGGCTTATACTGAGCTATTAGCACACTTATGACAAGTCTAATTATCACTGAATTACCAATGAGAAAGGAGATCGAGGAAAAGTCTATTGAAGTTTATCTGAATTGGACATAATATCTCAAATCTATAACATTAGGATAATAAAGGGTTCATCCTCATTGAAACAAACTCATCCTACTCCATTCATCCATAGTCAGAATCATAAAATGGTACAATTCTCTTGGACCTAGGATCCAAAAGAAAAAAAAAGAAAAAAAAACCCGGGCAGTTAACCCAAAAAGCCTATTTAGAAAGACTACAGAGTTCTTCTCACCTAAAGCATCATAAACTTCCACTTAGTTTACAAGATAGATGTATTTGAATTGGTCCAGTCTAGCAAAAAATTCAAATAAAATCATTGAATTAGGGGAAAGACCATCTTTCATTTTATCTAACATAGCTCCAAGTCAGCAATATTGAAAGTCTTAGGCTTGATATTCCAAAAGGGAAAACAACAGAAAGAAAAAGGAAGAAAAAATGGTGCTGATTGGATCCAAATTTATGCCAAGAAGATGGAAAGACATTCAAGCTTTGTATTTTCATAAATTCAGAAGGAAATGATGCCCAGAAGGTGAGAATGGAATCTCCAACATCAGACAGTTCCAATAAAAGGATTGTAGTGTGAAGGTTGGTCAGTAGTATCACATCCGCTCCAGCTCAAAGATGGCCTTCATTTAACCTGTGTCACTTATAGACCCCATCTCATGCCTATTAAAGACATGTTGATCTCTATTGGTAGGTAGAGTCTATTATTTGAGATAATTTGGATAAGCATGCATATGAGAAAGACAATATTTAAAATCAATGAGACATTCAGACAAGTAATGTGTATGTGCCTATCTGAAGTGCAACATTTCTTGCTTAAATGAAAATGATTCCCGAGTTTAGTATAGTAACTAGGGTTGTCATGTTATAGAAGTTTTAATTTGGAAAGTCAAGTCCTGAGGTACAATAACACTGATTTAAAAAAGCTAAAATATGATTTTAATATTAAAAAAATGTGTTTTTAAAAAAATAGAAGAAAAAAATTTGTTTTCTCATTGCATAAACCTTTAAGTTAAGGGAAGTATATTGAACCGTCGAACCATGAAGGACACATTGGCAAAGTAAATGATTATTGGCAAGGTTATAAAGAAGCTACCAACTGACGTGCTGAATCATAGTTTGAAATGAATGTATCTCTGACTATGCTACTTGGGCCCTAATACTTATGATTTTATCTTGGAAGATAAAAGCCATAGATGTGAAGGCTTCTGCTGTTCTAATGCAAGACCTAAACAAATTATTTGGCTTATCACCTTGGTTTATGAGTTAATGGAACCATTGTAAGTATTAATCATGCACATCATGCATACATGAGCATATCACGCTGTATTTCATGCCTTGCATTACTTATTCTTGGTCAAAATAAACAACATATACTCTATGAAGCAAATAATAATAAGTAGATAAAACTTCAAGGGGGTATGAAAGGCCCATTGCTTGAGGAAGATCTAGTAATTTTATAAAAATGGAGATGAATACTTGTACAAAGAACTAGACAATACACAAACATCATTCAAAGTCTGCATGGGAAAAAATCATTAGTTTGAGCCTACACAGGGGGCAAAGTTTATCCTTTCAACTTTTGTGTCTATGCATGTACATAATATTTTCAGACTTACTTTTAATATTTTGCCATGCAGGGGACAAATAGATGATATAAAGACTAGCTAAAAATAAAGGAATTTTTTGTAAAAGGAATAACAAAAAGAATAAAACCAGAAGAAAGTAAGAATCCCAAAAGATTGAAGATGCAAAAGGATAAAAGATCAGTCCAGCCAAAAGAGCTAAAGTCAATGCAGGACCAGTCGCCAAAGGATAAAGATCCATTTTTGAAGGGTAAAGACCCAATTTCCAAAGGATAAAGATCCATTTTTGAAGGGTAAAGACCCAATCTCCAAAGGATAAAGATCCACTTTTTGAAGGGTAAAGACCCAAAGGATAAAGATCCATTTTGAAAGGTAAAGACCCAATCTCCGAAGGATAAAGATCCATTTTTGAAGGGTAATGACCCAATCTCCAAAGGATATAGATCCATTTTAGAAGGGTAAAGACCCAAACTCCAAAGGATAAAGATCCATTATGGAAGGGTAAAGATCCAATCTCCAAAAGATTAAAATCCATTTTTGAAGGGTGAAGACCCGCAATCCATTGAAGAATAGATCAACCGGCTAGAAGAAAGCCAAAATTCTCAAATGAAAGAAGGTCAACAGAATCCATTGAAGATTAGAATAAGTGGCTAGAAGAAAGCCATGATAGAAGATCAATTGGCTATAATAGCTAAAATTGATTGGCTAGATGAAAGCCAAAACCCTTAATGGACAAAAGGTCACCAAAATCATTTTTGGGTCTAGAACCCAACCAACCTCAGGTTCATAACCCAATAATTCTAGTTTTGTGTCCAAAACCCAACCAACATTAGGCATTGAACCCAAGAAATATAGTTTTGGGTCCAGAACCCGACCAACCTTGGGTCCAAAACCTAACCAATCCAGTCTCGAGTTTAGAACCCAAACCAGTCTTAGGTCCAGAACCCAAACTAGATCCCTGGGTCTAGAATCTGATCCTTATTAAAAATTGGCTCAAAGTCATGCTACTTTTCACTCTCTAAATAAACTCTAGATGGTTCAAGAAGGGGGTAAACTGTAGACCCTTGATTTTGGCCCTAACTAATCCGATCCTAATTAAAGATGGCCTAGTCAAGTTTGGTCCACTTTAAATGGATTAAACATGTTTTAAAGCCTTGAATTTGATTGGCACAATTCTAAGAGGCATAAAATAAGCTGGCTAAACTTTTAAAACCCTATATAGATCAGATTTGAAGGTTTGGTTGGATTTAATTTGATATCGTCCTTGTATTGGACTCAAAATTCGGTATTGGTATGCCTATGTACAATTAGGGCATCCCAATTAGACATAGGACACCCCATGCTGAATTAGGAGGCCCCCAATTCAATATGGGGTATCCCCATGTTGAATTGGGTAACCCAATTCGACATGGGGCAACACCATATCGAATTGGGGCTTACCCATATCAAATTGGGTGCCCCACCCAATTTGATATGGGGCTTTCCCCATATTAAATTAGGAACCCAGTTCGATATGGGGCTAGCCAGGGGACTCCATATGGAATTAGGGTAATCCTAATTCGATATGGAGCTATCAATGTCGAATTAGGATTGCCAATTCAATATGGAATTTTTTCCATCTCGGATTAGGATTATTTTAGTTTGACATGGTATGTGTTTCCCTCGAATTAAAGGAGTTTTAATATGACATGCTCTTGGTTTTCTTTAAAATTAATTTGATATGCCTCAGGAAACTTGTCTGAATAGGAAGTTAAATACAAATTTAACCTAATACATTCTTCTATAAATACAGGTTTAAAAATAACAATAGAGGGAGACAACATGAAAATTTTGACAAAGCTATAAAAGCAACTACAAAACAATATCAAATATCCAAGAAAAAGATCAAACACTATCAAGGTAGTAGCTCACTATCTTGATTTCATCTGACCAAGAAGAACAAGGTTGGTGCAAGCACAAGTATCAACGATTAATTTTGGTGCAATCTACAAATGGAGGTATGTTTTTCTAACTTAATTCATTTAAAATTACAGAGAGATAATTGATTACTATTTCATCCATTAAACTATCTTTGTTTAAAGTTCATCCTTTTAGCTTTTAATTTATACATAAATACACAGTAAGAATTGTTGTTGCTTTTTATTGTTTGTATAACTAGTAACTCATTCAATTAAATCACCAAAGCACTAGAATTATTCACATAACGTTTTAAACATTCAATAGCCATATTACATATAAGTATTCATCAAAAATCTATGTTAAAGTGCTTTTAGAGTTTTTATGATGATCATATTTTGATAATCCCTAATTTGTGCTCGTAAAGACCAAAAATCGTATTTCTTCTCTAATTTACAAAACCATAATTTGTGTCTCAACTTCCAAAAATCATAAATAAGTCTTCTAAATAGTTAGTAAACCCTAATCCAAACACTAAGTCCAAAAATCCAACATAAACCGTAATCCAAACCCTAATTCAAAACCCTAATCCAAACCCTAGTTTTTAAATCTAAACCATAAAACCCTAATTTTATCTAAAAACTCTAATTTAAGATGTAAATTCCTAAATTTATATATCTGTTGCTTTATTAAAATTTAGATATGATGAATGATTTATTAATGTTTTATTTTTATGAATGATTTGTTTTTATTTTTACTCATGGGGAATGATTAAATGATTTAATTTAGTTGATTATTTAAGTTTTAATAATGTAAGAGGTTTGTTTCCACTTTGTGGGTACCTCATTTCTTAAGTTTAATGTAATTTTATTTGCTTTGAATTTTGGATTAATGTAAAGGGCACATTTCAACTAAATGGTGGGTGTCCTATTTTATTTACTTTGTTTTTGAACATGAGATGTTGTAAAGGCATGTTTCCATCCACGGATGGGTGCCTGTTTTGTTTACTTTATTATAATAAAGATGATGGATGATTATTTATTTTGATAACTGCATGTAGTATGGATGATATTATAATACAAAAGAATTTAATAATATTTAGACATGAAAAGAAGACAGATTCCAATGAACCGAGCATTATGTGGTTGCCGGGTCATTCTCACATTCCCCATACGTACCCAACTTTTCTAATCCAATAGGGGGTTAGGGATTCCATAGGAATCGAGTGATCTACCCCTTCCTATTTTTCAGGCCCATCTAGGTAGCGACTCCATTTTCTTTGGGTTTAGGCTCATGTTCTCTAAGGCCTGAGCCTAAAAGTGCTAAAGTTGCAAGAACCATTCCACATGGCAGTGGGGGCAAAAATCCTCGCTCACACACGGTGTCTTGTTATCTTGCTTCATAAAGAGATAAAGCTTGAATGTTCTTCCATGTAGAAATTTGGATCTAGTGAGGATGATCTTAATCTTTTCATTTTTCTTTTGTAAAAACTTAGAACCCCTTTTTTCCTCTTTTTTATGTTTTGCTATTTGGGCTTTCATTTTTTTGACATGGCATTTCATCATTCTGCTCTTTTCCTCTTTTGGAATATCACATATAGGGCTCTTAAGATTGGAACTATGTTGGATGAAAGATGGTCTTTCTACTATTTCTCTGATCTAGCTAAGTCATTGGTTAGGCTGGACCGATTCAAGTCAAGCTCTTTCTCATAGGCTAAGTGGAAGTCTTATGCTATTTTACATAAAAAGAACTCTTTTGGCTTTTTGAACCACCCTTTTAGGTTTTCAATTCAAATTTTTGTTATTATTACTGTTTTTCTTTTTTTTTTTCTGACTATAGATGAGTGGAGTAGTGTGAATTTTTTTTTGACATTACAACTCTATTTACTAACTTTTACAACATTTTTTCCCAATATACATTTCAATATAAAAAAAAAAACCATGAATGCATATATGTAACATTAGCATAGTTAGTCTTGTGGCACCCACAAACTCAAATCTTCATCCCAAACACACCTCAATCTGCTAATCTGTCACCTGCGTGATTCATACAATCGTGTTAACCATAATGCTTAGTGGTACATACTAAAACTAAACAGTCAATTTAAATACTATAATACACACTTTTAGCTTCTTCTTTTTTTAATGATGTTTTCATAATTATTTCACCATGTTTTCTTTATATATATATTACACAACATCATCATAACTAAGTTCATATGCAATTATTACACAGCCACACATACATACATTCAACAAATCATCATATCATTCCATCACTGCCTCATCACAACATTTCTATCAGAATACAAAACTCAACTCAACACATCATTACCATAATTCTATAATCAATCAAACACTGAATATTCTCATTTAATTCATCATTTCATCATTTAATCACAATGTTATCAATATTATACCAAAAGTCAACATTTCATCAAAAGACACATAATTATCAAGTTCCAGAATAATTGATATGGACTATATCTCATATATGTGACACCCAGTATCCCACTGAAGTATATCTCTATCTGTGACACCAAGTGTCTCGCCCAGTGTAATCATATCATATACATGATCCAGCTCTGCTCAGATTATAGTCCAACTCTACTCGGGCTTCTCATCATATACACCAACATTAATTTTTTGGAAATAGTAATTATGCAGAGTAAAAGACAACACATCATATTTTCCACATATCTCATACTCAACTTCAAGACTAAGCTCTACTCAAGTCTTTCAACTCATTCTCATCATTTTACCACATTTCTCATTTCACATTTCTTATTAAGAATTTTTCATATATCTTGTGATCGCATCTTTATATGATCACCATCACATATTTCATATAAATCATATATAACACAACATCACATTTCATAGTACATGTAACTCACTATCACTATCACACAATACTACACACATACTCTTTATCTCATTTATTTATTCATCTTTTACACAAATCACAATCTATCACATTAACATTATTCTCGCATATTTCAAAACACACATATTTTCATTGTCAATCTCACACATTATATTGTGCCATTATACATTGGCTTAGCATTACACATTTCATGCTTTTAACATACTTTTACTTAGATCCATATTTTTATCATATAGAAAGTAATACCAAAGTGACATAACACATTTACAAAGACATTATGTGTTATGTCAACTCATATTCATTATAGTGTATACTATCCTTGGAAATGCTAACTCTAAGCCCAATTCACTCATGCAACACCAACTTCACCAATGGCCTTCTTCACTTTGACTTTGCCATTTAACTTTCCTTAATCCTAACCCACATTATAAGTGAAAATATTCCACTAATAACACATTCCTTGCCATTTTAATCAACAAAACATCAATTATATTCATTTCACCCAAAATTACTCCAAAACCCTAATTTTCCTTACTTACTACCTTATTTAAACTTCAACATTTCAAATTTATTTCCATCATTTTACCATAGAATCATCATTTATATATCAATATAACATCATTACAAACCATTTTATTAATTATTGATTTCTCCTATAAAGAACTCAAATTTCACATTACATGTCAATAACCCTAACTTCATCCCAACTTGCCCATATTAAATTTTTCAACCATAAAATCATTGCATACATATTAAAACAACATTAAATTCATTCATTACCATAATTATCATCATCCATATTAGAAACCCTAATTACTCATAATCCTTCCATAACCCTGCTTCCATCATTTATGCTAATTTCAAACAGTTAACTAACAATTCATCATATACTCATCATTTTAACTTCATTTCTATCAAGTTTAACAATTTAAATCAACTTCTTTTTCTAGAACAATCAAACATAATCTTAGAAATTCAAAAAAGCTAGTTTAAACTAAAGAGTACTTACTTGGATCCTTGGGAAATCTTCAAAATCACATTTAATCCTTGAATTTCTTATGAAATTTTGTGTACTTGAAGAACTAAAATCCTCCAAAAAAACAACATAGATTTTGTCCAAAGAAGAGGAAGAGGAAGAAGATGAAGTTAAAAGTGATATTTTTTATTTTAAGTCTTCTTAACCACACACACACACACACATATATATATATTATAATATTATAATATTTAAATAATTAATTATTAATAATTCAAAATTCCATCTTCCACCAAAAATAATAATTTTTATTTATTTGATTAATTAATTAACTAATATTAATAATATCCAACTTTTCCATCATCTTCCACTATCCACATATCATTTTAATTTTGATTTATTTTATTCATTTTTATTTAATTATTTAATTAGCTTCACCTTTTTTTTTCTCCACCACATAATTTCTCTCTTTTTGTGACTGTCTTTTTCTCTTTTATTTATTGAATTATTTATTAATTTCCATCTTCCCAATCATAAATATATATGAGTCAATATTTATATTCCAATTATATATTGTATATATTTTATATATATGTATATGTCATATATATGTAATGTATATGTAACATATATATAATATGTATTTCATGTATACATCAAGTATACATTATGGGTATATCATGCATATCATATGTGTCCAACATATATAATAAGTATATGTATGAGGTATATTTTATGTATACACCAAGTATACCTTAGGTATATATCTTGTATATATAATGTATATACCATATATATATCATGTACATACCTTCCATTTCCCTCAGCAACATATTAACTATCCTCCAAATTAATTATTTAACAATATCTAAAATTTATGGGTGTTACATATTGGTTGAATTAGATATAATTGATGGAGCGATGAAAGAGGATGGGGAAATAAAGTATAAGCATATGTCAGCTTTTGACCAGTTCGCTTCCTTTCTCGTATCTCATCAATTGAGAAGACTCATTAAGGGAGACGCCGTCTCATATGACCCATTACCTAAGAAAAAGTCGATCGACCTTGATAGAATGGAATGAAAGTCTATCAGATATGAGACGAGACCTCCAATGCCTCAATCATGGCTTTTGGTTGCCAATAACATTAACGAGCGGGACTTCCTTTTCTAAAAAGCTTCCTCCGTCACCTCACCCGTCATCGAACATGGTTTGCACCATCATTATTTGACTCACTTAGTCCATCGCTTATTGTCTAGGATAGCGGTCTCTCTCTCTTTTATTTTAAAAAGTTGATTTGTCAAAAGAAGAGGAGTAACATAATGTGATTAATCCCTATTAAGTCCCTTTCATAACAGGATGTGGGGGTGCCAGGCCCAATAGTTTGAGAATGTCCCAAGGTCCAAAGCAGTGAATGGGGATGAGTATGTATAAATTGGGGTTTTAATATAGGTGTTTATAATTATGGAAATGGATTGATTTAGTGTTGTTTTAATATATAGCTGATGGTTTTACAGTTGGAAATTGAGTATTAGTGGATTTGATGAAGTTGGAATTTAGGAGTAGGTTATGTGGGATTAAGGTTTTGCATGGAGGTTAACATAATTGTTGAAATGAGTTGTTTTATTGTTATTTGAGTTGTTTTATTTTTATTTTGCTATGTAAGCAGTGAATTTATAGTTAAATGTTAGAAATAAGTTGGGTAGGATGAAGTTTGAATAAAGTAGTAAGTGGTGAAATTAGAGTTATATTGGGATTTTGATGGAAATTGTATGTTTAAAGATTGTGTAGGCCCTTACTTTTGTCCCTAAGCAACTCTGATCCCAATTAATAATGGCCAAGTTAAATTTGGTCCGACTTTAAAAGCTTAAACCTAATTTAAAGCCCTAAATTAGGTCGGTCCAATTTAAAAAGGGCCCAAAGAAAGCCGGCTCAACTCCTAAAACCCTAAATGGTCCATTCAGTTTGATTTAATTCGATATGGGCAGTGTCTATATCGAATTGGGACACCCAATTTGATACGAGCATCGGCTCATATCAAATTGGACACCCAATTCAAAAAATGGGGCTACACGGAGTAATATAAAACCAATTAGAAATAGCAGCCACAACACGCAGCAAACTAGAGTAGGCAATAAGCAATTGTCTCCAGCTTGTCTTGCTGAACCAAAATAAAAGTTAATCTAGGCAGTATGCAAGATAAAGTGCTTGGTTAAACATGCTTAACTTGGTGTATCCAACAAATGGAGGTTTGCTTTTGATATTCAATTTGTTTAAACTTACAATATCTACTTTCATAAAATTAGTTCATGAAATAGCATGTTCACACAACATTAACCAATAATTTGTTTTAAACATTGAGTAGCTTGTTTAAATCACCATCGTTCTTTTAAAATAGTATTATATCATCCAATAAGGATAATTATGATTTAAATTTTATTCAACTTTGTGCATAAGATTTTAAAACCCTATGTTAAATCTTAAAACCCTAATCTTATTTTCTAAAACTGTAAAACCCTAATTTATTAATTTAAAACCCTAATTTTATAAAACCCTAGATCCTAAACACTAATTTCTAAAAATCCTAATTTCATTATCCTAAACCCTAATTCCTAATGCCTAAACCCTAATTCCAACTTCCTAAACGCTAATGCCAAAACCCTAATCCTAATTATGTAAAACCAAAACCCTAATCTCAAACCTTAAGCCTAACCCAAAATCTATGAAACCAAAACCTAATCCCAAATACCTAACCCTAATCTATAAACCCTAGAATTGCATATCCAACCATAATTTTAAAATTGAAACTCCAGGTTGATTGTTTGATACTTTATAATGAATGATGCAATTTTGATTGTTTTATTGCTCATTTTAGTTAATTAAATCATGTTTCCAAGATTGTAAAAGGCATGTTTCCACCTTGTGGGTGCCTTAGTTATTTTTAATTATGTAATCTATTATATGAAATTTGGAACTTTGTAAAGGACTTGTTTCCACCTTATGGTGGGTGTCCTATCTTATTTACTTGTATGAACATTGGGACATTGTAAGGGCATGTTTCCATCCTTGGATGGGTGCCCATTTTTGTTTGTTTGTTTAAATTAATATGATAAACATTTATTCCTTAAAATTGCATGTAATATGAATAATGCTATAATAATTCAAGAATCTTATAATATCTAGACATGCAAAGGAGGTCGGTCCTAATGAATTGGGAGTTACAGGGGTGCTGGGTCATTCTCACCTTCTCCATGCATACCCAACTTTTCAAACCCAATAGGGGGTTGGGGATTCTGTAGGAATCTAGTCATTCACCCCTTTTTTTTCTTTCCCAGACCGTTCGGGTGGTGACTCCATTTCTCCGAATTTAGGCTCGTGTTCTCTAAGGCACAGAGCCTAATAGCGCTGAAGTCACAAGAACCATTCCACTGGGAGTGGGGGAAAAAATTCCTACTCACAGTGGCGACTCTGCTGGGGATAAGAGAAGTTGATTGTGGTTGTCTTTATATTCTTTTATTCTTTATTATTATGGTATTATTCATTGCATCTTGTAGATTTAATTGTGTGTGTGAGTTAGGATGCCCTTTGGAACCCGAGTTATGTCTATGTACATGATACCATACTTTCATTCAAGGTATGGAGATCAAACATTGCATAATCACTCATAGCCTTGTACCTTTGGTATATACTTGCTATGGGAACCTAAGCCTATTTTTACCCTAAAGACTAAAGCCCATGTAGTTGGCCTAGTAACTTTCCTTAGGTTTACCCTAATTGCTTATTGTTTGATTATTATTAACAAATTTTATTTTAAATTATGGCCTATTTGGTTTGTCTTTTTCTAATATGACCTAATTACTTTATGGTTTTTTTAAGCGCAAAGCCCAAAACCTTTCGATGTAAGCTTAAAATCTTTTTAAGATGGGCCTAATCTCAAAGCCCAAAATTATTTTTTTGGAGCAAAGTTTTTAAGAAAGGGCTCAAAATCATTCTTTTACCTTATGACCCAATTTTCTAAATTAAGCTTTCATTGGGATTTAAAGTTAAAACTCTTTTATAATGGACCAAGTTTCTTAAAAGTGGCTTGTAATTAGTTAGGTCAATTATTAAATGTTAAAGCCAATTATGGGCCTTATTCATACCAAGGATTATTAATCTTGGGCTTGTTTGTGGAGTAAACCATTAGTTGCTTTTCCAGCAAAGAAATCTATTTATGATAAACCCATTAATTTAGTTTCAATCCATAATATAGCATAAAAGTTATTTCCAGTTGACCCAATGGATTAATGCTCAATTAGTGAGAGTTATCATGGACTGAGTTCTTATTTGAAAAATATAACTATTGGTTAATCCATCTTAGTGGATATTTCAAAAACAAAACATCCCATGTTGATGTTATGTTGACCCATGCCTAAGAAAAGAGACTCACCACTCGTGTGTGGGAGATATAAGGTTGAAAGGAATGTCCTAACTTTATTTGTCTGTTTGTTACTCATACATACATGTATACATGTTACATTACATTTGCATTAACCCTTTCTGGCTCACATACCTGGAATATGATAGTTCAAGGGCTTGCGAAAACCCCACTTACGACTCAAAGTCCAGTGAGAATTCAGTCAATTTCACACCAAAGAAAATGGATCATGAGCAAATTCAGAACTTGGTTAATGAGGCCCTAGCCTCAAAAATGGAAGAACTGAAGGGGGTCCTGGCTGAAACTGTGATGAGTCAATTACTTTCAATATTGGAGAAAAACAGTGCTTAAGCATCTGCTAGTACTGAGAATTAGAAAGACAAAGGGAAGGTTAAGGTAGGAGAGGTAGCCTTTGATGATGATAACTTGGTAATTGATGATGATGACTTGAAGCGATACTTTCAAGACCAATAGGATAAGGAGAAAGAAAAGAAAGTTATGGATAAAATTGAAACGTTGATGTAGAAAAATTAATCACTAATTTGAAGAAGAAGTTTGAGAAGAATCTTAAAGCTAAGGAAGTATCGAAAGTTGAAACGCTATTTGAGGATGATGAAGGAATCCATTACAATTTCAAAATGTCTGCTTTCACTAAGTAAATGGTACAGGAAATCCTCACTTCCATGTAAAGTGGTATATTACTACCATGCAGTCTGCTAAAGCTACTAAAACTCAAACCCTAAGGCATATCATGCTTTCTTTGGATCATATTATGCAAAATTGGTTCAATACCTTAGAGAAGAACACCCAAAATGATTGTGATCTACAGTACAAAGCCTTTATTCAGTAGTATGGGTATAATGTTATGCTAGAAATGACCTTAATAGAGGTGGAGGCTATTTGACAAAAACAAAATGAAAACTTAGTTGATTATGTGAAAAGATTTAGAAATAAGGTTGCACTTCTTAAAAAGAGTCTTGATGAATTTGACCAGATCATAATGATAGTGATAGGTGTCTTTCCCAACCTTCTTGAGAGGCTACATCACACCCTTATAAGATATTTCAAAGATCTTCTCCAAGCTAGTTTGCAAATAGAAGAGTGCAAACGGGAGAAGAATCACTTTTCTAGACAGAGGAATGAATGAGGAAATAACCAATCTGACAGTAGGAGTACACAAAAAGAAATGGATGTAATACAACTATTGGCCAAGGAAATGGGAGGCAATTTTTAGATCTGGAGAGACCTTTATACTGTGTTTTCAATAAGCTGCAGAAGCAAGGGCTACTGCAGTCACTGGCTCCTCGACTATTACCAAATCCTCTGCCACTAAACTTTAATGCCAAAGCCTTTTGTCAATTCCATCAAACACAAGGGCATGAAATAGATAATTACATGAGGTTAAGACACGAAATCCAAAATTTGATTGACAGTGGGAAGTTGCCTGAGCCCAACAAAGCTAGCACAAAAGATAATTCTTTGACTAAGTTCAGTATCATACCTCCTCCAGCAATCTTCATAATAGGAGGAGGATTGAAGGAAGATTTTATTTTATCCTCTTTTCATGATGAGAGTGCGGGAGATATGAAGTGAGGAGAAATTCCATTCAATAAACTTCCCTTTGCTTGAGTGTTGTTCATTTTATTTCTTTGGTATTTCATTGGAGCAATTGTGTTTTTCAAAATAAAATAGTTTAAATAAATTACTTTTGTTAAATTTAATTTTATTGGTTTTTGGCAATTTAGTGCTTAACCAATGACGAATCATGCTTGATAATTATAAATTAGTGTATTTATACATCATAATTTGAATGACTTTACTAGGTGAGGGAATTGTTCTATAGCATTAAGCTGTGTATGCTTACTTAGAGAGGGAAAAATTATCTGTGTCTAGATTCTAGTCGATCCTAGAACATGCTTTGTCAAACATTCAAGGCAAAATTGAACTTTCCTTATTTTAGAGAGATATGATCTAGGCATTGTTTGGTGAGCCGATAAATAGTGTCTACCTTATTAAAATTAATCCTTAGTTTGTTCCTTTGAGCCTTCATGAGATTTAAGCTTGCTTTTTATTGGCTTGTAAACCTTGATAACCTAACCTGAGCTAGTGTGACATTTATGACAAGTCTGATAATCCTGTACCTAAACTAGACTTATTTTCTTACATCTATTTCATCTTTAAGTTGGCGTTAGGGCAATAAAAGGATCCATCCTTATTGAAGTAGATCATACTCCTCCATAGTTAGAAGCATAGGACAACACAAATAAGATAACTTTCATAGGGATAGGACCCAAAAAAAAGCTCACGAGGTTGAAAACCCAAAAGGGCAACTAAGGCAAAAATTAGAGCAGCTCTCTAGTTTTGAAAACTCAAAAGGATAGTTTTGAAAGCTAACAGAGTTCTTGCTTTCACCTAACCTATGAAAAGAGCTTAACTTGAAGGCTCGACTAAAATAGCATAAGGGCTATTGTTTTGTTAGTTTTTGTCATAGATTTGTAGTTTGTTTATTATGATAATTATTGTTTTATTTAGGTATTTTGTTAGTTTTTATCGGTTTGTTTAGTGTTTTCATTAATTTTGATAGTTTTAGTTTATTTTAGTGTTTGTGTTGTTTTTGATCTAGTTTTAAGTATAGTGTTTATGTTTTGTTGGTTATTGTTTATTTACTTTTTATTTAAAGTTTGTTTGATGTTTTGTTTTAGGTTAAAAAGCCAAGGAACCAAGACTAAAGAAAGATTGCACAGTAGCTGACACAGGCAGAGGACACGGCCAAGTCACTGGCTGTGTCTCATATCCAGCTAAAGATGGAAATCAAGCACAGAGAGAGACACATTCAAGGGACACGGCCAAGTCATGTGGCCGTGTCCCTCCAAAGAAGACCCACACGGCCAAGTCATCTTGACTTGGCCGTGTCTCACCAATTCCAAAGGCAAAAGAGAGTTAAACTTCACAGAGGCAAACACTTGCAAGGGACACGGCCAAGTCATGTGGCCGTGTCCCTCCAACAAGGTGCAACACGGCCAAGTCAAGCTCCACTTGGCCATGTCACTCAATCAAAGAAGAAGAAAGAAGAGTCAAACAGAAGTGGACACATGCAAGGGACACGGCCAAGTCTTGTGGCCGTGTCCCTCCAAAAATATACTCACACGGCCAAGTCACTTCTGACTTGGCTGTGTCCCTCATCAATCAAACGCGCACCGATTTTTAAAGCCGACATTTCATATAAAAGGAAAAGAGGAGCGAGGGTTTGAAAGAGGTTTTTTGACGATTTTGAGATTTTTTTGAGCCGTCAAGAGAATAGGGTTTTAGATAACATTTTGTTTCCTTTGATTTTGATTTCACTTTGGATCAAAACTAGTTAGATTAGATTGTTCTAGCCATTGTTTCATCCTTCTTGCAAGATTTGAACAAGAGATTCTTCAGAACTTCAAGGAGTTGTAACTTGGTTTTGTTCTCGAACTTATTCTCTTTATTTTTATTGAATGGATATTATCATGTCTATTTTGATTTCTTTGAACATTAATGAGATGAATATGTTTGATTGCATTATGAACTAATTTGATCTAGTTTAGGGTTTGTATGGATTTGCTATGATTGTATGAATTGGTTATTCTCTTAGCTAATAATTTCTATAGCCTTGATTGAATGAAACATTGTTAATATATAATTGATTGATCAACAATTATGTGTTTAAAGGTATTTAATGATGGATCGAGAGATGAAGTTTAATACTTGAACAATTCAATTAGGGACTTAGGTGAATTAGAGATATAACCTATTAAAAAGATTATTTCACTTATAACAAGATTAGTTGAGAGAGGTTTGAATGCGAGAGCTTATTTCCTTGACTCAATTAATTAAGTTGTTTGAGAGTTAATCTTTGAAATTAAATTAGTTAAGTGGAATAACCGTTCATACAAATAAGTAGTAGAGAAGTGCAAACCCTAGACCTTTTTATTAAGTTAATCAAAACATCAGCTCTTGTTTACTTTTATTGTTTTAAACTTCAATTAAACTTCTTCATTATTTAGCAATTTATAAATCTCTTTATTACTTGTTAAACATAATTTGATAACCAATTAACCACTTTAGCTTCCTTAAGAGAACGACCTTGGGGCGATCACCTTTGCTACAGCTACCTCGTATACTTGCGAGTGACGCTTTGTGGTAGAGTTAATTTGAGCATAACAAGTTTTTGGCGCCGCTGCCGGGGTGGCTAATTGGCATAAATTTTTATTTAAAAAAAAACTTAAGATTATTCTTCATTATTTACTTTTGATTTTATTTTATTTGTCTTTTTCTTTTAATAATTTCTTTTTTTTAGAAAGTTTGTTTATGCAAGGCAGGAGATCACTCGAAGGAGAGCTACATCCATTCATTCCAGAAATTCAGTGAGTGAAGAGGAGCAGAGAAGAGTTTGAGCTCTATACCGGATTTGATACAGAGGAGGACACTTCTGAATTTGAGTCAGATTCTGCACAATCAGTTAAAATGGCTGAAGAAAGGCAAAGAACGATGAGAGACTTTGCTTGACCTGTCATTGGAACTTCCACTTCTTGCATAAGACTGACAGATGCAGCAAGAAACTATGAATTGAAGAACATCCATTACAATATGCTGCCCTCATTCTATGGAGTTCCAAATGAAGATCCTTTGAACTTTATTCGGGATTTCTACTCCACCCTTAACACTTTTCCATTGGGAGGATTAACAGAGGATCAGTTGAGGATGCAGTGTTTTCCATATACTTTGATAGATAGAGCAAAGAGCTGGATTATGATGTTGCCCAAAAACTCACTGACAACTTGGGAGCAAGTTTATAATAAATTCATGGGCAAGTTCTATTCACATCAGAAGACAGCTGAGTTGAGAGGGAAGATTGCTACATTCTCTCAATTTGAAGGAGAGCCACTTCATGAGGCTTGGGACAGATTTAAAATGTTATTGATCCAGTGTCCACATCATCACTATCCACTTCAACTTCTGAACCAGTTTTTCTATGATGGTCTAACCCAGCAATTTCAGAACACTGTTGATAATGCAGCTGGGGGAGCCATGGGAGAAAAGACAGCAGCTGAAACTTATGAGATCTTTGAGATGTTGGGAGCTAATTCTCAATAGAAAAATGTAAGGGGAAGAAGTAAAGGGGTGAATCAACTAGAAGCCAATAGTGAGATGGTCAATCAGATAGCTGAGTTGACAAAGCAAGTGCAGATGCTGAATATGAAGAATAATATTTCTTCTTCTACTCATGAAGCATGTGAAATTTGTGGAACTCTGGGGCATGGAGAAAATATTTGCCCCTCTGCATATGAGTCCTATGGGAATGAAGCTGAGCAGGTCAATGTTATGGGAGGATTCCAACCCAGGGCCAGAAATGATCCTTACTCCAACACTTACAACCCTGGTTGGAGGAATCACCCAAATTTTTCTTGGGCAAAGAATAATTCTCAGCAGCCTTTCCATTTGCTTCAAGGACAGAATCAAGAGTTGGGGCAATCCTCAAATCAAGGGAAGTCTAGGATAGAGAGCTTGGAGGAAAGTTTACAAGCTTTTATCCAAGTCAGTGCTAAAAATCAAGAGGTGACCAACAAGAGACTGGATTCACTAGAAGCATCTTTTAAGAAGGTGGAGACACAAGTTGGACAACTTGCACAACAGATGAAGATTCAACAAAAGGGGAAATTCCCAAGTCAAACTGAGCAGGCAAAATCAGTTACTGTTCTTAGAAGTGGTAAGGAAATTTATAACAATGTTGAAAATGATTCTGTGAATGCAGGTAACAAAGAGAACAAGGAGGAAGGAGAACCAAAGAACAAAGGTGCTGGAGAAAGATTAGTGGAGAAGTCCCCTACAGCAGATCTACATAAGGCAAGCAACCCATACCGGCCACCTGTACCATTCTCTAGCAGTTTGAAGGATGATAAAACAGATAAGCAATTTTCTAACATCTTCAACATGCTGTCTAAGGTAAGTATTAACTTACCCTTACTTGAGGCAATAAAGAACATGCTGGCTTATACCAAGTTCTTCAAAGAGTTGATGACCAAGAAAAAGAGGTATGAGATGAATGAAAAGGTGATAGTTTCAGAGGTAGCTAGTGCTGTTCTGCAGTATAAACTACCTTCCAAACTAAAGGATCCTGGAAGCTTTATAATTCAAATTTATGTGGGGAATGGCAAAGGAACTGAGGGTATGTGTGATCTAGGAGCTAGTGTGAATTTGATGCCTTATTCTGTGTTTAAAGAATTAGAACTAGGGGAGCTTAAATCGACAAAAATGGTGTTGCAATTAGCTGATAGGTCTTTTAGATTCCCGAAAGGGATTATAGAAGATGTGTTAGTTAAGGTTGAAGGGTTAATAGTGCCTGTGGACTTCATAGTACTTGACATGGAAGGAAATAACTCTTCACAATCTGCACACACTATTCTGTTGGGTAGGCCTTTCATGGCTACTACCAACACTTTGATAGATTTTAAAAATGGTAAATTGTCAATGAATGTCTTAGGACAAACTGTTGATTTTTCTATTTTTAACACTTCTCCCATTCCTACAACTGCTTTATATGAGGAATGTTCTTTCATTGAATGTGTGGATGCTGTTGTTTCAGGTGATTTCTTGCAAACAGGTTCCCCAGATAAATTGGAGTTGACACTGACTTTAGAAGAGGGGGTCAAATCAGTGAGGGAGACCCAAAGGTGCTTTAACCCAAAAGCAGATGAGAGCTCAAGAGTTTACAAGGATCGCACTAAGGCAAGTCATGACAGATATATTATGCCAAAGACATTGAGTCCAGGCATGAAAGTTTTACTTTTTAATTATCGACTCAGTCTGTTTCCAGGTAAACCCAAATCTAGATGGAGTGGTCCTTTTGAGGTAATTAAGGTATGTCCTTCTGGTGCAATTGAATTGCTAAACTCTAGAACCAATAAGATTTTTAAAGCAAATAGACATAGAGTTAAGCTATATAAAGAAGGATTTCAGGAATTGAGGTCATTGATAGCACTTTGATCCATGATCCCTAGGCCTTGCATGATGTCCAGCTTTATGACATTAAAGAAGCGCTAAATGGGAGGCAACCCATTAGTTTGAATTTCTTTTTCATAGTTATAATTTTATATTTTGCAATTTTGATTTTATTTTAGTTTGAATAAATAGAAACCCTAAAGCTCTCTTGCATATTGTTTTTGAACATTTGTGTCTGTGATAAAAAGCTAGGTTTTGCCTCACCAGGGGACGATGGAAGACAGGTTGTACTTAAACTCTTTTTCTTTATTATTCTTGTTTTCCATTGAGGACAATGTAAATTATAAAGTGTGGGGTAATCTTTTAGCTTTTCCTTAATTTTTGTTTTGGTTGCCTTGGTATGTTTTATTGTGTTGTGCATGGTATAATTGTTGAAAATTTATTGATCTTTTCTGTGATTCTAGCATTATAGTTGAGACTTTAGAATCAGCATAGGGATTAGCATTTGAATTCATTCAGGGTTAATTTTCACATTCTGCAATTTATGACATATAAATCTTTGAGAACCTACCTATGTGAGTTTTGAGCCTCATAATTTGATATTATTTTCAAGTGAATTTCTTTTCTTAAGTGTGCACCTTCATGATGTTGCATCTCTAGAGTTTGCTTTTGCATGCTAATTGAACTCACATTATGATTTAATCTCAAGTTTTAAAATGATGAAGGCAAATTAGGTTAGCCCTTTAGCTTAAAAAGACCTCCCTTAATATTTAATTCGTTAGTGAGCCAAGTTGAGCCTTTAACCTTTTTATTGTTTGATCAACATAATTCTCAACTTAACATGTTCTTATGATCATCATACCTGCATTAAGGAATGGAGTTTATGATATGACAATAGGGTGGTTTATTTCAAAGTGTGGGGTAAGCAAGTAAAAAAAAATGGTATTGCTATTTGGGGGTTAAAATGCATACTTTGCACTTTGTATTTGATTAAGAGTTGACTATTCTTTTCCTCTACATGTTAAGCTAGATGATCTATGCAATGTTATATTTTGTATATATATGTATTAAATATATATATATATATATAATAAAAGAAAATAAAAGAAAAAAAAAAGAAGAGAAAAAAAGGAGATATATATATATACAAAAGTCAAATATGTTCTAGCATTGGTTATCAAAAGAGGAATGTCGACTCATGTATTTTTCTTTGAGAATGCAAGTATGTGAGATATCAAGGGTTGGTGAGTATGCTATTTGGAGGAGTTATGAGTTTCTTAGCAAGAGTAGTGTCTAATTTAGATACTCCATTTCTTGATGCTCCAGCCTGAATGTCTTTTCTCACACCTTTACCTTAGCCCCATTACTTCCAAAGGAAAGACCTTCGGATTATTTCTTGAGAAAATCAGTGAGAGAGATTGGATAATTAAGCAAGTTTATGGTAGTATGCGGTCATGAGTGGTTTGAGTGATTAACCTTTGAATCAAGCGAAACACTTAGAAGAGAGATAAGATTTGTATGTCTGAATTAATGAATGAGTTAAGAAAATCTTGATTGAAGGAAATTGCAATTATTTATGTCTGATTCTTAAAGTATATCATCTTATGTTGGAATTATAGTTAAGGTTGTGTGAGTTTTTAATTTATGCCATGTGAATTTGCTTGAGGACAAGCAAAGTTGTAAGTATGGGGTAGTTGTTTTGTTAGTTTTTGTCATAGATTTGTAGTTTGTTTATTATGATAATTATTGTTTTATTTTGGTATTTTGTTAGTTTTTATCGGTTTGTTTAGTGTTTTCATTAATTTTGATAGTTTTAGTTTATTTTAGTGTTTGTGTTGTTTTTTATCTAGTTTTTAGTATAGTGTTTATGTTTTGTTGGTTATTGTTTATTTACTTTTTATTTAAAGTTTGTTTGATGTTTTGTTTTAGGTTAAAAAGCCAAGGAACCAAGACTAAAGAAAGATTGCACAGTAGCTGACACAGGCAGAGGACACGGCCAAGCCACTGGCCATGTCTCATATCGAGCTAAAGATGGAAATCAAGCACAGAGAGAGACACATTCAAGGGACACGGCCAAGTCATGTGGCCGTGTCCCTCAAAAGAAGACCCACACGGCCAAGTCATCTTGACTTGGCCGTGTCTCACCAATTCCAAAGGCAAAAGAGAGTTAACCTGGTTTTGTTCTCGAACTTATTCTCTTTATTTTTATTGAATGGATATTATCATGTCTATTTTGATTTCTTTGAACATTAATGAGATGAATATGTTTGATTGCATTATGAACTAATTTGATCTAGTCTAGGGTTTGTATGGATTTGCTATGATTGTATGAATTGGTTATTCTCTTAGCTAATAATTTCTATAGCCTTGATTGAATGAAACATTGTTAATATATAATTGATTGATCAACAATTATGCGTTTAAAGGTATTTAATGATGGATCGAGAGATGAAGTTTAATACTTGAACAATTCAATTAGGGACTTAGGTGAATTAGAGATATAACCTATTAAAAAGATTATTTCACTTATAACAAGATTAGTTGAGAGAGGTTTGAATGCGAGAGCTTATTTCCTTGACTCAATTAATTAAGTTGTTTGAGAGTTAATCTTTGAAATTAAATTAATTAAGTGGAATAACCGTTCATACAAATAAGTAGTAGAGAAGTGCAAACCCTAGACCTTTTTATCAAGTGAATCAAAACATCAGCTCTTGTTTACTTTTATTATTTAAACTTCAATTAAACTTCTTCATTATTTAGCAATTTATAAATCTCTTTATTACTTGTTAAACATAATTTGATAAGCAATTAACCACTTTAGCTTCCTTGAGAGAACGACCTTGGGGCGATCACCTTTGCTACAGCTACCTCGTATACTTGCGAGTGACGCTTTGTGGTAGAGTTAATTTGAGCGCAACAGCTATGTCCAACACATCTCCAAGTCAACAATTTTGAAAGTCCTAGATTTTATATTTCAAAAGGGGAGAAGAGTGAATTGATGAAATTCCATAAAAAACAAATGGAAAGAAAAAAAAAGGAAAAAGGGTCCTCAATTCTTGCAAAAGAAAAAGAAAAAAAATTGGTTTGTCCTAGTCATATCAAATCTAGATTTCTAAAAGAACATTCAAGCTTTATCTTTCCATGAAGCAAGATAGCAAGATGCCTAAAAGATAGAAAAGGTGTCTAGAGTTTAATGTTTCCAACTATCTACGGTTTCAACAAGAATTTTGCAGTGTCAAGGTTTGTCCACAATTTCACATCAGCTCTAAGCTAAAATGGCCTCCACTTGAGCCATATCCCTTATAGACTACATTTCAAGCCCATTAAAGACATATTGATCTGTTTTGGTAGGTAGAGTCTATTAGTGGGGATTATTTGAATAAGCATGCATATGAGATAGATATTATTTAAACTCAATGATACTTTTTGCCTATTAATGTGTATGTGCCTATCTGAAGTGCAATAGTTCTTCTTCAAATAGAATTGATTCATAAATTTAGTATGGTAACTAGGGTTGTGATTTTGCAGATGTGTTAATTTGAAAGACAAGTCCTGAGGCATATTGACACAGATTTGACGAAGCCAACATTTGATCTAAAAAAAAGTGTTTTTGTCACACGGGCCTTCAAGTTTAGGGAAGTATGTTGCACTTTCAAACCTTAGAGGACATATTGGGCAAGGTAGGCTAATGAAAGAATTTTTTGCAAGGCTATAAAGGAGTTACTAAATAATGTACTAAATCATTGGTTAAAATGGATGTCCCTTATGTCTCTAACTATCTTGCTTGGGCCCCAACTATTTTTGTTTTCTAAAGATGAAGCTATGGATGTGACATATCTTAATGATCCAATGCAATACCTACACGAATGTTCTGAAGGTATTAATGGAGGTGCTTCAACCTACCACCTCGGTCTGTAAGTCAATATAACCACTGCAAGTATCATCCATGCATATCATACATACACATGCATACATGTGCATGCCACATTGCACTTTTGTCATATATCCTTATTAAAGTAAATAGCTGAGACTCCATTAAGTAAATAATCAGAAGCAGACAAATCGCCAGGGGCCATGAAAGGCCTATTGCTTGAGAAAGATCTAATCATTTTGCAAAAATGGAGACATATGCTTGAGCAAAGAAAAAGACAAAAGTATAGTTTGAAGCCTAATGGCCACAAAATCATCAATTTGTGCCTACATAAGGGGCAATGCTTCTCCTTCTAATTTTTTTTTATGCAAGTACAAAACATTTTCCAGCTCTCTTTTATTGTTATGTCATGCAAGGGGCAAGAGTGGATATGATGGCTACAGAGCTAAAAAACAGCAAAATTTTTTACAAAGAATAATCCATTAGAGAATGGAATAGGTGGCTAAAAGAAAGCTAAAACTCTCAAATAAAAAAAAGATACAAATGACAAAAGGTCAATCAAGATAGAAGAGATGAAGTTGATGGCTAGAAAAAAGCCAGAACTCTCAAATGACAGAAAGTCAATGAAGCTAGAAGAGCTTAAGTCAATGCAACTCAAGGGTCCGGAACTAAATCATATAGGGGTTCAGAAACCAAATCACTAATGGGTCCAGCACCCAAATAACCCACGGGTCTAGAACCCAAACAAATTTTGTCCATAATCTAAACCAATTCATAAGTCGAGAACTCAAACCAAACTAGTTTCAGAACCCAAACAAATTTGGATCCAGAACCCAAGCCAATTCATGAGTCCAGAACTCAAACCAATCTTGGTCCAGAACCCTAACACATTTTGGCCTAGAACCCTAACCAATCCAGGTGAAGAACCCAAACAAATTCATGAGTATAGAACTCTGACCAGTCTGAGTCCAGAACCCAAAGTTATTCGGGTCTAGAACCCAATTCGCTCATGAATCAAGAACCCAAACCAATTCATAAGTCTAGAACTCAATCCAGGTCCAGAGCCTAAACCAATCAGGGCCTTGAACCCAAATCCAGTCTTAGGTCCAAAACCCAAATCCAGTCTAGTGTCCAGAACCCCCATCCAGCATCAAGTCCAGAACCCAAATCACTATTGAGTCTAGAACCCAAATCTAATGTCAGGTCTAGAATCCAATCCAATCTCAGGTCCAGAACCAAAATCATCCAGGGGTCTAGAACCCAAATCACTCACGGGTCCATAACCCAAGTCATCCATCGGTCAAAAACTAAAATCACTCTTGGGTATAGAACCTAAATAATCCATGGGTTTAGAACCCAAATCACTTACGAATCTAGGGGTCCAAAACCCAAATCCCTCACGGGTCCAGAACACAAATCCAGTCTCGGGTCCAAAAGAACCCAAATCACTCACGATTCAAAACCCAAATCATCCATGGGTCCAAAACATAAACAAATTCATGAGTCCAGAACTCAAACTAATTCAAATCTAGAACCCAAACCATTTCGGGTCTAGAACCCAAACAAATCCACTAGTTAAGAACTCAAACTAATCTGGGTCCATAACCCTAACCTATTCAAGTCCAGAACTCAAACCAATCCAGGTCCAGAACCATAACCTATTCATGTCTAGAATACAAACCAATTCTCAAGTCCAGAACTAAAACTAATTCAGGTCAAGAATGTAAACCAATTCGAATCCAAAACCTAAACTAATTCATGAGTCCAGAACTCAAACTAATCCGGGTCCAAAAACCTAATCTATTCAGGTCTAGAATGCAAATCAATTTGGGTCAAGAAATAAAACTAAATCATGAGTCCAAAACTCAATCTGGGTTCAAAACCCAAACCAATCCTAGTCCATAACATAAATCTAGTCTCAAGTCCAAAACCCAAATTCAGTCTCGGGTCTAGAACCCAAATACAGTCTCAGGTCAAGAACCCCAATCTAGTTTCAGGACCTAAACCTAAACCCAGTCTTGGGTCCAAAATCCAAATCAAGTCTCGAGCCCAAAACCCATCCTCAACTAAGATCGGCTCAAAGTCATATTGCTTTTCACTGTCCGAATTACTTCAAGATCGTTCGAGTAGGGGGCAAAACTGTAAATTCTTAATTTTGGCCCTAAGTAAGTCCAATCCTAATTAATAGTGGCAAAGTTAAATTTGGCCCAAATTTAAGAGCTTAAACCTAATTTGAAGCCCTAAATTAGATCGTTCAAATTTAAAAGGGTCAAAAGTAAGCCTGTTCAACTCCTAAACCCTAAATGGTCCATTTGATTCAGTTTAATTCGATATGGGTTGTGCCATATCAAATTGGGCATTCCAATTCGACTTGGGTTGTGCCCATATCAAATTAGGATACCCAATTTGATATGAGGATAGGTTCATATCAAATTGGACATCCAATTCAATATGGACCAAAGGTCATATCAAACTGAACCTAGGTCAATTTGATATGAGCTTTTGAAAACTTAAGTCAACTTTAACCTAATCTTGGGTTATAAATAGAGGTCTTACAATTAGAAAAGGGAGGCCACTCAGAGTAATAGAAAAGCAATTCAAAATAGCTGCCACAACACACATCAACCAGAGGAGGCAGTAAGCAATTGTCTCTAGATTACTTTGATTAATTAAAACAAAAGTTGAACTAGGCAGTAAGCAAGATAGAGAGCTTGGTTCAACATGTTTAACATGATTTGATGAACTTTCAAGGCAAAATTGAACTCTATTTATTTAAGAGAGAGATAATCCAAGCATTGTTTGACAAGGCAACAACTAGTATCCATCTAATTAAATATCAATCCCAAGTTGTCCCTTTGAGCCTTCATAAAATTTTAGCTTACTTTTCATTGGCTTGCAAACAAAATGACCTACCCTGAGCTATTGTTACACTTTTGCTAAGTCTAATGATCACTAAGGAATAAAAGGAAAAGAAGGTCAAAAGAAGGATATATAGTTAAGACTATAATGATAGTTGAAGTACACTTAAATTAGACCTAATATCACATACTTTTTGAGATAAAGTTAGGGCTGAAGTAGATTTATGCTACTTAGCCATTATCAGAAACACAAGTTGGTACAAATGAGACAACTCTCTTAGAGCTAGAACCTAAAAAAAAGGAAAAAAAAAAGAGAAAATGTAAAAAGAAAAAAACAAGAAAAAGAAAAAAAACCCAAAAGGCGATTCAGAAAGCCAACTGAGTTCCTTTTCTCAACGGAAGACTTCTACTTAGTTTACAAGGACAGATTTACTTGAATTGGTCTAACCCAACCAGAAATTCAACCAAAATCATAGAGATAGAAGAAAATCCATCTAATTCTTAAAAGTCTTGCACTTGACATCCCTACAGAGAAAAAGGACAAAATGATGAAATGCCAAAAGAAAAAAAAAAGAGAGAAGAAAAGAAAATAATGAGGGTCTCATGCCTTTTTGTGAATGCAAAGACTATCCTTATCAAGATCCAAATTCATGTTTAGAAGATAGAAGAACATCCAAAGCTCTATCTTTTCATGCTTCCAACCGTCTAAGGTTCTGAAAAGAAGTTTGTAGTGTGAAGGTTTGTCTATAGTGTCACATAAGCTCCAATCTAAAAATGGCATTCATTTAACCCGTGTCCCTTTTAGATCCCATTTCAAGCCTATTAAAGACTTGTTGATCTCTCTTGGTAGGTAGAGTCTATTAGTGGAGATAGTTTGAATAAGCATGCATATGAGATGGACAATATTTAAATTCAATGAGACCTTTGGCCATGTAATGTGTATGTGCCTATCTGAAGTGCAACAGTTCTTTCTTAAATGGAAATGATTCCCAAGTTTACTACAGTAAGTAGGGTTGTTATATTATAGATATGTTAATTTGGAAATTGGAGTCCTAAGGTATAATGACACTAATTTAACAAATTCAACATTTGATTTAAAAAAAGAAAAATATTATTTTCTTGTTGCACGAGCCTTTAAGTTAAGGGAAGTTTGTTGCACCGTTGAACCTTGATAGACACATTAGGCAAAATAAATGATTATTTGCAAGGTTATGAAGATGCTACCAACTGACTATGTTGTTAGGGCCTCAACTATGATTTCATCTTGGTAGATAAAAGCCATAGATGTAAAGTCTTCTGATGTTCTAATACAAGATTTGAACGAGAATCTGGAATGAATCAATGGGAGCACTTCAGCTGATCACCTCAGTCTTTGAATCAATGGATCCACTGTAAGTATTATTCATACATATCATGCATACATGAGCATATTATAATGCATTTTGTTATCTTGTATTGCTTGTCCTTTGTCAAAGTGAACAATAGATACTCTATGAAGCAAACATAAAGCATATATGTAATCAGGAGGCATGAAAAAGGCTATTGCAAAAGAAAAAGGAGATGCATGCTTATGCAAGGAACCAGACAATACACAAACATCAATCAAAGCCTGTATGGGAAAAAAATTATTGGTTTGAGCCCACACAAGGGCCAAAACTTTCTCTTTTCAATTTTTGAGTTTATGCATATACAAAACATTTGCAGACTCACTTTTAATATTTTGCCACACAGGGGGCAAAGAGAGGATATGAAGGCTAGCTCAAAAATGGATGAATTTTTTAAAAAAGGAAGAACAAAAAGAACAAAACAAGAAGAAAATTAGAACTCTCAAATGAATGAAGGTGCAAAAGACAAAAGATCAGTCTAGCTAGATAAGCTAAAGTCAATGCAGGACAGATGTCCATGGATGAAGATCCATTTTGAAGGGTGAATAATCGATGTCTATGGATGAAGATCCATTTTAAAGGGTGAAGACCCGATGTCCAAGGATAAAGATCCATTTTGAAGGGTGAAGACTTGATGTCAAAGGATGAAGATCCATTTTGAAAGGTGAAGACCCAATGTCCAAAGGATGAAGATCCATTTTGAAGGGTGAAGACCCGATGTCCAAAGGATGAAGATCCATTTTGAAGGATGAAGACCCAATGTCCAGGGATGAAGTTCCATTTTGAAGGGCGAAGACCCGATGTCTAAGAATGAAGATCCATTTTGAGGGTGAAAACCCACAATCCATTGAAGAATGGAACAACTGGCTAGAAGAAAACTAAAATTCTCAAATGATAGAAGGTCAGCAGAATTCCTTGAAGAATGGAATAACTAGTTAGAAGAAGCCCAAAATTCCTAGATGATAGAAGATCAGTCTAGCTAGAAGAGCTGGAGTCGATCCATTGAAGAATGAAGCAAGTGGCCAGAAGAAAGCCATGATAGAAGATCAATTAGCTAGAAGAGCAAAAATTAATTGTCTAAAAGACAGCCAAAACTCCCACCTGATAGAATGTCACCCAAATCAAATCACATCTCGGGTCCAAAACCCAATCCAGTCTTAGGTCGAGAACCCAAATCCAGTCTCGGGTAGAAAACCCAAATCCAATATTGGGTCGAGAATTCAAATTAAATTTCGGGTCAAGAACCCAAAATTCATTTTTGGGTCCAAAACCTAATCCAATCTTAGGTCGAGAACCCAAATCTTGTCTCTGGTTGAGAATCCAAATCCAGTATTAGGTCAAGAACCCAAATCCAGTTTCTGGTCGAGAACCAAAAATCTAATCCTAGGTCGAGAACCCAATAAATCTAGCCTTGGATCTAGAACTCAAGTCCAGTTTCAGGTCGAGAACCCAAAATTAGTCTAGGGTCGAGACCCGAACCACATCTTGGGTCTAGAACTAAATCCAATCTCAGGTCTAAAACCTAATCAACCTCGGATCAAGAACCCATTCCTTATCCAAAATTAGCTCAAAGTAATTTTGTTTTTTTCTCTCTTTTACTAAAGTCTCAGATCGTTCAAGCAGGGGGCAAACTGTAGACCCTTAATTTTGACCCTAAGCTAGTCCGATCCTAATTAAGGAAGGCCTAGTTAAGCTTGGTCCATTCTTAATCACTGAAAACTATTTTAAAGCCTTTAATTAGATTGGTTCAACTTTATTAGGCTTAAAATAAGTTTGGTTAATTTTTAAAGCCCTGAAATGGTCTGATTCAGAATTTGACTAGGTTTATTTGGGTTTGAGAGAGGCCAGGCACCATTTAAATCGAATTTGAGCCACCCAATTCGATAAGGATGGTTCCATATCGAAATGGAGGCCATCCAATTCAATATGAAGGCCTCCATATCGAATTAGAAGGCTTCCAATTTGATATAGAGGCTCCATATTGAATTGGAATGGATACCATATCGAATTAAATTAATTTTAATTCAATATGGCTTTAATTTCATGTCGGACTGAGAATGTATGCTTTAATCTGAGTCGTGCTTAATTAGGAATCAAAATTAAACTTGGATTAAGCTCAGTCGCACTAGCTTTAACCTAATTTATTCCTAGAAATACATGTTTAAAGAGTTATAGCAAGGGGAGGGGAAGCGAAAGAAAGAGAGATAGAAACAAAGCAAAACAAAGGGAGGAAGCAATTGGTATCAAATAGGAAAGTAGCAAAAATTATCAAATAGAAAAAGAAGAACAAGCGGTAAAAAAAAGAAAGCAATGAAGTAGCAGAGAAAAGAGAGACAAAAACAAAGCAACACTGAAAAACATATATAGTAATCTAAGAGGCAGAAATAAAAAATGTCTCAATTGTATTAAACCTCGAGCTAGAAACCTAAAGTTGATTTAGGAAGTAAAGCTTGGTTTGTCCCTTTCAATTTGTTGGAGCCAACAATGAAGGTGTATTTTCTGTGTTTCATTCGTTTATCATAGTAGATATGTTTATCATGATTTTGTACAAGGATCTGCATGTTATTTAATTTCACAGTAGCAATTTACAATACCATCATGTAGTAGCTCACTTGAATAAATGTCCAATAGTTAATAATTTTAGTAATATGATTATTTAGTCTAGTAGTCAAATAATATTGGTTATAATTTTACAAAAACTCTAAATTTAGTTTAAAACCCTAATTTATTTTCAAAACCATAAAACCCTAATTTATACAAATTAAAAAACCCTAGTTTGTATATCTGTTATTTAATATGATATTTAAATGCAAACTTATTATTAATGCATGGGTGATTTATTTTTTAATGGATGGTTTACTTTTATTTATGATGAATGATTGAATCTTTTATATCAATTTTTTTTAGTTTCAATATGTAAGAGGTATGTTTCCACTTTGTGGGTACCTCATTAATTGAGTTCCAATGTAATTGGAATTATTTTAGATTTTGGATTAATATAAAGGGCACGTTTCCACCAAATGGTGGGTGTTTTATTTTATTTAGTTTTGGACATTGGACATTATAAGGGCATGTCTCCATCCAGTATGGGTGCCATTTATTTTTTTTAAACTTGTTGTGATTTTAATAAAGTGATTACTTATTTTTATGATTGTATGTAGTATGGATGATATTTTAATAAGTTAAGGATTCAATAATTTTTAGACCTAAAAAGGGGGCCAGTTCTAATGAACTGGGCGTTATGGGGGTACTGGGCCATTTCTCACATTCCCCATACGTACCTAACTTTTCAAACTCAATAGGGGGTTGGGGATTCCTTAGGAATTGACTCATCCACCCTTTCTATTTTCTAGGCCCATCTGGGTGGCGACTCCATTATCTCCGGATTTAGGCTTGTGTTCTTAAGGCCCTGAGCGTAACAGTGCCGAAGTCGCAAAAATCATTCCACATGGGAGTGGGGGCAAAAATCCTATCTCATACTCATGTGACCTCCAACAATCACAAATTTCAAACACAACACATGTTTCATATATCTTATTTACCATATTACTCAATTATAGTTTTAATTTCTTTTTCATCCAGTTAACATATTGAACACTTACTACATTATATACATAATCATAATATTAGCCATTCAACAACGGCTCATCTTACAAATCTTATATATTCCAAGTATAAATATTAATTTTAAATTTGAGTAATTGCCCAATGACATTCATCACATAACTATGTCACATGGCATAGGTTATGTGAATATTCACATTTTTAAAGAAACTATGTACACTATGCCAAATCATATTTAACAAAATCTCAAGTAAACAAAAATATGTACTAACCTTTATTTGTCAATTACCAAGCCAATTCGACCTTCCAACTAAAACTTTTACCAATGCCCTTCAATTCTTTAATATTGTAACTTCCTATTACTCAACCCTAAATCAAATTATAAGTTCTAACATAGCATTAGCAATTCATTTTAATACACTTTAAACATTCAAATGCCACTTACATCAATTCTACTGAAAATTTCACTAAAATACTATTTTCACCATTACTACCTTATTCAAACTTCAACACATCAAACTTATTTCCATCATTCAACTTTAATATCATCAATAATACATAAATATAACATCAAAGCAATGCATAACCATAATTATCAATATCTCTTTAAAAGCCCTAAATGAACATAATTTACCCATAACCCTAACTTCATCCAAGCTCAATCATATTTAATTTCCAACCTTAAAATCATCATAAATACATTAAAAAATACTAAATCACTCAATTACAACAATTATACTCAGTCAAATAAAAACCATATTTTACACATATTCATCCCAAAACCCTAAAGTCACCAATTATGTCCAATTCAACTAATTAATCAAAAAATCACTATATAATTATCATTTTAACTTTATTTCTAGAGAGCATTCTTGAATCCCTTATTGTAGGTGGTAACCCTATGAGCGAGCGAGGCCTCATAGTAGGCGACTCCACTGGGAACTCCAAAATTTTCAAAATAAAATTTTTGGTCTCTTTTCAAAACTGTTTTCTCTGATTGATTTCAATCTCCTATCATGCATAAGGGTTCCCTACACTTTAGATTTTGGAAAGTTCAGGTAGCAAGTAGCATCCACTAGACAATCTTCATTAGTTATGTTGAGGGAAAACAAAAGCACCAACCCACGATGAATCCTCAATCCTTTTGAGGTGTAATAGACATGCACATACTGCTAGACCTTTTGACTAAACCACCTTTACATATCCATCATGCAGTTAGGTATATCATTGTCCTAGTGTGATGGGACCTTTTGACTAAGCCACCTTTGCATATCCCTCATGTGGTTATGTATTTCGTTGTCCTAATGTGATGGGAACTTTTGACTAAACCACCTTTGCATATAAAATGTAATATAACTTTTCACATTAGTCGTGTGTACTAGAATACCTTCGTGCCTATGTTTTCATTCATACACCCATGCATCATCCCATATCACTAAAACCTACAATCATATTTTATCCAAAATGATAAATTGTACCCGGCTCGTGTTTTTGCCACAACGGTTGTGCTCATTAAAGCCAAAAAAAACTGCAATACCCTAGTTACCCAATGACCGAAAAGGCCCTGTCGGCCTAACTATTTCCTTAAAAACAAATTAAAACATAAGCTCTAGTTTTAGGACCCTCATTACAATTAATAATTAGAGTCATAGGTAAAGTTTAAATGAGACTCCTATAGTAATCTCTAAAAAAACAAACAAATCTATAGACCACCCAGAATCCCTGATTCCTATTTGACTTGCTCAAAAAGTTCCTACAAACATGCTCCTGGCCATGACTTGAGCTAGCATCATAAAATTCACTATCCACACCTTTGTCTTTATCTTCCAAAGGTATCCATGGAGTAAACCACTGAAACTATGAAATGCAAGCTTTTATTGAAGCCATCCTCAAGAAGTAAGAGGGACATTTTAAGAACATGTTGGTTATCCAATAGACTGATTTCAACAAGACACTGTGTGAGCAGGGATTTTTATCCCCACTCCAATGGAATGGATCTTTTGACTTTGGCATTGTTAGGTGCGGGGTCTTAGAGAACATGGGCCTAAACCTAGAGAAATGGAGTCACCACTCGGACGGGATGGGAAAGAAAAAAAAGGTCAATGACTCAATTCTTAAGAAATCCCTAACTCCTACTTTAGTTTAGAAAGTTGGGTTCACATGGGGAAGGTGAGAATGACCCAGCAGCCCCATAGCTCCCGGTTCATTGGAATCAATCTTGTTTTTAGATCTAAATATTATAAGATTCATAAATTATTATAGTATTATTCATATTACATGCAATCATAATAAAAAAAAATATTCATTATATTAAAATCAAAGCAATAAAAAAAATGGGCACCCATACTAGATGGAAACATGCCCTTACAATATCCAATGTCTAAAACATAAGTGTAGACCCTTAATTTTGGCCATAATTTGATACGGTCCTAATTAAAGGATGCCAAAATAAATTCGATCCTATTTGCAACTTCTAATAAGTTGGTCTGATTTTAAAAGTCACAAACTCAACTACAAAACCCAAAACCAAGTCTTTTTTAGAAGGTCCGATCCAAAAAATTAAAAATTACTAAATTAGTTCAATTTCAAAGGGGCCAAGTGACATGAACCTTGTCTCATGTCGACCTAGAGGCCCCAGGTTGACACGAGCATTGGCTCATGTCGACCTGGATGCCCAAGCTGACATGAGCCAAAGGACATGTCGGTCTGGATGTCCCAGGTCAACATGGCTTTGGTCCATGTTGATCCAGTTGCCCTAGGTCAACATGGCTTTGGTCCATGTCGACCTGGTTGCCCCAGGTAGACATGGTTTCAATTTTTTTTTTAAATTAGTTTTCAAATTGAATTAAAATTTGTTTTAAGGATGGATTAATATTAGGTTAGGGATTCTGAGTGAGGTTTTCCAATAAATAATAACGTTTCAGAATTTAGAAAGGTGGCAATTAACATTAACAAGGGTCGGCAGTTAACATTAAAGAGGATCGGCAATTAACATTAAGAGAGATTAAACAACAAACAGAGAAGGACAACAACTATTTTTTTTTAGAACAAAGGAAACAGCAAGCAGAAATATCAAGACAACCAAAGAAGAAGGCAGAGTACATACTGTCTTCATATTGTTCATCCAGAAATCAATTTTTTTGGTGGAACCAACTAAGCAGGTTTAATCTTTAATCATAAATTATTCATGCTCGCAGTAGCTTCATTTTCTTTGATTAATAAGAACATGCAGTAATTTGATCTTTGAACATGTAGTAACTTGATCTTTCAACATGCAGTAAATTGATCTTTGTTTTTATAACTTTAATTGTTTGCTTTAATTAATACATTGATCAGTTGGTGTTCATAACTCCACTTGCATGTTTTATAAAAAACTTAAAACTATCCAGTAGCTGTTAAGGATTTAAACTAATTATCAGAATCTATTTTTTTACTAAAACTTCAATGAACCGTAAATTATTTTATTGAAACTCAAAACCTTAAACTATTTTTATCCAAAAGATTAAACCATTTCATTATTAAACTTTAAAATATTCATTATTTTTCCAAAACCTTATTCTATCTCTCCAAATCCAAAATTATTTTTTAAGGCAGTAAGTAAAACCCTAATTCCAAACCTTGAATTACAAAACCCTAGTTTCAAAATCCCTAATTCCAAAATCCTGAATTCCAAAACCCTAGTTTCAAAAACCCTAATTTCAAAACCCTAATTACAAAACTCTAGTTTCTAAAATCCTAGGTTCCAAAACCCTAAGTTCCAAACCCTAAATTCTTTAAAACCCTAAACTTATATATTTATTGCTTTATTTGATTTTAGATTTGATTATGTAGTTTATTATATGTTTTGATGGTTGGTTTATTTAATTTCAATGCTTGATTTATTTTAATTTATCATGGATGGATATTTTCTTTATTATTATGATTATTATTTGTTTATTTTGGTACTAATGTAAGAGGTATGTTTCCACTTTATGGGTACCTCATTAATTAATTTTCATGTAATTTAAATTGTTTTTATATTTTGGACCAATGTAAAGGATATGTTTCCACCTTTCAGTGGGTTTCCTATTTAGTTTTAGACATGGACGATGTAAGGACATGTTTCCATCCTCGGATGGGCATCCATTTATTTACTTTGTTTGGACATTGCTTTGATTTTAAAATAATGATGCTTTATTTTAATTATTGCATGTAGTATGGATAATATTATTATATTTAAGAATTTTATAATATTAAGACCTACAAAGGAGGCCGGTTCCAATGAACTGGGCATTGTGGGGGTGCTGGGCCATTTCTCACCTTCCCCACACATACCCAATTTTTCAAACCCATTAGGGGGTTGGGAATTCCATAGGAATCGAGTCATCCACCCCTTTCTTTTTCCCAGCCCATCTGGGTGGCGACTCCATTTTCTCCGGGCTTAGGCCCGTGTTCTCTAAGGCCCTAAGCCTAAAAGTGCCGAAGTCGCAACAACCATTACACCGGGAGTAGGGGCAAAAATCCCCGCTCACAGTGGCTACTCCACTGGGGACAAGAGAAGTTGATTCCGTTGGTCTTTATATTATTCTATTCTTTCTTATCATGATATTATCCATTGCATCATTTAGATTGCATCTTGTGCGTGAGTTAGGATGCCCGTGTTACTCATGTTGTGTTATGTAAGGGATACCATACTTTCACTCAAGGTATGGAGATCGAGCATGGCATAACGACTCATAGCCTTGTACCTTTTGGTATATACTTGCTATGGGAACCTAAGCCTTTTTACCTAAAGACTAAAGCTCATGTAATTGGCCTAGTTACTTTCCTTAGCTTTTTACCCCAAATGCTTGTTGTTTGACTATGGTTAGTTTATCTTGGTTTAAATCATGGCTTATTTGATTTATTCATTTTCGAATATGACCCAAGTACATATGTAAGATCAAAGTAAATTTTTCTCTAAATCCAAAAGATCAAAGCAATTTTCAAAATTTTTCTTTGGATATAAAACTTTTCCATAAACAAATTCTTTTCTCATGACTCAAATACAAAGCCCAAAATTCATTTTTTCTAAAATCCTTTTACAATGGGCTTAGAAACAAAACTATTTTCATCCAACCTTTTTCTTACAAAGAGCTTGCAAATTATTTAAGTCAATCACGAAATACCAAAAATCAATTGTGAGCCTAGTTTATACTAAGAATAATTAATCATGGGCTTGATTTTGGCATGAATCATTAGTTACTGTTTCAAATGAGAAATCCATTTATAATAAACCTCTTGATTTAGTTTTAATCCAATATAGAATAAAAGCTACTTTAGTTGGTTGAATGGATTAAAACCTAATTAATTGGAATTATCATGAATTGATTTCCATTTTTTAAAATATAACTATTGGTTGAAATGTCCAAGGGAATTATTTGAAAATAAGATACCCCATGTTGGTATTTTGTTAACCATATTTCCTAGAAAAAGAGACTTACCATTCGTGTGTGGAAGTTATAAGGTTGGAAGGAACGTCCTATTTGTCCTTGTTTGTTTATTATACATACATGCATACATGCATCACATGACATATCATTAATCCTTTCTGGCTCATAGACCTGAAGTACGGCAATTCAAGAGCATACAACGATACCACTTGCAACATTGATTTTGATTCAAGTGCTTCATTGGAAGGATGGATGTAAACTAGCTAAGGGATATAATCGATGAAGTAGTCAAAGCTAGGATGGCCAAGCTACAAGATCAATTGGTTGAAATTATGAAGATCCGGTTGATTGAAATTCTAGAGCTCATCAACAATGCTAAGGCAATATCCATGGATAACATGTTCACTAATCGAGATCGAATGAAAAATGAGGGATTAATCACTATTCTACGAGACCAGTCGAATCATGTGCTATCTAAGTGGGGCAATAAGGATGGCTATCACCCCAGTGGAAAAGTCAAAGGGAAAGAGAGAAGAACCATTTTTCTGCAAAACAGAATAATCAGCCTAGCAATCAAAATACACAAAAGGAAGCTGATGTTAATACCACTGGTCAAGGAGGAATGAGGCAAATTTTAGAATTAGGGAAGCCACTATCTTGGGTTCTCAATAAGCTACAAAAGAAGGGATTGTTACAACCCTTGACTCCTTGCCCTTTGCCTAATCCTCTTCCACCTAACTTTGATACTAAGGCATTTTGCCAATTCCATCAAAGGCCTAGACACAAAATGGACAACTGAATGAAGTTGAGGCATGAGTTCCAGAATTTAATTGATAATGGAAAGCTGCCTGAGCCTGATAAGCAGAACACTAAGAATAATCCTCTACCTAAATTTGGAAGGGCACTACCGCTTATAACCTTCATGAAGAGTTTTATCTTGTCATCATGTGATGATATGGATAGAGAAGCTGCTAAAGATGATGTGCTTAGACTAACTATGGATGATGAAGTAATGATCCTCGATGGTGGAAAAAATTCTTGCCCTTGATATATCTAAATAAATGGAGTATCTTCGACTCCAACTCAACAAACTTTCCTTAGCTTGAATATTGCTCTATTTATTTCACTTTCTTTAATATTTAATTGGAACAATCATGTTTTTCAAATTTAAAGTTGTTTGAATAAATTACTTTCATAAAATTTTTATTAGTCTTTGTTCATTTTGGTGCTCAACCAATGAGGAATCTAGCTTGATGATTCATAAATTAATATATTTATGTGTAATGACTTGAATGACTTTACTAGGTAAGGGAATTGCTCTATAGCATTGAGTTGTGTATGCTTGCTTAGAGAGGGCTCCTGCATAATTACCTTTGTCTAGGTCCTAGTCAGTCTTAGAACATGCTTTGATAGACTTTCGAGGCAAAATTGAACTCTGCTTATTTTAAGAGAGAGATTATCTAGGCAATGTTTGATGAGTCAACAACTAGTATCCACCCTACTAAATATCAATCCCTAGTTGTCCCTGAGCCTTCATAAAATTTTTAACTTTCTTTTCATTGACTTATAAGCCCAACAACCTACCCTGAGCTGTTGTGATACTTTTGACAAGTCTTATGATCACTAAGATAAAGAGGTAAGAAGATCAAAGAAAGGAATGAATAGTCAAGACCATGAAGATAGTTGAAGTTCTTAAGACCATAAGGGCAGTTGAAGTTCTCAAGACCATAAGGGTAGTTGAAGTTCACCTGAATTAGACCAAATATCACAAATAAAGTCAAGACTGAAGCAGATTAATACCACTCCACTCATCCATTATTAGAAATACAAGTTGGTACAAACAAGACAACTCTATTAGAATTAGAACCCAAAAAAACAACAAAAAAAGAAAAGAAAAGAAGAAGAAAAGAAGAAGAAAAAAAAAGAAAAAAAAGAAGAAAAGAAAAAAAAAGGACAAAAGAAAAAAAAGGGGGAAAAAGAAAAGAAAAAAAAGAAAGATAAAACCTAAAAAGGCAGTTCAGAAAGCCAACTGAGTTCTCTTTTACCTAAAGCAGCAAAAGGCTTCCATTTGGTTTATAAGGAAAGTTTGACTTGAATTGGTCCAACCCAACTAAAGATTCGATCAAAATCAGAGAAAAAGGAGAAAGACCATCCAGTTCTTAAAATTTCTATACTTGACAGTCCTACAAGGAAGAAGGACAAAATGATAAAATGCTCAAAAGAAGGGAAGAGTAAGAAAAAGAAAGAGAAAGAAGAAGAGAAATGAATTTGGGTACCAAACTTTTTGTAAAGGTAAAGACTATCCCAATCAAGAACTAGATTAATGCTAAGAAGATGGGAGAACACTCAAAGTTCTATCTTTTCATGCTCCCAACTGTCTAAAGTTCCAGCAAGCAGTTTGTAGTGTCAGGGTTTACCCATAGTGTCACAATGGCTCCAACTTACAAATGGCCTTCATTTAACCCGTGTCCTTTATAGGCCCCATTTCAAGCCTATCAAAGACCTGTTGATCTCTCTTGGTATGTAAAGTCTATTAGTGGAGATAGTTTGAATAAGCATGCATATGAGATAGACCATATTAAAACTCAATGAGACCTTGGACCAAGTAATATGTATGTGCCTATCTAAAGTGCAACAGTTCTTGCTTAAATAGAAATAATTTCTGAGTTTAGTATGGTAACTAGGGCTGTGATGTTATAGATATGTTAATTAGGAAATTCGAGTTCTGAGGTACTATAGCACTGATTTGACAAAGCCACTGTATCTAATTAAAAAAAAGTGTACAGAAACAAAAAAATTATCATTACCATTTTTGCTTAATTTTATTACAAGTTTTATATTTTTGTCACTGCGAGGATGAAGGCGATTCATTATCAGACAAAGCCCTAAGAAAATCATCACCCGTTGGAGGAGGGGGCATATTATCCGTCCAACATCCGCTCAAAGAAGAAATATCTAAACCTCCAGGACTTCAAAAATCGGTTCTATCATTACCTAAATAGGGAGGTGGTATATCATGGATAACAGTCTAGGATCCTCTTGATGAAGAGGCATTTGGTTCCCTCATGCCCTGAAATCAAAAGTATTGGAAGTCTCGTGCCTCTTGTTGATAAATTTCCTCAAAATGGGCCACATGTCGACGACTCGCAGCTAATTCCTCCTGAAGCTTCCTATTTTGCTTCTCAAACATCCGTTGTGTAATATCCCAAATAATACCCTAAAATTTTAGAAATGCTAATTGTTGAAATTGAATTAAATGATTAGTGTATTTATATGATTAAGTGGAAAGAGATGAGAAAGGGAAGTGTGTATATGTTGTATATATGAAGATATATACAACATATACAAGCCAACAAGTTGAGTTGGTCAAATGATATATTTAATCATTTAAAATAAAAAGTAAATGTTAGTGGAAGATGATATTTGACATTTATAATATTATAATAATTTAATTACTTGTGGAGATTAAGTGAGGATTTATATGGTTAATGAAGTGGAGTGGTTTTGACTATTTTCATCATCTTCTTCTTTCTTCTCCAAAAGAGCCAGCCATCACCATTACCAAGGGGAAAAGAGGTTTTATTTCTTCCTAACTCAAGCAATTGAAGGATTTTAAGAGATCAAGTTGAAGTTTTAAAGATTTTCTTCATATTTGGTAAGTTTCCAACTTGTTTCTTTGATTTCTTTTGAGTTTGTGTTTATAAGTTTGGTGGATGGTTGGTGTAGTTGTGTTTATGGTTGATTTTGGTGTATCTGAGGTTGTTTTGTTTAATTAACTTTGATTTGGGGTTGGATTGAAGAAAAAGGGTTAAGTTTGGTGAAGAAAAAAAGAGTTGTGGATTGTGTAAGTTTTGAGTTGTGATATATGGTTGTGAATGTGTTTTGATGCTTGTAATTGAGTTGTTTTGATGTTTATGCAAGTTTATTATGGTATATTGATGGTTTTGGTTAAGTTTGTTTGGAGTGGAAAAGGGTAAAAGAAAGATGTTTGTTGGATGTGGCATTTTTGGTGTCAATATCAGGTTTTTGACCTAACACGCCCAGTAGCATGGCCATGTGTTTGGGCATGTCGATGGTCTTTTTTCAGTGTGGGTGACACGATCAGTGACACGCCCATGTCACTGAGCGTGTCATAGCTTCTGTGTAGTAGTAGTATTGACACGTCCAGTGCTACGCCCATGTCACTGAGCATGCCATAGCTTCTGTATTAGATGAGGATTGACACATCCAGAGACACGCCCATGTCACTTAGCGTGTCATAGCTACTGTGTTGTTGGAGAATTGACACGTGCAGTGACACGCCCATGTCACTAAGCATGTCAAAGCTTCTGTGTTGTGGGTTTAGGGCACGACCAGGGACACGCCTATGTTGTTGAGCATGTCATATGTATAGTTTACCCTAGATAGTTCTTATTCTTATTTTCTTATGTGTATCACTAAGTGAGTATGTATAATCACATTTGGATTAGGTTTTGAAGAGATTTGAGTTACCCCCAATCCAAGTGTTGAAGATATCTTGGAAGAGGAGATTGGAATTGGTATTTGTTGCTCCTAGAGGTAAGTACAAACCTTAAATGGTTGCATACATTTACATGACTTTGGGACTTAACACATTTGGTTGAAAAATGTGTTAAGCTACCTATTATATTGTTGGTGTATGAGAATAGTGCTATGATATGCATTATGTGAACTATATGAAATATATGTTGAGGATTCAAAATATATGAATAATGTAATTTGTTATGTATACCCTAATGATGATATGTAAAGCCATTGGTGATGCCTATATTGATATAAATGGGATATTTCAGGTATTGTGCTTATGATGATCTTGAGAAAATGAGAAAGGATTTGATAATGAAATTGTGAAAGAATTGTGTGCCTAGTATGTTATTCAATTTTCAGAGTTTTGTTGTTGGTGGCATGCCTAAAAGTAACAATCCCTTGAAGCTGGGTAGGGCTTGGTCCTTGAAGCCTAGTTGGGTGATGATGTGCTCCCCTTGAAGCTGTTTTAGGTCTAGTCCTTGAAGCCTAGTTGGGATGTTACATATGAGGTAATCCTCATTGTGATTATGATTCGCCTTCGGGCTAGATAAATGTGATTATTGGACCAAAGCAGTAGCTCTGGAATTTGAATGACATATTAGTTTTCTTTGGGCCCATGCATGTCTTTGCTTTAATGTGAAATATGAATTATAAAACAATTGAGTAATATAATGTGATATAATGTTATAAGTTGTGGTATTCATTTGTGTTGTGCATTAGCATTGCAATTGAATAATATTGTTATTAGGTTTGTACCACCAAGCTTCTGGCTTAGCGCGATTATGATTTATCGCGCAGGTGACAGGGTAGATCCGGTTGAGCTGGAGAGTTCAACTAGACCGAGTCGAGTCTAGACTTGAGTTTGTGAGAGCAGTGTTTATTTGGACATCAAGATTAGAGATGAACTGCCAGCATGTATAAATCTTATATTTTTACATATATTGATTTTGATGTATATATATATGTATATTCTGCTGCATATTCCACTGCTTCATTAAATAAATGTTTTAGATAAACTTTTGGGTAATGAAGATATTTATATATATATATATGTGTGTATTTTAACAAGGAATGTTTTATCTATTACTTTTTATAATATAAGTTAAATGTTTTAAGTTTACTCATATTGTTGAATTGATGATTCGATGTTAAAGTTTAAAGATTGGTTTGTTTAAAATGGATTGTGATATTCTTGTATCCAGTATACGTATATTACATATGTGGGTGTATGATAAGTGCACAATTGATGATATTTTGCCCCTATTTCTTAATATGATTATTATCCAATTGAGTTTAATTTGATTGTTTAAGTGCTTTTAGGGTTAATTTCAGGAATTCTTTGTATTTTGAGGCTTAGGGTCATTTCAGAGGAATTACGGTTGAAAGTAGAAGAAAAGAGCAAAATTCTTCAAGTGCCACACCCATGGACATGAACTAAACCAAATTCAAGAATTCAAGTGAAGAAATACGAATTATTCGCAATGGATTGTTTGGATTCTTTTTCTTATTTCTCTTGTTCTGGTTTTCTGGTTTTGAACATGAACTAACTCATTCTCTATCTAGATATTGATGAACCCTAGCTTTATTGTATGGATTGAATAATTTTATTTAATTAAATCATTTGATTGAGTTGTTTTATTATTATGATGCTTAATAATTTATTTTCAATTGATAATAGCATGCTTATTGATTGGTTGCAATTTTTATATTATTGACTTGAGAAAGCTTGATATGAATTGAATACTCATAAGAATTGAGGATTGATTGGAGTACTAAAGATAGACTTACAAGATCCTTTAGTTTATAATTCCTTATTCTTAATGCAAGATCTACTTAATTATGTTTGAGAAGAGATTCCAGCAATCTACTTAGTGATTAGGGATTAATTCACTTGAGAAAGGTTTTAGTCTAATTTAGAGGAATACCAATTCAACTCTATTATTTGGTTTAATTTAATTGATTTTCATAAATATAATTATGGCTAGGGGGGATTCAATATCTGGATAGTATTCTTATCATCAATCAATTCATTCAACACTCAATCTCTCTCTATTTTCAGTTATTAAGTTAATTATCTTTAATTACAAAACTTCACAAAATTATTGATTTGCTAAACAACGGTTAAAATTTGCACTAGTACTTGGCCTTGTCCTCAGTGGAATGATAACTCACTCACTACTTTATTACTTGAGCAACCCGTGCACTTGCAGTATTGCAATAGCATAGTTTTGCATCATCAAGTTTTTGGAACCGTTGTCGGGGACAACGGTTTTCAATATTAGTAATATAATTATGACTATTGATTTAGTTTTTATTTTATTTTGTTTTAACGTAAGTTCTTGCTTTTTGACTGTCATTCTAGATATTTCTTCCTATTTATGACCTGAGCTAGCTCTTCCCAACTCTTTGAATTAGATCAAGAGTTAGATAGAACATTGAGGAGAAAGCGAAAGGAAGAAAAGGAAACAGTTCTAGCAGAGACGAAACTAAACTTTGAAGATCTAATCTTAGAAGAATAAATGGCAGAAAATGAGCCAAGGACCATGTAAGATTTTGCTAGGCCTACTCTTAATGGGGCTGAATCAAGTATACAAAGACCAGCAATTGTTGCAAATAAATTCGAGATAAAGACAAATGTCATTCAAATGGTGCAGCAGAGTTGTCAGTTTGATGGGTTCCCAAATGAAGACCTAATGTACACATTGAGACTTTTCTGGAAATATGTGACACATTTAAGATACAAAATGTTTTTGAAGATGTAATTAGGCTGAGGTTGTTCCCATTCACGCTCAAAGACCGACCAAAGAAGTGGCTGAACTCTTTTCCACCAAACACTTTCACTACATGGGGCCAACTAGCAGAAAAATTCTTAGAGAAGTATTTTCCACCATCCAAACCTGCCAAGTTGAGGAATGATATTTCCTCTTTTCTCCAGCTAGATGTTTAAACCCTGTATGAATCTTGGGAAAGATTTAAGGATTTATTGAGAAGATGTCCTCACCATAGGCTACCGCTGTGGCTTCATATCCAAACTTTCCACAATGGATTGAGTTACTCAAGTAAGCAGTCCATCAATGCAGCTGGAGGAGGTACCATAAATAATAAAACACCTGAAGAAGAAAGGGATTTGATTGAAGACATGGCCCTTACAAATTATCAGTGGCAAACCCCAAGGGAACAAGGGAGATTAAGGGTTGCTGGTTCACATCACTTGGATCCCGTAGTTGCTTTGACAACACAGTTGGAAGCAATGAACAAAAAGATTAATTCTTTAGCCTCTTCTTCTTCGGGGAAAGTGATGCAGGTGATGTCCTGTGAATGGTGTGGGGGTGGACATCAAAGTCAAGATTGCCAAAGTGGCAACATGTTTGCTAGGCAAGAGCAAATAGATTATGATGGAAACATATGAAGGTAACAGCATAATAATCCCTACAGCAACACATACAATTCAGGGTGGAGAAATCATCCTAATTTCTCATGGAATAATCAGAATAATCCATAACCTCCTCTGGATTCCAGTAGTCCCAACATCAACAAGCTGGCCCTCCAAGAAAGAGTAATTTAGAGGACATGATGGAGAAATTTATAGCAGCTTCTGAAACCAGACACCAATCAACTGAAACCACCCTTAAAAATCAGCAAGCCTCTATTCATAATTTGGAGAATCAAGTGGGGCAAATTGCCAAGCTACTCAGTGAGAGACCACAAGGGAGTTCACCTAGCAACACTGAGGCAAATCCTAAAGAGCAGCTTAAGGCAATTACACTAAGGAGTGGAAAAGAGATCAAGGGTAATGTGGATGAGAAAAGAGGAGAAGTGGCAGAGAAAAGGGCTGAAGTACAAGAAAAAGAAAAAGAAGACGATCCTCCTATCACTTCGGGAGAGAAAGCTGCACTAGAAAGTGAGAAAGAGAAGCAGCCACAAGACAGCAGCCCCATAATGAAGGAATACCAACCTAGAGTACCATATCTGGCAAGGTTGAATAAGGACAAGATTGATGCTCAGTTCGGTAAGTTTCTTGAACTCTTTAAGCAGTTGCACATTAATATTCCATTTGCTGAGGCTTTGTCACAGATGCCTAAATATGCTAAATTTTTTAAAGATATCCTTTCTAATAAAAGGAAACTTGAGGAAGTGTCTTTAGTGCATTTATCTGAAAAGAGTTCAGTGATTTTGCAAAGGAGGTTACCTAAGAAGTTAAAAGATACAGGTAGTTTTACCATTCCATGTTTGATCAGTAACCTTGAGGTTAGAAGTGCATTAGCTGATTTGGGGGCTAGCATAAGTGTTATACCCTATAAAATGTTTAAAGAATTAGACATTGGTAAACCTAAACCAACACTTATGACTATCCAACTTGCTGATAAGTCAGTAGTCCACCCTCGTGGCATTATAAATTGGTAAAAGTCAGGGATTTCATTTTCCCCAATGATTTTGTTATCATCGATATCGATGAGGACACGGATGTTACACTTATTCTTGGTAGGCCATTTTTAAATATAGCCCATGCCCTTATCAATGTTCATGATGGCACATTAACTTTGAGAGTGGGTGGCGAGAAAGTTATTTTTAGAATACATGATGCTATGAAACATTCACTTTCACTTGATGAGGCGGAATCATGCAATGATATTATTGAGCATGAAACCGTCAATTGTGTTACTAACATTGTTTCCAGGGATCCCTTGAGTTGTGTTTATTGTTGGAAAATGTTGAGGATTGAGAAGCAATGGAGCATCTTGCTTTTCTTGAAGCAAGCAAATCATTCAAATGCAGGCATATGAAACTATTGAGATGCCAAAGGAGGAAAAACCAAAACCATCGGTGATTGATCCACCCAACTTGGAACTAAAGCCCCTTCCAGATCACCTTGAGTATGGATTTATGGCAGAGAAGAAGAAATTGCCAATAATTCTGAGTTCCCATCTATCTTCTGAGCAGAAAGGAAAAACTTATCTAGTTGTTGCAAAAACATAAGAAAGTGATAGCTTGGAAGATAGCAGACATCAAGGGCATCAATCCATCCTATTGCACTCACAAGATACTGATGGAGGACGAATTCAAGCCAGTAGTGCAACCACAATGGAGACTAAACCCAAAGATGAAAGATGTAGTGAAGGCTGAAGTGATAAAACTACTTGATGCAGGGATTATATATCCGATCTCGGATAGCTCTTGGGTGAGCCTAGTCCAGGTAGTACCAAAGAAAGGAGGGATGACGGTGGTCCCTAATGAAAATGATGATCTGATTCCAACAAGAACAGTTACTGGTTGGAGGGTTTGCATAGACTACAGGAAATTGAATGTTGCAACTAGGAAGGACAATTTTCCTTTGCCCTTCATTGATCAGATGTTGGAGCTCTTATTTGGACATGAGTATTATTGCTTTTTGGATGGTCTTTTAGGCTATTTCCAAATTCCTATATCCCCGGAAGACCAAGAGAAAACTACATTCACCTGCCCATATGGGACATTCGCATATCAAAGAATGCCATTCTGGTTATGTAATGCACCTGAGACATTTTAGAGGTGCATGGTGGCAATCTTTGATGAACTTGTTGAGGATATTATGGAGGTGTTTATGGATGATTTCGTGGTCTGTAGCAGCTCATTTGAAAGATGTTTGAAAAATATTGAAAGAGTCTTGATGAGATGTGAGGAAACCAACTTAGTGTTTAATAGGGAAAAGTGTCATTTCCTGGTTCAAGAGGCAATCGTGTTGGGACACAAAATTTCAAGCAAAGGCATTGAGGTGGATCGGGCTAAAGTAGACACCATTGAGAAGTTACCACCATCCACATCTCTAAAGGCCATCAGAAGTTTTCTAAGATATGCGGGTTTTTATCGAAGGTTCATACGAGATTTTTCTAAGATAGCCCGTCCACTAACAAGACTCCTTGAGAAGGATGTGGATTTTGTTTTTGATGAGAAATGTTTTAGAGCATTCACAACTCTTAAGGAGAAATTGACCCATGCTCCAATAATGGTAGCTCCTAATTGGAATCTACCATTTGAACTAATGTGTGATGGAAGTGACTTTGCAGTGGGAGCAGTCTTGGGTCAACACAAGGAGAAATACTTCCAGCCTATCTACTATGCAAGCAAGACTTTCAACACAACTCAAACTAATTACACAACTAGAGAGAAGGAGCTGCTAGCTGTAGTTTTTGTTTTTGACAAGTTTAGATCATATCTAATCTTGTCAAAAGTGATTGTTTATACAGACCATTCGGCTTTGAGGTACTTATTTGCAAAAATTCATGCTAAGCCTAGGCTAATCCGTTGGGTTTTGTTATTGCATAAATTTGACTTGACGATTCAAGACAAGAAGGGAGCTGAAAATCTGGTAGCAGATCACCTTTTCACTTGGAGAATCCAACCTTAGAGAGGTTTAAAGAAGGGGACATTGATGATCACTTCCCCGATGAGCAGCTGTACGCCATGGTAAGGGAGGTAAGTAATTTAAATTTTGAAACACCTTGGTTTGCAGATTTTGCTAACTATTTAACTGTTAGGGAACTTCCAAAGGACTTATCAAGAAAAGAAGAAATTCTTTTCTAATTTAAAGTATTATTTTTGGGAGGATCCCTTTTTGTTTAGATTATGTAAGGATCACATGATCTGACGGCGTTTGGCATGGCCTGAAACAATGAATATTCTTAGTCAATGCCATGCTGGACCAGCTAGTGGTCATATGGGAGCCAATAGGACTGCTCAAAAGGTACAGAATCAGGATTTTATTGGCCCATTTTGTTTAGGTATAGCTAGGAATTTGTAAACCATTGTGATCATTGCCAAAGGACTTGAAACATTTCATCTCCTGATGAGATGCCCCAAAATGGAATTTTAGTATGTGAAGTCTTTGATGTATGGGGGATCAATTTTATGGGACCGTTTCCAAATTCTTTTGGTAACAAATATATTCTTGCAGCTATAGATTATGTCTCTAAATGGCCTGAAGCCCAAGCCTTGGCAACCAATGATGCTAGGGTAGTGATGAAGTTTTTGAAGAAGTTGTTCTCTCGATTTGGTACACTGAAAGCAATCATAAGTGATAAGGGTACTCACTTTTGTAATGTTCCGCTCAAGAAAGTTTTCAAAAGACTAGGTGTTACACGTAGGTTTGCTACTCCTTACCATCCCCAAACTAGTGGCCAAGTTGAGAATATGAACAGGGAGATTAAAAGAATTCTAGAAAAAACTGTAGAGTGATCCCGAAAGGATTGGTCCGAGAAATTGGACAATGCTCTATGGGCTTTTAGGACTGCATTTAAAACTCCTTTGGGCACTATGTCATTTAGGCTGGTTTACAGAAAAGCTTATCATTTACCTATTGAAATTGAACATAATGCATACTGGCTATCAAATAGATTAACATTGATCTAGCTCATGCAGATGAAAGGCGAAAATTACAGGTAAATGAGTTGGACGAGTGGAGATTGCAAGCTAATAACAATGCTATAATGTATAAAGAGCATACTAAGAGATGGCATGATGCTCACATTAAGGAACGAAAAGAGTTTCAAGCGGGAGATCAGGTATTATTGTACAATTCAAGGCTTCGACTCTTTCCAGGTAAGTTAAAATCTCGATGGTCTGGTCCTTTTACAGTTAAGGAAGTTTTCCCCTATGGAGTGGTTGAAATTACTCACCCGGAAAAAGGAGATTTAAAGTAAATGGGCATAGGCTCAAATTATACTTTGTAGGCAAAATACAGGACTTAAAGGAGGTTTTACACCTCCAAGACTTGGGAAATTTGCTCTAACCGTCCAAATAATACGATGTTAAAGAAGTGCTGGGTGGGAGACAACCGACCATTTTATTCGTTCTTTAATTTTTATGTCTTTAATTTTTGTGTTTTTGGTTTGTGTCATCATTTTGTTTTAGTTTTATCCTTCTATCATTGGTTGGCGGTTTGTTTGCCTTGCATTCATTTGAATTTATAGAGGAAATTTGATTTTGAGGGGTAAATTGAGCATATTCTAGGACACATCCGTGTCATTGGGTGTGCCATTATTTTTAACAGGCAGTAGCTACAAAACTCCCAGTGACATGCCCGAGTCACTGATCGTGTCATTTTGAATGAGAAACAGTAGCTATGGCATGTCCAGGGACACCCTTGTGTCACTAGTCATGCCTTAAAAAAATGATAAGCCAGCACACCCAAAGAACGCGCCCAGGCTAGCTGGCGTGTCATTTTCTTTGTTGTCACAATACATGTGACACACCCATGTCAATGGGCATGTCGATTATCGATTCATCCGTTCCCTGTGACACGCCCATGGACACGGTTGTGTCCATGGGCGTGTCGTATACACTGTAACGTATTCCATAGGGCACACCCAGTGACACAGGCGTGTCACTGGTCGTGCCGACGTCTTTAAATAAAGACCCGAAGCCATTTTTCCCGCACACTTCAATTTTCTTTCTCATTTTCTCTCAAATTTCTTGCACTCCCACCGGCGCATTCATACACCCAATCACTTTAGGAGAGATTCTCACTCCCGGTTTGCATTATTTGCACGGATTTGCTTGATTTTCGTTTGATTCCACACGATTTTCGCACTTTTCAGGTAAGAATTCTTACTTTTGCCATTTTTATGGATTTCGTTCGTTTTTCTTTTGTTTTTCTTATGGATTCTTTGTATTATCTTTTATTTTCTTTAGAATTGATAGATTTATGCTGCGTTTGCCTTATTTTGCTTCATTTTGATTTATCGTGATTTTTGCGGCATTTGATTAATTTTATTTTTGTTTTATTTTTAATTCCATTTTGATTCGACATTTGATTTATTTTTGAATTAGTTTGTGTTTGAATTATAAATTGATTGATTTTCTTGTTGGGTTATAGTTAATCGTTATTTTTGAAAAATGAAATCGATATTGTTGGAATTGCAGTCGTTCGAATTGGTTCGTCATTTTTGTTGGTTACGTGTGTGTTGATATAGGTTGCTTAAGCTTGTTTTAAATTGGCTGTTGGCATTAATTTGTTGGGATTTACATTATGCTTCATCTTTACAATGCCGGTATTTCGGTAACTTTGTTCCAGTTTTTTTTGTTGGTATTTTGTATCGTTCTTTTTTTTTGTTATTGAGGAATTTTTGTTTGTTTTGCAGACGATGGGCCATCACAAACAATCATCCTCCCAGCTACCCACCAAACGTGCACTAGGGGAAGGCAGTTCAAGCCAACCCGCTACACGACCAACTTTTAAGTTCATGGCAAACCACAAATGCCATAAATTCTCGAATGCCTAGGAAAGAAGGCGATTTGAACTTTTTGGCAATAAGGATTGGTCCCCACCTCATGTTTTAGATTGGGATGCTATGGAACTGGCAAATATTGCAGCAGATAGCCGAGAACTGATCAGCCAACCAAGATGGGACCAACTGTTCTCCATCAATGAGCCTTCCTATAGAGAGCTGACATTGGAATTCTACTACACCTTTCAGTTCTAGAAGACCAAGGTTTCAATTACTGAGCCAACAATTAAATTCAGACTGGGAGGGCAGAGATTCCACATGAGCATTAATGACCTTGGGGTGCATCTCGGGTTATATACTGCAGAGGAGGTACAGACTTTTGATTATCTGAATTTCGAGGTGCATTTTGTCGAGTATGAGGTTGCTCCTCCTCGGGTTTGGAGGACCTTTGCACCCACTGCAGATAAATATCAACCCAAGGTTTCTAAGGCATCCAACTTTGAGTCCTTCCCCTGCCGAGTGGTGCACAACCTGTTAGTTCACACTCTTACAGCTCGGCTGAGCAGCACAGGGGTGGTAAGCCTGCGAGATCTATTTTTCCTGCACTGCATGGTGCAAAAGACCTGGTGCAATGTCGTACATGCCATCCCATATTTTTTTTACGAGCAGTCTAAAAAGGGAGCATCAGGTACTTTACATGGTGGCATGTATGTCACACGACTCGCTCGTCACTTGGGTGTGTTAGATGGCTGCCTACCTATGATGGTGGATGGTTTGCCCAAGTTGTTGGGTATGGACACATTGAAGAGACTAAACCAGGAGAAGGTAGCTGGGCTGTAGGCACCTCCTATGGATTCAGATATACCAAAGGCAGCTCCTTCTACTCCTCCTTCGGATATACCACCACCTCCACCGACAGATTTTCCAGGTTCTTCCACTGCCGCTGGGCCTTCTTCCACTGCTACAACTTCTTCTTTTGCTGGACCATCTTTTTTCCAAACCCCTACATTCCAAGATTGGCACCAGTCAATTAATGTTGAGTGGGATGATGACAGGAAACCCACAGATTTAAAGCGTCAGAATTGTAGGATCGAAGGGAAGATAAGGAATATCGAGCTGAATCATAATAAGATCTTAACTCAGCAGGACCAGAAGTAGCAGTTCATGCTTGAACAGACTACTTCTTTCCAAGCCCAGCTGGATCACGAGATCCTGAGAAGGCAATGGCTGAAACAATCCATGTTAGAGTTCTAGTGGTATCAAGGGTTTCACCCTTCGCAACCACCACCTTCACCATACCAGCCACCTGCCCCTGCACCTGCACCTCCAGTTGATGTATCCGATGATGAGACCAGCTGTGACGATTCCAGCGATGCGCTGATTTTTTACTAGCCCACATTTTATTTCATTTTCTTAATTTTTTTAACTATCCTTTTTCTGTTTCTTTATTTTTATTCCTTTTGGAAAAATGCAATTTTTTTTACAAGCTGTTTCATTTATTTGTTTATTTCATTTATTTATGTCTTAACCTTGTTTATGCATTTTAGATTTTTTTTTGAACCAAATTCACCTTCACCATACTCTTGGCATCGTACTAATATTTGTCCAATCATGGACATGGAAGGGCAGTTTTTCTCTCTTCATTATTTCTTGTTTTGCACACACATTGAGGACAATATGCGTCTTAAGTGTGGGGGAGAGGTATACTTTCTTAATTGAGTTTTTATTATTTCATTCTTTCCATTTGATTCATTTGTCTCAATTATTTTCTGCAAATTGTTTTTGGATTTAAGTAAGCTAGATTACTGTAATAGTGTGAATTGAAATGGTTCCCCTTTATATGTTAAATTAAGTTGTGATTTTCTAAATGACAATTTCTTGTTGAGGTTAACTTGGCAATCTTGATTAATTGCTAAGAATCGACTGTAATAGCTATAATTAGGTAGTGGATTGATGGAAATTGGACACATCTGAAGTTTAAAACCTTAGTTACATTTTTTAGCATGTTATAATTCCTTAGATTCTTGAGTTGGACTTAGTATGACCCTTAAGTTTCTGGCAGTTAAAAAAAGAAAAAAAATAAATAAATATATAAATAAATATATAATTCTAATAAAAGGAGCTTTGAAAATTTATCCCTGTTTCGCTAATTTTTACTATTGATTTAAAATAAATGAGTTAGAATCATGAAAGGTGCTAGTAGCCATTTGAACGGTGATTCTGGCTGAGTAACCAAGGGTCGGCATCACAAATGTTTACCTTTGCATCAAAAGGTTAGTATCAGTTCAAACAAGTCGGGCTCCTTAATATATATATATATGTGTATATACAGTTAAAAAAATAAAAAAAAAGGGTTAAAGAACTTAAAGAGAAAATTTACATTTTTCGTTCTTTGTTCATGGCTTTTGGATTTTCTAGAATTTTATGCTCAATCTTTTAAACCTGGATATTTAGGTTTTAGGTCTGTGAAATTTTTATTTTGAAACTTCTTGATTCAGCTGTTATGATTATGAATTAGTTTTTGGTTGAGAACATCAGGTTTTTTCATTCGAGTATTGTCAAACTTTTCTTTTCTTTTTGAATATAGTGGGGTCCGTCATTTCTGCTTATTATAGTGATTTAGTTTGCTTGAGGATAAGCAAAAACTCAAGTGTGGGGGAATTTGATAAGTGCACAATTGATGATATTTTGCCCCTATTTCTTAATATGATTATTATCCAATTGAGTTTAATTTGTTTGTTTATGTGCTTTTTAAGGTTAATTTCAGGAATTCTCTATATTTTGAGGCTTATGGTCATTTCGGAGCAATTGTGGATGAAAGTAGAAGAAAAGAACAAAATTCTTCAAGTGACACGCACATGGACATAGGCGTGTCAATGGACGTGCCCTTGATACTGCCATACAGAAGCATTGACACGCCCAGTGACATGGGCGTGTCACCAAGCGTGCCTATTGCAATGATTCACAATGGCTATGACACGCCCAGTGACATGGGTGTGTCACTAGACGTGCCTTATATTAAAAATCCCTGTGGCAATGACATGGGCGTGTCAATAGGCGTGTCAGGCGAAAATATCTGCACTATAAAAGCTAAGCTAAAGCACGAATTAGGGATCCGATTTTCATATTTTATAACTTAGAGCCGACTTCTAAAGCAAGGAGGAGAGTTTTGGAGCTGAGATTGAAGGTGAAGACATATTCTAAACAAGATCTAAACTAAGATTCAAGGATTCAAGTGAAGAAATACGAATTATTCGCAATGGATTATTTGGATTCTTTTTCTTATTTCTCTTATTCTTGTTTTATGGTTTTGAACATGAATTAACTAATTCTCTATCTAGATATTGATGAAGCTAGTTTTATTGTATGGATTGAATAATTTTATTTAATTAAATCATTTGATTGAGTTGTTTTATTCTTATGATGCTTAATAATTTATTTTCAATTGATAATAGCATGCTTATTGATTGGTTGCAATTTTCATATTATTGACTTGAGAAAGCTTGATATGAATTGAATACTCATAAGGATTGAGGATTGATTAGAGTACTAGAGATAGACTTACAAGATCCTTTGGTTTATAATTCCTTATTCTAATGCAAGATCTACTTAATTATGTTTGAGAAGAGATTCCAGCATTCTACTTAGTGATAAGGGATTAATTCACTTGAGAAAGGTTTTAGTCTAATTTAGAGGAATACCAATTCAACTCTATTATTTGGTTTAATTGAATTGATTTTCATAAATATAATTGTGGCTAGGGGGATTCAATATCTGGATTATATTCTCATCATCAATCAATTCATTCAACACTCAATCTCTCTCTATTTTCAGTTATTAAATTAATTATCTTTAATTACAAAACTTCACAAAACTATTGATTTTCTAAACAATGGTTAAAATTTGCACTAGTATTTGGCCTTGTCCTCAGTGGAACGATAACTCACTCACTACATTATTACTTGAGCAAGCCGTGCACTTGCGGTATTGCAATAGCATAGTTTTGCATCATCAGTGTATGTTGTGTACGTATATAGGGTACAAGGGTGTTACACGCTAGGAGCCAGAAAAGAAAAGGGGTAAGTCCATACATTTTCATGCATACATGCAAGCATACATCATTATGGGAGAAGAATGATTGACTAGATAACTCAGATCAAAGCTCTGCGAATCAGATGGCACATCTAAATGAGAAGGGGCAAATGGAGAAAACTATCGCTGTATTGGGGTATCATACAGAGGGACAACCCCATAGTCAGAGGAACCAGCAGCCTACAATGATAATATAAATAATAAAAATAGATAAACGAAGAGATAGTTGTTTTGACAAAGTGATAGCTACCTTGAAAGTGCCAGCCCTGAAATTGCCATGGGAATGAGAAGAAGGCTCCTCCTCATCCTCATCCTCTTCCTCATATTCTTCATATTCTCCTCACTCCGCTTCTATTTCTTCTTCACCTCCAGATAGCCCATGGACACCAGCAGGTGACACTTCAAAACTTAATAGATGATCCTAGATAAATTGAGCATATGACAAGTCCGGTAAGAGTAGGAAGTAATGATCATCGAAACCATTATGGGAACGACTCCAAAAGGGCTTTGGCATTGCTATAGTGTTCAAAACAAATGATGAAATATCAACTGGTACTCTGCGCCGATTAGGCCCAAGGAACCAGTCATGTACTCTCTCGCCTAGAAACCACCCACAAGATACTAGGCCAGCAATAATTCGACGAGAGTTGTGCAAAGGCATTGCATCAGTCATGCATCTAATCCAGCCATTTTTCTCTTCGGCTCTCCACCAGGATGTATCAACCTATAGAAAAGCAACCTGGTAATTTATCTTTTATCATAGGTTTGATATTAATATTAACATTTTTCTTACCTGATCCCAGGTCAGACGACTCAAGTGGTAACAGTGAGAGTGCACGTGGTGACTCCCGTACACTTCCCTGCAACCCGATAACCAAGAACCCAACTTCTGAAAATTAACTCATGGCTGTGTAATGTTTGGAACCCTCACCAAGTTATGCTCGTATACCCAGACATGTACATGAAAGAGAAAATCAAGCCTATGCACATGCATTTGGATTAATAATTTTAAAGGAAGTAGCACCTCAGTAATGGCTGCAAAACCAATAAAGGATCTTTTCTTCCTACAGAGCACATCAAAACCGTGATAAAGACAAGCTAGACCAACTTCCCCCCATGCATAAAAAGATACGTGATCCATGTCAGAAAGGGTGCACAATACAGAAAAGTGAATGGCAGACTCGGTGCTGCCCAAAATGGTTGCCCCCAACAAATATAACAAAAATTCCCGAGTATATTATTTTGCCCTCTCACCCTGCACGGGTCGAGTGTACTTTACCCAATACTCTCAGATGGGCTCATATCAGATCTTATATGACCTCCTATATTGGGGCTTGACACCCACCAACTGTCGAATTTCTTCTTCTTTCAAAATATTGTTGGTCAAAGGGACGGGGGTTCCTTCACATCGATGGCCGGTAATAGCAGCAAAATCAACCGGACCAATTGTCATCTCTCCAATGGGCAAATGAAAAGTATGAGTTGTGTCCAACCATTGATCTGCAAGCGCCTGGATCACACTTCGATCTATTTGATAGCCCCGTACTGGTAATTGCAAAACAAAGTCCTCAAAACCACTTTCCCGCACCATTCTCTTTACTGCAGGTGGGGCCTGGTCATACCACTTACGGGCCTTATGAATATTTCCCCCCACTATAATATCGCAACCATCATGCTGTCCAAATATAGGTATCTCGGGTTTAGAACCCAAGTCTTTTTCGAGTAAAAAACTCAAACCGGGTCCAAAATCCAAACCATCTTGGGTCCAGAGCCCAAGTCTTTTTCGAGTCCAAAACTCTAACCAGGTCAAGAACCCAAACCATCTCGGATCCAGAACCCAAATCTTTTTCGAGTCTAGAACTCTAACTGGGTCTAGAACCCAAACCTATCTCAGGTCCAGAACACAAGTCTTTTTCGAGTCCAAAACTAGAACCGGGTCCAGAACCCAAACCATCTCGGGTCCATAACCCAAGTCTTTTCTGAGTCTAGAACTCGAACTGTGTCCAGAACACAAATCATCTCGGGTCCAGAACCCAAATCTTTTTTGAGTCCAGAACCCAAAACAAAAACCATCTCAAGAAAATTAAGTCTATATTTGCCAAAATTAAGTCTATTTTTGCCAAACCGGGTCCAGAACCCAAATCCTTTTTGAGTCCAGAACTCGAACCAGGTCTAGAACCCAAACCATCTCGGGTCCAGAACCCAAGTCTTTTCCGAGTTCCGAACTCAAACTGGGTCTAGAACCCAAACCAGCTCGGGTCTAGAACCCAAATCTTTTTTGAGTAAGAACTTGAACTGGGTCCAGAACACAAACCATCCCACCCAAGTCTTTTTCGAGTCCAGAACTCAAACCGGGTCCAGAACCCAAACCATCTCGGGTCTATAACCAAAGTCTTTTCCGAGTCTAGAACTCAAACTGTGTCCAGAACACAAATCATCTCAGGTCCAGAACCCAAATCTTTTTTTAGTCCAGAACCCAAAACAAAAACCATCTCAAGAAAATTAAGTCTATTTTTGCCAAAATTAAAATTTTTGTTGCTTTTCACTCTCTGAATAAATTCAAAATCGTTCAAGCAAGGGGCAAACTATAGACCCCTTAATTTTGGCCCAAATTTGATACGGTCCTAATTAAAGGATGCCAAAATCAACTACAAAACCCTAAACCAAGTCTTTTTTAGAAGGTCCAGTCCAAAAAATTAAAAAAATGCTAAATTAGTTCAAGTTCAAAGGGCCCAAGTGACATGAACCTTGGCACATGTCGACCTGGATGCCCCAGGTCGACATGAGCCAAAGGACATGTCAACCTGGATGTCCCAGGTCGACATGGCTTTTGTCCATGTCGATCTGGTTGCCCGAGGTCGACATGGCCAATTGTTTTTTTGAAATTAGTTTTTGAATTGAATTAAAATTTGTTTTAAGGACGGATTAATATTAGGGTTAGGGATTATGAGTGAGGTTTGCATATAAATAATAACATTTCAGAATTTAGAAAGGTGGCAATTAACATTAACAAGGGTCAGCAATTAACATTAAAGAGGGTCGTCAATTAACATTACGAGAGATTAAACAACAAACAGAGAAGGACAACAATAGTTTTTTTTTAGAACAAAGGAAACAGAAAGCAGAAATATCAAGACAACCAAAGAAGAAAGTAGAGCACATACTGTCTTCACATTATTTATCCAGAAATCAATTTTTTTTGTGGAAAGCAGGTTTGATCTTTAACCATAAATTATTCATGCTCACAGTAGCTTCATTTTCTTTGATTAATAAGAACATGCAGTAACTTGATCTTTGAACATGCAATAACTTGATCTTTGAACATGCAGTAAATTGATCTTTGTTTTAATAACTTTAATCGTTTGCTTTAATTAATATATTGATTAGTTGGTGTTCGTAACTCCACTTTCATGTTTTATAAAAAACTTAAAACTATCCAGTAGCTGTTGAGGATTTAAATTAATTATTAGAATCTATTTTTTTACTAAAACTTCAAAGAACCATAAATTATTTTATTGAAACTCAAAACCTTAAACTACTTTTATCCAAAAGCTTTAACCATTTCATTATTGAACTCCAAAATATTGCTTATTTTTCCAAAACCTTAATTTATCTCTCCAAATCCAAAATTATTTTTTAAGGCAGTAAGTAAAACCCTAATTCCAAACCCTGAATTCCAAAACCCTAGTTTCAAAAATCCTAATTTCAAAACCCTTAATTCCAAAACCCTAGTTTCAAAAATCCTAATTTCAAAACCCTAATTACAAAATTCTAGTTTCTAAAACCCTAAGTTCCAAACCCTAAATTCTTTAAAACCCTAAACTTATATATTTATTGCTTTATTTGATTTTAGATTTGATTATGTAGTTTATTATATGTTTTGATGGTTGATTTATTTAATTTCAATGCTTGATTTATTTAATTTATCATGGATGGATATTTTCTTTATTATTATGATTATTATTTATTTATTTTGGTACTAATATAAGAGGTATGTTTCCTTTTTGTGGGTACCTCATTAATTAATTTTCTTATAATTTAAATTGCTTTTATATTTTGGACCAATGTAAAGGATATGTTTCCACCTTTCGGTGGGTTTCCTATTTAGTTTTAGACATGGACGATGTAATGACATGTTTCCATCCTTGGATGGCTGTCCATTTATTTACTTTGTTTGGACATTGCTTTGATTTTAATATAATAATGCTTTATTTTAATTGTTGCATGTAGTATGGATAATATTATTATATTTAAGAATTTTATAATATTAAGACCTGTAAAGGAGTCCGGTTCCAATGAACCGGGCATTGTGGGGGTGTTGGGCCATTTGTCACCTTTCCCACACGTACCCAACTTTTTGAACCCATTAGGGGGTTGGAAATTCCTTAGGAATCGAGTCATCCACCCCTTTCTTTTCCCGACCAGTTTAGGTGGTTACTCCATTTTCTCCGGGCTTAGGCTCGTGTTCTCTAAGGCCCTGAGCCTAAACAGTGTCGAAGTTGCAAGAACCATTCTACGGAGAGTGGGGGCGAAAATCTCCGCTCATAATAAGTAAATAAAATAGGACACCCACCAATTGGTGAAAACATATCCCTTATATTAATTCTCAAATACAAATTAAATAAAAGAATCAATTTAAATAAGGCACCCACAAAGTGAAAATATGCCTTTTACAAGTCTCTTAATATTCCAAATAATAAGAAATTGCAATTTCTATAACCACATAAATAATAATCCTAAAATAATCATAAAATTAGGGCTTAATTAAAAGAAAATTAAAATTTCAATCCACTAGCACATGTTAATACTAACCCCTAATGAACTAAAGTGCGCAACAGGGTTCTGCTAGCCGGTTAGTGGGCGGGAGTCAATGGGACAGCACCCTAGAAAGGCAAATGGTTTGCAAGATAGGTTTTATTGTGGAATTAGGGTTTGGTTATGGAATTTATGGTTTAATTGTAGGATTAGGGTTTTTTGTTTTCTAAAAAATGCAAATATAGGGTTTAATGTGATAATTAAGCCTAAGACATAAAATTAGGGTTTTAAAAATTAAACTAAGTATTCAACATGTAAATTAGGGTTTTGCAAATTAATTTAACACTAATAATAAAAACTAGGGTTTTGGATTATGAATTAGGGTTTTGGTTTGGTATTTTAGAATCGGGGTTTATAGATTGGGGTTTTATGATTTACCAAACAAGCTTAGAATATGTCATGGATATTTTATGGTAGAATTGGATCCTAAGTTAAATTGCTTACTATAAATAATTCATAAAAAATTGTAATTCAAAAATACAATTAACTAACAATGATCATATTCCATGAAACCAAATTAAACTGGCCAAACAATATACCTACATTTCAACTCCACCAAATTTAATTTGTTGAAACAAAATTTACGACGCTGCTGTCTGGATCAGCTGTTATTTTGGTTGGCTTGAGTGATCCGAAGATTACTTATGATTTTTGTTGTAAATTTAGTTACTGCCTCTTTTTTGCAATTGCTTTCTGTCTCTCTACTTGTTTTCCTTTTAATTGCCATTGATTTTCTTAATCATCACCACCACTCGTTCTTTTGTTTTAATCCCATATTTTATAGATAGAATTAGGGTTTCCTCCGACTTATTAAGCCTAATCCAATTGAAAGACTCGCTGCTTATCCCAATCCTTTCTGAGTTTAAAACTAACTATGATACTGCATTAAACCAAATTCTAGGATTCATATCGAATCAGACCACGTCTTATTCGACATGAGCTATGGCTCATGCTGAGTTGGACATTACAAATTTCTTTAATTGTTGCTAGTTTGATAAATTGTGGCTGCCTCCCTTTTTTTTTTTACAGATCACCTTTTGTATTTATAAGCAAGGATTAGGGCAGCCTCATCTCACTAATCCTCGCATGATTCTAACACTTTCTCTACTTATCCCTATCTTATTAGAGTTTATGTGAAATTAAAACTTCATCTAGCCGTAACCAGAAACTCATGACGAATTCGGCTAGGCCAATTTGCCAATTCACCATGAATGGGCCTCATGGCAAATTGGCCTTAGGCAATTTGTCGTGGATCACCTTCATGGGGAATTGGCAAGGGCCAATTCGCTATGAGCCTACCTCATGGAGAGTTGGCTAGGCCAATTCATCATGATCTTGAATTTTGGTGTTGGTCCAACTCAGTTTTTGCCTTTGAGATTGGCCAAACCTGATTTAGGTTTTAAAAATTGGACCATACTAGGTTTAAGCCTTTAAAATTGTATTGGACCATGTTTAAGCTTTTAAAATTGGACCGGATTATGTTTGGCCTCTTTTAATTAGAAGTGGACTTGTTTATGGAAAAAATTAAGGGTCTACAGTCTTGTCCCCTGCTTGAACATTCTTGAATTTACTTAGAGAGTGAAAAGCAATTTTTCTTAATAGGCTTCAAGAAAGTTCGAGTTGGTTCAAAAAAATCTAAGCATTTTGATAGCTTGGGTTCTGGACATAATATATTTTTATTAGGGTTCTAGACCTATGAGTTAATTTTAGGTTCTAGACCCGTGATTTTGTTTTGGGTTCTGGACCTACAACATCTTGGTTTGGGTTCTGGACCCACAATATCTTGGTTTTGATTCTCGACTTGGACATGTTTGTGTTTAGGACTCGTAATATCTTGGTTTGGGTTCTGGGCCCTGATTGGTTTGGGTTCTGGACCCGTAATATCTTGGTTTAGGTTCAAAACCCTAAATGGTTTGGGTTTTGGACCCATAATATTTTAGTTTGGGTTCTATAGTGGAATTGGTTCGGGTTTTGGACCTATAATATTTTGGTTAGGGTTCTGGACTCAGAATAGTTTGGGTTCTGAACCCTAAATATCTTATAAAAATTAAGTTTAAAGATCAGCAAAAAGTTTGGCTACTTTTTAGTTGTCTGCTATATTGGCTACCTCCTTATTCACTCTTGCCCGCTTCGTGATAAAATATTTTTACAGATAAAATTTTTTTTTAGATATGCATAAATTTAAACCCACAATAAATATCAATTCAATGTGCACATGTGACTCTGATCGTCTCATGAGTCTGATATTAGACTTTGATCATCTTGTGAGTCTGATATTAGTTGCATCATTTGTGCAACTGCTCTGATAATGGCCAAAGTATCATATACCTTTCTCTTTTCTTTTATTGTTTGTTTATGCTTTGCTTTGCTTTTCTGTCACATTTTAATATTATTATTACTTTTTATTTACTTGTTGCTATTTAAATGTCATCAATTTAGCCATTTCTTCATGATTTTATTTTCATTCAAAATTCTTCATGATTTAGCCTCTTCCTTTTAAGTTTCCAATTTTTTTCAAACACTATAGTCTTGCAAATGAAGGGAGCACAACATGCTTCTGGAACGCGACCTTGTTCCTATGCTGATTTTCCAGAACATATTGTGGTTCATGAACATGGGACAATTTCTCTTTTTGCTGGGATGCAGTTTCATCACAGTGCAGATAAAAAGACTGAGTTAAGCATTATTTTCTGCAATTTAATTACTTAATAGCACTAAACTGTCTAGCAAAATGAAAATTAATGAGAAAAAAGAGAAAAGTAATGAGAATGAAAATCAATTAATTAAAATAGAAATTAACGTGTCATACTAACAATATATAAGACATATTTAGCAAAATTCTAGACAATTCTAATATTAAAGCAGACAAACTTATATAGAGAAAGGGATTAATTAGCATAATAATTTGTGAGTAGGAAAATATAAATAAAATATTTTAAGCAAAATACTGGACCTTAAAGATAAAATTATTAAAGTGCTAAAAATGAAATTTTAGAGCTTATTTGCTTCCCTCGCATGGACTTTCATGTTTTGCAATTGTATGACTGTTGTGTTGTCCATGGCAGAGGGTGTGTTTATAAGGTCCGTCGGTAGTCCAATAAAGTTCATCCTCCGGTGAAGCGGATGATCTGGGAGTGCGGCTTTGAAGATTTTGTCTTGTAATTGCCATCACAAGGATTCCAGATAGATAGAAGCATGGTCCAAGCGCTTACAGAATAATGGATAGACACCAATCATACTTTTCGCCCGCCAGTGGAAGAAGTGACCATCAGCCCGGTTTACTTCACTGTTATAATAGGCATCCAATATCATGGGATCCCAGTCCCTTTTACTGATGACATTCTAACCTGCGATGAATTCAGCAACTAACAGGTATGTGGCCTTCATTAATGGAGGTATTTAAGATAAAATACAAATTTAATTAAGAGTATTGGATGAATTACACCCGCCCAGTGCATAAACAGTACACCCGAGTGTTTTTATTATATTTATTATGATCTACCATCATGTGCACAACTGAGGCTACTATCCATTTATTAGTGTTGTAGGTCCTTGTCAATCTATACCTTGTATAACTTTATTGCTAGGAGGAAGCTGGCCTTTCTTGTTTGTATCTCGAGTTTGACAAGCTTTGTCAGAAGAAAGTATCATTTATCAACTTCATGGTCATTGATGAGGTATTAACTCCGACTATTGTTTATAGGTTTGGGCATATGAGCATAGCCTTTTGCGGGTACCTAGTATTTTTCGGCAGAGGGTTGGGCACCAATACTGAATTTCTAGTTATCAGGTCATACAGCAGTGTATGGCTCTCACTATGTACACTCTCATCGCTATCATTTGAGTTGCTTAGCCTGGGACCAGGTGAAAGAGATATAGAATATGTTAAGGATTTATAAAGAAGTCAACTTACCATTTTTGTAATTTTGCAGGTGGATATTGCTTGGTGAAGGGCTAATGAGAGGGTCAACTGAACTCCGTTCATGAATGTTGCACTACCATTTCAAAATTCTCATCGAGTCATTATTGGTCCAGTTTCTAACGGTTGGTTCATTAGCGAAAGGGTGTATGAATGGTTCCATAGCCCTATGTAGTGTAGGGTTCCTAGAAATGTGTCAACATAAACCTTAAACATTACGTCCTTGCCAGAGAGCTTCTGGGTGCGTGCTTGGAATGGATATGACATTGAATCTTATCTTTTTTTCATTTGCTATCATATGTCTAATTTGTTCAGGAGTGACTTTCAAATTTTTAGGTTTATCCTGCTGGTGTCCAAGGACTTCCTAAAGAAGGAGAAGAAGAAGAAGAAGAAGAAGAAGAAGAAGGAGAAGAAGAAGAAGAAGAAGAAGAAGAAGAAGAAGAAGAAGAAGAAGAAGGAGAAGAAGAAGAAGAAGAAGAAGAAGAAGAAGAAGAAGAAGAAGAAGAAGAAGAAGAAGAAGAAGAAAGAGAAGATGAAGAAGAAGAAGAGGAAGAAGAAGAAGAGGAAGAAGAAGAAGAAGAAAGAGAAGATGAAAAAGAAGAAGTGGAAGAAGAAGAAGAAGGGAGGAAGAAGAAGGTGATGAAGATGAAGATGAGAGAGAAGGGTCTTCCTCCCATTCTCGTGGTGACACCAGGGCTAGCACTTTTTAGGTGAATGTGACTATATTGTCCATAATCGATTCCTCTTAATTGGTTCTAACTCTTTATGAACTTTCCAGGCTACTAGTTCATTTGATCATGAAGCTAGGTCATCGTATACTAATCCAGCTCACCTGCAATTCTCTCCATTTTCTCCTTCTGCAGCAGTTCCCCTTTATGCTAATGCATTATCCTATCCTCGAGACTTTGACTTGAATTACTTGGTCTGCAATCTTGTTTTATGTTGATTTATGCTATATGTATGCATGATTGTACATGTTCTTACCTTGTCCTTTTCTAATTCATAGTGGATGCTTGAGGAACAAAATAGAAAGTTACAAGAGGGGCTAAATGCTAGCCATCGGGAACTAAGAGCCAAGCATCTACATGTAGCACATTTCAAATATCTATATTACAAATCAAAACATAACTTTTGAGACTTTTAATTCCAAGGCTTTAGAGATCCTGGTGTTGCTTCTTCGTTAAGGGGACCCTAGACTTATGACAACGAGATTCCTTCTCCTTATTCTGTCGATGACTATTTAAGAGCATTATTTGATTGTGGGCTGCATCCTCCTTCCCAGTGATCTTGTTATTTAATTCTCTTGCATAGGACATGTACTAACTAAGAACACTGTAATATTTAATAAATTAATTTTCAACTTTTGACTTTTCTTCTCTCTCTTTATTCTGGCATCATCATTTTTTTACTATATATATATATATATGTACAGAATTCATGACGAATTCATTCACTTGAATTCATCATGGATATGGATTTCTTTCTTCCTTCCTTCAAATGGATGTTAATCGATACAAATTCATCACGGATTCATCTTCCTTCTTTACTAAGTAATCTTTCTTCCTTGTCTCGATCGGTCGTTAAATTGTCTCTTATTTAAGCTGCATTATTGCGTTCACTTTGCACATACCATTAACTCATATTCTTCCATCAATATTTCCATTTTGATCATCAAATCAAGTAGCACTGATTCCTACAAACCCAATCATGACTGAAACTAATTTAAGGAAGATGAAGGGTTTATTTAAAACTCTTGGAGCTACTGATTGGCAACAAATATCTCGTTATCAAATTAACACTTTGAAATGTTTCCAAAATAACAAATTGAATCAATCTTTCTTGAATGCCATGGCTTCCTTTCGGAATGTGGAATCTAGGACTTTTAAAATTAAAAACTTTGAGATGTGTCCCATGATTGAAGAATTGGAAGCTATACTTAGATTTCCAACTAATCATCAAATGGAATTGCTCATATTGTCTTCCAACTTTCATCAAAAAATATAGATGCTATTCCATATATCAAAACCTAAAGTTCCTAAACAAACTAAAGGTGAGAAACTTTTACTTTGCCCTTTCATTGATTTTTGTGCATCCCACTTAGCTCCTACCAAGGATGCTTGCTTGGTCAATTTTTGCTTGTTTCTTCTGATGAGGATATCGATCCACGAGTATTGGATATCATAGACCAACTGAAGGTACAACACCTCTAATTTAGGCTGAAACATTGGTTGGTTTGGATCAATTCAAGATTGGTTCTTCAAGAAGGTTGGCTGGAAGTCCCAAGCTGCTTTATGTAATTACCTAAATTGCCCTTTCAGGTTTTCAATTTAGGTGATCTTTTTATTTATTTGCTCTAATTTTTACCTAACTCACCTTTGTAGGTTTTCAAAAATAGCAAGATTTTTTATTTTTATTTTTATTTTGGTTATAATTTTTACCTTATCCGCCCTTATGGATTTTTAAAACTAGCGGACCACCCTAATTTTTACCTAGGCCGCCTCGAGGGTTTTCAACCTAGCATACTCTCTTTTTTTTAATAGGTTATTCTCTCTAGATATGGTTGCAGGGCCACTTTTCCTTGCTTGACACCCTAGTTGTAGATCATTCAAGATACTTACCACAACACCATTCTATAAGAAAACGTCTTTGTCCTACTTCTTCATATGTTAAATGGGTCGTATAGATCAGCTTGAGCCATTATCAATATTTGTTGGTTGGTGCCTTGGTGGAAGATCAGCCTAATTACCACCCGAATATATCTAATGTGCGTTCCATTTGCTGCTCTTTGCCGAGATACTTGCTATGATCCTCATCATCTTCCTCGCTAGTACAGAACTCAACCTCAAGATTCTGACTTTACAGTAGATTTGGATATGCCTTTATTGACTGAAGCCTTTTTAGATTGCCTAAGGCAAATCTGGCGTGCATGTTACACTTGCTGGCTTCCATAAATTCTGCAATTTGTCATTCTTTAAATAGATAAAATAATGCTATGATGAAAGATATTTTCTTTTTATCATGATTGTCATCACTTTTTGTTGTTATGCAATTTATTTTATCCTTTTGGTTGCTATTTAAAATGGTGAACAAAGAACAATTTTATTAGTAACTCTATCTCATTAAATTGGGAACAACCATAAACATATAGCAAGCATACACAAAATTACTCTTGTCGCCAACCAGCCTTTTTAGGTTTTCTAGTTAGAAATTTTTGCTCTTCTTTTAGCTCTAATTATTGCCTAGTCTTCCCTTTTTGGTTTTCAAAACTAGTGAGCTGCTCTAATTTTTGCCTAGGCCGTCCTTTCGGGTTTTCAACCTAGCAAACATCCTTACTTATTTAGTTTTTTTTAAAACATTAAATTTCTTCAGCCTATCAATGCTCACTGGTTTGCTAAATTAATTTTCATTCATGTCTGACAACTTGACTGCACCTTTCTTCATTACATCTTTTACAATATAAGACCCTTCCCAGCTCGGTCTGAATTTTTCTCTTCGATCTACAACATTAGCTTTACATTGTTTAAGCACTTGGTCACTAATTTTAAGTCATCTAACATGGAGTCTTTTATTATAAGACCGAGCTATCTTTCTTTGGTAAAGTTGGTGATGATACAGTGCTTTTAGCCCTTCTTTCTTTAAATAAAGCCAATGTATTTATCTACTTAATGCCCATTTTATCTCTAGCAGCTTGGCTTCTAAAACTACCCTCAGGAATTGGATCTCAACTCCAATAGGTAGTACCACCTCCATCCCATAAATAAAATAAAATGGTGTCATTCCAGTCGGAGTCCGAACACTTGTCATGTACCCCCATAAAGCAAACGAAAGAATTTCAAACTAGTAATTGTATGTCTTGGTCATCTTGGAGATAATTTACTTGACTATCTTGTTGGTGGCTTCCACTCCACCATTAGCTTTTGGACTATTAGGGAGGATCGATGGTGATGGATATGATACTTGGCAAACAAGTCCTTAACAGCTCCTTAGAACTGCACCCCATTATATGATACTACACTGTGAGGAACTCCATATCTATGTATAAGATTTATTTCAATAAACTAAGCCATTTACCTTGCCCCCAATTTATTAAAGATTCTACTTCGACCCACTTTGAAAAGTAATCAACTGCTACTCCTATGTAATCGTGGGCATTTGAAGCTATTAGATGTATCTCCCTAATAATATCTATTCCAAAAGTTGCAAACAGCCATGGTGACGATATAGAATGCAACTCTTTGGGAGCTAAATGATTTAAATTTCCATATAGCTGTCATTGTTGACATTTCCACACAAAATCAATACAATCCCTTTCCATAGTCAACCAGCAGTAGCCTTGTCAAATTATCTTCTTAATTAGAGCTAGACAATTCATGAGAGGCTTGCAGGTCCCTGCTTGTACTTTTGACATGATCTGTTCAACTTCAGACTTCCTTAAACATCTTAAACGTACTTTGTCTAGTTATCTTCGATATAATTCCCCTTGGAAAGTGATATATTACAAAGACTACCGCCTTATAGCTCTTCTTTCTTCTTTTGTTGCCGCTAGCGGATAATCTTGACTTTCTAAGAACTGCTTAATGGTATCATACCATGCATCATGGTTTATGCCAGTCTCCATGATCATTTCATACTCAAAGTAAAGAGTTGATGAGCTGGTCAAAATCAGAGGTTTGAGGAACAATTTGACAGAATCCTCCCATACCAAGGCTAGTGTAGCTCGGGCATGGGCCATCTGGTTTTCTTTTCTTGGTAGGAGTGAGAACCTACAATCTAAAAATTTCTCCATACTATGGTTAAGTAATCATGGTACAGTTTCAACTTCTCTTCCTTCAACTCCCATTCTCCATTTGTTTGGGATATTACCAGTAACACTATAAAAATATTCGGCATTTGTGACGGAAATCTTAAACGGAAAATTTTCGTCGCAAATTTACGATGGATCTGCAATGCATTTGCGACATAATAACAAGTTGAAGGAATTTTGAGAAAGCCGTCGCAAATCGGTTGCAAATCCGTAATAAATCTGTGACGGATTTTTGTTCGTCACAAAGTTTCGTCGCTAAAGTTGGCAGGGATTACTCCCGCCGAGGATTTTTGCAGAAAATTTTTACCGTCTCAGATTGGTAGCAGATTCGTTGCAAATTTGCTACCCATTTGCTACGGATTTGCGACGGAAATAAGATTTGACTATATATATATGTATCCGTCGCAAAGCGGTGGCAAATCTGTAGCAAATTTATAGTATTTATTATATAAATAAGGATAAGAAAATATTATAAATTGTTAATATATTAATTATATTTTTTTTTAAATATGTAAAAAAATGTGACAACTTTTTAAGATATAGGAAATATATTTTTATAAAAAAATCACGTGTTACAATTCTAGAGTATATTTATTAGAAAAAATTTAATATAGACTTAATATATATTCTTTCTTGTGGATTAGGTTAATTATAAATTTTAATTTAAAAATAAAAATTAATAAAAATTATTTTTAAAAAAATATTATAATTTAAATAAAAAATTATAATTAACCATATTTATAGATGGAGTCATAAGTCAATGTTCATAATAGAATTTCTTATTTTATTATATAATTTCTCCAAAAAGCCCAACGAACTTAAAACTGGAATAATTTGTAGTTAGTAAAATATTTGAATTTTGCTATTAAAATTTTTTAAAACGACAACGTTTTTGTCCTTCAGAGTTCAGACCACAGTTCGTTTTCCATTGGTTCATACCACCACTGAATTAGCACTTCATCGAAGACCGAACCAATGGCTCCATGACCAATCACTTGTTATATTACTGAATTACCCCCACTATATTTCAATTGAAATGACAAAAATATGCTAATATTTTTGTTTGTACCCCCTAAATTCCCTTGCTTCTGACGCCACTCCTTTCTATTTTTTTTTAAATTTCGATTCAAATTTTTGAAGTCAAAACGCTCATAGTTCTCTCTCTCTAGGATTATCAGCTCTTCTCTAAAAACTCCACAGCAATGGTGAGCAGAGAAAATCTCTGTTTGATCCTCCGTTTTCTACTTCATTTGCAACCTTTGTTCATTTCTTTAATTCTTTTATTGTAATATCCTCATATATGCTCTAGAAGTTTTGATTATGTTGTTGTTATTGTTGTTGTTGTTATATTGGATTGAATATATGTGTTAATTGCAAGAGAAAAGAAATTGGGAAAGAAAATAGGGTTTAGAGAAAATGGTATATGTTGTGTATATGATGATATATATAACATATAAATTGGTCAAATGAAGAGTCAAGGGGGTAGAGATATTTATTTTGTTGAATGTGAAATTAAATAAAAGGACTTATAAGTTAAAAGAGAGCTAGAACAAATGGTTAAGGGCATTGAGGTAATTTACCTTTAGAAATCTCTTGGTGGAGATTTAAAGAAGAAAAGATGTTGACTTGTGTTGATTTTCTTCTTTTTTTTTGTGTGGGTGCCGGCCATTCAAGAAAGAAAAGAGCAAGAGAAGTGTTTTTGATGCTAGAAGCAATTTGAAGAAGGAATCAAGGGTTTTGGTTAGAGATTTGTGGAATTTCTTCATTTCAAGTAAGTATTCTCTTGTTTTCTTTACTTATTTTGAAGTTGTGTTTGAAGTGAATTAGGGTTGGTTGATTTTGTGATTTGGTGTGTTTAAGGGGTGGTTGAGATATGTTTTCATGTGTTAAATTGGTTTTAAGTTAAGAGTTTAAATAGGTGTTGTTGTTGGAAGTGGTGGATGTTGATTTTTGGAAGATGGAGAAGGATGTTGGTTTTAGGGTTTTGAGATGGTTTGTGTTTAGATGTATTAGGAATGTTTTGTGAAATGATTTTGTGATGAATTTGTGTTTAGAACATTGTTTCCATTCATTTGAAACATGCAATATTGTGTTTGATGAGTTTGAGTGCAATTGGAGGAGAGTTGTGCATATTAGGGTTTTTGTTCTTGGGTGACACGGCCAAAGGGAAAGAGAGACACGGCCAAGTCAAGAGATTTTGGGCGTGTTGAATTGGTTTTTGGGTTACACGGCCGTGTCCCCAAGCCTTGTTGCTTACTGTCAAGTGGTGTTGAGAGACACGGCCACAAGCTTGGCCGTGTCCCTCAAGTGGGCTGCCCGTGTTCTTCACAATTGTTGGTTAGGGATTTATTTCTTTGTTCTAATTGCATTGTTTGGATTCTTCAAAGGTATTTTGGTACCTAAACTTAAACATAAACACTTTAAACATACTTCAAACAAAGAATGCCCTAATCAAATGGATGTGGAAGATCCTAAAGCTATGAATGACATAAATTGTTCTTTGTCCTAATTGCATTGTTGAGATTGAATAATGTTATGTTATGCATTGTGAATGATAATGTGTTCCATGAGTAATGTATAATGAAATGTGATGCAAAGTCATTGTGATTGGCTATGATGATGATATTGAAAGAAAGAAGGCATGTTTGCCTAAATGTTGATGAGAATTGAGAATGGAAATGATAACTAAATAATAAATGGATTGTGTGGCTAATGTGTTATTCCATTTTCAGAGTGGGTTGTTGGTGGCATGCCTAATAAGTGTAACAATCTCTTGAAGTTAGGTTGGATTGAATCCTTGAAGCCTAATTGAGATGTTACCACCCTTGAAGCTAGGTTGGGTTGGTTCTTGAAGCCAAGTTGGGTTGATGCTTAGCATGCTTTGCTCCCCTTGAAGCTTGGTTGAACCTAATCCTTGAAGCCTAGTTGGGTATATGATATTGATAAATGTGATAACAAAACCAAAACATTAACTCTGAAAATTGAATGGCATATTAGTGTGTCTTGGGCCCAATGCTTGTCTTTGTTTAATGTGAGTCATGATTTGTTTAATGTTGTTCATGAATGGTTAAATGAATAACTAATGAGGCATATGAAATGTAAAGGTATGTTGTTAGCCTTGCATATATGATGTTACATGTATAATATGGATTGAGAATTGGCATTGCATTGCACTGAAGCATAACACTAGCACATTTTGTCTTACTAAGCCGTTGGCTTAGCGCGATAGTGTTTGATCGCGCAGGTAATAGGGTTGAACCCGAGAGCTCTTCGAGACCGAGTAAGAGTAGACAGTGAAGAGTTGATTTTGGGAACTTAAAGATCAGAGGAGACTTGCCAATCATGTATAACTCTTTTATATTTTGTAAAGTAATGATTTTAATGTACATATGTGTATATTTGTAAATATAAAATTAAATGTTTTCATATATGTAAATAGTTGATAAATTCCGCTGCGTAACAACTAAATGTATCTATATATATCTATTTAGTTTTGTATTACAAGTTAACTACTTATCTTTCTATAATGTATACAATTGAAAGATTATGGTATGGTTTAAAATGTTTAAAATGTTAAGAAAATCCATAGCATCTCTATGTTTAGTGCATGTATACTACATTGTGGTGTTTGTAGTGTGCATGTATTGAATGTAGGGGTGTTACACTTATCGTCATTTCTCTTCTTGATCTGATGGTGTTTAATCCATTCCCCGTTTCAGGTGGTAGCACAGAAAGTTAAGGAAGCGGAGATCACTGAGCAGGACTCTCTTCTTCTGGTATTGACGATGAACTATGCCGTTTCTTCATTTTGGAGCTCTTGAAAGACTCTTTTTCTTCAAAGACTCTTTTTGTGATTATCTTCCTCCAATTTCTATTTTTAGTGACTATTTGATAGGATTTTAGAGCAGATTTTACAATTTTCAACTATAATTCAGATCCGGAACTAGTGAACTCGTTTTGACTGGAAATTAAATTGTAACCGTATTTTTGGAAATTTGTGTTTGAACCAGTAGTTATTTACTTTTAACTTCCGTTTTTATTGTCTTGTTGCTTTGCATTTGCAACGGATCATTAATCCAAATTATCTATTGTTTTTTCTGTGAACTTTAATAAGACTAATTTTTTCATTTTATTGCGTCTTTTGATCAACTTTTTAATTGTTTTTTGGCCTTTTTGCTTGTCCAATAAAAAAAGTCTCCAATTAAAAGTCGCAGCTAGAATGCTTATTAGATAAAAATTGAGAAACTCTCTTCCGAACTTTGTGTGTAAATTTTTGGATTCATTTAGATCTGGACCGTGTATGTATTTTTTTCAAATACCTACTGGATATGATAGTTTGAGCTGAAATAAGTTCAATGTGGTGTAAGACTACAGATGTTATTTCATTTTAAGAAATTTCATAATTATATGTTCATGTGTTAATGTAATGGCTAAATATTTGGTGATATTTTAAGCTCAAAATCAGATCTACAATTTGCGCTGTTGGTCCTCTGGTTTCCCGCAAATTTTATAAACATATTATTTTCTTCATAGATTTGTTGGAGCCTATCGCTTTGAAGCCGTTGAAATTTAGTCGATCTCTGTATTTATATTTTTGTTTATTGTAACTTGCTATCAGTTTTCTATGTGTTAACTAGTCCACGATGCTCCAAATTTCAAATTAGCAATTATTAGTTGAAATCAGAAATCGACTCTGTAATTTTGTTCTGATACTTGTTTCTGCTAACTCTTAAGTTGATCTTGTGTTGTATCATATAACTTTTTTGAATTAGACAAGGAACTTGCTCTGTATTTCCATATTCAATATAAGTTACATCAGAGGCCTATTTCCGAAGAAGTATTTCAATGATAAATCTGTTCCTGCTCGAGGTATGCTTTTTCTTCTGTAATTTTGCTTTTCAATAAGCACATGTATGTGAGATGTTGATTCGTTATTTTCCTTGAAATTTTGACTTGATCAACAGAGATGAAGATCAAGAAATTGATGCCTATGGATGCAGAGTCTCGTAGAATGATTGATTGGATGGAGAAAGGCATGTGGTTTCTCGATGATAGTATTAATCACTATTTTCTTTTTAAACAGATTTGATGGTTTCAACCATCAGTTTTGTTTAACTGAATGTGAATTTCTTCCATGCTATCTTTTTTGTAGGTGTCTGCGATGCATTGCAGAAAAAATACTTGAAAACGCTTTTATTTTGTGTGTGTGAGGCAATAGAAGGCCCATTGATTGAAGAATACACATGTAAGTATGCCTTCTGATTCATCACATTGTTCATGTGGCAAATTACGAATGAAAAGGTAATAGTCAAGCTATCTTTGAGAAAAATAGCTCATAATGTTGTTCTTGTGGCACTTTGCACTTTCTGTAAGCTACTGATCGTTATCACCTCATAATTTGCTAATTGGTTTTCCCTAGGGAGATTTCGGTTTCATTTATTTTACCTTTTATAGCAGCTGTTTTTATTTTGCAGTTTACTTTAGTTATTCTAATTCTAAGAATCAAGAGGTTTCGATGAATATCAATTGTACTGGAAACAAGAAACATGGAGGCACCTTCATGTGTAACTCCAAAACAGAAATTACTCCAAATTAGATGAGGTTATAGCAACCATATCCCTCTTTTATTCCGAATCTCTTTTCGTTGTTTATGCACTAAACTTTTAAGTTTTTTGTTAATCTATGGCACATTGCTAAACTTCAGGAGTTCTGCTTGTAAAATGATTCGCACACTGGTTCAGTTGATGATTCAGTATAGAGTTAAGTCTTATTATTATTCTAGAGCAGCCACAATGGAAAAGTGATAAATGTATCCTTATGCTTGTCATTGGTTAAACTTGAAGAAAAGGTAAGGAACATTTTTTAATCTATAAGAACATTTCTGTAATGTATGCTGATTGCTTATCATTTTTAATGAATTATTAATGTAAAAGAGGCAGACAAGTGATTGAGGAGGAAAAGCTGCACCAAGGTAATTTTAGTTAATTTATGTAAATTAGCTCAACTTTCTTATTCTTTTTATAAAAAATCATCATTTAAATAATCAAATATTGTTAGAATACCTGTTGATTATCACTAATTATTATCTTTTAAGACTTTTAGTTGTTGCATTGAGCCATTCGAGTAGCAATTAGTTCTTCTCGTAGCTATATTTACTTTGAAATGCTTAAAATACTACTGCTATAAAAGCTAGCACTGGCTAAATGTGATAAGGGTATCTCAAAGTTTTTAATTACTCTTCCTCACATTAAATTCTTAATGTTAACTTATTTGAACCTTCCTATTTGTAATTATCATGTCTGAACTTATAGAAGATAATCAGATACGGTGTCAGGTGAAGGCTAAATGGAGACGAATAGCCCTTTTATAGTGGCTGTGCCAACTGATATCTGGACTTAGGGTTTCCTGGGTATTGAGATTCCTCAACCTAACATTTCGGGCAGGAAAGTCACCGCCTATATTGATAGGGCTGGTAATTTGCAGGTATAATCACTTTCATATATTTCTATACAGAAAGACAAGTTTAAATGCTATAAAATAAACTATGTATAATTCTTTATCTGACGTATAGAGTATCTTTTCATGCAGCACCCAAACAGTTCCCCCAGATGGGAACATCCCTTGTATGAAGGTATTATAAACAATTTTTTGGTTAATTTATTTTTTTATACGCAAATGATATAAAAATACACTGTATCAGGTACCATTTTATATTTATTGTAGATATTAACGTACTATGTATCCATATGATTTAGCAGTTCACGATATACTTTTTATTTATCATATTCGTATGTGATGAGAAGCATAAGCAAAATTATTGATATGTTCTAATAAAATAAAATTTCTATTTCTTTTGGTTGCAGGCAACGGCGCCAGCGGTTCAGACAATAGTTGATGTGAATGAATTAGCAAAGTCAATGCAAAGAGAGCTGGAAAACCTGCACCCGACGACAAACAACTTGTGTATATACAAAATTCCTGAGCAGCTACACGAGTTGAATGAAAAAGCCTACACACCATGGCTAGTATTACTTATTTAACGTGTATCATATTATTCTTTTCATTTTCTCTTTTTAATATTATTTGTAGGATAATAATGATGATGCAAGTCATGATTCAATGGAAAATGATATTTGAAGATCTAAATTGTTATTTTCAAGATAGATTATTTATAGTAGTGTTCTTAACACTTGTATAGTTAAATTGTAAAATATTTTATTCTATTGAAGATTAATAAAAGAATTATTTTTATCAATGTAATTAGTGTTTTTTTAGATTGTGTTTAAATGTTCCAAATGTATTTATAAAGTTCTCATAAAATTAATTGATAATACAAATAGTTCCAATAAAAATCAATATTAAATTACTACGGATTTGCTACGAATCTGCGACGGATATTTGAAATCTATGACGGAATCTGCGACAGATACTGTGACGACAATCTGCGACGGAATATGTGACGGCAATCTGCAACGAATTTGTGAAGGAATCTGCGACGGAAATCTGCGACGGAATCTGCGACGAAAATCTGTGAAGGAATCTGCGACGAAAATCTGCGACGAAATCTGTGAAGGAATCTGCGACGGCTGCCCTTTACCCGCGAAAATTTAAGCGCGAGATTTGCAACCACCGAGTGGTTGCAAATCCATTGCAATCTACGATGGCCTGTCGCAAAATTGAAAATTGCGACGCCTTTTTTATTAACGGATCGTATCCGTCGCAGATCGGTCGCAAGACTTGATTTGCGACGGATTTGCGACGGATCTGCGACGCATATAGCGTTTTTTTTTGTAGTTTAATGAATCACCAAAAACCTGCACTCTATCAATCCTCATAATCATCAAGGTTTACAAGCCAAAGATTCACACCTCATATTTTACAATATTGTTAGTTACCTTGAATTTTAATTTCTTAAACAGGGGGATGAATTCTCCTTTGGTTGATTCCAATATGACTCCTAATCCAGCTTCTTTCCTATTCACAGCTCCATCAAATTACATCTTCCATTCTTGTACTTCTATGGCCCTCAAGTGTTCATCTGGGAATTCAAAAGTTACTTCTTCACTTTCAGGCAGCGATTGCTGAGCCAGGAATTCTGCTAATGCTCGTCCTTTAATTGTTTTCCTAGTTATATATTTAATTTCAAATTCTTCTGGGATTATCAACCACCGACCATACTTCCCAATCAACGAAGGTATTTCTCTTAAGTATTTAATTAGATCCAATCTTTAAATTGCTTGCACACTATAAGACTGAAAGTAATACCATGATTTCTTTGATGACCAAACCATGGCCATCCAAGTCTTTTCAATGATACTATACTTGATTTCATATGGCAAAAGTTTCCTACTTAAGTAGTAGATTGAATGCTTGACTCATTATTCATCTGCTTGGGCCAACATTACCCCTATGATGCTTCTTCAACTACTTAGTACAATATCAATGGTCTACCAGGTTTGGGTGGTTTCAAGATAGGCGGATTCAACAAGTATTTTTTTTTGCGTTTGAAAGCCTTTTGACACTCATCATTCCATTCAATCGATTTGTTATTCTTAAGCAGTCTAAAGATGGGTTCATAAATTGTTGTGAGTTTTTCAATGAACCTGCTTATGTATTGTAACCTTCTAATAAACCCCCTAACTTCCTTCTCTAACTTAAGAGCTGGCATATCCCTGATTGCCTTAACTTTATTGAAGATTTAAATAAATCACAAATAAAAATATATATTAAATTTTTATTTAATAATGAAGCAAATAAAGATGCAAGTTTAGGTTTATGTATCAATTTAGGATTTTTTAAATAATATTTAGGGTTTTGGAGTTTATATTTAAAAGCTAGGGTTTTGGAATTTTAAGGAACTAATATTATTGTTATTTTTTAAAAGAATTATGTATTGTGTTATTAAGTAAAAAAATAGAATTGATTAGGGTTTTAACAAAATAGATTAGGGTTTGAAGTAAACTAGGGTTTTTGGATTTCTAAGAAAACTAACACTATTATATTTTGTTTTTGAAAGGATAATAGCTACTGTGATATATTTTGGAAAATAAACTTAATTAGAGTTTTATGATTTTAAGTGAATTATGGCTTGAATTTTATGAAAACAGAATTTAAAAGTTTTTTAAATTAAAAAAATAATACCTATTGTGATTATGTTGAAAAGGATGAGGATACTGTGTCTTCAAAAGAAATTAAAAACATTGTCCGTTGGTTTTCATAAATATTGCATAAGTTTTTAAAGTTATAATATATTAATTTTAATGGATCAATAACTAATGGATGAAGATGATTTTTGATGAACAAAGTTAGATAAACATACCTATGTTTGAAGGCTCTACCAAAATCGTTAGATGAAAATTTTAGAGTAGCTAATCACCGAGACAATCACCACTTGTTTGATGCCTTGATTATTGTCTTTTTGCTAAAAATCTTTTTGTTGAAAACTGTCCAGGTTTTAGAGTCTTCCTCTGCCAAGAAAGAAAAGACTCTCTGCCCCTTTTAAAAAAATTTCTCTTGTCCAAGAAATTCTCCAAAGTCCCCTTTGTAATTGTTTTAATGTGGTATTTATAAGAAAATATAAAAACCTAATACTAATTGGTTAAGGAAATAAAATTGTTTAGAAAATAAAATTTTAAAACCAAGTAAAATATGGTTTGGTCGAAAAACTGTGCAGGCAGGCGAGGCTGTAGGCGCTGTTGCATGCTGGGCATGCTGGGATGCTGGACACTATGGCGGGCAACAATTAGCTGCAGGCTTGGACCTGCAGTGAATTGGCTGCTGCTTGCCACGTGGTAGCGCAACAGCGCTACAGCTCGTTGCTCACCGATCCGTCCGATTTTTTATTTTTTTATTTTTTATTTTATTTTTTAAATCCAACATTATTATATTATTAAAAATAAATAATAAATAAAATAAATATTATAAATAATAAAAAAATAAATATTATATTATTAAAATAAATATTAAAATAAATAAATAACAAATATTAAAATAAATAATAAATACCACAAAATTTATTTTGGACCATTTTAAAATCTTTAGACTGGACTTGGTAAAAAATTAAGGGTCTACAGTTTGCCCCCTGCTTGAACGATCTGAGACTTTCAATAGAAAAGAGTGAAAAGCAATAAGACTTTGAGTTGATTTTGGATGAGGATGGGTTCTCAACCCGAGGTTGAAGTTGGTTTGGGTTCTAGACTCGAAATGAGTTCTGGAATAAAAAAAGATTTGGGTACTTAGACCCGAGACTTAATTGAGTTTGATTTGGATACTTGGACCCCAGATTGAGTACTTGGACTCGAGATTGGGTTGGATACTTGGACCCGAGACTAGATACTTGGCCCCAAGGCTGAATTGGATTTGGGTACTTGGACCTAAGATTAGATTAGGTACTTTGACCCGAGACTAGGTACTTTGACCCGAGACTGAATTGGGTACTTAGACCTGAGACATGAGTTGGGTTTTCAACCTGAAACTAAATTTGGATACTCGATCCTAAACTGGATGTGGATGCCCAATCCTAAATTGGATTTAGATGCTCGACCTGAAGCTAGATTTGGATGCTTGATCCTAAACTGGATTTGGATACTCGATCTAAAACTGGATTGGGTACTTGGACCCAAGACAGGAGTTGGGTGCTCGACACGAAACTGGATTTGGGTGCTCAACCCAAAACTAATTTTGAGTACTCGACTCAAAACGGGATTTGGATTCTCAATCCTAAACTAGATTTGGATGCTCGATCCTAAATTGGATTTGGATACTCAGTCCAAAATTGGATTGGGTACCTAGACCCAAGACAGGAGTTGGGTGCTCAACCCGAAACTGGATTTGGGTGCTCGACTAGAAATTAGATTTTGGGTGCTCGACCCAAAACTGGATTGGGGTGCTTGACCCGAAACTAAATTTGGGGGCTCAACTCGAAAATGAATTTTGGGTGCTCAACACGAAACTAGAGTTGGCTACTTGGACCGTAGATAGTAGTTGATTGCTCGATTCAAAACTGCATTTAGGTGCTCGACCCGAAACTAAATTTTGGGTGCTCGACCCAAAACTGGAGTTGGGTACTTGGACTCAAGACAATGTTTTATTAGTTTTTGTCATAAAATTGCTATTTATTTATTATGATAATTATTGTTTTCTTTATGCATTTTGGTAGTTTTAATCTGCTTATTTAGTGATTTCATGCATTTTGGTAGTTTTGATTCATCCTAGTGTTTAGATCATTTTTGTACTAGTTTTCAGTATGATGTTTATGTGTTTTTGATTAATGTTTCATTTGATTCTTGTTTAAAGTTTGTTTTAAGTGCTTGTTTCAGGTTAAAGTGCAAAAACTCCATTGGAAGATCAAAACAAAGAAAGAAGAGCATGAGTCAAGCAAGACATGGCCAAGCCAAATCAAGCTTGGCCGTGTCACCTCAAGGAAATTTTTGGCAGATCATGACATGGGCAGGAGACACGGCCAAGCCACTGGCCATGTCTCACCTAAAGGGCAAAAACCAAAGAACCAAGAAAGAAAGAAAAATTTGGCAGAAGCTGACACTGGCAAATGACACGGCCAAGCCACTGGCCGTGTCACATGACACGACCACAAACTTGGCCATGTCCCATCCTAAGCCAAAAACAAAAAAAGAACCAAAGAAAGACACAGAAGCTGACACACCCAGGAGACACGGCCAAGCCACTGGCCATGTCACATGACACGGCCAGGAGCTTGGCCGTGTCACTCTCATCTTCAAAAAACAAAGAAGACAAAATGAGAAACAAAAGATGACACACCCAGGTGACATGGCCAAGCCAGTGGCCGTGTAACACCCCCGTACCCCATATAGACACACTATATACAACCACATCTGTAATATATGTATATCAGATACAAGAGTGTCACGGTTTATATTAAACAACCTAATCTTTCAATTAAACAACAATATAAGAAAACTTAAAACATTCAAATTATATTATAAAATATACTAGATAAAATATTTATTTATTAGGCAGCAGAAAATGTAGCTATATTTACATATATATTTACATCAAAATCAATATTTACAAAATATATAGAGTTTATACATTTTTGACAGTTCGTCTCTGATCTTGAAGTCCACAATCAACACTTCACAAGCCTAGACTCGACTCGGTCTAGTTGAACTCTCCGATTCAACCAGATCTACCCTGTCACCTGCGCGATGAACCACAATCGCGCTAAGCCAACGGCTTAGTGGTACAAACCATGATAACAATATGCTTTGATGTAATGCCAATGTCATGCATTCAAATATTATAAACAATACATGAGGATATCATATTTCAAAACCTTACATTAAATTTTATTATTCATTTGTTTCACCATTCATGATTCACATTTAAACAAAGACAAGCATGGGTCCAAAAGAAACTAATATGCCATTCAACTTTCAGAGTTAATGTTTTGGTTCAATTATCACATTTATCATCCCAACTAGGCTTCAAGGATTACGCCCAACCAAGCTTCAAGGGGAGCGAAGCATGCTAAGTATCAACCCAAATTGGCTTCAAGGGTTTGTAACATCCCAACTAGGCTTCAAGGACTAGTCCCAACCAAGCTTCAAGGGGAGTTAAGCATGCTAAACTTCAACCCAACTTGGCTTCAAGGACCAAGACCAACCCAGCTTCAAGGGATTGTTACTATTAGGCATGCCACTAACAACAAAACTTTGAAAATTGAAAAACACATTAGGCACACAATTCTTTCATTATTTCATTATCAATTCCATTCTTATTTCCTCATAATCATCTAGGTAAACATGGCCCAATTATTTCATTTGCATCATTATAGCCAACAACAATGGCTTCACATCTCATCATTAGGGTATACACAACCAATTGCATTGCACATATAATTTGAATGATCATCATATCTTTCATATTATGCAAATCATAGCATTAATCAAATATATCAACAATGTAATAGATTACTTAACACATTTACAACCAAATGTGCTAAGTCCCAAAGTCATATAAATGTATGCAACCATGTAAGATTTGTACTTACCTCAAGAGCAACTCACACTAATCTATCAACCTCCTCTTCCAAGAATCCTCAACACTTGGATTAGGGCAAGTCAATCTCTTCAAAACCTAATCCAAAAGGGATAATACACACTCACTTAGAGATACACACGAGATAATATGGATAAGAACCAATTAGGGCAAACTCTACACATGACACGCTCAACAACACGGGTGTGTCCCTGACCGTGCCCTAAATCCACAACACAAAAGCTTTGACATGCTCAGTGACATGGGCGTGTCACTGGCCGTGTCAATCCTCCCTCAACACAGTAGATATGACATGCTCAGTGACATGGGCGTGTCACTAGTCGTGTCAATCCTACTACAATACAGAAGCTATGACACGCTCAATGACATGGGCGTGTCACTGGTCGTGTCACCAATCCAGAAAATAGAACCATTGATACGCCCAAAGACTTGGCCGCGTTCATGGGCGTGTCAGGCCAAAAATCTTGATTCCGGCAACAACAACACCACATCCAACAAATCTCTTACTTTCACCATCTTCCACTCCAAACAAACTTAACTAAACACACCAATAAACCATAATAACTTGCAAAAACACCAAAATAATTCAAACATACATCTAACACAAATCACAACTCATCTCATACTCAAAACACAACACTTGCTCTCCAACACCAAACTTAACCTTTCCTTCAAACCAATTCCAAAATCAACACCAATAAGACCAAACACTCTCAATTACACCAAAATCAAATATTCACATACCATCAACAATCAAACACCAAACTCAAAACACAAACTTAAAAGAAAACCAAGGAATCAAGTGGAAAACTTACCAAAAGTGATAAAAACCCTTAGAATTCCAACTTGATCACTTGAAACATCCTTCAATCTTGAGTTTAGATGAGCAAAATCTTTCTTTCCTCTCTTGCTATGGAGATAGCCGGCCAACAAAGAAAGAAGAAGAAGAAGAAGAAGAAGAAAAAAGAGCAAAGTCAATCACTTAACTTTTCTCTTAACCACTCAATCATCTCTTTAAATCTCAACCAAGCAAATTTTAATAATATAATAAATAAATATCATCATCCACTTCCACTTAATTTAAATTTCCATTTTATAAATAATTAATAAATCTTCTTTTGACCTTAATTAAATGTTGACTTGTATATGTTGTATATATCTCCATATATACAACATATACACACTCCTCTATCCTTTCTTACTACTTAAACATAAATATATACTTTATTTCATTAAACCCAATTTCAACAATAATTATTCCAAAACTTTTAGGGTATAGTTTGGGATATTACATGACACGGCCACAAACTTGGTCGTGTCACTCCATGAGACCAAAGAAAGAAAAGACGCTGGATTTTTAGCAAGGCATTTGTATAAATAGAAGAATTAGGGCAAGGGGGAGAGAACTTCTTCTTCATCAGCCGTTCTACACACAACTTTCAGCTGTTCTCTATTTTTCTCTGGAAATTGATTTCAATTTCATCCAAACACTCTAGATTAAATTAGTTCCAACCATTACATTATTCTTTTAGCACAAATATGAGCAAGAGATTCTTCAAAAGCAAAGGAAGATTGTAATTGGGTTTTGTTCTTAAACTCTATTTTTTAAGTTTCATTGAAATTTTGTTTATGAATACTCTGATATCTAAATTGATTTCTTTGAATTTTAATGAGATGAATTTGTTTGATAGCATTACTATGAACTAATTTTGATCTAGTGTAGGGTTTGTATGGACCTACTATGATTCTATGAAATGGTTATTGCTCTTAATTGATTTATTTCTCTTATTCTTAATTGAATGGAATAATGTTAATATATAATTGATTGGCCACCAATTATGTGTTTTAGGTATTTAGATGAAGGATTGAGAGATGAAGTCTAATACTGGAATAATTCAAATAGGGACTTAGGTGAACTAGAAATATAAACCTGTAACACCCCTATACCCCGTATATGCACACTACATACTACAACACCTATAATATACGTATACCGAATATAGGCATGCTACGGTTTACTAAACAAACAAATCATTCCTTTATACAATAATATGGGAAAACTTGAAACATTTAAGTATATTATAAAACACAATAGATAAAACGTTCATTCAATACACAGCGGAAAATATAGCGATATTTACAAATATATTTATACATCAAAAATCAAATTTTACAAAACATAACATTTATACATGTTTGGCAGTTCGTCTTTGATCTTTAAGCCCACTATCAACACTTCAAAATCTAGACTCAACTCGGTCTAGATGAACTCTCTGGCTCTACCCTGTCACCTGCGCGATGAACCACAATCGCGCTAATCCAACGGCTTAGTGGCACAAACGACAATAACAAAGTGCTTCAATGCAATGTCAATGTCACACATTTTAGCAATAAAGACAATATTCATAAAGGATATATTAATATTTCATAACACTACACTCCATTATTTTATTCAATTGTTTCACCATTCATGAATCACATTGAAACAAAGACAAGCATGGGCCCAAAAGAAACTAATATGCCATTCAACTTTCAGAGTTAATGTTTTGGTTCAATTATCACATTTATCATTATCATTATCCCAACTAGGCTTCAAGGACTAGGCTCAACCAAGCTTCAAGTGGAACAAAGCATGCTAAGTATCAACCCAACTTGGCTTCAAGAACCAAACCCAACCTAGCTTCAAGGTTTGTAACATCTCAACTAGGCTTCAAGGACTAGACCCAACCAAGCTTCAAGGGGAGTTAAGCATGCTAAACTTCAACCCAACTTGGCTTCAAGGATCAAGCCCAACCCAACTTCGAGAGATTGTTACTATTAGGCATGCCACCAACAACAAAACTCTGAAAAGTGAATAACACATTAGGCACACAATTCTTTCAATATTTCGTTATCAATTTCATTCTCATTTCCTCATAATCATCTAGGCAAACATGCCCCAATTATTTCATTTGCATCATTATAGCCAACAACAATGGCTTCACATCTCATCAATAGAGTATCCACAATCAATTACATTGGATATACAATTTGAATGATCATCATATCTTTCACATTATACAATTCATAGCATTAATCAAATGTACCAACAATGTAATAAATTACTTAACACATTTACAACCAAATGTGTTAAGTCTCAATGTCATGTAAATATATGCAATAAGGTAGGGTTTGTACTTACCTCAAAAACAACTCACACCACACCAAACTTCTCTTCCAAGAATCCTTCAACACTTGGATTAGGGAAACTCAACTCTCTTCAAAATGTAAACCAAAAATGATCATACACATGAGATAGTAAGGCTAAGAATCAACTAGGGCAAACTCTACACATGACACGCTCAACAACACGGGCGTGTTCATGGCCATGTCAATCCACCAACAACACAGTAGCTATGACACGCTCAGTGACATGGGCGTGTCACTGGACGTGTCAATACTACTACAACACAGAAGCTGCGACACGCTCAGTGCATGGGCGTGTCACTGCTCGTGTCACCCATCCAAGAACACAGAACCATTGACATGCCTAAAACCTGGCCGTGCTCATGGGCATGTCAGGCCAAAAATGCAGATTTTGGCAACATCAACACTACATCCAACAAACCACTTTCTTCCACCATTATCCACTCCAAACCAACTTAACTAAACATACCCAAAAACCATAACAAACTTGCAAAAACACTAAAACAACCCAAAACATACATCAAACACAAATCATAATCATCACCACAAACCCAAAACACAACCACAACACTTTCTCTTCCAACAAACTTTCTCTTTCCTTCAATCCAACCCCAAAATCCAAAATCAATGAACCAAACACTCTTAAACACACCACAATCAAACAAACACATATCAACCACAATCTCAACTCACAAACTCAAAGAAAATCAAAGAATTAAGTGGAAAACTTACCAAGGATGAAGAAACTCTTAAATTTCCAACTTGATCACTTGAAAACTTCCTTCAATCTTGAGTTTGGAAGATCAAATCTCTCTCTTGCTCTCTTGCTATGGAGTGCCGGCCAAAAGAAAAGAAAAGAAAAGGAGGAGATGAAGATGCACAAAGAAGAAGAAAGAAACAAGAAGAAAACAAAGAAAACAAAGTCAACCCTCAACAACTCTCTCCTCAAAACCCTCTCCTCCAAGCATTTAAATAATAAAATATTCAAAATATCTCCGTCCACTTCCACTCACTCAAATTCCACTTAATTAATTTCCTTATAATTAATTAGTTAATAAAAATTAACTCTTTCTTTGACTTTTCACTTCTTTTGACTTGTATATGTTGTATATATCTCAATATATACAACATATACACTCTCCTCATTACCTCTTTTCTCTTCCCTCTAAAACATATACACTAAATCCAAATACAACAATAATTTTTCCAAAACTTTTAGAGTATACTTTGTGATATTACAATTCTCCCCCTCTAAAAAGAAATTTCGTCCTCGAAATTACCTGATCTCAAGTCTGAAACAGTTGAGGATACTGATCTCGCATTGCTTGCTCATTCTCCCAAGTTGATCCTTCTCTACCATGATTCTTCCAAAGAACCTTCACAATTGGCACTTTCTTATGTCTCAACTCTTTCATTCCATTTGCTAAAATAGCAACTGGTTCTTCTTCAAAAGTCAGATCCGGACTCACCTCAATAGATTCAACGGACAGAACATGAGATGGGTCTGATCTGTACCTCCGTAGCATAGAAACATGGAAGACATTGTGAATTCTATCTAACTCAAGCGACAAAGCAACTCAATAAGCAACTGGTCCAACTCTTTCTAATACTTCATAAGGTCCAATAAAACGAGGACTTAGCTTCCCTTTGCGGCTCAATCTCAAAATCTTTTTTCCAAGGAGACACTTTCAAAAATACTTTATCTCCAACATCAAACTCTATGTCTCTTCTCTTCAAATCTGAATAAGATTTCTGCCGATCTGAAGCTGCTTTCAACTGATCCTGAATTATCTTCACTTTCTCTTTTGTTTCTTTAATCAAATCGGAACCAACCAACTTGCCTTCTCCAACTTCATTCCAACACAGAGGCATTCTGCATCTCCTACAATACAATGCCTCAAATGGTGCCATTTTAATACTAGACTGATAGCTATTGTTGTAAGCAAATTCCATCAGTGGCAAAAATCTATCCCAACTTCCAGAGAAATCAATGACACAGCTTCTCAACATGTCCTCTAAAATCTGTATCACTCTCTCTGGCTGCCCATCTGTCTGCGGATGAAAAGCAGTGCTAAAGTGCAATCGAGAACCCAAGGCACCATGTAAACTTTTCCAAAACCTTGAAGTAAACTGAGGATCTCGATCAGACACAAAAGAAATTGGGACTCCATGCAACTTCACTATCTCACTGATATACAGCTCAGCCAACTTCTCAAGAGAATAGTCCATTCTAACTGGAAGAAAATGAGCTGTCTTCATCAACTGATCAATAATTACCCAAATAGCATCATGCTTCTTCTGAGTCAACGGCAAACCAGACACAAAATCCATTGTCACACGTTCCCATTTCCATTCAGGCACTAATAAAGGTTGAAGCAGCCCTGTTGGAACTTGATGCTCAGCTTTCACCTTCTGACAAGTGAGACACTTGGATACAAACTCCGCTATGTCCCTCTTCATACCTGACCACCAGTAATGTTGCTTCAAATCATGATACATTTTAGTATTCCCAGGTTGCATAGCAAAAACCGATTGATGTGCTTCTTCTAAAATAATCTTTCTCAAACTAGCATCATCAAGAACACACAATCTATTCTTGAACCAAAGGCTACCATCACTTCTCACATGAAAATCTCTACTCTCTCCATTTTGGCAATCTGACACAATCTTCTGAATTTTTTCATCAGCCAATTGAGCCTCCCTTATCTGGTCCAACAACATTGGCCTCAATTGCAACTGAGCTAACAAAGCACCATCATTACAAAGCTCAAAATTAGCATGCAACGCTCTCAACTCAACAAGCAACGAGAGCGAATAAATAGTCAAACCTGCTAAAGACTTCCGACTCAAGGCATCAGCAACAACATTTGCCTTACCAGGATGATAATCAATCAAACAGTCGTAATCTTTAATCAGCTCCAACCATCGTCTTTGCCGAAGATTCAGCTCCCTCTGAACACCCAAATATTTCAAACTCTTATGATCTGTATAGATAAAACACTTCTCTCCATTCAAGTAATGTCGCCAAATCTTCAAAGCAAAAACTATAGCTGCCAACTCCAAATCATGCCTTAGATAATTAAGCTCATGCGGCTTCAACTGCCGAGAAGCATAAGCTATAACTTTACCCTCTTGCATCAAAACACAACCTAAACCATTATGTGAAGCATCACTGTAAATCACATATGGTTTATCTTCCATAGGCAAAGTAAGAACAAGCGCTTGAGTCAACATTTCCTTCAACTGCTCAAAACTAGCTTGACACTGATCTGTCCACACAAATCTAACTCCCTTTTGAAGTAATCTGATGAGTGGAGTAGCTATCAAAGAAAAACCATTCACAAACCTTCGATAATAGCCTGCCAAACCCAGAAAACTTCTAACTTCAGTCACTGACTTCGATGGATTCCAATTCAAAAAGGCCTCAACTTTACTCGGATCAACTCTTATACCATCCGCTGACACTATATGACCGAGAAAAGTCACTTGATCAAGCCAAAACTCACACTTCGACAGCTTAGCATACAACTGCTTCTCTCTCAAGATCTGCAACACAATCCGCAAATGCTTGTCATGTTCCTCTTAATTATGTGAATACACTAAAATATCATCAATGAAGACCAGCACAAACTGATCTAAATAGGGCCTAAACACCCTATTCATCAAATCCATGAAAGCTGCAGGTGCATTCGTCAACCCAAAAGGCATCACTAAGAACTCATAATGCCCATATCTTGTGCGGAAAGCTATCTTAGAAACATCTTCAGCTCTAACCCTCTACTGATGGTACCCTGATCTCAAATCAATCTTGGAAAATACTGCTGCTCCCTTCAACTGATCGAAGAGATCATCAATCTGAGGCAAAGGATACTTATTCTTGATGGTCACCTTATTCAATTGCCTATAATCGATGCATAACGTCAAAGTGCCATCCTTCTTCTTTACAAACAAAACAGGAGCTCCCCACGGAGAAACACTAGGGCGAATAAACCCTTTATCCAACAACTCCTGCAACTGCACCTTCAACTCTCTCAATTCAGCAGGTGCCATTCGATAAGGAGTAATAGAGATGGGAGTGGTACCAGGCAACAAATCGATACCAAACTCAACCTCTCTCTCAAGGGGTAACCCTGGCAACTCCTCAGGAAACACATCTGGAAATTCAACAACTGTGGGTATACTATCAAGCTGAGAACCCACTACTTTGGTATCCACAACATGAGCAAGATAAGCATCACACCCTTTTCTAATCAACTTTCTAGCTACAACAGCTGACACAAACAAGGATGCAAGTTGTCTCTGCTCACTAGATACCATCACACTTCTACCATCACCGGTTCTCAAGGTAACACACATCTTTTGACAGTCTACCACAGCTCCATGCTTAGACAACCAATCCATGCCTAAGATTAAATCATACTCTTTAAAAGGCATTTCAATCAAATCACCCAAAAACTCCTCTCCTTGCACCACAACTGAACTATCACGATGCACCTTACTCACCACAACACTATGTGCTAAAGGATTTGTCACCAAGACATCAAATCCTAACGACTCTGAATGTAATTCAGACATAGGCAAGATAGATGCACTTATGTATGAATGAGTAGATCCTGGATCAATCAAAGCAAGAACTGAAATGCCAAATAAAGAAAAGGTACCCATAATGACTGCTGAAGTATCCGGCTGCCTCTGCATCACATACACTCTCTTAGAAGATCCAGCCTCATCTGGCCTACTGCCTCCAGATATAGAGCCTCCTCTTTGACAAAACCCGGGTTGACCACCTCTACTGAAACCTCTACTTCCTCGACCACCTCTGCTGACACTGGGTCGAGAAGCTGCAGTATCAGTTTGTCTATCCTCCTGTAACTCAGGGCAATCTTTAATAAAGTGAGCTGGTGACCCACATCTAAAACATACTCCTAATCCACCCGTCTTCCAGCAAACACCCCCATGTGTCCTACCACAATGAACACATATAGGTGGAATGGATCTCTCAACCACTGGAGTCGGAGCACTCGCTACAAAAATTTTAGGTCTCGATCTCTGCCTCTGATACTGAACTGACCTACCCGACTACCTCAGGCTCCTACTGACTCTCAGAACAAAACTTCCTCGGCCTCTCTTCATAGATGAAGACCCTGCCTCAAACTAGGATCTCCTAACTCTGGTCTCCTCCTCGGTAGCAGCTGTTGCAATACCCTGTGCTCTCTCAACACTTATAGCTGCGGCAACTAACTGAGAAAAGTCTTGGTACCGAGAACCAGCAACAATACACATAATAGAGGGCCTCAATCCCTCCTCAAATCTCCTACACCGGTCAATCTCATCACAAATAATTCCACCTGCATAGTGACTCAACCGGATATACTCTATCTCATACTCCGTTACGGTCCGGTTCTCCTGCCTCAGATTCAGAAATTCCATCTTCTTGACATCCTTATACTCCCTCAAAGTATATTTCTGCTCAAACTCCCTCAGAAAATCACCATAAGACAAAGTAGGTGGATCATCCATGGCATGAGGAACCGTCTTCCACCAATCATAAGCATCTTTCTGCAGAAGGGATCTAGCATAATCAAATTTTTCTTCAAGAGTGGCTTGCAACTGAATAAATACCCTCTGCACTCTATCTAACCACTTCTCAGCTACTGCAGGATTTGTAGTACCAAAGAAATCCTCAGCCCCATACTTTCTCAACTTATCATAATGCCTCACTGGCACTTGTGGCTGTGGTGGCAGTGGCAGCTGCACTGGAGCTTGCCTCAACAATTCTACCACATGTCTTAACCAAACCGGCGGAACCTCATCAGCAGCTGATCTCTCTGGCACAGGAGCAGGTGCCTCACTAGCTCTCTCAACCCTAGCCCCATCTCTACCCTCTTCAGGAGCTATACTCTCAGCACTACCTTCTATGGACTGATGTTGCGCTCAAATTAACTCTACCACAAAGCGTCACTCGCAAGTATACGAGGTAGCTGTAGCAAAGGTGATCGCCCCAAGGTCGTCTCACAAGGAAGCTAAAGTGGCTAATTGATTATAAGTTTATAAATAACAAGTAATGAATAAAATTTAAATTGCTAACTAATGAAGAAGATTGATTGAAGTTTAAAATGAATAAAAGTAAATTAAGCTGATTGTTTTGATTCACTTGATAAAAAAGTCTAGGGTTTGCACTTCTCTACTACTTATATGTATGAACAGTTATTCCTCTTAACTAATTTAATTTCAAAGATTAAATCTCAAACAACTTAATTAATTGAGTCAAGGAAATAAGCTCTCGCATTCAAACCTCTTACAACTAATCTTGTTATAATTGAAACAATCTTTTTAATAGGTTATATCTCTAATTCACCTAAGTCCTTAATTGAATTGTTCCAACATTAGACTTCATCTCTCAATCCATCATCTAATATCTAAAACACATAATTGGTGGCCAATCAATTATATATTAACAATATTCCATTCAATCAAGGCTGAAGAAATTATTAGCTAAGAGAATAACCAATTCATACAATCATAGCATATCCATACAAACCCTAGACTGGATCAAATTAGTTCATCATGATTTCAAACATACTCATCTCATTAATATTCAAAGAAATCAACTTAGACATGATAATGTTCATAAATACAATTTCAATGAAAATAAAGAGAATAAAGTTCAAGAACAAAACCAAATTACAAACTCCTTGAAGCTTCTGAAGAATCTCTTGCTCACATCTTGCAAGAAGGATGTATCAATGGCTAGAAAAATCTAATCTAAGCTAGTTTAATCCAAAGTGAAATCAAAGTCAAAGAAAATAAATGTTAAAACCCTAACTTCACTCTTGACGGCTGAAACCTGTCTCAAAAACTCAACAACCTTAAGAAAAACCCTAATTTCCATATTTATACGAAACCTCCGCGCGTCTTTATTGATCCTTGAGTGACATGGCCAAGTTAGAGTGAACTTGGCCGTGTTGGAGGTGAATTTGAGGGAGAGACACAGCCAAGTTGATGGTGACACGGCCAAGTTGGACCATTTTGGAGCGACATGGCCAGTGACTTGGCCATGTCGCTTGCATGTGTCACCTATTGTGAGAATTGCTCTTCTTTGCTTTGGATTTAGGTGAGACACGGCCAAGTTGATGGTGACTTGGCCGTGTTTGAGCATAATTGGAGGGACATGGCCATGTTTGAGGTGACTTGGCCGTGTTGGATCATTTTGGAGGGAAATGGCCAGTGACTTGGCCATGTCGCTTGCATGTGTCGCCTACTGTAATGATTTCTTCTTCTTTTCCTTTGGAACTAGGTGAGACACGGCCAAGTTGATGGTGACTTGGCTGTGTTTGAGCATAATTTGAGGGACATGGCCATGTTTGAGGTGACTTGGCCATGTTGGATCATTTTGGAGGGACATGGCCAGTGACTTGGCCATGTCGCTTGCATGTGTCGCCTACTGTGATGATTTCTTCTTCTTTTCCTTTGGAACTAGGTGAGACACGGCCAAGTTGGAGTGACTTGGCCGTGTTGGAGCATCTTTGGAGGGACACGGCCACTGACTTGGCTGTGTCCCTTGCCTGTGTCCATCACTGTGTCTTGTGGCTTCTTTCCAGCTTGATATGGGACACGGCTAGTGACTTGGCCGTGTCCTCTACCTGTGTCAGCTACTGTCCATTTTTCCTTCAGTCTTGGTTCCTTGGCTTTTTTAACCTAAAACAAAACTCAAACAAATTTAAACAAAAATTAAATAAACAATAACCAACAAAACATAAACAGCATACTAAAAACTAGATCAAAAACGACATAAACACTGAAATAAACTAAAACTACAAAATTAACAAAAACACTAAATAAACCAATTTAAACTAACAAAATACCTAAATAAAACAATAATTATTATAATAAACAAGACACAAATCTATAACAAAAACTAACCAAACAACTGACGTGACAGAGACGTCATCACTACCTATATCTGCAAACGCAGCAGAATATACCTCATCAAAGATCAGAGACTGCCAATACCAAAGCATGTATCTTATATAAAAACCAACTTTTAAAATCAAAATTTTCTTTTTCTTACAATTGACCTAGGTTGAGAATCTCAAACCGAGGCTCTGATACCAAAACAATTGTAACACCCCTATACCCGGTATAAGCACACTACATACTACAACACCTATAATATACGTATACCGAATATAGGAATGCTACGGTTTACTAAACAAACAAATCATTCCTTCATACAATAATATGAGAAAACTTGAAACATTTAAGTATATTATAAAACACAATAGATAAAATGTTCATTCAATACGCAACGGAAAATATAGCGATATTTACAAATATATTTATACATCAAAAATCAAATTTTACAAAACATAACATTTATACATGTTTGGCAGTTCGTCTTTGATCTTTAAGCCCACTATCAACACTTCAAAATCTAGACTCGACTCGGTCTAGATGAACTCTCTGGCTCAACCCTATCACCTGCGCGATGAACCACAATCGCGCTAAGCCAACGGCTTAGTGGTACAAACGACAATAACAAAGTGCTTCAATGCAATGTCAATGTCACACATTTTAGCAATAAAGACAATATTCATAAAGGATATATTAATATTTCATAACACTACACTCCATTATTTTATTCAATTGTTTCACCATTCATGAATCACATTGAAACAAAGACAAGCATGGGCCCAAAAGAAACTAATATGCCATTCAACTTTCAGAGTTAATGTTTTGGTTCAATTATCACATTTATCATTATCATTATCCCAACTAGGCTTCAAGGATTAGGCTCAACCAAGCTTCAAGGGGAACAAAGCATGCTAAGTATCAACCCAACTTGGCTTCAAGAACCAAACCCAACCTAGCTTCAAGGGTTGTAACATCTCAACTAGGCTTCAAGAACTAGACCCAACCAAGCTTCAAGGGGAGTTAAGCATGCTAAACTTCAACCCAAATTGGCTTCAAGGATCAAGCCCAACCCAGCTTCAAGAGATTGTTACTATTAGACATGCCACCAACAATAAAACTCTGAAAAGTGAATAACACATTAGGCATACAATTCTTTCATTATTTCGTTATCAATTCCATTCTCATTTCCTCATAATCATCTAGGCAAACATGCCCCAATTATTTCATTTGCATCATTATAGCCAACAATAATGGCTTCACATCTCATCAATAGAGTATCCACAATCAATTACATTGGATATACAATTTGAATGATCATCATATCTTTCACATCATACAATTCATAGCGTTAATCAAATGTATCAACAATGTAATAAATTACTTAACACATTCACAACCAAATGTGTTAAGTCTCAATGTCATGTAAATATATGCAATAAGGTAGGGTTTGTACTTACCTCAAAAGCAACTCACACCACACCAAACTTCTCTTCCAAGAATCCTTCAACACTTGGATTAGGGAAACTCTCTTCAAAATCTAAACCAAAGGTGATCATACACATGAGATAATAGGGCTAAGAATCAACTAGGGAAAACTCTACACATGACACGCTCAACAACACGGGCGTGTCCATGACCGTGCCCTAAACTCACAACACAGAAGCTTTGACACGCTCAGAACCACGGGTGTGTCACTGAACGTGTAATACATTCTGTCTCACAAAAACATTGACACGTCCAACAACACGGGCATGTTTATGGCAGTGTCAATCCACCAACAACACAGTAGCTATGACACGCGGCGTGTCACTGGACGTGTCAATACTACTACAACATGGAAGCTGTGACGCGCTCAGTGACATGGGCATGTCACTGCTCGAGTCACCCATCCAAGAACATAGAACCATTGGCACGCCTAAAACCTGGCCGTGCTCATGGGCGTGTCAGGCCAAAAATGCAGATTCCGGCAACATCAACACTACATCCAACAAACCAGTTTCTTCCACCATTATCCACTCCAAACCAACTTAACTAAACATACCCAAAAACCATAATAAATTTGCAAAAACACCAAAACAACTCAAAACATACATCAAACACAAATCATAATCATCACCACAAACCCAAAACACAACCACAACACTTTCTCTTCCAATAAACTTTCTCTTTCCTTCAATCCAACCCCAAAATCCAAAATCAATGAACCAAACACTCTTAAACACACCACAATCAAACAAACACATATCAACCACAACCTCAACTTACAAACTCAAAGAAAATCAAAGAATCAAGTGGAAAACTTACCAAGGATGAAGAAACTCTTAAATTTCCAACTTGATCACTTGAAAACTTCCTTCAATCTTGAGTTTGGAAGATCAAATCTCTCTCTTGCTCTCTTGCTATGGAGTGCCGGCCAAAAGAAAAGAAAAGAAAAGGAGGAGATGAAGATGCACGAAGAAGAAGAAAGAAACAAGAAGAAAAGAAAGAAAACAAAGTCAACCCTCAACAACTCTCTTCTCAAAACCCTCTCCTCCAAGCATTTAAACATTAAAATATTCAAAATATCTCCATCCACTTCCACTCACTCAAATTCCACTTAATTAATTTCCTTATAATTAATTAATAAAAATTAACTCTTTCTTTGACTTTTCACTTCTTTTGACTTGTATATGTTGTATATATCTCAATATATACAACATATACACTCTCCTCATTACCTCTTTTCTCTTCCCACTAAAACATATACACTTAATCCAAATACAACAATAATTTTTTCAAAACTTTTAGGGTATACTTTGGGATATTACAAAACCTAAGGAAAAGATCATTTTGATTGTAATAAGATTAATTGAAAGAGGTCTGAATGCGAGAGCTTATTTTCTTGATTTGATTAATTAAGTTGCTTGAAATCTGATCTTTGAAATTAAATCAGTTGAGAGGAATAGCCGTTCATACATATAAGTTAGTAGAGAAGTGCAAACCCTAGACTTTCCTATTAAGTGAATCAATCTATTTGCTCAGTTTTCTATCATTGTTCTAAAATCAATTAGTTTTTATTGTCATTAGTTATTAGCAATTTAATTATATATAAAAAAAACTATTAATTGATAATTTGTTTATTACGATCTGATAAATAATTAGCTTATCTAGCTTCCATGTGAGACGACCTTGAGGTGTTCACCAAAATACTACAGTAGCCTCGTATACTTGAGAGTGTAGCTTTAGTAGTGTTTATTAGAGCGCAACAGACAGGAGTTGGGTGCTCGACTCAAAATTGGATTTGGGTGGTGGACCCAAAATTTGATTTGAGTGCTTGATCCGAAACTAAATTTTGGGTGCTCGACCTAAAACTGGAGTTGGATAATTGGACCCAAGATAGGAGTTGGGTGCTCAACCCAAAATTGAATTTGGGTGCTCAACCCGAAATTGGATTTTAGGTGCCTAATCCAAAACTAGAGTTGGGTGCTTGACCCAAAATTGGATTTGGATACTCGATCCTAAACTGGATGTGGATGCTCGATCCTAAATTGGATTCTCATCCTTTTGAGAGTTCTAATGTTCCATTCATTTTGTTCTTCCTTTTGGAAAAAATTTAGCTATTTTTTAGTTGACCCTTATATCTTCTCCTTGTCCCCATGTGTAGGCTCAAACCAATGATTTTTCTCATGCAGGTTCATATTAATGTTTGTGTTGTCTAGTTCTTCGCACAAGCATGCATTTCTTCTTTTGCAAAATGACTGGAGCTTCCTCCATCAATGGGCTTTCTATGCCCCTTGATTCAATATCTTCTTTTGATTCTTTACTTCATACGGTGTTTGTTGTTCACTTTGACAAATAATAGGTAACAAAAGATAACAAAATGCAATGTGATATGCTCATGTATACATGATATGTATGAATAATACTTACAGTGATTCTTTCAACTCACAGACCAAGGTAATCAGCTTAAGTGTTCTCATTGACTCCTTCCAGATGCCTGTTTAGGTCCTGCATTGGAATGACAGAAAGCTTTGCATTTATGGCTTTTATCTTCAAGATGTTGAAAACATGAGTGGTAAGGCCTAAGCAGCAAAGATACATTTATTTCAAATTAGGAATCAGCACACCAGTTGGCAACTTTTTCACAACCATGCCAATAATTATTTACTTTGCCCAATATGTCCTTCAAGGTTCGATGGTTCAACAAACTTCCCTTAACTTGAAGGCTTTGTATGACAAAAATATTTTTTTATTTTAAATCAAATGTTAACGTTGTCACATCAGTGTCATTGTACCTCGGGACTTGATTTTGCAAATTAACATATCTATAACAACCCTAGTTACCATACTAAACTCGAGAATCACATCTATTTGAGTAAGAACTGTTACACTTCAAATAGGCACATACACATTACTTAGCCAAAGGTCTCATTGAGTTTAAATATTGTCTACCTCATATGCATGCTTATTCAAACTAGCTCCACTAATAGACTCTACCTACCAAGAGAGATCAACAGGTCTTTGATAGTCTTGAAATGGAGTCTATAAGGGACATGGGTTAAGCGAAGGCCAATTGTAAATTGGAGTCAATGTGACAATATGGACAAACCCTCACACTACAATTTTCCTGTTTAAAGAGTTGGAAACATGAAAAGATAGAGCTTTGAACATTCTTCTTTCTTTTTGACGTTAATCTGGATCTCGATTGGGATAGTCTTTGCCTTTGCAAAAAGTTTGGTACCCATAATCATTTTTTTTCTTCTTTTCCCTTTTCTTTCTCTTTCTTTTTTCTTCCTCTTCCCTTTCTTTAAGCATTTTATAATTTTGTCCTTCTTCTTTGTGGGATTGTTAAGAACAGGACTTTGAAAAACTAGATGGTCTTTCTCCTTTTTCTCTGATTTTGATTGAATCTTTGCTTGGATTGGACTAATTCCAGTCAAACTGTCCTTATAAACCAAATGGAAGACTTTTGCTGCTTTAGGTAAAAGAGAACTCGGTTGGATTTCTGAACCGTTTTGGGTTTTATTTTCTTTTATTTTTCTTCTTTTTTTCCTCTTTTTTTTCCTTTTTTTTTCTTTTTTTTATCCTTTATGGTCTTAACTAGGCATTCCTTTCTTTTTGATCTTCTTGCCACTTCCCCTTAGTGATCATCAGATTTATCATAAGTATCACAATAGCTCAGGGTAGGTTATCGGGATTTACAGGCCAATGAAAAGCCAGCTAAAATCTTATGAAGGCTCAAAGGGACAACTAAGGATTGATGTCAATAGGGTTGATACTAGTTATTGGCTTAACAAACAATACCTAAATCATCTCTCCCTTCAATAAGCAGAGTTCAATTTCACCTCGAAAGTCCTTCAAAGCATGTTCTAAGATTGACTAGGACCTAGACAAAGGTCATTATGTAGGAGCCCTCTCTAAGTAAGCATACACAACTCAATGCTATAGAACAATTCCCTTATCTAGTAAAGTCATTCAAATCTTGATGCACAGATATATTAATTTATGATTATCAAGCTAGATTCGTCATCGGTTGAGCACCAAAATGAACAAAGACCAACAAAAATTTTGATGAAAGTAATTTATTCAAATAATCTTAAATTTAAAAAAATATAATTATTCCAATTAAATATTTAAAGAAAGCAAAAAAGAAGAGCAACATTCAAGTTAGTTTATTGAGTTAAAATTTTTCCTTATTCCACATCTTCGATACTCTCATCTTGAAAGGAGAATAAGAAAAAATCATCCTCCAATCCTCTTCCTACCATGAAAGTTGCCAGTGGAGGAACTCTTCAAAATTTACGAAAATGATTGCTTTTGGTATTGGGTTTATCCGGCTCAGGTAGCTTACCATTGTCAATCAAATCTTGGATCTCATGCCTTAGACGAGCACATTTATCCATTTCTTGCCCTTGCATTTGATGAAATTGACAGAAGGTCTCAGCATGAAAGTTTGGTGGCAAAGGATTATGTAGCGGTCGAGGAGCCAAAACTTTCTTTTGTAGCTTGTTCAAAACCCAAGATAGAGGTTTCCCTAACTCTAAGAACTGCCTTCTATTTCTTTAACCAGTCATATTAACATTAACTTCCTTTTGAGTGCTTTGATTAGCCGACTGATAGTTCCCTTCCTCATTCCTTCTTACCAAAAAGTGGTTCTTCTCTATTTCTCATTCTTCAATTTGTAGACTAGCTTGGAGAAGATATTTGAAATCCTGGATGAGTGTATGAGACATCCTTTCATGAAGACTAGGTAATACCCCTCTCACAATCATTCTTATTTTATCAGATTCATCGTTACTCTTCTTGAGCAAAGCAGCCTTATTCCTCCACCTCTTCACATAGTCCACAAAGTTTTCATTTTGCCTTTGTCTAATGGACTCCACCTCCATTAGAGTAACTTTCAATTCAACATTGTATCCATGTTGTTGGATGAAGGCCTTGTATAGCAAATCCTAACTTTTTTTAGTGCCATCATCTAAGGTATTGAACCAATTTTGGATAACAGAATCCAATGAGAGCATTAAGTACCTTAGGGCTTGAGCCTTAGTAGCTCGGGCTAGCAGTGATATACTACTTCACATGGAGGTGATGATTTCCAGTTCCATCAAACTTTGCAAAGGATGGCATCTTGAACTTGTACGGAACCTCTTCATCTAGCTCAAACAACTTGTCAACTTTCGACATCCCCTCAGTTTTCAGCTTTTTTTCAAACTTCTTTTCCAAGTCAGCAATCAACTTCTCAACATCTGAAGTTTCAATTTTCTCCACAGCTAATCTTTCAACAACTATCGGCTCCTTCTTCTTTTCTTGAGGATCTTGGAAGCATTAAGCCCAGTCGTCATCATCATCGATGACTACCTTGTCATCATCAAAAGCCACTTCACCAACCTTAGCCTTCCCCTTATCCTTTAACTTCTTGGTGCTAGCGGATGCCTCATCATTGTTCTCCAAATTTATGGCCAATTGGTTCTTCATGGTTGTGAGCGGGCATTTTCGCCCCCACTCCCGGTGGAATGGTTCTTGTGACTTCGGAACTGTTTAGGCTCGGGGCCTTAGAGAACACGGACCTAAGTTTGGAGAAAATGAAGTCGCCACCCGGATGGGCCGGGAAAAAGAAAGGGGTGGATGACTCAATTCCTAAGGAATCCCCAACCCCTTAATGGGTTCGGAAAGTTGGGTACGTGTGGGGAAGGTGAGAAATGGCCCAGTACCCCCACAACGCCAGGTTCATTGGAACCGGCCTCCTTTACAGGTCTTAATATTATAAAATTCTTAAGTATAATAACATTATCCATACTACACACAATAAAAAGAAAGCATCATTGTATTAAAATCAAAGCAATGTCCAAACAAAACAAAACAAATAAATGGACACCCATCCAAGGATGGAAACATGTCCTTACATCACATGTCTAGATAGGACACCCACCAAAAGGTAGAAACATGCCCTTTAAAAAGGTTCTAAAATATAAGAGAAAATTAAATTACATGATGTTTAACTAATGAGGTACCCACCAAGTGGAAACATACCTCTTACATCTTTTGGAAGTCTAAATTGATTGATAAAAGTAAATAATCATCCATAATAAATAAATCATTCATTAAAAGTATTTAAATACCAATAATATAAAACAAACATCCATGATAAATTAAATAAATCAAGTATTAAAATTAAATAAATTAAAGCATAAGAAATAAATCAAGGTATAAATAAATATGGAATTGAAGAAAACAAATAAAAGTTCAAGTATAGCTACTATTTCTATTTAGGGTTATTTATCTCATGTGTTAAGGCTTTGGAAATTCTAAAGTTTAAGCTACTCTGACTTTTTAGGTAATTAAAATAGATTAGGTTTTATGTTTTTTAAAGGTTGGCAAGACACTTTGATTAAACAAATTAAGATTTGAATGATGAAATAATAAAACTTGAGTTTTAGACACTTTTGAAATATTTTTAATTCATGATTTTAAATAATTATTTAAGCTACTGTGACTTTTTTGAGTTTTTTTATGTTTTTATGTCTTTTATGTTTTAAAGGGTTTAAAGTTTAGAAAAAGTTAGGGTTTAAGGTTTTAAAGGGTTAGGGTTCATTATTTTAGGTTTAAAAGATGATTTTTGGATTTTAGGCTTTGAAATTGGATTCTCGGGTAAAAGATTTAAATTAGAGTTTTAAATAGCAATTTGATATTTTATGAGGTTTTATGAATTTAAACACACGGATTGAAGTTTTTATAAGTAGAAAAGGTGTTTTTTAAGGTTTTTGAATGAAAAAGAACCTAATTTAAAATCTTAAATGAAATAGAATTTTATTTTGGTTGTTGAAAAATATGTTAAATGAGTGTTTTAAGGTTTTTAAGAAGAAAAAATAACAATTTTAAGTCTTTCTAGAAAAGAAGTTCACGTTTTAATGTAGAAATCTTGGAAAAACTAAATTAAAGTTCTATGATTTTTTATTTGAAAACTTAAATTTTATAGATTTGGCTATTGTAAAACATAAATCAAAAGAATTAAAACATACCTCCTTTTGTTGATTCTCCAAAAAATAACTCTTCTTGGATGAACTAGCTCCAAAGACAAGCTTTGATTCTCCTCTTTCTTCTGTTTGCCGTGCTACTGCTGCTATTAATATCAATTGAATTGAGTTTTTCCTTTTCCTTCCTTGATTTGGTCTCAAATCCTAAAGTCACTGTGTATTTTTTTTTCCTCCTTTGATTTGGTTTAATTGGTCCTTATTTATAGTGGTTTTTAGGTTTTTTATTCCTAATTAATTAAGGTAAGTAATATTAATAAAAAAAAGAAATTAAAACCTAATTGGATTAGGATTCAAAAAATTGCGTTGAAAAAATTTGTGCTGGCAAAAACTGTGCTGCCGGGCCCGTGGGTGTGCCAGCTGCGCCTGTGGGCGTGCCAGCAGAAATAACTCGCCCGCAGGCCTGCGGGCCAGCTGACGCTGGCCCGACGGGCCCGCGCGACCACTTTTTGCTGCCGATTTTTTTTCAGACTCCGATTTTTATTTTTATTTTTTATTTTTTATTTTTATTTTTTATTAACAAAAATTAGATACTAAGGTAAAAATTATTTAATTAAAATTATTTTGGACCAATTAAACAACAAAAATCATTTTGGACTAAATAAAGCATATTGGATCGGATTGGGTCAAAAATTAAGGGTCTACAGTTTGCCCCCTGCTTGAATGATCTGAAACCTTAGTGAAAGAGAGTGAAAAGCAACAAAGCTTAAATTTTGATATGGCGGCTTGTTTTGTGTTCTAGACCCGAGGATGACTATAGGTTCTGGATCTAAGGAAAATTTAGGTTATGGACCTGGATTCGAGTTCTGGACTAGAGGATAATTCTAGGTTCTGGACCTAAGGGAAATTTGGGTTCTGGACCTGGATTCGAGTTCTGGACTCAAGAATAATTCTAGGTTCAGACCTAAGGGAAATTCGGGTTCTGGACTCCAGGATAATTCTAGATTCTAGACCTAAGGAAAATTTGGGTTCTGGACCCGGATTCGAGTTCTGGACTCGAGGATAATTCTAGGTTTTAGACCTAAGGAAAATTTGGGTTCTGGACCCAGTTTTAAGTTCTGGACTCGAGGATAATTCTAGGTTCTGAACCTAAGGGAAATTTGGGTTCTGGACCCGGTTTTGAGTTCTGGACTCGAGGATAATTCTAGGTTCTGGACCTAAGGGAAATTTGGGTTCTGGACCCGATTTTGGATACTCAATCCTAAACTAGACTTGGATACTCAATATTAATTTTGATTGGGATACTCGATCCTAACTGGATTTGGATACTCGATCTCAAATTGGATTCGGATACTCGATCCTAAATTGGGTTGGGATACTCGATCCTAACTTGATTTTGATACTCGATCCTAAACTTGATCCTTTGAGATAGGGTCTTCACCCTTGAAAATGGATCTTCATCCTTTGAGATCGGGCCTTCACCCTTGAAAATAGATCTTCATCCTTTGAGATCGGGCCTTCACCCTTGAAAATAGATCTTCATCCTTTGAGATCGGGTCTTCACCCTTGAAAATGGATCTTCATCCTTTAAGATCGAGTCTTCACCCTTGAAAATGGATCTTCATCCTTTGAGATCGGTTCTTCACCCTTGAAAATGGATCTTCATCCTTTGAGATCGAGTCTTCACCCTTGAAAATGGATCTTCAACCTTTGAGATCGGGTCTTCACCCTTGAAAATGGATCTTCATCCTTTGAGATCGGGTCTTCACCCTTGAAAATGGATCTTCATCCTTTGAGATCGAGTCTTCACCCTTGAAAATGGATCTTCATCCTTTGAGATCGGGTCTTCACCCTTGAAAATGGATCTTTATTCTTTTGAGATCGGGTCTTTACCCTGGCTTCAGCTCTTTTAGCTCGATTGATCTTTCGTCTTTTACATCTTCATTCTTTTGAGAGTTCTAATTGTTCCATTGTTTTGTTCTTCATTTTTGCAAAGATTTAGCTAATTTTAATTGGACCTTATATCCTCTCCTTGCCCCCCTTCAAAGATTTTTTCCATGCAAGCTTTGATTGATGTTGTTGTTGTCTAGTTCTTCGCACAAGCACTTATTTCTTCTCTTCGTAAAATGACTGGAGCTTTCTCAAGCAATGGGCTTTCCATGCCCCCCTGATTTGACATCTTGTTTTGATTCTTTACTTCGCAAGGTGTTTGCTGTTCATTTTGCCAAAGAATAGACAACACAAGACAAGAAAGTGCGATGTGATATGCTCATGTATGCATGATATGCATGAATAATACTTACAGTGGTTCCATGACTCACAGACCGAGGCGATCAGCAGAAGTATTCTCATTGGTTCCATTTTAACGCTTGTTCAAGTCTTGCATTGGAATGATCGAAAGCTTTGCATTTGTGGCTTTTATCTTCAAGATGTTGAAAACATGAGTGGTGGAGATCCCAAGTTGAGGAGTCAGGGATTCATCTATTTCAAGCTATATTTCAGCATGTCAGTTGGTAGTTTCTTCATAACTTTGCTAATAATAATTTTCTTTGCTCAATGTGTCCTTTGGAGGTTCAACATACTTCCCTTAACTTGAAGGCTTTGTTATGAAAAAACATTTTTTTTTGAATTTTTTGAATTTTTCATTTTGAAATCAAATGTTGGCTTTGCCAAATTAATGTCGATGTACCTCAGGACTTGATTTTCCAAACTAACATATCTACAACATGACAACCCTAGTTACCGTACTTAAACTCAGGAATCATTTCTATTTAAGCAAGAACTGTTGCACTTTAGATAGGCACATGCACATTACTTGGCCAAAGGTCTCATTGAGTTTAAATATTGTCTATCTCATATGCATGCTTATCCAAACTATCTCCACTAATAGACTCTACCTACAAAGAGAGATCAACGGGTCTTTGATAGGCTTAAAATGGGGTCTATGAGGGAAACATGCTTAAGTGAAGGCCATTTTGAGATTGGAGCTGGTGTGACACAATGGACAAACCTTCACATTACAAATTTCTTGTTGGAATTTTAGGCAGCTTAGAGGCAACCTTGCTAGACTCCAAATTTCTTCTATCTTGTTAGCATTAATTTGGATCTTACTAGGACAGTTTTTGCCCTTGCAAAAAGTTTGGTTCCCAAATTCATTTCTTTTCTTCTTCTCCCTTTTCTTTATTTCTATTACTCTTCCCTTTTCTTTCTCTTTTTGTCCTTCTTTCTTGTTGGACTATAGAACTTTCAAGAACTGGGTGGTCTTCCTCCTTTTCTCCAATTTTAATTGAATCTTTGGTTGGGTTGAACCAACTCAAAAAAAGTCTTTATGAACCAAATAGAAGCCTTTTGCTGCTTTAGGTAAAAGAGAACTCAGTTGGCTTTTTGAACCATTTTGGGTTTTTTTTCTTTCTTTTTTTTCTACTCTTTTTTCTTTTTCCTTTCTTTTTCTATTGATTTTTTTTCTTGTTTTTCTTTCTTTCTCTCCTTTTTTGTTTTTGGTTCTAGCTCAAACAGAGTTGTCTTATTTGTTCCAACTTGGGCTTTCCAATAATGGATGAGTGGAGTAACATAAATCTTCTTTAATAGGGATAAATCATTTGTTACTCTGATATTGTCTTGATATATTGGAGATATTAGGAGAACTTCAACTACCCTTATGGTCTTGAGAACTTCAACTATCCACATGATATTGATTAATCATTTCTTTCTTTGATCTTCTTGCCTATTCATCTTAGTGATCATAAGACTTGTCAAAAGTATCACAACAACTCAAGATAGGTTGTTGAGGTTATATGCCAATGAAAAGAAAGCTAAAATTTTATGAAGGCTCAAAGGGACAACTAGGGATTGATATTTAATAGGGTGGATACTAGTTGTTGGCTTATCAAACAATGCCTAGATCATTTCTCCCTTAAATAAATAGAGTTCAATTTCACCTCGAAAGTTTGTCAAAGCATGATCTAAGACTGACTAAGACCTAGACAAAGATAATTATGCAGGAGTCCTCTCTAAGTAAGCATACACAACTCAATGCTATAGAGTAATTCCCTCATCTAGTAAAGTCATTCGAGTCATGATGCCTAGACACATTAATTTATAAACATCAAGCTAAATTCCTCATTGGTTGAGCACCAAAATGAACAAAGACCAACAAAATTTTGATGAAAGTAATTTATTTAAAGCAACTTTAAGTTTGAAAAGAACAATAGTTCAAAATATTAAAGAAAGTAAAATTGAAAAGCAACATTCAAGCTAAGGAAAGTTTGTTGAGTTTAAGCTTCTTTTTCTTTCATATCTTCAATATCCCCATCTTGAAAGGATGATAAAACAAAATCTTCTTCCAATCCTTTTCCCACCTTGAAGGTTGCCGGTCAAGGTATGCTATTGAACCATGGTAATGGATTGTCTTTGGTGTTGGGCTTATCCGGATCGGGTAGCTTGCCACTATCAATCAAATCTTGGATCTCATGCCTTAATCAAGTACATCTATCAGTCTCATGTCCTTGAGTCTGATGAACTTGACAAAAAGCCTTAGTATCAAATTTTGGGGGTAATGGACTAGGTAAAGGTCGAGGAGTCAAGGGTTGTAACAATCCCTTCCTTTGTAGCTTATTGAGAACCCAAGACATTGGCTTCCCCAGATCTGAAAACTGCCTCATTCCTCTTTCACTAGCAGCATTAACATCAACTTCTTTTTGTATGCTTTGATTGCCCAACTGGTAGTTCCCTTTCTCATTCCTTTTTATTGAAAAGTGATTCTTCTCCCTTTCCCACTCTTCAATTTGTAGACCAGCCTGGAGAAGATCTTTGAAATCACGTATGAGTGTATGAGACATCCTCTCACTAAGATTAGGCAACACCCCTCTCACAATCATCCTTATTTGATCGAATTCATCGGGCCTCTTCTTGAGTAAATCAGCCTTGTTTCTCCATCTCTTGACATAATCTATAAAATTTTCATTTGGTCATTGCCTAATGGACTCAACTTCCATTAAGGTAACTTCCATTTCAACATTGTATCCATATTGTTGGATGAAGGCTTTGTAAAGTAGATCCCAACTCTTTTATGTTCCATCATCCAAGGTATTGAACCAATTTTGGACAACAGGGTCCAATGAGAGCATGAAGTACCTTAGAGTTTGAGCCTTAGTAGCTCGGGCAGATTGCATGGCAGTGATATACTGCTTGACATGGAGATGAGGATTTCCAATGCCATTATACTTTGCAAAAGATGGCATCTTGAACTTGTATGGGACCTCTTCATCTTGTTCAAATAATTTGTCAACTTTGGACATTTCTTCAGTTTTCAGCTTTTTCTCAAATTTCTTTTCTAAATCAGCAATCATCTTTTCAATATCAGATGTCTCGGTCTTTTCAATAGTTGCCTTCTCAACAACCTTTGGCTCGTTTTTATCTTGAAGATCTTGGTATTATTGAGCCCAATCATCATCATCAATGATCACCTTCTCATCATCACAAGCCACTTCATTAACTTTTGTCTTCCCTTTGTCCTTTGGCTTCTTAGTGCTAGTAGAAGCCTCGGCATGATTCTCCAAGATTGTAGTCAATTGGTTCCTCATGGTCTCGGCTAGGGCCTCTTTGATTTCTTCCATCTTGGCATTGAGGGCTTCATCCACCATTCTTGGAATTTGTTCAGGCTCCATTGTCTTTGGTGAGCAAGTGATTGAGTCATTGCTAGATACTTCATCTCCAGCTTAGGTCGAATTGTCGTAAGCTTTTGAACTTTCCTAATCCAGGGCTGTGAGCCAGAGAGGACCAATGATATGAGATGCAAATGTATGCATGTATGCACAAACAATTAACAAATAAGAACAAATTAGGACGTTCCTTCCAACCTTATAACATCCACACACGAATGGCGAGTCTCTTTTCCTAGGTATATGGTTAACAAAATACCAACATGGGGTATCTTGCTTTTGAATAATTCCTTCGGACGATTCAACCAATAGTTATATTTTCGAAAATGGAAATCAATTAATGATAATTGCCATTAGGTTTTAATCCATTCAACCAACTAAAGTAGCTTTTATGCTATGTTGGATTAAAACGAAATTAAGAGGTTTATTATAAATAGATTTCTCACTTGAAAAAGTAACTAATGATTCATGCCAAAAGCAAGCCCATGGTTAATTTGTTCTTAGTGTAAACTAGGCCCACAATTGATTTTTGGTATTTCATAATTGACCTAAATATTTTTGCAAGCTCTTTGTAAAAAATGGTTGGGTGAAAATAGTTTTGTTTCTAAGCCCATTGTAAAAAAGGTTAGAAAAATGGATTTTGGGCTTAGTATTTAGGCCATGGGCCCAAACAAAAAAAAAATTGGCTTGTTTTTAGAAAAAATCTTATGTCCAAAGACCATCTTGAAAAATTTTGAAAATAGTTTTGGTCTTTTGGATTTTAAAGAAAAAATTTATTTTGAGCTTGTAAATGTACTTGGGTCATATTAGAAAAAGAACAAACCAAAAAAGCCATGATTTAAACCAAGATAAATTAACTATAGTCAAACAACATGCATTTGGGGTAAAACCTAAGGAAAGTAACTAGGCCAATTACATGAGCTTTAGTCTTTGGGTTAAAAGGCTTAGGTTCCATAAGCAAGTATATACCAAACGGTACAAGGCTATGAGTGGTTATGCCATGCTCGATCTCCATACCTTGAGTGAAAGTATGGTATCCCTTACATAACATAACACGGGTTGTTAGTGTATGTGCCCTAGGCCATTTATTTGGATCTTTATGTTATACATTCATTATTAATAAATGAGGTTTTATTATCATTATTGTTTGTTTGCATGTTACACAATTTTGATATTTGTCCCTGGTTTATTATTGTTATAGAGATAAAAAAAATAATTCTTAACCAGTATGAACATTGATTTGATAATCATTAGATGGTTATGTGTATAGTGATACAAATCAATTTCATAGATACTTGTTAGAGAACAATGTATTGGATAGACCCATCATGAGATTACTACATGGGTTAGTGTCATAAGTAAATCTCATGATAGTTATGTATTAATTCTTTGACTTGAGATTGTCATAGTTTCCAATATAAGGACTATTATATTTTGACATGATCAAACATTATCCGTAACTGGATAGTAATAAAGGTTATGTTCATATATGATAGAAATTATGTAGAGGATAATGAACAATCAAGATAGAATTTGTCCCTCTCTTTGAGAGAGATATCTTTTGGGCCCCTCGATAAGTGAGACTGTGAAATGCATGGCCGTGCTCAAATGAATTGATAGTGTGATCAATTTCATTTGTTTTTATCAGTCTACTTGGAGATCGAGTAATCATAAGTTTGGACAATATAAGTATGACGTTGACCATGACTTATGTTCAAGCTAGATATCGTGTGACAAAGGGATTAATGCATATACTATTATTAGGCAAATTGGACATTCCTTATATTAATTGGGTAGTTGTAACACCTTGCTAGAGGCCAATTATGACTTGTTGATTTAATAGAGATTAAATTGACTGCCAATTAATATGGGCCTATCGGGTCACACACAAGAATGCGTTTTGGGCTGGATATAATATTAATAATATTAATATTAGATATTAATATTTATTATTATTATTATTTTCGTTTTTATATATATATATTATTAGATAATATATTCAGAATCCTAATTAGATTTGGATTCTGAATTTGACTTACCTTATCCAATTATATATATTATTAGATAATGTATTCAGAATCCAAATTAGACTTGGATTCTGAATTTGACTTTCCGTATCCAATTTTGAATTGGATTCTGGAGTGATTATATTCACTCCAGACGTTAAGTCTTCTCAGAGGTAACAATAAAACAAAGAGGAACGAAAAAGGTAACCCTAATACGTTTTTAGAGAAAACGTTTTTCCAGCCTTCGCCGTTGCAGAGAGCTAGCACTCCAAACGGTAGCATTCGTGTGGATACGCGATAGAGGGTGTTTCGCGATCGAGGCATCTCTTCCAAACTGTGATTTCAAATCATCAACAGGTTAGTTCTTTGAACACTTTTGTCGAATTAAACGAACAGCATGGATCCTGGTGGGAAATCAGAGATCAAATATTTTTCCGCTGCGTGTTTTTGTTTGCAGTGATCTCTATGATTTCCTAACAGTGGTATCAGAGCCACTTGTTGTTTTCGTTTAAGTCGAAAATGCCATGTTGATATGATTATGGTGATATATATTGTTTACGTATGGCATGTTAACTATAAAACTCTAATTCGTTTTTCATATGAGAAAGGATTGGTTTTTGGTTTCGTTTCTGTAAAACCCTAATTCGTTTTTCATATGATGAGAAAGGATTGGTGTTTTTAATTTCGTTTTCATGAGATGATCACGTATATATGATTGGTTGATTAAAATGTTTTTCATATGACGAAAACGATTAAGTTTATATGTGATATAAACATTTGGTAATGATTCTGTAATGGGTTGTACATATTCGAAATAAAACAGTAAGAAGGTTAATGAGATTAACGGTTCTGTTTTAGGGTTTCGCCAAAGAAAAATGTTAATGAGATTAACGTTTCTGTTTGGCTTCGAGGGGCGCTGCCCCTCGACCCCGCCCAGGGGCGCTGCCCCTTCGGAACCCCGCCCGCTGACCGGCCAGCGGGAGCCCCGCCCGCTAACCGGCTAGCGGGACCGCCGTATGTTCGCGCCCTATAGTTCGTTACCGCGACATTAAGAATGTCAATATATTTGTTTCTATTTAACATGTTGGTGATGAATATGTTATGTTTGTTTGATGTCTTGGCATGGTGCATAGCATGGCCTTATGACCTATGTGATTGGTTTATTCATATCTTTATTTTGGGTAAATACGGCCTGCGTGTCGTTTATTTTGTTGTAATTTATTTTACTAGTAGTTAGATTTTCTTTTATTGTAATATATGAAGATTCAAGCTACAATGTTTGTGATGGAGATTTATACCAAGGAGAAGATGGTTCCATGGTGATGGAAGCACAAGCTCAAGTTTTGAAGATATGTAATATTGCAAGTGTTGTAATAGATAGGTTTTTCACCTAGGGTTGCCTTTATGATCTTCATTTGGTCTCTTGAAGATCATATTTAGTTTGGCCATGCTATGTCACGTTTACATATTTTGTCATTTGGTATATGATGCTTATGTGATAAATTATATATATGCATATAGGATGCTAAAATATAATGATATGTAATGCAAGACATGATAATAATTTAGTTGAACCCTCATTAATAATTTAAGTCTAAATGCCATCCACGTTTTGAACACCTATCAAAACTAAGATTGTATTAAAGTAGGTATTGCCAAAGCAATATGCTTTAAACATTCCTAGCTAAGTAGGATGAGTAATAGTGCTACTCATATGTTTTAAAATTGGTTAGACTTAATTAGGCTATCAAAATGGTTTTGGGCCTAAGGCATTAGATGGAATTCAACATGCTATGACATATGATGTCAATATTCCATAATTACTAAGAGTTACATGAGATGTAATTGGTAAAGATATTACCTACCTAAATAACTTGATTTTAAGCGTCACGCCAAAGCTGAGTTTAGAATTAAGTGAAATACGGATCTTAGCCTACTAAAATATTTCTTTAGAGGGTTATATTTTTTAGTAGGAGTTTAAATAATTTTAACCTCATTATTAATTAAAATTTGACTTTGCATATTTATCAACAGATGGCTGCTAATAACAATTCCACCTTATCACTGCGATCTATCCTTGAGAAGGAAAAACTGAAAGAATGTGGGACTAATTTTGTTGACTGGTTTAGGAACCTGAGAATTGTTCTCAAACAAGAGAAAAAGTCCTACGTGCTTGATGAAGCTATCCCTGACCCACCTCCTGCCGATGCTTCTAATGCTGCTAAGAGTAAGCATAAGAAGCATGTGGATGATTCCAATGACATAGGATGTCTTATGTTGGCTACTATGTGTCCAGGACTTCAGAAGGATCTGGAACACTTAGAGGCTTATGAGATGAGTGTGCATCTCAAACAAGCTTTCCAACAACAGGCTAGGCAAGATAGGTTTAACACCGCTGTTGCATTATTTGACTGCAAAATGTCTGAAGGTGAATCTGTTAGTGCTCATGTTTTGAAGATGAAAGGCTATCTAGATCACCTTGCTAGACTTGGATATCCCCTGAGTTTAGAACTCTCCACGGATTTGATCCTACATTCATTGCCTAGCAGTTTCTCACAGTTTGTCATGAACTATAACATGAATGACATGGAGAAATCCATTCCTGAGCTACATGGTATGCTCAAAACTGCTGAGGGGAATATCAAAAAGCCTACCCAAATATTGAATGTCAATATTAAACAAATGAAAAAGAAAGCCAAAGATACTAAAGGCAAGGGTAAGGCAAAAGGTGCTAAAGGGTCCAAGGGACAAGCTAAACCAAAACCTGTACCTAAGGCTAAAGTTCCTAAGGAAGGGACTTGTTTCCATTGCAACAAGCCTGGGCATTGGAAGAGAAATTGTCAACTCTATTTGGATGAGTTAAAGAAGTTGAAGGGTAGTGCGACTACATCTTCAGGTATTTATGTTATAGAAATTAATTTATCTATTCCTTCTTCCTGGGTATTAGATACCGGATGTGGATCTCATATTTGTACAAATATGCAGGGACTCAAAAGGAGTAGGATGCTGAAGAAGGGCGAAGTGGACCTACGTGTTGGCAATAGAGCAAGAGTTGCTGCTATAGCTGTAGGAACTTATGAGCTTGTTATGCCCAATGGGTTTTTGTTAATTTTGAACAATTGCTTTTATGTTCCTACTATGAGTAGGAATCTTATTTCAGTATCTGTTTTGGATGATGAAGGTTATTCATTTTTGATTAAGAATAAGAAATGTTCTATTTTTGATAAAAAATGATCTGCTTTATGGTATTGCAAATTCTTATAATGGCCTTTATATCCTTAATCTTGATGATTCTAATGGTAATTATATCTATAACATAACTTCTAAGAGAACTAAGCCAAATGAGTTAAACCCTACTTATTTATGGCATTGTCGCCTTAGCCATATAAATGAGAAACGCATTTCTAAGCTCCATCAAGATGGATTATTAGATTCATTTGATTTTGAATCATTTGAAACATGTGAGTCTTGTTTGCTTGGTAAGATGTTAAAGGATCCTTTTACTGGTCATAGTGAAAGGGCTAATGATTTATTGGGCTTGATACATACAGATGTATGTGGTCCTTTTAGCATTAGTGCCAGAGGAGGATTTCGATACTTCATTACTTTTACTGATGATTTCAGTAGGTATGGCTATGTCTACCTAATGAAACATAAGCATGAGTCTTTTGAAATGTTTAGAACTTTTCAAAATGAAGTACAAAATCAACTTGGTAAAACAATTAAACTACTTCGATCAGATCGAGGTGGTGAATATTTGAGCCAAGAGTTTGATGATCATCTAAGGGATTGTGGAATTGTTTCACAACTGACTCCTCCAGGAACTCCACAGTGGAATGGAGTTTCTGAAAGGAGAAATCGAACTCTATTAGATATGGTTCGATCAATGATGAGTCAAGCGGATCTTCCTTTATCTTTTTGGGGTTATTCCTTAGAGATAGCTGCATTCATTCTGAACCGTGTACCATCTAAGGCGGTTGAAAAGACACCATATGAGATATGGACAGGTAAGACACCATTGAAAAGACACCATCTAAGGCGGTTGAAAAGACCTAGTTTGTCTTTTCTTAAGATTTGGGGTTGTGAAGCTTATGTGAAAAGACCAGTTTCAGATAAGTTAGCTCCAAAGTCTATCAAATGTAATTTTGTGGGGTATCCTAAGGAAACTAAAGGATACTATTTCTATACTCCTTCAGAGAACAAAGTGTTTGTTGCTCGAAATGGGATCTTTTTGGAAAGGGAATTTCTTTCTAAGAGAACTAGTGGGAGTATAGTAGAACTTGAGGAAACTCAAGTACCACAAGAAATCATTGAGCCGTCTATAGAGCCTATTTCAGAACCACAAATAGTTGTGGAGTCTGAAGATGTAACACAAATCCCTCGCAGGTCTGATAGGACACGTCGTCATCCAGAGAGATATGGATTTCTTGTGACTGATGATAGTGAAGTAATGCTCATAGATCAAGATGAGCCTACTACCTATCAAGAAGCTGTGTCAGGTCCAGATTCAGACAAATGGCTTGGAGCCATGAAATCTGAGATGCAATCTATGTTTGACAACCAAGTTTGGTCTTTAATTGATCCTCCAGAGGGTATTAAGACTATTGGTTGCAAATGGGTTTTCAAGAAGAAAACTGACATGGATGGGAATGTGCAGACCTATAAAGCAAGGCTTGTTGCAAAAGGTTTCAAGCAAACTCATGGTATAGACTATGATGAAACCTTTTCACCAGTTGCTATGCTTAAGTCTGTTAGAATTCTCATTTCCATTGCAGCATACTATGATTATGAGATATGGCAAATGGATGTCAAAACCGCTTTCCTTAATGGAAACTTGCTTGAGGATGTGTATATGACACAACCTGAGGGTTTTGTAAATCCTGAGAATTCTACAAAGGTTTGCAAGCTTCAAAAATCCATTTATGGATTGAAGCAAGCATCTCGAAGCTGGAATCTTCGTTTTGATGAAACGGTTAAGAACTTTGGTTTCATCAAGAATGAAGATGAACCTTGTGTCTACAAGATGGTTAGTGGGAGTGCAGTAGTGTTTTTAGTCTTATATGTGGATGACATATTACTCATTGGGAATGATATCCCTACCTTGCAAAAGGTTAAGACTTGGTTAGGGAATTCTTTCTCAATGAAAGACTTAGGTGAGGCTGCCTATATCCTTGGTATAAAGATCTATAGAGATAGATCTAGAAGGATAATTGGCCTGAGTCAAAGTACATACATAGATAAAGTGTTGAAGAGGTTCAACATGCAAGATTCCAAAAAGGGATTCTTGCCTATGTCTCATGGCATTCATCTCAGCAAGAGTCAATGTCCTATGACATCTGATGAGCGAGATCGAATGAATAAGATTCCTTATGCTTCTGCTATAGGATCTATTATGTATGTCATGCTATGTACTAGACCAGATGTCTCATATCCATTAAGCGCAACTAGTAGATTTCAAGCTGATCCCGGTGAAGGTCACTGGACAGCTGTCAAGAATATTCTTAAGTACCTTCGAAGGACTAAAGATGTATTCTTGGTTTATGGAGGTTTGGAAGATGAGATAGTTGTAAATGGTTACACAGATGCTAGTTTCCAAACTGACATAGATGATTTTAGATCGCAGTCAGGTTTTACATTCACATTGAATGGTGGAGCTGTTAGTTGGAAGAGCTCAAAACAAAGCACTGTGGCTGATTCTACAACAGAGGCTGAGTATATAGCAGCATCAGATGCAGCTAAGGAAGCAGTCTGGTTGAAGAAATTCATCACTGAGCTAGGAGTGGTGCCTAGCATTGCAAATCCTGTGGACATTTATTGTGACAACAATGGTGCCATAGCACAGGCAAAAGAGCCTAGATCTCATCAAAGGTCTAAGCATATACTCAGGCGTTTTCACCTCATTCGAGACATTATCGATAGAGGAGATATCAAGATATGCAAAGTTGACACAAATGATAACATAGCAGATCCATTAACAAAGCCTCTCTCACGGGTCAAGCATGATCAGCACACTAGATCTATGGGTCTTAGAAATTTGTAGGCCTAGTGCAAGTGGGAGATTGTTAGTGTATGTGCCCTAGGCCATTTATTTGGATCTTTATGTTATACATTCATTATTAATAAATGAGGTTTTATTATCATTATTGTTTGTTTGCATGTTACACAATTTTGATATTTGTCCCTGGTTTATTATTGTTATAGAGATAAAAAAAAATAATTCTTAACCAGTATGAACATTGATTTGATAATCATTAGATGGTTATGTGTATAGTGATACAAATCAATTTCATAGATACTTGTTAGAGAACAATGTATTGGATAGACCCATCATGAGATTACTACATGGGTTAGTGTCATAAGTAAATCTCATGATAGTTATGTATTAATTCTTTGACTTGAGATTGTCATAGTTTCCAATATAAGGACTATTATATTTTGACATGATCAAACATTATTCGTAACTGGATAGTAATAAAGGTTATGTTCATATATGATAGAAATTATGTAGAGGATAATGAACAATCAAGATAGAATTTGTCCCTCTCTTTGAGAGAGATATCTTTTGGGCCCCTCGATAAGTGAGACTGTGAAATGCATGGCCGTGCTCAAATGAATTGATAGTGTGATCAATTTCATTTGTTTTTATCAGTCTACTTGGAGATCGAGTAATCATAAGTTTGGACAATATAAGTATGACGTTGACCATGACTTATGTTCAAGCTAGATATCGTGTGACAAAGGGATTAATGCATATACTATTATTAGGCAAATTGGACATTCCTTATATTAATTGGGTAGTTGTAACACCTTGCTAGAGGCCAATTATGACTTGTTGATTTAATAGAGATTAAATTGACTGCCAATTAATATGGGCCTATCGGGTCACACACAAGAATGCGTTTTGGGCTGGATATAATATTAATAATATTAATATTAGATATTAATATTTATTATTATTATTATTTTCGTTTTTATATATATATATTATTAGATAATATATTCAGAATCCTAATTAGATTTGGATTCTGAATTTGACTTACCTTATCCAATTATATATATTATTAGATAATGTATTCAGAATCCAAATTAGACTTGGATTCTGAATTTGACTTTCCGTATCCAATTTTGAATTGGATTCTGGAGTGATTATATTCACTCCAGACGTTAAGTCTTCTCAGAGGTAACAATAAAACAAAGAGGAACGAAAAAGGTAACCCTAATACGTTTTTAGAGAAAACGTTTTTCCAGCCTTCGCCGTTGCAGAGAGCTAGCACTCCAAACGGTAGCATTCGTGTGGATACGCGATAGAGGGTGTTTCGCGATCGAGGCATCTCTTCCAAACTGTGATTTCGAATCATCAACAGGTTAGTTCTTTGAACACTTTTGTCGAATTAAACGAACAGCATGGATCCTGGTGGGAAATCAGAGATCAAATATTTTTCCGCTGCGTGTTTTTGTTTGCAGTGATCTCTATGATTTCCTAACACGGGTAACACGGGCGTCCTAACTCATGCACACAATGCAATCTAATATGATGCAATGGATAATATCATTATAAGAAAGAATAGAATAATATAAAGACCAACGGAATCAACTTCTCTTATCCCTAGTGGAGTCGCCACTGTGAGCGGGGATTTTCGCCCCCACTCCCGGTGGAATGGTTCTTGCGACTTCGGCACTGTTTAGGCTCGGGGCCTTAGAGAACACGAACCTAAGTCAGGAGAAAATGGAGTCGCCACCCGGACGGGCCGGGAAAAAGAAAGGGGTGGATGACTCGATTCCTAAGGAATTCCCAACCCCTTAATGGGTTCGGAAAGTTGGGTACGTGTGGGGAAGGTGAGAAATGGCCCAGCACCCCTACAACGCCCGGTTCATTGGAACTGGCCTCCTTTACAGGTCTTAATATTATAAAATTCTTAAGTATAATAACATTATCCATACTACACACAATAAAAAGAAAGCATCATTGTATTAAAATCAAAGCAATGTCCAAACAAAACAAAACAAATAAATGGACACCCATCCAAGGATGGAAACATGTCCTTACATCACATGCCTAGATAGGACACCCACCAAAAGGTAGAAAGATGCCCTTTACAAAGGTTCTAAAATAGAAGAGAAAATTAAATTACATGATGTTTAACTAATGAGGTACCCACCAAGTGGAAACATACCTCTTACATCTTTTGGAAGTCTAAATTGATTGATAAAAGTAAATAATCATCCATAATAAATAAATCATTCATTAAAAGTATTTAAATACCAATAATATAAAACAAACATCCATGATAAATTAAATAAATCAAGTATTAAAATTAAATAAATTAAAGCATAAGAAATAAATCAAGGTATAAATAAATATGGAATTGAAGAAAACAAATAAAAGTTCAAGTATAGCTACTATTTCTATTTAGGGTTATTTATCTCATGTGTTAAGGCTTTGGAAATTCTAAAGTTTAAGCTACTCTGACTTTTTAGGTAATTAAAATAGATTAGGTTTTATGTTTTTTAAAGGTTGGCAAGACACTTTGATTAAAAAAATAAAGATTTGAATGATGAAATAATAAAACTTGAGTTTTAGACACTTTTGAAATATTTTTAATTCATGATTTTAAACAATTATTTAAGGTACTGTGACTTTTTTGACTTTTTTTTTATGTTTTTATGTTTTTTATTTTTTAAAGGGTTTAAAGTTTAGAAAAAGTTAGGGTTTAAGGTTTTAAAGGGTTAGGGTTTATTATTTTAGGTTTAAAAGATGATTTTTGGATTTTAGGCTTTGAAATTGGATTCTCGGGTAAAAGATTTAAATTAGAGTTTTAAATATCAATTTCATATTTTATGAGGTTTTATGAATTTAAACACACGGATTGAAGTTTTTATAAGTAGAAAAGGTGTTTTTTAAGGTTTTTTGAATGAAAAAGAACCTAATTTAAAATCTTAAATGAAACAGAATTTTATTTTGGTTTTGTTGAAAAATATGTTAAATGAGTGTTTTAAGATTTTTAAGAAGAAAAAATAACAATTTTAAGTCTTTCTAGAAAAGAAGTTCACGTTTTAATGTAGAAATCTTGGAAAAACTAAATTAAAGTTCTAAGATTTTTTATTTGAAAACTTAAATTTTATAGATTTGGCTATTGTAAAACATAAATCAAAAGAATTAAAACATACCTTCTTTTGTTGATTCTCCAAAAAATAACTCTTCTTGGATGAACTAGCTCCAAAGACAAGCTTTGATTCTCCTCTTTCTTCTTTTTGCCGTGCTACTGTTGCTATTAATATCAATTGAATTGAGTTTTTCCTTTTCCTTCCTTGATTTGGTTTCAAATCCTAAAGTCACTGTGTATTTTTTTTCCTCCTTTGATTTGGTTTAATTGGTCCTTATTTATAGTGGTTTTTAGGTTGTTTATTCCTAATTAATTAAGGTAAGTAATATTAATAAAAAAAGAAATTAAAACCTAATTGGATTAGGATTCAAAAAATTGCGTTGAAAAATTTTGCACTGGCAAAAACTGTGCTGCTGGGCCCGTGGGCGTGCCAGCCGGGCCCGTAGGAAATTCCTGCGGGCGAAACTCACAGGCCCGCGCAACCACTTTTCGCTGCCGATTTTTTTTCCGACTCCGACTTTTATTTTTATTTTTATTTGTTTATTTTTATTTTTTATTAATAAAAATTAGATATTAAGGTAAAAATTATTTAATTAAAATTATTTTGGACTAATTAACAACAAAAATCATTTTGGACTAAATAAAGCATATTGGATCGGATTGGGTCAAAAATTAAGGGTCTATAATGGTCTTAGCCAGGGCCTCCTTTAGCTCTTCCATTTTAGTGTCGAGGGCGTCATCCCCCATTCGTTGAATTTATTCGGGCTCCATTGTTCTTGGTGAGAAAGTAATTGAATCACTACTGGATTCTATGTCACTGGCATAAGAGGGCTTGTCATACTCCCTTGAGCTACTGTACTCCAGGTCTGTGAGCAAGAAAGGATCAATGATATGTTATGCAATGCGTGTATGCATGTATGCACAAATAACAAGCAAAGAAAGATAATTAGGACGTCCCTTCCAACCTTATAACTTCCACACACGAATGGCGAGTCTCTTTTCCTAGGTATATGGTCAACAAAATACCAACATGGGATATTTTAGTTTTAAAAAGTTCTCTCAGACGGTTTAACCAATAGTTGAATTTTCTAACATAGAAGTCGGTCCATGATAACTCTCATTAATTAGGCTTTAATCGATTGAATCTCAGCTAAAATAGCTTTTATGCTCTATTGAATTAAAGTAAAATTAATAATTTTATCATAAATAGATTTCTTTATTTGAAAAAGTAACCAGTGATTCATGCCAAAAATATGCCCATGGTTAATAATTCTTGGTATAAGCTAGGCTCACAATAAATTTTTGGTATTTCATAATTGACCTAAATATTTGTAAGCTCTTTTAGATGAAGTGGAAAATAATTTTGGTTGTCTGGGTCAAAAGGTGTAAAAAGATTTTTGACCCATCTTGAAAGGTTTCATTATCCAATGACCTTTTTGAAAATTTTAAAAATGGTTTTGGTCTTTTGGATCTTAAAGGAAAAGAATTATTTTTGAGCTTACAATATAGGTAGGTCATATTAGAAAAAGAACAAACCAAATACGCCATGGTTTAAACCAAGATATACCAATCATAGTCAAACAACAAGCATTTGGGGTAAAAACCTAAGGAAAGTACTAGGTCAATTACATGAGCTTAAGTCTTTGGGTTGGAATGTTTTAGATTTCCATAGCAAGTATATACCAAATGGTACAAGGCTATGAGTGGTTATGTCATGCTTGATCTCCATACCTTGAGTGAAAGTATGGTATCCTTTACATGACACAACACGAGTATCACGGGTGTCCTAACTCATGCACACAACGCAAACTAAATGATGCAATGGACAATATCATAATAAGAAAGAATAGAATAATACAAAGACCAATGGAATCAACTTCTCTTATCTCTAGTGGTGTTGCCACTATGAGCGAGGATTTTCGTCCCCACTCCAACTGGAATGGTTCTTGCGACTTTGGCACTGTTGGGCTCAGGGCCTTAGAGAACACGGGCATAAACCCAAAAAAAATGGAGTGGCCACCCGGATGGGCAAGGAAAAAAGAAAGGGGTGGATGACTCAATTCCTAAGGAATCCCCAACCTCCTATTGGGTTGAAAAGTTAAGTATGCGTGGGGAAGGTGAGAAATGGTCCAGCACCCCCACAGCACCTGGTTCATTAGAACCGGCCTCCTTTTTACGTCTTAATATTATAAAATTCTTAAATATAATGATATTATCCATATTACATGCAATCATAAGAATAAACAAATACTTTATTTATAATCACAATAATATTCAAACAAAACAAACAAATAGACACCCATCCATGGATGGAAACATGCCTTTAATATTCTTCAATGTCCAAAAAAATAAATAAAATAGGATACCACTAACTAGTGGAAACGTATCCTTTACATTGATCAAAAACTTGAAATAAATTAAATTACATTATGCTCAATACATGAGGTATCCAAAACATGGAGACATACCTCTTACATTGTTTTGAAGCCAAAACAAATCAATAAAAATGACCAACCAACCATTCATCATAATTAAATCATTCATTGAAGATATAAATCGAAGATTTAAATAAATCACAAATAAAAATATATAATAAATGTTCATTTAATAATGAAGCAAATAAAGATGCAAGTTTAGGTTTATGTATCAATTTAGGATTTTTTTTAAATAATATTTATGGTTTTGGAGTTTATATTTAAAAGCTAGGGTTTTGAAATTTTAAGGAACTAATATTATAGTTATTTTTTAAAAGAATTATGCTACTGTGTGATTAAGTAAAGAAAAATAATTGATTAGGGTTTTAACAAAATAGATTAGGGTTTGAAGTAAACTAGGGTTTTTGGATTTCTAAGAAAACTAACACTATTATATTTGTTTTTGAAAGGATAGCTACTGTGATATATTTTGGAAAATAAACTTAATTAGGGTTTTATGATTTTAAGTGAATTATGGTTTGAATTTTATGAAAACAGAATTTAAAAGTTTTTGAAATTAAAAAAATAATACCTACTATGATTATGTTGAAAAAGGATGAGGCTACTGTGTCTTCAAAAGAAATTAAAAACATTATCTGTTGGTTTTCATAATTATTGCATAAGTTTTAAAAGTTACAATTTATTAATTTTAATGGATCAATAACTAATGGATGAAGATGATTTTTGATGAACAAAGTTAGATAAACATACCTATATTTGAAGGCTCCACCAAAATTGTTAGATGAAAATTTTAGAGTAGCGAATCACTGAGACAATCACAACTTGTTTAATGCCTTGATTATTGTCTTTTAGCTAAAAATCTTCTCGTTGAAAATTGTCCAAGTTTTAGAGTCTTCCTCTGCCACGAAAGAAAAGACTCTCTGCCTCTTTTAAAAAAAAATTATCCCGTCCAAGAAATTCTCCAAAGTCCCCTCAATAATTGTTTTAATGTGGTATTTATAAGAAAAAAATAAAAACCTAATACTAATTGGTTAAGAAAATAAAATTATTTAGGAAATAAAATTTTAAAATCGTGTAAAATAAGGTTTAGTCAAAAAACTGTATGAGCTGGCGAGGCTACTGGGTGCTGCTGCGTGCTTGGCATCCAAGCCAGGGGTGAATTGGGCCTACAGCGAGTTGGCTGCCAGCAGCCAATTGCCGCACGCTGCAGCGCTACCTCGCGTCGCTCGCTGATTAGTCCGATTTTTTATTTTTTTACTTTTTATTTTAATTTTTATTAAAAACAAATATTATTATATTATTAAAAATAAATAATAAATATTATAAATATTATAAATATTAAATAAAATAAATATTAAAATAAATAATAAATACCACAAAAATTATTTTGGACCATTTTAAAATCTTTGGACTAGACTTGATAAAAATTAAGGGTCTACAGTTGCGCTATAAAATTAATCCATCTATATGAGGTAAAGGAAAATCAACTTTAGGAGAATACACAAACCATAATCCTTCCATCATTCTTTGCCACTGGAATGAAATTAGCCAACCAGTCAAGATATTTAATTACTTCAAAGAACTTCACCTATATCTGCTTGGTAACCTCTTCCTTGATCATCTCTGCCCATTCTGGCCTTAGGTGCCTTAACGTTTTTCTTAACAAGCTTTACATGAGTGTAGGTTGGGATGATGTATTCTGTAATATCTCAAAATTTTTGAAAATTTTTAATTTTTGAAAAATTTGATAAAGTAAATTATAATTTTAAAGGATAAATTAAAGTGATAGTTTAAATGAAAATTGAAGGGATTTTAAATGAAAAATGGAATTTATATGTGATATATATGCAAAATATACATAACATATAAAAGTCAACACTTTTTAAAAGAAAAGTCAAAGTCCAATAGTATTTTTTGTAAATAAATTTTAAATTTTTAAAATTAATAAAATAATTCAAAAATAAATTATTTTTGAATGGAAGTGGAAAATTAGGACTTTAAATTTATTAATTAAATAATTAAATAATTAATTATTAAATTATTTTAATATATATATATGGTCTAAAATAAAGATGAAAAGAAAAAGAAAATTAAAAAGTCTTCTTCTTCTTCTTCTTCTCCACAAGGGCCAAAACTCCATGGGAGTCTAAACCAAGATTTTGATTCTTCCATACACCAAGGATTGAAAGAATTTTAAGGATTCAAGTGGAGTTTTAAAAGTTTCTTCATCAATTAGTAAGTTTCCAACTCTTTTCTTTGAATTCCATGGAAAATTGATTTATGTGAGTTTTGGACTTTTGAAGTAGTATATTATAATTGTTGGAATTAGTGTGTATGATGTTATTTTGGGTAGTTAACAATGATTTTAAGGTTAGATTGAAGAGATGATGGAGTTTGTATAAAGAATGGTGAAGAGAGAGAATTTAGGGTTATGGATTTTTGGGGTTTTGAAAACATGAGCTTTAATTGTGAAAATTGGTTCTAAAACATACTCCTGATCCACAACGAAAACATACTCCTGATCTACCGATCCTCTGACAATTACCCACATGAACCTTACCACAAAGTTCACATGCCGGCGGAGTGGATCTCTGAATAAAGGGAGTAGGTGCACTAGCCACAGAAGCTGTAGGTCTCGATCTCTGTCTCTGGAACTGCACTGACCTACTCATCGGCCTCTGACTCCTTCCCACTCTAGGAATAAAGCTCCCTCTACCTCTCTTAACATATGAAGACCCTGCCTCAAACTGTGGTCTTCTCCCTCTAGACTCCTCTTCAGAAACAGATGCTGCAACGCCTTGGGCTCGCTCTACACTCCTAGCTGCAGCAACTAACTGGGAGAAATCTTGATATCTAGAGCCCGCCACAAGGCACAAAATAGAGGGCCTCAATCCCTCTTCAAACCTTCTGCATCTGTCTATCTCGTCTGATATAATGCCTCCCGCATAATGGCTCAACCGGATAAACTCCACTTCATACTCAGTTACTGTCCGGTGCTCCTGTTTCAGACTCAAAAACTCCATTTTCTTCACATCCTTATACTCCCTAGGAGTATACTTCAATTCAAATTCTCTGAGAAAATCTGCATAGGTCAATGTAGGTGGATCATCCATAGCATGTGGGACTGTCTTCCACCAGTCGTAAGCATCCTTCTGCAGCAGTGACCTGGCATAATCAAATTTTTCCTCTGGTGTGGCTTGCAACTGAATAAAGATTCTCTGAACTTTATCAAGCCACTGTTCAGCCACTGCCGGGTCAATGGTACCCAAGAAATCTTCTGCCCCAAACTTCCTCAATTTATCATATTGTCTCACTGGTACCTGAGGCTGAGGTGGTGGTGGAGGCTGCTGCACTGGTGCTTGTCTCATTGCTTCCATCATATGCCTAAACCAGGCTGGAGGAACCTCATCACCTGCTGGTCTCCCAGATACCGAAGCAGGCACCTCACTAGCTACCTCCACTCTAGCACCCTCCCTACTCTCAACAGGGGCTATACTCTCTGCACTCCCCTCAACAGACTGACGTGAGTGGGGATCCATTACTACCTATATCTGCAAACACAACCGAATATACCTTATTAAAGATCAGAGGCTGCCAATACCAACATGTATTTTATTTAAAATCAACTTTATAATCAAAATATTCTTTTACTTTATAAGTTACCTAGGTTGAGAATCTCAAACCTAGGCTCTGATACCAAAACAATTGTAACACTCCTAGATCCCATATACGCACACTACATATCACCAAAATGTAATATACGTACATAGAACATAGGAATGCTACGACTTCTTTAAACCATTTAACTCTTTTATAAACCCTAATCCATTTTGTTATTTTTGTACAATATAAGAAATGTATTATAGTATTTAATTTGTAATAGAAATTGAAATGGATATCAACATTTATTTGATACGCAGCGGAAATTATAAAATATTTACATATATTAAAACATCCAAGTTCAAGTTTACAATTACATATATATATATACATTAAAATCATTCCTTTACAAAACATAAAGAAACTATACATGGTTGGCAGCACTGCTCTGATCTTTAAGCTCTAATGCAAAACCTCAGTGTCTAGACTCACTCTGTCTAGCGGAACTCTCGGGTTCTTCTCTAACACCTGCGCGATGAACACAATCGCGCTAAGCCAACGGCTTAGTAAAGCAACTACAATATCGATATGTTATGATGCAATACTCATGTCACACAATCAAGTTCCATGCACAATGCAAGTAAATATTTCACTTCAATTCATACCATAGTCATCATAATATATTAAACCACAATCATGTTTCATAACATCATATCTTATCTTTAGTCATAAGTTTCATCAAACAATAACCACATATAAACAAACACAAGCATTGGGCCCATAACACATCTAATACGTTATTCAAGGTTCAGAGTCCCTGTTTTGATTCAATATCACAATCATCAAGCCCATAGGCAATATATATCATATCTCTATCCATGGATAGCGTAACAGACCCAGTCTCTTGGACCATCAACTCATTAACATGAGGAGATCCTCAACCCGGCTAGACTGTTACAAATTTTCAATTGGAAATCAGCTTACGGGCCATCCCATTTCGCCTATCCAATGATTCATAATCATCACATTTCACATTTATCAACTGGAACCAGCTTACGGGCCATCCCATTTCGCTTATCCAGTGATTCATAGGCATGCCATCAAAACAGGACTCTGAAAGTTGAATCAACATATTAGGCACACAAACATTTCATTTATTTCTTTCTCAATTCATTTCACAATTCACAATTCATTAGGCAATCATGCTTCAACTATTCCATTTACATCGTTTTGACCTAATCACAATGGCCTCACATATCATTTAAATCATCAAAAACAATCACATTAGAGCAATTCATCACATCCTTCATATATAGTATCACATTGCATTATCATATAGGCAACTATGCATTAACCATTTTTTTTACTTACATCATAAGCAATAAATCATACGGTTCCACACTTTACTACTCAAGTATACATACACAATGATTTTAACATACATTCCACATGCATAACACAATATTCACATAACATTAACAATATGCATCCACAATGCATTAATGCTCTTAACACCTTAACACTCACATGTGTTAAGTTCCAACATCTTATAAATGAATACAATGATGTAGTTGTACTTACCTTAAGAACACTCACACAACTAAGCAATCCTTCCTTCCAAAGATCCTTCACCTCACAATTAGGGCAAACCACCTCTTCCAACACCTAATCCAAAACAATGATGCAACACATTAATTTCTATAACATTCCTCACTTATTACCCTTAGCTTAGACCTTTAGAACACTAAATAAAACCTAACAACCCTAAGCAAAGCCCACGGCCGTGGCCACCTCCAACCCCCACGGTCGTGGCTTTAGGAAGCATTCTGCCCAAAAGTGATCACCTCCCCCACGGCCATGGCTCCCACAAGGCCACGGGCGTGGCATCCAAAGTGCTACTGCCCCTTTCCAAAATTATGTGTTCTTCACTTCCAAAACCAATAAACACCAACAACTCAAAGATCAACAAGAATAATCAATCAAACATAACATAAACAACACTTATCAACTCAAAACCCTAACTCAAACTCAACACAACCACTTCCAACATCACACCAACTTAACTTCTCATCTTACAAACAATATCAACACTCAAAATCACCCCATAAACAACCTTAATCAAACCATCATCAAATCAAAATCCAACTCAAGCAAAACTTCAAACATAACAAAAGAAAACAAGAGAAAACTTACCAAATAATGAAATTCCTTGAAAATCCAACTTGTAAATTTGAAACCTTCCTTCACTTTAAGCTAAAAACATCAAAATCTTCCTTTGCTTTCTTGCTATCCCTTGTCTTTGGTGAGCCGGCCAACACCATGAAGAAGAAGAGAAGATGATGAAGAAAACACAAAGTCAACATTCATTAAATAGCCATCCAAAAGAAAATTACTATAATACCCTCAACCATTCAACTACACTTTTGTCATATATATACCCATTTAAGTAATTCCACAATAACAAAAGAAATATCTTCTTCCACTAACTCCAACACCTTGACTCTCCCTTTTGACCAACTTATATGTCATATATATTACCATATACACAACATATACATTTCTCTCTAAACCCTAATTCCTTAACAACTTAACATATACAATTAATCCAAATGAACAACAACAACAACAACAACAACAACCAAACTTCTAAGGCACAAATAGGGATATGACAATTCTCCCCCTCTAAAAAGAAATTTCGTCCTCGAAATTACCTGAAATCAACTCTGAAACAATTGAGGATGCTGGTCTCGCATTGCTTGCTCACTCTCCCAAGTAGCCTCTTCTCTCCCATGATTCTTCCATAACACTTTCACAAGTGGTACTCTCTTGTTCCTCAACTCTTTCACTTCATGTGCCAAAATAGCAACTGGCTCTTCTTCAAATATCAGATCCAGACTCACCTCGATAGACTCAACTGACAACACATGAGATGGATTTGATCTGTACCTCCTCAACATAGAAACATGGAAGACATTATGGATCCTATCCAAATCAGGTGGCAAAGCAAGCCGATAAGCAACTGGTCCCACTCTCTCTAATACCTCATACGGCCCGATGAACCGAGGACTCAACTTTCCTCTCCGACCAAATCTTAAGATCTTTTTCCAAGGAGACACCTTCAAAAATACTTTATCTCCCACCTTATACTCAATGTCTCTCCTCTTCAAATCTGCATAAGATTTATGTCGATCCGAAGCTGCTCTCAATCTACCTCGAATCATCTTTACTTTCTCTTCAGTCTCTTGAATCAAATCAGGACCAATTATCTTACTTTCACCAGCTTCACTCCAACACAAAGGTGTCCTACACCTTCTCCCATACAGTGCTTCGAATGGTGCCATACCAATGCTCGATTGATGGCTGTTGTTATAGGCAAACACCACAAGTGGCAAAAATCCGTCCCAACTTCCAGAGAAGTCAATAACACAACTTCTCAATGTGTCCTCGATAATCTGTATCACTCTCTCTGACTGTCCATCTGTCTGAGGATGGAAAGCAGTACTAAAGTGTAATCGAGAACCTAAAGCTCCATGCAAACTCTTCCAAAATCTCGAAGTGAACCTAGGATCTCGATCAGACACTAAAGAAATTGGGACTCCATGCAACTTCACAATCTCATGGATGTAAAGCTCAGCCAACCTCTCAAGCGAATAATCCATCCGAACTGGAAGAAAATGAGCTGTCTTAGTCAGCCTATCAACAATCACCCAAATAGCATCATGCTTCTTCTGTGACAAAGGCAAACCAGACACAAAGTCCATAGTCACTCTCTCCCACTTCCATTCAGGCACTGACAAAGGTTGAAGCAACCCCGTTGGGACTTGATGCTCAGCTTTCACCCTCTGACATGTGAGACATCTAGATACAAACTCTGCAATGTCTCTCTTCATACCGGACCACCAATAATGCTGTCTCAAATCATGGTACATCTTTGTACTGCCCGGATGCATAGCAAAAGCTGATTGATGTGCTTCTTCTAAAATAATCCTTCTCAAACTATCATCATCAGGCACACACATTCTATCCTTAAACCACAAACTCCCATCAACTCTCACAACAAAATTCCGGCTCTCTCCCTGTTGACACTCTGAAACAATCTTCTGAATCTTCTTATCAGACAACTGAGCCTCCTTAATCTGATCTAACAGCACTGGCCTCACTTGCAATTGTGCTAACAATGCACCATCATCACAAAGTGTAAAGTTAGCATGCAACGCTCTCAACTCAACAAGCAACAAGAGCGAATAAGCAGTCAAACCTGCTAAAGACTTCCGACTTAAGGCATCTGCAACAACATTAGCCTTACCTGGATGATAATCAATCAAACAGTCGTAGTCTTTAATCAATTCCAACCATCGCCTCTGCCGAAGATTAAGCTCCTTCTGAACACCCAGATATTTCAAACTCTTGTGATATGTATAGATAAAACACTTCTCTCCATACAGATAATGTCGCCAAATCTTCAAAGCAAACACAATGGCTGCCAACTCCAAATCATGTGTCGGATAGTTGAGCTCATGCGGCTTCAACTGACGAGAAGCATAAGCTATCACTTTACCCTCTTGCATCAACACACAACCTAAACCACTATGTGAAGCATCACTATAAATCACAAATGGTTTGTCTTCCACAGGTAAAGTGAGAACAGGTGCTTGAGTCAACATCTCTTTCAACTGCTCAAAACTAGCTTGACACTGATCTGTCCACACAAATCTCACTCCCTTCCGAAGTAATCTGGTAAGTGAAGTAGCTATCAAAGAAAATCCTTTCACAAAGCGTCGATAATAGCCTGCCAAACCCAGAAAACTTCTAACTTCAGTTACAGACTTCGGTGGACTCCAATTCAGAATAGCTTCAACTTTACTCGGGTCAACTCTAATACCATCTGCTGAAACAATATGACCGAGAAAAGCTACTTGATCAAGCCAGAATTCGCACTTTGACAGCTTAGCAAACAACTGCTTCTCTCTTAAGATTTGCAACACAATCCTCAAATGCATGTCATGCTCTTCCTCATTCCGAGAATACACCAAAATATCATCTATAAACACCACTACAAACTGATCCAAATAGGGCCTAAACACCCTATTCATCAAATCCATGAAAGTGGCAGGTGCATTCGTCAAACCAAATGGCATCACCAAAAACTCATAATGCCCATACCTGGTTCGAAAAGCTGTCTTCGACACATCCTCAGCTCTGACCCGCAACTGATGGTACCCTGATCTCAAATCAATCTTAGAAAACACAGCTGCTCCCTTCAATTGATCAAAGAGATCATCAATTCTAGGCAAAGGATATTTATTCTTGATAGTAACTTTATTCAATTGCCTATAATCGATACACAATCTCATAGTACCATCCTTCTTCTTAACAAACAAAACAGGAGCTCCCCACGGTGAAACACTAGGGCGAATGAACCCTTTATCCAACAACTCCTGCAACTGCACCTTCAATTCCCTCAATTCAACAGGTGCCATTCTATAAGGAGTAATAGAGATAGGAGTGGTACCTGGCAACAACTCAATACCAAACTCCACCTCTCTCTCAGGAGGCAATCCTGGCAACTCCTCTGGAAAAACATCAAGAAACTCAGAAACTGTGGGAATGCTATCCAATTGAGAACCTACCACTCTGGTATCCAAGACATGAGCAAGATAAGCTTCACACCCTTTTCTGATTAACTTCCTAGCTGCAACAGCTGAAACAAACAAAGATGCAAGCTGTCTCTGCTCACTAGATACCAACACTACTCTATCATCACTAGTTCTCAAAGTAACACACTTCTTCCTACAATCCACCACAGCTCCATGCCTAGACAGCCAATCCATGCCTAGAATCAAATCAAATTCTTTAAATGGCATTTCAATCAAATCACCACAGAACTTCTCACCCTGTACCACCACTGCACAATCTCTATGCACATTACTAAGAATCACACTATGCCCTAAAGGATTTGTCACCAACACATCAAATCCTAGGGACTCAGCATGCATTTCAGACACATGCAATACTGATGCACTAATGTATGAATGTGTGGATCCAGGGTCAATCAAAGCAAGTACAGAAATGCCAAATAAAGAAAAAGTACCAGCTATGACTGCAGAAGCATCAGGCTGTCTCTGCATCACATAAACCCGCTGAGAAGGCCCAGCCTCACCTGGTCTGTCATCCCTGGGTGCAGATCCTCCTCTCTGACTATACCCAGATCTACCCCCTCGGCTGAAACCCCTGCTTCCTCGACCTCCTCTGCTAAAACTCTGCCGAGAAGCTGTAGATTCCACTGACCTCTGGTCCTGCATCTCAGGACACCCTCTAATGAAATGGTCAGGTGATCCACAACGAAAACATACTCCTGATCTACCGATCCTCTGACAATTACCCACATGAACCTTACCACAAAGCTCACATGCCGGCGGAGTGGATCTCTGAATAAAGGGAGTAGGTGCACTAGCCACAGAAGCTGTAGGTCTCGATCTCTGTCTCTGGAACTGCACTGACCTACTCATCGGCCTCTGACTCCTTCCCACTCTAGGAATAAAGCTCCCTCTACCTCTCTTAACATATGAAGACCCTGCCTCAAACTGTGGTCTTCTCCCTCTAGACTCCTCTTCAGAAACAGATGCTGCAATGCCTTGGGCCCGCTCTACACTCCTAGCTGCAGCAACTAACTGGGAGAAATCTTGATATCTAGAGCCCGCCACAAGGCACATAATAGAGGGCCTCAATCCCTCTTCAAACCTTCTGCATCTGTCTATCTCGTCTGATATAATGCCTCCCGCATAATGGCTCAATCGGATAAACTCCACTTCATACTCAGTTACTGTCCGGTGCTCCTGTTTCAGACTCAAAAACTCCATTTTCTTCACATCCTTATACTCCCTAGGAGTATACTTCAATTCAAATTCTCTGAGAAAATCTGCATAGGTCAATGTAGGTGGATCATCCATAGCATGTGGGACTGTCTTCCACCAGTCGTAAGCATCCTTCTGCAGCAGTGACCTGGCATAATCAAATTTTTCCTCTGGTGTGGCTTGCAACTGAATAAAGATTCTCTGAACTTTATCAAGCCACTGTTCAGCCACTGCCGGGTCAATGGTACCCAAGAAATCTTCTGCCCCAAACTTCCTCAATTTATCATATTGTCTCACTGGTACCTGAGGCTGAGGTGGTGGTGGAGGCTGCTGCACTGGTGCTTGTCTCATTGCTTCCATCATATGCCTAAACCAGGCTGGAGGAACCTCATCACCTGCTGGTCTCCCAGATACCGAAGCAGGCACCTCACTAGCTACCTCCACTCTAGCACCCTCCCTACTCTCAACAGGGGCTATACTCTCTGCACTCCCCTCAACAGACTGACGTGAGTGGGGATCCATTACTACCTATATCTGCAAACACAACCGAATATACCTTATTAAAGATCAGAGGCTGCCAATACCAACATGTATTTTATTTAAAATCAACTTTATAATCAAAATATTCTTTTACTTTATAAGTTACCTAGGTTGAGAATCTCAAACCTAGGCTCTGATACCAAAACAATTGTAACACTCCTAGATCCCATATACGCACACTACATATCACCAAAATGTAATATACGTACATAGAACATAGGAATGCTACGACTTCTTTAAACCATTTAACTCTTTTATAAACCCTAATCCATTTTGTTATTTTTGTACAATATAAGAAATGTATTATAGTATTTAATTTGTAATAGAAATTGAAATGGATATCAACATTTATTTGATACGCAGTGGAAATTATAAAATATTTACATATATTAAAACATCCAAGTTCAAGTTTACAATTACATATATATATATACATTAAAGTCATTCCTTTACAAAACATAAAGAAACTATACATGGTTGGCAGCACTGCTCTGATCTTTAAGCTCTAATGCAAAACCTCAGTGTCTAGACTCACTCTGTCTAGCGGAACTCTCGGGTTCTTCTCTAACACCTGCGCGATGAACACAATCGCGCTAAGCCAACGGCTTAGTAAAGCAACTACAATATCGATATGCTATGATGCAATACTCATGTCACACAATCAAGTTCCATGCACAATGCAAGTAAATATTTCACTTCAATTCATACCATAGTCATCATAATATATTAAACCACAATCATGTTTCATAACATCATATCTTATCTTTACTCATAAGTTTCATCAAACAATAACCACATATAAACAAACACAAGCATTGGGCCCATAACACATCTAATACGTTATTCAAGGTTCAGAGTCCCTGTTTTGATTCAATATCACAATCATCAAGCCCATAGGCAATATATATCATATCTCTATCCATGGATAGCGTAACAGACCCAGTCTCTTGGACCATCAACTCATTAACATGAGGAGATCCTCAACCCGGCTAGACTGTTACAAATTTTCAATTGGAAATCAGCTTATGGGCCATCCCATTTCGCCTATCCAATGATTCATAATCATCACATTTCACATTTATCAACTGGAACCAGCTTACGGGCCATCCCATTTCGCTTATCCAGTGATTCATAGGCATGCCATCAAAACAGGACTCTGAAAGTTGAATCAACATATTAGGCACACAAACATTTCATTTATTTCTTTCTCAATTCATTTCACAATTCACAATTCATTAGGCAATCATGCTTCAACTATTCCATTTACATCGTTTTGACCTAATCACAATGGCCTCACATATCATTTAAATCATCAAAAACAATCACATTAGAGCAATTCATCACATCCTTCATATATAGTATCACATTGCATTATCATATAGGCAACTATGCATTAACCATTTTTTTTACTTACATCATAAGCAATAAATCATACGGTTCCACACTTTACTACTCAAGTATACATACACAATGATTTTAACATACATTCCACATGCATAACACAATATTCACATAACATTAACAATATGCATCCACAATGCATTAATGCTCTTAACACCTTAACACTCACATGTGTTAAGTTCCAACATCTTATAAATGAATACAATGATGTAGTTGTACTTACCTTAAGAACACTCACACAACTAAGCAATCCTTCCTTCCAAAGATCCTTCACCTCACAATTAGGGCAAACCACCTCTTCCAACACCTAATCCAAAACAATGATGCAACACATTAATTTCTATAACATTCCTCACTTATTACCCTTAGCTTAGACCTTTAGAACACTAAATAAAACTTAACAACCCTAAGCAAAGCCCACGGCCGTGGCCACCTCCAACCCCCACGGTCGTGGCTTTAGGAAGCATTCTGCCCAAAAGTGATCACCTCCCCCACGGCCATGGCTCCCACAAGGCCACGGGCGTGGCATCCAAAGTGCTACTGCCCCTTTCCAAAATTATGTGTTCTTCACTTCCAAAACCAATAAACACCAACAACTCAAAGATCAACAAGAATAATCAATCAAACATAACATAAACAACACTTATCAACTCAAAACCCTAACTCAAACTCAACACAACCACTTCCAACATCACACCAACTTAACTTCTCATCTTACAAACAATATCAACACTCAAAATCACCCCATAAACAACCTTAATCAAACCATCATCAAATCAAAATCCAACTCAAGCAAAACTTCAAACATAACAAAAGAAAACAAGAGAAAACTTACCAAATAATGAAATTCCTTGAAAATCCAACTTGTAAATTTGAAACCTTCCTTCACTTTAAGCTAAAAACATCAAAATCTTCCTTTGCTTTCTTGCTATCCCTTGTCTTTGGTGAGCCGGCCAACACCATGAAGAAGAAGAGAAGATGATGAAGAAAACACAAAGTCAACATTCATTAAATAGCCATCCAAAAGAAAATTACTATAATACCCTCAACCATTCAACTACACTTTTGTCATATATATACCCATTTAAGTAATTCCACAATAACAAAAGAAATATCTTCTTCCACTAACTCCAACACCTTGACTCTCCCTTTTGACCAACTTATATGTCATATATATTACCATATACACAACATATACATTTCTCTCTAAACCCTAATTCCTTAACAACTTAACATATACAATTAATCCAAATGAACAACAACAACAACAACAACAACAACAACCAAACTTCTAAGGCACAAATAGGGATATGACACGCTGGGCATCATTGTGAAAATATTTTTGAGGTGAAAAGACCGGCTCGTAAGCTTCAAAAAAAATATTTAAATCTAGGATGAGTGAAAAGACTGGGTCGTAAGCTCATGTCTAGTTGGAATATTCCATTGATATATTGCCTACAGGGCTAGACACATGGTGTCATTATAGACCAAAACAGTAACTCTGGAATTTGAATAGCATGTTTGTTATATTTGGGCCCATGTTTCTGTTTGTTTATATGTGAATTGTGATTATGAAATATTTGAAAAATATAAAAAAAGTGGAATGATGTGACATCTATATGCATTGTGCATTGACATTGCCTTGAGTTTTATTGTTATTATCAAGTTTGTACCACTAGGCTTCGGCTTAGCATGATTGTTTTCATCGCGCAGGTGACAGGGTAGACTTAGCTGAGCCAGAGAGTTCTTTTAGACCAGGTCGGGTCTAGACTTGTAGTTGAGCTTGTTGAGTTGTTATCGAGATCAGAAACACTGTCAGTAGTATGTATATATTTTTATGTTATTGTACATTTTGGGTATTATGCATAATATATTATGTTTTGGATTTTATGTATTGTATATTATAGAGAATGTTTGGGTCAATGTATTTGAAATGGGAGAGTAAATGTGTTTTAAATTATATATATCTATATATAAATGTTTGAGAAACTTGGTGAAATTGTGGAGTATGGTTGAGATGGTGAATTAAAATTATTTGGGAGTATTTTTTTTTGCAGGTTGTGTTTTGCTGAATTTTGGGATGTCCAAATTACAAAAAAAAAAACTCTGACGAATTTTTCTAGAGATTTTCACATATAATATTTATTTTGGGTTCCTCTAACAAGTAAAGAATATTTATATGCTATTTAATTTTATATATTTAGAATTTGAAATTTTAAATTGGAAATGTGAAAAAATTTTATTAAACCGGTCTGTGACATTTTTGTACCGTATATGCATATTTTACATATGCTAGAAATATGTATTGTATGTATATAGGGTATAAGGGTGTTACATTTGTTTCGGTATCAAAGCCTAGATTTGAGGTTCTCAACCTAGGTGGGTTGATAGAGAGAGAAAATGGGGGATTTGAAAATAATTTTTAATTGTAATACATGCATTGACATTGGCAGTTTCTGATCTCTGATATAGTATTTTCTGCTATTTTTGTAGATATAGGTAGTTATGGGGTCTCGGACTCATCATTCTGCTGAGGGTAGTGCAGAAGTGTGGCTCCAGATGAGGGTAGAGATAGAGATAGAGTTGTGTCTGCTGGTGAGGCATCTGTTTCTGTGCCTGTGAGACCAGCAGCTGATGAGATTCTGCCTGGCTAGGTATGGCATATGGTAAAGTTGTTGAGGCAGACTCCAGTTCCACAGCCACCATAGCCACAGCCGCAGCCGCAGTTGCCAGTGAGACAGTATGATAAACTGAGAAAGTATGGAGCTGAGGACTTTGTTAGTACTACAGATGTTGTAGCAGAGCAGTGGCTAGATAGGGTTTAGAGGGTATTCATTCAGTTACAGGCTAGTTTGGAAGAGAAGTTTGATTATGCTAGATCTCTTCTGCAGAGGGATGCATATGATTGGTGGAAGACGGTTTCACATGCTCTAGATGATCCACCAGTCCTGACTTATGATTATTTTCTGTGGAATTTGAGCAGAAGCATACTCTGAGAGAGTATAAAAATGCAAAGAAGATGGAGTTCCTGAGTCTGAGATAGGATACCAGGACAGTGACCGAGTATGAGATCGAGTTTATCCGGTTGAGTTACTATACTGGTGGGATCATTTCTAACGATTTTAACAGGTGCAGGAGGTTTGAGGAGGGACTGAGACCCTCTATCATGTGCATTATCGCAGGCTCCCGGTATCAGAATTTTTTTTAGTTAGTTGCAGCTACTAGGAGTGTAGAGAGAGTACAGGGTCTTGCAGCAGCTACCAGGTTGAGGAGACCAGAGCTAGGAGACCCCAGAGTGAGGCAGGGTCTTCATCGGTGAAGAGAGGATGAGGGGGATATTTTCAAAGGTTTAGTAGGAGTCAAGGGCAGTTTGACAGGTCAATACAGTTGTAACACCCCCATACTCTATATAAATACTATACATATACCGGTTATACATACAGTACATATATAAAGTATAAGAATGTCACTTTTAGTTACAATTTAAAAACCTTTAGCTGAGTTCAAACAATATTACATTAATTTAAAAAACATTTACAAAATCATTATACTTTTAATGATCTTACATATATATAATGATCTTAACTTTACCAAAACTTCATTTATACATATGAATACATTCTTGTCAGAAATACAACATAATTAAATTATACATGTATGCATCACCTTCTAGTTGGTCTCGACATAATCTTACTCTTCTCGTGGCATAACGATTGACTTCAAATCTACCACCTACTTACCTGCGCGATTACACAACCGCGCTAAGCCCGAGAGCTTAGTAATACAGATAAATAATATAAACATACATTATAGAAATTCAAACATTTATATATATAAACTTCATGTATCATTAGTTTCTTATCATGTTTTCCCTTTTCATTTACACCTTTCATATATCTCTACTAATCTCACATATTATATACATATATACATATCATTAACACCAACCACAATTCCATAATTAATACTCACAATGTCTACATCAATACACATATTACATATCATACCATATTTTCAGAATCTCATCTTTCAACTTAGCTTCTCAAGCCATATTTCATAACATTACATGTCCTTATTTTATTCAATTACTTCATTATTCACAATTCCCCATTCATGAATCACATTTCCAACAAAGGCAAGCATGAATTTCATTATTCATCCATTTCACATTTCATAAATCACATTTAAACAAAGACAAGCATGGGCCCAAAGACTCTAATATGCCATTCAACTTTCAGAGTTAATGTTTTGGTTTAATTATCTCATTTATCATTGTCATTATCCCAACTAGGCTTCAAGGATTTAGGTTCAACCAAGCTTCAAGGGGAACAAAGCATGCTAAGTATCAACCCAACTTGGCTTCAAGAACCAATCCAACCTAGCTTCAAGGGTTGTAACATCTCAATTAGTCTTCAAGGACTAGACCCAACCAAACTTGGCTTCAAGGATCGAGCCCAACCTAACTTCAAGAGATTGTTACTATTAGGCATGCCACCAACAACAAAACTCTGAAAATGAATAACATATTAGACACACAATTCTTTTATTATTTCATTATCAATTTCATTCTCAATTCTCAACATCATCTAGGCAAACATGCCCCACTTATCTCATTTAAATCATTATAGCCAAACACAATGGCTTCACATCTCATTTGAATCATCATAGCTAATCGCAATGGCCTCATATCTTATCATGTCTCAATTCACATTATAATACGTCATTATTCAAGTATACATAATCAATTACATTGAACATCATTGCATAGGCATACATGCCTCAATTATCTCAATTCACATTATGCAAAACATAACATTATTAATATGCATCAACAATGCAATAAGCTACTTAACACATTTATAATCATGGATGTTAAGTCTTAAGATCATATCAAAGTATGCATTAATTTAGGGTTTGTACTTACCTCATGAGCAATCACACCACACCAAACTCACCTTCCAATAATCCTCAACACTTGGATTAGGGCAACACAATCTCTTCAAAACCTAATCCAAAGATAATTATACATATAAGAAAATAAGAATGATAACTAACTAGGGCAAACTCTACACATGACACGCTCACCAACACGGGCGTGTCCCTGATCATGCCCTAAACCAACAATACAGAAGCTTTGACATGCTTACTAACACGGGAGTGTTAATGAACGTGTCACTCATTCTACCTCACAGAAACATTGACACGCCCAACAACACGGGCGTGTTCATGGCCGTGTCAATTACTTTTTCTCACAGTAGCTATGACACGCTCAGTAACATGGCCGTGTTAATGGTCGTGTCACAAACATCAAACTCAATACCATTGACACGCCCAACAACATGGCCGTGTCAGGCAAAAATCATGAATTTCGAACTCTCATCCATGAAAACACAAACACTTCAAAACTCATACTTCATCACCCTTAATCAACATCTTGATTATATTCATCAATTACTTATCAATTTAACACTTATATAACTTCAATATATCATAATAATAATCATTATATACATCACCATGAATCATCTACTCAAATTCCCAATTCATTTATACTAACCCTTACTCAACAATTTCAACAATTCATCATCATCCTCACAAATAACCCAAATTATCATCATCTAGATACCAATTCAACACATCTATATACTTCAATCTTTCATTATCATCATCTTCACACACCAACCATATCAAATATAACCTCAATCAATAGAAATCAATACAAGAAAATGAATACTTACTTGGATATTATGCCAAATCTTCAATCTCCAACTTCAACTCTCTTAAAACCCTTAAGAATTTGGTGTATAAATCAACCAAAATCACATCTCTCTCTCTCTCTCTCTCTCTCTCTCTCTCTCTCTCTCTCTCTCTCTTTCTCGTGCAAGAAGAAGAAGAAGAAGAAAAGAAGATCTTTTCTTCTTTTTCTCATACTTATCATATATATATATAAAATAATATAATAATATATATCCTAAAATATTCTCCACCACCACTTTCTTCCTTTGACTTTACTTTCTTCTTTTTCTTTTATTATTATTATTATTATTATTATTATATAAACTTACTTTTCCTACACCACTTTATACATTATATATATGTGATGTATATGTTGGTATATGTATATCTCTTTTATATTACATATATATTTTCCAAATACCATATGTATACATATTATCCTCCTTATACATCTATCTCTTATAATATTTCCTTTATTATTAATTTATCTTCCTTTCTCTTTCCATTAAACATATACTTTAAATCTAAATACAACAATAATTCTAAAATTTTTAGGGTATACTTTGGGATATTACAACAGTAGCAGAGACAAAGACAGAGACCTACAATTAAATGGCTAGTGATCCAACCCTAGTGGCTCAGAGACTTTCTCCACCTAGTTGTGTTCATTGTGGTAGAGCACACGAAGGTGTCTGCTGGTGGAGAAGTGCTTCGGGAGTGTGTTTTAGATGTGGGTAGTCAAACCATTTTATCAGAGAATGTCCCGAGCCACCAGAAGTTAGACAGGTAGATACTGCAGCTTCTCAACCCAGTGTCAGAGGCGGTCGTGGTGGCAGAGGTTTTGATAGAGGTGGTCGATCTGAGTCTAGTCAGAGAGGAGGTTCTACAGTTGGAGGTAGTAGACCAAATGAGGCAGGACCATCACAATGGGTTTATATGATGCAGAGGCAGTCAGATGCTTCAGCTGTTATTGTTGGTACTTTTACATCATTTGGTACTTCAGTTCTTGCATTATTAGACCCTGGGTCTACTCATTCTTACATCAGTGTATCCATCTTGCCTGTGAATGATTTACATTCTGAGTCCTTAGGATTTGATGTTTTGCCACAAATCCTTTAGGGCATAGTGTTATGGTAAGCAGGGTGCACCGAGATAGTCCAGTTGTTGTTCAGGATGATAAGTTTTTTAGTGACCTGATTGAGATGTCTTTCAGGGAGTATGATATGATTTTAGGCATGGATTAGTTATCCAAGTATGGTGTTGTTGTAGACTGTCAGAAAAAATGTGTTACTTTGAGAATACGTGATGGTAGGGATGTGATGGTATCTAGTGAGCAGAGATATCTTTCATCCATGTTTGTTTTAGCTGGGAGGATGATTCGGAAGGGATGTGAGGCTTATCTTGCTCATGTTGTAGATACCATAGTAGTGGGGTCCCTGCTTGACAGTATACCCACAGTTGCAGAGTTTCCAGATATTTTTTCTGATGAGGTGCCAGGTGTACCTCCTGAGAGAGAAGTGGAGTTTGGTATCGATTTGTTGCCTAGTACCACTCCTATCTCTATTACCCCTTATCGAATGGCACCTACTGAGTTGAGAGAGTTGAAGGTGCAGTTGCAGGAGTTGTTGAAAAAGGGGTTTGTCTGCCTTAGTATGTCCCAGTGGGGAGCGCCTGTGTTGTTTGTGAAGAAGAAGGATGGCACCATAAGATTGTGTATTGATTATAGGCAGTCGAATAAGGTGACCATTAAGAACAAGTATCCTTTGCCTCGGATAGATGATCTCTTTGATCAGTTGAAGGGAGCAACAGTATTATCTAAGATCGATTTGAGATCAGGGTACCATCAGTTAAGAGTCAGAGATGTGGATGTAACCAAGATAGCTTTTCGTACGAGGTATGGGCATTATGAGTTTCTGGTGATGCCCTTTGAATTGACGAATGCACTAGCAGCTTTTATGGATTTGATGAACAGGGTGTTCAGACCATTTTTAGATCAGTTTGTGGTGGTCTTCATTGATGACATTTTGGTGTATTCGCATAATGAGGAGGATCATGATAGGCATTTGCAGATTGTATTGCAGACTCTGAGAGAGAAGTAGTTGTATGCTAAGCTGTCTAAGTGTGAGTTCTGGCTCGATCAGGTAGCTTTTCTTAGTCATGTGGTTTCAGCAGAGGGTATTAGAGTTGATCCGAGTAAAGTTGAGGCTATCTTGAATTGGAGTCCACCGAAGACTGTGATAGAGGTTAGAAGTTTTCTAGGATTGGCAGGCTATTATCGTCGATTTGTGAAGGGTTTTTCTATAATAGATACACCACTCACCAGATTACTTCAGAAAGGAGTTAGATTTGTATGGATAGATCGGTGTTAGGCGAGTTTTCAGCAGCTAAGGGAGATGTTGACTTAGGCTCCTTTCCTTACCCTGCCTATGGAAGGTAAACTATATGTGATATATAGTGATGTTTCACATAGTGGTTTAGGTTATGTTCTGATGCAGGAGGGGTAGAGTCATTGCTTATGCCTCTTAACAGTTGAAACCGCATAAGTTGAATTACCTGACGCATGATTTGGAATTAGTAGCAATAGTTTTTGCCTTAAAGATTTGGCAGCATTACTTGTATGGGAAAAAGTGTTTTATTTATACGAATCACAAGATTTTGAAAAACATGGGTGTTTAAAGAGAGTTGAATCTTCGGCAGAGATGGTGGTTAGAATTGATTAAAGACTATGACTGTTTGATTGATTATCATCTTGGTAAGGCAAATGTTGTTGCTGATGCCTTGAGTCAAAAGTCTTTGGCTGGTTTGACTGCTTATTCACTCTCGTTGCTTGTTGAGTTGAGAGCGTTGCATGCTAGATTTGAGTCTTCTGATGATGGTGCTTTGATGGCTTAGTTGCAGTTGAGGCTAGTCTTGTTAGAACATATTAGGGAGGCTCAGTTGGCAGATGAGAGAATTCAAAAAATTGTGTTGGTTTGTCAGAAGGGGGAGAGTCGAGACTTTTATGTGAGGGATGATGGCAATCTATGGTACGAAGATAGATTGTGTATTCCTAACATTACAAAATTAAAAAGGATGTTATTAGAGAAAGCACATCAGTCACTTTTTGCTATGCACCCTGGAAGTACCAAGATGCATCATGACTTGAATTGACATTGATGGTGGTCAGGTATGAAGAGAGACATAGCAGAGTTTGTATCCAAACGTCTCACTTGCCAAAAAGTGAAGGCTGAGCACCAAGTTCCTTTAGGGTTGCTCCAACCTTTATCAGTGCCAGAATGGAAATGGGAGCGAGTGACAATGGATTTTTTGACTAGACTGTCTTTGACCCAGAAGAAGCATGATACAATCTGGGTGATAGTTGTTTAGATGACAAAGACAGCTCATTTTCTTCCAGTTTGGATGGATTATTCTCTAGAGAGGTTGGTTGAGCTGTATATCAATGAGATAGTCAGGTTGCATGGAGTCCCAGTTTCTTTGGTGTCGGATCAAGATCCATGGTTTACTTCGAGATTTTGGAAGAGTTTGCATGATGCTTTGGGTTCTCGATTGCATTTTAGTACTGCTTTCCATCCTCATACAGATGGGCAGTCAGAAAGAGTGATACAGATTCTAGAGGATATGTTGAGAAGCTGTATCATTGATTTTACCAGGAATTGGGACAGATTTTTGCCCCTAATTGAGTTTGCTTATAACAATAGTCATCAGTCCAGTATTGGGATGGCTCCTTATGAGGCCTTATATGGTAGGAGATGCAAGACACCTTCTTGTTTGGATGAGGTAGGAGAAGGCAAACTGGTTGGTCCCGATTTGATTAAGAAAACAGAGGAGAAAGTGAAGGTGATTCGGGGTCGTTTGAAAGCAGCTTCAGACCGATAAAAATCCTATTCAGATTTAAAGAGAAGAGACATAGAGTTTAGTGTGGAAGATAAAGTGTTTCTGAAGGTGTCTCCATGGAAGAAGATTCTGAAGTTTGGCCGCAAAGGAAAGTTGAGTCCTCGCTTCAAAGAACCATATGAGGTGTTTGAGAGAGTTGGTCCAATGGCTTATAGACTAGCTTTGCCGCTTGAGTTGGATTGAATACATAATATTTTTCATGTCTCGATACTTCGGAGATATAGGTCTGACCTATCTCATATCTTGTCAGTGGAGTCCATTGAGGTGAGTCCATATGTGACTTACGAGGAAGAACCAGTGGCGATTTTGGCACGAGAGGTTAAACAATTAAGGAGTAAGAGGGTGCCACTTGTGAAAGTCCTTTCGAGGAATCATGCCACTGAGGAGACGACATGGGAGAGTGAGCAGGCGATGTAGAGTCAATTTCCCCAATTGTTCCAGACTTGAGAACAGGTAATTTTGAGGACGAAATTTATTTTAGGGAGAGAGAATTGTAATATCCCAAAATTTTTGAAAATTTTAAATTTTTGGAAAATTTGATAAAGTAAATTATAATTTAAAAGGATAAATTAAATTAATGGTTTTAAATGAAAAATGAAGGGATTTTAAATGAAAAAGTAGAATATATATGTGATAGATATGCAAAATATACATAACATATAAAAGTCAATACTTTTTAAAAGAAAAGTCAAAGTCCAATGGCATTTTTATAAATAAATTTTAGAAATTTAAAATTAATAAAATAAATTAAAAATAAATTATTTTGAATGGAAGAAGGAAATTAGGACTTTTAATTTTTTAAATAAATAATTAAATAATTAATAATTAAATTATTTTAATATATATATATATGGTTTAAAAGAAATATGAAAAGAAAAAGAAAATTAAAAAGTCATCATCTTCTTCTTCTTCTCCACAAGGGTTGAAACTCCATGGGAGTCTAAACCAAGATTTTGATTATTCCATACACCAAGGATTGAAAGAATTTTAAGGATTCAAGAGGAGTTTTAGAATTTTTTTCATTAATTAGTAAGTTTTCAACTCTTTTCTTTGAATTCCATGGAAAATTGATTTATGTAAATTTTGGACTTTTAAAGTAGTATGTTATAATTGTTGGAATTGGTGTGTATGATGTTATTTTGGGTAGTTAACAATGATTTTAAGGTTAAATTGAAGAGATGATGGAGTTTGGATAAAGAATGGTGAAGAGAGAGAATTTAGGTTTATGAATTTTTGGGGTTTTGAAAACATGAGCTTTAAGGTGCAAATTGATTCTAAATGTGTTGTTTTGATTCATAAACAAGTATTTTAAAGTCAAATATTGGATTTGGTTGTGTTTGGTTGGAGTTGGAGAATGGAAGTGGAGATTTAGGGTTTTGGAAAAGTGATTTTCCAAAGTGGTTGAATTGTGTGATTTTATTTGTTTAGGCATGTTGTTAAGTGTTAAAAGTGATAAATATGAGCTTGAAATGAGTAATGGATTGTGTTGGAATGGAAAACCTTCAATGGGGGAAGGTTATGCCATTTTTGAGATTTTGTGTATAAGAGTGTATTTTTATAATGTAAATGATTTAAATGTATTAAAATATATTTTTAATAATATAAATAAACTTAAAACACTAATTTAATTGTAGTAGAATAAAATTCTAATATTAAAGTAAGGAAAAGTTAAATTTTTAGAAATTTATAGGAGTGATGTTTAATTATTGTTTAATATTGGAAATGCCATTAAATGTGATACTAAATGATTATTTGCTATCACATTTGGGTTAGGCATTGAGGGAGGTTTATTTGCTTCATTCAAGTGGTGAAGGGCAAGTTGGAAAGATAGGATTGGAGGTTATTTTAAGCTTGCTTTGGGTTACTAGTTGAGGTATATACAAACTTTGAATATATTGTTTATATTTGCATGACATTTGGGCTTAATACATTTTGGTTGAAAAATATATTAAGCTACTTGGTAAATTGATTGTGTATGAATAATGTGCTATGACATTTGTAATATCATATATGTATTAAATGCATTGTGAAAAGCCATTGATAACAGCTAAATTGTGTAAAATGTGAAATATATATATATTATGTGAAAATACCCAAAGTAATTGGGTAATGTGTTGTGAACACTAAAATGAGATATGTGGTATAATGAAATGAATTGATATTGATAAAAATGAGAAAAGTCAGAAAAGTGAGAAAAAAAATGAGAAAGATGTGAAAAATGAGAAAAGTGAGAAAAAAATATAAAAATAAGGCAATGTGCCTAGAATGAATATATGAAAATGAGAAAGAGATTAATAATGTGAAATATGAATAAATTGCGTGCCTAGTACGTAATTCAATTTTCAGAGTTCTGTGTTTGGCGGCATGCCTATGATTGCCTACGGGCTATATTTTGGGCATCATTGTAAATATATTTTTGAGGTGAAAAGACCGGGCCGTAAGCCTCAAAAATAAATATTTAAAGCTAGAATGATTGAAAAGATTAGGTCGTAAGCTCATGCCTAGTTGAAATATGTCATCGATATATTGTCTACGGGGCTAGACACATGGTGTCATTATAGACTAAAATAGTAACTTTGAAATTTGAATAGCATGTTAGTTATCTTTGAGCTCATGTTTGTATTTTTTATATGTAAATTGTGATTATGAAATATTTAAAAAATATAAGAAAATGGAATGATGTGACATCCATATGCATTGTACATTGACATTGCATTGAGTTTTATTGTTATTATCAAGTTTGTACCACTAGACTTCGGCTTAGCGTGATTGTTTCCATCGCACAGGTGACATGGTAGACTCAGTTGAGCCAGAGAGTTCTTCTAGACCAGGTCGGGTCTAGACTTGTAGTTAAGCTTGTTGAGTTGTTATCAAGATCAGAAACACTGTCAGCAGCATGTATATATTTTTATGTTATTGTACATTTTGAGTATTATGCATAATATATTATGTTTTGGATTTTATGTATAGTATATTATAAAAAATGTTTGGGTCAATGTATTTGAAATGGGAAAGTAAATGTGTTTTAAAATATATATATCTATATATAAATATTTTAGAAACTTGGTGAAATTGAGGAGTATGATTGAGATGGTGAATTGAAATTATTTAGGAGTGTTTTCTTTTCGCAGGTTGTGTTTTGCTAAATTTTTGGATGTCCAAATTATAGACAAAACTCTAGCGAATTTTTTTCTAGAGATTTTCATATATAATATTATTTTGGGTTCCTATAACAAGTAATTTTATCCAAATCCAAATAATAAACAAGCATAATAAAAACCATAACTTATCATATCATCTACCGCCACATAATCTGTCATAGACAACTAATAATAAATCAATTAAAATTGAGGTTTCACCATCAATTTAGGGTTTCAATTGCAAAATTATGGTTTTAGGGTTTTTATTCATCAAATTAGGGTTTTATCCTAAATCTTGGATTAAACATGCAGTACCAGGGTTTTTATTCTAAAAACTAAGATTGAACATGTGACTTAGTGTTTAATAAGCAATCTACGATTCAAGTATGCAAATTAGGATTTTTATCTAAACTAGGATTTAATGTTTATACAAATTAGAATTTTTCCTAAACTAGGATTTTCTGTATTTATGCAGATTAGGGTTGGAACACATAATTAATATTTAGGTTGGTCTCAACCTCTAATTTCATGGTTCTAATATAAATAACATGCGATATTAATTCTTAATTGGATCATACAGTGAACTAATCAATATAAGTAAATAATAAGATTGAGTTGAATTAGCTACACCTGCATTGTTGGCTCCACCAACATTAATTCGATTAAACCTAGTATGGGCGTGAAATTTTGCCCTCACTCCCATGATGAATGATTCTTGTCACTTTGACATTGCTAGGCTCATGGCCTTAGAGAACACGAGCCTTGTAACATCCTAAAATTTTTGAAAATTTCTAATTTTTGAAAAATTGTATAAAATAAATTATAATTTAAAAGGATAAAATTAAATTAATGGTTTTAAATAAAAAATGAAGGGATTTTAAATGAAAAAGTGGAATACATATGTGATATATATGCAAAATATACGTAACATATATAAAAGTCAACACTTTTTAAAAGAAAAGGGTATTTTGGTAATTATATCTTATAAATTCAAAATTAATAAAATAATTCAAAAACAAATTATTTTTGAATGGAAGAGGGAAATTAGGACTTTTAATTTATTAAAAAAAATAATTAAATATTAAATATTAAATTATTTTAATATATATATATATATGTGGTTTAAAAATTAATGAAAAGGAAAAGAATATAAAAGTCTTCATCATCATCTTCTTCTTCTTCTTCAAGGATGTGTCTTCTATGGGAGTTTGAAGACCAAGGATTTTGCTTCCTCTATACTCCATAAATTGAAGGAATTAACAAGTTTCAAGTGTATTTTTGGTGATTTCCACCAAAATTAGTAAGTTTTCATCTCTTTTCTTTGAATTCCTTGGAAATTTGGATTATGTGAGAATTTGGATTTTTATGTATTGTGTTATAATTGTTGGAATTGGTGAGTATGATATTATTTTGGGTAGTTAACAATGATTCTAAGGTTAGATTGAAGAGATGATGGAGTTTGGTTAAAGAATGGTGAAGAGAGAGAATTTAGGGTTATGGATTTTTGGAGTTTTGAAAATATGAACTTTAATTGTACAAATTGATTCCAAATGAGTTGTTTTGATTCCTAAACAAGTATTTTGAAGTCAAATATTGGATTTGGTGGTGTTGGGTTAGAGTTTGAGAATGGAAGTGGAAATTTAGGGTTTTGGAAAAGTGATTTTCTAAACTGGTTGAATTGTGTGATTTTATTTGTTTAAGCATGTTGTTTAGTGTTAAAAGTTATGAATATAAGCTTGGAATGAGTAATGGATTGTGTTGGAATGGAAAACCTTCAATGGGGGAAGGTTATGCCATTTTTGAGATTTTATGTATAAGAGTGTGTTTTTATAATGTAAATGATTTAAATGTATTAAAATATATTTTTAATAATATAAATAATCTTAAAAAAACTAATTTAATTGTAGTAGAATGGAATTCTAATGTTGAAGTAAGGAAAGGCTAAATTGTTGAAAATTTATAGGAGTGATGTGTAATTATGGTTTAATGTTGGAAATACCATTAAATGTGATACTAAATGATTATTGGCTTTCACATTTTGTTTAGGCATTGAGGGAGGTTGATTTGCTTCATCCAAGTGGTGAAGAGCAAGTTGGAAAGATTGGATTGAAGGTTGTTTTTGGCTTGCTTTGGGTTGCTAGTGGAGGTATGTACAAACTTTGAATATATTGTTTATATTTGCATAACATTTGGACTTAACACATTTTGGTTGGAAAATGTGTTAAGCTACTTAGTTCATTGACTGTGTATGAATAATGTGCTATAACATTTGTAATATCATATATGTGTTAAATGCATTGTGAAAAGCCATTGATAATGGCTAAATTGTGTAGAATGTGAAATATGTATATTATGTGAAAATACCCAAAGTAATTGCGTAATGTGTTGTGAATGCAAAAATGAGATATGTGGAATAATGAAATGAATTGATATTGAGAAAAATGAGAAAGATGTGAAATATGAGAAAAATGAGAAAAAAATGTGAAAAATAAGGCAATGTGCTTCGATTGAATATGTGACAATGAGAAAGAGATTAATATTGAGAAAAATGAATAAATGAAAAAAAAAGTGAGAAAAAGATGATATAATAAGGCAATGTGCCTAGTTTGATCATGAGAAAATGAGAAAAATTTTGATAAAGAAATTATGAAAGAATTTGATAATGAGAAATATGAATAAATTGTGTGCCTAGTATGTTATTCAATTTTCAGAGTTCTGGGTTTGGCGGCATGCCTATGATTGCCTTTGGCCTAAATGCTGGAATGGTGAAAAGAATGGGTCGTAAGCCAAGCCAACTGATAAATATAATGTTTTTGGGGGTGAAAAGACTAGGTCGTAAGCCAAGCCAGCTGATAAATATGATGTTTTTGGGGGTGAAAAGACAAGGTCGTAAGCCTCAAAAATTGTAGCAGTCTACCCAGGTTGAGGATAAAGATACTGGAGCCTAAGGGTCTAGCCGGGTTGAGGTCCAAGAGACTGGGGCTGTTACATTATCCATGGATATATATATTGCCTACGGGGCTAGACACATGGTGTCATTATGGACCAAAGTAGTAACTTTGAAATTTAAATAGCATATTAGATCCTTTTTGGGCCCATGCTTGTCTTTGTTTTAATATGAATTATGAATTATGATACAATTGAGCAATATAATGTTATGAGTTGTGAATTATGAAATATTTAAAAAATATAAGAAAGTGGAATGATGTGACATCTAAATCCATTGTGCATTGGTATTGCATTAAGTTATATTGTTATTATCTAAGTTTGTACCACTAGGCTTCGGCTTAGCGCGATTGTTTCCATCGCGCAGGTGACAAGGTAGATCCAGTTGAGCTAGAGAGTTCTTCTAGACCAAGTCATGTCTAGACTTGTAGTTGAGCTTATTGAGTTGCTATCGACATCAGAAACACTACCAGGAGCATGTATATATTTTTATGTTATTGTACATTTTGAGTATTATGCATAATATATTATGTTTTGAATTTTGTGTAATATATATTGTAAAGAATATTTGGGTCAATGTAATTGAAATGGAAGAGTAAGTGTGTTTTAAATTATATATATCTATATATAAATGTTTGAGAAACTTGGTGAAATTGAGAAGTATGGTTGAGATAGTGGTTGGAAATTATTTGGGAGCTTTTTCTTTTTGTAGGTTGAGTAATTGCTAAATTTTGGGATGTCCAAATTACAGACAAAACTCTGGCGAATTTTTCCCCTAGATTTTTATATATTTTATTTATTTTGGGTTCTTATAACAAGTAAAGAATATTTATATTCTATTTAATTTTTATTTATTTAGAATTTAAAATTTTAAATTGGAAATGTGAAAATTTTTTATTAAATCGGTCTATGATATTTTATACCGTATATGCATATTTTACATATGCTGGAAATATGTATTGTACGTCTATAGGGTATAAGGGTGTTACATTTGTTTTGGTATCAAAGCCTAGGTTTGAGGTTCTCGACCTAGGTGGGATGATAGAGAGAGAAAATGGGGGATTTGAAAAATAGTTTTTAATTGTAATACATGCATTGGCACTGGTAGTTTCTGATCTCTGATATAGTATTTCTGTTGTGTTTGCAGATATAGGAAGTTATGGCATCTCGACCGCACAGGCTGCTGAGGGTAGTGCAAAGAGTGTAGCTCCAGATGAGGGTAGTGATGGAACTAGAGTTGTATCTACTGGTGAGGCATCTGTTTCTGTGCCTGTGAGACCAGCAGCTGATGAGGTTCCGCCTGGCTGGGTATGGCATATGGTAGAGTTATTGAGGCAGGCTCGAATTTCGCAACCGCCGCAGCCTCAGTCGCAGCCGCAGCCGCAGCCGCAGTTGCCGGTGAGGCAGTATGATTAACTGAGAAAGTATGGAGCTGAGGACTTTGTTGGTGCTACAGACCCTGCTGTAGCAGAGCAGTGGGTAGACCGGGTTCAGAGGATATTTATTCAGTTACAGGCTAGTCCAGAAGAGAAGTTTGATTATGCCAGATCTCTTCTGCAGAGAGATGCATATGATTGATGGAAGACGGTTCCACATGCTTTGGATGATCCACCAGTCCTGACCTATGATGATTTCCTGCGGGAATTTGAGTAGAAGTATACTCCGAGAGAGTATAAAGATGCAAAGAAGATGGAGTTCCTGAGTCTGAGACAGGATACCAGGACAGTGACCAAGTATGAGATCAAGTTTATCCGGTTGAGTCACTTTGCTGGTGGGATCATTTCTGATGAGTTTAACAGGTGCAGGAGGTTTGAGGAGGGACTGAGACCCTCTATCATATGCATCATCATAGGCTCTTGGTATCAAGATTTTTCCAAGTTAGTTACAGCTGTCAGGAGTGTTGAGAAGGCACAGAGTCTTGCAGCAGCTACCAGGGTTGAGGAGACCAGAGTTAGGAGACCCCAGAGTGAGGCAGGGTCTTCATTAGTGAAGAGAGGCCGAGGGTGACATTTTCAGAGGTTTAGTAGGAGTCAGGGGTAGTTTGGCAGGTCAGTACAGTAGCAGAGATAGAGACAGAGACCTGTAGTTTCAGTGGCTAGTGCTCCGACTCTAGTGGCTCAAAGACCTACTCCACCTACTTGCATTCGCTGTGGTAGAGTACACGGAGGTGTCTGCTGGTGGAGAGTTGCTTCAGGAGTGTGTTTTAGATGTGGGTTGTTAGACCATTTTATCAGAGATTGTCCTGAGCCACCAGAGGTTAGGTAGGCAAATACTGCATCTTCTCGACCTAGTGTTAAAGGGGGTCATGTGGTAGAGGTTTTAGTAGAGGTGGTCAACCTGGGTTTAGTCAGAGAGGAAGTTCTACATCCGGAGGTAGTAGGCCAGATGAGGCTAGGCCATCTCAGCGGGTTTATGTGATGCAGAGGAAGCTGGATGCTTCAGCTGTCATTGTGGGTACATTTTCTTTATTTGGTATTTCAGTCCTTGCTCTATTAGATCCTAGATCTACGCATTCATACATAAGTGCATCTATATTACCTGTGACTGAATTGCATTCTAAGTCCCGAGGATTTGATGTCTTGGTGACAAATACTTTAAGGCATAGTGTTGTGGTGAGCAGGGTGCACCGAGATAGTCCAGTTGTTATTCAGGATGAGGAGTTTCTCGGTGACCTTATTGAGATACCTTTCAGCGAATATGATCTGATTTTGGCTATGGATTGGTAATCCAAGAATGGGGCTGTTGTAGACTGTCAGAAGAATTGTGTTACATTGAGAACATATGATGGTAGGGATGTGATGGTATTTAGCGAGCAAAGTTATCTTTCATCTATGTTTGTTTCAGTTGTTTCAGCTAGGAGGATGATTCAGAAGGGATGCGAGGCTTATCTTGCTCATGTTGTTGATACTAGAGTAGTGAGATCCATGCTTGAAAGTATATCCATAGTTGCCGAGTTTCCAAATGTTTTCCCTGATGCGTTGCCAGGGGTACCTCCTGAGAGAGAAGTGGAGTTTGGTATCGATTTGTTGCCTGGTACCACTCCTATCTCTATTTCCCCTTATCGGATGGCATATGCTGAGTTGAGAGAGTTGAAGGTGCAGTTGCAGGAGTTATTGGATAAAGGGTTTATCCGCCCTAGAGTGTCCCCGTGGGGAGCGCCTATGTTGTTTGTGAAGAAGAAAGATGGCACCATGAGATTGTGTATTGATTATAGGCAGTTAAATAAGGTGACCATCAAGAACAAGTGTCCTTTGCCTCGAATAGATTATCTCTTTCATCAATTGAGGGGAGCAGCAGTATTCTCTAAGATTGATCTGAGATCAGGGTACCATCAGTTGAGAGTCAGAGATGTGGATGTACCCAAGATAGCTTTTCGCACGAGATATGGGCATTATGAGTTTCTAGTGATGCCCTTTGGATTGATGAATGCACCAGTAGCTTTTATGGATTTGATGAACAGGGCATTCATACCATTTTTGGATTAGTTTGTGGTAGTCTTCATTGATGACATCTTGGTGTATTCACGTAATGAGGAAGATCATGATAGGCATTTGCGGATCATATTGTAGACTCTGAGAGAGAAGCAGTTGTATGCTAAGCTGTCTAAGTGTGAGTTCTGGCTCGATTAGGTAGCTTTTCTTGGTCATGTGGTTTCAGTAGAGGATATTAGAGTTGATCCGAGTAAAGTTGAGGCTATCTTGAATTGGAGTCCACCGAAGACTGTGACAGAGGTTAAAAGTTTTCTAGGATTGGCAGGCTATTATCATCGATTTGTGAAGGGTTTTTCTATAATAGCTACACCACTCACCAGATTACATTGGAAAGGAGTTTAATTTGTGTGGACAGATCGGTGTCAGGCGAGTTATGAGCAGCTGAGGGAGTTGTTGACTCAAGCTCCTGTCCTTACCCTACCTGTAGAAGGTAAACCATATGTGATATACAGTGATGCTTCACATAGTGATTTAGGTTGTGTTCTGATGCAGGAGGGTAGAGTCATTTCTTATGACTCTCAAGAGTTGAAATTGCATGAGTTGAATTACCCGATGCATGATTTGGAATTAGCAGCAATAGTTTTTGCCTTGAAGTTTTGGCGGCATTATTTGTATGGGGAAAAGTGTTTCATTTATACGGATCACAAGAGTTTGAAATACCTGGGTGTTCAAAGAGAGCTGAATCTTCAGCAGAGACGGTGGTTAGAGTTGATTAAAGACTACAAATGTTTAATTGATTATCATCCTGGTAAAGCAAATGTTGTTGCTGATGCCTTGAGTCAAAAGTCTTTGGCAGGTTTGACTGCTTATTCACTCTCATTGCTTGTTGAGTTGAGAGTGTTGCATGCTAGTTTTGAATCTTCTAATGATGGTGCTTTGATGGCTCAGTTACAGTTGAGGCCAGTCTTGTCGGATCATATTAGGGAGGCTCAGTTGGCATATGAGAGAATTCAGAAAATTGTGTTGGTTTGTCAGAAGGGGGAAAGTTGAGACTTTTATGTGAGGGATGATGGTAGTATATGGTACATAGATAGATTGTGTATTCCTGATGATGCAAAATTGAAAAGAATGATATTTGAGGAAGCACATCAGTCACTTTTTGCTATGCACCCTGGGAGTACCAAGATGTATCAGGACTTGAAGCGACATTATTGGTGGTTGGGAATGAAGAGGGACATAGCAGAGTTTATATCCAGATATCTCACTTGCCAAAAAGTGAAGGCTGAGTACCAAGTTCCTTCAGGGTTGCTCCAACCTTTATCAGTGCCAGAGTGGAAATGGGAGCGAGTGACAATAGATTTTGTGACTGGACTGCCTTTGACCCAGAAGAAGCATGATGCAATCTGGGTGATAGTTGATCGGATGACAAAGACATCTCATTTTCTTCCAGTTTGGATGGATTTTTCTCTTGAGAGGTTGGTTGAGCTGTATATCAAAGAGATAGTCAAGTTGCATGGAGTCCCAGTTTCTTTGGTGTCAGATCGAGATCCCTGATTTACTTCGAGGTTTTGGAAGAGTTTACATGATGCTTTGGGTTCTCGATTGTATTTTAGTGCTGCTTTCCATCCTCAGATAGATGGACAGTCAGAGAGAGTGATACAGATTCTGGAGGATATGTTGAGGAGTTGTATCATTGATTTTATCGGGAATAGGGAAAGATTTTTGCCATTAATTGAGTTCACTTATAACAACAGTCATCAGTCTAGTATTGGGATAACTCCTTATGAGGCTTTATATGGTAGGAGATGGACACCTTTGTGTTGGGATGAAGTTGGAGAAGGTAAACTGGTTGGTCCCGATTTGATTAAGGAAACAGAGGAGAAAGTAAAGGTGATTCGAATGGAAGAGGAAAATTAGTTTTGAATGGAAGAGGAAAATTAGGACTTTTATTTTATTAAAAAATAATTAAATATTAAATTATTTTAATATATATATATGTGGTTTAAAAAAAGATGAAAAGGAAAAGAATATAAAAGTCTTCTTCTTCTTCTTCTTCTTCTTCAAGGACGTGTTTTCCATGGGAGTTTGAAGACCAAGGATTTTGCTTCTTCCATACTCCATAAATTGAAGGAATTAATAAGTTTTAAGTGGATTTTTGGTGATTTCCACCAAAATTAGTAAGTTTCCATCTCTTTTCTTTGAATTCCTTGGAAATTTGGATTATGTGAGAACTTGGATTTTTATGTAGAATGTTATAATTGTTGGAATTGGTGTGTATGATGTTATTTTGGGTAGTTAACAATGATTCTAAGGTTAGATTGAAGAGATGATGGAGTTTGGTTAAAGAATGGTGAAGAGAGAGAATTTAGGGTTATGGATTTTTGGGGCTTTCAAAACATGAACTTTAATTGTGCAAATTGATTCCAAATGAGTTATTTTGATTCCTAAACAAGTATTTTAAAGTCAAATATTGGATTTGGTGGTGTTGGGTTGGAGTTTGAGAATAGAAGTGGAGATTTAGGGTTTTGGAAAAGTGATTTTCCAAAGTGGTTGAATTGTGTGATTTTATTTGTTTAAGCATGTTGTTTAGTGTTAAAAGTGATGAATATAAGCTTGGAATGAGTAATGGATTGTGTTGGAATGGAAACCCTTCAATGGGGGAAGGTTATGCCATTTTTGAGATTTTATGTATAAGAGTGTATTTTTATAATGTAAATGATTTAAATGTATTAAATATGTTTTTAATAATATAAATAAACTTAAAACACTAATTTAATTGTAGTAGAATGGAATTCTAATGTTGAAGTAAGGAAAGGCTAAATTTTTGAAAATTTGTAGGAGTGATGTGTAATTATGGTTTAATGACGGAAATGCCATTAAATGTGATACTAAATGATTATTGGCTATCACATTTGGTTTAGGCATTGAGGGAGGATGATTTGCTTCATCCAAGTATTGAAGAGCAAGTTGGAAAGATTGGATTGAAGGTTGTTTTTAGCTTGCTTTGGGTTGCTAGTGGAGGTATGTACAAACTTTGAATATATTGGTTATATTTGCATAACATTTGGACTTAACACATTTTGGTTGGAAAATGTGTTAAGCTACTTGGTTCATTGATTGTGTATGAATAATGTGCTATACCATTTGTAATATCATATATGTGTTAAATGCATTGTGAAAAGCCATTGATAATGGCTAAATTGTGTAGAATGTGAAATATGTATATTATGTGAAAATACCCAAAGTAATTGGGTAATGTGTTGTGAATGCAAAAATGAGATATGTGGAATAATGAAATGAATTGATATTGAGAAAAAATGAGAAAGATGTGAAAAATGAGAAAAATGAGAAAAAAAATGTGAAAATAAGGCAATGTGCTTAGATTGAATTTGTGACAATTAGAAAGAGATTAATATTGAGAAAAATGAATAAATGAAAAAAAAAGTAAGAAAAAGATGATATAATAAGGCAATGTGCCTAGTTTGATCATGAGAAAATGAGAAAAGTTTTGATAAAGAAATTATGAAAGAATTTGATAATGAGAAATATGAATAAATTGTATGCCTAGTATATTATTCAATTTTTAGAGTCCTGGATTTGGCGGCATGCCTATGATTGCCTATGGGCTAAATGCTGGAATGGTGAAAAGACTGGGTTGTAAGCCAGGCCAGCTGATAAAAATGATATTTATGTTGTGAAAAGACTGGGTTGTAAGCCTCAAAAACTATAGCAGTCTAGCCGGGTTGAGGACCAAGATATTGAGGCCTAAGGGTCTAGCCGAGTTGAGGTCCAAGAGACTGGGGCTGTTACATTATCCGTGGATGTATATATTGCCTACGGGGCTAGACACATGGTGTCATTATGGACCAAAGTAGTAACTTTGAAATTTAAATAGCATATTAGATCCTTTTTGGGCCCATGCTTGTCTTTGTTTTAATGTGAATTATGAATTATGATACAATTGAGCAATATAATGTTATGAGTTGTGAATTATGAAATATTTGAAAAATATAAGAAAGTGGAATGATGTGACATCTAAATCCATTGTGCATTGGTATTGCATTGATTTATATTGTTATTATAAAAGTTTGTACCACTAGGCTTTGGCTTAGCGCGATTGTTTCCATCGCGCAGGTGACAAGGTAGATCCAGCTGAGCCAGAGAGTTCTTCTAGACCAAGTCATGTCTAGACTTGTAGTTGAGCTTATTGAGTTGCTATCGAGATCAGAAACACTACCAGGAGCATGTATATATTTTTATGTTATTGTACATTTTGAGTATTATGCATAATATATTATATTTTAAATTTTACGTATTGTATATTATAAAGAATGTTTGGGTCAATGTATTTGAAATGTGAGAGTAAGTGTGTTTTAAATTATATATATATCTATATATAAATGTTTGAGAAACTTGGTGAAATTGAGAAGTATGATTGAGATGGTGGTTGGAAATTATTTGGGAGTGTTTTCTTTTTGCAGGTTGAGTAATTGCTAAATTTTGGGATGTCCAAATTATAGACAAAACTCTGGCGAATTTTTTTCGGAGAATTTTATATATATTATTTATTTTGGGTTCTTATAACAAGTAAAGAATATTTATATTCTATTTAATTTTTATATATTTAGAATTTGAAATTTTAAATTGGAAATGTGAAAAAATTTTATTAAACCTGTCTGTGATATTTTTGTACCGTATATGCATATTTTACATATGCTGAAAATATGTATTGTACGTGTATAAGGTATAAGGGTGTTACAAGCCTAAACCCAGAGAAAATGAAGTCTCCATCCGGATGAGCCTGGGGAAGGTGAGAATGACCCAGCACCCCCGCAACGCACAGTTCATTGGAACCGGCCTCTTTTTATGGTCTTAATACTATAAAATTATTAATTATAATAATATTATCCATACTACATGCAATCATAAGAATAAATAATCACTTTATTAAAATCACAATGAGTTCAAATAAAATAAATGAATAGACATCCATCCATTGATGGAAACATGCCTTTACAATTATTCAATATCCAAAAGAAAATAAATAAAATAGGATACCCACTAATTAATGGAAACGTATCCTTTATATTAACAAAAACTTAAAATAAATTAAATTACATAGAGCTTAACAAATGACACTACAAGATTTTTACAGTTTTAAAACGGAAAATTTCATTTCTAAATCTAGACATTTGATTTCTAAAGCAATTTATAAACAGATTTGAAACGGAATGAATTTGTATTTAAAATGCTGGTTTTTAATTAGTTTGAAACGGAAAAAGGGATCGATTTCTAAAATTGAAACGGATTAGAAATGAAAAATCCATATCTGATTACAAACGAAAATATAATCCGTTTTTAAAGTGAAACGATCTCGAACACCAATTAAGTACCCAAACATAAACGAAATTTTTGATATCTACTACAAACCAAATTGTATTTGTTTCTATTAGAAACATACTAATCCGTTTCTATTTGGGCCTTAGAGTAAATATATCAATAACGGACCATGTAATTTTGCAAAGGAATATCAGTTTGTAATAGAAATTGATATTTCCGTTTCATTTAGAAACGGATATTATGTTATTATATCTGTTAATATTCATGGATAATTTGCAATTGATGTAATGTATTATAAACAAAATATTTCGTTTGTAATAGAAATGGAATTATTGGTTTTTATTTTAAAACAATATAGAGGACTAAATGAATTATACATTACAAGCTGATTTTTTCTGTTTTTGCTAGAAACTAATTTTTAATGGTTCTTAGTCTAAATGGTCATTTAAATGTATTTTAAAAAAATATATTTATTATTTCATCTATATTATAATTTCATTTATATTTCAATATTTTTAAATTCATATTTTTGTATTTTAAACTCATTTTTTAATAATATTAATTTTTTATTTCATTTATATTTTAAAGTTTATTTATTAGTATTACATAATTTTTCATCTAAAAGAATATAAGAAGAAAGTTAAAAGAAATTTGGGAACATGAATATATTTATATATATAACATAATATATGTACATAACAAAAGGTAAGTTGTAACAAAATATTAATGCTATCAATGCCATACAAAAGTATTAATGTTATTAGTGTCACAAAATATATTTGATATGCATGAACCAAAAAGACAAATATCCTATTAATCTGCAATCTGATCATCAGCAAGGTCCTCATCTGATGCACCATCATCTATAATATGCAGAGAGGATGATGAAGGCTGCCCCTGTCTCATTATCGCATCCAAACGGGCTAATAGCTCTTCATGATGGCGATCGCATTGTTGCTCCCTCTCTTGCATATCAGACAATTTTTGTTTGAGAGTTTACAACTCATCAAGAACTAACTGGTCAACTGTTGGAGAGGATGCAGGTGTTGCAGGTCGATTGTAGTAGGTAGAAGTGTTGGAGCCCATGTCATAGATTCTTCATTTCGTCTCACCTCCGACAGCGTTAAGGTAAAGTTCAACCTCATCAACGATAGAAGTCTCATTGGACCCATCCTACAACTGGGAAGACTGCTCTTTTAGCTGTAAATAGCGCTCATAAAATATATAAAGCAAAAACATTCAATAAGATATTAATCATAAATTACATTTCATAATGTAATAGAAATAGAAAAGTTATTTAGCTTACATGGATACTCTGAAATCTAACATCAACAAAATTAGAAGTCCTTTTCTTCCTATGGGTTCTTTCAAAGATCTTATATGGAAATGGCTCCCGCCTAATGATCTCCCTAGCCTGCACATTAACATAGCTTACATTTTACACATCAATGCCAAATATATGAACATGTAAGAGGAAAAGAAAAGTCCAATAAATTGACATATTTCCAAAATCAGATCTTAAAAAAAATAAACAAAAGAGAAAAATAGTATAATTTCATCTTCTTCTTCATCACCATCTATACTTGTAATGAATCAAATTTATGAAGTTCAAATAGTGCAAGAGCATACCAAGAAAATTCTAATGCTTTTTCATACTTATTTGGAGCTGTAATAATGCAAATGTCATTAAGCGCCATTGAATACATGTTCTTTCATGATTTGAATATTAATTAAGAAATGCAATTTCAACCCTTAAGAAAAATAATCAAATAGAAAAAACAAGCCAAATAAAAAAAAAACCTACAGGAGTACTATAGTGTTCTGCTTGAGGTAATAAAAGTAAGAACTTAATAGAAATATATTAATAAAAGTAAGAACATAATAGAAATATATTACTTGCTTCACATTCCACTAATACCTTTGCTGCAATGTTGAAGAGAAAAAAGAAGATAAAAAATTACATCAGGCTGCTAATAATCAATATGAAAGATCTTCATTTAATCTAACAAAAAAAACTAATGAACCAATCTCATAAACATGAAACTTAAACAAAAAATAAAATAATTAAATAATTAAAGCCTCCAGGAAGTGACAGTTCGTTGTTATTCCATTGAAATCAAGTTATATATACAACTGTCAATAGCCAATGCATAAATGACTAAAACAGACCAATGAAGATTTTTATGGTTTTATCCATTAAAATAAAATACTAAATGCACAATAGTACAACAAAGCAAAAATTGGGTGTATTAGAAAATGAATGGTTATTCAAACTTTGACAAAAATAGAGGAAGTTGAACATATATTAGAAGACAAATCTGTGATAAATCAGGTATTTTAGTTAAGATTTTTATGATTTTATCCATTAAAATAAGTAAATGAAAATTATTACAACAAAACAAAGTGTCAACAATCACTTAAATTAAGTTCAAAGCGAGGCAACAAAATTCAGATGATATCTGGTCAAATAAATCACATGTTGATTTTACTCATTTGCATCAATTAATAATGTAAAGCATTAATTATTTCAACAAGAAAACACAAACAAACTTAATAATCAATATTTTCTTTGTTAGCTGCCACTGTGCAAAGATACAGAGCAGTTTCAAGAAAAGCAATCAAGAAATAGAGTGTTACGGTCTCGGGTTATGGATATGGTTATGGGTCTTTCGGATAGAGGTTCAAGATTAAAAAGAGAGGAGGAAGAAGGGTTAACCTTCTTTCTGCCTATTTTGACAGACTTTAGAGAGAATCTGCAATCTCTTTACAGACTTAGAGAGAATCTGCAATCTCTTGAGTTAGAGTACTCAAAGACTTTTTGGAATTTTCAAGCTGCCTTTCATTGAAAATCAAGTAAACTTAAATACATAATTACAGAGATACCAAGCTGTCAAGTTAGTTTCCATTTCAGTTACTGTTTTCAAGTTATGGTTAGTGGAGGAATAACCATAACATTACTTCCCTCCTCCAAAATGCGCTTGTCCTCAAGCACCAAATTCAGAATCTAGTCATGGAAGTTGTGATCCTGCATCTCTTCAGTTGCAGCATCTATGTTGCCTTCTTCAACAAAATCAATCCAAAACAATTTCCTGCACTGATGCCCGCGAACAAAGGTTTCATCACAATTGAAACAAAGACCTTTCTTCCTTCTATCATCCATCTCATCCTTAGTTAACCGTTTCACCAAATGATTTGATTGAGGCTCCATTACTGGTCTAATTTCATTATTAGAGAATGTTGATGAATGAGAGAGCAATTTGCGCTCACACTCCTTGGGATGATGGAGCTCCACTTCTACTGAGATTGCTTCTTGCAACCCACTAAGATACAATTGTACCTTCTGAAATTGTGTAAGAGCTCCAGCACGAGATACCAATGCTTCAAATTTGTTATGGTATTCTGCAATAGAACCTGTTTGTTTAAGCTTCGCCAATTCTCCCAACTTGTTGTTGCGGATTGGAGGCCCAAAGCGAAGATTGCATTGTTGTGTGAATTCATCCCAATTAGGGTCCGACATATCATCCAGCAGCTGCATATACCACAGCTGAGCAATTCTGATACAAGAAAGGATCCCTTGAAGCTAGCAAGTGGACCAATCACTAGGAGCAAGGCAAAGAGATATCAAGCTAGTATGGCTTTGCATATTCTAGAAGATATTTCCAAAGAGCTTCAAGAATTATAATTCAAGAAGATGGAGATAGAGCTTGAAGATGGCACACCAAAGATGATTATGATACTTAGTGTGAATATGGAAGCTAAAGGCTAGCTAAAGAGGTCTAACGTGCAAGAAAGGTCCATGGGGATTCATATGAAGCCTTGGGAAGTAATTTAAGGCCTTAGTAAGATGATGGAAGTGATTGGAAGAAAAGCTGGAGTGCAGCCAGTTTCACACGTACCTGTGAGAATTCTGAAGCCCTGTGAGAATAGCTGGATGGACCTTGGATTGCAGCCAGTTTCACACGTACCTGTGAGATTTCTGAAGCCCTGTGAGAATAGCTGGATGGACCCACTGCTTAAAGATTATTAATTATGTTTAATGGCCACGTTTTATATCATTATGGAAGGCTTAAAATAGGATTTTGTTTCCATACTTTATATTTTAGTGGATTAGGATTTTGTTTCCATACTTTATATTTTCCTTAGTGGATTAGGATTACTTTATATTTTCCTTATGCAATTAGGAATGTTTTTCCTTATGCAATTAGGAATGTTTTCCTTATGCAATTAGGAATGTTTTTCCTTAATGCAATTAGGAATGTTTTCCTTATGCAATTAGGAATGTTTTCCTTATTCAATTAGGAATGTTTTAGTCTTAATTTTCCATATGCAATTAGGAATTTTGTAACCATTATTTAAGGGCACTATTAGGCCGAATTTCATATACAACATTAATAAAAATTTTCGTATTCTTCTACAAGTTCTTCTTGTGAATTTTCGTGTGAGAGAGATTAGAGTGGATTCTTTAATTCTTTCTTTGCATCAAGAATTAGGTTACTTATCAACAAGAGTTGTGGCATTTTCCTTCTTCTTACCAACTAAATCCTTCAGTCATAGTGAGTTTTTTCTCATTATAGGCGTTGGGTTCCTTAGGAGGGATTATCAAGTTTCAAGGAGTTCTCTACCATTGTTATACGTTGGGTTTGCTGCTATCGTTGCTAAGGGTCCGCGTCATTTGGTAATCAGAGCCTTGCTACAAGGTAATTTTTATCTACTTTGTCTTTCTTGGGTTTGTTAATTTGTCTTTTAAATTTCTGCGATTTAGGGTTCTTAGAGAGTCTAGTCTTTAATTTTTGAAAAAGAGTCATATATCAAAATTCAAAAGTCTAAAGATTCTTCAAAGAGTAATTCGAAACCTAGGAAAAGGAGTCTGATTGAATTTCGAAACCTAAGCCTAGCCTTGCATCTGAATTGGATTCGAAACCAAGATTAGGGTTCTTGAAAGAAAGCAAAAGCTAGAGTTTTTGTTCAAATTTGATTTCGATTTGATTTTGAGTGAATCTGGGGTTGCGAATTAAGTCCAGATTTTGAAAAGCTCTTGGGAGTAAATTAAGTCCCGAATCAAGGGGATAGTGAGAAGAAGCAAAAAAAAAAAAGAGTAAAAAATCACCTCAACAAAATTTGTTTGATATTCTTGCTATTTGGATGCTAAGGATCAGATCTAGGTGGGTGAGAAGTAATAAAATTTTTTGGGCGAAAAATTTCACCTTTTGAGGGGCTTTTGGAATTCGAAAATCAGACCTTAATATTCATGTTATTTGAGTGTTATAGGTGGGAATTAGAGTCTAGAAGCTAGCGTTTTGGGTAGAATTGATTAGGTCCATAAAGCAGCTTGCCAAGTGTGTGTTGTTTTTTATTCATTATATCCAAATTTGTCTTGTTTATTGTCTTCATTGTTTCTAATTTCTTTATCTAGCTTTTAATTCCATTACATTGCTAAGTATCATTTGCGTGTGTCGATACTTGGTTCTGTATCGAGTAATGCAAATTACCTTGCATTGCCTCCGGATACTTGTCTTGTTTTCTATCTAGTTCTAAGATTTAGGCTCTAGTTTCTTGATCGACTTGACAATTGTTGGTTGGTGAGCTTGGCTCTGAAGTGCAATCAAGGAAGACGAGAAAAGTGAGGTAATTCTAAACACTTGAGTGAATTTCGATTATTTCTAATCTTGTTTCTTTGAGTTTGTTTGTTTGTTAACATGGCTAGAAAAGGAGAAGAGACTAGCAAAGAAGGAGCTATGGCCGAAAGCTTGGCTAGGCTTAATGAGACTTTGGCAGCAATGCTTGGTCGAATGGAGATGATGGATACTAGATTGAAAGAGAATGCAGCACAGCAAGCATAACAAATGCAACAAGGGCAGCCAGCCGCACATCCAAATCCCATAATGTGAGCTAGAAGAGTGCTTAGGAGAGAAGGGCAAGGAAATCTTGAAGCCCTAGAAGCAGCCGAAAGGGTAGAAGATGAAGATGAAGGTGGAAATCAACCTACCACTGATGGTGACCTTACTTCCATCAAGATGAAGATCCCTTCCTTTGAAGGGAAGAACAATGCAGAAGAGTTCATAGAATGGGAGAGGAAAGTTAAGCAGATTTTTGAATGCCATAACTACACCGAAGAGAAGAAATCAGTTTTGGCAGCCGTAGAGTTCAAAGGGTATGCTACCTTTTGGTGGGATCAATTAAAAGCTAATAGAAGAGGGAAAGGTATGAGGCCTATTCCTGAATGGTCAACCTTGAAAGAATTAATGAGGAGCCGATTTGTACCATCTCACTACATTCGGGATTTGTACAATCGACTAGCAAGACTAGTTCAAGGTGGAATAAGTGTGGAAAAGTACCACAAAGAGATGGAGATGATCATGGCTAGGGAAAATATTGATGAAGATGAAGACAAGAAGATGTCACGATTTCTTGGGGGATTGAATTTGAACATAGCCAATGAATTGGAGATGTATGAATTCAACACAATGGAAGAGTTAGTTCAAAAGGCCATGAAGATAGAGAGAAGATTGAAGAATAAAGCTATTTCGAAAACTGGCTACTCTAAAGCTAGTGGAAAATTTTCAAACTTCAAGGGATCAAGTTCGAGTGGAGGTTCCAACAAGGGGATTACAAGGGTTCTTTCCAAAAGAATTCTTCCTACAATCCTAATTTCAAGAAGCCGAATGATGGGGATGTAAAAACAGCCAAGGAAACACCTTCTAGACCTACTCCAAGTAGGGAAATTAAATGCTACAACTGTTTGGGAAGTGGACACATTGCTTCTCAATGTCTGAATAAGAGGGTGATGATTGCAACCCATGAAGGAGAAATTGAATCAAAATCTGAACATGAAGAAGAAGAGGAGGTCGAATGTGGTGATAGGGCAAAATATGATGAAGAGCCTTGGGAGAATCAAGTCTTGAATGCTGAACATGGAGAGATGCTTGTTACTAGAAGAGCCTTGAATATTCAAGTCAAGGAAGAAGGCTTGGATCAAAGGGAGAATCTTTTCCACTCTAGGTGTTTGGTGAATGGTAAGGTTTGTACACTTATCATTGATGGTGGAAGTTGTACCAATGCTGCTAGTACTACAATGGTGGATAAATTGGGGTTAACTTGTTTTAAACATCCCAATCCTTACAAGTTGCAATGGTTCAATGACGCTGGGGAAGTAAAAGTGTTGAAGCAAGTCAAGGTACCATTCTCCATTGGGTGGTATAAAGATGAGGTTTTGTGTGATGTAGTGCCAATGCAAGCTGGACATTTGCTATTAGGAAGACCATGGCAGCATGATAGAAGGGCACAACATGATGGCTTTTCTAATAAGTATACCTTTACTTATGAGGGAAAGAAGGTTGTTCTAGCACCATTATCACCTCAAGAGATGTATGAAGATCAGAAGAGGATGCTAGAGAGGGAGAAAGAAGTTTTGGCCAACATGAACCAAGGGGGTTCAAATTCGGCCAATGATGTTTCTTCAACACCCAAGGGTAATTCTAAGGGTAGGGAGAGAGAAAATAATAAAGTGAGTGAGTGCAGAAAGGGAAAAGAGGCCGAGAGTCAAAAGAAAGTAAGTAAACAAATAAATGGCCCATTGGTGAGAGAAAATAAGCAAGGAGAAAAAACAAAACATACTTTTTATGCAAGAGCAAGAGAGATAGATGTAGGGCAGCCTGTACTCATTATTATGTATAAAGAATTGTTACTTGCTGACAATGAAGAATCTCTTGATTCTTTACCTTCTAGTTTTATGTCTTTGTTGCAGGATTTTGAGGATGTGTTTCCTGAAGACCTTCCTAGTGGTTTGCCACCATTAAGAGGGATTGAACATCAAATTGACTTCATACCCAGTTCTACAATTCCAAACCGGCCAGCATATAGGAGCAATCCTATGGAGACAAATAGATGCAAAGACAAGTTGAAGAGCTTTTGGAGAAAGGCTTGGTTCACGAGAGCCTTAGTCCTTGTGCCGTTCCAGTCTTATTAGTACCCAAGAAAGATGGTTCTTGGAGGATGTGTGTTGATTGTAGGGCTGTGAACAAGATTACTGTGAAGTATAGACATCCCATTCCTAGACTTGATGGCATGTTGGAAGAATTGCATGGGGCAAAATATTTCACAAAGATTGATCTTATGAGTGGTTATCATCAAATTCGCATGAAGCCTGGAGATGAATGGAAGACTGCTTTCAAAACGAAATATGGTTTGTATGAATGGTTAGTTATGCCTTTTGGTTTATCTAATGCACCTAGTACTTTCATGAGATTAATGAACCATGTTTTGAGAGCTTATTTAGGTAAGTTTGTGGTAGTTTACTTTGATGATATTCTGATTTATAGCAAAACTGAGGAAGAACATGTTGAACATGTTAGGAAAGTGCTTGAAATCCTTAGGGAGCAAAACTTTATGCTAAACTTAAGAAGTGTTCTTTTTGTCTAGATAGGGTTGTTTTTCTTGGTTTTGTTGTAAGTATGCAGGGAATTGAAGTTGATCAAGAGAAGGTAAAAGCTATCCAAGAGTGGCCAAATCCTTCAAGTGTGACAGAAGTGAGGAGTTTTCATGGATTGGCAAGCTTCTATAGGAGATTTGTCCCTAATTTCTCTACATTGGCAGCCCCCTTGACGAGCATAATCAAGAAAGAAGTGCGGTTTCTTTTGGGGCAAGGAGCAACAAGAAGCATTTGATGCTTTGAAAGAGAAGCTTTCTACTACACCCGTTTTAGCTTTACCTAACTTTGATTCTACTTTTGAAATTGAATGTGATACTTCTGGTGTAGGTATTGGAGCTGTTTTGATGCAAGAGAAGAAGCCCATTGCATACTTTAGTGAAAAGCTTAATGGAGCAAAGCTGAATTATTCAACTTATGACAAGGAGCTATATGCTTTGGTGAGAGCATTGGAAGTATGGGAGCATTATTTGCTGCCCAAGGAATTCGTGATCCATTCAGACCATGAATCATTGAAGAATTTGAGAGGGCAAGGCAAGTTGAATAAAAGACATGCAAAATGGGTTATGAAGATTGAGAAGTTTCCTTATGTGATCAAATACAAGCAAGGTAAAGACAATGTAGTGGCAGATGCACTTTCAAGGAAGTATGCTTTACTTAATGTTTTGAGTACTAAATTGCTTGGATTTGAATGTATAAAGGACTTATATGTTGGTGATTCTGATTTTGGCAATGTTTATGATGCTTGTGAGCATGGTGCTTTTAATTCTTTCTATAGACATGATGGGTTTTTGTTTAAGGGATCGAAATTATGCATGCCTAGATGTTCTATGAGAGATTTGCTAGTATTAGAATCACATTGTGGGGGTTTGATGGGGCATTTTGGAGTTGATAAGACTTTAGACATGCTAAATGAACACTTTTATTGGCCGAATATGAAAAGGGATGTAATTCGGATTTGTAAGGCTTGTTTGGCTTGTAGGCAAGCTAAGTCTAAGTCTATGCCTCATGGTTTGTATATGCCATTACCCGTTCCTAGTTCTCCTTGGATGGACATTAGTATGGACTTTGTTTTAGGATTACCAAGGACTAAGAGGGGGAGAGATAGCATATTTATGATTGTTGATAGGTTTAGTAAGATGGCACATTTTATCCCATGTCATAAGAGTGATGATGCTAGTTTAGTGGCCGAACTCTTCTTTAGGGAGGTGGTTCGAATTCATGGGATACCAAAATCCATAGTTTCTGATAGAGACACCAAGTTTTTGTCTCACTTTTGGCGTGTGCTTTGGGGAAAGTTAGGTACCAAGTTGTTATTTTCCACCACTTGTCATCCTCAAACGGATGGACAAACAGAAGTAGTAAACAGAACTTTAGGTACCATGTTGAGAGCTTTAGTGGGTAAAAATTTGAGTTCTTGGGAAGATGGTTTGCCATTTATTGAGTTTGCTTATAATCGTGCTATTCATTCTTCTATAGGATATTCACCTTTTGAGCTTGTTTGTGGTTTTAACCCACTAATAGTTTTGGATCTTGTTTCTTTACCTTCTCATGAGATTGTTAGTTTAGATGGTGAGAAGAAAGCTAAATTGGTGAAAGAGATGCATGAGAAAGCAAGGGCGAATATTGAGAAAAGGAACAAGAGATATGCTGATTCTGCAAATAGAGGGAGACGTGAGATGAAGTTTCAAGTAGGAGATTGGGTTTGGGTGCATTTTCAAAAAGATAGGTTTCCTAACCAAAGGAAGAACAAGTTGCAAGCTAGAGGAGATGGCCCATTCCAAGTGCTGGAGAAGATTAATGACAATGCCTACAAGATCGACTTACCAGGAACGTATAATATTAGTGCTACTTTCAATGTAAGTGATCTTTCTCCTTTTGATGATGCATATTTGAGGACAAATCTTTTTGAATAGGGGGAGAATGATGCAAGAAAGGATCCCTTGAAGCTAGCAAGTGGACCAATCACTAGGAGCAAGGAAAAGAGATATCAAGCTAGTATGGCTTTGCATATTCAAGAAGAGATTTCCAAAGAGCTTCAAGAATTATCATTCAAGAAGATGGAGATAGAGCTTGAAGAAGGCACACCAAAGCTGATTATGATGCTTAGTGTGAATATGGAAGCTAAAGGCTAGCTAAAGAGGTCCAACGTGCAAGAAAGGTCCATGAGGATTCATATGAAGCCTTGGGAAGTAATTTAAGGCCTTAGTAAGATGATGGAAGTGATTGAAAGAAAAGCTTGGAGTGCAGCCAGTTTCACACGTACCTGTGAGAATAGCTGGATGGACTTTGGAGTGCAGCCAGTTTCACACGTACCTATGAGATTTCTGAAGCCCTGTGAGAATAGCTGCATGGACCCACTGCTTAAAGATTATTAATTCTATTTAATGGGCCACGTTTTATATCATTATGGAAGGCTTAAAAATAGGATTTTGTTTCCATACTTTATATTTTCCTTAGTGGATTAGGAATTTGTTTCCATACTTTATATTTTCCTTAGTGGATTAGGATTACTTTATATTTTCCTTATGCAATTAGGAATGTTTTTCCTTATTGCAATTAGGAATATTTTCCTTATGCAATTAGGAATGTTTTCCTTATGCAATTAGGAATGTTTTCCTTATTCAATTAGGAATGTTTTAGTCTTAATTTTCCATATGCAATTTGGAATTTTGTAACCCTTATTTAAGGGCACTATTAGGCCGAACTTCATATACAACATTTAATAAAAAATTTTGAATTTTTCTACAAGTTCTTCTTGTGAATTTTTTGTGTGAGAGAGATTAGAGTGGATTCTTTAATTCTTTCTTTGCATCAAGAATTAGTTTTACTTATCAACAAGAGTTGTGGCATTTTCCTTCTTCTTACCAACTAAATCCTTCAATCATAGTGAGTTCGTGTCTCTTTATAGGCGTTGGGTTCCTTAGGAGGTGATTATCAAGTTTCAAGGAGTTCTCTACCATTGTTATACGTTGGGTTTGCTGCCATCGTTGCTAAGGGTCCGCGTCAAATTCCTTCCAAATTGTAAGAGGCTAGGCTCACTTTCTCCTCTTCCGGTGTTTGTTGATGCCAGAAAAAATGTTGACAGCGACAAAGCCATCCAAATGGATCTTCCAGCCCATCATAGCGAGGAAAATCAAGCTTTGTGAACTTTGGTACAATCGAGCTTCCTCCAGAATTTTTGAAACCCGAAGCACCAAAAATTCCCTTATTTCTCCTTGTTCTTGCTTGACTTTTAGCACTTGAAGAAGTCAGACCCTTCTTTGCGGATTCCAAGTCAAGAGACATGGCATCCAATTTGGCATGAAGCTGCTCAACCTTCTCATTACGGGCCTGATTGGCCTGCTGTTCGGATAAGAGTAAATTGAAGAGTTTGGTAAGCTGATCTTGAACAGATTCACCCATAACTGTTGGCTCTGATACCAAAATGTTACGGTCCTGGGTTATGGATCTGGTTATGGGTCTTTCGGATAGAGGTTCAGGATTAAAAAGAGAGGAGGAAGAAGGGTTAACCTTCTTTCTGCCTATTTTGACAGACTTGAGAGAGAATCTGCAATCTCTTTACAGACTTAGAGAGAATATGCAATCTCTTGAGTTAGAGTACTCAAAGACATTTTGGAATTTTCAAGCTGCCTTTCATTGAAAATCAAGTAAACATAATTACATAATTACAGAGATACTGGTCCTATAAATAAGGAAATAAACTACCTTAGTGGAGGTAAGCCATCCACTATTTTAGGGAACATAAACATGGACAAAAATGGTCCTACAATGCTAGATCCATAACTTGAAAACAGTAACTGAAATGGAAACTAACTTGACAGCTTGGTTTAGGACTGCTTAGTGGAGGAATAACCGTAACATAGAGTAGTTTCAAGGGACAAACAATGGAGAAACATGTTCATGATACATATTTTACAGTTAAAAAAAGTAGATACCTGCAAAGGAATAAAAAAAAATTTTATGATCTGCAAAGTTTTATCTTCTCAGTTCTCACATTTCGATTTTACTTCTGGTTATAAAAATTAACTATTTATTTGTTTGCAATATTTTGTAGCTGTAATTTGTTATTGATACGGAACCTCCAAGAATAAGCCTGAGAACCTCTTGATTTCGAACCCCCACAGCATTAACTTGAAAACCCCTAGTCGAATTCGGCACAACCTCCAAGGATTAGGTTAGATTTCAGATTACCTTGAATTGATCACAGTCCTAAGATTTCGAAACAAACTAGTTCCTAAACCCCAGAATCGAAACACTCCACAAGAAAGTTGATCAAACTACTTGAATGTTTCTAAGCATGCATTCTACTCAAGAACACAAAGATAAAAGCAAATTCAGCTTTTAGGTTAATAATTGGTCAAAAACTAAAAACTGATGTCTTACAACCCTAAATGAGATATAAATAGCTAAACCCTAATTAGGGTTATTAAGTAGTATTTGGATTTCTAATCTAATTTTAAGAAATAATAAAGTAAACAAAGTCCTAATTTAATACAAAACAAACAGCGCCCTTACTTTTTAAATAAGCATAACTAGTGGGCCTTAATATATATTAATTACAAGCCTCATTCGTGAATTACAACTTGTAGAAAGTTGTAATTGACTTCCTTTGGTCTTGTCTCCAAGCTTGTAATTCCTTGCAAACCATAGTTAGCCAAATTCACCAAATCTTGCAAATGGCAAATTAGAGCTTGCTGAATCTTTTTGGCTCGCGATCTAGTTATAGGACCTTGTGGCAGAATAATTGTATTGATGATCTCCTCAACTTGTTCCTCATGTCCTAACTCTTGCTCATCCTTGCAGTGTGCTGGTTGTTCCACAACATTTCCCCTCTCCTTAAAAGGATTCGTCCTTGAATCAAAAGCATCACCTACATCAAAAGGACTTAAATCAGCAACATTAAACAAAGCACTTACATTATACTCACCTGGCAAATCCACTTTATATGCATTGTCATTAATCCTTTCAAGTATCTGAAAAGGACCATCTCCTCATGGGTTTAACTTGGACTTTCTTTGGTGTGGAAACTGTTCTTTGCAAAAATGAACCCAAACTCAATCACCAGGCTGAAAATTCATTGGCTTCCTTCCTTTATTCACTCGAGAAGCTACTTTAGCATTTTGCCTTTCAATCATTTCCTTAACCTGTTTATGTAACTGCTTCACAAAATCTGCCTTTGAGCTAGCATCAACACTCACAAAATCATTAGATGGCAATGGCAAAATATCCAAAGGAGTAAGGGGATTAAAACCATAAACAATTTCAAATGGAGAACAATTAGTAGTGCTATGAACAGCCCTATTATAAGCAAACTCCACAAATGGTAAAAATCCTCCCACATCCTGATATTCTTTTCTATCACTGCCCTAAGCAAAGTAATCAATGTTCAATTCACCTCAGTTTGACCATCGGTTTGAGGATGGCAAGTAGTAGAAAACAACAACTTAGTCCCCAATTTTCCCCATAAAACACGCCAGAAATGACTCAAAAACTTAACATCTCTATCACTAACAATGCTTTTGGGTATGCCATGCAAACGAACAACCTCTTTAAAGAACAAATCAGCAATCAATTTAGCATCATCAGTTTTATGACATGGTATAAAATGAGCCATTTTACTAAATCTATCAATCACAACAAATATACTATCATGACCTCTCCTAGTTTTAGGTAATCCAAGCACAAAATCCATAGACAAATCAGTCCAAGGTCCATTAGGAACAGGTAATGGCGTATACAAACCGTGCAGTTTCATCCTAGACTTAGCTTCTCTACATGTTATGCAATGCTTACAAACTTTATGCACATCATGTTTCATACCAGGCCAATAAAAATGTTCTATCAACACATCATAGGTCTTACTTACCCCAAAATGACCCATCAAACCTCCTCCATGTGCTTCCTTAACTAACAACTCTCTCATGGAACACTTAGGAATACACAATCTATTTCTCTTAAACAAGAAACCATCAAACAAATGAAAGTCTTTTGAAACAGCCACATCTCCACACGAATTATATATGTCACCAAAATCCACATCACTAACATATAATTCCTTAATATGCTCAAAACCCAATATTCTAGCAGTAAGAGAATTAAGTAAAACATACCTTCACGACAACGCATCAGCCACAACATTCTCTTTACCTCGCTTGTATTTAATCACATATGGAAATGTTTCTATAAATTTTACCCATTTGGCATGTCTACGATTCAGCTTATCTTGACCTTTCAAATGCTTTAAACTTTCATGATCAGTATGTATCACAAACTCTTTTGACCACAAATAATGCTGCCATGTATGCAAAGCTCGAAACAATGCATATAACTCCTTATCATATGTCGGATACTTCAAAGCCGCTCCACTTAGTTTTTCGCTAAAGTACATCAATGGCCTTTGATCCTGTATCAAAACAGCTCCAATTCCTATAATTTCCCTATGGAAATGTTTCCCTATGGAATTTGAAAGAAAACGAAAACGATTCAAGAATCAAGAACAAAGAAACAGAACGAAAATAACAAGAGAAGAAACGAAAATTAAAATAACCCACAAAGAAAACAATTCAGAGGAACAAGGAAACAAGAGAACGAATTCAACAATTCAATATCAAAGTAACAAAAATGAAAATAACAAGAGAAGAAACGAAATAAACAAAGAATTCGAAATTGATAGGGATAAAACCTAATCTAAAGTGTTGGCTCTGATACCAAATGATGGGGCCGGGCCAAGCACTTCCCAGATGGACACCCATTCTGGTACTGACCCTGCACCAGCACGGCTGGGCCAAGCACTTCTCAGAAGTTCACCCCTCCTGGTACTGACCCTGCACCAACACGGCTAGGCCAAGCACTTCCCAAAAGGTCACCCATCCTGGTACTGACCCTGCACCAGCACGCTTAACCAGAAAGAACGCTAACCATTTCTACCAAAAGCTTAAGTTGTCAGCAGAGGCGCACCCATTTCCTTTATTTGGATCAAACATGGGCTCACCGCCACCTTTTGTCGAACCTGATCCACAACCCTCCAGACCCGATAAATAGTCTCTAATACGAAATGATACGAAACCTTCAAGAATAAGCCTGAGAACCCCTTGATTTTGAACCCCCACAGCATTAACTTGAAAATCCCTAGTCGAATTCGGCACAACCTCCAAGGATTAGGTTAGATTTCAGATTACCTTGAATTGATCACAGTCCTAAGATTTCGAAACAAACTAGTTCCTAAACCCCAGAATCGAAACACTCCACAAGAAAGTTGATCAAATTACTTGAATGTTTCTAAGCATGCATTCTACTCAAGAACACAAAGATAAAAGCAAATTCGGCTTTTAGGTTAATAATTTGTCAAAAACTAAAACCTAATGTCTTACAACCCTAAATGAGATATAAATAGCTAAACCCTAATTAGGGTTATTAAGTAGTGTTTGGCTTTCTAATCTAATTTTAAGAAATAATAAAGTAAACAAAGTCCTAATTAATACAAAACAAACAGGGCCCTTACTTTTTAAATAAACATAACTAGTGGGCCTTAATACATATTAATTACAAACCTCATTCGTGAATTACAACTTGTAGCAAGTTGTAATTGACTTCCTTTGGTCTTGTCTCCAAGCTTGTAATTCCTTGCAAACCATAGTTAGCCAAATTCACCAAATCTTGCAAATGGCAAATTAGTGCTTGCTGAATCTTTTTGGCTCGCGATCTAGTTATAGGACCTTGTGGCAGAATAATTGGATTGATGATCTCCTCAACTTGTTCCTCACATCCTAATTCTTGCTCATCCTTGCAGTGTGCTAGTTGTTCCACAACAATTATAGTCTTTTATATTTATAATTGATATTTGCTACAGTTTGAGGATCAGACTAGGGCTAAGATGATTTAAATTTTCCTTCATTTTCAAATTTAAGAGGAGAAAAAATTTAAGAAAATTCATTTATATTCTAAATTTGATTACCATATTAGGCCTTTAAATCATTACAAAAAATTTAAAATTCAATAGTTGTTTTGGCAAAAAATACAAATGATTTGTTATATAAGAAAAACTGAAGTTAATAAATGTTATTTAATTACTTAAGAATAGAAAGCAAGAAGCAGTTCTAAACCACCCTCAACAGCACAAGACAAAAAAAAAACTCAGATATTATGTTTTTGGTAGAAATTAATACTTAATGGGCTTCTAGATATGTAATCTGTGGAATAAAATTTGGTTGATTAATGAATTAGCAAATAATATTATGGAGTTACAAGAGGTGTATCTTTACCTTCTAATTTTATAGGAACATCAATCAATTGTATTGATCTAGGCTCCTCAATAACATACTTTGCGAGTTTTAAATGTAACCACAAATTTCACTCAAAATATAATCACATATTTCAAAGAAAATATAGCCACATATTTTAGTCAAAATATAACAAATATCACATTAATTATTTCAACAAGAAAACACTTTTTATAACCCTTCCTCCACAACATCAATCCCAAACAAACAATATGGCAAAAATTTGCTAGATATCATAAATTAGTTATTTCATCTAATTAACCAAATTCAATTTGTAATTTTACTATAATCACCAAGTATATATCTACTCATATTACATTTTTCAAAGTAATATAATCAAATGAGTTTAATGAACTTTTTGTGAAGAAATAACAAAAATTGGACTGATTGCATGATCCAAGACAGAACAAAAATTGGACTGACATTCTTGAATTCCCTTACCATTTAAACAATTAAAAATTGATAATTTTTAACAAGCAATTAGTCCATAAATGCAGATGTGCAATCTTGCAAACAAGTAATAATGCTGATAAACTGGCAATTTCCCAGGCAGAAGCAATTCAGTAAAGGTAAAAAAAAAAACTTAAAAACCCTTTGTTAAATCCATCTTATGCCTAGCATAATTACAAATAGCATTGCAAAACAGAACTGGTCAATTCTAAAGGATGAAACTCAAATTTCGAAGCCTAATACCATACACTATTCTTTAATTACTTGTACTACACCAGCTTTGATGTTACACAGTCTCACTGGAGACAACATTTATTGTTTTCCAGTTGAGTTCCAATTCTTCTTTACTTTTATTTGTATTTTGATTAAAAGCTAATTAAGGTTTATCAATTATTATTTTCTGGGTGTAAAAAAAAATTTAAAAATGTAGTATGGGTCAAAATACAAGGTGAAGATCTTAGTCTTATAACTGCAAGTCTAAGCACATAAGATGCCACAGTTAATTGAGTGGGTACTGTTTTGGGTAAGACTGGATGCTGGTCATTACCTAAAGTTGTATCATTCTTGATGCAACTTCTAAATTATCAGTAATCTATTTTCAAGTACAAATTTTTTGCTTAAAAAATAGCCTTATTTTATTTTTACTATGATTCAAACCGGCAATCTTGCAACTTCAAAGACAACATCAATATCAATACATCAATTCATCTAATGTTTTGTTTATTTACATGAATATTTTTAATAAATTGAAAGGTTTCAGGAGAAAATAGATTTGAAACTATCCATTATTACCTTCTAAACTCTATATAGATTTTTGAAAAAATTGTATATACACATTTGACGCTATTTTGAAATAAATTGAAAAGTTTTAAGAACAAATGCCATTTTCACCAGTCTCAACCAGTTTATAGTCGAGACTTAACTGAATTAAGATGAGTTTGGCCTATGAAAATATAGTATTTAATAATATTTGTACAAAATTCACCAAACAGCCTCTAAGTTATGATCTTTATCTACAAAGGTCCCTCAGATAGTAGAGAGAGGATCCAAAATATTATTAAAATTTAAGATATGGAAAAAAAAATTATAACATTGGACGATATCCAGTAAAACAACTGATTAACATGAATATGGCAAAACAATGTACAATTTAACCAACATAAAGGAATTAATAAGCATGCTCACAATCATAAAACTAACATAAATTTAGTCAAGATGCTTATGGCTTTAACTAACATAAAGGAATTTCCTGCGGGCTGGCACGCCTATGGGCCCGTCGCCAGAATTTTTGCCAGCGCAAATTTTTCAGCTGCAATTTTTAGAATTCTAATCCAATTAGGTTTTAATTTCTTTTTTTATTTATTATTACTTACCTTAATTAATTAGGAATAAACAACCTAAAAACCACTATAAATAAGGACCAATTAAACCAAATCAAGGGAGAAAAACTTTTCATGATAGCTTTAGGTTTTGAAACCAAATCAAGGAAGGAAAGGGAAAACTCAATTCAATTGATATTTATAGCAGCAGTAGCACGAAAAAGGGGAGAAGAAAAGAGGCAATCAAAGCTTGTCTTTGGAGCTAGTTCATCCAAGAAGAGTTATTTTTTGGAGAATCAACAAAAGAAGGTATGTTTTAATTCTTTTCATTTATGTTTTACAATAGCCAAATCTATAAAATTTAAGTTTTTTTTAAATAAAAAATCTTAGAGTTTTAATTTAATTTTTCCAAGTTTAGAACATTAAATCGTGACTCTCTTTTCTAAAAAGACTCAAAATTGTTATTTTTTCTTCTTAAAAACCTTAAAACACCTATTTAACATATTTTTCTACCAAACCAAAATAAAATTTTGTTTCTATTAAAATTTTAAATTAGGTTCTTTTTCATTCAAAAAACCTTAAAAAACATCTTTTCTACTTATAAAAACTTCAATCCATATGTTTAAGTTCATAAAACTTCATAAAATATTAAATTGTTTTTTTTAAAACCCTAAAATTAATTCCTTGGCCGAGAATCAAGTTTCAAAGCCTAAAATCCAAAAATCAACTTTTAAACCTAAAATAATGAACCCTAACCCTTTAAAACCTTAAACCCTAACTTTTTCTAAACTTTAAACCCTTTAAAACATAAAAAACATAAAAACATAAAAAACTCAAAAAAGCTACAATAGCTCAATTTAATATTTTAAAAACATGAATTAAAAATATTTCAAAAGTGTCTAAAACTCAAGTTTTATTATTTCAAATCTTAATTTGTTTAATCAAAGTGTCTTGCTAACCTTTAAAAAACATAAAACCTAATCTATTTTAATTACCTAAGAAGTCACATGGCTAAAACTTTAGAATTTCCAAAGCCTTAACACATGAGATAAAGAATCCTAAATAGGAATAGTAGCTATACTTGAACTTTTATTTGTTTTATTCAATTCCATATTTATTTATGCTTTGATTTATTTCTTATGCTTTAATTTATTTAATTTTAATACTTGATTTATTTAATTTATCATGAATGGATGTTTATTTTATTAATATTTAAATATCTTTGATGAATGATTTATTTATTATGGATGATTATTTAATTTTATCAATCAATTTAGACTTCCAAAAGTTGTAAGAGGTATGTTTCTACTTGTTGGGTACCTCATTAGTTAAACATCATGTAATTTAATTTTCTTTTCTATTTTAGAACTTATGTAAAGGGCATGTTTCTACCTTTTGGTGGGTGTCTTACTTAGGCATGTGATGTAAGGACATGTTTCCATCCTTGGATGGGTGTCCATTTATTTATTTTTTTTTGTTTGGACATTGCTTTGATTTTAATATATTGATGCTTTGATTTTAATTATTGTGTGTAATATGGATAATATTATTATACTTAAGAATTTTATAATATTAAGACCTGTAAAGGAGGCCGGTTCTAATGAACCAGTCGTTGTGGGGGTGCTGGGCCATTTCTCACCTTCCCCACAAGTACCCAACTTTCCGAACCCATTAGGGGGTTGGGGATTCCTTAGGAATCGAGTCATCCACCCCTTTCTTTTTCCCAGCCCGTCCGGGTGGCGACTCAATTTTCTCCGGACTTAGGTCCGTGTTCTCTAAGGCCCCGAGCCTAAACAGTGCCAAAGTCGCAACAACCATTCCACCGGAAGTTGGGGCAAAAATCCCAGCTCACAGTGGCGACTCCACTGGGGATAAGAGAAGTTGATTCCGTTGGTCTTTATATTATTCTATTCTTTCTTATAATGATATTATCCATTGCATCATATTAGATTGCACTGTGTGCGTGAGTTAGGACGCCTGTGTTACCCGTGTTATGTTATGTAAGGGATACCATACTTTCACTCAAGGTATAGAGATCGAGCATGGCATAACCACTCATAGCCTCGTACCATTTGGTATATACTTGCTATGGGAACCTAAGCCTTTTAACCCAAAGACTAAAGCTCATGTAATTGGCCTAGTTACTTTCCTTAGGTTTTACCCCAAATGCATGTTGTTTGACTATGGATAATTTATCTTGGTTTAAATCATGGCTTATTTGGTTTGTTCTTTTTCTAATATGACCCAAGTACATTTGCAAGCTCAAAATAAATTTTTTCTTTAAAATCCAAAAGACCTAAACTATTTTCAAAACTTTTTAAGATGGTCTTTGGACATAAGACTTTTCTAAAAATAAATCAAAAATTCTTTTGGCTCATGGCCCAAATACTAAGCCCAAAATCCATTTTTCTAAAATCTTTTACAATGGGTTTAGAAACAAAACTATTTTCACCCAACCATTTTTTACAAAGAGCTTGCAAAAATATTTAGGTCAATTATGAAATACCAAAAATCAATTGTGGGCCTCGTTTACACTAAGAACAAATTAACCATGGGCTTGTTTTTGGCATGAATCATTAGTTACTTTTTCATGTAAGAAATCTATTTATAATAAACCTCTTAATTTCATTTTAATCCAAAAGTTGGTTGAATGGATTAAAACCTAATTAATGGGAATTATCATGGATTGATTTCCATTTTTGAAAATATAACTATTGGTTAAAATGTCCGAGGGAATTATTCGAAAGCAAGGTACCCCATGTTTGTATTTTGTTAACCATACACCTAGGAAAAGAGACTCGCCATTCATGTGTGGATGTTATAAGGTTGGAAGGAATGTCCTAATTTGTTCTTGTTTGTTAATTGCTTGTGCATACATGCATACATGCATACATTTGCATCTCATATCATTGGTCCTCTCTGGCTCATAGCCCTGGATTACGAAAGTTCAAAAGCTTACAACAATCCGACTTACGCCGGAGACGAAGTATCTAGCAACAACTCAATCACTTGCTCACCAAAGACAATGGAGCCCAAACAAATTCAATGAATGGTGGATGAAGCCCTCAATTCCAAGATGGAAGAAATTAAAGAAGCCCTAGCTGAGACCATGAAGAACCAATTGACTGCAATCTTAGAGAATCATGCCGAGGCATCTGCTAGCACTAAGAAACCAAAGGACAAAGGGAAGACTAAAGTTAATGAAGTGGCTTTTGATGATGAAAAGGTGGTCATTGATGATGATGATGATGATGATTGGGCTCAATACTACCAAGAGGTTCAAGAAAAGAAGAAAGAACCGAAGGCTGTCGAGAAAACAACTATTGAAAAGACCGAGACATCTGATGTTGAAAAGATTATTGCTGATTTAGAAAAGAAATTTGAGAAGAAGCTGAAAACCGAAGAGATGTCCAAAATTGACAAGTTATTTGAACAAGATGGTGAGGTCCCTTATAAATTCAAGATGCCCTCCTTTGCAAAGTACAATGGCACCAAAAATCCTCATCTTCATGTGAAGCAATATATCACTGCCATGAAGTCTGCCCGAGCTACTAAGGCTCAAACCCTAAGGTACTTTATGCTCTCACTGGACCCTGTTGTCCAAAATTGGTTCAATACCTTAGATGATGAAATGCAATAGAGCTGGGATCTACTTTACAAAGCCTTTATCCAACAATATGGATATAATGTGGAATTGGAAGTTACCTTGATGGAAGTGGAATCCATAAGGGAAAGGCCGAATGAGAATTTTGTAGACTATGTCAAGAGATGGAGAAATAAGGCTGCTTTACTCAAGAAAAGGCCCGATGAATCTGATCAAATAAGGATGATCGTGAGAGGTGTCCTGCCCAATCTCCGCGAAAGGATGTCTCACACCCTTATAAGGGACTTCAAAGATCTTCTCCTAGTTGGTCTACAAATTGAAGAATGGGAAAGGGAGAAGAATCGCTTTTCAATGAAAAAGAATGAGAAAGGGAACTACCAGTCGGGCAATCAAAGCACACAAAAAGAAGATGATGTTAATGTAACCGGTCAAGCAAATAGAAGGCAGTTTTCAAATCTGGGGAAGCCTTTGTCTTGGTCTTCGATAAGCTACAAAAGAAAGGGTTGTTACAACCATTGGCTCCTCGACCTTTACCTAGTCCATTACCCCTAAAATTTGATACTAAGGCTTTTTGTCAATTTCATTAGACTCAAGGACATGAGACTGATAGGTGCACCCGATTATGGTATGAGATCCAAGATTTGATTGACAGTGGTAAGCTACCCGAGCCGGATAAGCCCAATACCAAGAACAACCCTTTGCCTAAGTTTAGAAGAGTACCTCCACCGGCAACCTTCATGGTGGGAAAAGGATTGGAAGAAGATTTTGTTTTATCATCCTTTCAAGATGGGGATATTGAAGATATGAAAGAAAAAGAAGCTTAAACTCAACAAACTTTCCTTAGCTTGAATGTTGCTTTTCAATTTTACTTTCTTTAATATTTTGAACTATTGTGCTTTTCAAACTTAAAGTTGCTATAAATAAATTACTTTCATCAAAAATTTTGTTGGTCTTTGTTCATTTTGGTGCTCAACCAATGAGGAATTTAGCTTGATGTTTATAAATTAATGTGTCTAGGCATCATGACTCGAATGACTTTACTAGATGAGGGAATTGCTCTATAGCATTGAGTTGTGTATGCTTACTTAGAGAGGGCTCCTGCATAATTACCTTTGTCTAGGTCTTAGTCCATCTTAGAACATGCTTTGACAAACTTTTGAGGCGAAATTGAACTCTGCTTATTTAAGGGAGAGATGATCTAGGCATTGTTTGATTAGCCAACAACTAGTATCCACCCTATTAAATATCAATCCCTAGTTGTCCCTTTGAGCCTTCATAAAATTTTAGCTTTCTTTTCATTGGCATATAACCTCAATAACCTACCTTGAGCTGTTGTGATACTTTTGGCAAGTCTTATGATCACTAAGATAAAGAGGCAATAAGATAAAAAAAAGGCAATGATTAGTCAAGATCATGAAGATAATTAAAGTTCTCAAGACTATGAAGATAGTTGAAGTTTTCAAGACCATAAGGATAGTTGATGTTCTCAAAACCTTAAGGGTAGTTAAAGTTCCCTTCATGTCTCCAATGTATCAAGACAACATCAACATTAGAGTAACAAATGATTTATCCCTATTAAAGAAGATTTATGTTACTCCACTCATCCATTATTGGAAGCCCAAGTTGGTACAAACAAGACAATTATGTTTGAGCTAGAACCAAAAAAAGGAAAAAAAAGAGAAAAAAAAAAGATAGAGAATAGAAAAAGAAAAGAAAGAAAAAAGAATAGAAAAAAAAGGAAGAAGAAGAAGAAAAAAAAAGATAAAACCTAAAAAGGCGCTTCATAAAGCCAACTGAGTTATCTTTTACCTAAAGCAGCAAAAGGCTTCTATTTGGTTCATAAAGACTTTTTTTGAGTTGGTCCAACCCAACCAGAGATTCAATTAAATTGGAGAAAAGGAGGAAGACCACCCAGTTCCTGAAAGTTCTGTAGTCCAACAAGAAAGAAGGACAAAAAGAGAAAGAAAAGGAAAGAGTAAGAGAAATAAAGAAAAGAGAGAAGAAGAAAAATGAATTTGGGTACCAAACTTTATGCAAGGGCAAAGATTGTTCGAATCAAGATCCAGATTAATGCCAAGAAGATAGAGGGAATTTGGAGTCTAGCAAGATTGCTCCCAATTGTCTAAAGTTCCAATAAGAAATTTGTAGTGTGAAGGTTTGTCCTTTGTGTCACACCAGCTCCAATCTCAAAATGGCCTTCATTTAAACCCGTGTCCCTTATAGACCCTATTTCAAGCCTATCAAAGACCTGTTGATCTCTCTTGGTAGGTAGAGTCTATTAGTGGAGATAGTTTGGATGAGCATGCATATGAGATAGACAGTATTTAAACTCAAATGAGATCTTTGACCAAGTAATGTGTATGTGCCTATCTGAAGTGCAACAATTCTTGGTTAAATAGAAATGATTCCCAACTTTAGTACGGTAACTAGGGTTGTCATGTTATAGATATGTTAATTTGAAAAAATCAAGTCCTAAGGTACATTGATATTAATTTGGCAAAGCCAACATTAGATTTCAAAATTATAATTCAAAAAAAAATTTGTTTTGTCATACAAAGCCTTTAAGTTAAGGGAAGTATATTGAACCTCCAAAGGACATATTGGGCAAAGGAAATGATTATTGGCAAGGTCATAATGAAATATAAAAAGAATGTATCCCTGACTCTGCAACTTGGGATCTCCACCACTCATGTTTTCAACATCTTGAAGATAAAAGCCACAGATGCAAAGCTTTCGATCATTCCAATGCAAGACTTGAACAAGCATCAAAACGGAACCAATGAGAACACTTATTCTGGTCACCTCATTCTGTAAGTCATGGAACCACTGTAAGTATTATTCATGCATATCATGCATACATGAGCATATCACATCGCACTTTCTTATCTTGTGCTGTCTATTCTTTGGCAAAATGAATAGCAAACACCTTGTGAAGTAAGGAATCAAAAGAAGATGTCAAAATCAGGGGGGCATAGAAAGCCCATTGCTTGAGAAACCTCCAATAATCTTGCAAAGAGAAGAAATGCATGCTTATGCGAAGAACAAGACGGCAAAAACATCAATCTAAGATTGCATGGAAAAAATCTTTGGTTTGAGCCTACACAGGGGGCAAAGTTTCTCCTTTTCAATTTTTTGGGTTTATATACCAAATATTTTTAAACTCACTTACAAATATTTTGCCACGTAGGGGGGCAAGGAGAGGATATAAGGTCCAATTAAAATTAACTAAATCTTTGCAAAAAGAAAGAACAAAAGAATGGAATAATTAGAACTCTCAAAAGAATAAAGATGCAAAAGACAAAAGACCAATCCAGCTAAAAGAGCTGAAGATAGGGTGAAGACCCGTTCTCAAAGGATGAAGATCCATTTTCAAGGGTGAAGACCCGATCTCAAATGATGAAGATCCATTTTTAAGGGTAAAGACCCGATCTCAAAGGATGAAGATCCATTTTCAAGGGTGAAGACCCGATCTCAAAGGATGAAGATCCATTTTTAAGGGTAAAGACCCGATCTCAAGGATGAAGATCCACTTTCAAGGGTAAAGACCTGATCTCAAAGGATGAAGATCCATTTTTAAGGGTAAAGACCCGATCTCAAAGGATGAAGATACATTTTTAAGGGTAAAGACCCAATCTCAATGGATAAAGATCCATGTTCCAAGGGTAAAGACCCGATTTCCAATGGATAAAGATCCATGTTTCAAGGGTAAAGACCCGATTTTCAATGGATAAAGATCCATGTTTCAAAGGGTAAAGACCCAAAGTTTGAAGGATAAAGATCCTTGTTTCAAGGGTAAAGACCCGATTTCAAATGGGTAAAGATCCATATTTCAAGGGTAAAGACCCGACCTCCAATGGATAAAGATCCATTTTTACGGGTAAAGACCCAATCTCCAATGGATAAAGATCCATGTTCCTAGGTAAAAGACATAGTTTCTAATAGATAAAGATCTATTTTTGGTGGGTAAAGACCTACAATTCGTAAAAATGGAACAACCAGTTATGCCAGAATTCTCAACTGATAAAAGGTCAGATGAGTTAAACCAATCTCTCGGGTCCAGAACCCAAAACCTCAAAAATTAAGTCTTATTGCTTTTCACTCTCTTTCACTAAGGTTTCAGATCATTCAAGCAGGGGGCAAACTGTAGACCCTTAATTTTTTACCCAATCCGATCCAACATGCTTTATTTAGTCCAAAATGATTTTTATTGTTTAATTGGTCCAAAATAATTTTAATTAAATAATTTTTACCTTAGTATCTAACTTTTAGTAGTAAAAAATGAAAATTAATAAATAAAAATTAAAAATAAAAATAAAAATAAAAATCGGAGTCGGAAAAAATTCGGCAGCAAAAAGTGGTCGCGCGGGCCCGTCGGGCCAACAGTGGCTCGCTCGCAGGCCTGCTGGCGTTTGGCCCGGAGGTTCCTGTGGGCTGGCATGCCCACGGGCCCGTCGGCAGAATTTTTGCCAGCACAAATTTTTCAGCTGCAATTTTTAGAATTCTAATCTAATTAGGTTTTAATTTCTTTTTTTATTTATTATTACTTACTTTAATTAATTAGGAATAAACAACCTAAAAACCACTATAAATAAGGACCAATTAAACCAAATCAAGGAAGCAAAAACTTTTCATGATAGCTTTAGGTTTTGAAACCAAATCAAGGAAGGAAAGGGAAAACTCAATTCAATTAATATTTATAGCAGCAGTAGCAGCAGTAGCACGAAAAAGGGGAGAAGAAAAGAGGCAATCAAAGCTTGTCTTTGGAGCTAGTTCATCCAAGAAGAGTTATTTTTTGGAGAATCAACAAAAGAATGTATGTTTTAATTCTTTTCATTTATGTTTTACAATAGCCAAATCTATAAAATTTAAGTTTTTTTTTAAAATAAAAAATCTTAGAGTTTTAATTTAATTTTTCCAAGTTTAGAACATTAAATCGTGACTCTCTTTTCTAAAAAGACTCAAAATTGTTATTTTTTCTTCTTAAAAACCTTAAAACACCTATTTAACATATTTTTCTACCAAACCAAAATAAAATTATGTTTCTATTAAAATTTTAAATTAGGTTCGTTTTATTTCAAAAAACCTTAAAAAACATCTTTTCTACTTATAAAAACTTCAATCCATATGTTTAAGTTCATAAAACTTCATAAAATATCAAATTGTTTTTTTTAAAACCCTAAAATTAATTCCTTGGCCGAGAATCAAGTTTCAAAGCCTAAAATCCAAAAATCAACTTTTAAACCTAAAATAATGAACCCTAACCCTTTAAAACCTTAAACCCTAACTTTTTCTAAACTTTAAACCCTTTAAAACATAAAAAACATAAAAAACTCAAAAAAGCTACAGTAGCTCAATTTACTATTTTAAAAACATGAATTAAAAATATTTCAAAAGTGTCTAAAACTCAAGTTTTATTATTTCAAATCTTAATTTGTTTAATCAAAGTGTCTTGCTAACCTTTAAAAAACATAAAACCTAATCTATTTTAATTACCTAAGAAGTCACATAGCTAAAACTTTAGAATTTCCAAAGCCTTAGCACATGAGATAAAGAATCCTAAATAGGAATAGTAGCTATACTTGAACTTTTATTTGTTTTATTCAATTTCATATTTATTTATGCTTTGATTTATTTCTTATGCTTTAATTTATTTAATTTTAATACTTGATTTATTTAATTTTTCATGAATGGATGTTTATTTTATTGATATTTAAATAGCTTTGATGAATGATTTATTTATTATGGATGATTATTTACTTTTATCAATCAATTTAGACTTCCAAAAGTTGTAAGAGGTATGTTTCCACTTGGTGGGTACCTCATTAGTTAAACATCATGTAATTTAATTTTCTTTTCTATTTTAGAACTTATGTAAAGGGCATGTTTCTGCCTTTTGGTTGGTGTCCTACTTAGGCATGTGATGTAAGGACATGTTTCCATCCGTGGATGGGTGTCCATTTATTTGTTTCGTTTTGTTTGGAAATTGCTTTGATTTTAATATATTGATGCTTTCTTTTAATTTTTGGGTGTTGGGCCATTTCTCACCTTCCCCACACGTACCCAACTTTCCGAACCCATTAGGGGGTTGGGGATTCCTTAGGAATCGAGTCATCCACCCCTTTCTTTTTCCCGGCCTGTCCGGGTGACGACTCCATTTTCTCCAGACTTAGGTCCGTGTTCTCTAAGGCCCCGAGCCTAAACAGTGCCGAAGTCGCAAGAACCATTCCACCGGGAGTGGGGGCGAAAATCCCACTCACACCAGCAGGCAAGTAATGACCCTTCCTTTAGAAAGATCCCTGCAACTTTATGTGGGTTGGCTTCTCTTTGAGCCAAAATTTTCTAATTTTTCCTTCACTTGCTAATAGAAGAAAGCATTAGTGTGATTCCTTTGTTGCTTTTGTTTAGCTGTTTTAGTACATAAAGTGATTCCACATCCACCAAACTCACCTAACTAATAGATATGCTTTGTCTAATTGTATACCTCATTTAAAATGCCTATCCATTTTCTTTTATCTTCTCTCTGTACTACCTGAACTAGCACTCTTCTCTATATTCTACTCTAATGGCCGCCAGAGAATCTAAAGCATGTTCTTACTACACATCAAGGCTTTGAACTCTAGCATTCACAAAGAAATCAATGAATCAATCACGTATGAAAAACAAAAAATTATCCTACATAACTTTAAACCTGGAAAATATTGATTATTCAACCATTCTACCCAAATGAACAGATATTCATAGCTTTAAACCTAGAAAATATAGAAAAACAAACAAAAAAATGTTTCAAAATGTAAACCCCAAAAAGATTACAAGAACAGAGAAATTAAAATCAACCAAAACAATATTCTTAAATAACCCTAAACCCACAATCGAGCTAACATAAACCATAAATATAATACGTAAAAATATGTATATAAATTAACAAAATAAATTAAAATGCTAAACTTACCTAAATCGGAGAACGCTTCTTCAACCGAAATGTGGAATATTGTGTTTCAAATGAGAGAGAGATAAATTAAGGTTGAGTGAATGTAGCTTCATGCATTTCAAACCCAGAAAATACATAAAAATTAAACAAAAATATGTTTTAAGATTTAAACCCTAAAAAGATAATAAAAACAGAGAAATCAAAACCAAGTAAAAAATTATTCTCGAAAATAACCAAAAGCAGTACTAAGTAAAAAATTATATAAATTAACAAAATAATTTAAAATGTTGAACTTACCTACATTGTAGACCACTTTAATTAGTTTTCAAGGTGAATGCGGCTGTGTTTGAGATGAAAGAGAGGGAGAGAGAGCGAGAGAAAATTCAAGATGTGAGGTAGGAATGAGAAAGTGAGAAAAAATAAGAATATATATGTAGAAAAAATCTGATTATGTTAATTTTTGTTTAAAACAGATTTAGATGCATACATTATTTTGGTTTTTATATAAATTACATTTCAAAAATTGATACAGAAACGGACTTAAAATCCATTTCTAGATTTCTACAAAATGTTACCCGCGAAATCTTAGCGCCCATAATCACAAACAAATTAATTTCGTTTCTAATATCGGTCTCAAATCCATTTCAGATTCTGTTTCTATTTTACGCACCATGAACTTCCACTCTATATAAAAATGATATAGAAACCGATTGTTTTAGTTTTTATTTTTCGTTTATAATCCGTTCCTATTCCGTTTTAAAGAATCACATATGGTCTCTACTTCATTTTCGATTCAATTTCGTATCTATATAGAAACGGACTGGACAATAATCCGTGTAATATCCTCGTATATGCTCTAGAAGTTTTGATTATGTTGTTGATGTTGTTGTTGTTGTTGTTGTAGTGATATATTGGATTGAATATATGTGTTAAATTGCAAGAGAAAAGATTTTGGAAAGTGAATGCTTGTGTATATGTGTTTTGGGGAAAAGAATTAGGGTTTAGAGAGAATGGTATATGTTGTGTATATGATGATATATATATAACATATAAATTGGTCAAATGAAGAGTCAATGGAAGAGATATTTATTTGTGTTGAGTGTGTAATTACATATAAGGGCTTATATGAGACAAAAAGTTAGTTATATGATTGAGGGCATTTTGGTAATTGCTTGGATAAGATCACTTGGTGGAGATTAAAAGCAAAATTTGACTTTGCTTCTTCATATTTTCTTCTTCTTTTCCATTGTGGCCGGCTCCTCCTTAGACAAAGGAAGCAAGAGGCAAAGAGAAGATCTTGTTGAGTGAAGCTCAAATTGAAGAAAGATTAAGTGATCAAGTGTTGATTCAAGAAGTTTTTAACTAAGGTAAGATCTTTTCCTTGATTTCTTCTTTTCTTTTGAAGGGGTGTTTGAAGTGAATTAAGGTTTGTAGGATTTGATGATGATATGTGTTTATGTTGTTGAGTATACCCATTTGAATGAATTTGTGTTGTGCATGATGTGTTAAAATACATTTAGAAGATTGTTGGACACATTTAGGGTTTGGTTTTCAAATGACACGGCCAAAAGCAAGGAGAGACACGACCAAGCCAAGAAAACTTGGGCATGTTGGAAGGATTTTTGGGAGACACGGCCGTGTCTATTGCCTGTGTTCACTACTGGATGTTGGTGTTGGGAGACACGGCCACAAGCTTGGCCGTGTCCCTTGCCCGTGTTGCTTACTGTCCAATTGGTTTGAGTGACACGGCCACAAGCTTGGCCGTGTCCCTCAAGGGTGCTGCCCGTGTCCCTCAAATGTGTTGGTTAGGGTTTTATTTGTTTATTCTAATTGTATTGTTTTGGTTCTTCAAAGGTAGGTTGGTCCCTAAACCTAAACATAAACACTTTAAATATACTTAAAGCATGGAAAGCCCTAATCAAATAGATGTGGAAGATCATAAAGCTATAAATGATATAAATTGTTCTTTGCCTTAATTGCATTGTTGAGATTGAACAATATTATGTTATGCAATGTCACTACAAAAAAAAACGCTATCTGCGACGGACAGAATCCGTCGCAGATCCGTCGCAGATCCGTCGCAAATCAAGATTTGCGACCGATCTGCGACGGATATGATCCGTTAATAAAAAAGGCGTCGCAATTTTCAATTTTGCGACAGGCCGTCGCAAATTGCGACCGATTTGCGACCACTAGGCCGTCGCAGATTTATCTTCCCGCCATTTTCAAGGTCATAGTATTCCGTCGCAGATTTCGTCGCAGATTGTCGTTGCAGATTTTCCATCGCAGATTTTGTCGCAAAAGTCGTCGCAAATCCGTCACAAAGGCCGTCGCAGATGTTCTGGAGTATATATATGCCGTGGTGTTTTCCGTCACAAATTTCGTCGCAAATTCTGTCGCAGACTGTTTTGTGTCATTATATGGATTTTATATATAAAATACACACCTGTAGTAATAATATTTACAATTTAATTACATAAATCTAAATTTACACCAATTTTCAAAATAATTTTTCATTGATATAAAATGCAATAGTTAGTTAAACTAACATAACTCAAAAGTCATTACGATATATAAGTTTTAAACATTTCAAAGTATTAAAATATGAACACTTTCAAAAGTAAAAACTAAGCCGAAGGCATAAACTAGTCATCATCTGGATGTTCTTCTGTTACTTGATCTTCTGCTGGTGGGGTTGGTTCTGTTGGAGCCCATCTAGAAGGTTCAGTTGGCCGTCCTAGTAACAGCTATTAGCTTTTCCAAAGCAAAACCAGATGTGTTTATTTGTACAAGGTTGGCTTCTACTTGGCTGTTGCAATTTTATCTCAAAGCTTAACCAAAGAAACCATCATGTTACATTTTCTCCTTACTATGCTCTTCTCGCCCCAGCATTTCTCTCTCTTAGAAACTTGATTTTCTTCCAAAATGAAACCTCCAAAAAAACCATAAAGAAAATGAATAAAGAGAATAAACCGTTATCGAGCCAAGATCCCGCCATCAACATGGTTCTTGGTCACCAAGAAATTTAACTGCAACAGCATAGCATGCACAACAATACTAAGGTTTACTGTAAAATGGCACAACAAAATCAAATTTCATGCCTTCCAAACAAGAGTGCCAAGTATGCTTGCTCACTTTACACTTTGACATCACAGTGTTTGTAACATTCAACCGTGAGTATTCCCACACATATGGCTGATAAATGCCCAACGCATGTAACAACCAGTAATAGGAAGCACGTCTCGTCTCAAATTCCAGCATACATAGCTGCACAAGATACAACAAAACATTAGGAGTAAGATAAAACAGAACCCAAAATAATAGCAAAAGCATATATATACATAAATCAACCAACTGCCTACTTTGGAACTTGGAACTCATACATGAAACCTTAACTTAGAATTGAAATTAGAATCCTTATCATATTAATCACAGTTATAACATCTTGTTATTGAGATAATAATTATCCAGAAATTTTGTGTAAATCATAACTAAACCATAAAGTTTGTTCCTCACACCATCTCTGGAAACAGATCTCAGTTGCCTAAACAGTACACAGGAAATAAATATAGAAAAACTTAAAGAACAACTACAAAATTTAGAATAGCATATGTAGAAACCATAAAGGACAAATATGATGTACCAAGTGAGTGATATTCTCAAGCGAATCCACGATGCAATGTGCATAATCATAGCTTGGATAGATACACTACTTGTCTCCTGAATGTGGATGAGGAGTAAACTGGACAATAAAAGCAAAACCATTAAATACATGCAAAAACTGAACAAGTTGAACAATAAATTATATTTATCTGATAACACTTGCCTTGATTCTATAAGCAATGAGGTCATACATATTATAATTATCACTCTGCATATCTTGCTTCATTCTGAGTGTTGCCTTGCCTTCTTCAATCATGCCTCGTCTCATTTCATCAAAAAGTTCAGAGACTCGGAAATAGGTCTTACTGCCATTATGCAAAATAATTTCATTCAAAGATAGTGTCTTATTGCCATCTTCAGCAAAATGTAACATATCATGCAGACTTCCACTTCCAATATATTCATAAACCAAAAGACGCTGCCCATGCTCTGCATAGTATTCTAACAGGGAAACAATATTAGGGTGCCTCAAACGAGACATATTTGAAACAACTTCGAGAAAGTTATCTTCCTCCTGCAATGAAAGTGCTGCATTGTCGATCTTCTTAATAGCCATTGTCTACATCAATAGCACATAAATTGATTAATTCATATTGGGACACAACTCAAAAATATCCAAACAAATAAATAAAGACACACACTTCAAAAAGGCTTCATTACGACATGCATAGTTCACAAGAAAAGAACTGAAGTGAGTTAAATGATAGTAATCCCCTCTTTACTGTGTATGTCCAGTGCATTATCCAAATTGGTAAGAGAAATGGAAAGGGAGGCTTGTAGTCCAACATTGGTAAAAGAAGCAGTATAACATAACCTCATAACAAACATTTAACGTACTTGTCTCTGCACTTTAACTTAGGAAAAAGTGATTAACACTTTAGAACAATAAATACATAGAAGAACATCATGCTCAAATTACAGTTGAGAAAAATATTCAGGGACAAAATATAATTTTTACAATAGTCTGCACCATAGGGTAGAATCTCCCAGAACATATAAAACACTAATAGCCATTATGCCCCAAAGTAAGAGACACATAGAAGAACAACATGAACCACAAGAACACATGATTTTATATGGAATTACCAAGAAAATTACCTTTACATTAGAAAAATCTCCTCTGTAAACACGACCAAGAGAACCTTCACCAATCAGAAACTCTTGACTAAAACTATTTGTTGCTGTTTGCAGAGAAGCAACATTATATGAAATAGCAGTGATTGATGACTTCATTCTCTTTACAGATCTAGAATTCCCCTGCAACCTCTCAACCACCAATTTTTCAGCTGGTGGGGGCTTCAGATCTGTAACAGCAGCAGTGTTTTTCACTCTTTGTTCTTGTATCTCCATATTTACTGCAAAATAGAGCAGAATGATGCCTGAATGGTTAGATTATAGCACTAGAGCTTCCAGCTTCAAACTAATAATGAACAAATTTTGTAGGAAACTCACAGGAAGAAGAATTTCAACATTTATTTTACATTACAGCATATAGAGTAAACAATTAGTTAACCGATGACCACTTTTTTCATTTTAGCTATTCCTATATGACATTCAAAGAAACAAAAGGCATCTAACAGTCGAGTAGCAGAAGAAGAAGATGAAACCAAATGTTATATATACTACAACACATATCATGACTCCAGAAATATCTAAAACCCAAATTAACATTTAAGTGACTCAATCAATATTCAGAAACTTTAAGAAATAGTAAAGTCAAGAGCATAAAACAACAATTCACTAACAGAAACAGTTTTAACACTAACATCCATAGAATCCTCCTCAACCCAGGTAAAAACAATGAGCACAATTTGAGCAAGAACAGACTTAGCACAGATCTGATTGGTCCCATTCAAGCCACCGAGATACACATTATAACAAGTCCTAACAAGATGAACCAAACACTCTCCACGAATTAAAACACAAGTAGATCGAACAGCAGCAAGAAAAACTCTAAGCACAGCAAGCTCTATAGCTTCCTCTCCAATCCCACAGACCTGACAGACACTTTCAATCAAATTAAAAACAACAGTACTAACATTACCATTGGAATTGTTATTGTTATCGATCTCACCATGAATGAGGCCAAATGAGAATAGCTTGAAGGTACATTCGAGTGCAGGCTCAACAACCTTAGCATAGGCAGAGCCTAAGGCGAGAACTAATGGTTGAAGAAAGAATTCGGCATCAGAAAAAGAAAAACCGAGAAGAGGAGAATAAGAATTGGAATCAGAAATCGAATCGGAGAGAGACTCAAGCTTATCGAGAGCAGATTTACTTGTGGAAACGAGGTGAGAGTGTTTACGCCAAGCAGCATTTTTAACGATTTTGTCGAGAGAAGGACCAAGAACTCTGCCGCAGCGAGTTGAGCCTCCTAGGGTTTGTGAAGCAGACATTGTTAGGGCAAATTTGGTTCTTGAGATTTTCAGATCTACATTCTTCTGCTTATTTTTCTCTCAATATTGTTTCTTTTCTTTCTGATCAATCACAAATGGCAAACGAAAAGTAAAAGGAAGAAGATACTGTTTATAATTTTAATTCATTATGACTTCGTCATTAGTTTGGTGGCGCAGTGTTTGATCGACGTTGGTATTTCCTATTTGTTGTTGTGGCTTTGTCGCGTGACCATTCAGATATTGATTTTTTTTCTTTTTATTACATAGGATTTTGAATTTGATTTTAGTCTAGAAGAATATACAAGTAGAATCCATGCATTATAATATTATTAAAGTGGCTAAAATTTTAAAAATATTTTACCTTTGCCCATAATAATTTTTTAATTCGAATTTAAACACAATAATTTTAACTAAGGTTTGTTGTAAAAAAATAAATTAAATAATTTTTCTAATGATAAAGCAAATTGAATTGATTGTGAAACTCAAAATAATTTTCACTTCAAATAATTTAGCAGAATTGAGTATGACATCAACATTACATTGACTCCATTTGATTTCATCACATATCTAATATATTTAATGAAAATTATATTGTTATATGTTGAATTTAAGACTATTTAACGCAAATTGCTTTTTTTTAGTGTTTTCTTTCTCGCGCCAAGTTTCCGCACCAACTTTTACGACGATTATTTGTGACGGAATGATTTTCGTCGCAGATCTGCGACGGATTTGGAACGGATTTGCGACCAATTTCTCATAATTCCTCTGACTTGTCCTTCCGTCGCAAATCCGTCGCAGATCCGTAGCAAATTTGCAACGGAAACATGTCCGTCGCAGATTTTCGTCGCAAATGCCGAATATTTTTGTAGTGTGTAAATGGTAATGTGTTTCATGAGTAATGTATATTGAAATGTTATATTAAAGATGTTATGATGATTCAAATAAGAAATGATATGATGCAAAACCATTGTGATTGGCTATGATGATGCAATTGAAAGAAAGAAGGCATGTTTGCCTAAATGTTGATGAGAATTGGAAATGGAAATGATAATTGAATAATAAATGAATTGTGTGGCTAATGTGTTATTCCATTTTCAGAGTTGTTGTTGGTGGCATGCCTAATAAGTGTAACAATCTCTTGAAGTTAGGTTGGATTGAATCCTTGAAGCCTAATTGAGATGTTACCACCCTTGAAGCTAGGTTGGGTTGGTTCTTGAAGCCAAGTTGGGTTGATGCTTAGCATGCTTTGCTCCCCTTGAAGCTTGGTTGAACCTAATCCTTGAAGCCTAGTTGGGTTTATGATAATGATAAATGTGATAACAAAACCAAAACATTAACTCTGAAAATTGAATGGCATATTAGTGTGTCTTGGGCCCAATGCTTGTCTTTGTTTAATGTGAGTCATGATTTGTTTAATATTGTTCATGAATGGTTAAATGAATAACTAATGAGGCATATGAAATGTAAAGGTATGTTGTTAGCCTTGCATATATGATTTTACATGTATAATATGGATTGAGAATTGGCATTGCATTGCACTAAAGCATAACACTAGCACATTTTTGTCTTACTAAGCCGTTGGCTTAGCGCGATAGTGTTTGATCGCGCAGGTAATAGGGTTGAACCCGAGAACTCTTCGAGACCGAGTGAGAGTAGACAATGAAGAGTTGATTTTGGGAACTTAAAGATCAGAGGAGACTTGCCAATCATGTATAAATCTTTTATATTTTGTAAAGTAAAGATTTTAATGTACATATGTGTATATTTGTAAATATGAAATTAAATGTTTTCATATATGTAAATATTTGATAAATTCCGCTGCGTAACAACTAAATGTATCTTTATATATATCTATTTAGTTTTGTATTACAGGTTAACTACTTATCTTTCTATAATGTATACAATTGAAAGATTATGGTATGGTTTAAAATGTTTAAAATGTTAAGAAAATCTGTAGCATCTCTATGTTTAGTGCATGTATACTACATTGTGGTGTTTGTAGTGTGCATGTATTGAATGTAGGGGTGTTACAATCCGTTTCTAATTTCAGTTCCTAATTTTGCATATTTTTATAGTATGGGTACCCACAACGTAAAAATATATATCTGCAATTTCTTTAAATAATTAATCAAACAAATTAAATCATTCAAGTAAGATAATTAATATAAAATATACATTATAAAATATCATAAAACATCCATCAAAATATAACATGTATTAATAATCAATTTTATATTAAACAATGGATGTACAAATTAGGGTTTTAATTTTTAAGTTAAGATTTTAAGAAATAGAATTTAAGTTTAGGATTTAGGTAAATTAGGGTTCTAAGTAAAACAATATTAGATCCAAATTGATAAATATTATTCTGAAATTTTAGGGTTTAAATCTTAAGCTATTGGACACTTAACTCTGTGAATATAAGTTAAACAAATTATTGGACAATAATTAAATAAGCTACTGGATACATTTTAGTAAAGATATATGAATTGAAATCGATGAATATAAATTACTGGGATTATTTCAACAAAAAGAAAAATAAAATCAGTGTTTGAAACCATTCATCTTCAATACATCCTATTAAATTTAAATGAGTTAAATTAGAAAAACATACTTCCATTTGTAGATTTCACCAATAATTAAAGGTTGATACAAAGTCTTTGATTGCATTGGCCATGCACTTGTTGGTTCAATAAAATCAAGACAGTAAGCCACTGCCATGATGATATTTTCCTCTGTGTTTGATATTTCTGTTTCGTTCTTCTTTTTGATAATTCTTCTCATTTTTGCTTCCAAGGGTATTTTTATGTTGCTAATCCTTGTCGAAGTTTGCTAATAGTTCCTCTCTGGAAGGTTTTCAAACCTGCATTTATATAAGGGTGTATTAGGTTAAACATCGTGAAAGCTTCCCATTTTAAAAATAGATTCCTAATGCATATTGAATTAGTAATTTTAATTCGACACAAATCGTGACCATGTCGGATTAAAACCACATCAATTCGAGGCAAATCGAAACTATAACGAATAGAAGTGACCCTAATCCGATATGGAATCAAAGTCCATATCGAATTGGCAATCCAAATTCGATATTGAGTACCAAAAATTGCCTCATATCAAAGTGGGAGAGCCCCATTTCGATATGGGGATGCCCCATATCAAATTGGGGCTCCCAATTTGATATGTGGAGCTCCCATGTCAAATTGGGAGGCCCCCAATTTGATAAGGGGCTCCCCATTTGAATTGGGTGTCCCAATTCGACATAGGGACACCCATACCAATTGAAGTGTACCTATATCAAATAAAAAAATTTACCAAATCTTCAAATCGGACCCATATAGGGATTAGTGCACCCAAATCAAATAAAAAACCCAAACAAACCTTTAAATCAGACCCGATTAGGGTTTTAAAGGTTTAAATTGTAATATCCCAAAGTATACCCTAAAAGTTTTGGAATTATTGTTGTATTTGGATTTAATGTATATGTTTAAGAGGGAAGATTAAAGATGAGAAGAGAGATGTGTATATGTTGTATATATAGAGATATATACAACATATACAAGTCAAATTATTATATGGTCAAAAGAAGAAATAATTGATTTTAATTAATTAGTGGAAAATGGAAAATTAAGTTAGTGGAGGAAGATATTTATTTATTTTAAATTAGTGAAATAAATTAAATGGAAATTTATGAATGGAAGAGAATATTTTAGATTATTTTATTATATAATTTCTTGGTGGAGGTTTAAAGAGAAGAGAAGTTTGACTTGGTCATTTATGTTGTTCTTTTTCTTCTTTTCTCTTTGGGTTGGCCGGCTATCAAAGAAGCAAGAGAGGAAGTGAGATTTTTGATATTCCAGGCTCAAAATTGAAGAAGAATTCAAGTGATCAAGTTGGAAATTTAAGAAATTTCATTAACTTTGGTAAGTTTCTTCTTGATTCTCTTGTTTTATTTTAAGTGGTGTTTGAGTTTGGTGTTGGATTATCAAGAGCATGAGTATGTTTGATTGTGGTGTGTTTGAGAGTGTTAGATTTAATTGATTGAGATTTTGGAGTGTAATGGAAGAGTAAGAGTTGTGTTTATATTATGGTTTTGAATTGGTAATTGATGTCAATATTGAGTTTGATCAATTATTTTTGGTAGATTTTCCATATGTTTGTGTTTAATGGAGTTGTAAGCATAGAATGCATGAGTTTGGTCCGAAACAGAAGCATTTTGGATGCCACGATCGTGGCCCTTGGATGCCACGACCGTGGGGGTGTTGGACAAGTTGGATAGATTCGTTTTCTAACCCACGCCCGTGGGGGGTTGTGAGGCCACGACCGTGGGCCCTAGTTAGTGGTTTTGGTTTGTAATTTGTGATTCATGGGTCTAATATGAGGCTAGTAGGTGAATAATTGTATTGGAATTCATGTGTATTTGTAAATAAGTGTGTATTATTCCTTTTGAATTAGGTTGTGAAGAGGTTGAATTGCCCTAACCTAAGTGTTGAGAATTCTTGGAAGAAGAAGTGTATAGATTGGCGTGAGTTGCTCTTGAGGTAAGTACAAACTTACATGGTTGCATTCATTTACATGATTTTGAGACTTAACACATTTGGTTATAAATGTGTTAAGTAATTTACTATATTGTTAATACAATGTGATTAATGTTATGATTTGTATAGTGTGAAAGATATGATGGTCATTCAAAAGGTATGTGCAATGCAATTGGTTATGACGAATACTTTAATGATGAATTGTTATAATGTGAATTGAGATATGATGAGATATGATGCCATTGTGGTTGGCTATAATGATTCAAATGAAATAAGTGGGGCATGTTTGCCTAGATGATGATGAATTTAAAATATATGTCCAATGCAATTGGTTATGTATACTCTATTGATTAGATGTGAAGCCATTGTTCTTGGCTATAATGATGCAAATGAGATGATTGAGGCATGGATGCCTAAATGATGATAAGAAAATGAGAATGAAATTGATAATGAAATAATGAATGAATTGTGTGTCTAATGTGTTATTCCATTTTCAGAGTTTTGTTGTTCGTGGCATGCCTAATGGTAACAATCTCTTGAAGCTAGGTTGGATCTAGTCCTTGAAGCCTAGTTGAGATGTTGAAGCTAGGTTGGGTTTGGTTCTTGAAGCCAAGTTGGGTTGATACTTAGCATGCTTTGTTCCCCTTAAAGCGTGGTTGAACCTAATCCTTGAAGCCTAGTTGGGATAATGATAATGATAAATGTGATAATTGAACGAAAACATTAACTCTGAAAGTGGAATGGCATATTAGTGTCTTTTTGGCCCATGCTTGTCTTTGTTTCAATGTAAATCATAAGTGATGAAATAATTTAATAAAATAATGAAATGTAGTGTTATGAACAATATAAAGATATCATTTGTGAATATTGTCTTATTTGTTGAAATGTATGACATTGGCATTGCATTGAAGCATATTGTTATTGTGGTTTGTACCACTAAGCCGTTGGCTTAGCGCAATTGTGGTTCATCGCGCAGGTGACAGGGAAGAGCTAGAGAGTTCATCTAGACCGAGTCGAGTCTAGACTTTGAGGTGTTGATTGTGGGCGTAAAGATCAGAGACGAACTGCCAAACATGTATAAATGTTATGTTTTTGAAAAAAAAATTGATTTGGATGTTTATGTATTTTGATGTATATATATATATGTAAATATAACTATATTTTCTGCTACGTATTGAATGAGCATTTTTATCTATTGTGTTTATAATATAACTTAAATGTTTAAGTTTGCTATTATTATTGTATAAAAGGATGACTTGTTTGTTTAGTAAACTGTGGCATTCCTATATTCAGCATACGTATATTACAATTGTGGTAGCATGTAGTGTGCGTATAAGGGGTATAGGGGTGTTACAATTGTTTTGGTATCAGAGCCTAGGTTTGAGATTCTCAACCTATGTAAATTGTAAGAAAAAGAAAAATTTTGATTTTTAAAATTTGGTTTCTAAATAAGATACATGTTTTGATATTGGCAGTCTCTGACCTTTGATGAGGTATATTCTGCTGTGTTTGCAGATATAGGTAGTGATGGCGTCTCAGTCACGTCAGTCCATAGAAGGTAGTGTTGAGAGTGTAGCTCCTGAAGAGGTTAGAGATGGAGCTAGGGTTGAGTGAGTTAGTGAGGCACCTACTCTTGTGCCAGAGAGATCAGCTGCTGATGAGGTTCTGCCGGTTTGGTTATGGCATGTGGTAGAATTGTTGAGGCAAGCTCCAGTGCAGCCGCCACCGCCACCACAGCCACAAGTGCCGGTGAGACATTATGATAAATTGAGGAAGTTTGGGGCTGAGGATTTTCTTAGTACTACAGATCCTGCAGTAGGTGAGCAGTGGTTGGATAGAATGCAGAGGGTTGTATATCCAGTTGCAAGCCACTCCTGAAGAGAAATTTGATTATGCTAGATCTTTACTGCAGAAAGATGCTTATGATTGGTGGAAGACAGTTCCTCATGCCATGGATGATCCACCTACTTTGTCTTATGGTGATTTTCTGAGGGAGTTTTAGCAGAAATATACTCCGAGGGAGTATAAGGATGTTAAGAAGATGGAATTTCTGAATTTGAGACAAGATAACCGGACTATGACATAGTATGAGGTAGAGTTCATCTGGTTGAGTCATTATACCGGGGGGATTATTACAGATGAGATTGACCGGTGTAGGAGATTTGAGGAGGGGTTGAGGCCCTCTATTATGTGTATTGTTGTTAATTCTCGGTACCAGGATTTTTCTCAGTTGGTTGTAGCAGCCAGAAGTGTTGAGAGAGCACAAGCTTTTGCAGCAGCTGCTTCCGAGGAGGAGACCAGAGTTAGGAGATTTTAGTTTGAGGCAGGGTCTTCATCTATTAAGAGAGGCCGAGGAAGTTTTGTTTCGAGAGTCAATAGGAGCCAGAGGCAATCAGGCAGGTCAGATTAGTATCAGAGGCAGAGGCCGAGACCTACAGTTTCTATAGCGAGTGCTCCGACTCCAGTGGTTCAGAGATCTATTCCACCTGTATGTGTTCATTGTGGTAGGACCCATGGGGGTACTTGTTGGAAGACGGGTGGATCAGGAGTATGCTTTAGATGTGGGTCACCAACTCATTTTATTAAAGATTGCCCTGACATGCAGGAGAATAGACAGACTGATACTGCAGCTTCTCGACCTAGTTTCAGCAGAGGTGGTCGAGGGGGGTAGAGGTGTTAGTAGAGTTGGTCGACCTGGGATCAGTCAGAGAGGAGGCTCTATACCCGGAGGCAGTAGGCCAGATGAGGCTGGATCTTCTCAGAGAGTGTATGTGATGCAAAGACAGCCGGATGCTTCAGCAGTTATTGCGGGTACATTTTCTTTATTTAGTATTTCAGTTCTTGCTTTGATTGATCCAGGATCTACTCATTCATACATAAGTGCATCTATCTTGCATGTGTCTGAATTGCATTCAGAGTCCTTAGGATTTGATGTTTTGGTGACAAATCCTTTAGGGCATAGTGTGGTTGTAGCAAGGTGCATCGAGATAGTTCAGCTGTGGTGCAAGGTGAGAAGTTTTTGGGTGATTTGATTGAAATGCCTTTTAAGGAATATGATTTGATCTTAGGCATGGATTGGTTGTCTAAGCATGGAGCTATGGTAGATTGTCAAAAGAAGTGTGTCACCTTGAGAACCAGTGATGGTAGGAGTGTGATGGTATCTAGTGAGCAGAGACAACTTGCATCCTTGTTTGTGTCGGCTTTTGCAGCTAGAAAGTTGATTAGAAAAGGGTGTGATGCTTATCTTGCTCATGTTGTGGATACCAGAGTAGTGGATTCTCAACTTGATTGTATACCCACAGTTGCAGAATTCCCAGATGTGTTTCTGGAAGAGTTGCCAGGGTTACCCCCTGAGAGAAAGGTTGAGTTTGGTATTGATTTGTTGCCTGGTACCACTCCCATCTCCATTACTCCTTATCAAATGGCACCTGCTGAGTTGAGAGAGTTGAGGGTGCAGTTGCAGGAGTTGTTGGATAAAAGGTTTATTCGTCCTAGTGTTTCTCCATGGGGAACTCCTGTTTTGTTTGTGAAGAAGAAGGATGGTACTTTGAGGTTGTGCATCGATTATAGGCAATTGAATAAAGTGACTATCAAGAATAAGTATCCTTTGCCTAGGATTGATGATCTCTTTGATTAGTTGAAGGGAGCAGCAGTGTTTTCCAAGATTGATTTGAGATCAGGGTACCATCAACTGAAGGTTAGAGCTGAAGATGTTCCTAAGACAGCTTTCCACACAAGGTATGGGCATTATGAGTTTTTAGTGATGCCTTTTGGGTTGACGAATGCACCTGTAGCTTTCATGGATTTGATGAATAGGGTGTTTAGGCCCTATTTGGATCAGTTTGTGGTGGTTTTTATTGATGATATTTTGGTGTATTCGTGTAATAAAGAGGAGCATGACAAGCATTTGCGAATTGTATTGCAGATTTTGAGAGAGAAGCAATTGTATGCTAAGCTGTCGAAGTGTGAGTTTTGGCTTGATCAAGCAACTTTTATAGGTCATATAGTTTCAGCAGATGGTATAAGAGTTGATCCGAGTAAAGTTAAGGCTATTTTGAATTGGAATTCACCGAAGTCTGTAACTGAAGTTAGAAGTTTTCTGGGTTTGGCAGGCTATTATCGACGCTTTGTGAAAGATTTTTCTTTGATAGCTACTCCACTCACCAGATTAGTTCGAAAAGGAGTTAGATTTGTGTGGACAGATCAGTGACAAGCTAGCTTTGAGCGATTGAAGGAGATGTTGACTCAAGCTCCTGTTCTTACTTTACCTGTGGAAGATAAACCTTATGTGATTTACAGTGATGCTTCACATAATGGTTTAAGTTGTGTTTTGATGCAAGAAGGTAAAGTTATAGCTTATGCTTCTCGGTAGTTGAAGCCGCATGAGCTTAATTATCCGACGCATGATTTGGAATTGGCATCTATAGTGTTTGCTTTGAAGATTTGGTCACACTACTTGTATGGGGAGAAGTGTTTCATTTACACAAATCATAAGAGTTTGAAATACTTGGGGGTGCAGAGAGAGCTGAATCTTCGGCAGAGACGATGGTTAGAGTTGATCAAAGACTACGACTGTTTGATTGATTATCATCCTGGTAAGGCAAATGTTGTTGCTGATGCCTTGAGTCAGAAGTCTTTGGCAGGTTTAACTGTTTATTCACTCTCATTGCTTGTTTAGTTGAGAGCATTGCATGCTAGTTTTGAGCTTTGTAATGATGGTGCATTGTTGGCTCAGTTGCAATTGAGGCCAATGTTATTGGATTAGATTAAAGAGGCTCAATTGGCTAATGAGAAAATTCAGAAAGTTGTGTCAGATTACCAAAATGGAGAGAGTCGAGAAATTAATGTGAGAAGTGATGGTAGCCTTTGGTGCAAAGATAGATTGTGTGTTCCTGATGATGCTAATTTGAGAAAGATTATTTTAGAGGAAGCACACCAATCGATTTTTTCTATGCATCCTGGGAGTACAAAGATGTATCAGGATTTGAAGCAGCATTATTGGTGGTCAGGTATGAAAAGAGACATAGCGGAGTTTGTATCTAAATGTCTCACTTGTCAGAGGATGAAAGTTGAGCATCAAGTTCCAACAGGGTTGCTTCAACCTTTATCAGTGCCTGAATGGAAATGGGAACGTGTGACGATTGATTTTATATCTGGTTTGCCATTGACTCAGAAGAAGCATGATGCTATTTGGGTGATTGTTGATCGGTTGATGAAGACTGCTCATTTTCTTCCAGTTAGAATGGATTATTCTCTTGAGAAGTTAGCTGAGCTATATATCAGTGAGATAGTGAAATTGCATGGAGTCCCAATTTCTTTAGTATCTGATCAAGATCCTCGGTTTACTTGAAGGTTTTGGAAGAGTTTGCATGGTGCTTTAGGTTCTCGATTACATTTTAGCACTGCTTTTCATCCGCAGACGGATGGGCAATCAGAGAGAGTGATACAGATTATTGAGGATATGTTGAGAAGCTGTGTCATTGATTTCTCTGGAAGTTGGGACAGATTTTTGCCACTTGTGGAATTTACTTACAACAGTAGTCGTCAATCCAGTATTGAAATGGCACCATTTGAGGCATTGTATGGTAGAAGATGTAGGACGCCTCTGTGTTGGAATGAAGTTGGAGAAGGCAAGTTGGTTGGTCCTGATTTGATTAAAGAAACAGAAGAGAAAGTAAAGATAATTCGGGATTGGTTAAAAGCAGCTTCAGATCGATAGAAATCTTATTCAGATTTGAAGAGGAGAGATATAGAGTTTGATGTGGGAGATAAAGTTTTTCTGAAAGTGTCTCCTTGGAAAAAGATTTTGAGATTTGGCCGCAAAGGAAAACTAAGTCCTCGTTTTATTGAACCTTATGAAGTATTGGAGAGAGTTGGACCATTTGCTTATCGGCTCGCATTGCCGCCTAAGTTGGATAGAATCCATAATGTTTTTCATGTTTCTATGCTGCGGAAGTACAGATCAGATCCATCTCATGTTTTACCAGTTGAATCTATTGAGGTGAGTTCGGATCTGACATTTGAAGAAGAACCAGTTGGTATTTTGGCACCTGAAGTGAAAGAGTTGAGAAATAAGAAAATGCCACTTGTAAAGATTCTTTGGAAGAATCATGCAAATGAAGAGGCAACTTGGGAGAGTGAGCAAGCGATGCATGATCAGTATCCTCAACTGTTTCAGACTTAATATCAGGTAATTTCGAGGACAAAATTTCTTTTAGAGGGGGAGAATTGTAATATCCCGAAGTATACCCTAAAAGTTTTGGAATTATTGTTGTATTTGGATTTAATGTATATGTTTAAGAGGGAAGATTAAAGATGAGAAGAGAGATGTGTATATGTTGTATATATAGAGATATATACAACATATACAAGCCAAATTGTTATATGGTCAAAAGAAGAAATAATTGATTTTAATTAATTAGTGGAAAATGGAAAATTAAGTTAGTGGAGTAAGATATTTACTTATTTTAAATTAGTGAAATAAATTAAATGGAAATTTATGAATGGAAGAGAATATTTTAGATTATTTTATTATATAATTTCTTGGTGGAGGTTTAAAGAGAAGAGAAGTTTGACTTGGTCATTTATGTTGTTCTTTTTCTTCTTTTCTCTTTGGGTTGGCCGGCTATCAAAGAAGCAAGAGAGGAAGTGAGATTTTTGATATTCCAAGCTCAAAATTGAAGAAGAATTCAAGTGATCAAGATGGAAATTTAAGAAATTTCATTAACTTTGGTAAGTTTCTTCTTGATTCTCTTATTTTATTTTAAGTGGTGTTTGAGTTTGGTGTTGGATTATCAAGAGCATGAGTATGTTTGATTGCGGTGTGTTTGAGAGTGTTGGATTTAATTGATTGAGATTATGGAGTGTAATGGAAGAGTAAGAGTTGTGTTTATATTATGGTTTTGAATAGGTAATTGATGCCAATATTGAGTTTGATCAATTATTTTTGGTAGATTTTCCATATGTTTGTGTTTAATGGAGTCGTAAGCATAGAATGCATGAGTTTGGTCCGAAACAGAAGCATTTTGGATGCCAAGACCGTGGCCCTTGGATGCCACGACCGTGGGGGTGTTGGACAAATTGGACAGATTCATTTTCTAACCCACGCCCATGGGGGGTTGTGAGGCCACGACCGTGGGGTTGTGAGGCCACGACCGTGGGCCCTAGTTAGTGGTTTTGGTTTGTAATTTGTGATTCATGGGTCTAATATGAGGCTAGTAGGTGAATAATTGTATTGGAATTCATGTGTATTTGTAAATAAGTGTGTATTATTCCTTTTAAATTAGGTTGTGAAGAGGTTGAGTTGCCCTAACCTAAGTGTTGAGAATTCTTGAAAGAAGAATTGTATAGATTGGTGTGAGTTGCTCTTGAGGTAAGTACAAACATACATGGTTGCATTCATTTACATGATTTTGAGACTTAACACATTTGGTTATAAATGTGTTAAGTAATTTACTATATTGTTAATACAATGTGATTAATGTTATGATTTGTATAGTGTGAAAGATATGATGGTCATTCAAAAGGTATGTGCAATGCAATTGGTTATGACGAATACTTTAATGATGAATTGCTATAATGTGAATTGAGATATGATGAGATATGATGCCATTGTGGTTGGCTATAATGATTCAAATGAAATAAGTGGGGCACGTTTGCCTAGACGATGATGAATTTAAAATATATGTCCAATGCAATTGGTTATGTATACTCTATTGATTAGATGTGAAGCCATTGTTGTTTGCTATAATGATGCAAATGAGATGATTGAGGCATGGATGCCTAAATGATGATAAGAAAATGAGAATGAAATTGATAATGAAATAATGAATGAATTGTGTGTCTAATGTGTTATTCCATTTTCAGAGTTTTGTTGTTGGTGGCATGCCTAATGGTAACAATCTCTTGAAGCTAGGTTGGATCTAGTCCTTGAAGCCTAGTTGAGATGTTGAAGCTAGGTTGGGTTTGGTTCTTGAAGCCAAGTTGGGTTGATACTTAGCATGCTTTGTTCCCCTTAAAGCGTGATTGAACCTAATCCTTGAAGCCTAGTTGGGATAATGATAATGATAAATGTGATAATTGAACCAAAACACTAACTCTGAAAGTGGAATGGCATATTAGTGTCTTTTGGGCCCATGCTTGTCTTTGTTTCAATGTAAATCATATGTGATGAAATAATTGAATAAAATAATGAAATGTAGTGTTATGAACAATATAAAGATATCATTTGTGAATATCGTCTTATTTGTTGAAATGTATGACATTGGCATTGCATTGAAGCATATTGTTATTGTGGTTTGTACCACTAAGCTGTTGGCTTAGCGCGATTGTGGTTCATCGCGCAGGTGACAGGGCAGAGCCAGAGAGTGCATCTAGACCGAGTCGAGTCTAGACTTTGAGGTGTTGATTGTGGGCGTAAAGATCAGAGACAAACTGCCAAACATGTATAAATGTTATGTTTTTGAAAAAAAATTGATTTGGATGTTTATGTATTTTGATGTATATATATATATGTAAATATAACTATATTTTCCGCTGTGTATTGAATGAACGTTTTTATCTATTGTGTTTATAATATAACTTAAATGTTTAAGTTTGCTATTATTATTGTCTAAAGGCATGACTTGTTTGTTTAGTAAACTGTGGCATTCCTATACTCAGTATACGTATATTACCATTGTGGTAGCATGTAGTGTGCGTATATGGGGTATAGGGGTGTTACATAAATAGCTTATTTTAGGCCGTATTAAAATATATCAATTCAGTCAAAAGTTTGGAATTGATTTAGACTTATTGAGAATGAATTGGTTCAGGCCTCATTAATTAGCATCAGACTACCTAAAGCCAAAATCAAGGGTCTACGGTTTGCCCCCTGCTTGAATGATCTTGAATTTATTCAGATAGTAAAAAGCAACATGACTTTGAATCAATTTTGGATAAGGGTGATTATGGACTTGAGATTGGAGTTGGTTTGGGTTCTGGACCTAGATTGGTTTTGACAAAGATGAATTCTGAACTCAAAATTTATTTTGGTTCTAGACTCAAGGTGAGTTTTGAACTAAAAAATAATTTAGGTTATAGACCCGGATCGGTTTGAGTTCTGGACCCGAATTTGTTTGGGTTCTGGACTTGGATTGGGTTCTAAACTCGGATTGAGTTCTGAATTCAAAAATGATTTGGGTTCTAAATCTGGATTGAGTTTTGGATTCAAAAATGATTTGGGTTCTGGATCCAAGGTTGGTTAGGATCTCGACCCGAAACTAGATTTTTGGTTCTCAACCAGAAACTGGATTTTTGGGTTCTCGACCCGAGACTGGATTTGATTTAGTCTTCTGTTAGTTTGAGAGATCTGACTTTCTTCTAGCCAATTAATTTTAGCTCTTCTAGCTGATTAATCTTCTATCATGGCTTTCTTCTAGCCACTTGCTCCATTCCTTAATGGATCGACTCCAGCTCTTCTAGCTGGATTGACCTTTTGTCATTTGAAAATTTTGGCTTTCTTACAGCCGATTGTTCCATTCCTCAATGGATTGTCATTGGGTCTTCACCCTTCAAAATGGATTTTCATCCTTTAGACATCGGGTCTTCACCCTTCAAAATAGATCTTCATCCTTGGCATCTAGTCTTCACCCTTCCAAATGGATCTTCATCCTTGGACCTCGGATCTTCATCCTTGGACAATGGGTCTTCACCCCTTTAAATGGATCTTCATCCTTTGGACATTGGGTATTCACTCTTTAAAATGGATCTTTATCCTTGGCATCGGGTCTTCACACTTTGAAATGGATCTTCATCCTTTGGAGACTGGGTCTATATTTGCTTTAGCTCTTCTAGCTGGACTGATCTTGCATCTTCATTCTTTTGAGAGTTTTAATTTCCTTCTTTTTTCCATTCTTTTTGTTCTTTCTTTGCACTTTTGTAAAAAATTCAGCTATTTTTTAGCTAGTTTTTATATCCCCTCTTTCCCCCTTACGTGGCAAAATATTAAAAATGAGTCTAAAAATATTTTGTACACACATAAACTGAAGAAATCGAAATGAGAAACTTTGCCCCTTATGTAGGCTCAAACTAATAATTTTTATTTTGCTCAAGCAGGCTTTGATTGATGTTTGTTATTGTCTGGTTGCTTGCATAAGCATGCATCTCTATTTTTATAAAGTGATTGGAGCTTCCTCAAGCAATGGGCCTTCCATGCCCGCTGATTCCATATCTGCTTATCATTTGTTTCATAGAGTATTTGTTGTTTACCTTGACAAAGAATAGGAACATAAGACAAAAATGTAGTGTGATATGCTTATGTATGCATGATATGTATGGATGATACTTACAGTGGCTCCATCGACTCACAGACTGAGGTGATCAGGTGAAGTGTTCTCATTGGTTCCTTCCAGATACTTATTTATGTCTTGCATTTGAATGGCAGAAGGCTTGCCATTCATGGCTTTTATCTTCAAGATATTGAAAACATAAGTAGTGGAGGCCCCAAGCATGGTTGCCAAAGACATGGGAGATTTCCATTTGGTTGATAACTACTTCATGACATTACCTTGCAAGTGATTCTTTCATTAGCCCTCTTTTGCTCATTTTTTCCTTCGAGGTTTGACAATGCAACATGCTTCCCTTAACTTGAAGGTTTATATGACAAATTTTTTTTCTTTTCTTTCTTTTTTCCTTTTTCTTTATTCTTTTTTTAAATTTTGAATTTTTAATTTTAAAATCAAATATTGGATTTGCCAAATCAGTGTAAATTTACCTCAGAACTTGATTTTTCAAATTAACATGTTTATATCATGACAACCTAGTTACCGTACGAAATTTGAGAATCATTTATATTTGAGAAAGAACTGTTGCACTTCATATAGGCACATACACCTTACTTGGCCAAAGGTCACATTGAGTTTAAATTGTAACACCCCTATACCTCGTATACATACACAGCATGCTATTACGATCGTAATATACGTATACTGAATATAAGTATGTCACGGTTTATAAAACATGCAAATAATCCCTTTTCAATAATATGAATAAATTTAAAACATTTAAAGGAATTTATAAAACACAATAGATAAAATGTTTATTCAACACACAGCGAAAAATATAACAAATATTTACAAATACATATACATCAAAACTCAAGTTTTACAAAACATAAAATATATACATGTTTGGCAATATTTCTTTGATCTTTAAGCTCCACTATCAACACCTCAAGATCTAAACTCTACTCGGCCTAGAGGAACTCTCCGGTTCTTCCCTGTCACCTACGCGATAAACCATAATCGCGCTAAGCCAACGGCTTAGTTGTACAAACTACAATATTACTATGCTAAATTCATTTTCAATAAGATACTTATATAGTATAATTATTTCATAACATTATATCTCACAAGCATGTATCGCATTATTCATTGGTTTCACAATTCAAGAATTACATTGAAAACAAAGACAAGCAGGGGCCCAAAAGACACTAATATGCCATTCAACTTTCATAGTTAATGTTTTGGTTTAATTATCATATTTATCATTATCCCAACTAGGCTTCAAGGATTAGGCTCAACCAAGCTTCAAGGGGAACAAAGCATGCTAAGTATCAACCCAACTTGGCTTCAAGAACCAAACACAACCTAGCTTCAAGGGTTGTAACATCTCAATTAGGCTTCAAGGACTAGACCCAACCAAGCTTCAAGGGGAGTTAAGCATGCTAAACTTCGACCCAACTTGGCTTCAAGGATCAAGCCCAACCTAACTTCAAGAGATTGTTACTATAGGCATGCCACCAACAACAAAACTCTGAAAATGGAATAACACATTAGACACACAATACATTCATTATTTTATTATAAATTTCATTCTCATTTACTCATCAGGTAATATCCTCATATATGCCCTAGAAGTTTGATTATGTTGTTGATGTTGTTGTTAGTGTTGTTGTTGTTATATATTGGATTGAATATATGTGTTAAATTGTAAGAGAAAAGAGATGGGAAGAGAATGTATATGTATATGTTGTGTATATGATAATATATATAACATATAAATTGGTCAAAGGGAGAGTCTGTAATATCCCTAAGTGAGCCTAGAAGTTATGATAATATTGTTATTATTGAATTGAATGTGTGATTGATAAGTGGTAATTATGTATGGTTTATGTGAATGATAAAAGAAATGGAGAGATAATGTATATGTGTGTAGTTGGAGAATGCATTGTGTAGAGAGAAGTGTATATGTAGTGTATATGGTGATATATATAAAATATATGTTGGTCAAAATGGAAAGTCAAGGGAAGAGGATATTTTATTTGTGAGATGTGAAATTACCAATATGGGTATATATGAGACAAAAGCTTAGTTAAGTGGATGAGGGTATTATGGTAATTTTCTCTTGGATGGCTATTTAATGCATATTGACTTTGTGTTTTCTTCATCATTTCTTCTTCTTCTTCTTTGTGTTGGCCGGCTCATCATAGACAAGGGAAAACAAAAGAACAAATGAGGGTTTTGTTATTTCCAAGCTCAAAGTGAAGAAAGCTTTCAAATTTACAAGTTGGAGTTTCAAGGAATTTCACTATTTGGTAAGTTTCTCTTGTTTGATCTTGTTATTTTTGGAAGTTATACTTGAGTTTAGCTGTGATTTGATGATGAGATGATTATAGTTGTTTATGGTGTGAATTTAAGTGTTGAGATTGCTTGTTAGATAAGAAGCTAGGTTGGTGTTGGTGATGGAAGAGTAAGAGTTGTGTTTAGTGAAAATTTTTCTGTTTTACATTTAGTAAAGGCTGTGACTTGTATGATTTTTAATTAATTATAGAAAAATGTTCTTGAAGTGAATTTTGGATATGTTGTTGCTTAGTGAGTCTAGTATTTGAGAAAAATAATTTGGAACCACGTTGATTGAATTTGATTTATGGAATTCACAAAGTTCAGAACTGCTGCCAGGATGCAGGGCAATTGGGGCAGTCTGGTTAGGTGAACTATTTGACCAAGATTTTGTGTTCAGTTTGATCTGAAATTTTAAAGGAATTATTTTAAGATACAAAACTAAATTCTGTAAAAATTTTAGAATTTTTAGTCAAGTATATTATTTTATACAATTTTTCAAAATAAGGATAAAATGGAGTCTAAAACCAGAATGTACTATTCATATGGTCATTTTGCTAATATTCCTTTTGGATTAGGGTTTGAAGAAGGTGATTTGCCCTAATTTGAGAAGTGAGAAATCTTATGAAGAAAGGATTGCTTAGAGTTGTGTGAGTGTTCATAAGGTAAGTACCAATACATATGATTGTATTTATTTACATGATTTGAGACTTAATACATTTGTTTGCAAATGTGTTAAGTGGTTTACTATAATGTTAATATAATTGGATTAAGGTGATGATTGAATGATGTGAAGGATGTGAAGATCATTAAAAAGGTAAGCATGAACTCTATTTGATTGTATATCCTTATATGTCTTTGAATTTTAACACATTTGGATGAATGTGTTAAATACTCTATTATATTGTGGATGTAAATGAATAATGTAAATTGCTATATATATATATATAGAGTGGATAAAATATGAAATGGGAAAGGTAGGAAGAAATGAAGATCATTCTTAAGGTATGTGCAATTTGTTATGATAAATGCTCTAATAATGAATGGTGTTAGTGTGTTTTAAGAAATGATGAAAGGTTATGTTATATGCATTGTAAATGACAATATGTTATATGAATAATATATTTTGAAATGTTATATCAATGATGTTATTTGTATCATATGGATTGAGATATGATATGTTGTGAAACCATTGTAATTGGCCATGATGATTCAAATGTGAGATGAAGCCATTGTGATTGGCTATGATGATCCAATTGAAAGAAATAAGGCATGTTTGCCTAGATGATAATGAGCATTGAGATTGAAATTGATAATGAAACAATAAGTGAAATATGTGTTTAATGTGTTATTCAGTCTTCAGAGTTCTGGGTTTGGAGGCATGCCTATAAAATGAAAAAGGTAACAGTCTTACTGGGTTGAGGATCTCTTCAAATTGAGTTGAATTGAGGTCCAAGAGACTGGGTCTGTTACACCATGAGAATTGTGAATATGAAATATATGATTGGTAACAGTCTTGCCGGGTTGAGGATCTCCTCATGATGAGTTGATGGTCCAAGAGACTGGGTCTGTTACACTATCCATGGATAGAAATATTGATATATGATGCCTACGGGCTTGATGATTATGATTATAGACCAAAGCAGTAACTCTGAACTCTGAATAACATAGTGGTGTCTGTTGGGCCCGAGTCTGTCTTTGTTGTCAATGTGATATACAAATGTTGAAAGAAATGGATAATGAAATCTTTGGTATACTTCATTGGACATGTGGTTGATGATATGTAATATGTGTGTTGAAATATTGATTATGAGCACTAATGGTGAATTGTGAATAAAGAAATGTTATGATTGGTATGATGTATAATGTGTGTATTAGCATTGATTGTGAATTCAATTGATGAATTGTGGTTGATGACAATGATTGTATTAATTGGAAATGTGACTTATGGTTAGTATGATGTATAATGTGTGTATTGAGATGTTGATTGTGAATATTAGTGATGGGTTGGAATTGGTAGAAATGTTATGTATATATGGGTATAAGATATGAAATTAGTTGAAAGATATGAAAGGTGCAAATGAAAAGGGATAAACTTAATAAGAACTAAAAGTATATGGAATTGATATATCTTTATATGTTAGTGTTTCCATGATATATGTTTGTATTTTATATTTGTACTACTAAGCTTTCGAGCTTAGCGCGGATGTATTATCGCGCAGGTAGCTTGGTGGAAGATAGGAAGTCTTTTGGTATGCCACGAGAAGAGTAAGATTTTGTCGAGACCAACTAGAGGGTAATGCATACATGTATCCACTTTAAGTATGTTATATTATATGTATAAGTGAAGTTTTGATAAAGACAATGATTTCATAAGTGTTCTTTATATTGACCTATTATAGTTTGAATTTTGTTACAGTTTTTTTTAAAAGTAAAAAGGAAAAGTGGCATCCTTATACTTTATATACTTACTGTATGTATACTAGGTATATGTATAGTGCTTATATAGGGTATCAGGGTGTTACAATTATTTTGGTATCAGAGCTTAGGTTCGAGATTCTCGGCCTAAGTGAAATTAAAAAGAGAAGGTTTTGAAAAACTAAAAAGGGAATTAAAAAGAAGAGTTTTGAAATGTAATTGGTAATACATGCATATGCATTAACACCTAGGTTGGTCTCGGATGTGGCATTATATGATGTGGGATAAATTTGAATTATATGAGAGGGATGATATTGTCTGAATGAGGTTTTTACTTGAAAGTAAAAACTAGAGAAAGAAATGATATGAAAACTAAAATAAAATAAAAATATTGGTTAATGTAAGGGCATATAATAGTGTTGTTTGCATTGTTGTTTTAATGCAAACAATGTGAATTTAATGTGATATAATATGTTAGTGATTAAAGATTGAGTTGATCACTTGAAAATGTAATGTACGCATAGTATTGCATGTTTGTAACCTATATAATTACTTGTCTATTAATAATGGTTTAAGAAACTGAGATTTGTGATAACTATACTTGGAAAGTGTATAGAGGCTATTGGGCTCAATGTGTATATGATTGGATGTAATGTACATATGTATATATATGTGAGTGATATATATATTTATATATACTGAATGGTAAACAAATGGATATGTAAAGTTAAAATTTTGTTTAAAAGAAAAAGAGATGATGTGGGTTAAGTAAAAACATACATTGGTATTGTTATCTTAATACGGACATTGTGAATTCAATGTTAGAAATGTGAGATGCTTGGATATTGTGAAAGCTCAATATAATGGTGGTAATATGTGATATTTGAATTGTTGAAGTGAGCTTGATAATTGTGAAAAGTATATGTTTTGATATTGCTTTGTGATATAAAAATATATAAGATGAGTTTGGCAAATTGAAGTTTAAGTGAAGTAGTAAGTTGAGAAGTTAAAGTTTTAGTGGCATTTGATAAAGATTATTTGGATATTGATGGTTTAGTATATATGCAATACATGAGCTAGATGAAATGATTAATATTGCATATGAAAGTATTATGAATTGAGTAATGTGATTGATAGTATGAGAATTTGTCTTGAAGTAATAAGGGAAGTGGATAAGTAAATGAAGATGAGCTATTTTAAGTCACTAAAAAAAAAATGGATATGGAAATATATTAAATGCTTTTATAGATGAAAGTGAAAGAGATGTTACATTGGGAATGTGGCTAAGATGGATGTAAAGATGGTATACTAAATGTATTTAAAAATAAATGTGAAAGAGGTGTCACCTTAGTAATGTGACTAAGATTTTATGAAGTATGATTATAGTTAGAATGTATATATGTGTGGAATTGATAAATAACTTAAGCCATGTCAAAAAGGGATAAGAATGATGTTGTGCAATGAGAAGAAATAAATGTAAAATACTTGAGTTGTCTTGGAAAACAGTCCCGGATTGGATGCTACGGCCGTGGCAAGTGAGGGCCACGACCGTGGGGTTACAAACATGACTGTGTCTTTATGCATTTTGGTAGCACAGAAGAGTTTTCTATGCCACGACCGTGGTTCTTGAAGGCCACGACCGTGGGGACTTAAATGTTGATATGACTTGTAATTTGTGATCTAAAGGCTTAAAAATGAGACTAATATATGAATGTATTATATGTTGTGATGTGCATAAGGTGAATTTGTTGAGGCATCAATGTCATTGATTAATGAATTGCATATGAAATGAGAAATGTAATGAAATGATTATAACACTTGAGCAATTACATAAAATGAATATGGTTTGAGAAGCTATGAATAGTAAGTACGAACTACATTATTGCATATATTCATATAATGTTGAGATTGAAAATATATTAAATGATATCGATGATGCATAAGAGTAAGGTTATGTTGTGCGTAATGTGAATATTGATGATATACATGAATACTTTTATGATAAATTGATTAATGTGATTTGAGACATGATAATGATATAAATAACATGAATGAAGCATATTTGCTTATATGATGATGAAATGAGAATTTATTTGGGAAATATTGGACAGTAATATGGTTATAGGTTCAAAGTATGTGTATGAGGAAATGTTTTATGTATACATGTATAGAAAGAGATTGTAATGGAAAAAGAAAGTATAATGTATGAAATTTCGAGAAGAGATAAATTGGAACCAGAGTAATGAACGAACTTGTGTAAAAATTGTATATGATCAAATGTTGTGCATAGGAAATGTTAAAGATAATATTATTGAATATAAATTAGGCTATTAATGATCAAGTAATCAAGAACAAATTGTTTTGAAGTGAAGTTGGAATGTGCTAAGTCTTGATGTAGCCAAAGTTTGGAGAATGGATATGTAATCCTTGTGATCCAACTTAGCAGTGTAATTGAAAAGTTTGGAAACAGAATAATCAAGGAATAGTATTGAGCTATAAGTTACAATGTGACCATTAAGCTCCTATGGCCATCTGATTTGTTTTATGTGTGTGGTTGGTTAGCTTTGTTATCCACAGAATTTGGATTGAAATGATTTGATTGTAGCACAATTTTGGTGAAACAGATAATTATGTTTCTAGCAACATGGTTGAAAGTTATGATTGGTAAATGTGTAGTTTATAACTTTTGTGTTAACAATTTGGTTATAATTTTGGAAAGTAAAGAAAGGAAAGAGAATTGTGATAATATTTTGAGTTATGAGTAATGTAATAAAAAGGCAATTATTGTAATTATAGTAATGTTATATAAAGGTGAAGAGATGATAAATGGGAGAAAGTGTAATTTGTGATTGAAAGTTATATTGAATATGTTTATGGTATGAAGTGAATAAGTGGACGGTTTTAAAGTTTAAATGAGTGAATCATGAGTAATAAATATGGTACGAGATAATCTTGCGAATTTGGTGGAAATTGTATTAAGATAATAGAAGATAAATTATGTGTATATTGAAAAATAATTGGAAGTGAATTGTTATTAATGATCATAGTTTCAAAAAGTTGAATATGGATTTAAAGGAATTAGAAGGTGGAAATAAGTTGGATTTAATGGAATTAGATTATATATATTGTGAAATCCAATGATAATTTTGAATAAATTAATTGTTGGTTGGAGTTGAACAAGATTGGAATGTGGATATATTGTAACAGATAAATCAATGGATCTAGATTTGGCTAAGATTATGAATTATTATTGAGATTTAATGTGTATAGTTGTACCAAGAGTGTAGTTATTTACATGATAATATATATTGATGTAAAAAAAAAAATTAAAGTGTGATTGGATGAATGAATGGAGTTATAATAGTTGTAAATCATGAGGAAAAGGGAAAAAGATCGATTATTTATTAAATAAGTTGAAAGGTAATGTATTAATATGTAAGTTAAGTGAAAAGCATGCTAAAGAAATAACTCCATTTATAAAACATCAGGATTTTGTTATTTATTAAGGGTGATAAATGTTTATTTAGATAGTGATTTTAATGAGTTCTTTTGAATGTTTGATTAAGGAAGTAACAAGATGTATAAACATATAGAATGATGAGTTAAGGAATTTAAAGAAGGTGGTTGATACTAAAGAGGAGAGTTGAAGCTATATGATTTGATGATATAACGACTTAAGCGTATAATTAACTTCATATGGAAGTTAAGATGGTATGGTAGTATGAATGAATTACAATTATACTAGATAATTTCGAGGACGAAATTATTTAAGGGGGAGAGAATTGTAATATCCTCATATATGCCCTAGAAGTTTGATTATGTTGTTGATGTTGTTGTTAGTGTTGTTGTTGTTATATATTGGATTGAATATATGTGTTAAATTGTAAGAGAAAAGAGATGGGAAGAGAATGTATATGTATATGTTATGTATATGATAATATATATAACATATAAATTGGTCAAAGGGAGAGTCTGTAATATTCCTAAGTGAGCCTAGAAGTTATGATAATATTGTTATTATTGAATTGAATGTGTGATTGATAAGTGGTAATTATGTATGGTTTATGTGAATGATAAAAGAAATGGAGAGATAATGTATATGTGTGTAGTTGGAGAATGCATTGTGTAGAGAGAAGTGTATATGTAGTGTATATGGTGATATATATAAAATATATGTTGGTCAAAATGGAAAGTCAAGGGAAGAGGATATTTTATTTGTGAGATGTGAAATTACCAATATGGGTATATATGAGACAAAAGCTTAGTTAAGTGGATGAGGGTATTATGGTAATTTTCTCTTGGATGGCTATTTAATGCATATTGACTTTGTGTTTTCTTCATCATTTCTTCTTCTTCTTCTTTGTGTTGGCCGGCTCATCATAGACAAGGGAAAACAAAAGAACAAATGAGGGTTTTGTTATTTCCAAGCTCAAAGTGAAGAAAGCTTTCAAATTTACAAGTTGGAGTTTCAAGGAATTTCACTATTTGGTAAGTTTCTCTTGTTTGATCTTGTTATTTTTGGAAGTTATACTTGAGTTGAGCTGTGATTTGATGATGAGATGATTATAGTTGTTTATGGTGTGAATTTAAGTGTTGAGATTGCTTGTTAGATAAGAAGCTAGGTTGGTGTTGGTGATGGAAGAGTAAGAGTTGTGTTTAGTGAAAATTTTTCTGTTTTACATTTAGTAAAGGCTGTGACTTGTATGATTTTTAATTAATTATGGAAAAATGTTCTTGAAGTGAATTTTGGATATGTTGTTTCTTAGTGAGTCTAGTATTTGAGAAAAATAATTTGGAACCACGTTGATTGAATTTGATTTATGGAATTCACAAAGTTCAGAACTGCTGCCAGGATGCAGGGCAATTGGGGCAGTCTGGTTAGGTGAACTATTTGACCAAGATTTTGTGTTCAATTTGATCTGAAATTTTAAAGGAATTATTTTAAGATACAAAACTAAATTCTGTAAAAATTGTAGAATTTTTAGTCAAGTAGATTATTTTATACAATTTTTCAAAATAAGGATAAAATGGAGTCTAAAACCAGAATGTACTATTCATATGGTCATTTTGCTAATATTCCTTTTGGATTAGGGTTTGAAGAAGGTGATTTGCCCTAATTTGAGAAGTGAGAAATCTTATGAAGAAAGGATTGCTTAGAGTTGTGTGAGTGTTCATAAGGTAAGTACCAATACATATGATTGTATTTATTTACATGATTTGAGACTTAATACATTTGTTTGCAAATGTGTTAAGTGGTTTCCTATAATGTTAATATAATTGGATTAAGGTGATGATTGAATGATGTGAAGGATGTGAAGATCATTAAAAAGGTAAGCATGAACTCTATTTGATTGTATATCCTTATATGTCTTTGAATTTTAACACATTTGGATGAATGTGTTAAATACTCTATTATATTGTGGATGTAAATGAATAATGTAAATTGCTATATATATATATATATAGTGGATAAAATATGAAATGGGAAAGGTAGGAAGAAATGAGGATCATTCTTAAGGTATGTGCAATTTGTTATGATAAATGCTTTAATAATGAATGGTGTTAGTGTGTTTTAAGAAATGATGAAAGGTTATGTTATATGCATTGTAAATGACAATATGTTATATGAATAATATATTTTGAAATGTTATATCAATGATGTTATATGTATCATATGGATTGAGATATGATATGTTGTGAAACCATTGTAATTGGCCATGATGATTCAAATGTGAGATGAAGCCATTGTGATTGGCTATGATGATCCAATTGAAAGAAATAAGGCATGTTTGCCTAGATGATAATGAGCATTGAGATTGAAATTGATAATGAAACAATAAGTGAAATATGTGTTTAATGTGTTATTCAGTCTTCAGAGTTCTGGGTTTGGAGGCATGCCTATAAAATGAAAAAGGTAACAGTCTTGCCGGGTTGAGGATCTCTTCAAATTGAGTTGAATTGAGGTCCAAGAGACTGGGTCTGTTACACAATGAGAATTGTGAATATGAAATATATGATTGGTAACAGTCTTGCCGGGTTGAGGATCTCCTCATGATGAGTTGATGGTCCAAGAGACTGGGTCTGTTACACTATCCATGGATAGAAATATTGATATATGATGCCTACGGGCTTGATGATTATGATTATAGACCAAAGCAGTAACTCTGAACTCTGAATAACATAGTGGTGTCTGTTGGGCCCGAGTCTGTCTTTGTTGTCAATGTGATATACAAATGTTGAAAGAAATGGATAATGAAATCTTTGGTATACTTCATTGGACATGTGGTTGATGATATGTAATATGTGTGTTGAAATATTGATTATGAGCACTAATGGTGAATTGTGAATAAAGAAATGTTATGATTGGTATGATGTATAATGTGTGTATTAGCATTGATTGTGAATTCAATTGATGAATTGTGGTTGATGACAATGATTGTATTAATTGGAAATGTGACTTATGGTTAGTATGATGTATAATGTGTGTATTGAGATGTTGATTGTGAATATTAGTGATGGGTTGGAATTGGTAGAAATGTTATGTATATATGGGTATAAGATATGAAATTAGTTGAAAGATATGAAAGGTGCAAATGAAAAGGGATAAACTTAATAAGAACTAAAAGTATATGGAATTGATATATCTTTATATGTTAGTGTTTCCATGATATATGTTTGTATTTTATATTTGTACTACTAAGCTTTTGAGCTTAGCGCGGATGTATTATCGCGCAGGTAGCTTGGTGGAAGATATGAAGTCTTTTGGTATGCCACGAGAAGAGTAAGATTTTGTCGAGACCAACTAGAGGGTAATGCATACATGTATCCACTTTAAGTATGTTATATTATATGTATAAGTGAAGTTTTGATAAAGACAATGATTTCGTAAGTGTTCTTTATATTGACCTATTATAGTTTGAATTTTGTTACAGTTTTTTTTAAAAGTAAAAAGGAAAAGTGGCATCCTTATACTTTATATACTTACTGTATGTATACTAGGTATATGTATAGTGCTTATATAGGGTATCAGGGTGTTACACATCATCACTTAGGCAACCATGCCTCAATCATCTCATTGGCATCATTATCATTTTAGCCAACAACCATGGCTTCATATCTCATCAAGAGAGTATATATATATATATCATCAATTGCATTGAACGCCATCTAGGCAAACATGCCTCAATTATGTCATTTACATCATTATAACCAACCACCTTGGTTTTTCATCTCACTATATCTCAATTCATCTTAAATCAATTCATCATTTAAATATATATACTTAATTGCATTGAACATACATTTTGAATGCTCTTCACAACTTTCACATTATACCAAACATAACATTATTAATAAGCATCAACAATACATTAGATTTCTTATCACATTTACAATCAAATGTGTGTTAAGTCTCAACATCATATGAATGTATGCAATAATGTAATTTGTACTTACCTTAAGCACCACTCACACAAATCTATACACTTCATCTTCCAATACTTCTTCACCACTTGAATTAGGGCAAATCAACTTCTTCACAACCTAAACCAAAGGTAATCATACACACTCGCTTAGAAATACATATAAGATAATAAAGCTAAGAACCAACTAGGGCAAACTCTAAACATGACACGCTCAACAACACGGGCGTGTCCATGATCGTGCCCTAACTCCACAACACAGAAGCTTTGACACGCTCAGAACCACGGGCGTGTCACTGAACGTAGTACATTCTGTCTCACAGAAACATTAACACGTCCAACAACATTGACGTGCTCATGGCCGTGTCAATAGTAACATGGGCGTGTCACTGGACGTGTAAAAGCTACTGCAACACAGAAACATTGACACGCCCAAAGACTTGGCCGTGTTTATGGGCGTGTCAGGCCAAAAATATAGATTCCGACAACAACAATCTTACATCCAACAATCCTCTTACTTTCACCCTTTTCCACTTTAAACAAACTTAACTAATCACACCCAAAAATCATAACAAACTTGCAAAAGCAAAAAAACAACTCAAAACATACATCAACCATAAATCATAATCATCACCACAAACTCAAAACACAACCACAACACACATCACCAATTCAAAACCCTAATACCACCCCAACTTGACTCTTCCATCACAAACACCAACTTAACTTCTTATCTTTAACTCAATTCCAACACATACAAACATACCATAATCAAACCTATTCACACTATCACAAATCAATAACCAACCCATTCACAACTTCAAATAAAACAAGAGAAATCAAGAGAGAACTCACCAAAGTTGATGAAACTTCAAAATTTTCCAACTTAATCACTTGATTCTTTCCTCAATTTTCTCTTAGAATTCAAAAACCCTCTCTTGTCCTCTTGTCTTTGTGATGCCCGGCCAAGCAATTGGAAAAGAAGAAAATGAAGAGTAAAAGAAGCAAAGTCAAATATTTACTCTTCAATTAAATCTCCACCAAGCATATATAATAATATAATAATCCAATTCCTCTCTTCCATTCAATTTATTTTCTTTTATTAATTTCATTAATTCAAAATAAGTAAATATCTTCTTGACTATACTCACTTTTACTTGTGTATATGTTGTATATATTTCCATATATACAACATATACACTCTCTCTTAAATTCTTTTCTCTTTCAAATTAGCATATACATTCAATCCAGTTGTAATAAAAATATCAAAACTTCTAGGGCACACTTTGGGATATTACATAAATACTGTCTATCTCATATGCATGCTTATCCGAACTATCTCAACTAATAGACTTCATCTACCAAGAGAGATCAATAGGTCTTTAATAGGCTCGAAATAGGATCTATAAGGGACATGGGTTAAGCAAAGGCCATTCTTAGATTTGATTTGATATGACACTGCTGACAAATCTTTACATTATAATCTTTTGTTAGAGCCATAGGTAGCTGGGAGCAATCATGCTAGACTTCAATTTCCTTCTGTGAGCTGGGATTTTCGCCCCTACTGTAACACCCCCACATTCAGTACACACACCCTACAACACCACAATGTAGCATATGTGCACCGAACATAGGAGTGCTACGGCTTTTCATCAACATTCAAAACATTTTTATATAATACCATCATCTTTCTCAATATACATTATAGATATATAAATACATTTAAGTAGTACACAACGGAAGTTATAAAATATTTACACATATAAAAACATTTGAGTACATATTTATCATTACATATATATTTACAATATAAACAAAATCTTTACAAATATAAAAGAGTTATACATGATTGGCAAATCTCCTCTGATCTTTAAGTTCCCAAAATCAACTCTTCAATGTCTACTCTCACTCGGTCTAGAAGAGCTCTCGGGTTCAACTCTATTACCTGCGCGATTAAACACTATCGCGCTAAGCCAAGGGCTTAGTAAGACAATTCATGCTAATGATATGCTTTAATGCAATGCAATGTTTCATATATGTATTAACAAATCAACATCAATGATACACACTCAATCAATAAAGATCATAATCAACAAACAATATTCTGTGAATAGTCTGTTTCATCATTTAAGTAATGTTAACATTTCATTACATTAGAACATCATTTATGATATACATAAAACCTAGACACCTATGGGCCCATCAAGTACTTAATACGATATTCAGAATTCAGAGTTACTGCTTTGGTTCATAAACACAATTATCCAGCCCGTAGGCAACATATACATATATATCTCTATCCATGGATAGCGTAACAGACCCAGTCTCTTGGATCATCAACTCATCTAACTCGAGGAGATCCTCAACCCGGCAAGACTGTTACAAATCAAATATCTCATAATATCAATTATCATTATGTAACAGACCCAGTCTCTTGGACCTCAATTCAATTCAATTTGAAGAGATCCTCAACCCGGCAAGACTGTTACCTTTCATTAAATAGGCATGCCTTCAAAAACCAGAACTCTGAAATTGAATATCATATTAAGCATACACTTATTTCATTATTCTCTTTATCAAACTCTTTCTCAATATTTCTCATCAATTAGGCAAACATGCCATATATCATTCAATTATATCATCATAGCCAATCACAATGGCTTTACATCACATTTCATATTCATATTTTGCATATAGTATCACAACATACATTATTCATAACACACATTATCATTTACAAGATTCACATTACATATAACATACCATTGTTCAATCTCAACAATGCAATTAGGGCAAAGAACAATCTACATCATTCATAGCTTTGGAATCTTTCACATATGTTTGATTAGGTCATTCTTGTTTTTGAAGTATGTTTAAAGTGTTTATGTTTAGGTTTAGGAGCAATACAACCTTTGAAGAATCAAAACAATGCAAAAAGAACCAAAAGTAAAAACATTAACTCATACATTTGAGGGACACGGGCAGCACATTTGAGGGACACGGCCAAGCTTGTGGCCGTGTCTCTCAACCATAAAATCCAGTAGCCAACACGGGCAGATGACACGGCCGTGTCTCTCAATCCAACTTAGGCAGTAGCAAACACATTCAAGGGACACGGCCAAGCCAGTGGCCGTGTCACCCCAAAACCTATCCAACACGGCCAAAATCCCTCCACCTTGGCCGTGTCACCCAAATTTCTCAAGTCTTGGCCGTGTTTCTCATTGATTCTGGCCGTGTCACTCAAGAACACAACCCTAATCAAAACCAACACTCTTCCAAATGCATTTTCACACCCTTTGCACAACAATAACTTCATTCAATTGATTTTAATCATTGTTATTAACACATATCTTACATATTCATCACATTAACCACTTAAACAACACATAAACATTACATTAAAACATTCACCAATACCAAACCCTAAAGCCAACCTCCCACTTGATCTTTCACAATCAACCTTGACATATCTAACCATATTCACAACCAAATTAATACCAATTCAATCTTTTAACTTTAAATCAATTCCAACACTTACAAACACATATCAAACACACCAAATCATCACATCAACAAATCACAATTCAATTTAGACATAACCTCAAAATTACCAAAGGAATTCAAGAGATTTCTTACCTAAGATGAAGAAATTCCACAATTCTCTTGTCAAATCCTTTGATTGCTTCTCCAATTTGCTTCTAGCACCATGAATACCTCTCTTGCTCTCTCTTCTCTTCAATGGCCGGCCTCTTCAAGAAAGAAAGAAGAAAAATGCACAAGTCAAACACCTTTTCTTCTTTTAATCTCCACCATGCATTCCACTTCAAGCAATTACTCAAATACCCCTCATCATTTAACTTAGCTTTTGTCTCTTATAAGCCCAATTAAGTAATTGCACATTCCACATAAAATATCCTCTTGCATTGACCAACCCTTTTGACCAATGTATATGTTATATATATCATCATATACACAACATATACCACTCTCTCTAAACCCTAAATCCTTTCTCAAAACACATATACACAAACATCTTTCCTCATTTCTTTTTCTTGCAATATAAAACAACAACAATAACAACAACATAACCAAGACTTCTAGGGCATACATGAGGATATTACACCTACTCCCGGTGAAATGGTTCTTGCAACTTCTGCACTGTCTAGGCTCGGGGCCTTAGAGAACACGGGCCTAGGCCCGGAGAAAATGAAGTTGCCACCCGGACGGGCCAAAAAAAGTAAGGAGTGGATGACTTGATTCCTAAGGAATCCCCAACCCCCTAATGGGTTCAGAAAGTTGGGTACGTGTGGGGAAGGTGAGAAATAGCCCAGCACCCCCACAATGCCTGGTTCATTGGAACCGACCTCCTTACAGGTCTTAATATTATAAAATTCTTAAATATAATAACATTATCCATATTACATGCAATAATAAAAATAAAGCATCAATATATTGAAAATCAAAACAATGTCCAAACAAAACAAATAAATGGACACCCATCCAAAGATGGAAACATGCCCTTACATCTCATGCCTAAATAGGTCGCCCACTGAAAGGTAGAAACATGTCCTTTACATTGGTTCTAAAATAGAAAAGCAATTTCAATTACATGACATTTAACAAATGAAATACCCATCAAGTAGAAACATACCTCTTACAACATTTGAAAATCTAAATAAATTAATAAAAGTAAATAACCGTTCATCATAAATAAATCATTCATCAAAGTTATTAAATATCAATAGAAAGTAAACATCCATCCATGATAAATTAAATAAACGAAGCATTGAACTTAAATAAATTAAAGCATATAAAATAAATCAAAGCAGAATCAAATATAAAATTGAATAAGGCAAATAAAATTCTAAATTATGGCTACTGTTTCCATTTAGGGTTCTTTATTTCATGTGTTTAGGGTTTTAGAATTTGTGGAATTAGGCTACTGTGAGTTTTTAAAGGAATTAAAATAGATTAAGGTTTTATGTTTTAAAAGGTTGATAAAGTTCTTTGATTAACCAATTTAGTGTTTGAATGGTGAAATCATGAAACAAGGGTTTGAACACTTTAAAATACTTAGATTTATGGTTTACGGTTATTCATTGAATTATGGTTTCAAGCTTACTGTGTTTGAATATATTTATAGGGTTTTATAGGATTAGTGTTTAGAAAAAATTAGGGTTTAAGGTTTTAAGGGAGTTAGGGTCCACTATTTTAAGTTTTGGAATTGAATTAGGGGTTTTAGGATTTTTGATTTAGGGTTTCAGGGAATGAGTTTTATTTTAGGATTTGGAAAAAGAATAATTAATAACTTTATGAAGTTTTATAAAAATAAACAAACGATTTAAAGTTTATAAAAGCAAAAAAAGGTTTTTAGAGGTTTTGGAAAGAAACAAAACTCAATTTTAGGGTTTTGAAGAAACAAAACTAATAACTTTATACTATTTAGAAAACAAAGCAACGAATTAAGGTTTTTAAACATTAGAAAAAGTGAATTGAGGTTCTAGGGTTTTTGAATTAAAAGAAAAAAAAATCAGATGATTAAGCTACTGTGAAAAAAAAACAAAAAGAAATTGAGAACTCAAACCTTGGTTCGTAGGTTACACAAAAAAATTACTTCTTGGATGAACAAGGTCAAAAACAAGCTTTGCTGCCTTTGAGTTGCTTGAATTTTTTTTTCTACTTCCGCAAAAAATCAGCTTGATTCAAGGTTTTCCTTCCCAACTTTGGTCTCCACTTTCTCCTCAAGTTTCTGTCCGATTTCTTGATCGAATTTTCCTCCCTTTCTTCTCCCTTTTTTGTGTTGTTTTTGGTCTTATTTATAGAATTTTATATGACTAATTCTATTTATTCATGGCATCTATTATTCATTAAGAAAAGGAAACCAAAACCTAATTGCATTAGGTTTCGAAAAATTTGCGTCGGAAAAATTTTGCTGGCGAAAAAAAACTGCTGCGGAAAAATTACGCTGGAGAAAAAAAATTGCCGCAGTTGGCTGCGGCAGGGGGTGAGGATAGGCATGCGGGCCATTTCGCTCGCAGGAAATTCTTGCGGGCAAATTGGCATGGGCCATTTCGCTCGCAGAAAAATTCTGCGGGCGAAATGGCCCACGACCATCGTCTGCGCGCTGGTTTTCGGCGATGATTTTTTCATCGCCGATTTTTTATTTTTATTTTTATTGTTATTTTTTATTTTTATTTTTTATTAATAAAAAATAGATACTAAAGCAAAAATTATTTAATTAAGATAACAAAAATTATTTTGGACTAATTAAAATATATTGGACAACACAAAAATTATTTTGGACTAATTAAAATATATTGGACTGAACTGGGTCAAAAATTAAGGGTCTACAGTTTGCCCCCTGCTTGAATGATCTGTACTTTAGAGAGTGAAAAGCAACAAGTCTTAATTTTTGATGAGATGGTTATTTGAAATTGTTTTTGGGTTTTGGACCCGGTTCGAGTTCTAGACTTGATTTGGGTACTTGGACCAGAGATTGGATACTTGGACCCGAGATTGAATTTGATTTGGGTACTTGAACCCAAGATTGGATTGAATTTTATTACATGGACCCAAGATTGGGTACTTGGACCCGAGATTGAATTTGATTTGGGTACTTGGACCCAAGATTGGATTGGATTTGGGTACTTGGACCCAAGATTGGATTGAATTTGATTTGGGTACTTGGACTTGAGAATGGGTGCTTGGACCCGAGATTAGGTTGAATTTGGGTACTTGGACCCAGGATTTGGGTACTTAGACTCGAGCTTGAATTGGATTTGGGTACTTGGACCCGAAATTAGATTGAATTTGGGTACCTGGACCCCTTGGACCCGAGATTGATTTGATTTGGGTACTTGGACCCAAGATTAGATTTGATTTGGGTACTTAGACCCAAAATTGATTTGATTTGGGTACTTGGACCTGAGAATGGGTGCTTGGACCCGAGAATGGGTACTTGGACCCAAGACTGAATTGAATTTGGGTGCTTGGACCTGATATTGAATTGGATTTGGGTATTTGGACCAGAGATTGATTTGATTTGGGTACTTGGTCCCGAGCTAAGTTTTGGACTTAGAATGGATTCTAGGTTCTGGACCTAAAGATAATTTGGGTTCTGGACCCGAGCTAAGTTTTGGACTTAGAAAAGATTCTAGGTTTTAGACCTATGGAAAATTTGGATTCTCGACCCGATATTGAATTTAATTTGGGTGCTTGGACCAGAGACTGAGTTTGACTGACCTTTTATCATTTGAGAAGTCTGATTGCTTCTGTTATTCTATGCATTGTGGTTTTGCACACACAAAATGGATCTTCATCCTTTGAGATCGGGTCTTCATCCTTGAAAATGGATCTTCATCCTTTGACATCGGGTCTTTACCCTTGAAAAATGGATCTTCATCCTTTGAGATTGGGTCTTCAACCTTGAAAATGGATCTTCATCCTTTGAGATCGGGCCTTCACCCTTGCAAATGGATCTTCATCCTTTGAGATCGGGTCTTCACCCTTGCAAATAGGTCTTCGTCCTTGGAGATTGGGTCATCACCCTTGAAAATGGATCTTCATCCTTGAAATCGAGTCTTCGCCCTTGAAAATGGATCTTCATCCTTTGAGATCAGGTCTTCACCTTGAAAATGGATCTTCATCCTTTGAACTGGATCTTCATTCTTGGTATCGGGTCTTCACCCTTTGAAAATGGATCTTCATCCTTTGGACTTCGGGTCTTCACCTTCTGAAATTGGATCTTTATCCATTAGAGATTGGGTCTTCACCCTTGAAACACGGATCTTTATCCATTGGAGATCGGGTCTTCACCCTTGAAAATGGACTTTCATCCTTTGGAAATCGGGTCTTCACCCTTGAAAATGGATCTTCATCCTTTGGACTTCGGGTCTTTACCCTTGCTTCAGCTTTTTTAGCTGGACTGATCTTTTGTCTTTTGCATCTTCATTTTGAGAGTTCTAATGTTCCATTCTTTTGTTCTTCCTTTTTGCAAAAATTCAGCTATTTTTAATTGGACCTTATATCCTCTCCTTGCCCCCTGCGTGGCAAAATATTTGTAAGTGAGTTTGAAAACATTTTATATATAGACTCAAAAAATTGAAAAGGACAAACTTTACCCCCTGTGTAGGCTCAAACCCATGATTTTTCTATGCAAGCTCTAATTAATGTTTTTGCCGTCTAGTTCTTTGCACAAGCACACATTTCTTCTCTTTGCAAAATTACTGGAACTTTCTCTGGTAATGGGCCTTCTATGCCCCCCTGATTTGATATCTTCTATTGAGTCTTTATTTCACAGAGTGTTTGTTGTTCACTTTGACAAGGAATAAACAATAGAAGATAAGAAAGTGCGATGTGATATGCTCATGTATACATGATATGCATGAATGATACTCACAGTGGTTTCATTGACTCACAAACCGAGGTGATTAGCAGAAGTGTTCTCATTGGTTCCTTTCAGACTCTCGTTCAAGTCTTGCATTGGAATGATAGAGAGCTTTACATTTATGGCTTTTATCTTCAAGATGTTGAGAACATGAGTGGTGGAGATCCCAAGCAGCAGAGTCAGGGATGCATCCATTTCAAACTATGTCGGTTGGTAGTTTCTTCATAACTTTGCCAATAATAATTTCCTTTGCCCAATATGTCATTTGGAGGTTCAACATACTTCCCTTAACTTGAAGGCTTTGTATGACAAAACACTTTTTTTTTAAAATCAAATGTAGGCTTTGCCAAATTAATGTCAATGCACCTTAGGACTTGATTTTCTAAATTAACATATCTATAACATGACAACCCTAGTTACCATACTAAACTCGGGAATCATTTTTATTCAAGCAAGAATTGTTGCACTTCAGATAGGCACATACACATTACTTGGCCAAAGGTCTCATTGGAGTTTAAATATTGTATATCTCATATGCATGCTTATCCAAACTATCTCCACTAATAAACTCTACCTACCAAGAGAGATCAACAGGTCTTTGATAGGCTTGAAATGGGGTCTATAAGGGACACAGGTTATAGTGAAGGCCATTTTGAGATTGGAGCTGGTGTGACACAATGGACAAGCACTACAAATTTCTTGTTTGAATTTGAGGCAGCTTGTAGGTAATCTTGCTAGATTCCAAATTCCTTCTATCTTCTTGGCATTAACCTAGATCTTGACAGTTTTTTCCCTTGCAAAAAGTTTGTTACCCAAATTCATTTCTTTTCTTCTTCTCCCTTTTCTTTCTTTTTATTTTTCTTACTCTTCCCTTTTTTGAGCATTTTATCATTTTGTCCTTCTTCCTTGTAGGACTGTTAAGTCTAGAACTTTTAAGCACTAGATGGTCTTTCTCCTTTTCCTCTGATTTTGATTGAATCTTTGGTTGTGGACCAATTCAAGTTAAAATGTCCTTATGAACCAAATGGAAGCCTTTTGTTGTCTTAGGTAAAAGAGAACTCAGTTAGCTTTGTGAATCGCCTTTTTAGGTTCTTTTTTTTATTTTCTCTTCTTTTATTTTCTCTTTTTTCTTTTCTTTTTCTTTTATTTTGTCTTTTTTGTTTTCTTTTCTTCTCTTTTTTTGTTTGGTTTGTTTGTTTTTTTTTTCTAGCTCTAAAAGAGTTGTCTTGTTTATACTAACTTGAGCTTCCAATAATGGATGAGTGGAGTAACATAAGTCTTCTTTAACAGGGATAAATCATTTGTTACTCTGATTTTGTCTTGATATATTGGAAATACTAAAAAAAAAAACTTCAACTACCCTTATGGTATTGAGAACTTCAACCACTCTTATGGTCTTGAGAACTTCAACTATCCTTGTGGTCTTGAAAACATCAACTACTCTTATGGTCTTGAGAACTTCAACTACCCTTATGGTCTTGAGAACTTCAACTATCCTTGTGGTCTTGAAAATATCAACTACCCTTATGGTCTTGAGAACTTCAACTACCCTTATGGTCTTGAGAACTTAAACTGTCTTCATGATCTTGACTAATCATTACTTTCTTTGATCTTCTTGCCTCTTCATCTTAGTAATCATAAGACTTGTCAAATGTATTACAACAGCTCATGGTAGGTTATTGGGGTTATATGCCAATTAAAAGAAAGCTAAAATTTTATGGAGGCTCAAAGGGACAACTAGGGATTGATATTTAATTGGGTGGATACTAGTTGTTGGCTAACCAAACAATGCCTAGATCATTTCTCTCTTAAATAAGCAGAGTTCAATTTCGCCTCAAAAGTTTGTCAAAGCATGTTCTAAGACTGACTAGGACCTAGACAAATTAATTATGCAGGAGCCCTCTCTATGTAAGCATACACAACTCAATGCTATAGAGCAATTCCCTCACCTAGTAAAGTCATTCAAGTCATGATGCCTAGACACATTAATTTATAAACATCAACCTAAATTTCTCATTGGTTGAGCACCAAAATGAACAAAGACTAACAAGATTTTGTTGAAAGCAATTTATTCAAACAAACTTGAAAAACATAATTGTTCAAATTAAATATTAAAGAAAGTAAAATCGAAAAGCAACATTCAAGCTAAGGAAAGTTCGTTGAGTTTAATCTTCTTTTCCTTTCATATTTCCATCTTGAAAAGAGGATAAAACAAAATCTTCTTCCAATCCTTTTCCCACCATGAAGGTTGCTGGTGGAGGTACTCTATTGAACCTTGGTAATAGATTGTCTTTGGTGTTGGGCTTATCCGGCTCGGGTAGCCTGCCACTATCAATCAAATCTTGGATCTCATGTTTTAATCGCAAGCATTTGTCTATCTCATGTCCTTGTGTTTGATGAAACTCACAAAAGGCTTTAGTATTAAATTTTAGGGGTAAAGGATTCGGCAAAGGTCGAGGGGCCAATGGCTATAATAGTCCCTTCTTTTGTAGCTTGTTAAAGACCCAAGACAAAGGCTTCCCCAGATCTGAAAACTGCCTTCTATTTGCTTGACCAGTTGTATTGACATCAATTTCTTTTTGCGTGCTTTGATTTCCAGACTGATAATTCCCTTTCTCATTCCTTCTTATTGAAAAGCGATTTTTCTCCCTTTCCCACTCTTCAATTTGTAGACCAGCTTGGAGAAGATCTTTGAAATCCCTTATAAGGGTGTGAGACATCCTTTCACGGAGATTGGGCAGGACACCTCTCACGATAATCCTTATTTAATCAGATTCATCGGGCCTTTTCTTGAGCAAAGCAGCCTTGTTTCTCCATCTTTTCACATAGTCCACAAAATTCTCATTTGGCCTTTGCCTAATGGACTCAACTTCCATTAAGGTAATTTCCATTTCAACATTGTATCCATATTGTTGGATGAAGGCTTTGTATAGCAAATCCCAACTCTTTTGTGTTCCTTCATCTAAGGTATTGAACCAATTTTGGATAACAGGGTCCAATGAGAGCATAAAGTACCTTAGAGTTTGAGCCTTAGTAGCTCGAGCAGACTGCATAGCAGTGATATACTGCTTCACATAGAGATGAGAATTTCGGTTCCATCAAACTTCGCAAAAAGATGGCATCTTGAACTTGTACGGAACTTATTCATCTAGCTCAAATAATTTGTCAGTCTCGGACATCTCTTCGATTTTTAGTTTCTTCTCAAATTTCTTTTCTAAGTCAGCAATCATCTTTTCAAAATCAGAGGTTTCGATCTTCTCCATAGTTGATCTTTTAACAATCTTCGGTTCTTCCTTTTTGTCTTGAGGATCTTGGTAGTATTGAGCCCAATCATCATCATCAATGATGACCTTATCCTCATCAAAAACTGCTTCACCAACTTTAGTCTTCCCTTTGTCTTTCTTGGTGCTAGCAGATGCTTCAGCATTATTTCCTAAAATTGAGCTAGTTATTCTTTATGGTCTCGGCCATGGCCTCTTTTATTTCTTCCATCTTGGCATGGAGGGCTTCATCCACCATTCTTTGAATTTGTTCGAGATCCATTGTTTTTGGTGAGCAAGTGATTGAGTCATTGCTAGATACTTCGTCTCCGGCGTAGGTCAGATTGTCGTAAGCTTTTAAACTATCGTAATCCAGGGCTGTGAGCCAGAGAGGATTAATGATATGAGATGCACATGTATGTATGTATGCATGTATGCACAAACAAAGACAAATAGGACGTTACTTCCAACCTTATATCATCCACACACGAATGGCGAGTCTCTTTTCCTAGGTTTATGATTAACAAAATACCAACATGGGGTACCTTGCTTTCGAATAATTCTCTCGGACGTTTCCATCAATAGTTATATTTTTGAAAATGGAAATCAATCCATGATAATTCCCATTAATTAGATTTTAATCCATTCAACCAACTAAATTAGCTTTTATGCTATATTGGATTAAAACTAAATTAAGAGGTTTATTATAGATAGATTTCTCACTTGAAATGACTCATGCCAAAAACAAAGCCCATGATTAATTATTCTTAGTATAAAGTAGGCTCACAATTGATTTTTGGTATTTCAAAATTGACCAAAATAATTTGCAAGCTCTTTGTAAGAAGAAAAAATAATTTTATTTCTAACCCATTGTAAAAGATTTTAGAAAAAACGGATTTTGGGCTTAGTATTTGGGCCATGAGCAAAAGAATTTTTGATTTGTTTTTTAGAAAAGAGCATCTTGAAAAGTTTTGAAAATAGCTTTGGTCTTTTGGACTTTAAAGAAAAATTTATTTTGAGCTTACAATATACTTAGGTCATATTAGAAAAAGAACAAACCCAATAAGCCATGATTTAAGCCAAGATAAATTAACCATAGTCAAACAACATGCATTTAGGGTAAAACCTAAGGAAAGTAACTAGGCCAATTACATGAGCTTTAGTCTGTGGGTAAAAAGGCTTAGGTTCCCATAGCAAGTATATACCAAATGGTACGAGGCTATGAGTGGTTATGCCATGCTCGATCTCCACACCTTGAGTGAAAGTATGGTATCCCTTATATAACATAACATGGGTAACACGAGCGTCCTAACTCACGCACACAATGCAATCTAATATGATGCAATGGATAATATCATTATAAGAAAGAATAGATTAATAAAAAGACCAACAGAATCAACTTTTCTTATCCCCAGTGGAGCCGCCAATGTGAGCGGGGATTTTTGCCCCCACTCCCCGTGGAATTGTTCTTGCGACTTCGGCACTGTTTAGGCTCGGGGCCTTAGAGTACACGGACCTAAGTCCGGAGAAAATGGAGTCGCCACCCGGACGGGTCGAAAAAAAGAAAGGGGTGGATGACTTGATTCCTAAGGAATCCCCAACCCCCTAATGGGTTCGGAAAGTTGGGTACGTGTGGGGAAGGTGAGAAATGGCCCAGCACCCCCACAACGCCCGGTTCGTTGGAACCGGCCTCCTTTACAGGTCTTAATATTATAAAATTCTTAAATATAACAACATTATCCATATTACACGCAATAATAAAAATAAAGCATCAATATATTGAAAATCAAAACAATGTCCAAACAAAACAAATAAATGGACACCCATCCGAAGATGGAAATATGCCCTTACATCCCATGCCTAAATATGACGCCCACAGAAAGGTAGAAACATATCCTTTACATTGGTTCTAAAATAGAAAAGCAATTTAAATTACATGACATTTAACAAATGAGGTACCCATCAAGTGGAAACATACCTCTTACAACATTTGGAAATCTAAATAAATTGATAAAAGTAAATAACCGTTCATCATAAATAAATCATTCATCAAAGGTATTAAATATCAATAGAAAGTAAACATCCATTCATGATAAATTAAATAAACCAAGCATTGAACTTAAATAAATCAAAGCATATAAAATAAATCAAAGCATAATCAAATATAAAATTGAATAAGACAAATAAAAATCTAAATTATGGCTACAGTTTCCATTTAGGGTACTTTATTTCATGTGTTTAGGGTTTTAGAATTTGTGGAATTAGGCTACTGTGAGTTTTTAAAGGAATTAAAATAGATTAAGGTTTTATGTTTTAAAAGGTTGATAAAGTTCTTTGATTAACCAATTTAGTGTTTGAATGATGAAATCATGAAAGTAGGGTTTGAACACTTTAAAATACTTAGATTTACGGTTTACGGTGATTCATTGAATTATGGGTTCAAGCTTACTGTGTTTGAATATATTTATAGGGTTTTAAAGGATTAGGGTTTAGAAAAAATTAGGGCTTAAGGTTTTAAGGGAGTTAGGGTCCACTGTTTTAAGTTTTGGAATTGAATTAGGGGTTTTAGGATTTTTGATTTAGGGTTTCGGGGAATGAATTTTATTTTAGGATTTGGAAAAGAACAATTGATAACTTTATGAAGTTTTATGAAAAAAAAACAAATGATTTAAAGTTTATAAAAGCAAAAAAGAGGTTTTTAAAGGTTTTGGAAAGAAAGAGCACTCAATTTTAGGATTTTGAAAATTTGGAAAACAAATTTTGGTTTTGAGGTTTTGAAGAAACAAAACTAATAACTTTAAACTATTTAGAAAATAAAGCAACGAATTAAGGTTTTTAAACTTTAGAAAACGTGAATTGAGGTTCTAGGGTTTTTGAATTAAAAGAAAAAAATGATTATGCTATTGTGAAAAAAAAAACAAAAAGAAATTAAGAACTCAAACCTTGGTTCGTAGGTTACATCAAAAATTACTTCTTGGATGAACAAGGTCAAAGACAAGCTTTGCTGCCTTTGAATTGCATGAATTGTTTGTCTACTCCCAGAAAAAATTAGCTTGATTCAAGGTTTTCCTTCCCAGCTTCGGTCTCCACTTTCTCCTCAAGTTTCTGTCCGATTTCTTGACCGAATTTTCCTCCCTTTCTCCTCCCTTTTTTGTGTTGTTTTTGGTCTTATTTATAGAAGTTTTATATGACTAATTCTAGTTATTCATGACAACTATTATTCATTAAGAAAAGGAAACCGAAACCTAATTGCATTAGGTTTCAAAAAATTTGCGTCGAAAAAATTTCGCTGGCAAAAAAAAACTGCTACAAAAAAATTGTACTGGCAAAAAAAATTTGCCGCAGTTAGCTGCGGTAGGGGGCAAGGACTAGCCTATGGGCCATTTCGCCGCCATTTTGCCCGCAGAAAAATTCTGCGGGCAAAATGGCCCACGGCCATCGTCCGCGAGCTGGTTTTCGGAGACTATTTTTTTGTCACCGATTTTTCCGTCGTCGATTTTTTATTTTTATTTTTATTTTTTTATTTTTATTTGTTTATTTTTATTTTTTATTAATAAAAATTAGATACTAAAGCAAAAATTATTTAATTAAGATAATAAAAATTATTTTGGACTAATTAAAATATATTATACAACACAAAAATTATTTTGGACTAATTAAAATATATTGGACCGAACTGGGTCAAAAATTAAGGGTCTACACCTTCTACCTCCTTGGAAGAAATATAAAACTGATTAAGACGATCTTCATCTTTTCCTTTTAATTTTGCAAAAACTCAGGACCCATTTATTATTATTATTTTTATATTTTTATATTTTTTTGTTTTTTTGCTCTTTCTCTTTTCAATTTTATTATTATTTTTGTATTCCCCCCTTTTTTTAGTTTTGTTGTCGGGTCCTAGCTCTAAAAGAATTGTCTTGCTTGCACCATTCTATACTTCTGACTATGGATGAGTAGAATAGAGTGAGTCTACTTTAGTGAGGATAAATACTTCAATGTCTTGACTTTATCTTAATTATGAAAGAGATCGAAGAAATATTAACTCTAGTTCGGTGAACTTCGACTATCCTTGTGGTCTTAATTATGCATCTGTTTCTTCGATCTTCTTGATTGTTCCCCTTAGTGATCATCAGATTTGTCAAAAGTGGAGCAATAGCTTAGGGTAGATTATTGAGTTTTATAAGTTGATGAAAAAGCAAGCTAAAATTTATAAATGCTCAAAGGGACAACTAGGGATTGATATTTAATTGGATAGGTACTAGTTGTTGGCTTACCAAACAATACCTAGATCATCTCTCCCTTAAATAAGCAGAGTTCAAGTTTGCCTTAAAAGTTTGTCAAAGCATGTTCTAAGATTGACTAGGACCTAAACAAAGGTCATTATGCAGGAGCACTATCTAAGTATGCATACACAAGTCAATACTATAGAACAATTCCCTCACCTAGTAAAGTCATTCAAATCATGATGCATAGATACGCTAATTTATAAATATCAACTAGATTAGTCAGTGGCTGAGCACCAAAATGAACAAAGACCATGAAAAATTTAATGAAAATAATTTCTTTGAACAAACATAATTTGAAAAAATATAATTGTTCCAATTAAATATTAAAGAAAACAAAATAGATGAGCAACATTCAAGCTAAGGGAAGTTCATTGAGTTGAGCTTCTTCTCTCTTCACATCTTTAATACTCTCATCTTGAAAAGAGGATAAGATAAAATCTTCCTCCAATCCTCCTCCTACCATGAAGTTTGCTGGTGATGGCATTTTGTTGAACCTAGGCAAAGGATTATCCTTTGTGCTGGGCTTACTAGGTTCAGGTAGCTTACCACTGTTGATTAGATCTTGGATCTCATGCTTCAATCAGGTGCATCTATCTATCTTATGTCCTTGAGTCAGATGAAATTGACAAAAAGCTTTGGTATCAAAGTTTGCAGGTAAAGGATTCAACAAGGGTCGAGGCGCCAATGGTTGTAATAACCCCTTTTCTGTAACTTGTTGAAACCCAAGATAAAGGTTTTGCTAACACTGAAAAATATTTTCTACTTCCTTGACCAATTGCATTAACATCAACTTCCTTATGTATACTTTGATTGCCAGACTGATAATTTTATTTTACAGAAAAATGGTTCTTCTTCTTTCCCACTCTTTTATTTGTAATCCAGCTTGGAGAAGATCTTTGAAATCCCATATAAGGGTGTGAGATAGCCTTTCATGGAGATTGGGCAGGATGATTCTGACTATCATTCTAATTTGGTCCAACTCATCAGGCCTCCTTTTGAGAAGTGCAACCTTATTTCTCCATCTCTTTACATAATCAACAAAAGTTTGATTTTGTTTTTGCATGATAGTCTCCACCTCCATCAACATAACTTCCAACTTGACATTGTACCTATACTGCTGGATGAAGGACTTATACAGCGTATCCCAATCTCTTTGGATACTTTCTTCCAAGGTATTGAACCAATTCTACACAATAGGATCCAATGAGAGCATGAAATACCTTAGAGTTTGAGCTTTAGTAGCTCTGACAGACTATATGGCAGTGACGTACTACTTAACATGCAAGTGAGGATTTCCTATACCATTGTATCTAGCAAAGGAAGGCATCTTAAACTTATAAGGGACCTCCTCATCTTATTCGAACAACTTGTCTATTTCTGACATCTCATCAGCTTTCAGCTTCTTTTCAAATTTCTTCTCTAAATCAACAATCATCTTCTCCACACCAGATGTTTTGGTCTGTTCCACAATTGTTCTTTGCACAACCTTCGACTCTTTCTTCTTATCTTTAGGATTTTGGAAGTATTGAGTCCAGTCATCATCATCATCAGCAACTACTTTGTCATCATCAAAGGCTGTCTCACCAACCTTAGCCTTTTTCTTATATTTTGATTTCTTTATGCTGGCAGATGCCTCAATAGTATTTCCCAAAAGTGCAGCCAATTGGCTTCTCATTGTCTCAGCTAGGACCTCCTTCAGTTCTTCCATCTTGGCTTTAAGGGCATTGTCCACTATCCTTTGAATCTGTTTGGGATCCATTGCTCTTGGTGAGAAGCTAATTGAGCTACTACTGGATTCTACGTCGCTGGAGTAGGTTGGATTGTAGTACGCTTGTGAACTATTGTACTCCAGGTTTGTGAGTAAGAAAGGATCAATGACATATTATATTATGCGTGTATGCATATATGTAGGCAAAAATAACAAGCAATCAAAGATAATTAGGATGTTGTGAGCGGGGATTTTTGCCCCCACTCCCGGTGGAATGGTTCTTGGCGACTTCGGCACTGTTTAGGCTCGGGCCCTTAGAGAACACGGACCTAAGTCCGGAGAAAATGGAGTCGCCACCCGGATGGGCCGGGAAAAAAAGGGTGGATGACTCGATTCCTAAGGAATCCCCAACCCCTTAATGAGTTTGGAAAGTTGGGTACATGTGGGGAAGGTGAGAAATGGCCTAGCACCCCTACAACGCCCGGTTCATTGGAACCGGCCTCCTTTACAGGTCTTAATATTATAAAATTATTAAATATAACAATATTATCCATATTACACAAAATAATTAAAAGAAAGCATCAATATATTAAAATCAAAGCAATGTCCAAACAAAGAAAATAAATGGACACCCATCCAAGGATGGAAATATGTCCTTACATCACATGCCTAAATAGGACACCCACCAAAAGGTAGAAACATGCCCTTTACATAGGTTCTAAAATAGAAAAGCAAATTAAATTACATGATGTTTAACTAATGAGGTACCCACCAAGTGGAAACATACCTCTTACAACTTTTGGAAATCTAAATTAATTGATAAAAGTAAATAATCATTCATCATAAATAAATCATTCATCAAAGCTATTAATCAAAATAGAAAATAAACATCCATCCATAGTAAATTAAATAAATCAAGTATTGAAATTAAATAAATTAAAGCATAAGAAATAAATCAAAGCATAATCAAGTATGGAATTGAATAAAGCAAATAAAAGTCCAATTATGGCTACTGTGACTTTTTATGGAATTAAAATAAATTAGGGTTTTATGTTTTAAAGGGTTGGTAAGACTCTTTGATTAACAAAATTAAGGTTTGAATGATGATATCATGAAACTAGTGTTTTAAACACTTTAAAATACTTTAATTTGTGATTTTTGGTTATTGGGTTCCTAAGCTACTGTGTAAAATTTAGGTTTTTATGTTTTTTAATGTTTTAAAAGGATTAGGGTTCATAAAAATTAGTGTTTAAGGTTTTAAAAGGATTAGGGTTCATTATTTTAGGTTTAAAAGTTGAATTTTGGATTTTAGGATTTAGAAGTAGGGTCACGGGTGGTGAATAATTTTTAGGGTTTTAGAAATCAATTTGATAATTTCATGAAGTTTTATGAATTTAAACAAATAAATTAAAGTTTTTATAAATAGAAAAGATGTTTTTTAAGGCTTTTTGAATGAAATAGAACCTGCTTTAAAATTTTAAAAGAAGCAGAATTTACATCTTAGTTTTGTTGAAAAATATGTTCAATTAGAGTTTTAAGGTTTTTAAGAAGAAAAAATAACAATTTTAAGCCTTTTGGAAGATAAACCAATGAGATAAGGTTTTTTTTGGCTTTAGAAAAACTAAATTAAAGTTCAAAGGTTTTTAATTTTGATTTCATAGATTTGCTACTCTGTAAAAAAAATAATTAAAGAAAATTAATTAACACATATTCTTTTGATGATTTCTCTAAAAACAATTCTTGTTGGATGAACTAGCTCCAAAGACAAGCTTTTTTTGCCTTTGAATCCTCTAAATTGTGCTACTGCTGTTCCAGAAAAAAGTTGAATTGAATTTCTTCTTTTCATTCCTTGATTTGGTTTCAAATTTTCCAAACTCCTGTTGGATTTTTTCCTCTCCTTTTTTAATTGTCTTTGGTCCTTATTTATAGTGGTTTGAGGTTGTTTATTCCTAATTAGTTAAGGTAAGTAATATTAATAAAAAAAAAAAAGAAACCAAAACCTAATTGGATTAGGTTTCGAAAAATTTGCATCGGAAAATTTGCGCTGCCGAAAAAAAACTGTTGTGGAAAAACTACGTTGGAGAAAAAATCTGCCGCAGCTGGCTGTGGCAGCGCGCGCGGAGCGGGCCCGTAAGCTATTTTGTAGGCAGAAAACTTCTACGTGCGAAATAGCACAGTGATTTCGCCCGCAGGAAAAAACTTTTACGTGCGAAATAGCACAGTGATTTCGCCCGCAGGAATTTCCTACGGGCGAAATGCCCACGGGCCCTCGCGATATTTTTTCATCGCCGAGTTTTCAGACTCCGATTTTTATTTTTATTTTTTTTACTTTTTTTTGTTTATTTCTATTTTTTATTAATAAAATTAGATACTAAAGCAAAAATTATTTAATAAAAATTATTTTGGACCAATTAGACAACAAAAATCATTTAAGACTAAATAAAACATATTGGATTGGATTGGGTCAAAAATTAAGGGTCTACAGATGTTTCTTCCAACCTTATAACTTTCACACACAAATGGAAAAGTCTCTTTTCCTAGGTATATGGTCAACAAAATATCAACATGGGATATTCTGTTTTCCAAAATTTTGCTCGGACGATTTTAACCAATAGTTATGTTTTCAAATATGAAAGTCAGTTCATGATAATTCTCATTAATTAGGCTATAATCCATCCAATCAATTAAAATAGCTTTTATGCTATATTTGATTAAAACTAAATTAAGAGGTTTATCATAAATAGATTTTCTATTTAAAAAAGTAACTAGTGATTCATGCCAAAATAAGCCCATGATTAATAATTCTTTGGTATAAATTAGACTTACAATTGATTTTTGGTAATCTATAATTGACCTAAATAGTTTGTAAGCTCTCTTTGTAATCTTTGATGAAAGATAATTTTGTTGCAAAGCTTTTGGGCTTTGAAAGTTTTGAGCCATAAGGTGGAAGAAGATTTTTGACCCATCTTGATTGACTTTATGCTGAAAGAGCAACTTGAAAATTTTGAAAATTTGATATTTGATCTTTTTGTTTTAAAGGAAATTTTTTTTCGAGCTTATAATATAGGTAGGTCATATTAGAAAAATAATAAACTAAATAAGCCATGATTTAAACCAAGATAAATTAACCATAGTCACACAACAAGCATTTGGAGTAGAAACCTAAGAAAAATAACTAGGTCAACTACATGAGCTTAAGTCTTTGGGTTTAAAAGTTTTAGGCTCCCATAACAAATATATACCAAAAGGTACAAGGTTATGAGTGGTTATGCCATGCTCAATCTCCATACCTTAAGTGAAAGTATGGTATCCCTTACATAGCACAACACGGGTTATACGTGCACCCTAACTTACACACATAATTTAAAATAAATGCTGTAATGGATAATATCACAATAAGAAAGAATAAAATAATATAAAGACCTAAGGAGTCAACTTCTCTTATCCCTAGTGGAGTTGCCACTATGGGCAGGGATTTTTGTCCCCACTCCCATGTGGAATAGTTCTTACTACTTCAGCACTGTTAGGCTCAGGGCCTCAGATAACACGGGCCTAAACCTAAAGAAAATAGAATCTCTATCCGGATGGGCCGGTGTGAGTGGAGATTTTCACCCCCACTCCCGGTGGAATGGTTCTTGCGACTTCGGCACTGTTTATGCTCAGGGCCTTAGAGAACACGGACCTAATTCTGGAGAAAATGGAGTTGCCACCCGGACGGGCCGGGAAAAAAAAAGGGGTGGATGACTCGATTCCTAAGGAATCCCCAATCCCCCAATGGGTTCAGAAAGTTGGGTATGTATGGGGAAGGTGAGAAATGGCCCAGCACCCCCCACAACGCCCGGTTCATTGGAACCGGCCTCCTTTACATGTCTTAATATTATAAAATTCTTAAATATAACAATATTATCCATATTACATGCAACAATTGAAATAAAGTATCGTTATATTAAAATCAAAGCAATGTCCAAACAAAGCAAATAAACGGATACCCATCCGAAGATGGAAACATGCCCTTACATCATCCATGCCTAAACTAATAGGACACCCACCAAAAAGTAGAAACATGCCCTTTATATTGGTTTAAAATATAAAAGATTATTTAAATTACATGATACTTAACTAATGAGGTACCCATAAAGTGAAAACATACCTCTTACAACATTTGGAAATCAAAATAAATCGATAAAGTAAATAACCATTCATCATAAATAAATCATTCATCAAAGATATTAATCAAAATATAAAATAAACATTCATCCATGATAATTTAAATAAATGAAGCATTGAACTTAAATAAATCAAAGCATATAAAATAAATTAAAGCATATAATAAACTACACAATCAAATCTAAAAATAAATAAAGCAAGTAAAAATAGAAATTAAGGCTACTATTTTTATTTAAGATTCTTTATTTAATGTTTAGGGTTTTAGAATTTATTGGTTTAAGCTACTGTAAGTTTTAAGGGAATTAAAATGGATTAAGGTTTTATGATTTAAAGGATTGATAAGGTTCTTTGATTAACCAAATTAGGGTTTGAGGGGAAAAATCATGAAATTAGGGTTTGGATATTAAAACATTAGGTTTATGATTTACGGTTACTGGATTATTATTTTGGATTTACTATATTGAATTTTAATATTTAGATTTATAAGGTTTTAAGGTTTTAAAGATTAGGATATAGAAAATTTAGGGTATAAGGTTTTAAGGGATTTAGGGTTTAAGAAAACTAGGGTTTAAGGTTAGCTAGTTTGGGGTTACTGTCTTGGTTTTGAAGTTGAATTAAGGATTTTAGTGTTTCAGAGAATGTATTTGATTTTAGAATTTGGAAAAACAATATATAGTTTTATGAAGCTTTATGTGATTTTTAGAAACTGTAAATTAAATTTAGGGTTTTAAGGTTTTGAAAAATTGGAAAGCAGATTATGGTTTTGGTAAATTAATGAAACAATTTAAGGTTTTGAAAAGTTGGAAAGTAAATTAGGATTTTAAGATTTTGAAGAAATAGATTAGAGTTCTTAGGTTTTAGAAGAAACAGAAACAATAATTTTAAGATTTTTGAAAATAAAGGAGACGATTTAAGGTTCTAAGCTTTAGAAAAAGTAAATTAGGGTTCTAAGGTTTTTTAAAATCAAAAGAAATATTTTAATGATTCAAGCTACTGTAAAAAAAAATATAATATAATATTCATACCTTCATTTGTTGGTTCCACTAAAAATTGCTTCTTGGATGAACAAGAATAAAGGCAAGATGATTGCCTTTGATGGATTGAATTGCTTGTTTACTTCTCTCAAAAGTCAAATCGTTAATCTCCTAATTTTTCTTGATTCCTCGGTCCAAAGTTTTTCCTCTCAAAATCTTTTTTTTTCTGTGTTGTTTTTTTAGTCTTATTTATAGAAAATTTCGATGATTAATTCAACTTGTTTACGGAAACTAACATTAATTAACAAAAGGAAACCGAAACCAAATAGAATTTGTTTTCGAAAAAAATTGCGCAAAAAAATTTCGCTGGCGAAAAAGCTACTGCGAGGATTGCCGTGGAAACTTGCGGGCTGCGGGAGCGAAATTGGCTGTAGGCCATTTTGCCCGCGGAAAATCCTACGGGCGAAATGGCCCAAGGCAATTTCGTCCAACCTTTTCAGCGACAAAATTTTTTATTGCCGATTTTTTCGTCGCCGATTTTTATTTTTATTTATTTGTTTATTATTATTATTTTTTTATTAATTATAAAAACTAAATACTAAAATAAATATTATTTAATTAAGATAACACAAAAATTATTTTTGACTAATTAAAATATATTGGACAATACAAAATTTATTTTGAACTAATTAAAATATATTGGACTGGACTAGGTCAAAAATTAAGGGTCTACAGTTTGCCCCATGCTTGAACGATCTGAGATTTTACTAAAAGAGAGTGAAAAGCAATAAGACTTAATTTTTGAGATGGTTGAGGTTTTGGGTTCTGGACCCGGTTCGAGTTCTGGACTTAAGGATAATTTTAGGTTCTGGACCTAAGAATAATTTTGGTTATGGACCCGAGCTAAGTTCTGGTCTTAGAAGAGATTCTAGGTTCTGGAGCTAAGAGTAATTTGGGTTTTGGACCTGAGCTAAGTTCTGAACTTAGAAGAGATTCTAGGTTCTGGACCTAAGGGTAATTTGGGTTCTGGACCCGAGCTAAGTTCTGGACTTAGAAGAGATTCTAGGTTCTGGACCTAAGCTAAGTTCTGGACTTATAAGATATTCTAGGTTCTGGACCTAAGGATAATTTGGGTTCTGGAGCCGAGCTAAGTTCTAGACTTAGAAGAGATTCTAGGTTCTGGACCTAAGGATAATTTGGGTTCTGGACCCGAGCTAAGTTCTGGACTTAGAAGAGATTCTAGGTTCTGGACCTAAGGGTAATTTGGGTTCTGGACCCGAGTTAAGTTCTGGACTTAGAAGAGATTCTAAGTTCTGGACCTAAGGATAATTTGGGTTCTGGACCCGAGCTAAGTTCTGGACTTAGAATAGATTTTAGGTTCTGGACCTAAGGATAATTTGGGTTCTAGATCCGAGCTAAGTTCTGGACTTAGAAGAGATTCTAGGTTCTGGACCTAAGGGTAATTTGGGATCTGGACCCAAGCTAAGTTCTGGACTTAGAAGAGATTCTAGGTTCTGGACCTAAGGGTAATTAGGGTTCTGGACCCGAGCTAAGTTATGGACTTAGAAGAGATTCTAGGTTCTGGACCTAAGGGTAATTTGGGTTCTGGACTCGAACTAAGTTCTGGACTTAGAAGAGATTCTAGGTTCTGGACCTAAGGATAATTTGGGTTCTGGACCCGAGTTAATTTCTGGACTTAGAAGAGATTCTAGGTTCTGGACCTAAGGATAATTTGGGTTCTGGACCCGAGATAAGTTCTGGACTTAGAAGAGATTCTATGTTCTGGACCTAAGGAATATTTGGGTTCTAGACCCGAGCTAATAAAGATTTAATTATCTGCAAAAAATATTTTTTTGGGTTAAAAAAGTTTGACTAATTTTTATGCACGTCTTCCTCCTTGCCCCCTGCATGTAAAAATATTTATACACATGTGTTTTGTTAGTTTTTGTTATAGATTTGTGTCTTGTTTATTATAATAATTATTGTTTTATTTAGGTATTTTATTAGTTTAAATCGGTTTATTTAGTGTTTTTGTTAATTTTGCAGTTTTAGTTTATTTCAGTGTTTATGTCGTTTTTGATCTAGTTTTTAGTATGGTGTTTATGTTTTGTTGGTTATTGTTTATTTACTTTTTGTTTAAAGTTTGTTTGAGTTTTGTTTTAGGTTAAAAAAGCCAAGGAACCAAGACTGAAGAAAAGAAATCATAACACTAGGCGACACATGCAAGCGACATGGCCAAGTCAGACGACACATGCAAGCGACATGGCCAAGTCACCTGGCCATGTCTCTGCAAATATGCTCAAACACGGCCAAGTCATCACAGTAGGCGACACATGCAAGCAACATGGCCAAGTCAGGCGACACATGCAAGCGACATGGCCAAGTCAGGCGACACATGCAAGCGACATGGCCAAGTCACCTGGCCATGTCTCTCCAAAATGAAGCAACACGGCCAAGTCACTTCAAACATGGCCGTGTCCCTCCAAAGAAGCCCAACACGGCCAAGTCACCTTGACTTGGCCGTGTCTCACTTGATTCCAAAGGCAAAGACGAAGCAAATTTCACAGAGGCAGACACTGGCAAGGGACACGGCCAAGTAATGTGGCCGTGTCCCTTAAACATGGTGCAACACGACCAAGTCAAGCTCCACTTGGCCGTGTCACTCAACAAGAAGAAGAGAAGATCAAAAGGCAGGCAGTAGCGAACACTGGCAAGGGACACGGCCGTGTCACCTGGCCGTGTCCCTCCAAAAGACACTCACACGGCCAAGTCACTTCTGACTTGGCCGTGTCCCTCATGTTCCAAGCCCGCATCGGATTTTTAACGCGTACGATTCATATAAAAGGAAAAGAAAGTTAGGGTTTGGAGTGGACGATTGAGAACAGATTTTGGAGTCGTCAGAGAGCAAAGAGAGGGTTTTAACATTTGTTTTCTTGATTTTTATTTCACTTTGGATTAAAACTAGTTAGATTAGATTGTTCCAGCCATTGATACATCTTTCTTGCAAGATTTGAACAAGAGATTCTTCAGAAACTTCAAGGAGTTGTAATTTGGTTTTGTTCTTGAACTTTATCTCTTTATTTTCATTGAAATTGCATCTATGAACATTATCATGTCTAATTTGATTTCTTTGAATATTAATGAGATGAGTATGCTTGAAATCATTATGAACTAATTTGATCTAGTCTAGGGTTTGTATGGATCTGCTATGATTGTATGATTTGGTTATTCTCTTAGCTAATAATTTCTTTAGCCTTGACTGAATGAAACATTGTTAATATATAATTGATTGACACCCAATTATGTGTTTTAAGGTATTAGATGATGGATCGAGAGATGAAGTTTAATACTTGAACAATTCAATTAGGGACTTAGGTGAATTAGAAATATAACCTATTAAAAAGATTATTTCACTTATAACAAGATTAGTTGAAAGAGGTTTGAATGCGAGAGCTTATTTCCTTGACTCAATTAGTTGAGTTGTTTGAGATTTAATCTTTGAAATTGAATTAGTTAAGAGGAATAACCGTTCATACATATAAGTAGTAGAGAAGTGCAAACCCTAGACCATTCTATCAAGTGAATCAAAACACAGCTCAATTTACTTTTATTGTTTTAAACTTTAATCAATCTTCTTCATTATTTAGCAATTTATAAATCTCTTTATTATTTGTTAAACATAATCTGATAAGCAATTAACCACTTTAGCTTCCTTGAGAGAACGACCTTGGGGCGATCACCTTTGCTATAGCTACCTCGTATACTTGCGAGTGACGCTTTGTGGTAGAGTTAATTTTGAGCGCAACAAGTTTTTGGCGCCGCTGCCGGGGAAGCTAATTGGCGTAATTGTTTATTTAAAAAAAATTAAAAATACAAAATATTTTAGAATATTTTTCATTATTTTCATTTTATTTTATTTGTCTTTGTCTTTTGATATTTCTTTTTCTAGAAATTTTTGTTTATGCAAGGCAGGAGATCACTCGAAGGAGAGCTACATCCATTCATTCCAGAAATTCAGAGGGTGAAAAGGAGCAGGGAAGAGTTTGAGCTTTACACAGGATTTGATACTTCAGAGGAGGACACTTTTGATTGTGAGTCAAAATCTGCACAATCTGTTAAAATGGCTGAAGAAAGACAAAGAACAATGAGAGACTTTGCTAGACCTGTCATTGGAACCTCCACTTCTTGCATAAGACTGACAGATGCAGCAAGAAACTATGAGTTGAAGAACATTCACTACAATATGCTACCATCATTTTATGGAGTTCCAAATGAAGATCCTTTGAATTTTATTCGGGATTTTTACTCCACCCTCAACACTTTTCCTTTGGGAGGACTAACAGAAGATCAGTTGAGGATGAGATGTTTCCCTTATACTTTGAAGGATAGGGCAAAGAGTTGGCTCATGATGTTGCCTGAAAATTCACTGACAACTTGGGAGCAAGTTTATAACAAGTTCATGGGCAAGTTCTATTCACATCAAAAGACAGCTGAGTTGAGAGGGAAGATTGCTACATTCTCTCAATTTGAAGGAGAGCCATTTCATGAGGCTTGGGACAGATTTAAAATGTTATTGATCCAGTGTCCACATCATCATTATCCACTTCAACTTCTGAACCAGTTTTTCTATGATGGTCTAACCCAGCAATTTCAGAACATTGTTGATAATGCAGCTGGGGGAGCCATGGGAGAAAAGACAGCAGCTGAAACTTATGATATTTTTGAGATGTTGGGAGCTAATTCTCAACAGAAAAGTGTCAGGGGAAGAAGTAAAGGGGTGAATCAACTAGAAGCAAATAGTGAGATGGTCAGTTAGATAGCTGAGTTGACAAAGCAAGTGCAGATGCTGAATATGAAGAACAATATTTCTTCATCCACTCAGGAAATTTGTGGAATTTGTGGAACTATCGGGCATGGAGCAAATATTTGCCCCTCTGCATATGAGTCTTTTGGTAATGCTGAGCAAGTCAATGTTATGGGTGGATTCCAACCTAGGGCCAGAAATGATCCTTACTCCAACACTTACAACCCTGGTTGGAGGAATCACCCAAATTTTTCTTGGGCAAAGAATAATTCTCAGCAGCCTTTCCATTTGCTTCAAGGACAGAATCAAGAGTTCGGCCAATCCTCAAATCAAGGGAAGTCTAGGATAGAGAGCTTGGAGGAAAGTTTACAAGCTTTTATCCAAGTCAGTGCAAAAAATCAAGAGGTGACCAACAAGAGACTGGATTCACTAGAAGCATCTTTTAAGAAGGTGGAGACACAAGTTGGACAACTTGCACAACAGATGAAGATTCAACAAAAGGGGAAATTCCCAAGCCAAACTGAGCAGGCACAATCAGTGACTGTTCTTAGAAGTGGTAAGGAAATTTATAACAATGTTGAAAATGATTCTGTGAATGCAGGTAACAAAGAGAACAAGGAGGAAGGAGAACCAAAGAACAAAGGTGCTGGAGAAAGATCAGTGGAGAAGTCCCCTACAGCAGATCTACATAAGGCAAGCGACCCATACCGGCCACCTGTACCATTCCCTAGCAGGTTGAAGGATGATAAAACAGATAAGCAATTTTCTAACATCTTCAACATGCTGTCTAAGGTAAGTATTAACTTACCATTACTTGAGGCGATAAGGAACATGCCGGCTTATGCCAAATTTTTCAAGGACCTAATTACCAAGAAAAAGAGGTATGAGATGAATGAAAAGGTGATAGTTTTCGAGGTAGCTAGTGCTGTTCTGCAGCATAAACTACCTCCCAAACTAAAGGATCCTGGAAGCTTTATAATTCAAATTTCTGTGGGGAATGGGAAAGGAACTGAGGGCATGTGTGATCTAGGTGCTAGTGTGAATTTAATGCCTTACTCTGTGTTTAAAGAATTAGAACTAGGGGAGCTTAAACCAACAAAAATGGTGTTGCAATTAGCTGATAGGTCTTTTAGATTCCCGAAAGGGGTTATAGAAGATGTGTTAGTTAAAGTTGGTGGTCTGATAGTACCTGTGGATTTCATTGTTCTTGACATGGAAGTAGGTAATTCTTCACCATCTGCACACACCATTCTGCTGGGTAGGCCTTTTATGGCTACTACCAACACCTTAATAGATGTTAAAAATGGTAAGTTGTCAATGAATGTCTTAGGACAAACTGTGGATTTTTCTATTTTTAACACTTCTCCCATTCCTACAACTGCTTTATATGAGGAATGTTCTTTCCTTGAATGTGTGGATGCAGTTGTTTCAGGTGATTTATTGCAGACAGACTCCCCAGATAAATTGGAGCTGACACTGACTTTAGAAGAGGGGGCTAAATCAGTGAAAGAGACCCAAAGGTGCCTAAACCCAAAGGCATATGAGAGCTCGAAGATTTACAGGGATCGCACAAAAGTACTTCATGATAGATTTATTGTGCGAAAGACATTGAGTCCAGGTATGAAAGTTTTACTTTTTAATTATCGACTCTGTCTGTTTCCAGGTAAATTCAAGTCAAGATGGAGTGGTCCATTTGAGGTAACTAAGGTATGTCCTTCTGGTGCCATTGAATTGCTAAACTCTAGAACCAAAAAGATTTTTAAAGCAAATAGACATAGAGTTAAGCCATATAAAGAAGGATTTCAGGAAGTGAGGGTCATTGACAGCACTTTGATCCATGATTCCTAGTCTTGCATGATGTCCAGCTTTATGACATTAAAGAAGCGCTAAATGGGAGGCAACCCATTAGTTTGAATTTCTTTTTCATAGTTATGATTTTATATTTTGCTATTTCGATTTTATGTTTAGTTTAAATAAATAGAAACCCTAAAGCTCTCTTGCATTTTGTTTTTGAACATCCGTGTTTGAAAGTTAGGCTTTGCCTCACCAGGGTACGATGGAAGACAGGTTGTCCTTAAACTCTTTTTCTTTATTATTCTTGTTTTCCATTGAGGACAATGTAAATTCTAAAGTGTGGGGTAATCTTTTGGCTTTTCTTTAATTTTTGTTTTGTTTGTCTGGTTTTGCTTATTGTGTTTGTTGTGCATGGTATAATTGTTGAAAATTTAGTGATCTTTTCTGTGATTCTAGCATTATAGTTGAGACTTTAATATCAGCATAGAGATTAGCATTTGAATTCATTCAGGATTAATTTTCACATTCTATGGTTCATGACATATAAATCTTTGAGAACCCACCTTTGTGAGTTTTGAGCCTCATAATTTGATATTATTTTCAGTTGATTTTCTTTTCTTAAGTGTGCACCTTCATGGCTTTGCATCTCTAGAGTTTGCTTTTGCATACTAATTGAACTCACATTATGATTTAATTTCAAGTTTTAAAATGATGAAGGCAAATTAGGTTAACCCTTTAGCTTAAAAAGACCTCCCTTAATATTGAATTCCTTAGTGAGCCAAGTTGAGCCTTTGACCTTTTCTTGTTTGATCAACACAATTCACAGCTCAACTTTCTCTTATTATCATCATACCTGCATTAAGGAATGGAGTTTTATGATATGACAATAGGGTGGTTTATTTCAAAGTGTGGGGTAAGCAAGTAAAAAAAAAAAAATTTGTATTGCTATTTGGGGTTGAAATGCATACTTTGCACATTATATTAAGAGTTGATTATTCTTTTCCTCTACATTTTAAGCTAGATGTTCCATGCAAGTTTATATTTTGTATATATATATTAAAAAAAATGATAAAAGAAAAAGAAAAAGATAAAAAAAAAGAGATATATATATATACAAAAGCCAAATATGTTCTAGCATTGGTTATCAAAAGAGGAATGTCGACTCATGTACTTTTCTTTTAGTGTGCAAGTATGTGAGGTATCAAGGGTTGGTGAGTATGCTATTTGAAGGAGTTATGAGTTTCTTAGCAAGAGTAGTGTCTAATTTAGATACTCCGTTTCTTGATGCTCCAGCCTAAATGTCTTTTCTCACACCTTTACCTTAGCCCCATTACATCCAAATGAAAGACCTTCGGATTATTTCTTGAGAAAATCAGTGAGGGAGATTGGATAATTAAGCAAGTTTATGGTAGCATGTAGTCATGAGTGGTTTGAGTGATTAACCTTTGAAATCGAGTGAAACACTTAGATGAGAGATGAGATTTGTATGTCTGAATTAATGAATGAATTAAGAAAATCTTGATTGAAGGAAATTGCAATTATTTATGTCTGATGTCTTGAAGTATTTCATCTTATATACTAGAGTTATAGTTAAGGTTGTGTAAGTTTTTAATTTATGCCATGTGAATTTGCTTGAGGACAAGCAAAGTTGTAAGTGTGGGGTAGTTGTTTTGTTAGTTTTTGTTATAGATTTGTGTCTTGTTTATTATAATAATTATTGTTTTATTTAGGTATTTTATTAGTTTAAATCGGTTTATTTAGTGTTTTTGTTAATTTTGCAGTTTTAGTTTATTTCAGTGTTTATGTCGTTTTTTATCTAGTTTTTAGTATGGTGTTTATGTTTTGTTGGTTATTGTTTATTTACTTTTTGTTTAAAGTTTGTTTGAGTTTTGTTTTAGGTTAAAAAAGCCAAGGAACCAAGACTGAAGAAAAGAAATCATAACACTAGGCGACACATGCAAGCGACATGGCCAAGTCACCTGGCCATGTCTCTGCAAATATGCTCAAACACGGCCAAGTCATCACAGTAGACGACACATGCAAGCAACATGGCCAAGTCAGGCGACACATGCAAGCGACATGGCCAAGTCAGGCGACACATGCAAGCGACATGGCCAAGTCACCTGGCCATGTCTCTCCAAAATGAAGCAACACGGCCAAGTCACTTCAAACATGGCCGTGTCCCTCCAAAGAAGCCCAACACGGCCAAGTCACCTTGACTTGGCCGTGTCTCACTTGATTCCAAAGGCAAAGACGAAGCAAATTTCACAGAGGCAGACACTGGCAAGGGACACAGCCAAGTCATGTGCCTGTGTCCCTTAAACTTGGTGCAACACGACCAAGTCAAGCTCCACTTGGCCGTGTCACTCAACAAGAAGAAAAGAAGATCAAAAGGCAGGCAGTAGCGAACACTGGCAAGGGACACGGCCGTGTCACCTGGCCGTGTCCCTCCAAAAGACACTCACACGGCCAAGTCACTTCTGACTTGGCCGTGTCCCTCATGTTCCAAGCCCGCATCGGATTTTTAACGCGTACGATTCATATAAAAGGAAAAGAAAGTTAAGGTTTGGAGTGGACGATTGAGAACAGATTTTGGAGTCGTCAGAGAGCAAAGAGAGGGTTTTAACATTTGTTTTCTTGATTTTTATTTCACTTTGGATTAAAACTAGTTAGATTAGATTGTTCCAGCCATTGATACATCTTTCTTGCAAGATTTGAACAAGAGATTCTTCAGAAACTTCAAGGAGTTGTAATTTGGTTTTGTTCTTGAACTTTATCTCTTTATTTTCATTGAAATTGCATCTATGAACATTATCATGTCTAATTTGATTTCTTTGAATATTAATGAGATGAGTATGCTTGAAATCATTATGAACTAATTTGATCTAGTCAAGGGTTTGTATGGATCTGCTATGATTGTATGATTTGGTCATTCTCTTAGCTAATAATTTCTTTAGCCTTGACTGAATGAAACATTGTTAATATATAATTGATTGACACCCAATTATGTGTTTTAAGGTATTAGATGATGGATCAAGAGATGAAGTTTAATACTTGAACAATTCAATTAGGGACTTAGGTGAATTAGAAATATAACCTATTAAAAAGATTATTTCACTTATAACAAGATTAGTTGAAAGAGGTTTGAATGCGAGAGCTTATTTCCTTGACTCGATTAGTTGAGTTGTTTGAGATTTAATCTTTGAAATTGAATTAGTTAAGAGGAATAACCGTTCATACATATAAGTAGTAGAGAAGTGCAAACCCTAGACCATTCTATCAAGTGAATCAAAACACAGCTCAATTTACTTTTATTGTTTTAAACTTTAATCAATCTTCTTCATTATTTAGCAATTTATAAATATCTTTATTATTTGTTAAACATAATCTGATAAGCAATTAACCACTTTAGCTTCCTTGAGAGAACGACCTTGGGGTGATCACCTTTGCTATAGCTACCTCGTATACTTGCGAGCGACGCTTTGTGGTAGAGTTAATTTTGAGCGCAACAAGTTTTTGGCGCCGCTGCCGGGGATCGAACCCGGGTCGCCCGCGTGACAAAGGTGTGTTCTCAAAGATTTATATGTCATGAACCACAGAATGTGAAAATTAATCCTGAATGAATTCAAATACTAATCTCTATGCTGATATTAAAGTCTCAACTATAATGCTAGAATCACAGAAAAGATCACTAAATTTTCAACAATTATACCATGCACAACAAACACAATAAGCAAAACCAGACAAACAAAACAAAAATTAAAGAAAAGCCAAAAGTTACCTGCAAAAAATATTTTTTTGGGTTAAAAAAGTTTGACAAATTTTTATGCACGTCTTCCTCCTTGCCCCTTCCGTGTAAAAATATTTATACACATGCAAGCATTTGAATGATTAAATTGAATAATTGAATTTACTGTTTATTTACTATGTAGTCACCATTTATACGCTATTTACTATTTATAAATAGGAACTTACTATTCATAATTAGTAGTAAATAGTATTTTACTATTGTAAATAGTAATTTACTATTTATCAATAGTAATTTACTATTTATAAATAGTAAAATTTACTATTCATCAATAGTAAATTTTACTATTCATGAACAGTAAAACTTACTTTTGAATTTTATTTTTTTTCTTGTCGTTTCTCTATATAAACGAACGAATTCCTTCATTTCATTCATAGCAAAATCCTTAATTTCTATAATTCTCTCAAATTCTTTCAAATTTAGCATATAGTTTTCAAAAAAATAAAAATGCATGCTTCAAGGTCAGGAACTCATTCTAATGCTGAGTTATTAGAGTTTATTCGGCATCATGAAAATGGGAATATAGACCTATTAGCCGGGATGCCGGTTCATCGTAGTTCAAACCAAAAGAGCACGGTAAGTTTTTCTTCTTCTTTTTCTTTATTTATTTATTTATTCTTTTATTTATTTATTTATTTATTTTTTATATTTTTATATTTTTTTATGCTTGTCTTTATTTTTTATTTATATTTATATTATTATTTTTTAGAAAATTTAAGAATAATAAATTAATTTAAGCAGATAGAATAATATGTATTTACCTGGTATTAACTTACGTGGCTCCGCGTTAGCGTGATCGTTGCATTGTTCGGGCCGGAGGGTGTATCTACAAAGCTCGACAATGGTATGATGTATTTCCTTCTCGGGTAAGGCAGATTATTCGAGATTGCAGCTTTGAGAGCTTCATCTTATAATTCCCATCCGAGAAGTATTTGATAGGCCGGAGCGTAGTCCAGGCACTTGCAGAATGATAGTTGGACACAACTCATACTTTTTACTTGCCCATTAGAGAGATGACAATTGGTCCGGTCGATTTTGTTGCTATAACCGGCCTTCGGTATGATGGTGTTCCGATTCCTCTGACCAATGATATTTTGACATTTGAAGAAATTCAACAATTAATTGGTATGGAACCATCATATAAGGGGCCTTTTAAGATAAAAATTAAACCAATTCGTAGCTATTGGATGAACTACGAAGGACGGGTTCAGAGAGACACGGCCCAACAGTATGCTCGAGGATTTTTGTTATATTTGCTTGGGTCGACCATCTTAGGCGGCACTGAATCCTCCATCCATTTGTCAGTGTTGAGGGCCCTTTCTTATTTCAGAACGGTACCATCTTATGGCTGGGGTGAAGCTGGTCTCGCCTGTCTTTACCATGGTCTTGATAAAATTTGCCGAAATAAGAAGTCTTTTATCAGTTTGATGGCTGCTATCAAGGTACTCTTCTTCTACCAATGTCAATTCCACTCTTTTCTTGCATGAATTTGATCTCTATTTTTGTTATAGGCATGGGCATATGAACACAACCTCATGAGGGTACCTGGTATTTCCCGAGACAGAATCGGGTATCCGAGATTAAATTTCTGGTTGTCAGATTGCGTTGAAGTTCCCGGCTCTCACCACGTGCATACCCAATGCTTCGTGTTGAGCCGCTTAACCTGGGACCAGGTAAAATAGCATTAGTATGCTTTAAATTTTATGTGAAAGTTTACTTATCTTATGTTATTTTACAGGTGAATTTGGCCTGGTGGAACCCAGAAGAGCGGACAAACTGGTCTCCTTCTCGAAGGCTGCGCTATCTTTCCAACATACTAGCCGAGTCATTGCTGGCCCAGTGTCTTGTGGTTGGTTTCTGGAAGAGAGAGTTTATGATTGGTTTCTTGGTCTAGAGCAGCAGAGGGTCCCGATGCATTGCCTGGAATATACTTTAAATATTATATCAATGTCGGAGGATGCATGGTGGTCGGCTCGATTCGGTTATGGTGTTGAGACATTTCTCCATCTACTGGGTGCATTTTATGCCCATTTTATTCAAAGAAGGCTCTTAAACTTTGATGTATCTCCTGTTGGCGTACGGGAGATTCCCGAAGAAAATGAGGGTAGAGATGAAGAGGAACATCATGGAGATGCAGGAGAATTCGTTCCATATCTTGGGGCCAGCACTTCTCAGGTAAACCTTTTCCATTTTTCCCTTGCAACTGCTTCTCTCTTTTTGGATTCCTTAATGATTGTTGCAGGCTATTGGCTCATTTGATCATGAGGCTGGACCTTCTTTTACTACCCCTTCGTTTGTTCATTCTAGCCCACTAGATATGTCATCTCATCCGCTGGGCATTGATATGAATTACCTGGTGGGTTTTCTTATTTCATGGTAATTTATGCTATGTGTATGCATGATTATGTACGCTCTTACCTTTTTCCTTTCTAGCTCACAGCGGATGCTTGAAGAACAAAATAAGAAACTTCAAGAAGAGTTGGTCGCAAGTCGTCAGCAGGCTTCTCATTTTGAAAATTCTGCCACCACTCTACCTTTGATTGTTTTCCTGGTTACATACTCAATCTCAAATTCCTCTAATATTATCAACCATTGACTATATTCCCAATCAAGGAGGGTGTCTCCCTTAAGTACTTCATTGAATCCAACCTGGAAATTGCTTGCACACTATACGATTGAAAGTAGTGCCGCAACTTCTTAGAATACCAAACCACGGCTATACAGGTATTTTCAATGATACTATACTTAATTTCATAAGGTAGGAGCTTTCTACTCAAATAGTAAACTGCATACTCAATCCCTGACTCATCTGCTTTGTCACATCCCAAAGTTTAGGTAGTCGAGTATTAGGCAAGAAGGACATAAATAAGTGGTCAAATAGAGGCTCGAGATAGTCAAAAACAAAATCGGTGTGCAAAGGAGGCCCGTGAAGTTGACGGGACCTAAAGGTAATTTTTCGAAAGGCCAAGGACCTAAGAGTAATTTTCCAAAAAGTTGTGTCGGTTCTTAATAGTGACCCTAACGGATGCAATAAATGTGTTCTCGGGATTAATCAGGTCGTAATGGTGGCGCACGATTTTTCCCGAAAAAGCACGGTTTGTAAGTTACGGGCGATTTTCTGACAAGGGCATTTTGGACATTTTCACAGGAGGGGCGATTTTGTAATTAAATATAAATTTGGGGGCAAAATTTAAAAGAACAAAAAGCCACTTTCAAGTGGCCAAATCCTAGCCATTAAGTCCAAATAGGTTGGACAAATCATGGCCATTGAAAATAAACAAATTAATTAAATGGAAATTAAATTATAAACAACTATTTTTGGTCTTCTAAACACAAGTAAAGTATCAAAAAACACCACCATCACCACTTTTCTTCTTCCTTAGGTCGTGCTCCCCCCTCCCTTCCATTTTCAAGGAGAAAATTTTCAAGTCTAAGCCATTTTTCAAGTGAAATTCAATAGGAAATAAGGTAAGATACCATCCTAAGTCTTATTCTTTCATTAGAATTAGGTATTAGGCTATGTTTAGGAAGATTTGATATTATGTTCATGTTGGGAAAGTATTAGTACGTTGATGATTATGGTGAAAAATGATAAACTACTTAAAGGAAATGATGAAAATGGTGATTATTAGTAAGAATAAGTAAAGGATTGTTAGAAAATCATAAGGTAGCATCATGTTCATATCTAGGGTTTGTTCTTACATATGTGACATGTTAAATTCATAGGAAATCAAGGAGATTAGAGAGGAAAGGAAGTGAAATAGACAAGAAGAGCAAGGAAAAGCAAGGTTTGGTACTTTAACTAATTGTTTGTTCATTTTCTTGAAATTTTTCTGTTTTAGAATTAGTGAAAGGTTATGACTTGTATGATTTTTAATTAAATATAGAAAAATACTCTTGAATTGAATTTTTGATATGTTGTGCCTCAATGCGTCTAGAATGACTGAAAAATATTTTGAGTTGAATTCGAAATGGTTATGATTATGGAAAAATTATTTCTGTTAGACCTGCTCTAGGAGGTACCTTGACTGAGACAGCCATGTGTCCGGATTTTTAATAAAATTGAGAAAAAATAATCTTCAATTGAATTTTGGATATGTTGTTTTTTACTGAGTCTAGTATTTGAGAAAAATAATTTGGAACCACATTGATTGAATTTAGTTTACGGAATTCACAAAATTCAGAACTGCTGCCAGGATGCAGGGCAACTGGAGCAGTCTGGTTGGGTGAACTACTTGACCAATATTTTGTGTCCAGTTTGATTTGAAATTTTAAAGGAATGATTTTAAGATGTAAAACTAAATTCTGTAAAAATTTTAGAGTTTTTAGTCAAGTAGATTATTTTATACAATTTTTCAAAATAAGGATCAAGTTGAGTCCAAAACCAGAATTTACTATTCATATGGTCATTTTGCTAATATTCATTTGGTCATTTTTCAAAAGTAATCCAATTGATTCCTTATGCATATAAATGAGCATAATATGTTATTAAAATGACAAAATATGATATTTCACGTTGAAATAATATAAGAAACATAAGTCGATAATTGTATAATGCATATTCGATTAAGAAATGGCATGAAAATTTTGGCTCCACTGGGTATCTGGGATAGTACTGAGTAGGGTAAGGGTATGATATATCATACTATATGCAGTGCTGCTTTAATATAGGACTTTGGTTGGAGTTATATAGGGTGACGACCCGAGCTATATAGGACTTCGGTCCGAGTTATATAGGGCAATCGCCCGAGTTATATAGGACTCCGGTCGGAGGGCTTCGGCCACAGATTCCACAGGGCTTGGTCCGCAATTTTTTAGGGCCACAGCTACAGAATATATATATAGTTGTTTCAGTTAGTTCCTTACCATACGTTAGTCTATCAAATTACCTTGTGGAGCGAACTGATAAAATGATAATAACTGAATATATGTCATGTATGGATTGTTTTTACTGTGATATTATTTTTCAATACGACTCATTGCTTTTAAAAGTGCATTATGCTTTTATTATTTATTTTCTGTAATTAGTTAAAGTACCCACTAAGCAATGCTTAGCGAGTTTAGTTTCTTCTAAACTCATAGGCTATTAGCATGGAGCCAGTAGCGAGCAGAGGAGTCCTGCGATCTGCCGGTCATCAACAAACTTAGGTGGTGCTCTTCATTTTGTATTTTGGTATTAGAAACTGGCATGTACTTATTTGAACAATACAAAGAGATAACTTGATGTAGCATGTAAATCAGTAATGTATAATAACTGTATGGTTTTAAATTTAGTTGGGTTGTGAATATAGAAGTGTGAATTCTTCTTGCAGGATTGTCGTTGAGGTTATAAGGGTGGATTATTGGGAGTGTGCTTGAGTTGAATTGTAAAACAAAATGTTTTTTTTTTAAATAAGAAAAATCAGTTTTGTCGACACTTGGGACCTAGAATTTTAAGGGAGACTCCGTCAAAATTTTTGGAAAATTTTTATAAGGAACATTAAGTAAGCTGACATAACTAGAGCTCGTATTCCAATGTAGCATTCCTCCTCTGATTATTCATAGGTCGGGAAGGGGTGTTACATGCTTGGGCTAGCATGGCTCCTATCGACTCTTCTTCTACTGCTAAGTATAGTAATAGAGGTTTACCGGTTTAGGTGGTTTTAAAACTGGTGGATTCAACAAATACTCTTTTATTCGCTCAAAGGCCTTTTGACATTCTTCATTCCATATGACTGGCTGATTCTTTTTAAGCAATTTGAAGATAGGCTCACAAATTGTTGTGAGTTTTGCTATGAATCTGCTAATGTATTGTAATTTACTAATAAATCCCTGAACTTCTCTCTCAGTCTTAGGGGCTGGCATATCCCTAATTTCTTTAACTTTGTTAGGATCAATCTCAATGCCATTTGGACCAATCACATGTCCCAATAATTTACCTGAGGTAACACCAAACACACACTTCTTTGGGTTTAATCTTAGCTTATATTTCAAAGCTCTATCGAAGAATAATTCTAAGTTTTGGAAGTGTTGTTCCCTTGTATCCAATTTAACTATCATATAATCAATATATACTTCAACTTCTTTGTGCATCATGTCATGAAATAGTGTGGTGGCCATCCTTTGGTAGGTTGTCCCAGCATTCTTTAAGCCGAATGGCATCACCCTATAACAAAATATACCCCATGTAGTAATGAAAACAGTTTTGGCTTTATCCTCTTGGGCCATTAACACTTACAAATGAGTGTAGCACGCTAGAGGCTTCAGTATCAATGAGGACATCTATATGGGGTAAAGGAAAATCATCCTTAGGGGAAGCCTTGTTCAAATCTCTATAGTCCACACAGACCCTTATTCTTCCATCTTTCTTTGGCATGGGTACTATGTTGGCTAGCCAATCTGGATATTCTATCACTTCAAGGAACTTTACTTGTATTTGTTTAGTAACCTCTTCTTTAACCAATTCAGCCCACTCAGGTCTTAATCGCCTAAGCTTTTGTTTGACAGGTTTCATGTGAGTGTAAGTAGGAATATGATGTTCAGCTATGTCTCGATCTATTCCAGGCATATCCTCTTAAGATGAAGCAAACACTTCTTCATACTTTTTGAATATTTTTTTCAAATCTCTTTCTCTCCTTAGGAGTAAGGTTGGATGCTATGCTAATGCTTTTAGGATTTTCGATTGTTTCCAAATTTAATGATTGTGTTTTAACAGAATTAATATTAAAGATGCTCATGTAATTGTTATTTGAATGTAAGCAACCATCAGAAGAAACATCACACAAGTAAGCAAAATCAGACTTTATTGCATTCATTTTGGAAAAGAAAATATCATCATTCTCATACAAAGTAGACAAATTAAAATCAAAATCAAGATCATTGTTCTCAAAATCAAAAGGCAGGATGTCTTCAAACTTTTCTTCGACCAGGGCAGCAATCTCCTCAGGAGTCTTCTCGGCTTTCAGGACAACTTCGTTCTTCTCTTTCGGATTGGATTCTTTGTTGGCTAATAGGGTGAGCTCTTTCTTTACTTACTCCACTAGCTCGGCCACATCTGTAAAAATTTCAAAACCTGGGATCAACTTTCCCATGAACGTGATTGGCTCGGGCTTTCCTTGGAGTGGTCCCATATCTGGAGCTTTGACAAAGATTTCTTCAAGTGGTGGGAAGCTCATCTTCTCATCCTTCTTTGGCTGGACATTGTTGGCTTCATCATATCCTAACCCTTTCTTGGAAGTTTGAGTTTTAAAATTTGGCAGCTTTGTCAAACCGGCTTTACCCTTTCCAAGACCAGCTCCGGGAAGGTAGTTCATGCTCTTCATCATATTCAAGACTTTGGAGTCCACTATTTCTTCATCAGAAATTGCAGCTACTTGGAAACCATTGAGAGGCCTCTCAATCATTAGAGCGTTAACAATCTCATTATCTTTACCTTTAATGACCACTGTCTCATCTCCGTTGGGGAACTTGATCTTTTGATAAAGGGTGGAAGGAACTCCACCAAGAGGATGAAACCACGGTCGCCCCAAGAGTAAGACGAAGGTAACCGGTATGTCTAAAACAACAAATTCAATAATATATTCAATTGGACCAACCTTGACAGCAGCTTTGAAAGTCCCTTCAATGCGTCTCTTAGTGTTGTCATAAGCCCAAATTGTTACCTAGGTCGGGTTTAGATCTCTTGTTGACATGGCTAGCTTTGGCAATATCTTAAGTGGACAAACATTTATGGCGAACCCATCATCGACCATTACACATGGAGTCCTCTTCCCCTTGACTTCTATTTCGATAAAGAGACGGCGGATGTGATCTCTCCCCTCCTTTGGTAAGTCCGCATCCAAAAAAGAAACTACTCCCATATTAACTTCACTCTTTTCTTGGACATCTTCACATTTCATTACTCCTCCAATTTTTATAAAGTTGATCAGCTCCTAGTGTTATGGAGGTAGAAATTGGCATGCTAGCTAAGGCTTTGGCCATAGTTTCTCGGTGCTTTTTAGAAGTAGCTAATAAGTCCCAAATGCTAACACTTTCTTGGGTTCTTTTCAATTGCTTGAGCATAGCATCATCTTCTTCTTCTTTATTTCCTAATTCAACTTCCTTTCCCTTATTAGTTTCTACCTCCTTAGGTGGTGGCCTTGCATAAGGCTTACCAAATGTAGTGTTCATTACTTCATCTTCTTCGGGCTCGGACCAAGTCCATTGCTCCTTCTTGGATACAAGATCATCATCACTTTCGCTTGAATGCCAAAACCCATTGATAACACAAATTGTTACCTCTTTACCCCCTATAGCTTGTTTAATTTCACCAAATACCTCTTCTTCTTTGGTTGCTTCTCCACCCACATCTTGAAAAGAAGACATGACAAAATCTTCATGCAAACCTCCTCCAACCATGAAGGTTGCCAACGGCGGTACCCAATTGAACTTTAGTATTTGGCTTGTTGGGCTCGGGTAACTTCCCATTATCAATTAGATTTTGGATCTCATGTCTCAACCTTACACATCTATCCGTGTTGTGCCCTTGCATTTGGTGAAATTGACAAAATGCTTTAGTGTCAAAATTAGGTGGGAGAGGGTTAGGCAAAGGACGAGGATTTAAGGGTTGTAGCAATCCCTTTCTTTGAAGCTTATTGAGAACCTAAGACATCGGCTTCCCTAATTTCGAAAACTGTCTCCTTGTTCCTTGGTTAGTAGCGTTAACACCGACTTCCTTTTGCATACTTTGGCTACCAGACTGATAGTTTCCTTTTTCGTTCCTTCTTATTGAAAAATGGTTCTTCTCTCTTTCCCATTCTTCAATTTGCAAACCCACTTGGAGAAGGTCTTTGAAATCATGGATGAGTGTATGAGACATCCTCTCACGAAGACTAGGCAACACCCCTGTCATAATCATCCTTATTTGATTCGATTCATCGGGTCTTTTCTTAAGCAAAGCGGCCTTGTTTCTCCATCTCTTCACATAATCTACAAAATTCTCATTCGACCTTTGCCTAATGGACTCCACATCCATTAAGGTAACTTCCATCTCGACATTATATCCATATTGTTAGATGAAGGCTTTGTAAAGCAGATCCTAATTCTTTTGTGTTCCATCATCTAAGGTGTTGAACCAATTTTGGACAATAGGGTCCAATGAGAGCATGAAGTACCTTAGGGTTTGAGCCTTAGTAGCTTGGGAAGACTGCATAGCAGTGATATACTGCTTCACATGGAGATGAGGATTTCCAGTTCCATCAAACTTTGCGAAAGATGGCATCTTGAACTTGTACAGGACTTCTTCATCTAGCTCAAATAATTTGTCAACTTCAGACAATTCCTCGGTTTTTAGTTTCTTCTCAAATTTCTTTTCTAAATCAGCAATCATCTTTTCAACATTAGAAGTTTTGGTCTTCTCCATAGTTAATCTTTCAACAATCTTTGGTTCTTTTTTCTTCTCTTGAGCATCTTGGTAGTATTGAGCCCAATCATGATCATCATCAATGATCACCTTTTCATCATCAAAAACCACATCACCAACTTTAGTCTTCCCTTTGTCCCTTGGCTTCTTAGTGCTAGCAGATGCTTCGGCATGATTTTCTAAAATTATAGTCAATTGTTCTTCATGGTCTCAGCTAAGGCCTCTTTTATTTCTTCCATCTTGGCGTTGAGGGCATCATCCACCATTCTTTGAATTTGTTCAGGATCCATTGTTTTTGGTGAGCAAGTGATTGAGTCGTTGCTATCTTATTCGCTACCGGCGTAGGTCGGATTGTCTTAAGCTTTTAAACTATCGTAATCCAGGGCTGTGAGCCAGAGAGGATCAATGATAGGAGATGCAAATGTATGCATGTATGTATGTATGCACAAACAATAAACAAATAAGGACAAATAGGACGTTCCTTCCAACCTTATAACATCCACACATGAATGGCGAGTCTCTTTTCCTAGGTAATATGGTTAACAAAATACCAACATGGGGTATCTTGTTTTCGAATATTTCCCTCAGACGTTTCAACCAATAGTTATATTTTCAAATGTGGAAATTAGTTCATGATAATTCCCATTAATTAGGTTTTAATCTAGTGAATCATAACTAAAATAGCTTTTATGCTATATTGGATTAAAACTAAATTAAGAGGTTTATTATAAATAGATTTCTCACTTGAGAAAAAAAAAGAAACTAATTATTCATGCCAAAAACAAGCCCATGATTAATTTATTCTTAGTATAAACTAGGCTCACAATTGATTTTTTTTTTGTATTTCGTAATTGACCCAAATTATTTGCAGGCTCTTTGTAAGAAAAGGTTAGATAAAAATAATTTTGTTTCTAAGTCCATTGTAAAAATATTTTAGAAAAAATGGATTTTGGGCTTAGTATTTGGGTTATGAGCAAAAGAATTTTTTATTTGTTTTTATAAAAGTTTTATGTCCAAAGGCCATTTTAAAAAGTTTTGAAAATAGTTTTGGTCTTTTGGATTTTAAAGAAAAATTTATTTGAGCTTGCAAATGTACTTGGGTCATATTAGAAAAAGAGCAAACCAAATAAGCCATGATTTAAGCCAAGATAAATTAACCATAGTCAAACAACATGCATTTGGGTAAAACCTAAGGAAAGTAACTAGGCCAATTACATGAGCTTTAGTCTTTGGGTTTAAAGGCTTAGGTTCCAATAGCAAGTATATACCAAATGGTACGAGGCTATGAGTGGTTATGCCATGCTTGATCTCCATACCTTGAGTGAAAGTATGGTATCCCTTACATAACACAACACGGGTAACACAGGCATCCTAACTCACGCACACGATGAAACTAATATGATGCAATAGATAATATCATTATAAGAAAGAATATAATAATATAAAGACCAATAAAATCAACTTCTCTTATCCCCAGTGGAGTCCCAACTGTGCGCGGGATTTTCGCCCCCATTCCAGGTGGAATGGTTCCTACGACTTTAGCACTGTTTAGGCTCGGGGCCTTAGAGAACACGGACCTAAGTCCGGAGAAAATGGATTCGCCACCCGGACGGGCTGGGAAAAAGAAAGGGGTGGATGACTCAATTCCTAAGGAATCCCCAACCCCCTAATGGGTTTGAAAAGTTGGGTACGTGTGGGGAAGGTGAGAAATGGCCCAGCACCCCCACAATGCCCGGTTCATTGGAACCGGCCTCCTTTATAGGTCTTAATATTTTAAAATTCTTAAATATAACAATATTATCCATATTACATGCAACAATTGAAATAAAGCATTCATTATATTAAAATCAAAGCAATGTCCAAACAAAGCAATTAAATAGACACCCATCCGAAGATGGAAACATGCCCTTACATCATCTATGCCTAAACTAATAGGACACCCACCAAAAGGTAGAAACATGCCCTTTACATTGGTTTAAAATATAAAAGCTTATTTAAATTACATGATATTTAACTAATGAGGTACCCACAAAGTGGAAACATACCTCTTACAACATTTGGAAATCAAAATAAATCGATAAAGTAAATAACCATTCTTCATAAATAAATCATTCATCAAAGATATTAATCAAAATATAAAATAAACATTCATCCATGAAAATTTAAATAAACCAAGCATTGAACTTAAATAAATCAAAGCATATAAAATAAATCAAAGCATATAATGAACTACAAAATCAAATCTAAAAATTAATAAAGCAAGTAAAGATACAAATTAAGGCTATTGTTTTTATTTAAGATTCTTTATTTAATGTTTAGGGTTTTATAATTTATTAGTTTAAGCTACTGTAAGTTTTAAGGGAATTAAAATGGATTAAGGTTTTATGATTTAAGGGATTGATAAGGTTCTTTGATAAGGTTCTTGGATTACCTCTTTACTATCTGATAAAGATACAAATTTGAGATTGAGTATGTAACCAGAAAAACGATCAAAAGTAGAGCGGTAGCAGAATTCCTGGCCCAACAACCATTATCAGATAGTAAAGAGGTAATCTTGGAATTTCCAGATGAACATTTAGAAGCAATTGAAGTACAAGTGTGGAAAATGTATTTTAATGGATCAGTAAACAGGAAAGGAGCAGGTTTGGGAGTTATACTAGAATCTCCTAAAGGGGAACTCATCCCTTTAGCAAAAAAATTGAAATTTAGGGCAACCAATAATATGGTGGAGTATGAAGCTTGTATTTTCGGTTTGGAAACCCTAATGATTATGAAGGTGGATAAGGTGGAAGTTTATGGGGATTCATTGCTAGTTCTATCCCATGTAAATGGAGAATGGGAGTTGAAAGAAGAATAATTGAAACCATACCACCATTGCCTGACCATGATGAAGAAGAACTTTAAGGAGTGTAGGTTTATACACCTATCGAGAGAAGAAAATCAGATGGCTGATGCCCTAGCCACATTGGCTTCAGTATGGGAAAACCATGTTAGCCTATTCCTTAAGCCTCTGATCTTGACTAGTTTGTCAACTCCTTGCTATGAATATGAAACAATCATGGAAATTGATATAGACCATGATGCGTGATATGATATTATAAGATGATTTTTGGAGGAAAGAGAATACCCGCCGGGGGCAACAAAGAAAGAGAGAAGAGCCATAAGGCAGTGGTCATTGCAATACATCACCTTGCATGGGGAGTTATATCGAAGGTGGCCTGATGGGGGTGCATTTGAGATGTTTAAGAAAGCCTGAAGTAGAGCGCATCATGTCAGAAATACATGAGGGAAGTTGCGGTCCGCACATAAATGGTTTGGCCCTAGTTAAGAAGATTATTCGACAAGATTACTACTGGTTGACTATGGAGAAAGATTGTATTGAGTTTGTAAAGAAGTGCCAGCAATGTCAGATGTATGGTAACTTGAATTACATGCCTCCTAAAGAACTGAATTCAATGTCTTCACCCTGGCCATTTGCCACCTGGGGTATTGACATTATAGGAGAGATACATCCAATTGCTTCAAATGGTCACCGATTCATTGTGGTAGCAGTAGATAATTTTTCAAAATGGGTCGAAGTCGAATCCTTCAATAAACTGGGTGCAAGCCAAATGGCTAGGTTTATTGAAAAGAACCTCATCTGCAGATACGGGGTCCTGCATAGTGTGATATTAGACAATGGGGTACAGTTTCAAGGAGCAGTTAAAGATTTATTCTCGAAGTACCAAATTCATCATCATTGTAACACCCCGATACCCTATATAAGTACTATACATATACTTAGTATACATACAGTAAGTATATAAAGTATAAGGATGTCACTTTTCGTTATCTTTTAAAAACCTGTAACAGAGTTCAAACCATAATACGTTAATTTAAATAACATTTACAAAATCATTATCTTTATCAAAACTCCATTTATACATATAAATATTCTCTTACCAGAAATACATCATAATTAAAAGTTATACATGTATGCATTACCCTCTAGTTGGTCTCGACAAACTCTTACTCTTCTCGTGGCATAACGAAAGACTTCATATCCTTCACCAAGCTACCTGCGCGATTACACATCCGCGCTAAGCCTGAGAGCTTAGTAGTACAAATATAACATATAAACATACATTATAAAAATACTAATATATAATGATATATCAATTCCATGTGTCATTAGTTTCTCATCATGTTTCCCTTTTAAATTGCACCTTTCATATACTTTAACTAATTTCATGTATTATATACATATCATTTTTACCAACCACAATTCATCACTAACAATCACCATCAACATAGTTATACCCACATTACATATCATATCATTATCACCAATCATCAATCCAACATTAATACTCACAATCAATATTTCAATATACATATTACATAACATTTCATGTCATTATTTTATTCACAATTCATCAATCATGAATCACAATTCCAACCAAATCCACCATAGATTTCATTACTCGTTTATTACAACATTTATATATATCATATTGACAACAACGACAGACTCGGGCCCAAACGACACTAATATGCCATTCAATTTTCAGAGTAATGCTTTGGTTCATTCATCACATTTATCATTATCATAGACCCAACTAGGCTTCAAGGATTAGGTTCAACCAAGCTTCAAGGGGAGCAAAGCATGCTAAGCATCAACCCAACTTGGCTTCAAGAACCAATCCAACCTAGCTTCAAGGGTTGTAACATCTCAATTAGGCTTCAAGGACTTAGCCAACCTAACTTCAAGAGATTGTTACTCATTTTAGGCATGCCACCAACAACAAACTCTGAAAATGGAATAACACATTAGTTACACAATTTATTTATTACTTTCATTCTCAATTCTTATCATCAATTAGGCAAACATGCCTTATGTCTTTCAATTGAATCATCATAGCCAATCACAATGGCTTCACATCACATTTGAATTATCATAGCCAATCACAATGGCTTCACATCACATTTGAATCATCATTATACACATATACAACATCAATTACATTAGCTAAACAAACCGATCATTAGTTTTACATCTCTTTATGTCTCAATTTACATTATACACTTCATTATTCAAGCATACATAATCAATTCCATTGCACATGTATCTTAAATTCATCATCATATAAACAACATATCCCTTTATAACATTTCAATCATTATTATCAACCATGAGGATCTCACATTTCATCATTTCTCAAAACACATTGACAACATTCATTATTAAGACATTTATTATAATAAATTGCATTGCACATACCTTTTTGGATGATCCTCATCTCTTCCACACTATACAAGTCATAATATTAGTCACATTGTTCATATAACATACTACCATTCACAAGATTCATAATGCAGAACATAACCTTGTTTATACATAATCATATGCATCATTGATACAATATTTCAAAGTACATATCACATTACCATTCACGATGCATATAGCCTAACATTGTTCATATGCTTCATCAATCTCATCACATGTGTGCTATAATCTCAACATCATATGAATGTATGTTCCACATATATTTATTTAGATCATTCTTTGTTTTCAAAGTGTTTAGAGTGTTTATGTTTAGGTTTAGGAACAACAAAACCTTTGAAGAATCAAAACAAAGTGAGAAAAGTCAAGAACCATCACAGTAGCAAACACCTTCATGGGACACGGCCAAGCTTGTGGCCGTGTCTCTCAAAACCAATTGGCAGTAGCAAACACATGCATAAGACACGGCCGTGTCTCTCCAAAATCAATCCAACACGGGCTAAATTTCCTTGACTTGGCTGTGTCTCTCATGAATTGGCTGTGTCTCTCTTTGCTTTTGGCCGTGTCACTCATGAACAACACTCTAACCAAAGCCAACACTCTTTCAATTGCATTTACACACTCTTTTGCACAACAATAACCTCATTCAAATGGATACAATCAATGACATAAACACATATCCTACATAATCATCACAATAATCACTTAAACAACACATTTAAACACAAGCCATCTCAAAACCCTAATTCCAACATCCTTCATAATCTTTCACTATCAACCTCTACATAACTTACCATATTCAAAACCAAACCAACACCAATTCAATCTTTTAACTTGCAATCAATTTAAACACTTGTAAACACATCTCAAACACATCAAATCAAGATTCCAACCAATCAAACCTCACATCAAACATAACTTTAAAAATAACTAAAGCAAACAAGAGAGTACTTACCTTAGATGAAGAAATTTCACAAATCTCCAACCAAAACCTTTGATTCTTCCTTCAATTTGATTCTAGTATCAAGAACACCTCTTGTTCTCTCTTTTGTTTAAGATGGTCGGCCAACCATGGAGAAGAGAAGAAGAAGAAATGAAGAAAAGACAAATCATCATCTCTTTAAATCTCCACCATGCATTTCACAAAGAGAATTACCTAAATGCCCTCTTCAACATAATTAAACCTCCTTTCATTTAACATGCCCTTAATAGTAATTTCACTTAGCACAAGTTAAAATATCCTCTTACCTTGACTCCCCATTTGACCAACTTATATGTTATATATATTACAATATATACAACATATACATTCTCTTAACACACTCATTTCCTTTACAATTACATATATACATTTAATTCAAATCAAAACAACAATTGTATCCAACTTCTAGGGCACACATTGGGATATTACAATTCTCTCCCCCTTAAATAATTTAGTCCTCGAAATTATCAGTACCGTAACAATTCATTCTTAACAAAATACTATCTTAACTTCCATATGAAGTTAATTATATGCTTAAGTTATTATGTCATCAAATCATATAGCTTCAACTCTCCCCTTTAAAATCAACCATCTTCTTTAAATTCCATAACTCATCATTCTATATGTTTATATATCTCATTACTTCCTTAATCAACATTCAAAAGATCTCATTATATTTCTTATTAATATCTTTATACCAGAATCAAATCATTTTATAGTACACTTATACCTCCTCCAATCTTTATTTTCACTATATTATATTCATTCACCTCTTTGTAATTACTCTCTTAACTTTAACCTTAAAAATCATTGGTTTATACCTTAGCATTAATTATTCCGTCATTACAATCACTATTTAAATAGATATTTATCACACTTCATTAGATAACAAGATCCTTATCTTTCACAATTGGAGTTACTTCTTTAGTATGTTCTTCACTTAACTTACATATTAATAGATTACCATTCAACTTATTTTATAAATAACCAATCCTTTCCCTTTTTATCAAGATTTATAACTACTATAACTCCATTCATTCATGTCCATTCACACTTTAACATTTTACATCATATACATCCTTATGTAACTAATTACACTTTTGGTACAACTACACATATTAAATCTCAATAATGATTCATAATCTTAGCTAAATCTAGATCAATTGATTTATCTATCATAATATATTCACATTCCAATCAACAATTAATTCATTCAAATTCATCATGAAAGTTCACAATATTCATATATGTATATATATAACCTAATTCCATTAGGGCAAACTTATATACAATTCCTGATCTCTTCCGATCCATTTTCAATCAAATTATCATGATAACAAATCATTTCAAATTATCTTAATATAATTCTCACCAATTCTCATAATAATTTTATACCATATTTACTATCAATAGTTCTTTCATTTAAACCTCAAGTCCATTCATTTATTCATTATATACCATAAACATATTTAGCATAACTTTCAGTCATATTACCCATAACTCAACACATCTCTATAATTTCCTTTTTCTCTCTTTAACTTCATAATTATAACCAAATTCTTAACATAAAATGATAAGGTACAACTTTATCCATCATAACTTTTAACTATACTTCTCAACATAATTTCAATCTTACCAAATCTGTATTACAATCATTTGATCTAAAATCCAAATCCATGGATAACCAATTAATCGATCAAATATACTGAACAAAACACATGGCTTTAAGAGATTAATATTCAAGCCTGAAACTTTTAAATCAATACTGTTCTTATATAATTTTATTCTTAGTCTTTACAAACACAAAACTAAGGTGTACCTCAGCAATGATATATTCCTTTCTTTACATTTTTGCTAGATCAGAAGTTAACACATTCCAACCTCGTTCAAACCAATTTGCACTCGATTATATGATCTTTATCAACTTAATTCATGTTTCAACAATATTACTATATACATATTCAATCATATGCAATTCTATACAATTTCTATTCATCACTTCACTTCTAATCCATTTACAATCTCTTATAATTTATCTACATAGAACTTTCCATATGTGAATACTTTGGAATTTTAAATATTATATAATCATCAAGTTCAATACTCACTATAACAATTTTCACTGTCCAATATTACTCAAATCCATGCTATACTCACTTCCATCACATTATCCATCTAACTCTTCACAGTTCCAGACCTAATCTCTCTTAGATCCACTAATATATACAACATCATTTTCATATCACTAATTCCATAATAATACCACATACATCTTCATAGATCACCTTCATAATGTAATTCACACATTTGTGTATATATCACAATTTCATTCATATTGAAAACTCAGTTCACATATCATATACATGTATACATTTAATTAGATGCTCTTATTTTTATTTATTTTTTTTATTATTTTTTTATACACTCAATACATATTTTCCTTTATAACTGTAACAACCGTCCCAGTCCACCTGCTGAGCCATTCTTATCCTGAGAAACCCTCAGGGTCTCTGGGCTGGGCTGTTACAGCACTAAACTGCCCTCACGGGCCTTCCAACAGGATTCACTTATTTGACTTACACCCAAGACATATGAGTGCAAGTCGCCTCCCTGGATCGAACCCCTGACCTCCCACTTAAGAGAGCCAGTGAGCGCAATACAGTATCAATTCTTCCAGTATGATGCAAAGTATTTATTCACACAACACAAATATATGTATATATATTCTGACTATAATAGCACTTTACATCCATCTTAGCCACATTCCTAATGTAACATCTCTTTCATTTTCATCTTTAAAAGCATTTAATATATTTCCATATCCATTTTAAAAACATCCTATATATATATATCACAAAGCAATATCAACACATATAATTTCAACATTTATGAAGCTCATTTCAAAAATCTCAAATATCACATATTAGCACCATTACCATGAGCTTTCACAATATCCAAACATCTCACATTTCTAACACGGAATTCACAATGTTCGCGTTAAAATAACAATACCAATGTATATTTTTACTTAATCAATATCATCTCTTTTTCCTTTAAACAAAATCTTAACTTTACATATACACACCCCACATTTTAAATAATCACACTTTGTCTATACTAACCAACTCATTCAATATTCCACCATATTTTTCTCATTTTAGTAACATATCTTCCAATATTAACAATTCAACTATATTTCCTCTATCTAACAAACCCAACATAAATTCTATTATAAAGAGATTCAAAGTATAAAGGAAAAAGTACATACTTTTATTTCGATTTGATTTCAACTCAATTTTAATTTTATTCTCCTTTTCATTTCTTTATACTTCAACACATTTAACAATTCACTTTACTTGCATAAATTTCCATTTTTAATTTATCAATTAAACTTATATATATCCATATTATTTCTTTCTCTGAATTTACTTTTATGTAAAACATCATTCACACACTAGTATCCATCTCATATGACACAAATATTTTACAATTCATATAATGCCACATCCGAGACCAACCTAGGTGTTAATGCATATGCATGTATTACAAATTTCATTTCAAAACTTTTCCTTTTTACTTCTATTTAAACTTTTCAAAGCTTTTTCTTTTTAATTCCACTTAGGCCGAGAATCTCGAACCTAAGCTCTGATACCAAAATAATTGTAACACCCCGATACCCTATATAAGTACTATACATATACTTAGTATACATACAATAAGTATATAAAGTATAAGGATGTCACTTTTCGTTATCTTTTAAAAACCTGTAACAGAGTTCAAACCATAATACGTTAATTTAAATAACATTTACAAAATCATTATCTTTATCAAAACTCCATTTATACATATAAATATTCTCTTACCAGAAATACATCATAATTAAAAGTTATACATGTATGCATTACCCTCTAGTTGGTCTCGACAAACTCTTACTCTTCTCGTGGCATAACGAAAGACTTCATATCCTTCACCAAGCTACCTGCGCGATTACACATCCGCGCTAAGCCTGAGAGCTTAGTAGTACAAATATAACATATAAACATACATTATAAAAATACTAATATATAATGATATATCAACTCCATGTGTCATTAGTTTCTCATCATGTTTCCCTTTTAAATTGCACCTTTCATATATTTTAACTAATTTCATGTATTATATACATATCATTTTTACCAACCACAATTCATCACTAACAATCACCATCAACATAGTTATACCCACATTACATATCATATCATTATCACCAATCATCAATCCAACATTAATACTCACAATCAATATTTCAATATACATATTACATAACATTTCATGTCATTATTTTATTCACAATTCATCAATCATGAATCACAATTCCAACCAAATCCACCATAGATTTCATTAATCGTTTATTACAACATTTATATATATCATATTGACAACAACGACAGACTCGGGCCCAAACGACACTAATATGCCATTCAATTTTCAGAGTAATGCTTTGGTTCATTCATCACATTTATCATTATCATAGACCCAACTAGGCTTCAAGGATTAGGTTCAACCAAGCTTCAAGGGGAGCAAAGCATGCTAAGCATCAACCCAACTTGGCTTTAAGAACCAATCCAACCTAGCTTCAAGGGTTGTAACATCTCAATTAGGCTTCAAGGACTTAGCCAACCTAACTTCAAGAGATTGTTACTCATTTTAGGCATGCCACCAACAACAAACTCTGAAAATGGAATAACACATTAGTTACACAATTTATTTATTACTTTCATTCTCAATTCTTATCATCAATTAGGCAAACATGCCTTATGTCTTTCAATTGAATCATCATAGCCAATCACAATGGCTTCACATCACATTTGAATTATCATAGCCAATCACAATGGCTTCACATCACATTTGAATCATCATTATACACATATACAACATCAATTACATTAGCTAAATAAACCGATCATTAGTTTTACATCTCTTTATGTCTCAATTTACATTATACACTTCATTATTCAAGCATACATAATCAATTCCATTGCACATGTATCTTAAATTCATCATCATATAAACAACATATCCCTTTATAACATTTCAATCATTATTATCAACCATGAGGATCTCACATTTCATCATTTCTCAAAACACATTGACAACATTCATTATTAAGACATTTATTATAATAAATTGCATTGCACATACCTTTTTGGATGATCCTCATCTCTTCCACACTATACAAGTCATAATATTAGTCACATTGTTCATATAACATACTACCATTCACAAGATTCACAATGCAGAACATAACCTTGTTTATACATAATCATATGCATCATTGATACAATATTTCAAAGTACATATCACATTACCATTCACAATGCATATAGCCTAACATTGTTCATATGCTTCATCAATCTCATCACATGTGTGCTATAATCTCAACATCATATGAATGTATGTTTCACATATATTTATTTAGATCATTCTTTGTTTTCAAAGTGTTTAGAGTGTTTATGTTTAGGTTTAGGAATAACAAAACCTTTGAAGAATCAAAACAAAGTGAGAAAAGTCAAGAACCATCACAGTAGCAAACACCTTCATAGGACACGGCCAAGCTTGTGGCCGTGTCTCTCAAAACCAATTGGCAGTAGCAAACACATGCATAAGACACGGCCGTGTCTCTCCAAAATCAATCCAACACGGGCTAAATTTCCTTGACTTGGCCGTGTCTCTCATGAATTGGCCGTGTCTCTCTTTGCTTTTGGCCGTGTCACTCATGAACAACACTCTAACCAAAGCCAACACTCTTTCAATTGCATTTACACACTCTTTTGCACAACAATAACCTCATTCAAATGGATACAATCAATGACATAAACACATATCCTACATAATCATCACAATAATCACTTAAACAACACATTTAAACACAAGCCATCTCAAAACCCTAATTCCAACATCCTTCATAATCTTTCACTATCAACCTCTACATAACTTACCATATTCAAAACCAAACCAACACCAATTCAATCTTTTAACTTGCAATCAATTTAAACACTTGTAAACACATCTCAAACACATCAAATCAAGATTCCAACCAATCAAACCTCACATCAAACATAACTTTAAAAATAACTAAAGAAAACAAGAGAGTACTTACCTTAGATGAAGAAATTTCACAAATCTCCAACCAAAACCTTTGATTCTTCCTTCAATTTGATTCTAGTATCAAGAACACCTCTTGTTCTCTCTTTTGTTTAAGATGGCCGGCCAACCATGGAGAAGAGAAGAAGAAGAAATGAAGAAAAGACAAATCATCATCTCTTTAAATCTCCACCATGCATTTCACAAAGAGAATTACCTAAATGCCCTCTTCAACATAATTAAACCTCCTTTCATTTAACATGCCCTTAATAGTAATTTCACTTAGCACAAGTTAAAATATCCTCTTACCTTGACTCCCCATTTGACCAACTTATATGTTATATATATTACAATATACACAACATATACATTCTCTTAACACACTCATTTCCTTTACAATTACATATATACATTTAATTAAAATCAAAACAACAATTGTATCCTACTTCTAGGGCACACATTGGGATATTACAATCATAGATCCTCTCCTTATAGACCAAAGGCTAATGGCGCCGTGAAAGCAACAAACTAGACAATTAAGCAAATTCTGTCCAAGATGACCAAGACTTACAGGGATTGGTTGGAGATGCTTCCCTTTGCTTTATGGGGATATAGGACAAGTGTACGAACACCTACTGGAATGACACCATTCTCTTTGGTTTATGGGATGGAAGCAGTATTGCCAATTGAAATTGAGATCAAGTCATTAAGAGTAGTCTTGGAAACTGAACTACCTGAAATAGAATGGGTAGCAAGCAGATACACAGAGTTAGCTCTGCTAGAAGAGAGAAGATTAAAAGCACTATACCATCACCAACTGTATCAAAAGAAGATAGCTCGGGCCTACAATAGAAGGGTTAAGATCAAAAAATTCAGAGTTGGGGATTTGGTGTTGAAGTAGTGTAAGCCTAATGTATCTGATCCAAGAGGGAAGTTCAGACCTAGCTAGGAAGGGCCATATGTCATGAAACAAGTCATGAATAAAGGTGCGGTGATGTTGTCAGACATGGACGGGAACGAATTTAGTGAGCCAATAAATATTGACAAGTTGAAGAAGTTTTATGTATGAAAAATAAAAAAGAAAAGAGCTTGCTAGGTTGAAAACCCAAAAAGGGCGGCCTAGGCAAAAGTTAGAGCAGTCCGCTAGTCCCAAAAACTCAAAAGGGCAGGCTAGGCAACAATTAGGGCTAAAAGAGAGAAAATCGTCAATTAGAAAACCCGAAAGGGCTAGTTGGCAACAGGAGTAATCTTGTGTATGCTGGCTTTATGTTTGGTTGTTCCCCAATTTAATAAAACAGAATTAATGTTGAAATTGTTCTATGTTCACTATTATAAGTGTTTGACCAGATATGGATGAAATAAATAAACACAATAGCAAAAGGTGATGACAAATTTTAAATAGAAAGAAGCATCTTTTATTACTTTAATTATTTTTTCATCCTAACAAAACACTTTCTGAATTGACAAATGTAAAATCTATGGCAGTCGATAAGTGTAACGTGTAGGCCATCTTTGCCTCAGCCGATCCAAGTAGGCTTCAGTCAAATAAGGTATGTCTAAGTTGGGAGTAAAGTCAGAATCGCGAGGCTCAGCTCCATACTAACAGCCAAGTCGGCGAGGATCATAGCATGTACCTTGACGAAGAGCAGCAAGGGGAACATACATCAGGTATGTCCGCATGGTCATACAAGAAATCTTCCACCAAGATACCAACCAATGAATATTGACTTCGGAGCGTGAGTGGATCCAGTCAACCCAGTCAGCATATGAAGAAGCAGGATGGAGTAGCTTCCTAACCGAATGATGATGTGGCAGGTATCTGGCAAAGTCCATGGATGGAGTATCAAGCAAACAAAGATGCTCCTGAAGCCAAATCTGTGAAGAAAGAGTTAAATAAAAATATAAAAAAAAGAGAAAAATGTCCGCTAAGTTGAAAACCCGCAAGGGCAGCTTAGGCAAAAATTAGGACAGCTCGCTAGTTTCGAAAACCCACATGGGCGGACTAGGCAAAAGTTAGAGCAATAAAGAAAGAAAAAAAAAAGAAAACCTAAACTGAAAACCTGAAAGGGCAATTTAGGTAATTACCTGAAGCAGCAACGGACTCCCAGTCAGTCTCTTTGACAATCCTGATTTAAATCGGTCTAATCCAACTAAGGTTTCGGATAAGATCACAGGTACTGGCAACAAGCCTCCTTCCATTTGGTCCATGATATCCAATACCCGTGGATCAATATTGCCGTCAGAAGAAATAAGCAAGAATTGGTCGAGTTAGCAAAGACAAAGCATGCGTCCCCATGCGCTAGTAGGGGCCAAATGAGAGAGACAAAAGTCAATCAAAGGAGCAAGTAGAATTTTTTCACCTCTCATCAAGCGAAGAACTTCGGGTTTTGGAATTTGAAATAACGTCTGCATCTTCTGTTGAGTCTTGGAAATCATTGTAGGTAATGCCATTTGTTGATTATTGGGATATCCAAGGATGGCCTCAAATTCTTCAATCAAGGGACATATTTCATAGCCATTAATTTTCAATACCCTAGAATTCGTATTCCAAAAGGAAGCCACGGCATGTAAGAAGGAGTGGTCCAATTTGACATTTTGAAAACATTTTAAAACATCAAATTTTGACCATGAAATTTGCTTCCAATGAATGGCATCCATATTCTTAAATAGAATTTTTATCTTCTTTGAATGATGCTCAGTCATGGTGAATGAATAAAGAAAAAATTAAAATTATTAAAGGGAGTCTTCACGTTGAAAGAGAAAGAATTTTGGTTTATGTATTAAAATATGGCATGAAGGGTGATTTATATAGAAGAAATAAACCTTTTCCTAAAGTGAAAAGGAAAAGGTGATGGGAAAGGGTAAGACCATATGGCATAAGGAAATAAATTAGCAATGAAATTCCTTTACCACGTTGGATTTGGTTTAGTAAATGAAGTGGATGTGAATTATGAAACTATGGTGTACTGTAACAAAAAAAATGGGAGATACGTTAAAGATACAAATTGTATATTTTTTATTGTTGTACAATATTTTACAATTGCTACAATATTTACATATCACTAAGAGGGTGGTGGTAGGTCACCAAATAAAGACTTGAAAAAATTGTCGCCTATTGGAGGAGGGGGAAAATCACTCGTCCCGAGTTCCCCAGAAGCGGAAGCACCAAAACCCGGTAAATTACTCATCCCGGGATCACCCGAAGCGGGAACAACAAAATCCCTATTACCTTGAGGTTCTGATCCGTCATGGTCCTCATCAGAAGCAGACGAAAGGATCTCATGGTCATCAGTCTGAGGGCCTCTTGATGAAGAAGCACCGGGATCCCTCATCCCCTGAAATCGGAAGTCTCGGAAATGTTGTTTAGATTGATTATATAAATTTTCAAAAAGAGAAGCCTGCTGATGACTTGCCACCAGCTCTTCTTGAAGTTTCCTCTTTTGTTCTTTAAGCATCCGCTGTGAGCCAAAGAGGAAAAGGTAAGAACATACATAATCATGCTTACATATAGCATAAGTTACCATGAAATAAGGAACGTACCAGGTAATTCAAATCAATACCCTTCAAATGAGATGGCATATTTGGCAGGCTAGAATGAGCAAATGAAGGGGCAGTAAAGGAAGCTCCAGCCTCATTATCAAATGAGCCAACAGCCTGCAACAATCATTGAAGAATCAAAGAAAGAAAAGCAGTTGCAAAGGAAAAGTGGTTAAAGTGCAAAAATTCCCTTGGAAGATAGAAACAAGGAAAGAAGAGCATGAATCAAGCAAGACATGGCCAAGCCAAATCCAGCTTGGCCATGTCACCTCAAATGAAATCTTGGCAGAACATGACTGGGCAGGAGACAAGGCCAAGCTACTGGTGGTGTCTTACCTAAAGGATAAAGTCAAGAAGGACCAAGCAAAGAAAGAAAAGAAATAGTAGGTGACACTAGCAGGCAACACGGCCAAGTCACTGGCCATGTCACATGAGACGGCCACAACCTTGGCCGTGTCCCGTCCTAAGCCAAGAACAAAGAAGAACCAAAGAAAAAACACAGAAGCTGACACACCCAGGAGACACGGCCAAGCCACTGGCTGTGTCACACTCATCTTCAAAGACCAAAGAAGACCAGAGGAGAAACAAAAGATGATACACTCAGGTGACACAGCCATTTACCTGAGAAGTACTGGTCCCGAGATGTGGAACAGACTCTCCTACAGCGTCGTGATGTTCTTCTTCATCTCCACCCTTATTTTCGTCAAAAATCTCCCGCACACCAACAGGAGATACATCAAAGTTCAAGAGTCTTCTTTGAATGAAATAGGAGTAAAATGGACCCGATAAATGGAGAAATGACTTGGCATCATAACCATACTGGGCCGACCACCATCCATCCTCCGGCATTGACATAATATTTAAAGTACATTCCAGGATTTGCATCAAAAACCTCCGCTGCTCTGGACTGAGAAACCATTCATAAACTCTCTCCCTGAGAAACCAGCCACTAGACACTGGGCCAGCAATAATTCAGAGAGAATGTTGGAAAGACAGTGCAACCCTTATCAAAGGAGACCAGTTTGCTTGCTCTTCTAGGCTCCACCAGGCCAAATTCACCTGCAAAATAACATAAGGTAAGTAAAACTTTCACATAAAATTTAAAGCATACTAATGTTATTTTACCTGGTCCCAGGTTAAGGGGCTCAACACATAGCGGTGAGTATGCACATGATGAGAGCCGGGAACGTCCACACGATCAAACAACCAGAAATTTAATCTCGGATACCCAATTCTCTCTCGGGAAATACCAGGTACCCTCACGAGGTTATGTTCATATGCCCATACCTACAACAATGATAGTAAAGATCAAATTCATGCAAGAAAAGAGCAGAAATAACATTGGTGAAGGAAAAGAATACCTCGACAACCGCCATCAAGCCGACAAAAGACTTCTTGTTTCGGCAAAGCTTATCAAGACCATTGTAAAGACACGCGAGACCAGCTTCACCCCAACCAAAAGATGGTACCATTCTGAGATAAGAAAGGGCACTCAACACTGACAAGTGAATGGATGATTCAGTGCTGCCTAAGATGGTCGACCCAAGCAGATATAACAAGAATCCTCGAGCGTATTGTTCGGCCATGTCTCTGCCAACCCGTCCTTTGTAGTTCATCCAATAACTACAAATTGGCTTTATTTTTATCTTAAAAGGCCCTTTATATGATGGTTCCATACCAACTAATTCTTGAATTTCTTCAAATGTTAAAATATCATTGGTCAGAGGAACCGGAGCACCATCATATCGAAGGCCGGTTATGGCAGTAAAATCGATCGGCCTAATTGTCATCCCTCCAATGGGCAAGTGAAAAGTGTGGGTTGTATCCAACCATCGCTCTGCAAGCGCTGGACTATGCTCCGGTCTATCTGCTATTCCTCGGATGGCAATTGTAAGATGAACTGCTCAAAGCCGCAATCTCGGATAATCCGCCTTACCGGGGAAGGCACTATATCGTACCATTGTCGGGCTTTGTAAATACACCCTCTAGCCCGAACAGCACAACGATCATGCTAACACAGACCCAGGTAAGTTAATACTAGGTAAGTATTTATTATTCTATCTACTTAAATTAATTTATTTTTCACAATAACAAAAAATATAAAAATATATAAAAAAAGCGCAAAACAGAAAGACAAAAAAATCAAGAAAAAAAGAGAAAAAATAATTACCTCGCTCTTTTGATTGGAACTGCGATGGAGCGGTATCCCGGCTAGTATATCTAAATTTTCATCTTCATGATGTCGAATAAACTCTAATAACTCGACATTAGAATGAGTCCCTAACCTTGAAGCATGCATTATTTTTTGAAAAATATATGCTAAAATTGAAAAAAAAATTTGAGAGAATCACGAAATTGAAATCGTGCTGTGAAATAAAATGAAGGAATGGTGGCTTTTTACAGAGAAACGGCAAGCAAAAAAAAAATTCAAAATTGTTCATTAATAGTAAATTTTACTATTCATAAATAGTAAACTTTACTATTGATGAATAGTAATTGTTACTATTCATAAATAGTATTACTATTTATAAACAGTAAATTTTACTATTAATGAATAATATTACTATTGATGCATAGTAAAAGTACTATTTTTAATAGTAAATACTATTTGATACTATTTGTGAATAGTAAATTTACTATTTATAAATAGTAAATAGTGCATGAACAGTGATTACACAGTAAAATAAACAGTAAATTCATTTATTCATTTTAATCATTCAAATAATTGCAGGTATATAAATATTTTTACACCCAGGGGACAATAAGAAGACATATGCATAAAAATTAGCCAAACTTTTTGAAATAAAAAATTATTAGCTCGGGTCCAGAACCTAAATTTTCCGCAGGTCCAGAACCTAGAATTTATTTCTAAGTCCAAGAACTTAGCTCGGGTAGAACTCGAACCGGGTCCAGAACCCAAATTTTTCTTAGGTCATGAACCTAGATTCTTCCTTGAGTCCAGAACTCGAACTGGGTCCATAACCGAAATTTTCCTTAGGTCCAGAACCTAGAATTATTTCTAAGTCTAGAACTTAGCTCGTGTCCAAAACCCAAATTTTCCTTAGGTCTAGAACCTAGAATTTGTTTCTAAATCTAGAACTTAGGTCGGGTCTAGAATCCAAATTTTTCTTAGGTACAGAACCTAGAATCTCTTCTAAGTCCAGAACTTAGCTCGGGTCCAGAACCCAATTTTACCATTAGGTCCAGAACCTAGAATTATTTCTGCGGTCGCCCTTTTTGAATATTGAAGTGGGTTTATAATGGTCATGTCACGTGTCATTCTCAGACAGGACAGAAGAGATGTCCGCCAAAATATGAATGTCGCGGTCACCTTATGTAGCATCTCGCGGTAGAGTTGAGATTCTCGCGTCGAACTTCTGGACGCACCTGAGGACGCGAACACTACTGTCTCTTTAAGCAAATTCTTTTTGAATTGGTAGAGCGGTCGCGACTCTGAATGGGCGGTCACTAAAGTGGTAAGTGAGGCCGAGTCATTCGCCGTTCTTGTCACCGCGAACCTTACTGTGATTAGAATGATTTGAGTTCCTTAGGTAGCGGTCGTCCATAAATTGGGATGGTCGCTCGTCTTTATGCGCGGTCGCGACGGAGGTCGGGCTTCTGACCGCGAAACCTACTGTGATAAGGTTTCATCCTTTAATTGAATGGTGCAGTCGTATTCAGGTTTGGTGAGACCGCTAGAAGTGTTCTGTTCAGCTTTATTTGAAGTAACCTAAGCCTGCAACAAGATTCTCCAAAGACATGTTAAATGGATCATTCATTTGAGTCGTCAAAGATCAAAATTGAGATCATTTGTCTAACACCTAGAATTATCCTTGAGTCCAGAACTCAAACCGGGTCCAGAACCCAAATTTTCTTTAGGTCGAGAACCTAGAATTATCCTTGAGTCTAGAACTCGAACCGGGTCCAGAACCCAAATTTTCCTTAGGTCCAGAACCTAGAATTATCCTTGAGTCCAGAACTCGAACCGGGTCTAGAACCCAAATTTTTCTTAGATCCAGAACCTAGAATTATCCTTGAGTCCAGAACTCGAACCGGGTCCAGAACCCATATTTTCCTTAGGTCCAGAACATAGAATTATCCTTGAGTCCAGAACTCGAACCGGGTCCAGAACCCAAAACCTCAACCATTTCATCAAAAATTAAGTCTTATTGCTTTTCACTCTCTTTCACTAAGGTTTCAGATCATTCAAGCAGGGGGCAAACTGTAGACCCTTAATTTTTGACCCAATCCGATCCAATATATTTTATTTAGTCTAAAATGATTTTTGTTGTCTAATTGGTCCAAAATAATTTTTATTAAATAATTTTTGCTTTAGTATCTAATTTTTATTAATAAAAAATAGAAATAAAAAAATAAAAGTCAAAAAATAAAAATAAAAATAAAAATCAGAGTAAAAAAAATAGGCGACAAAAAAATCGTCGCGCGAGCCCGAGGCACTGGCCCGTGGGCATTTTGCCCGCAGGAAATTCCTGCGGGCGAAATCACTGTGCTATTTCACTCGCAGAAATTTTCTGCCTGCGAAGACGGCTATTTCGCACGCAGAAACTTTATGCCTGCGAAATAGCTTACGGGCCCGCTCCGCGCGCGCTGCCGCAGCCAGCTGCAGCAGATTTTTTTTTGCCAACGCAGTTTTTCCGCAGCAGTTTTTTTTCGGCAGCGCAAATTTTCCGACGCAAATTTTTTGAAACCCAATCCAATTAGGTTTTGGTTTATTTTTTTTATTAATATTACTTACATTAACTAATTAGGAATAAACAACCTCAAACCACTATAAATAAGGACCAAAGACAATTAAAAAAGAGGAGGCAAAAAATCCAAGAGTAGTTTGGAAAATTTGAAACCAAATCAAGGAAGGAAAAGAAGAAATTCAATTCAACTCTTTTCTGGAATAGCAGCAGCACGATTTAGAGGATTCAAAGGCAAAAAAAGGCTTTTCTTTGGAGCTAGTTCATCCAAGAAGAATTGTTTTTAGAGAAATCATCAAAAGAAGGTATCTGTTAATTAATTTTTTTAATTGTTTTCTTTACACAGTAGCAAATTTATGAAATAAAAATTAAAAACCTTTGAACTTTAATTTAGTTTTTATAAAGCCAAAAAACCTTATTTTGTTACTTTATTTTCTAAAAAGACTTAAAATTGTTATTTTTTTCTTCTTAAAAACCTTAAAACTCTAATTGAACATATTCTTCAACAAAACCAAAATCAAATTCTGTTTCTTTCAAAACTTTAAACTCGGTACTTTTTCATTTGAAAAGCCTTAAAAAACATCTTATCTACTTATAAAAACTTTAATTTATTTGTTTAAATTCATAAAATTCCATAAAATATCAAATTGATTTCCAAATTCCTAAAAATTATTCACCACCCGTGACCCTACTTCCAAAATATCAAATCCAAATTCAACTTCCAAAATTCAAAATAATGAACACTAACCCTTTTAAAACCTTAAACCCTATTTTTTATGAACCCTAATCCTTTTAAAACATTAAAAAACATAAAAACATAAATTTTACACAGTAGCTTAGAAACCCAATAGCCAAAAATCACAAACCAAAGTATTTTAAAGTGTCTAAAACCCTAGTTTCATGATTTCATCATTCAAACCTTAATTTTTTTAATCAAAGTGTCTTACCAACCTTTTAAAACATAAAACCCTAATCTATTTTAATTCCATAAAAAGTCACAGCAGCTATAATTGAACTTTTATTTGCTTTAGTCAATTCCATATTTGATTATGCTTTGATTTATTTCTCATGCTTTAATTTATTTAATTTCAATACTTGATTTATTTAATTTATCATGGATGGATGTTTATTTTCTATTTTGATTAATAGCTTTGATGAATGATTTATTTATGATGAATGATTATTTACTTTTATCAATTAATTTAGATTTTCAAAAGTTGTAAGAGGTATGTTTCCACTTGGTGGGTACCTCATTAGTTAAACATCATGTAATTTAATTTGTTTTTCTATTTTAGAACCTATGTAAAGGGCATGTTTCTACCTTTTGGTGGGTGTCATATTTAGGCATGTGATGTAAGGACATGTTTCCATCCTTGGATGGGTGTCCATTTATTTGCTTTGTTTGGACATTGCTTCGATTTTAATATATTGATGCTTTCTTTTAATTATTATGTGTAATATGGATAATGTTGTTATATTTAAGAATTTTATAATATTAAGACCTGTAAAGGAGGCTGGTTCCAATGAACCGGGCGTTGTGGGGGTGCTGGGCCATTTCTCACCTTCCCCACACGTACCCAACTTTCCAAACCCATTAAGAGGTTGGGAATTCCTTAGGAATCGAGTCATCCACCCCTTTCTTTTTCCCGATCTATCCGTGTGGCGACTCCATTTTTCTCCGGACTTAGGTCCGTGTTCTCTAAGGCCCCGAGCCTAAACAGTTCCGAAGTAGTAAGAACCATTCCACCGGGAGTGGGGGCGAAAATCCCCGCTTACAACAACACCATCTCAAACACATCAAAATTAACCACACACACATCAACAACAACCATTCACCAAACTCAATTCACAAACTCAAAAGAAAACCAAAGAAACAAGTTGGAAACTTACCAAAAGTGATGAAAACCCTTAGAATTCCAACTTGATCTCTTGAAACACCCTTTAATCTTGAGTTAGGAAGAACAAAATCTCTCTTTCCCTCTTGTTAATGGCGGTGGCCAGCTAAGCATAAGAAAGAGGAAGAAGATGAAGATAAGTCAACCCATTCATAACCTCTTAAACCACACAATCTCTCTTTTAATATCCACCAAGTAATTATAATAATAAAATGTTAAATATCTATGAGCGGAGATTTTTGCCCCCACTCCCGGTGGAATGGTTCTTGTGACTTCGGCACTGTTTAGGCTCGAGGCCTTAGAGAACACGGACCTAAGTCCGAAGAAAATGGAGTCGCCACTTGGACGGGCCTAGAAAAAGAAAGGGGTGGATGACTCGATTCCTAAGGAATCCCCAACCCCCTAATGGGTTTAGAAAGTTGGGTACGTGTGGGGAAGGTGAGAAATGGCCCAGCACCCCCACAATGCCCGGTTTATTGGAACCGGCCTCCTTTACAGGTCTTAATATTATAAAATTCTTAAATATAACAACATTATCCATATTACACACAATAATTAAAAGAAAGCATCATTATATTAAAATCAAAGCAATGTCCAAACAAAGTAAATAAATGGACACCCATCCAAGGATGGAAACATGTCCTTACATCACATGCCTAAATAGGACACCCACCGAAAGGTAGAAACATGCCCTTTACATTGGTTCTAAAATAGAAAAGCAAATTAAATTACACGATATTTAACTAATGAGGTACCCACCAAGTGGAAACATACCTCTTACAACCTTTGGAAATCTAAATTAATTGATAAAAGTAAATAATCATTCATCATAAATAAATCATTCATCAAAGCTATTAATCAAAATATAAAATAAACATCCATCCATGGTAAATTAAATAAATCAAGTATTGAAATTAAATAAATTAAACCATAAGAGATAAATCAAAGCATAATCAAGTATATAATTAAATAAAGCAAATAAAAGTCCAATTATAGCTACTGTGACTTTTTATGGAATTAAAATAGATTAGGGTTTTATGTTTTAAAAGGTAGGTAAGACTCTTTGATTAACTAAATTAATATTTGAATGGTGAAATCATGAAACTAGGGTTTTAGACACTTTGAAAGACATTTTTGTTATATCTGCTCGGGTTGACCATTTATAAAGCCCGACAATAAATAACACAATGGTATGATTTTTGTTATATCTGCTCGGGTAACCATTTTATGCAGTACTGAATCATCCATTCACTTGTCAGTATTGAGTGCCCTTTCTTATCTCAGAATGGTACCATCTTCTGGTTGGGGTGAAGCTGGTCTCGCATGTCTTTACCATGGCCTTGATAAGCTTTGCCAAAATAAGAATTCTTTTGTCTGCTTGATGGCGGTTGTTGAGGTATTCTCTCTTCCACCAATGTCTTTTCCACTCTTTTCTTGCATGAATGTGATCTTTATTGTTATTGTAGATATAGGCATATGAACACAACCTCATGAGGGTACCAGGCATTTTCTGAGAGAGAATCGGGCATCCGAGATTAAATTACTGGTTGTCCGATCGTGTGGATGTTCTCGGCTCTCATCATGTGCATACTCATCGCTTTGTGTTGAGCTGCTTAACCTGGGATCAGGTAAAATAACATTAGTATGCTTTAAATTTTATGTGAAAGTTTTACTTACCTTATGCTATCCTACAGGTGAATTTGGCCTGGTGCAACCCAAAGGAGCGAGCAAATTGGTCTCCTTTGATGAGGGCTGCACTGTCTTTCCAACATTCTCGCCGAATTATTGCTGGCCCAGTATCTAGTGGCTGGTTTCTCGGGGAGAGAGTCTATGAATGGTTTCTCGGTCTAGATCAGCGAAGGTTTCTAATGAAAATCCCGAAATATACTTTAAATATTATGTCGATGCCGGAGGATGCATGGTGGTCGGCCCGGTATGGTTATGATGTCGAGTCATTTCTCCGTTTACCGGGTCCATTTTTTGCCCATTTTATTCAAATGAGACTCTTGCACTTTGATGTATCCCCTGTCGGTGTACGAGAGATTTCTGATGAAAATGAGGGTAGAGATGAGGAGGAACATCACGGAGATGCAGGAGAGTCTGTTCCACATCTCGAGGCTAGTACTTCTCAGGTAAAACTTTTACCACTTTTCCCTTGCAACTGCTTTTTCTTTCTTTGATTTCTTAATGATTGTTCCAGGCTGTTGGCTCGTTTGATCATGAGGCTGGACCTTCTTTCACTGCCCCTTTGTTTGCTCATTCTAGCCCATCGGATATGCCATCTTATCCACAGGGTATTGATATATACTACCTGGTACGTTCCTTATTTCATAATAGTTTATGCTATATGTATGCATGATTATGTATGCTCTTACCTTTTTCCTTCTTGGCTCACAGCGGATACTTGAAGAACAAAATAAGAAACTTCAAGAAGAGTTGGCTGCAAGTCATCAGTAGGCTTCTCATTTTGAAAGTTTATATCACCAATTCGAACAAAATTTCCTAGACTTCCGATTTCAAAGAATGAGGGATCCCGATGCTTCTTCATCGAGAGGCCCCTAGACTGATGAACATGAGATCCTTTCATCTGCTTCTGATGAAGACCATGACAAATCGAAACTCCAAGGCAATGAGGATTTTAGTGCTTCTGCTTCGGGTGATCCCAGGATGAGTAATTTGCCCCATCCTCCAACAGGCAACGATTTTTTCAAGTCTTTATTTGGTGACCTACCACCACCCTCTTAGTGATATGTAAAATATTGTACAATAATAAAAGAATACAATTTTCCTCTTAACTTTTTTCTTCTTTTTTTTTCCTTTCTTTTTTCATTTAATTTTTCATTATTTTTTCGTTACTGCAAATTTTTTTTTTACAGTATATAATAATTTCATAATTAATATCCACCTTATTTGCTAAACCAAATCCATCATGGTAAAGGAAATTGTCACCAATTCCCTTCCTTATGCCATATGGTCTTATCCTTTCCCATCATCTTTTCCATTTCACTTTTGGAAAAGGTTTGTTTCCTCTATATAAATCACCCTTCATGCCATATTTTAATTCATAAACCAAAAATCTCTCTCTTTCAACATGAAGACCCTTTTAACAATTTTGGTTCTCCTTTATTCATCAACCATGACCGAGCACCATTTAAAGAAAATAAAAATTCTAATGAAGAATATGGATGTCATCCATTGGAAGCAAATTTCATGGTCAAAGCTTGATGTTTTAAAATGTTTTCAAAATGTCAAATTGGACCACTCCTTCTTACATGCCATGGCTTCCTTGTGGGATACGGATTCTAGGGTATTTAGAATTAATGGCTTTGAAATGTGTCCCTTGATTGAAGAATTTGGCCATCCTTGGACATCCAAATAATCAACAAATGGTGTTACGCACATTGATTTCCACGACTCAACAGAAAATGCAGATGTTATTTCAAATTCCAAAACCCGAAGTTCTTCGGTTGATGAGAGGTGAAAAAATTCTACTTGCTCCTTTGATTGACTTTTGTTTCTCTCATTTGGCTCCTGCTAAGGCATGGGGATGCATGCTTTGTCTTTGCTTGCTCGGCCAATTCTTGCTTTGTTTCTTCTGACGGCGATATTGATCCATGAGTATTGGATATTATGGACCAAATGGAAGGAGGCTTGTCACCGGTACCTGTGATCTTATCCAAGACCTTAGTTGGATTAGACCGATTTAAATCAGGATTGTCAAGGAGACTAACTGGGAGTCCATTGCTGCTTTAGATAATTACCTAAACTGCCTTTCGGGTTTTCAATTTAGGTTTTCTTTTTTTTTCTTTTTACTGCTCTAACTTTTGCCTAGTCCGCCCATGCGGGTTTTCAAAACTAGCGAGCTGTCCTAATTTTTGCCTAAGCTACCCTTGAGGGTTTTCAACTTAGCGGACTCTTTTTTTTCTTTTAATTTAATTCTTTCTTCACAGATTTGGATTGAGGAGCATCTTTGTTTGCTTGATACTCCCTCCATGGATTTTGCCAGATACTTGCCACGTCATCATTCTACTAGGAAGCTACTCCATCTTGCTTCTTCATATGCTGACTGGGTCGACTGGATCCACTTATGCTCTGAAGTCAATATCCGTTGGTTGGTACCGTGGTGGAAGATTTCTCATATCACCATGCGGACATACTTGATGTACGTTCCCCTTTCTGCTCTTCGTCAAGGTACATGCTATGATCCTCGCCGACTTTGCCGTCAGTATGGAGCTGAGCCTCGTGATTCTGACTTTGCTCCTGACCTAGACATGCCTTGCTTGACTGAAGCCTACTTGGATCGGCTGAGGCAAAGCTGGCCTGCACATTACACTTATCGATTGCCATAGATTTTACATTTGTCAATTCATAAAGTGTATTGTTTGGATGAAAAAATAATTAAAGTAATAAAAGATGCTTCTTTTCCATTTATAATTTGTCATCACCTTTTGCAATTATGATTATTATTTCATCCGTGTCTGGTCAAATACTTATAACAGTGCACATAGAACAAATTTAATCATTAATTATGTTTTATTAAATTAGGGAACAACCAAACATAAAGCCAGCATACACAAGATCACTCTTGTTGCCAATTAGCCCTTTCGGGTTTTCTAATTGACGATTTTCTCTCATTTACCCCTAATTGTTGCCTAGCCCGCCCTTTCAGGTTTTCGGAACTAGCGGACTGCTCTAACTTTTGCTTAGGCTACCCTTTTTGGATTTTCAACATAGCGAGCTCCTTTTTTTCTTTTTTCTATCATACATAAAACCTCTTCAACCTATCAATGTTTACTGGCTCACTAAATTCGTTCCCATCCATGTCTGATAACTTCACCGCACCTTTGCTCATGACTTGTTTCACGACATATGGCCCTTCCCAACTAGGTCTGAACTTCCCTCTAGGGTCAGACACATTAGGCTTACATTGCTTCAACACCAAATCCCCAACTCTAAATTTTCTGATTTTAACCCTTCTATTGTAGGCCCGAGCTATTTTCTTTTGATACAGTTGGTGATGATACAACGCCTTTAATCTCCTCTCTTCTAATAGAGCTAATTGTGAGTATCTGCTTGCTACCCATTTTGTTTCAGGCAGTTCAGCTTCCAAGACTACTCTTAGTGACTTGATCTCAATTTCAATTGGCAATACCGCTTCCATCCCATAAACCAAAGAGAACGGTGTCATCCTAGTAGGTGTTCTCACACTTGTCCTATGTCCCCATAAAGCAAAGGGAAGCATTTCCGGCCAGTCCCTGTAAGTCTTGGTCATCTTGGATAGAATTTGCTTAATAGTCTTGTTTGTTGGTTCCACGACACTATTAGCCTTTGATCTATAAGGAGAGGACCGATGATGATGGATTTTGCACTTCAAGAATAAATCCTTAACTGCTCCTTGAAACTGTACCCCATTGTCTGATATCACACTGTGCGGGGCCCCATATCTGTAGATGAGGTTCTTTTCGATAAACCTAGCCATTTGACTTGCACCCAGCATGTTGAAGGGTTCATCTTCGACCCATTTTGAAAAATAATCAACTGCTACTACAATGAAACGGTGACCGTTTGAGGCTATCAGATGTATCTCTCCTATAATGTCGATACCCAAGGTGGCAAATGGCCAAGGTGAAGACATTGAATGCAGTTCTTCAGGAGGCATATGATTCAAGTTACCATACATCTGACATTGCTGGCACTTCTTTACAAACTCAATACAGTCTTTCTCCATAGTCAACCAATAGTAACTGTAACACCCCTATACCCCGTATACGTACACAGCATGCTTATACGATCGTAATATACGTATATTGAATATAGAAATGCCACGGTTAAGAAAACACACAAATCATCCCTCGGATGAATTATGAATAAATTTAAAATGTTTAAGGGAATTTATAAAACACAATAAATAAACATGATTATTCAAAATGCAGCGGAAAATATAACAAATATTTTCAAGTACATATACATTAAGATCAAAATTTACAAAACATGAAATATATACATGATTGGCAGCTTGACTCTCTGATCTTTAAGCTCTAAACCAACTCTTCAAAACCTCAACTCAACTAGGTCTAGCAAAATTCTCCGGCTCAAACCTATCACCTACGCGATGAAATACAATCGCGCTAAGTCCATGGCTTAGTGGTACAAACCATAACAATGATATGCTTCGATGCCTTGTCAATGTCATACATTCAAACAATAGAGATCATATTCATAAATGTTACATTTCATTATTTCAATAATTGTATCATCATCCATCACACACATTCAACATAGACACATATGGGCCCAACAAGTATTTAATATGATATTCAAAGTTCAGAGTTACTGCTTTGGTCCATAATCACAACGATCAAGCCCGTAGGCAATATATATACATCTATATCCATGGATAGTGTAACAGACCCAGTCTCTTGGACCATCAACCCAATAAACTTGAGGAGATCCTCAACCCGGCAAGACTGTTACCTGTAACAGACCCAGTCTCTTGGACCATCAACCCGACTTAAATCGAGGAGATCCTCAACCCAGCAAGACTGTTACTTATCATATATTTCATATTCATAATTCATATATTGTAACAGACCCAGTCTCTTGGACCTCAATTCAACTCAAATTGAAGAGATCCTCAACCCGGCAAGACTGTTACCTTTTTACATGTTATAGGCATGCCACCAAATCCAGAACTCTGAAATTGAATAACATATTAAACATACAATCAATTCATTCACTTCTTTACCATTCTCTTTCTCAATTCATATCTCATAAACACATAGGCAATCATGCCTTAATAATTTCATTTTGCATAACCATAGCCAACAACAATGGCTTCATTATATCTCAACTCACATTTCATATATCATCATCAGTATACATATAACACATTACATTTCACAAGGTTAACATTATTCATATATATATATATATATCAACGATGCAATAAGATTTCTTAGTACATTCATATCCAAATGTGTAAGTTTCAAAATCACATGAATGTATGCAAAAATGCAAGGTTTGTACTTACATCAAAAGTAACCCACACAACTCTAAACACTTCCTCTTTCAGGAATCTTCCACCACATGAATTAGGGCAATTCACCTTCTTCACAACCTATTCCAAAAGAATGATGAAACCCACATGAGATCATAAGGCTAAAAACCAAATAGGGCAACCTCTAAACATGACACGCTCAACAACACGGGCGTGTCCCTGACCATGCCCTAACTCCACAACACAGAAGCTTTTACACGCTCAGAACCACGGGCGTGTCACTGGGCGTGTAATACATTCTGCCTCTCTAAAACATTGACACGTCCAACAACATGAGCGTGCTCATGGCCGTGTCAATTCCCCAATAACACAGTGGCTATGACACGTTCAATAACACAGGCGTGTTCCTACTGCCACATAGAACCATTGACAGGCCTAAAGACCTGGATGTGCTCATGGGCGTGTCAGGCCAAAAACCCAGATTCCGGCCAAAACAACAAAACCCCCCAACAAATCACTTCTTCCACCAACATCCACTTCAAACAAACTTAACTACACACATCCAAAAACCATCTCAAACTTGCAAAAACACCAAAACAAGACAAAATATACATTAACCACAAATCATCAATATCATCACAAACCCTAAACACCACTACAACACTATCTTCAACAACAAACTTACTCTTTCCTTTAATCCAACCTCAAAAATCCAAAATCAATTAAACCAAATACTCTTAAGCACAACACAATCAAACCAAACACCTATCCATCACAACTTCAACTCACAAACCCAAAGAAATCAAAGAATCAAGTGGAAGGACTTACCAAGTATGAAGAAATTCTTAAATCTCTAACTTGATCTCTTGAAAACTTCCTTCAATCTTGAACTTGGAAGATCAAATCTCTCTCTTGCTCTCTTGTTTCTTTGATGGCCGGACAATAAAAAGGAAAGGAAAAGAGAAGGAAAAGAAATGAAAGAAAGCCACGAAGGAAGAAGAAAAGAAAGAAAACCAAAGAAAGCAAAGTCAACTCTTTTTCCTTAAAACCCTCTCATCCAAGCATTTAATATAAAATAATCAAAATATCATCTTCCACTTCCACTAACTCTAATCCCACTTAATATTAATTAATTCATTAAACACAATTAATAATAATTAATCTCTTCCTTTGACTTTCTCATTGACTTGTGTATATGTTGTATATATTTTCATATACACAACATATACACTCTCTTCACTTCTTTTCTCTTTTCTTTACAAATTAACATATACACATAATCCAAATAAAACAACAATTATATCAAAACTTCTAGGGCACACTTTGGGATATTACAATTCTCCCCCTCTAAAAAGAAATTTCGTCCTCGAAATTACCTGATATCAGGTCCGAAACAACTGAGGATACTGATCTTGCATTGCTTGTTCAGTCTCCCAAGTTGATTCTTCTCTACCATGATTCTTCCAAAGAACCTTCACAATTGGTACTTCCTTATGTCTCAACTCTTTCATCCCATATGCTAAAATAGCAACTGGTTCTTCTTCAAAAGTCAGATCTGGACTCACCTCAATAGATTCAACTGAAAGAACATGAGATGGATCTGCCCAGTACCTTCTCAACATAGAAACATGGAAGACATTATGGATTCTATCCAACTCAGGAGCAAGACGATAAGCAACTGGTCCAACTCTTTCTAAAACTTCATATGGTCCAATGAAACGAGGACTCAGCTTCCCTTTTCGACCAAATCTCAATATCTTTTCCAAGGAGACACTTTGAGAAATACTTTATCTCCCACATCATACTCTATGTCTCTCCTCTTTAGAACCGAATAAGATTTCTGCAGATCTGAAGCTACTTTTAACCGATTCCGAATCATCTTCACTTTTTCTTCAGTTTCTTTAATTAAATCAGGACCAATTATCTTGTCCTCTCCAATATCATTCCAACATAAAGGCATTCTACATCTTCTCCCATACAATGCTTCAAATGGTGCCATTCCAATACTGGATTGATGACTGTTGTTGTAAGCAAATTCCACAAGTGGTAAAAATCTGTCCCAACTTCCAGAAAAATCAATGACACAGCTTCTCAACATATCCTCGATAATCTGTATCAGCCTCTCGGACTGCCCGTCTGTCTGCGGATGAAAAGCAGTGCTAAAGTGCAATCGAGAACCCAAAGCACCATGTAAACTCTTACAGAACCTCGAAGTAAACTGGGGATCTCAATCCAACACTAAAGAAATTGGGACTCCATGCAATTTCACAATTTTGTGGATATACAGCTCAGCCAACTTCTCAAGAGAATAATCCATCCGAACCGGAAGAAAATGAGCTGTCTTTGTCAACCTATCAACAATCACCCAAATAGCATCATGTTTCCTTAGCGTCAATAGTAAACTAGATACAAAGTCCATTGTTACTCTTTCCCATTTCCATTCAGGCACTGATAAAGGTTGAAGCAACCCTGTTGGAACTTGATGTTCAATTTTTACCCTCTGACACGTGAGACATTTGGACACAAACTCAGCTATGTCTCTCTTCATACCTGACCACCAGTAATGCTGCTTCAAATCATGGTACATCTTCGTATTGCCCGGATGCATAGCAAAAACTGACTGGTGTGGTTCTTCTAAAATAATCTTTCTCAAATTAGCATCATCAGGTGTACACAATCTGTTCTTAAACCAAAGACTCCCATCACTTCTCATAATAAAATCTTGACTCTTTCCATTCTGGCAATCTAAAACAATCTTTTGAATTTTCTCATCTGTCAACTGAGCCTCCTTAATCTGGTCCAACAATACTGGTTTCAATTGCAACTGAGCCAACAATGCACCATCATCACATGCTTCAAAACTAGGATGTAACGCTCTCAACTCAACAAGCAACAAGAGCGAGTAAACAGCCAAACCTGCCAAAGACTTTTGACTCAAGGCATCAGCAACAACATTTGCCTTACCAGGATGATAATCAATCAAACAGTCGTAGTCTTTGATAAACTCCAACCATCGTCTCTGCCGAAGGTTAAGCTCTCTCTGAACCCCCAAATATTTTAAACTCTTATGATCCGTATAAATGAAACACTTCTCCCCATATAAGTAGTGTCGCCAAATCTTCAAAGCAAACACTATGGCTGCTAACTCCAAATCATGGGTCGGATAATTGAGCTCATGTGGCTTCAACTGTCGAGAAGCATAAGCTATAACTTTACCTTCTTGCATCAAAACACAACCCAAACCACTATGTGAAGCATCACTATAGATCACATATGGTTTATCTTGTACAGGTAAAGTAAGAACAGGCGCTTGAGTCAACATCTCTTTCAACTGCTCAAAGCTAGCCTGACACTGATCTGTCCACACAAATATAACTCCCTTTCGAAGTAATCTGGTAAGTGGAGTAGCTATCAAAGAAAATCCCTTCACAAACCGTCAATAATAGCCTGCCAAACCCAGAAAACTTCTAACTTCAGTTACAGACTTCGGTGGACTCCAATCCAAAATAGCCTTAACTTTACTTGGATCAACTCTAATACCATCTGCTGAAACTATATGACCGAGAAAAGTCACATGATCAAGCCAAAACTCACACTTCGACAGCTTAGCATACAATTGCTTCTCTCTCAAAATCTGTAGAACAATTCGCATATGTTTGTCATGCTCCTCTTCATTACGTGAATACACCAAAATATCATCAATGAAGACCACCACAAATTGATCTAGATAGGGCTTAAACACCCTATTCATCAAATCCATAAAAGCTGCAGGTGCATTTGTCAACCCAAAAGGCATCACTAAAAACTCATAATGCCCATACCTTGTGCAAAAGGCTATCTTAGGAACATCTTCAGCTCTGACCTTCAACTGATGGTACTCTGATCTTAAATCAATCTTGGAAAACACTGCTGCTCCTTTTAATTGATCAAAAAGATCATCAATTCTAGGCAAAGGATATTTATTCTTAATAGTCACCTTATTCAATTTCCTATAATCAATGCACAATCTCATAGTATCATCCTTCTTCTTCACAAACAAAACAGGAGCTCCCCACTGTGAAACACTAGGGCGAACAAACCCTTTATCCAACAACTCCTGCAACTGCACCTTTAACTCTCTTAACTCATTAGGTGCCATTCTATATGGGGTAATAGAGATAGGAGTGGTACCAGGCAATAAATCGATACCAAACTCCACCTCTCTATCAGGAGGCAACCCTGGCAACTCCTCTGGAAACACATCTGGAAATTCTACAACTGTGGATATACTATCAAGTTGAGAACCTACTACTATAGTATCCATAACATGAGCAAGATAAGAAACACACCCTTTTCTAATCAACTTCCTAGTTGTAACAGCTGAAACAAACAAAGATGCAAGCTGTCTCTGCTCACTAGATACCAACACAATTCTACCATCATTAGTTCTCAAAGTAACACATTTCTTTTGGCAGTCCACCACAGCTCCATGCCTAGACAACCAGTCCATGCCCAAAATCAAATCATACTCTTTAAAAGGCATTTCAATCAAATATCCATGAAACTCCTCACCTTGCACTACAACTGCACTATCTCGGTGCACCTTGCTAACAATCACACTATGCCCTAAAGGATTTGTCACCAACACATCAAATCCTAGAGACTCAGAATGCAATTCAGACACAGGCAAAATAGATGCACTAATATATGAATGAGTAGATCCTAGATCAATCAAAGCAAGAACTGAAATGCCAAATAAAGAGAAAGTACCCGCAATAACTGCTGAAGCATATGGTTGCCTCTGCATCACATATACTCTCTAAGAAGGCCCAGCCTCATATGGTGTACTATCCCTGGATGAAGATCCTCCTCTCTGACTAATCCCAGATCTACCCCCTCTGCTGAAAACTCTGCCCCCTCAACCACCTCTCACAATAGGTCGAGAAACTGCAGAATCTGCCGGCCTCTGTTCCTGCATCTCAGGACACTCTCTAATAAAATGATCAGGTGATCCACATCTGAAGCACACAGCCGGTCCACTATTCTTCCAACAGACACCCCTATGTGTTCCACCACACTGAACACATATAGGTGGAGTGGATCTCTGAACTACTGGAGTCGGAGCACTCGCTACTGAAACTGTAGGTCTCGATCTCTGCCTCTGAAACTGAACTAACCTACTAGCCTGCCTCTGACTCCTACTGATCCTGGGAACAAAACTTCCTCTACCTCTCTTCACAGATGAAGACCCTGCCTCAAACTGGGGTCTCCTAACCCTGGTCTCCTCCTCGGTAGCAGCTGCTGCAATACCCTGGGCTCTCTCCACACTCCTACCTGCTGCAACAAGCTGGGAAAAATCCTGGTATCTAGAACTAGCCACAAGACACATAATAGAGGGCCTTAATCCCTCCTCAAATCTTCTGCACCAGTCTATCTCGTCTGAAATAATACCTCCAGCATAGTGACTCAACCGGATGAACTCGATCTCATATTCTGTTACAGTCCGGCTGTCCTGCTTCAAATTCAGAAATTCCATCTTCTTAACATCTTTATACTCCCTCGGAGTATATTTCAGCTCAAACTCCCGTAGAAAATCACTATAGGACAATGTAGGTGGATCATCCATGGCATGAGGAACTGTCTTCCACCAATCATATGCATCCTTCTGCAACAGTGATCTAGCATAGTCAAATTTTTCTTCTGGAGTGGCTTGCAATTGAATGAATATCCTCTGTACCTTATCCAGCCACTGCTCAGCTACTGCTGGATCAATGGTACCTAGAAAATCTTCCGCTCCATACTTTCTTAATTTATCGTAATGTCTCACTGGTATCATTGGCTGTGGTGGTGGTGGCGGTTGCACTGGTGCTTGCCTCAATAATTCAACCACATGCCTAAGCCAAACTGGCGAAACCTCCTCACCAGCTAGTCTCCCTGACACAGAAGTAGGTACCTCTCCAGCTCAATCAACTCTAGCTACATCTCTACTCTCTTCAGGAGCTACACTCTCAGCACTACCCTCTACAGACTGACGTGAATGAGAATCCATTACAACCTATATCTGCAAACACAGAAGAATACACCTCATTAAAGATCAGAGACAGCCAACACCAAACATGTATTTTATTCAAAAACCAACTTTTAAATTCAAAATATCCTTTTTCTTACAATTTACCTAGGTTGAGAATCTCAAACCTAGGCTCTGATACCAAAACAATTGTAACACTCCTATACCCCATATACGTACACAGCATGCTTACACGATCGTAATATACGTATACTGAATATAGAAATGCCACGGTTAACAAAATACACAAATCATCCCTCGGATGAATTATGAATAAATTTAAAACGTTTAAGGGAATTTATAAAACACAATAAATAAACATGATTATTCAAAACGCAGCGGAAAATATAACAAATATTTTCAAGTACATATACATTAATATCAAAATTTACAAAACATGAAATATATACATGATTGGCAGCTTGACGCTCTGATCTTTAAGCTCTAAACCAACTCTTCAAAACCTCAACTCAACTAGGTCTAGCAGAATTTTTCGGCTCAAACCTATCACCTATGCGATGAAACACAATCGCGCTAAGCCCACGGCTTAGTGGTACAAACCATAACAATGATATGCTTCGATGCCTTGTCAATGTCATACATTCAAACAATAGAGATCATACTCATAAATGTTACATTTCATTATTTCAATAATTGTATCATCATCCATCACACATTCAACATAGACACACATGGGCCCAACAAGTATTTAATATGATATTCAAAGTTCAGAGTTACTGCTTTGGTCCATAATCACAATGATCAAGCCCGTAGGCAATATATATACATCTCTATCCATGGATAGTGTAACAGACCCAGTCTCTTGGACCATTAACCCAATAAACTTGAGGAGATCCTCAACCCGGCAAGACTGTTACCTATAACAGACCCAGTCTCTTGGACCATCAACCCGACTGAAATCGAGGAGATCCTCAACCCAGCAAGACTGTTTCTTATCATATATTTCATATTCATAATTCATATAGTGTAACAGACCCAGTCTCTTGGACCTCAATTCAACTCAAATTGAAGAGATCCTCAACCCGGCAAGACTGTTACCTTTTTACATGTTATAGGCATGCCACCAAATCCAGAACTCTGAAATTGAATAACATATTAAACATACAATCAATTCATTCACTTCTTTACCATTCTCTTTCTCAATTCATATCTCATAAACACATAGGCAATCATGCCTTAATAATTTCATTTTGCATAACCATAGCCAACAACAATGGCTTCATTATATCTTAACTCACATTTCATATATCATCATCAATATACGTATAACACATTACATTTCACAAGGTTAACATTATTCATATATATATATATCAACGATGCAATAAGATTTCTTAGTACATTCATATCCAAATGTGTAAGTTTCAAAATCACATGAATGTATGCAAAAATGCAAGGTTTGTACTTACATCAAAAGCAACCCACACAACTCTAAACACTTCCTTTTTCAGGAATCTTCCTCCACATGAATTAGGGAAATTCACCTTCTTCACAACCTATTCCAAAAGAATGATGAAACCCACATGAGATCGTAAGGCTAAGAACCAACTAGGGCAACCTCTAAACATGACACGCTCAACAACACGGGCGTGTCCCTGACCGTGCCCTAACTCCACAACACAAAAGCTTTTACATGCTCAGAACCACGGGTGTGTCACTGGGCGTGTAATACATTCTGCCTCTCTAAAACATTGACACGTCCAACAACATGAGCGTGCTCATGGCCGTGTCAATTTCCCAATAACACATTGGCTATGACACGTTCAATAACACGGGCGTGTTACTGGCCGTGTCAATCCTACTGCCACACAGAACCATTGACACGCCTAAAGACCTGGACGTGCTCATGGGCGTGTTAGGCCAAAAACCCATATTCCGGCCAAAACAACAAAACACCCAACAAATCACTTCGTCCACCAACATCCACTTCAAAAAAACTTAACTACACACATCCAAAAACCATCTCAAACTTGCAAAAACACCAAAACAAGACAAAACTGGGGTCTCCTAACTCTAGTCTCCTCCTCAGTAGTAGTTGCTGCAATACCTTGTGCTCTCTCAACACTTCTGGCAACTGTAACCAACTGAGAAAAGTCTTGGTACTGAGAACCAGCAACAATACACATAATAGAAAGTCTCAATCCCTCCTCAAATCTCCTACATTGGTCAATTTCATCTGAAATAATCCCACCGGCATAATGACTCAACCAAATGAACTCTATCTCATACTCTGTCACTGTCCAATTATCCTGTCTCAAATTCAAAAATTTCATCTTCTTAGCATCCTTATACTCCCTAGAAGTATACTTCTACACAAACTCCCACAGAAAATCACTATAAAATAAGGTCGGTGGATCATCCATGGCATGTGGAACCATCTTCCACCAATCATAAGCATCTCTTTACGAAAGGGATCTAGCATAATCAAATTTCTCTTCAGAAGTAGCTTGCAGCTGAATGAATACCCTCTGAACTCTATCCAACCACTGCTCAGCTACTGCAGGATCTGTAGTACCAAAGAAATCCTCAGCTCCAAACTTCCTCAATTTATCATACTACCTCACTGGTACTTGCGGCTGTGGTTGAGGTGGCAGATACTGCACTGGAGCATGCCTCAACGAATCTACCATATATCGTAACTAAACTGATGGAATCTCATCAGTAGCTGGCCTCTCTGGCACAGGAGCAGGTGCCTCACCAGCTCTCTCAACCCTAGCTCCATCTCTACCCTTTTCAGGAGCTATACTCTCAGCATTACCCTCTACGGACAGACGTGACTGAGATGCCATCACTACCTATATCTGCAAACACAGTAGAATATGCATCATCAAAGATCAGAAACTGCCAATGCCAAAGCATGTATCTTATTCAAAAACCATATTTTAAAATCAAAATTTTCTTTTTCTTACAATTCACCTAGGTTGAGAATCTCAAACCTAGGCTCTGATACCAAAACAGTTATAACACCCTGGTACCCCATATATGCATACTACATACAACCACATCTGTAATATACGTATACTGGATACATGAGTGTCACAATTTATATTAAACCAAACCAATCTTTCAATTTAACAATATAAGAAAGACTTAAAACATTTAGGTTATATTATAGAACATAATATATAAAACATTTATTTATTAAGCAGCGAAAAATGTAGCGGTATATACATATATATACATCAAAATCAATATTTATAAAATATAAAGTTTATACATGTTTGACAGTTCGTCTCTGATCTTGAAGTCCATAATTAACACTTCACAAGCCTAGACTCAACTCGGTCTAGTTGAACTCTCCAGTTCAATCGGATCTACCCTGTCACCTGCGCGATGAACCACAATAGCGCTAAGCCAACGACTTAGTGGTACAAGCCACAATAACAATATGTTTCAACTGTAATGCCAATGTCAAAATTTCAAACATCATAAACAATACACAAAGATATCATATTTCATAACATTACATTACATTATTTTATTCAATTGTTTCATCATTCATGATTCACATTTAAGGAAAGACAGGCATGGGCCCAAAAGAAACTAATATGTCATTCAAATTCCATTCTCATTTTCTCATAATCATCTAGGCAACCATGCCCCAATTATTTCATTTCTATCATTATAGCCAACAACAATGGCTACACATCTCATCATTAGGGTATACATAACCAATTGCATTGTACATACATTTTGAATGATCATTTTATCTTTCACATTATGCAAATCATAGCATTAATTAAATGTATCAACAATGTAATCGATTACATAACACATTTACAACCAAATGTGTTAAGTCCCAAAGTCATGTAAATGTATGCAATCATGTAGGGTTTGTACTTACCTCAAGAGCAACTCACACCATTCTAACAACCTCCTCTTCCAAGAATCCTTCAACACTTGGATTAGGGCAACTAACCTCTTCAAAACCTAATCCAAAAGTGATGATACACACTCACTTAGAGATACACATAAGATAATAAGGATAAGAACCAACTAGGGCAAACTCTACACATGACATGCTCAATAATACGGGTGTGTCCCTGATTGTGCCCTAAACTCTTAATACAGAAGCTTTGACATGCTCAGTGACATGGGCGTGTCACTGGCCATGTCAATCCTCCCCCAACACAGTGGCTATGACACGCTCAACAACATGGGCGTGTCACTGGTCGTGTCAATCCACCAAAATCACAGTAACAATGACACGCTCAGTGACATGGGTGTGTCACTGGCCGTGTCAATACTACTCCAACACAGAAGTTGTGACATGCTCAATGACATAAGCGTGTCACTAGTCGTGTCACTCGTCCAAAATATAGAACCATTGACACGTCCAAAGACTTGGCAGTGCTCATGGGCGTTTCAGGCCAAAAATCCTAATTCTGACACCAACAACACTAAATCCAACAAACAACATACTTTACCCTTTTCCACTCCAAACAATCTTACCCAAAACCATCAATAAACCATACTAAACTTGCATAAACACCAAAACAACTCAAAACAAGCATCAAACACAATCACAACCACAATCACAACTCAACCCATACACAATCCACAACTCTTGCTTTCCTTCACCAAACTTAACCCTTCCTCCAAACCAACCCCAAAATCAAAATCAAATAGACAACACCATCTCAAACACATCAAAATTAACCACACACACATCAACAACAACCATTCACCAAACTCAATTCACAAACTCAAAAGAAAACCAAGAAACAAGTTGGAAACTTACCAAAAGTGATGAACACCCTTCAATCTTGAGTTAGGAAGAACAAAATCTCTCTTTCTGTTTAGATCATTTTTGTACTTGTTTTTAGTATGATTTTATGTGTGTTTTAGTTAATGTTTTGATTGATTTTAGTTTTAAGTTTGTTTAAATTGTTTGTTTTAAATTTAAGTGCAAAAACTCCCTTGGATGATCAAAACAATCAAGAAAAATGAAGAAAGAGCAAGAATCAAGCAAGACATGGCCAAGCCAAAGCAAGCTTGGCCATGTCCCTCAAAAGAATTCCAAGACAGTAGCTGACACACCCAAGAGACACGGCCAAGCCACTGGCTGTGTCTCACCAAAGGAAAAGAAACCGAGAAAGAAATAAAATAGAGGCAGTGCTTGACACACTCACATACATGGCCATGTCTGTGAGTGTGTCTGATCAACATGGCCATGTCACTTGAAGCTTGGGCATGTCTCAATGTCTTGGCCGTGTTTCATTTTAAAATAGAGGTCTTGGTCGTGTTTCATCCTAAAATAGAGGCAGTGCTTGACACACTCACAGACATGGCCATGTCTGTGAGTGTGTCTGATCGACATGGCCATGTCACTTGAAGCTTGGCCATGTCTCATTGTCTTGGCCATGTCCCTCATCAAAAGAAGAAGAAACCAAAGAAAATTATGTGACACGGCCAAGCTAGACATGTCTTGGCCTTGTCTCTCATAAAAAGTGAAGAAATTGAAGAAAATTAAGTGACACAGCCAAACTAGACATGTCTTGGCCATGTCTCTCATCAAAAGTGGAGAAATTGAAGAAAAACAAGTGACACGGCCAAGCTCCACATGTCTTGGCCGTGTCCCTCAAGAAATCAAGTCTAGAAGCAAACACAATTATGAGACATGGCCAAGCCACTGGCCGTGTCTCACCAAAAGAAAAAAGAAAAGAAAGAAACAAAGAAGAATGCAGTGAAGGACACGGCCAGCAAGCTTGGCCGTGTCCTAAAGAAAAATGAGAGACATGGCCAAGCCAAATCAAGCTTGGCCGTGTCACTCTTAAAATCTATTTAAGCTCTTTTGCAAGACAGAAAAAGGAGACGACTAGGGTTTTGAGAGAGGAGAGAAAAGAAAAGAAAAGGAGGGGGCAAGCTCCTTGTCCCTCATCTTCATCCTCCATCTTCATCTTCTCCATCTTCCATTGATAGATCTTTAAGGTTCTTTGGGATAAGTTGGGTTAACAAACCATTGAAGGTTGAAGAAGCTTCATTGAAGGGAGTGGTGACTTGAGAAAGCTCCATTCCATCTTCCAAAGGCAAATCAATTGAAGAGTTGGTGACTTGAGAAAGCTCCATCCACATTGCAAGGGGAATCAACCATTGAAGGGGCTTGAGTTCTTCATCATACATCAAGTGGTGCTAGGAGGAAGATTAGCAATCCTACTCTTGGCATCTTCACAAGGGGTTTTTCTATTCTCTCTTTTAATTCAGTTCAATATTGTTTTTGTTGTATTAAGAGATTGATATTGCAATGAACAATTTGTATTTGTTTTATATTGAGTTGAATGAATGTTTTAAATTGATGATGTTGAGCTAAATATCCATGCCTAGGGTTTGTAGTATATTTGATTGAATGTCTTGAATTGATATTTCCATTGATGTTCCTTGTTGATTGGTTGATTGCATTGGAATGTATGCTAGGTTGATAGATTAGATACCTATTGATCTCTAGATATTGAATGAAGGACCGAGAGGTGAAATTTGATATCAGAATTATGCAATCGATTACCCTATGAATGAATTAGAAATATAAGTTCTAGGGTTTCATTAATTTGCGAATGTTAAATAGTTGTTTATTGCTATTTCATGAATGTGAGAACTAATGAGTTAGTAATTGACTAATTAAACTTAAGAAACAAATTAATTACAAGGTAAAGTTAATGGATAATATGAGAATTGCGCTTTGATTAAATAGACCTATAACCCTAGGCACATTCCCAAGAACCGATTTGATCTTGAACAACCATCACACACATCAACCCTACTTGTTAATCTTAGGTTTAAATTGTTATTTTGCATTCCAAACAACAAACTTTCACTTTTAATTTATTTGCTTTAATCAAGCTATTACGAACCACACCTTCTTGGGGAAATGACCTTGGGGCGATCACCTTTACTACAACTACCTCGTATACTTGCGAGTGACATTTTGTAGTAGTACTTAATCCGAGCGCAACAAGTTTTTGGCGCCGTTGTCGGGGAAGGCTATCGCAGTAGTAATAGTTTGATTTTTCTTTTCATTGTTTGTTTATTTTCTGTGAATTGTTTGTTTGTTTTATTTTTCTTTCAATTAAATTATTTGTTTGTTTTATTTAAGTTGTTAAGCGCCTTGTGTAAATATGCAATTTTTAAGGTACGCAGGGGTTTATGACAATAACCCTGATTCTGACATGGCATGGCAATTAGCAGAATTAACGAACCAACTTAAGATGCTAAATGCAAGAGGACAAACACCTATGGCTACTCGTGAAATATGTTCAGCATGTGGCATTGCAGGACATAGCGCAAACATATGTTCATTTGGTTATGGACAATATCAAGAGAGGCAAGAGGAAGAATATGCTTATGACAGTTTCCAGCAAATGGGTGGAAATGACACATACCCCAGATCTTATAATTCAAGATGGGGAAGCCACCCAAATTTTTCTTGGGAAAACCAACAGCACATTCCACCTCCAAATTTTTTTCACCCTTACTAAAGAAGTTCTTACTCTCAAGAACAATATTCAAATCAAGAGTACCTTAAGCGACCGACATTAGAAGATAGTTTGAATGCCTTCATTCAAATTAGCGCGTAAAATCAAAGTAAACTTAAGGAACCCACTTTGGAAGATAGTTTGAATGCCTTCATTCAAATTAGCTCACAAAACCATGATAAATTCGAGAAATCCACAATGGAGGATGATTTGAATGTTTACCTTCAAATTAGCATGGAAATTCAGGAAGGAAGCAATGAGAGGTTTGATTCTTTGGAGGAATCATTGAAGAGGGTGGAAATGCAACTTGGGCAACTGGCACATCCACTCCAAGAACACCAAGAGGAGGAATTTCCTAGCCAATTGGAGCAAATAGAGGTAATCACAAATTTTAAGAATGAACAGGTAATATATAACAATTTTTGTGATTCCTTTGATGCAGGAACTAATAAAGAAGAAGATGGCGAGGAAATGCAATCAAACATAGAGGAGTTAATTCAATCAAAGGAGGAGGAGAATTTGGAAGCATCGACTTTAACAAAATTCCATGAACCTCCAAGTCATTGTATGCCACCAATCCTATTCCCAAGTAAGCTAAATGCAAAGAAACAAGGTATGCAATTTTCTGAACTTCATGACATGCCCTATAGAGAAGATAGTATAGATAAGCTTGAAGTGGCCATGACCATAGAAGTAGAGCCTAATTCTTCCAAATTAGAAATTGATGAGAGCAATTTACCAGTGAATAACGAGATTATTGAGGGAGAACTTCAAATTGCTAAAGAGAATGTAGAACACATTCAACCAAACTCGGTTGAACTTAAAAAGACCCCAGGAATTTTGAAAGATGTTTTGGTTGGGGAATACAGTATGCAACAAAGTATCATCTCTCCCACTCTTGGTGGTGAGAACCAGCAAAAACCATATAAAACCATGTTGCAAACTGAAAAAAGTTCTTACTACGTCCCTATAGCATTAAAAAATCAAGCTAAGACAACCCTCACATGTTCTTTTTGGACAATTGCTCCCCTAAGAATGCTACCTAGGCTTTTCAATATATTGGGCACTTTTCAAAATTGCATGGTGTTCATCCTCTCAGTCATGGGCTCCAATTGCATTTTGGGTGGAAGGAGCCCCACACATCGTATATGGGAATGATGGAAATAAGGTATCATCTAAACTTTCTCTGTAGTATGCATGCTCACATTAAGGACAATGTGAATTTTTAAGTGTGGGGTGCATTTGGTGTTTTATGTTTTTACTTTTAATTGCATTTTGTGTTTTTGTGTTTTAACCTTTAATTTGTTTTTATTTAAGTTTTAATTGATGTTCTTAATGTTTTTCTTTGAATAAATGAATTTTGAAAAGTTCAATTGTTATAAAATTGTTGATTGATGACCTTTGAATTTTTGAAGCATGAATTTGAGAATTGAGTAGAATTGGTTCTTATTGTCAATTTTTTTCTTGTTTTTCCCTTGCATTGCCATTAACCTAGTGAGGAATTGAGCCATCAACTTATCATTCTTGTTGTGGGTGAACATCTTTGATTGATGAATTACGAGAACTTGCTTTGAAATGCATTTTAAGACTACATGAAAATTTCAAGTTGGCATCAAGATGATTAAGGCAATTAGGTGAACCACTTTGGCTTAAAAAGACCAACCCTATATTCAACCTTAGTTAGCCAATTTTGAGCTTATTTTATTTTTCCTTTTCTTTCTTTTGCGCAACACCATTAGCTTGAACCTTGTTGTTTAACTCTTACCCTTTCATTAGGTCAAGAGCATTTTAAGAACACTTATAACCGAATGATGTGTTGAATTAAGTGTGGGGTTAAATTTAGTAGGTTTAAGATTGCAAAGAAAAATAAATAATAAAAATAAAAATAAAAATAAAAAAGAAAAAAAAGAAAAAGAAAAAGAAAAAAAATATATATATAATAATAAGAATAATTGTTGTTCTTGTTGAAAGGGTTGGAATGTATCATTGCAAGATTTAATAAGTGAGTTCCCTTGAAAAGCTCTTTAATGTCAAGGGGTAGATAAGAGGAAGGTGTTTTGGGATTGTTGGGTTTTGTATATGATCGGGTACTTCATTCTTAAAGTGGTCTTGAACTTAATGATGAAGCTCACACTTCCTAAATGCCATGCCTTTACCTTAGCCCCATTACAACCCGATAAAGACCTTTTGATTGATGCTTGATTGTTATTTTGTGGTGGAAATTTGATTGATAAGCAAGCCTATGGTAATAATCTTTCATTGATTGTTATGAGTGTAAACACCACCATTATCAAACACTTGTAAGAGTTGGTGAGGGAGCGATAACATAGGTTATGCATGGAAAACCATTTAATTGCATGGGTGTCGACTTTGTTTGATTCGATATTGATTGCGGATTTAGGGATAAGGAAGTCTTGATGCATCTTTATAACTCTTGAACTTAACAAAATTTATCTTGTTAGTGTGTTTTGATTTTAGCCTTGCTTGGGGACAATCAAGGAGTTAAGTGAGGGGTAGTTGTTTAGATCATTTTTGTACTTGTTTTTAGTATGATTTTATGTGTGTTTTAGTTAATGTTTTGATTGATTTTTGTTTTAAGTTTGTTTAAATTGTTTGTTTTAGGTTTAAGTGCAAAAACTCCCTTGGATGATCAAAATAATCAAGAAAAATGAAGAAAGAGCATGAATCAAGCAAGACATGGTCAAGCCAAAGCAAACTTGGCCATGTCCCTCAAAAGAATTCCAAGACAGTAGCTGAAACACCCAAGAGACACGGCCAAGCCACTGGCCGTGTCTCACCCAAGGAAAAGAAACCGAGAAAGAAATAAAATAGAGGCAGTGCTTGACACACTCACAGACATGGCCATGTCTGTGAGTGTGTCTGATCAACATGGCCATGTCACTTGAAGCTTGGCCATGTCTCAATGTCTTAGCCGTGTTTCATCCTAAAATAGAGGTCTTGGCCATGTTTCATCCTAAAATAGAGGCAGTGCTTGACACACTCACAGACATGGCCATGTCTGTGAGTGTGTCTGATCGACATGGCCATGTCACTTGAAGCTTGGCCATGTCTCATTGTCTTGGCCGTGTCCCTCATCAAAAGAAGAAGAAACCAAAGAAAATTATGTGACACAGCCAAGCTAGACATGTCTTGGCCTTGTCTCTCATCAAAAGTGAAGAAATTGAAGAAAATTAAGTGACACGGCCAAGCTAGACATGTCTTGGCCGTGTCTCTCATCAAAAGTGGAGAAATTGAAGAAAAACAAGTGACACGGCCAAGCTCCACATGTCTTGGCCGTGTCCCTCAAGAAATCAAGTCCAGAAGCGAACACGATTATGAGACACGGCCAAGCCACTGGCCGTGTCTCACCAAAAGAAAAAAGAAAAGAAAGAAACAAAGAAGAATGCAGTGAAGGACACGGCCAGCAAGCTTGGCCGTGTCCTAAAGAAAAATGAGAGACACAGCCAAGCCAAATCAAGCTTGGCCGTGTCACTCTTAAAATCTATTTAATCTCTTTCGCACGACAGAAAAAGGAGACGACTAGGGTTTTGAGAGAGGAGAGAAAAGAAAAGAAAAGGAGGGGGCAAGCTCCTTGTCCCTCATCTTCATCCTCCATCTTCATCTTCTCCATCTTCCATTGATAGATCTTTAAGGTTCTTTAGGATAAGTTGGGTTAACAAGCCATTGAAGGTTGAAGAAGCTTCATTGAAGGGAGTGGTGACTTGAGAAAGCTCCATTCCATCTTCCAAAGGCAAATAAATTGAAGAGTTGGTGACTTGAGAAAGCTCCATCCACATTGCAAGGGGAATCAACCACTGAAGAGGCTTGAGTTCTTCATCATACATCAAGTGGTGCTAGGAGGAAGATTAGCAATCCTACTCTTGGCATCTTCACAAGGGGTTTTTCTATTCTCTCTTTTAATTCAGTTCAATATTGTTTTTGTTGTATTAAGAGATTGATATTGCAATGAACAATTTGTATTTGTTTTATATTGAGTTGAATGAATGTTTTAAATTGATGATGTTGAGCTAAATATCCATGCCTAGGGTTTGTAGTATATTTGATTGAATGTCTTGAATTGATATTTCCATTGATGTTCCTTGTTGATTTGTTTATTGCATTGGAATGTATGCTAGGTTGATAGATTAGCTACCTATTGATCTCTAGATATTGAATGAAGGACCGAGAGGTGAAATTCGATATCGGAATTATGCAATCGATTACCCTATGAATGAATTAGAAATATAAGTTCTAGGGTTTCATTAATTTGCGAATGTTAAATAGTTGGTTATTGCTATTTCATGAATGTGAGAACTAATGAGTTAGTAATTGACTAATTAAACTTAAGAAACAAATTAATTACAAGGTTAAGTTAATGGATAATATGAGAATTGAGCTTTAATTAAATGGACCTATAACTCTAGGCACATTCCTAAGAACCGATTTGATCTTGAACAACCATCACACACATCAACCCTACTCGTTAATCTTAGGTTTAAATTGTTATTTTGCATTCCAAACAACAAAATTTCACTTTTAATTTAATTGCTTTAATCAAGCTATGACGAACCACACCTTCTTGGGAAAACGACCTTGGGGCTATCACCTTTGCTACAACTACCTTGTGTACTTCAGAGTGACGCTTTGTAGTAGTACTTAATCAGAGCGAAACACTTTCCCTCTTGTTAATGGTGGTGGCCGACTAAGCACAAGAAAGAGGAAGAAGATGAAGATAAGTGAACCCATTCATAACCTCTTAAACCACACAATCTCTCTTTTAATATCCACCAAGCAATTATAATAATAAAATATTAAATATCACCATCCACTTACTAAATTTCCATTTATCAAATAATCAATAAATCTCATTTGACCATTAGACTTGTTGACTTGTATATGTTATATATATCTCTATATATACAACATATACACACTTCTCTTTCCTCTTAAACATTTATACACACTTTAAAATCATTTACTCCAATTTCAACAATAATCATTCCAAAAATTTTAGGGTATATTTTGGGATATTATAGATTGAGATACCCTTTAGGGATTATGATCATATTCTGGGTATCGATTTGCTATCCATACATCAAGTAATGGTAGATTGTCAACAAAAATATGTTACCTTGAGGAAATGTGATGGGAAAGATGTGGTGGTATCTAGTAAGTAGGGACACCTATCATCCATTTTTATTTCAACTATTTTAGCTAGGAGGATGATCCAAAAGTGGTGTGAGACTTATTTGGCTCATGTTGTTGATACCAGAGTAATGGGTTCCAAGATTGATAGTATACCTACAGTGGTAGAGTTCCCTGATGTGTTTCGGATGAGTTACTAAGGCTACCACTAGTGTAAGAGGTGGAGTTTGGTATCAATGTTATGCCAGGTACCACTCCTATCTCTATTACCCCTTATCTGATGGCATATGCAGAATTGAAAGAATTGAAAATGCAACTACGGGAGTTGTTAGATAAAAGGTTTATATGCCCTATTGTCTCACTGTGAGCGGGGATTTTTGCCCCCACTCCCAGTGGAATGGTTCTTGCGACTTCAACACTGTTTAGGCTCAGAGCCTTAGAGAACACGGACCTAAGTTCAGAGAAAATGGAGTCACCACCCGGACGGGCTGGGAAAAAGAAAGGGGTGGATGACTCAATTCCTAAGGAATCCCCAACCCCCTGATGGGTTCGGAAAGTTGGGTATGTGTGGGGAAGGTGAGAAATGGCCCAGCACCCCCACAATACCCGTTTCATTGGAACCGGCCTCCTTTACAGGTCTTAATATTATAAAATTCTTAAATATAACAATATTATCCATATTACATGCAAAAATTGAAATAAAGCATCGTTATATTAAAATTAAAGCAATGTCCAAGCAAAGCAAATAAATGGACACCCATCCGAGGATGGAAACATGTCCTTACATCATCCATGCCTAAACTAATAGGACACCCACCAAAAGATAGAAACATATCCTTTACATTGGTCCAAAATATAAAAGCAACTTAAATTACATAGAAATTAATTAATGAGGTACCCATAAAGTGGAAACATACCTCTTACAACATTTGAAAATCAAAATAAATCGATAGAAGTAAATAACCATTCATCATAAATAAATCATTCATCAAAGATATCAATCAAAATATAAAATGAACATCCAACCATGATAAATTAAATAAATCAAGCATTGAAATTAAACAAATCAACCACCAAAGCATATAATAGACTGCATAATCAAATCTAAAAAATAAAGCAAGTAAAGATACAAATTAGGGTTACTGTTTTGATTTAAAATTCTTTAATTATTATTTTAGGGTTTTGGAATTTTAGTATAATTATTGTTATTTGTTTAACCTACTATAAAGGTTTTGGAAAATTGGAATGAATTAGGGTTTCATGAATCAAATTAGGGTTTAGGGGTAAGATTATGAAATTAGGGTTTTAGGATATTAAAACATTAGGTTTATAGCTCTTGGTTACTCGATTGTTATTTTGGATTTACTGTATTGAGTTTGAATGTTTAGGTTTATAAGGTTTTAAGGATTAGGGTTTAGGAAAACTAGGGTTTACGTATTTGTTTTGAGGGAATTAGGGTTTTAAGTGTTTCAAAAAATATATTTGGTTTTTGGAGTTGAAGAAAATAATTTAGAGTTTTATAAAGTTTTTTTATTTTTAGAAACTGTAAGGTAAGTTTAGAGTTTGGATATTTAACAAAACATTTGGAAATTTTGGAAAAGAATTAGAAGAAAACAGTTTAGCATTTTTAAGAGCTTTTAGAAATAGGAAAAATGATTTAAGGTTTTTGGAAATAAAAGAGTATTTTTTTAAGGTTTTTGGAAATAGAAGGAACAATTTAGGGTTTAAAGGTTTTGAAGAAATTGGTTAGGGTTCTTAAGTTTTAGAAGAAACAGAAAAGTATTTTTAGGGTTTTTAAGGTTTAGAAGAAACGACTTAAAGTTCTAAGGTTTAGAATAAAAAAATTAGGGTTCTAAGGTTTTTGGAATCAAAAGAAACAATTTATTAATTTTTAGTGGTTGAAGCTACTGTAAGAAACTAAAACAAAAAGAGATTAGAGATTCAAACATTCGTTCATTGGTTCCACCAAAAATTGCTTCTTGGATGAACAAGGACAAAGGCAAGGTTGCTGCCTTTGATGAATTATGAATTGCTTGCTTATTGCTCCCTTCAAATCTGAAGTTCCACTATCGGATCTTAGTTCAAAGTTTTCTCTATTTTTTTTTCTCCCAAAAGTTTTTCTACCCTTTTCTTTGTTTTTTAGTGTTATTTATAGGAAATTTTGGAAGCTTCATTCCAATTGTTTAAGGAAATTATAATTAATTAGGAAAAGAAAACCAAAACCAAATAGAATTTTGTTTTGGAAAAAATTGCGTTGGAAAAATTTTGCTGGCGAAATTTGTGACGAGCTGCGAGGAATTGTGAGAGCTGGGTGCGCTGGCGGGCTGCCAGGCCATTTCACTTTCGACAATGAAATTTTCGTCGCTGATTTTTCTATCCCTGATTTTTATTTATTTATTATTATTTATTATTATTTTTATTTTATTAAAACTTATAAAAACTAAATACTAAAATAAATATTATTTAATTAAAATAACACAAAAATTATTTTAGACTATATAAAATATATTGGACCGGACTAGGTCAAAAATTAAGGGTCTACAGTTTGCCCCCTGCTTGAACAATCTGAGACTTCAGTAAAAGAGAGTGAAAAGCAATAAGACTTAATTTTTTCGTCAAGGTTGAGGTTTTGGGTTCTGGACCCGGTCTGAGTTCTGCACTCAAGGATAATTTTATGCTATGGACCTAAGGGTAATTTTGGGTTCTGGACCCGAACTAAGTTCTGGACTTAGAAGGAATTTTAGGTTCTGGACCTAATGGTAATTTGGATTCTGGACCCGAGCTAAGTTCTGGACTTAAAAGAGATTTTAGATTCTGGACCTAAGGATAATTTGGGTTCTGGACCCGAGCTAAGTTCTGGACTTAAAAGAGATTTTAGGTTCTGGACCTAAGGATAATTTGTGTTCTAGACCCGAGCTAAGTTCTGGACTTAAAAGAGATTTTAGGTTCTGGAGCTAAGGATAATTTGGGTTTTGGACCCGAGCTAAGTTCTGGACTTAGGAGAAATTTTAGGTTTTGGACCTAAATATAATTTGGGTTCTGGACCCGAGCTAAGTTCTGAATTTAAAAGAGATTTTAGGTTATGGACCTAAGGATAATTTGGGTTCTGGACCCGAGCTAAGTTCTGGACTTAGGAGGAATTTTAGGTTCTGGACCTAGGGATAATTTGGGTTCTAGACCTGAGCTAAGTTCTGGACTTAAAAGGGATTTTAGGTTCTAGACCTAAGGATAATTTGGATTATGGACCCGAGCTAAGTTCTGGACTTAAAAGAGATTTTAGATTCTGGACCTAAGGATAATTTGGGTTTAGACCTTAGCTAATAGAGATTTAATTATCTGCAAAAAATAATTATTGTGAGTAGCATATAAATTTTGTTTGCAAAAAATTTAGCTAAATTTTATGCACATATCTTCTCCTACCCCCCTGCGTGTAAAAATATTTTAATAGTGCAAAAAGTATTTATATACACACAAGTATATTTGAATGATTGAATTTACTATGTAGTCAATATTTATGCACTATTTACTATTTATAAATAGTAATCTACTATTTATAAATAGTATCCTACTATTGTAAATAGTAACGTACTATTTGTAAATAGTAATTTACTATTATAAATAGTAACCTACAATTCATCAATAGTAAAATATACTATTCATCAATAGTAAATTTACTTTTTGAAATTTATTTTTTTCTTTTCCGTTCCTCTATATAAATGAACGATTTCTTCATTTCATTCACAGCAACATTGTTAATTTCGTTCATTCATTACTATAATTCTGTCAAATTTAGCATATAGTTTTGAAAAATGCATGCTTCAAGATCAGAAACTCATTCTAGTGCTGAGTTATTGGAGTTTATTCGGCATCATGAAGATGGAAATATAGGTCTACTAGCCGGGATGCCGCTTCATCATAGTTCAAATCAAAAGAGCACGGTAATTTTTTCTTCTTTTCTTTTCTTCTTTTCTTCGTTTTTTCTATTATTTTTTATTTTTTTGCTTTGTTTAATTTTTTTTCTCTTTTTCTCTTTTTTACTATTTTTTATTTTTATTATTTTTATTATTTATTATTTATTTGTATTTATTATTATTATTATTATTATTATTATTATTTTTGCTTTATTTTTTATTTATATAAGTTTTAGAAAGTTTAGGAAATAGAATAATGATATACTTACCTGGTGTTAACTTACCTGGCTCCGTGTTAGCGTGATCATTGCGTTGTCTAGGCCGGAGGGTGTATCTACAAAGCCCGACAATGATATGATGTAGCGCCTTCTCGAGGAAGGTAGATTATCCGAGATTGCGGCTTTGAGAGCTTCATCTTACAATTACCATATGAGGAATATCTGATAGGCCGGAGCATGGTCCAGGCGCTTGTAGAACGATGGTTGAACACAACTCTTACTTTTCACTTGCCCATTGGAAAGATGACAATTGGTCCGGTCGACTTTGCTGCTATAACCGGCATTCGGTATGATTTGGTTCCTTATACCAACGATATTTTGACATTTGAAGAAATTCAAAAATTAATTGGTATGGAACCATCATATGAAGGGCCTTTTAAGATAAAAATCGAGCCAATTCATAGTTATTGGATGAACTATGAAGGATGATGAACTACGATGGACGGGTTCATAGAGACACGACCCAACATTATGCTTGAGGATTTTTGTTATATTTGCTTGGGTCGACCATCTTAGGCAGCACTGAATATGCTATCCATTTGTCAGTGTTGAGGGCCCTTTCTTATTTTAGGCTGGTACCACTTTATGGCTGGGGTGAAGCTGGTCTCGTCTATCTTTACCATGGTCTTGATAAAATTTGCCGAAATAAGCAGTCTTTTGTTGGCTTTATGGCGGTTGTTGAGGTACTCTTCTTCCACCAATGTCAATTCCATTATTTTCTTGTATGAATTTGATTTCTATTGTTGTTGTGGGCATATGAACACAACCTTATTAGGGTGCGTGGTATATCCCGAGAGAGAGTCGGGTATCTGAGATTAAATTTCTGGTTGTCAGATAGCATGGACGTTCCCGGCTCTCACCATGTGCATACCTAACGCTTCGTGTTGAGCCACTTAACCTGGGACCAGGTAAAATAGCATTAGTATGCTTTAAAATTTATATGAAAGTTTACTTACCTTATGTAATATCCCAAAGTGTGCCCTAGGAGTTTTGATATAATTGTTGTTTTATTTGAATTAAAATGTACATGTGTAATTGGAAAGAGAAAAGAATTTAAAAGGGATTGTATATGTTGTATATATGGAAATATATATAACATATACACAAGTCAAATGGATGGTCAAAGGAAGAAGATATTTATTTTGTTATGTATGAAATTACCAAAAAGGGCAAGTAAGTGAAAGGAAGTTAAAACAAATAGTAGAGGGTATTTAAGTAATTTTCTTTTTAGATTGCTTGGTGGAGGTTTAAAGAGATGAGAAGTTTGACTTTGCTTCATTTCTTCTTCTTTCCTTTTCCTTTGTTGGCTGGCCATCCTAAGCAAGAGAGCAAGGGTGAGTTGTGTTTGTTCTAAGCTCAAATTGAAGGAAGATTCAAGTGACAAAGTTGGAATTTGTGAAGTTTTATCAACTTTGGTAAGTTCTCTCTTGATTTCTTTTGTTATCTTTAAAGTTGTATATGAGTTTGATTGTTGATAATTGAAAGTGGGGTTGTGTTAATGGTAGTATGTTGGTGTGTGTTTGATTTAATTGATTGTGGTGTTGGTTTTGAATGGGAAATAAAAAGTTAGATTGATGTTGGTATTGGAAGAGTAAGAGTGATGTTGGTTTTAGGGTTTTGAAGTGGTAAGTGATGTTTAACTTGAGTTTGATCAATTATTTTCATAGATCTTCATGTTGTTTGTGTTTATTGGAGTTGTAAGCCTAGAATAAGTGAAATTGGTCAGAAACAGAAGCATCTTGGATGCCACGCCTGTGGCCCTTGGCTGCCACGACCGTGGCCATTTGAAACCATGGCCATGGAGGTTTGGAGCAAGGGAGGCAGAATCATTTTCTAACCCACGCCCGTGGGGGTTGGGAGGCCACGGCTGTGGGCCCTAGTTATGAGATGTTGATTTGTAATTTGGGATTTAAGGGTCTAGTAAGAGGTTATTAAGTGAATATTTGCATTGGAATTGATATATTTTATCATTTTTGGATTAGGTCTTGAAGAAGATAATTTACCCTAATTCAAGTAGTGAAGAAGTGTTGAAAGAGGAAGTGTGTAGATTGGTGTGAGTGGTGCATAAGGTAAGTACAAACTACAATATTGTATACATTCATATGATGTTGAGACTTAAAACACAATTGATTATAAATGTGTTAAGAAATCTATTGCATTGTTGATGCATATTGATAATGTTATGTTTGGTATAGTGTGAAGATTGTGATGAGCATGTAAAATGTATGTTAATGTAATTGGTTGTGTACATTTAAATAATGAATTGAGATATAATGAAATGTAAACCAATGTAGTTGGTTATAATGATGTAAATAAGATGATTGAAGTATGTTTGTCTATATGATGATGAAATGATATGAGATATGAGGCCATAGTTGTTGGCTATGATAATTTAAATGAAATATAATTGAAGCATATTTGCCTAGTTGATTATGGAATATGAAATGAGAAATGAAATGAAAATAGAATGATAAAGAGATAAATGAAAAGATTGTGTGTCTAATGTGTTATTCAACCTTCAGAGTGTTGGGTTTGGTGGCATGCCTATAAAGTACTGGATAGGTGAAAAGACCGGGTCGTAAGCCGAATCCAGTTGATAAATGTGAAATGTGATGTTTTTGGGGTGAAAAGACTGGGTCGTATGCCTCAAAAATAGTAACAGTCTAGCCGGGTTGGGGATCTCCTCGAGTTTAGCCAGGTTGAGGTCCAAGAGACTAGGTCTGTTACACTATCCATGGATAGAGTTATGTATATGTTGCCTACAGGCTTGATGATTATGATTATAGACCAAAACAGTAACTCTGAAATTTGAATAACATATTAGTTTCTTTCTGGGCCCATGCTTGTGTTTGTTTAATTGTGATTCTTGAAAGATGAAACAAATGAATATTGCGATAAGTTATTGAAGAATGTGAGAATTATCAAATAGTATTCTTTTGAATTGTTTTTGAAACTTGATTGTATGACATTAGCATGGCATTGAAACATAATGATATTATAGTTTGTACCACTAAGCCGTTGGCTTAGCGCGAGTGTGATTCATCGAGCAGGTGACAGGGAAGAGCCGGAGAGTTCCTCTAGGCCGAGTAGAGTCTAGATCTTGAGGTGTTGATAGTGGAGCTTAAAGATCAAAGACATACTGCCAAACATGTATATATTTTCTATTTTATAAAACTTGAGTTTTAATGTATATGTATTTGTAAATATTTGTTATATTTTCCGCTGCGTTTTGTATAAATATTTTGGTCTATTGTGTTTTATAAATTTCCTTAAATGTTTTAAAATTGCTATTATTATTCAAAAGGATGGTTTGTGTGTTTTGTAAACCGTGGCATTTCTATATTCAGTATACGTATATTACAATCCTATTAGCATGCTGTGTACGTATATGGGGTATAGGGGTGTTACACCTTATGTCATTTTGCAGGTGAATTTGGCCTGGTGGAACCTAGAAGAGCGGACAAATTGGACTCCCTCCATGAATTCTGCACTATCTTTTCAACATACTCGCCGAGTCATCGTTGGTCCAGTGTCTAGTGGTTGGTTTCTCGGAGAGAGAGTTTATGAGTGGTTTCTTCGTCCAGAGCAGCGGAGGATCACGATGCATTGCCCGGAATATACTTTAAATATTACATCAATGCCGGAGGATGCATGGTGGTTGGCCCGGCATGGTTATGATGTTAAAACATTTCTCTATCCACCGGGTGCATCTTATACCCTTTTTATTCAAATGAGGCTCTTGAACTTTGATGTATCTCCTGTTGGTGTATGGGAAATTCCCAAAGAAAGTGAGGACGGATATGAGGAGGAACATCATGGAGAGGCAGGAGAATTCATTCCACATCTTGGTGCTAGCACTTCTCAGGTAAAACTTTTACCATTTTTCCATTGCAATCGCTTCTTTATTATTTTGACTTTTTAATGATTGTTATAGGTTGCTGGCTCATTTGGTCATGAGGCTGGACCTTCTTTTACTGCTCCTTCATTTGCTCATTCTAGTCTGCCAGATATGCCATCTCATCCACAGGGTATTGATATGAATTATCTGGTAAGTTTTCTTGTTTCATGGTAATTTATGCTATATGTATGCATGATTATGTATGCTCTTACCTTTTCCTTTCTGGCTCACAGCGGATGCTTGAAGAACAAAATAAGAAACTTTAAGAAGAGTTGGCCGCTAGTCATCAGCAGGCTTCTTATTTTGAAAATTTATATCATCAATCAGAATAAAATTTTTGAGACTTTCGATTTTAGGGGATGAGGGATCCTGGTGCTTCTTCATATAGAGGCCCCCAAACTGATGATCATGAGATCCTTTCGTCTACTTCTGATGAGGACCGTGACAGATTGAAACACCAAGGTAATAGGGATTTTGGTGCTCCTACTTTGGGCAAACTCGGGACAAGTGATTTGCCTCCTCCTCCCACAGGCGATGATTTTTTCAGGGCTTTATTTGATGACCTACCACTACCTTCTTAGTGATGTATAAATATTATATCAATTGTATAAACATCGTACAATAAGCATAAAAATGACAATATATAATTTCCATCTTTACTGTAACTCTTTATATATATATATATATCACATTATAATCATTGCACCACAATTTCCTTTTCACAATTCACAGCCGCATCACTTAGCTAAAACCAAATGCAACACGATAAAGTAATTTCATCGCTAATTCCTATCCTCATGCATCATGGTCTCATGCTCTTACCTTATCATCTTTTCCTTATCAATTTTGGAAAAGGATGTTTCTACTATATAAATTACTCTTCACGCCATAATTTCATACATAAACCAAAAACTCCTTTTATCAATTCTAATTTTCCTTCATCCTTCAACAATGATTGAACTTCATTTAAAGAAGATAAAAACTCTATTTAAGAATATGGATGCTATTCACTGGAATCAAATGTCTTGGTCAAAACTTAATATTTTAAAGTGTTTTAAAAATGTTAAATTGGACCACTCATTTTTATATGCCATGGCTTCTTTTTGGAATGTAGATTCTAGGACATTTAAAAATTATGGCTTTGAAATATGGCGTTATCCACATTGATTTCCAACAATTAACAGAAGATGCAGATGTTATTTAAAATTTCAAAACCTAAAGTTCTTCAGTTGATGAGAGGTGAGAAAATTTTGCATGCTCCCTTGATTGATTTTTGTCTCTCTCATTTGGCTCCTACTAAGGCATGGGGACATATGCTTTGTCTGTGCTTGCTTGGCCAATTCTTGCTTGTTTCTTCTGATGGCGATATTGACCCACGAGTACTAGATATTATGGACCAAATGGAAGGAGGCTTGTCATCGATACCAGTGATCTTAGCCAAAACTTTAGTTGGATTAGATCGACTTAAATTAGGATTGTCAAAGAGATTGACTGAGAGTTCATTGCTACTTCAGGTAATTTTCTAAACTGCCCTTTTGGGTTTTCAATTTAGGTTTCCTTTTTCTTCTTCTTTTTTTATTGCTCTAATTTTTGCCTAGTCCGCCCATGCGGGTTTTTTGGAGCTAGTGAGCTATCCTAATTTTTGCCTAAGCTGCCCTTGCAGGTTTTCAACTTAGCAGACCTCTTTTATTATATTTTTTGTATTGCTCTAATTTTTGCCTAGTCTGCCCATGTGGTTTTTAGAGCTAGCGAGTTGTCCTAATTTTTACCTAAGCTGCCCTTGCGGGTTTTCAACTTAGCGGACCTCTTTTATTATTATTTTGATATTGCTCTAATTTTTGCCTAGTCTGCCCATGTGGGTTTTCAGAGCTAGCAAGCTGTCTTAATTTTTGCCTAAGCTACCCTTGCGAGTTTTCAACTTAGCGGACTCTTCTTTTTTTTTTTTTAATTTTATTCTTTCCTCACAGATTTGGCTTCAGGAGCATCTCTGCTTGCTTGATACTCCATCCATGGATTTTTCCAGATATCTGCCATGGCATCATTCCGCTAGGAAACTACTCCATCCTGCTTCTTCATATGCTGACTGGGTTGACTGGATCCAATCACGCGCTTAAGTCAACATTCATTGGTAGGTACCTTGGTTGAAGATTTATCGTATCACCGTGCGAACATACTTGATGTATGTTCCCCTTGTTGCTCTTCGTCAAGGTATTTGCTATGATGCTCATGGATTTGGCCGTCAGTATTTGCTATGATCCTCACGGATTGAGCCTCACGATTCTAACTCTACTCTCGATTTAGACATGCCTTACTTGACTAAAGCCTACTTGAATCGGCTGAGGCAAAGCTGGCCTGCACGTTACACTTATCGTCTGGAATAGATTTTACATTTGTCAATTCAGAAAGTGTATTGTTAGGATGAAAAATAATTAAAATAATAAAAGATGCTTCTTTTCCATTTCTAATATGTCATCACCTTTTGCTATTGTGTTTATTTATTTCATCCATATCTGGTCAAATACTTATAACAGTGCACATAGAACAACTTTAACATTAATTCTGTTTTATTAAATTGGGAAACAACCAAACATAAAGCCAGCATATACAAGATTACTCAAGTTTCCAACTAGCCCTTTCGGGTTTTCTAATTGACGATTTTCTCTCATTTAGCCCTAATTGTTGCCTAGCCCGCCCTTTCAGGTTTTCAGAACTAGTGGACTGCTCTAACTTTTGCCTAGGCCGCCCTTTTGGGTTTTCAACCTAGCGAGCTCTTTTTATTTTTTCTCTTTTTTATACATAAAACCTCTTTAACCTGTCAATTTTTACTGGCTCACTAAACTCGTTCCCATCCATGTCTGATAACTTTACTGAACCCTTATTCATGACTTGTTTCACAACATATGGCCCTTTCCAGCTAGGCCTAAACTTCCCTCTCGGATCATATATATTAGGCTTCCATTGATTCAACACCAAATCCTCGACTCTGAGTTTTCTAATCTTAACCCTTCTATTGTAGGCCCGAGCTATCTTCTTTTGATACAGTTGGTGATGATACAGTGACTTTAACCTTCTCTCCTCTAGTAAAGATAACTGTGTGTATCTGCTTGCTACCCATTCCTTTTCAGGTAGTTCAGCTTCCAAGACTACTCTCAATGACTTGATCTCTATTTCAATTGGCAACACTGCTTCCATCCCGTAAACCAAAGAGAACGGTGTCATTCCAGTAGGTGTTTGCACACTTGTTCTCTATCCCTATAAAGCAAAAGGAAGCATCTCTGACCAATCCCTGTACGTCTTGGTCATCTTTGACAGAAACTGCTTAATTGTCTTGTTTGTTGCTTCTACTGCCCCATTAGCCTTTGGTCTATAAGGAGAGGATCTCTGATGATGGATTCAGCACTTCAAAAATAAATCTGTAACTGCTCCTTCAAACTGTACCCCATTATCTGATATCACACTGTGTGGGACCTCATACCTGCAAATGAGGTTCTTTTCAATGAATATTGCCATTTGACTTACACCCAATTTGTTGAAGGTTTCGGCTTCGACCCATTTTGAAAAAAAATCTACTGCTACTACAATGAAACGGTGACTGTTTGAGGCTGTCAGATGTATCTCCCCTATAATGTCGATACCCCAAGTGGCAAAGGGCCAGAGTGAAGACATAGAATGCAATTCTTCAGGAGGCATGTGATTCAAGTTACCATACATTTGACATTGTTGGCACTTCTTTATGAACTCAATACAATCTCTCTCCATGGTTAACCAGTAGTAACCTTGTCGAATAATCTTCTTAACTAGGGCCAAACCACTCATGTGCAGACCGTAACTTCTCGCATGTATTTCTGACATGATATGCTCCACCTCAAGCTTCCTTAAACATCCCAAATGCACCCCATCAGGCCATCTTCGATATAACTCTCCATGAAATGTGATGTATTGCAAAGACCACCGCCTTATGGCTCTTCTTTCTTTCTTTGTTGCCCCCGACGGGTATTCCCTTTCCTCCAAAAATCATCTTATAGTATCATACCACGTATCATGATCTGTATCAGTTTCTATGATTGTCTCATATTCATAGCAAGGAGTTGATGAATTGGTCAAAACCAGAGGCTTAAGGAATAAACTGAGAGGATTTTCCCATACCGAAGCCAATGTGGCTAGGGCATCAGCCATTTGATTTTCTTCTCTTGATAGGTGTATAAATCTACACTCCTTAAACTTCTTCTTCACCATGGTCAGGTAATGGTGCTATGGTTTTAATTTTTCCTCTTTCAACTCCCACTCTCCATTTACTTGGGATACTACTAGCAATGAGTAGCCAAAAACTTCTACCTTATCCATCTTCATAATCATTAGGGTTTCCAAACCAAAAATACAAGCTTTATACTCGACCATATTATTGGTTGCCCTAAATTTCAACTTTTTGGCTAGAAGGATAAGTTCCCCCTCGGGTGATTCTAGTATGACTCCCAGACTTGCACCTTTCCTGTTTGCTGCTCCATCAAAATACATTTTCCACCCTTTACTTCAATTGCCTCTAAATGTTCATCCAAAAATTCCAAGATTACCTCTTCGCTATCTGGTAATGGCTGTTGGGCTAGGAATTCTGACACCGCTCTACCTTTGATCATTTTCCTGGTTACATACTCAATCTCAAATTCTTCTAATATTATCAACTAGAGACCATATTTCCCAATCAAAGAGGCTGTCTCCGTTAAGAACTTCATTGGGTCCAACCTAAAAATTGCTTGCACACTATACGATTGAAAGTAATGCCGTAAATTCTTAGAAGACCAAACCATGACTATACAGTTCTTTTCAATGATACTATACTTAATTTCATAAGGTAGGAGCTTTCTACTCAAATAGTAAACTGCATGCTCAATCCCTGACTCATCTGCTTGCACTAGCATGGCTCCTATTGACTCTTCTTCTACTGCTAAGTATAGTAATAGGGGTTTGCTGGGTTTAGGTGGTTTCAAAATAGTTGGATTTAGCAAATACTCTTTTATTCGCTCAATGGCCTTTTGACACTCTTCATTCCATATGACTGGCTGATACTTTTTAAGCAATTTGAAGATATGCTCATAGATTGTTGTGAGCTTTGCTATGAATCTGCTAATGTATTGCAATTTACCAATGAATCCTAAACTTCACTCTCCGTCTTTGGGGTAAAACCTAAGGAAAGTAACTAGGCCAATTATATGAGCTTTAGTCATTGGGTAAAAAGGCTTAGGTTCCCATAGCAAGTATATACCAAATGGTACAAGGCTATGAGTGGTTATGCCATGCTCGATATGGATACCTTGAGTGAAAGTATGGTATCCCTTACATAACATAACATGGGCATCCTAACTCACGCATACGATGCAATCTAATATGATGCAATGGATAATATCATTAGAAGAAAGAATAGTATAATATAAAGACCAACGGAATCAACTTCTCTTATCCCCAGTGGAGTCGCCACTGTGAGCGGGGATTTTTGCACCCACTCCCGGTGGAATGGTTCTTGAGACTTCGGCACTGTTTAGGCTCATGGCATTAGAGAACATGGACCTAAGTCCAGAGAAAATGGAGTCGCCACCTGGATGGGCCGGGAAAAAGAAAGGGGTAGATGACTCGATTCTTAAGGAATCCCCAACCCCCTAATGGGTTCGGAAAATTGGGTACGTGTGGGGAAGGTGAGAAATGGCCCAGCACCCCCGCAACACCCAGTTCATTGGAACTGGCCTCCTTTACAGGTCTTAATATTATAAAATTCTTAAATATAACAATATTATCCATATTACAAACAACAATTGAAATAAAGCATCGTTATATTAAAATCAAAGCAATGTCCAAACAAAGCAAATAAATGGACACCCATCCGAGGATAGAAACATGCCCTTACATCATCCATGCCTAAACTAATAGGACACCCACCGAAAGGTAGAAACATGTCCTTTACATTGGTCTAGAATATAAAAGAAATTTAAATTTCATGATATTTAACTAATGAGGTACCCACAAAGTGGAAACATACCACTTAAAACATTTGGAAATAAAAAATAAAATGATAAAAGTAAATAACCATTCATAATAAATAAATCATTCATCAAAGATATTAATCAAAATATAAAATAAACATTCATCCATGATAATTTAAATAAATCAAGCATTGAACTTAAATAAATCAAAGCATTTAATAAACTACATAACCAAATATAAAATTAAGTAAAGATTCAAATTAGGGCTATTGTTTCTATTTAAGATTCTTTATTTAATATGTTTAGGTTTTTGGGAATTAACATGGATTAAGGTTTTATAATTTAAGAGATTGATAACGTTCTTTGATTAACCAAATTAGGATTTGAGTGGTAAAATCATGAAATTCGGGTTTGGATATTAAAACATTAGATTTATGATTAACGGTTACTGGATTATTATTATGGATTTACTGTGTTGAATTTTAATATTTAGATTTATAAGGTTTTAAGGTTTTAATGATTAGGATATAGAAAAATTAGGGTTTAAGGTTTTACGGGAATTAGGTTTAAGAAAACTAGGGTTTAAGGTTAGCTAGCTTGGGGTTACTGAAGTTGAATTAGGGTTTTTAGTGTTTTGGAGAATGTATTTGATTTTAGAATTTGGAAAAACAATTTATAGTTTTATAAAGCTTTATGTGATTTTTAGAAGCTGTAAAGTGAGTTTGAGTTTGGATATTTAACAAAACATTTGAAATTTTGGAAAAGAATTAGAAGAAAACAAGTTTAGAGTTTTGTGCTGTTTTTTTGGAATTAAACAAAATGATTTAAGGTTTACAGAAACAAAAAAAGATATTTTTTAGGGTTTTTAGAAATAAACAAAACGATTTAAGGGTTATAGAAACAAAAGAGACAATTTAGGATTTTTGGGGGCAGAAGGAATAAATTAGGTTTTTGAGGTTTTAGAGAAGCAGAAGGATGATTTTTAGGGTTTAAGAACGATTTAAGGTTTTTGGGAAATTAAAGAAATGAATTAAAGTTTTTAAAGGTATTTAGAAATAGAGGAAATCACTTAGGGTTTTTGGAAACAAAGATCAAGTTATTACATCTTCAAAGATTGAAGTTTTGAGTGTATAATCTTATGAATCAAATAAAGAATGAAGCTACTGTAAGAAACAAAAAGAAATTAAGAATTCAATCCTTTGTTCGTTGGTTTCACCAAAAATTGCTTCTTGGATGAACAAGGTCAAAGGAAAGATGGCTGCCTTTGATAGATTGATTGCTTGTTTGCTTATCCTTCTCTAAAAGATTCGATCATTTTCACTGCCAAAAAGCTTTAAAGTTCGATCTCTTTTTCTAAGTTTTTCCTCCAAAATTTTCCTCCCTTATTCTGTGTTGTTTTTAGTCCTATTTATATAAAATTTTGATGGTTAATCCTAATTGTTTACGGAATCTAACATTAATTAAGAAAAGGAAACCGAAACCAAATTGAATTTGGTTTAGAAAAAAATTTGCATCGGAAAAATTTCACCGGCGAAAAAAAACTGCTGCAGAAAAATTTTGCTGGCAAAAAAAACTACCGTGGGAATTTGCGGGCTGCAGGAGTGAAATTGCCTGCGGGCCATTTCGTCCGACCCCTTTTTCGGCGATGAAATTTTTTGTCACCGATTTTTATTTTTATTTATTTATTATTAATTTTTATTTTTTATTAATTATAAAAACTAAATACTAAAACAAATATTATTTAATTAAGATAACACAAGGATTATTTTGGACTAATTAAAATATATTGGATAGCACAAAAATTATTTTGGACTAATTAAAATATATTGGACCGGACAAGGTCAAAAATTAAGGGTCTACATAAAGGTTCTTGCGACTTTGGCACTTTTAGGCTTAGGGCCTTAGAGAACACGGGCATAAACCCAGAGAAAATAGAGTCGCCACTTAGACAGGCTGAGAAAAAGAAAAGGGTGGATGACTCAATTCCTAAGGAATCCCTAACCCCCTATTAGGTTTGAAAGTTGGGTATGCGTGGAAAAGGTGAGAATGACCCAACACCCCCACAGTGCCCGTGTCATTGGAACCAGACCCCTTTTAAGGACTAAATATTATTAAATTCTTAACTTGTTATAGCATCATCCATATTACATGCACATTAAAAGAAATAGATCCCCTTCACCTTTATTTAAAATAAACAATCAAAATAGGCACCTATACAAGGATGGAAACATACCTGTACAATAATTGTTTAATGTCCAAAACTAAATAAAATAGGACACCCACCTTTTAGTGAAAAACATGCCCTTTACATTAATCCCAAAATCTAAAATAAATAAAATTACATTAAACCTAACTAATGAGGTACCCACAAAGTGGAAACATACCTCTTGCATCTTAGAAACTAAAATAATTAACATTAAAATAATGAATCGAATAAATTAAATCATTCAATAATTCATCATGGGCAATATAAATAAATCATTCATCAAATTAAAACATTAATGAATCATCAATTCAAGACATAAAGCAATCGCATCTAAGTTTTAATATTAAATAAAGCAATAAATATATCAATTTAGGGTTTATGCTTCAAATTAGGGTTTTAGAATTTTTATGATTAGATTAGGGTTTTTATGAAGAAAATTAAGGTTTTAGGTTCTAGGGATGAAGAATGGGATTTTTAGGTTTTGGGAAAACAAGATTAAAGTTTTAGAAAGAGACTAGAGATTTTTAGAAATTGGGAAGAACATGATTAGGATTTTGGAAATTTATGAAAAAAGATTAAGTTTTTGGGAAATAGATTAGGGTTTTGAAAATTGTAAAACTAATTAGGGTTTGGGAAATAGATTAGGGTTTTGATGATTATACCATTTATTTAAATTGAACCTTAAACTAGTGGATGAAACTAATACAAAAAAAAAAAAAATTGGATATGCAAGATACTGTGGTGATAATTTGAAAGATAAGTGTAATTACTAATTGAATAAATTGAGTTAGGAAAACATACCTAAATTTGAAAAGCTCCACCAAATTAACAAAATTGGTCCAAGCAACAACCAAGACAGTAGTCACTGACTTGCTTTTGTAAATTGAATAGTCTTTTATGTTTTCTGATTGCCTGCTAGGGTTTTTATATTGTTTTCTTCCTTTTTCTATTAATTGTTGTCTCCTCTGTATTTATAGACCACAGTAAGTAAAAAAACCTTAATCCCAATCTTCAATGAAATCCTTGATCCAAGTCTTCAACAAATTAATGAGTGATTAGGAAATAAAATTGGCTGCTGACAGTATTTTTAGAACTCGGATTAGGCAAAAAATAGACATGAAGCCTCCCTCATATCGATTTGGCCATCCAAATTGATATGAGTTGCCTCAAATTATCCAAATCGATATGAGTTGCCTCAAATTGATTTGGCATGCAAAAATTGATATGAGGCAATGCCCATATCGATTTGGCATGCTCAATACTCTCCCAAATCGATATGGGCTTTGCCTCATATCGATTTTGGAGGTTCAACTTGACTCAAACTGATCCAAAATAATTAATTTGTCAGCCCAGACTTTTTGCAATTTTAATATAAAATCACACCAATTGAATTCTAATCTTTAAGGAATTTTAGATTTATAATGGACTAAGATAATCTTTTTAAATTTAATTCGGTCCAAATTTAAGAGTCTACAGTTTGCCTCTTGCTTGTGTGATCTGAGATTTTTGTAGAAGAGAGTAAAAAGCAACATGAATATTGAACTGATTTAGAATAAGACTTAATTATGGACTCGAGGTTGGATTGATTTATAGGCTAAAAATATTTGGGTTCTGAACCTGGATTGGTTTGGGTTCTAGACCCAGAATGATTTTTGGACTCAAAAAAGGTTTGGATTCTAAACCCGAATAAGTTTGGGTTTTAGACCCGGATAGGTTTGGGCTCTGGACCTAGAATGAGTTCTGAACTAGAGAAAGATTTGGGTTCTGGACTCAGATAGGTTTGGGTGTTGGACCCAAAATGAGTTCTAGACTCAAAAAGATTTAGGTTCTGGACCCGAATATGTTTGGGTTCTTAGACCCAGATTGGTTTGGGTTCTAGACCCAGAATGAGTTCTGGACTCGAAAACGATTTAGGTGACTTTCTGTTAGTTGAGGGTTTTAGCTTTCTTCTAGCAAATCAATTTTAGCTCTTCTAGTTGATTGATGTTTTGTCATGGCTTTCTTCTAGCCACTTGCTCCATTCTTAAATTGATTGACTCCAACTCTTCTAGCTAGACTGATCTTCTGTCATCAGGGAATTTTGGCTTCCTTCTAGTCGGTTATTCCATTCTTAAATAGATTTTGCTGACCTTCTGTCATTTTAGAATTTTGGCTTTTTTCTAGCTGGTTGTTCTAGTATTCAATAGATTATGGGTATTCACCCTCAAAATGAATCTTTATCCTTGGACATTGGGTCTTTACCCTTCAAAATGGATCCTCATACTTGTACATCGGATCTTTCACCCTTTAAAATGGATCTTCATCCTTTAGACATCCGGTCTTCACCTTTCAAAATGGATCTTCATCCTTTAGACATCCAGTCTCCACCCTTCAAAACAGATCTTCATTCTTGGACATCGGGTCTTCACCCTTCAAAATGGATCTTCATCCTTTGGACATCGGGTCTTCACCCTTGAAAATGGATCTTCATCCTTAGACTTGGACATTGGGTCTTCATCCTTCAAAATGGATCTTCATCCTTTGGACATTGGGTCTTCACCCTTTAAAATGGATCTTCATTCTTTGGACATTAGGTCTTTACCCTTCAAAAATGGATCTTCATCCTTGGACATCGGGTCATCACCCTTCAAAATGGATCTTCATCCTTGGACATCTATCCTGCATTGACTACAACTCTTTTAGTTGAACTGATCTTTTTTCTTTTGCATCTTCATTCATTTGAGAGTTCTAATTTTCTTCTTGTTCCATTCTTAAATGGATTCTTCACTTTGAACTTTTGCAAAAAATTTCAGCTATTTTTTAGCTAGTCCTTATGTCCTCTCTTTGCCCCATATGCGGCAAAATATTGAAGGTGAGTCTGAAATATTTTGTACATGCATAAACTCAAAAATTGAAAAGAGAAACTTTGCCCTCTTTGTAGGCTTAAAACAATGATTTTGTTCCCATGCATACTCTGATTGATGTTTGTATTTTGTTTAGTTCTTTATACAAGCATGCATCTCCATTTTTATAAAGTGACTGTATCTTCTTCAAGCAATGGGTCTTCCATGCCCCCTGATTCCATATCTACTTCATGTTTACTTCATAGAGTATCTATTGTTCACTTTGACAAAAAATAAACAATGCAAGAAAAAATAATACAATGTGATACGCTTATGTATGCTTGATATGCATGAATAATACTTACCGTGGTTTAAATACTTACCGTAGATAGGCACATACACATTACTTGGCCAAAGGTCTCATCGAGTTTAAATATTATCTATCTCATATGAATGCTTATTAAAACCATCTCCACTAATAGACTCTACCTACCAAGAGATATCAACATGTCTTTAATATGCTTGAAATGAGGTCTATAAGGGACACGAGTTAAATGAAGGCTGTCTTTGAGCTGGAGTTGATGTGACACTACTGACAAACCTTCACACTATAATCTTCTTGTTGAAACTGTCTACTATTAGAGGTTCCATTTTCACATTCCAGTCATCACTTTTATCTTTTGACTTCATGAAAATACAAAGCTTGAATGTCCTTCCATCTTCTTCGCAGAAATCTGGATCCAATTAGTACTATCTTGATCTTTAGACCACCCTTTTTCATACTCATTCTTTTGTCCTTCTCCCTTTTAAGATTGCGGACTTGGAGCTATGTTGGATAAGATGGTATTTCCCTTATGTATTTGAGTTTTTGGTTGGGCTGGACCAATTCAAGTTAATCTATCCTCGTAAACTAAGTGAAAGTCTTCTACTTTCTTTAGGTAAAAAAGAACTCGGTTGGCTTTCAGAACAACCTTTTTGGGTTTTATTTTTTCTCTTCCTTTTATTTTTTCCTTTTTTCCTATTACTCTGACTGCTTTTTTTCCTTTTATCTGTTTTCTTCTTCTTTCATTTACTCCGACTGCTTTTTTTTCTTTCCTTTTCTTTTTTTAGGGCTTAGCTCAAAAAGAGTTGTCTTGTTTGTACCAACTTGTATTTTTGATAATGGATGACATAAGTCTGCTTCACTCCTGACTTTATCTCAATAGGTCTATGGTATTAGGTCTAAACTTTTCTCTTGGATTAGGGACATTAGGCTTACACTACTTCAACACTAAGTCTCTGACTTTAAACTTCATAAAATCCCAAAATCTAATATGTCAAGATCCTTTGATGGCCAAATCTATATGAAGTTTGCCTCATATCGATTTGGTCAGCCCAAATAGATATGAGGAAGGCCTCATGTCAATTTTTGGTCTCTAATTTGACAAATTTGAGTCCCAAAATACTTTAATCGGCCTGTTTTATTTCCTAATCATGCAGTAATTTGTTGAATGCTTGGAATGAGGATTTCTTTTAGGATTATGATTAAGGATTTTTACAGATTGTGGTTTATAAATATAGGAGTGACAGTAATTAAAAAAAGAAAATGATCGAAAAACCCTAGCAAGCAATCAAAAATAAAAAGACCATCCAATTTAAAATGACCTAAACACCCTATTCATCAAATCCATGAAAGCTGCAGGTGGATTCGTTAATCCAAAAGGCATTACTAAAAACTCATAATTCCCATACCTTGCGCGAAAAGCTGTCTTAGGAACATCTTCAGCTCTAACCCTCAACTGATGGTACCCTGATCTCAAATCAATCTTGGAAAACACTGCTGCTCCCTTCAATTGATCAAAAAGATCATCAATCCTAGGCAAAAGATATTTATTCTTAATAGTCACTTTGTTCAATTGCCTATAATCAATGCATAACCTCAAGATACCATCCTTCTTCTTCACAAACAACACAGGAGCTCCCCAAGGAGAAACACTAGGGCGAATAAACCCTTTATCCAACAAATCCTGCAACTGCACCTTCAACTCTCTCAATTCAGCAGGTGCTATTCGATAAGGAGTGATAGAGATGGGAGTTGTACCAGGCAACAATTCAATACCAAACTCAACCTCTCTCTCAGGGGGTAACCCTGGCAACTCCTTAGGAAACACATCTGGAAAATCTACAACTGTGGGTATATTATCAAGTTGAGAACCCACTACTCTAGTATCCACAACGTGAGCAAGATAAGCATCACACCCTTTCCTAATCAACTTCTTAGCTGTTGCAGCTGATACAAATAAGGATGCAAGTTGTCTCTGCTCACTAGATACTATCACACTTATACCATTACTGGTTCTCAAAGTGACACACTTCTTTTGACAATCTACCACAGCTCTATGCTTAGAAAACCAATCCATGCCTAAGATCAAATCATATTCTTTGAAAGGCATTTCAATTAAATCACCAAGAAACTCCTCACCTTGCACCACAACAGCACTATCACGATGCACCTTACTCACCACAACACTATGTCCTAAAGGATTTGTTACTAAGACATCAAATCCTAAGGACTCTGAATGCAATTTAGACACAGGCAAGATAGATGCACTTATGTATGAATATGTAGATCCTGGATCAATCAAAGCAAGTACTGAAATGCCAAGTAAAGAAAATGTACCCGCTACAACTGCTAAAGCATCTGGCTGCCTCTGCATCACATATACTCTCTGAGAAGATCCGGCCTCATCTGGCCTACTGTCTCTGGATGAAGATCCTCCTCTCTAACTAAACCCGGGTCTACCACCTCTACTAAAACCTCTACCCCCTCGACCACCTCTACTGAAACTAGGTCAAGAAGCTGCAGAATCTGCCTGTCTATGCTCCTGCATCTCAGGACAATCTTTAATGAAATGAGCTGGTGACCCACATCTAAAATAGCCAGTTGGTAAACCAATTTTCCAACAAATACCCCATGAGTCTTACCACAATGGTCACACACAGGTGGAGTAGACCTCTGAATCACTGGAGTCGGGGCACTGGCTACAGAAATTATAGGTCTCGGCCTCTGCCTCTGATACTGCACTGATCTGCCCGACTGCCTCAGACTCCTACTAATCCTCGGAACAAAGCTTCCTCTACCCCTCTTTATAGATGAAGGCCCTGCCTCAAACTGGGATTTCCTTAATCTAGTCTCCTACTCAGTAGCAGCTACTGCAATATTTTGTGCTCTCTCAATGCTTCTAGCTGCTGCAACTAGCTGAGAGAAATCCTGGTACCGAGAACTAGCCACAATGCACATAATAGAGGGCTTCAATCCCTCCTCAAATCTTCTGCACCGGTCTATTTCATCAGAGATAATCCCCCCGGCATAGCGACTCAACCAGATGTACTCAACCTCATATTCTGTCACCGTTCGGTAGTCTTGTCTCAAATTCAGGAATTCCATCTTCTTAATATCTTTATACTCCCTCGGAGTATATTTCTGCTCGAACTCCCTTAGAAAATCACCATAAGATAATGTAGGTGGATCTTCCATGGCATGAGGAATCGTCTTCCACCAGTCATAGGCATCTTTCTGTAAGAGGGATCTGGCATAGTCAAATTTCTCATCTGGAGTAGCTTGCAACTGGATAAATATCCTCTGCACTTTATCCAACCACTACTCAGCCACTGCAGGATCAGTAGTGGCCAAGAAATCTTTAGCCCCATATTTTCTCAACTTATCATAATGACTTACCGACACCTGAGGCTGTGGTGGTGGTGGTGGCTGCAATGGAGCTGGTCTCAATAGTTCTATCACATGTCTTAACCAACCCGGCGGACCCTCATCTGCAGCAAATCTCTCCGGCACAGAAACAGGTGCCTCACTGACTCTCTCAATTCTAGCTCCATCTCTATTCTCTCCAGGAGCTACACTCTCCATACTACCCTTTACAGACTGTCGTGAATGGGACGCCATTACTATCTATATCTGCAAATACAACAGAATATACCTCATTAAAGATCAAAGACTGCCATACCAAAACATGTATCTTATTTAAAAACAATATTTTAAAACTCAAAATCTCCTTTTTCTTACAATTGACCTAGGTTGAGAATCTCAAACCTAGGCTCTGATACCAAAATAATTGTAATACCCCTATACTTCGTATACGTACACAACATGCTTATACGATCGTAATATACGTATACTGAATATAGAAATGACACGATTTACAAAACACACAAACCATCCCTTTAATATAACATAAACAATTTTAAAAACAATATTTTAAAAGAAAAATAAAGCACAATAGACAAAATGTTTATTCAAAACGCAGCGGAAAACATAACAAATATTTTCAAATACATATACTTCAAAACTCAAGTTTTACAAAATATAAAATAAGTATACATGATTAGAAATATGTCTTTGATCTTTAAGCTCCACTATCAACACCTCAAAAATCTAGACTCTACTCGGCCTAGAGGAACTCTCCGGTTCTTCCCTGTCACCTGCGTGATGAATCACACTTGCGCTACGCCAACAGCTTAGTGGCACAAACTACAATAATATTATGCTTTGATGCAATGCCAATGTCACTCAATCAAATTTCATAAGCAATTCATGAAGTACTATTCATAATTTCCACATCCATAAACATTTAAAGCAAAGACAAATATATATCTCATCATTCATTTATTTTCCCCTTTTTGAATTATATATAAACAAAGACAAGCATGGGCCCAAAAAAAAATCTAATATGTTATTCAAAGATCAGAGTTACTGCTTTGGTCCATAATCACAATCATCAAGCCCGTAGTGTAACAGACCCAGTCTCTTGGATCTCAACCCGGCTAGAACCGAGGAAATCCTCAACCCGGCTAGACTGTTACTGTTTTTGAGGCTTACGACCCAGTCATTTCACCCCAAAAACATCAAATTTCACATTTATCATTTCACATTTTTCAACTGGAATTGGCTTACGACCCGGTCATTTCACCTATCCAGTGATTCATAGGCATGCCGCCAAACTCAGAACTCTGAAAATTGAATTAACATATTAGGCACACAATCATATCATTTACCTCTTTATCAATTTCTTTCTCAATTCATTTCTCATTTCATATTCCACAATCAACTAGGCAACCATGCCTCAATTATCTCATTTACATCATTATCAATATAGCCAACAACCATGGCTCCTCATCTCATCATATCTCAAATCACATCAAGGCAATTCATCATATCATCATATCTTTAGAATTTTCAACATACATTTCACAAAGTTCATATTATGCAAAACATGACATTATTAATATGCATCAACAATGCAATAAATTACTTAACACATTTACAACCAAATGTGTTAAGTTCCATAATCATATACATGTATGAAATAAAGGGGGTTTGTACTTTCCTCAAGGACAACTCACACCAAACTCCTCTTCCAAGAATCCACAACACTTGGGTTAAGGCAACTCAACCCTCTTCAAAATCTAAACCAAAGGAATGATACACATAAGATAATAAGACTAAGAACCAACTAAGGCAACTCTACACATGACACGCTCAACAACACGGGCGTGTCCCTGACCGTGCCCTAATTCCACAACACAGAAGCTTTGACACGCTCAGAACCACGGGCGTGTCACTGGACGTGTAATATCTTCTGTCTCACAGAAACATTGACACGTCCAACAACACGAGCGTGCTCATGGCCGTGTCAATTCTCCAACATCACAGTAGCTATGACATGCTCAGTGACATGGGCGTGTCACTACTCGTGTGACCCATCCAAGAACACAGACCCATTGACACGCCTAAAAACCTGACCGTGTTCATGGGCGTGTCAGGCCAAAAATGCAGATTCCGGCCACAACAACACTACACCCAAAAAATCACTTCCTTCCACCATTTTCCACTTCAACCAAACTTAATTTAACACTCCCAAAAACCAAAACAAACTTACAAAAATACCAAATCAACTCAACACATACATCAAACACAAATCATAATCATCACCACAAACTCCAAAACACAACCACAACACCTTCACTTCCAACAAACTTACTCTTTCCTTCAATCCAACCCCAAAATCCAAAGTCACTTGAACCAAACACTCTTAAACACACACACAATCAAACAAACACATAACAACCCCAATCTTAACTCACAAACTCAAAGAAATCAAAGAATCAAGTGGAAATCTTACCAAGGATGAAGAAGCTCTTAAATTTCCAACTTGAATACATGAATACTTCCTTCAATCTTGAGTATGGAAGATCAAATCTCTCACTTGCTCTCTTGCTAGGGAGTGCCAGCCAAAACAAAGAAAAGAAAAGGAAAGGAAATGAAGGCACACGCAGAAGAAAGAAAGAAAGAAGAAAGGAAGGAAAATAAAGTCAAACACTCAACCTTCTCTTTCCTCAAAACCCTCTCCTCCAAGCATTTAATATTAAAATACTCTAAATATCTCCATCCACTTCCACTCACTCAAATCCCACTTAATTAATTTAAAATCATTAACTAATCATCTTTTGACTTCACATTTGACTTGTATATGTTGTATATATCACTATATATACAACATATACACTCTCTCTTCACTTCCTTTCTTTTTCCCATTAAACACATATACAATTAATCCAATTACAACAATTATTATACCAAACTTCTAGGGCATATTTTGGGATATTACAGAAACATGCCCTTGCAATATCCAATGTCCAAAACTAAATAAAATATGACACCCACCATTTAGTGGAAACATGCCCTTTACATTAATCCTATAATCCAAAATAAATTAAATTACATTGAAACTTAATTAATGAGGTACCAACATAGTGGAAACATACCCCTTACATCACTGTAGCTAAAATAATCCAGCGAAAGAAATTCAACCATTCATCACAAAAGTAATCCATTCATCATAAGTCAAAATAAAATAAGTCTCATATCAAAACATGCAATAAGAGAACATATATTTATAATCGAAACTATATTCAAATATCATGTTAAGTAATAAATGCACAAACTAGGGTTTTAACATATGAATTAGGGTTTGTTAAAGTTTAGATTGCTAAATTATGGTTTAGGGTTTATATCATGCAATTAGGGTTTGAAACATACAAACTAGGGTTTTGGAAGAACAATCAAGGTTTTAGGGTTTACAAAAATAAGGTTAGGATTTTAATTTTACTAATTAGGTCTTTACATTACTCAATATTTAAAACGTATATAAAAAGCACCCAAACCTAACATCAATCAACTTTCAATATTCAATATTTAAAAAAAGGAATATGACAACCAATATTCAATATGAAAGAGAAGCATGATTACTAGATGTTTTAAGAAGTGCAGGAACAAAATAAAACAAAGAATCAAAACAATGGGATTGCTATAAATTTTTTAAAAGAGTTAAAAAAAAGTTGCAAACCTTCGTTGTTAGTCACACCAATGTTTTTATGTTGATAGAATCTTTATGCTTGTACCACGGCTAAATCATGGATGAATGGGATGATGACAGTCGGTCACTGCCTTCTTGGTTTGATGGGTTGATATTCTATCTCCCGCTTACTGAATTGCTCCAGTTTACAGCATGCTTCATTTGCTCTTAGTGTTTTCTCCTCTCTGTCAGATCTCCTTTTTCTTTTTTCTACTGCTTTTTCATTCCTCTATTTATAAGAAAGAATTCAGGTCAGCCTCTTAAATCAGTCCTCGTTTCCTGATGAAGCACGACTTTAAAATAATTTGAGTTTTCCTGACTAAGCACAATTTTAAAAGGATTTGAATTTTAGATAAACCATGCCCATTTGAACCCAAATCCACTTAATTTAAGATGGATTGGGGTTCTTAATTATCTAAGACATCCCTAGTTTGATATGGAAATGTCCATATGGAACTGGAGATGTCTCAGTTCAATATGGGTGTCCATATCAAACTAGGCAAGTGCCAGTTTGATATGGAACTTGTCCATAACATGTCCATATCGAACTGGATGCCCAATTCCATATGGAACTTGCTCATATCAAACTGGGCATCCTCTAGTTTAATATGGACATGTCCATATCAAACTGGAACTGGGAAAGTCCCATTTTGATATGGGCTCCCATATCGAACTAGGTTTGTCCTGATTTGATATGGACCATCCATATCTAACTGGACAGGCCCAATTCACCATGCATGATCCAATGACTTCCAAACCATTTTTATGTTTTAAGACTCGCTTTGTTACCATTTTAAATTTTTAGAAACTAAACCACACTCATTTAGGCCTTTATAAAATTGGACCAATCAAGATAAAAGCTTAAAATATATTTAATCCTTTAAGAATGGACCGATAAGTACTTAGGCCATCTTTAATTAGGACCAAACTAGCTTAGGGACAAAATCAAGGGTCTATAGTTTGCCCACTGTTTGAACAATCTTGGATTTATTCAGAGAGTGAAAAGCAACAGGAGTTTAAGCAGATTTTAGAGACGGATGGTTTTTGACCCAAGATTAGGGCTGGTTTAGGTTCTGGACTAGGATTGGTTTGGGTTTTAGACTTTGATTTATTTGGGTTCTTGACCCGAATTGAGTTTTGGACTCAAAAATAATTTGAGTTCTAGACCCAGATTGGTTAGGTTATGGACCCGAGGTGAGATCTATACTCGAAAATGATTTGGGCTCTAGACCTGAATTGGTTTTGTAACATCCATTAATTTGGTAAACTTAAATTAAATTAATTTAGACTAATTAGTTGCATGGGTAAATGAAGTGTTATAAGTGAGAATAATATGTATATATGTGAAATATAAAAGTAGTATGCATTACATATAAAACCAAACATAACTTAGAGGAAAAAACAAAAGATGAATAGTAAAGAGGGGCAAAATGGTAAATATACTTTATGAAAATTAAAATTAATTAAATAATTTAAAAATAAATAAATATAGATGGAAGATGAAATTTCAAAATTAAAAAATAATTAATTAATTAATTAATTAAAATATTAAAATAATATATATAATTGAATGGATGAAGAAAAAATGTCAAAATTTTATCTTTATCTCTTTCTTTCTTCTTCTTCTTCCTCTTCTTCCTTTGCATGGAATTTTACCATAGCCAAAGGAGAAATTTCTTCATGCAAGCACTAATTTTAAGAAGGATTTTCCAAAAATAAAAAGAGTTTTGGTTATTTTCCAACAAACTAGTAAGTATTCATTTAAAATTATGAAGTTTCTTTAAATTTTTTATTATGTAAGATATGGGTTTTTGTTAGAGGTTTTTTATAATTTTTTAAAGAGGTATGAATGATGTTATATTGATAAGTAATCAATGATTTTAAGGTTGGATTGAAAAAAATGTTAGGTTTGGTTAGAGTTTGGAAGAGGTAGTAAGTGTAATTTAGGGTTTTGGAAAGGGTTTTGTTAAAAAAATGATTGTGCAATTGGTTTCATGGTTTAAATTGTGTTGTTTAATGGTTTTAATGATGGAATTGAGTTTAAATTACCATTTATAATTTTTTGGAATGAAGAACCAAAATTTAAGTGAGTTAGGGCATAATTTAGGGTTTTGAAGGGAATGATTCTAAATTGAGTTGTATTTCTTGACATATGTTAAAATGTGATGTTTTAGATATATTTCAGCTCACAACTCAATTTAGAATTAATTGAATTTGATTTCTAAGGTTGGAGAACCTTAGTTCTAAGAAAAGAAAAATTGAAGTAATGTGTTTTAACTTATGGTTTAAGCTTTAAACACCATAAAATGTGATTCTAATCTGTGGTATATATTCAAATTTTGAATAGGTGTGGAGTAGGAAGTTGTTTCTTCAACATAGTAGTGAAGAGTATTTTGAACTTGTGGTGTTTTTAGCTTGGAGTGCTCTTGAAGGAGGATAGTACATACTTTGACGTTGAATGTGGTTGCTTACATTGATTTTAAGCATAGAGCATTTTGTTGTTTTAGTGTGATATATTACTTGACTAATGCAAATGTGTGTGCATAGCATTATTTGAAGTAATAATGCTTGATTTGCATTTATTATGGCATGATAAGACATTTTTCAATGGCTAAATATAGTGTTTGTGTAAAGTGTTAAAAATGCAAAATGTGTATGGAAACATGAAAACGAGCTACACTGGCTTAAAATGTGATGATGATGTGGTTTATGAGTAAAAAATATGACAGAGAATGAGAAATGTGCAAAAATAAGAAAAATTTGAATTTTAAGAAAAATGTATTTGCATGTTACCTTATATAAATCTAGTTTTGGATTATTGTTGGATTTTTTTTACCCTTCGAATGAGATACACTAGTGTCATATACTCATTATGCCTTCGGGAGAGACACACCGGTGTCATAGACTCATTATGCCTTCGAGTGAGACACGCTGGTGTCACAGATGATTGAGATAGCCCAAGACAATATTTCTGAAACTAGACCAATATATAAGGATTTTAGGGCCCAATGTGTGTGGATGATTACTATGTTAATTTTAATATGTGTAGGGTGTCATTTGAATTATAGTGCATTATTGACATTATGTGTGAAATATCATTTTCTTTATAACAAAGTATGTACTACTAGGCGAAATGCTTAGCGCGAATAGATTTCAATGTGCAGGTGATGGAGCAAATCTGGAGGATTCGAAGAGTGCTGCTAGACCACCCCAGGTCTATGCTATAGTAGGTCTTTCTGAAGGATTTTGATCTACATAGACCAGTGCCATATGAATTTCATGTATAAATTTTAAACTTTTGAAATTTGCTTAAGTATGTACATTATATATATAACCATGTATATGATGTACATTAAAAAAATTTCCTTTGGTGTTAACCGTTGGAATTTCTTTTTAAACAAATGGGACTTGTATTTATAAACATATTGATAGATGTGTTTTGGTGATATATTGGTGGTTTGAGCCGTTGAGCTATTTTGGAGAAATGTATGATTAAATAAATAAATGAGAGTGCATTTTAAATGCAAGTTGTGAAATTTGAAATTTGGGAATATCCAAAATACAGACAAAACTCTGGAGAATTTTTTTTCTAGAGTTTTTCTTTTAAAATATATCTTTTTAATATTTAAATCATTGAATAATACTTTTATTTATTTGTTAAAATACATTTTAAGTGTTTAAAATAATTATTTGGATTTATAGAAACTTTTGAAAAGACTATACTGTGACGTTCTTGTATTATGCATATGTATTTTTCATATACTAGGTATGTGTATTATATGTACATGGGGTATTAGGGTGTTACATTTATTTTGGTATCCGAACTTACGTTTGAGGTTCTCGACTTAGGTGGGTTTTGAAGAGGGAAAATAATATTTTAATTGCAATTTTAATATGCTATACATGCATTTGCATTAGCATTTTATGTGTCCCCTGATGTGGCTATTCTTTTTGTATTTACAGACATGGCAGATATGGCATCTCAGACGTATGAGTCTAGAGAGGGGAGTGCTTAGAGTGTTGCCTCTGGAGAGGGTGCTGTTGGGGCTAGTACAAAGATTTCTTGGGAGGCATTAGTGCCATTTAGACTAGCAGTTGAGGAGGTTCCGCTAGCCTAGGTGTGGCAGATGGCTGAGTTGTTACGACAGGCTCTGGTACTGCAGCTGCAGCTGTCGCAGTAGTAGCTACCAACAAGAATATATGACAAGATGAGGAAATGTAGAGCTACAGACTTCTTCAGTACCAATGATCCAGTTGTGCCTGGATAGAGTACAGAGTTTTTTTTTATCTAGTTACAGGTTAATGCAGAAGAGAAGTTCGATTATGCCAATGAAACTTCATATGGTCCAATGAAACGAGGACTCAGCTTCCCTTTTCGACCAAATCTCAATATCTTTTTCCAAGGAGACACTTTCAAAAATACTTTATCTCCCACATTATACTCAATGTCTCTCCTCTTCAAGTCTGAATAAGACTTCTGTCAGTCTGAAGCTGCTTTCAATTTATTCCGAATCATCTTCACTTTCTCTTCAGTCTCTCTAATCAAATCAGGACCAATTAACTTACCTTCTCCAGTTTCATTCCAACATAGAGGTGTCCTACACCGTCTACCATACAATGCCTCAAATGGTGCAATTCCAATACTGGATTGATGACTGTTGTTGTAAGCAAATTCCACAAGTGGTAAGAATCTGTCCCAACTTCCAAAAAAATCAATGATACAACTTCTCAACATATCCTCGATAATCTGTATCACTCTCTCTGACTGCCCATCTGTCTGCGGATGAAAAGCAGTGCTAAAATGCAATCGAGAACCCAAAGCCCCATGTAAACTCTTCCAGAACCTCGAAGTGAACCGGAGATCTCGATCCGACACTAAAGAAATTGGGACTCCATGCAACTTCACAATCTCATGGATATACAGTTCAGTCAACTTCTCAAGAGAATAATCCATCCGAACCGGAAGAAAATGAGCTGTCTTTGTCAACCTATCAACAATCACCCAAATAGCATCATGCTTCCTCTGCGTCAATGGCAAACCAGAAACAAAATCCATTATTACTCTTTCCCATTTCCATTCAGGCACTGATAAAGGTTGAAGCAACCCAGTTGGAACTTGATGTTCAGCTTTCACCCTCTGACAAGTGAGGCATTTGGACACAAATTCCGCTATGTCTCTCTTCATACTAGACCACCAATAATGCTGTCTTAAATCATGGTACATCTTTGTACTTCCCAGATGCATAGCAAACATTGATTGATGTGCTTCTTCAAAAATGATCCTTTTCAAACTATCATCATCAGAAACACACAATCTATCCTTGAACCAAAGACTACCATCATTTTTCACATGAAAATTTCGGCTCTCTCCATTTCGGCAATCTGATACAATCTTCTGAATTTTCTCATCCACCAATTGGGCCTCCTTTATCTGATTTAACAATACTGGTCTCAACTGCAGCTGAACCAATAATGCACCATCATCACATGCTTCAAAACTAGCATGTAACGCTCTCAACTCAACAAGCAACGAGAGTGAGTAAACAGCCAAACCTGCCAAAGACTTCCGACTCAAGGCGTCAGCAACAACATTTGCCTTACCAGGATGATAATCAATCAAACAGTCATAATCTTTGATCAACTCCAACCATCATCTCTGACAAAGATTGAGCTGTCTCTGAACCCCAAAATATTTCAAACATTTATGATCCGTATAAATAACATTTCTCCCCATATAAATAATGTCGCCAAATCTTCAAAGCAAACACTATGGCTGCTAACTCCAAATCATGGGTTGGATAATTGAGCTCATGCGGCTTCAACTGTCGAGAAGCATAAGCTATGACTTTACCCTCTTGCATCAATACACATCCTAAACCATTATGTGAAGCATCACTGTAAATCACATATGGTTTATCTTCTACGGGTAAAGTAAGAATAGGTGCTTGAGTTAACATCTCTTTTAACTGTTCAAAGCTAGCCTGACACTGATCTGTCCACACAAATCTAACTCCCTTTCGAAGTAATCTGGTAAGTGGAGTAGCTATCAAAGAAAATCCTTTCACAAAGCGTCGATAATAGCCTACCAAACCAAGAAAACTTCTAACTTCGGTCACAGATTTGGGTGGACTCTAATTCATAATAGCCTCAACTTTACTCGGATCAACTCTAATATCATCTGCTGAAACTATATGACCGAGAAAAGTCACTTGATCAAGCCAAAACTCACACTTCGACAGCTTAGCATACAATTGCTTCTCTTTCAAGATCTGCAACACAGTCCATAAATGTTTGTCATGCTCCTCTTCATTACGCGAATACACTAAAATATCATCGATAAAAACTACCACAAATTGATCCAGATAGGGCCTAAATACTCTATTCATCAAATCGATAAAAACTGCAGGTGCATTCGTCAACCCAAAAGGCATTACTAAAAACTCATAATGCCCATACCTGGTGCGGAAAGCTTTCTTAGAAACATCTTCAGCTCTAACCTTCAATTGATGGTACCCAGATCTCAAATCAATCTTGGAATACACTGCTGCTCCCTTTAATTGATCAAAGAGATCATCAATCCTAGGCAAAGGGTATTTATTCTTAATAGTCACTTTGTTCAATTTCCTATAATCAATGCATAACCTCATGGTACCATCTTTCTTCTTCACAAACATCGCAGGAGCTCCCCAAGGAGAAACACTGGGGTGAATAAACCCTTTATCCAACAACTCCTGTAACTGCACTTTCAACTCTCTCAATTTAGCAGGTGCCATGCGATAAGGAGTGATAGAGATGGGAGTGGTACCAGGCAACAAATCGATACCAAACTCAACCTCTCTCTTAGGGGGCAACCCTGGCAACTCCTCTGGAAAATCTGCAACTATGGTTATAATATCAAGTTGAGAACCTACTACTCTAGTATCCACGACATGAGCAAGATAAGCGTCACACCCTTTTCTAATCAACCTTCTAGCGGTTACAGCCGATACAAACGAGGATGCAAGCTGTTTCTGCTCACTAGATACCAACACAAATCTACCATCATTAGTTCTCAAAGTAACACACTTTTGTTGATAATCTACCACATCTCCATGTCTAGACAACCAGTCCATGCCCAAAATCAAATCATATTCTTTAAAAGGCATTTCAATCAAATCTCCACGAAACTCCTCACCTTGCACCACAACTGCACTATCTCGGTGCACCTTGCTAACAATCACACTATGCCCTAAAGGATTTGTCACGAAAACATCAAATCCTAGGGACTCAGAATGCAATTCAGACACAGGCAATATGAATGCACTTATATATGAATGAGTAGATCCTGGATCAATCAAAGCAAGAACCGGAATGCCAAATAAAGAGAAAGTACCCGCGATGACTGCTGAAGCATCTGGTTGTCTTTGCATCACATACACTCGGTGAGAAGGCCCAGCCTCATCTGGCCTACTAACCCTGGATGGAGATCCTCCTCTCTGACTAACTCCAGGTCTACCCCCTCTGCTGAAACCTCTGCCTCCTCGACCACCTCTGACACTAGGTCGAGAAACTGTAGAATCTGCCGGCCTCTGCTCCTGCATCTCAGGCCACTCTCTAATAAAATGATCAGGAGATCCACATCTGAAGCATACAGCTGGTCCACTATTCTTCCAACAAACACCTCTATGAGAACCCCCACACTGAGCACATATAGGTAGAGTAGATCTCTGAACTACTGGAGTCGGAGCACTCGCTACTGAAACTGTAGGTCTCAATCTCTGTCTCTGAAACTGAACTGACCTACTAGCCTGCCTCTGACTCCTACTAATCCTAGGAACAAAATTTCCTCTACCTCTCTTCACAGATGAAGACCCTGCCTCAAACTGGGGTCTCCTAACCCTGGTCTCCTCCTCGGTCGCAGCTGCTGCAATACCCTGAGCTCTTTCCACACTCCTAGCTGCTGCAACAAGCTGGGAAAAATCCTGGTATCTAGAACCAGCCACAAGACACATAATTGAGGGTCTCAATCCCTCCTCAAACCTTCTGCACTGGCCAATCTCATCAGAGATAATCCCCCCGGCATAGTGGCTCAACCGGATGAACTCTAACTCATATTCTGTCACAGTCCGGTGGTCTTGCCTCAAACTCAGAAACTCCATCTTTTTCACATCTTTATACTCCCTCGGAGTATATTTCAGCTCAAACTCCCGTAGAAAATCACTATAGGACAATGTAGGTGGATCATCCATGGCACGAGGAACTGTCTTCCACCAATCATATGCATCCTTCTGCAACAGTGATCTAGCATAGTCAAATTTTTCTTCTGGAGTGGCTTGCAACTGAATGAATATCCTTTGTACCTTATCCAGCCACTGCTCAGCTACTGCCGGATCAATAGTACCCAGAAAATCATCTGCTCCATACTTTCTTAATTTATCGTAGTGTCTCACTAGTACCATTGGCTGTGGTGGTGGTGGCTGCACTGCAGCTAGCCTCAATAAGTCTATCACATGCCTTAACCAACCCGGCGGAACTTCCTCTGCAGCTAATCTCCCTGGCACAGAAACAGGTGCCTCACTAACTCTATCAACTCTAGCTCCATCTCTAATCTCATCAGGAGCTACACTCTCCACACTAACCTCTACAGACTGACGTGAACGAGAATCCATTACAACCTATATCTGCAAATACAGCAGAATACACCTCATTAAAGATTAGAGACTGCCAATACCAAACATGTATTTTATTCAAAAACCCACTTTTTAAAATCAAAAGACTCTTTTTCTTACAATTAACCTAGGTTGAGAATCTCAAACCTAGGCTCTGATACCAAAATAATTGTAACACCCCTATACCCCGTATACGTACACAGCATGCTTATTAATACATAATAGATAAAAACGTTTATTAATACGCAGCGGCAATTATAACAAATAAGTACAAATACATTAAAAATCAAAATTTACAAAACATGAAATATATACATGATTGATAGCTTGACTCTCTGATCTTTAAGCTCTAGGCCAACTCTTCAAGCATAAACTCAACTAGGTCTAGAGGAATCTTCCGTCTCAACCCTATCACCTGCGCGATAAATCACAATCGCGCTAAGCCAACGGCTTAGTGGTACAAACCATAATGATATTATGCAATGTCAATATCAATGTCATACATTCAATAATAATAACATAGACACACATGGGCCCAACAAGTATTTAATATGATATTCAAAGTTCAGAGTTACTACTTTGGTCTATAATCACAATGATCAAGCCCGTAGGCAATATATCTCATATCTCTATCCATGGATAGTGTAACAGACCCAGTCTCATAGACCATCAACTCAACAAGCTTGAGGGGATCCTCAACCCGGCAAGACTGTTACTAGTAACAGACCTAGTCTCTTGGACCATCAACCCGATTGAAATCGAGGAGATCCTCAACCCGGCAAGACTATTACTTTTCATATATTTCATATCAATAATTCACATAGTGTAACAGACCCAGTCTCTTGGACCTCAATTCAACTCAATTTGAAGAGATCCTCAACCCGGCAAGACTGTTACCTTTCATAGGCATGCCACCAAACCCAGCACTCTGAAAATTGAATAACATATTAGGCATACAATCAATTCATTTACCTCTTTACCATTCTCTTTCTCAATTCATGTCTTCAACATCATTTACAATATCATAGCCAACCACAATGGCTTCACATTTCATTCTATTTCAATTCATATTCAAATACTCATAATTAATATACATACATCATATTGCATTTCACAAAGTTCACATTGTATAAAACATAACATTATTTATATATATCAACAATGCAATAAGATTCCTTAGTACATTCATACTCAAATGTATAAGTTCCAAAATCACATGAATGTGTGCAATAATGCAAGGTTTGTACTTACCTCAAAACAACTCACACAACTCTATTGACTTCCTCTTCCAAAAATCCTTCACTTCTTAAATTATGGCAAATCACCTTCTTCACAACCTATTCCAAAAGAATGATGAAACCCACATGAGATCATAAGGCTAAGAACCAACTAGGGCAAACTTTAAACATGACACGCTCAACCACACGGGCGTGTCCCTGACCGTGCCCTAACTCTACAACACAGAAGCATTGACACGCTCAGAACCACGGGCATGTCACTGGGCGTGTAATACATTCTGTCTCTCAGAAATAATGACACGTCCAACAACATGAGCGTGCTCATGGCCGTGTCAATTCCCCAATAACACAGTGGCTATGACACGTTCAATAACACGGGCGTGTTACTGGCCGTGTCAAACCTACTGCCACACAGAACAATTGACACGCCTAAAGACGTGGACGTGCTCGTGGGCGTGTCAGGCCAAAAACCCAGATTCCGGCCAAAACAATAGAACACTCAACAAATCACTTCTTCCATCAACATCCACTTCAAACAAACTTAACTACACACATCCAAAATGTAACACCCCCATATCCAATGCACACACACTACAACCACAACAATGTAGCATAAGTGCACCAAACATAGGGATGCTACGGTTCTCTTAACATTCAAAACACTTTAAAACTTAATACAATACCCTTATCATTATACATTATAGAAAAGTAGATCATTTACTTGTAAAACAAAACATATTAGTTATATATATATATACATTTAAAAATTACACAGCGAAAGTTATAAAATATGTACATATTTACATATTAAACATTTCTTTACAAAATATAAAGAAGTATACATGATTGGCAAGTTTGCTCTGATCTTTAAGCTCCCAAAATGGATTCTTCAAGGTATACTCTCACTTGGTCTTGATGAACTCTCGGGTTCAACTCTATCAACTCTATTACCTGCGCGATTAAACACTATCGCGCTAAGCCAATGGCTTAGTAAGATAATCATGCTAATGATATGACTTAGTGCAATGCAATGTCATTTCTCAATCCATATTATACATGTAACATCATATATGCAAAACTAACAACATACTTTCACATTACATATCACATTTCAATATCTTTTCATATACCTCATTAGTATTCATTTAACCATTCATAATCAACACTAAACAAAGACAAGCATGGGCCCAAGACACACTAATATGCCATTCAATTTTCAGAGTTAAAGCTTTGGTTTTGTTATCACATTTATCAATATCATATACCCAACTAGGCTTCAAGGATTAAGTTCAACCAAGCTTCAAGGGGAGCAAAGCATGCTAAGCTTCTACCCAACCTAGCTTCAAGGGTGGTAACATCTCAATTAGGCTTCAAGGATTCAATCCAACCTAACTTCAAGAGATTGTTACACTTATTAGGCATGCCACCAACAACCAACTCTGAAAATGGAATAACACATTAGCCACACAATTCATTTATCATTCAATTATCATTTTCATTCTCAATTCTCAACAACATTTAGGCAAACATGCCTTATTTCTTTCAATCACATCATCATAGCCAAACACAATGGCATTGTCTCATATCATGTCTTATTTGAATTATCATTGCATCTTTGATATACATTTCAATGTATATTACTTATGAAACACATTACCATTCACAATGCATAACATAACATTGTTCAATCTCAACAATGCAATTAGGGCAAAGAACAATTGATATGATTCATAGCTTTAGAACCTTACACATGCATTTGATTATATCATTCATTGATTCAAGTGTGTTTAAAGTGTTTAGGGTTAGGTTTAAGGACCAACCTACCTTTGGAGAACCAAAGCAATGCAATAAGATCAAAGAATGAAAACCCTAACTATCACACTTGAGGGACACGGGCAGCCCACTTGAGGGGCACGGCCAAGCTTGTGGCCGTGTCACTCAACTCAATTGGACAGTAAGCAACACGGGCAAGGGACACGGCCAAGCTTGTGACCGTGTCTCCCAAAACAAAAATCCAGTAGTGAACACGGCTAAGGGACACGGCCGTGTCTCTCAAAAACTCAACCAACACGCCCAAATTTCCTTAGCTTGCCCGTGTCTCTCTTTTCCTTTGGCCGTGTCACTCATCTCCAAAACCCTAAATGTAACCAACCCTCTTCCAAATGCATTTTAACATATAATTACCAACACAAACTCACTCAAATGGATATAACTCATGTCATAACACATATTCATCACAATAACCACTTAAACAACACATTTGGACACAAACCATCTCAAAACCCTAACTCAAACTTTACTCTTGATTTTCCACTATCAAAATCCATTTAAACTTACAACCTTCACAACCAAACCAACCTCAATTCAATCTTTTAACTAACAATCAACTTTAACACTTGTAAACACATATTAAACACACCAAATCATTACATCAACAAATCACACTTCACTTTAAACATAACTTCAAAATTAGCAAAGGAAACAAGAGATTTCTTACCTTAGATGAAGAAATTTCACAAATCTCTAACCAAACTCTTTGATTGCCTCTTCAATTACTTCTTGCCTCAAGAACACCTCCCTTTCTCTTTGCTATTTGGAGAGCCGGCCACTTCATGAAAGAAAGAAGAAAATACACAAATCAAACACCTTTTCTTCTTTTAATCTCCACCATGCATTTCATTTCAAGCAATTACTCATATACCCCTCATCACTTAACTTAGCTTTTGTCTCTTATAAACCCAATTAAGTAATTCCACATGCCATATAAAAATCTCCTCTTGCATTGACTCTCTCTCTTTGACCATTTTATATGTTATATATATCACCATATACACAACATATAAACTTGTCTCTAAACCCTAAATTTCTCCCAAAACACATATACATATACATTCTTTTCCCAATTTAAACCAACAACAACAACAACAACATACAAAACTTCTAGGTCATGCATAGGGATATTACACAAAAACCATCTCAAACTTGCAAAAACACCAAACAAGACAAAATATACTTTAACCACAATAATCAATATCATCACAAACTCTACACACCACTACAACACCATCTTCACCAACAAACTTACTCTTTCCTTTAATCCAACCTCAAAAATCCAAAATCAATTAAACCAAATACTCTTAAACACAACACAAACAAAGCAAACACATATTCATTACAACTTCAACTCACAAACCCAAAGAAATCAAAGAATCCAGTGGAAGAACTTACCAAGGATGAAGAAACTTTTAAATCTCCAACTTGATCTCTTGAAAACTTCCTTCAATCTTGAACTTGGAAGATCAAATCTCTCTCTTGCTCTCTTGTTTCTTGATGGCCGGACAACAACAGAAAAGGAAAAGAGAAGGAAAGAAATGAAAGAAAGGCACGAAGGAAGAAGAAAAGAAAGAAAACCAAAGAAATCAAAGTCAACTCTCTTTTCCTTAAAACCCTCTCATCCAAGCATTAATATAAAATAATCAAAATATCATCTTCCACTTCCACTAACTCTTATCCCACTTATAATTAATTAATTCCTTAAACACAATTAATAATAATTAATCTCTTCCTTTGACTTTCTCATTGACTTGTGTATATGTTGTATATATTTTCATATACACAACATATACACTCTCTTCACTTCTTTTCTCTTTTCCAATTAAACACAAATACACTTAATTCAATTACAACAATTATTATACCAAACTTCTAGGGTATATTTTGGGATATTACATGAACTCTACTTATTTAAGGGAGAGATGATCTAGGCATTGTTTGGTTAGCCAACAACTATTATCTACCCAATTAGATATCAATCTATAGTTGTCCCTTTGAGCCTTAATAAAATTTTAGCTTTCTTTTCACTGGCATATAACCTCAACAACCTACCTTGAGCTGTTGTGATACTTTTGACAAATCTTATGATCACTAATATGAAGAGGCAAGAAGATCAAAGAAAGCAATAAATAGTCAAGATCATTGAAGTTCTATCATTGAAGTTCTCAAGACCATAAGGATAGTTGATATTTTTAAGACCATAAGGGTAGTTGAAGTTTTCAAGACCATAAGGGTAGTTGAAGTTCACTTAATATCTCTAATATATCAAGACAAAATTAGAGTAAAAAATGATTTATCCCTGTTAAAGAAGATCTATGTTACTCCACTCATCCATTATTAGAAGCCCAAGTCGGTATAAACAAGACAACTCTTTTAGAGCTAGAACAAAAAAAACAAAACAAAAGAAAAGAAAAAGAAAAAGAAGAAAAGAAGAAAAAGGAAAGAAAAAAGAAGAAAAGAAAAAAAAAGAAAAAAAAGAAGAAAAAAAGAAAAAAGAGAAAAAATAAAACCTAAAAAGGCAGTTCAGAAAGCCAACTGAGTTCTCTTTTACCTAAAGCAACAAAAGGCTTCCATTTGGTTCATAAAGACATTTTAATTTGAATTGGTCCAACCCAACCAATGATTAAATCAAAATTGGAGAAAAAGGAGGAAGACCATCCAGTTCTTGAAAGTTCTATAAGAAAGAAGGACAAAATGATAAAAGAAAGGGAAGAGTAAGGAAAGAGAAAGAAGAAGGAAGAGTAAGAAAAATAAAAAGAAAGAAAAGGGAGAAGAAGAAAAGAAACAAATTTGGGAACCAAATTTTTGAAAGAGAAAAGACTATCCTAATCAAGATCCAGATTAATGCGAGGAATATAGAAGGAATTTAGGGTCTAGCAAGATTGCTCCCAAATGCCTGAAGTTCAAACAAGAAATTTATAGTGTGAGGGTTTGTCCGTTGTGTCACATCAGCTTCTATCTCAAAATGGCCTTCATTTAACCCATGTCCCTCATAGACCCCATTTCAAGCCTACCAAAGACCTGTTGATCTCTATTGGTAGGTAGAGTCTATTAGTGGAGATAGTTTGGATAAGCATGCATATGAGATAGACAATGTTTAAACTCAATGAGACCTTTGGCCAAGTAATGTGTATGTGCCTATCTGAAGTGCAACAGTTCTTGCTTAAATAGAAATAATTCCTGAGTTTAGTACGGTAACTAGGGTTGTCATGTTATAGATATGTTAATTTGGAAAATCAAGTTCTGAGGTACATTGACATTAATTTGGCAAAGCCAACATTTGATTTCAAAATCAAAATTAAAAAAAAAAGTGTTTTGTCATACAAATCCTTCGAGCTAAGGGAAGTGTGTTGAATTGATTATTGGCAAGGTCATGAAGAAGCTATCAATTGACATGCTGAGACATAGTTTGAAAAGGATGTATCCCTGACTTTGCTGCTTAAGGGTCTCCACCACTCATGTTTTCAACATCTTGAAGATAAAAGCCACAAATGCAAAACTTTTGATCATTCCAATGCAAGACTTGAACGAGCGTCAAAAAGGAATCAATGAGAACACTTCTACTGATCACCTCGGTTTGTGAGTCGATGGAACATCTGTAAGTATTATTCATGCATATCATGCATACATGAGCATATCACATCGCACTTTCTTATCTTGTGTTGTCTATTCCTTGTCAAAATGAACAGCAAACACCCTGCGAAGTAAAGAATCAAAAGAAGATATTGAATTAAGGGGGCATGGAAAGCCTATTTGCTTGTGGAAGCTCCAGTCATTTTGAAAAAGAAGAAATGTGTGCTTGTGCAAAGAACTAGATGGCAAAAACATCAATCAAAGCCCGCATAGAAAAATCATGGGTTTGGGCCTACACAGGGGGCAAAGTTTCTCCTTTTTAATTTTTTAAGTTTATATGCCAAATATTTTCAAACTCACTTACAAATATTTTGCCACACAGGGAGGCAAGGAGAGGATATGAGGTCCAATTAAAGATAGCTGAATTTTTGCAAAAAGGAAGAACAAAAGAATGGAACATTAGAACTCTCAAAAGAATGAAGATGAAAAAGACAAAAGATTAGTTCAGCTAAGAGAGTTGAAGCCAGGGTAAAGACCAGACCTCCAAAGGATGAAGATCCATTCTGATGGTTAAGAACCACCATGCATAGAATAGCTGGAGCAGTCAGACTTCTCAACTAAAAGGTTAGTCAAATTCATTCTCGGGTCCAAGGGCCCAATCCTAGGTCCAAGTACCCAAATTCACCCAATCTCGGGTCCAAGTACCCAATTTCGGGTCCATGTACCCAAATCAAATCTAATCTCGGGTCCAAGTACCCAAATCAAATCAATCTCGGGTCCATGTACCCAATCCTGGGTCCAAGTATCCAAATTCCATCCAATCTTGGGTCCATGTACCCAATCTCGGGTGCCAAATCAAATCCCAATCCAATTAGGATTGAGTATCCCAATCTAGTTTAGGATCGAGTATCCAAGTTAGGATCGAGTATTCGAATCCAGTTTAGGATCGAGTATCCCAACCCAGTTAGGATCGAGTATCCGAATCCAGTTTAGGATCGAGTATCCCAATCCAATTTAGGATCGAGTATCCAAATCCAGTTAGGATCGAGTATCCCAATCCAGTTTAGGATCGAGTATCCAAATCCAGTTAGGATCGAGTATCCCAATCCAGTTTAGGATCGAGTATCCAAATCTAGTTAGGATCGAGTATCCGAATTCAATTTAGGATCGAGTATCCAAATCCAGATAGGATCGAGTATCTGAGCCTAGTTTAGGATCGAGTATCCAAATCTCTCGGGCCCAAAATCCAAATTTTCCTTAGGTCCAGAACCTAGAAATATCCTTAAGTCCAGAACTCGAACCGGGTCCAAAATCCAAATTTACCATTAGGTTCAGAACCTAGAATTATTTCTAAGTCCAAAACTTAGCTCAGGTCTAGAACCCAAATTTTCCTTAGGTCTAGAACCTAGAATCTCCCTTAAGTCCAGAACTCGAATCGGGTCCAAAACCCAAATTTACCATTAGGTCCAGAACCTCAAATTATTTCTAAGTCTAGAACTTAGCTCGGGTCCAGAACCCAAATTTACCATTAGGCCCAGAACCTAGAATTATTCCTAAGTCCAGAACTTAGCTCGGGTCCAGATTCCAAATTTACCATTAGGTCCAGAACCTAGATTCATCCTTGACTCCAGAATTCGAACCGGGTCTAGAACCCAAATTTTCCTTAGGTCTAGAACCTAGAATTTATCCTTGAGTCCATAACTCAAACCGGGTCCAGAACCCAAAACCTCAACCATCTCAAAAATTAAGTCTTATTGCTTTTCACTCTCTTTCACTAAGGTTTCAGATCATTCAAGCAGGGGGGCAAACTGTAGACCCTTAATTTTTGACCTAGTCCGGTCCAATATGTTTTATTTAGTCCAAAAACATTTTTGTTGTCTAATTGGTCCAAAATTATTTTTGTTAAGTAATTTTTGCTTTAGTATCTAATTTTTATTAATAAAAAATAAAATAAACAAACAAAAGTCAAAAAAAAAAAAATAAAAATAAAAATCGGCGTAGAAAAAATCGGTGATGAAAAAATCATCGCGCGGGCCCGTGGGCATTTCACCGGCAGAAGTTGCCTGCGGGTGAAATGGCCCAAGCCATTTCACCTTTCACATTCAGATTTTTTCTGTGAGTGAAATGGTCACCTTCAGGAATTTCTCGCGGGCTATGCCCACTCCTCGCCTGACTGCGGCAGATTTTTTTCTTCCAGTGCATTTTTTCCTGCGACAATTTTTTCGGCAGCGTAATTTTTCCGACCCAAATTTTTTGAAACCTAATTCAATTAGGTTTCGGTTTCCTTTTCTTATCAATATTACTTGCCATGATTATTTAGGAATAAACCATATGAAACCTCTATAAATAAGAACCAAAGGCAATCAAATAAGAGAGGCCGAAGGGGACAAAAATTGGGAGTAGCTTGGAAAAGTTTAAACCAAATCAGTGAAGGAAAATGGGTAATTCAATTTATTTTTTCTGGAATAGCAGAGACACGATTTAAGCAATTCAAAAGGCAGCAACTGTCTTTATTTTAATTCATCCAAGAAAAACAATTTTTGGGAGGAATCATCAAAAGGAGGTATGTATTAAATTCTTTGGGTTTTTTTTCACAGTAGCATAATCATCCTTTGGTTTCTTTTAATTCAAAAATTTTTAGGACCTCAATTCACTTTTTCTAAGGATTAAAATTCTTAAATCATGGCTTTATTTTCTAAAAGTTTAAAGCTATTAGATTTATTTCTTAAAAACTCCAAAACAAAAATTTGTTTTCCAAATTTTAAAAACTCAAAATTGTGTTCTGTTACTTTCCCAAAAGATTTTAAAATATCTTTTTTGCTTTATAAACTTTAAATCGTTGGTTTATTTTCATAAAATTCCATAAAATCTTCAATTGCTTTTTTCAAATCCTAAAAATCATGCATCACCGAAACCCTAAATTCTAAAGCACTAAACCTAAATTCAACTTCTAAACTTAAAATAGTGAACCCTAACCTCCTTTAAAACTTTAAACCTTAATTTTTTCTAAACCCTAGTCCTTTAAAATTTTAAAAACCATTAAAGCATAAATACTTTAATTTTACACAGTAGCTTGAAATCACCATTTAAAACCATGAATCAAAAGTATTTCAAAGTGTTCAAACCCTAGTTTCATGATTTCACCATTCAAATATTTAGTTAATCAAAGAGTCTTACCAACCTTTTAAATCATAAAACCTCAATCTATTTTAATTCCATAAAAAAATCACAGTAGCTTAATTTTATGAATTCCAAAACCTTAACAAATGATATAAAGAACCCTAAATGGAAATAATAGCTTTAATTTGGATTTTTATTTACCTTATTCAATTCCATATTTCATCATGCTTTGTTTTATTTCTTATGTATTAATTTATTTAAATTCAATGCTTGGTTTATTTTATTTATCATGGATAGATGTTTACTTTTTATTGATATTTGATACCTTTGATGAATGATTTATTTATTATGAATGGTTATTTTTATCAATTTATTTAGATTTTTAAATGTTGTAAGAGGTATGTTTCCACTTGGTAGGTACCTCATTAGTTAAAGTCATGTAATTTAAATTGCTTTTCTATTTTAGAACCAATGTAAAGGGCATGTTTCTAGCTTTCGGTGGGTGTCCTATTTAGGCATGTGATGTAAGGACATGTTTCCATCTTTGGATGGGTGTCCATCTATTTGTTTTGCTTGGACCTTGCTTTGATTTTAATATATTGATGCTTTCTTTTAATTATTGTGTGTAATATGATAATATTGTTGTATTTAAGAATTTTATAATATTAAGACCTGTAAAGGAGGCCGTTTCCAATGAACCGGGCATTGTGGGGGTGCTGGGCCATTTCTCACCTTCCCCACACTTACCCAACTTTCCAAACCCATTAGGGGTTTGGGGATTCCTTAAGAATCGAGTCATCCACCCCTTTCTTTTTTCCCGGCCTGTCCGGGTGGCGACTCCATTTTTTCTGAACTTAGGTTCGTGTTCTCTAAGGCCCCGAGCCTAAACAGTGCCAAAGTCACAAGAACCATTCCACCTGGAGTGGGGGCAAAAATCCCCGCTCACAACATTTTGGATGAAAAAATATGTTAAGCTACTTGATACATTGAGTATACATGAACATTTTGTTGTAACATGTAAATTGTTATGTATGCATTATTATGCATTATGAAAAACCATTGTTAATGGCTAGATTGAATGAAATGTGAACTATGTCAAAAATGTGAAAATGACTCAAAGTTTTTGGGTAATGTGGTTTTGTTATTAAATATCCTATGTTGTGATGAAATGTTGAAATGAAATGACATTGATATGAATGAGAAAATGGGAAAATGAGAAAGGAATTGAGAATGGAAAATGTGAATTAATTGTGTGCCTAGTACGTTATTCAATTTTCAGAGTTTTGTGTTTGGCAGCATGCCTGTGAGATTATCCTCAATATTTGCCTTCGAAACTAGACGCTTGGCATCATTGTTATATGATTTGCCTTCAGGGCTAGATGCTTGATGTCACTATTATATGATTTGACTTTGGTGCTAGACTCATGGCGTCATTATAAACAAAAATAGTAACTCTAGGATTTGAATGATGTATTAGTTGTTTGGACCTATGCTTGTGTATATGTTTATGGGAATTAATGAGTGATGAAAGTATATATCTAAAAGTGAACTTGAATGTCATATCGTGACATAACGTATGAGTATTTTGTAACGTCATTTTTTTAAAGTGTTATTATTATCAAAGTTTGTACCACTAGACTTTTATCTTAGTGTGATTGTAACTCATCACACAAGCGATAGGGGTGATACCGAAGAGCCGGAGTGTTCTACTAGACCTGGTCGGGTCTAGGCTTGCGTTTGCTGAGCTTGCAGCACTTCTGCTACAACAAGATCAGAGCCATTTTGCCAGCATGTATATATTTTATGTTATAGTACTTTTTGATAATATGTTTTTGAGCATAAATATATATATTGTAAATTATTAAGAATGCTATAAATAGTTGAGCAATGTGAGATTTTATGTATTTTGATAGATATATGTATTTCTTTAAATGTTTTTAAGGACTGAGGAAATATGAGAATTTTTACTAAACTGAATTGTGACATTCTTATACTGTATATGATTATTTTACCTATACTGGATGTGCGTGTATTATATGTATATATGGTGTAAGGATGTTATATTTATTTTGGTATCAGAGCCTAGGTTTGACGTTCTCGACTATGATTTTTGATGTTGCAATTTTTACTATATTTGCAGAAATAGGTGGTTATGGCATCTCGGACTCATTAGTCTACAGAGGATAGTGCAGAGAATGTAGCTCATGATCAGGGTAGAGTTGGAGTTGGTGTTGAGTTTGTTGGCGAGGAGTCTGCTTCTTTGCTTGTTGGACCAGCAGCTGAAGAGATTTTGCCGGGCTGGGTACGACATATGGTGGAGCTATTGAGGTGGGCTCCAGTTCAGCAGCCGCAGCCGTCACCACAGCACAGCCGCAGCAGCAGTTGCCGGCGTGGAAATATGACAAGCTGAGAAAATTTGGAGCCATAGATTTTATTGGCACTGCAGACCCTATTGTAGCAGAGAAGTGGCTGGATAGGGTCCATATACTATTCTTATAGCTGCAAGCTAGTCCTAAAAATAAATTTGATTGTGCTAGATCACTTATGCAGGGGAATGCCTAATAATGGTGTAACACAGTTCCCCATGGTATAGCTGATCCATCAGTTTTGACTTATGCCAATTTTCTTCAAGAATTTAAGAAGAAGCATACTACGAGGGAATATAAGGATGCAAAGAAGATGGAGTTTTTGAGTTTAAGGCAGGAAACCAAGACAGTGACTGAGTATGAGATTGAGTTTATTAGGTTGAGCCAGTATGCTGGAGGGATTATATCAGATGAGTTTAACAGATGCTAGAGGCTTGTGGAGTGGTTGCAGCTATTAGGAGTGTAGAGAGGGCATAGGGACTGGCAGCAATAGACATAGTAGAGGAGAGTAGAGGTAGGAGACCCCAAGATGAGATAGGGTCTTCATCATCCAAGAGAGGCCAAGGGGGTATCCTCAGAGGTTCAGTAGGAGTTAGGGGTAGTCTGGAAGGTCATCACAATAGTAGAGGCAGAGACCTGCAGTCTTAGTGGCTAGTGCTCCGACCCTAGTGACTCAGAGGACTACTCCACCTACCTGTGTTCATTTCATAGGACACATGAAGGTTTATGCTGGAGGATAGGTGCACCAACAGTGTGTTATAGATGTGGATCACCAAACCATTTTCTTAGAGATTGTCCAAGGCCACCAGATGATAGATGGTAGTGCAAACTTATGCTATTGCAATACAGCAAGTGCACGGGTAGCTCAAGTAATAATGTAGTGAGTGATTTTTCATTCCACTGGGGCAAGGCCAAGTACTAGTGCAAATTTTAAATGTTGTTTAGCAAATTAATAGTTTTGTGAAGTTTGTAATTAAAAACAATTAACTTAATAACTTAAAGTAAAGAGAGATTAAGTGTTGTGAAAAAAGGATTGATGATGAAAGTACTATCTGGATATTGAATCCCCCTAGCCATAAATATATTTATGAAAATCAATTCGATTAAATCAAATAATAGAGCTGAATTGGCATTCCTCTATATTAGATTAAAACCTTTCTCAAGTGAATTAATTACTAATCAATAAGTAGAATGTTGGAATCTCTTCTCAAAATAATTAAATAGATCTTGCATTAAGAATAAGGAATCATAAAACAAAGGATCTTGTGAGTCTATCTCTAGCACCCCAATCAATCCTCAATCCTTATGAGTATTCTATTTACATCAAGCTTTCTTAAGTCAATAATATGAAAATTGCAACCAATCAATAAGCATGCTATTATCAATTGGAAATAAATCATTAAGTACTATAAGAATAAAATAACTCAATCAAATGATTTAATTAAATAAAATTATTCAATCCATATAATAAAGCTAGGGTTCATCAACATCTAGATAGAGAATGAATTAGTTCATGTTCAAAATAAAAAAACTAGAACAAAAGAAATAAGTAAAAGAATCCAAACAATCCATGGCGAATGATTGGTTTTTCTTCACTTGAATCCTTGAATCTTGGTTTAGATCTTGTGTAGGATGTGCCTTCACCTTCAATCTCAGCTTCAAAACTCTCTTTTTCTATCCAGAAGTCGGTTCTAGGTTGTAAAGAATGAAAATCAAATCCCTAATTCACACTTCAGCTCAGCTTTTATAGTGCAGATATTTTAGACTGACATGCCCAGCGAGACATGCCCATGTCACTGGGCGTGTCATTGCTATTGGGATTCTAGATAAACGGCATGTCCAGTGACACGCCCATGTCACTGGGCATGCCACATCTTCTATGAGTCATTGTAATAGGCACGCTCGGTGACATGCCTATGTCACTGGGTGTGCCAGTGCTTCTGTATGGCAATATCAAAGGCACATCCATTGACACGCCCATGTCCATGGGCGTGTCACTTGAAGAATTTTGCTCTTTTCCTCTACTTCCATCCGTAATTTCCTCCTAAATGACCATAAGCCTCAAAATACAAGGAATTCCTGAAATTAATCCTAAAAAGCACTTGAACAAATAAATTAAACTCAATTGGATAATAATCATATTAAGAAATAGGGGCAAAATATCATCAATTATGCACTTATCAAATTTCCCCACACTTGAGTTTTTGCTTGTCCTCAAGCAAACTAAATCACTACAATAAGCAAAAATGATGGACCCCTCTATATCCAAAAAGAGAAGAAAAGTTTGACAATACTCGAATAAGAAAACTCGACATTCTCAACCAATTCACAATCATGACATCTGAATCAAGAAGTTTCAAAACAAAAATTTCACAGACCTAAAACTTAAAGATCCAGAGTTAGCATAAAATTCCATAAACTCAAAAGTCATGAACAAAGTACGAAAGTATAAATTTTCTCTTAAGTTCTTTAATATATATATACATTCTTATTATTTAAGGATCCCGACTTGTTTGAACCGATACTAAGCTTTTGATGAGAAGATAAACATTTGTGATGCCGACCCCCAGTTACTTAGCCAGAATCATCGTTCAAATGGCTACTAGCACTATTCATGATTGAAAATATGCGGAACAGGGATAAATTTTCAATGCTCCTTTTGTTAGTATTGTTAGTGTTTTTTTTTTAAATTTACTCAAGGGTCAGAAACTTAAGATATCAAAAATGTCACACTAAGTCCGACTCAAGAATCTAGGGAATTACAACATGCTCAAAAATGTCACTGAGATTTTATAATTCAGATGTGTCCAATTCCCATCAATCCACTACCTAATTATAGCTATTACAGTCGATCCTCAGCAATTGATCAAGATAGTGTAGGCCCTTAATTTTTGACCCAGTCCGGTCCAATATATTTTATTTAGTCCAAAATAATTTTTGTGCTATCTTAATAAAATAATATTTGTTTTATTATTTATTATTTATAATTATAGTAATAAAAAAAATAATAATAAATAAATAAATAAAAATAAAAGTCGGCGACAAAAAAATTTGTTGCAGAAAACGTTGGACGAAATGGCCTGGCAGCCGCAGCCCGTAATTTTTCATCCCAATCCTTCGAAGCAGCCCGCAGCAATTTTTTTCGCCAGCAAAATTTTTCTGACGCAATTTTTTTCGAAACCAAATTCTACTTGGTTTCGGTTTCATTTTCCTAATTAATGATAGTTTCCGTAAACAAATTGAATTAATCTTATAAATCTACTATAAATAACACTAAAAAAGAACACAAAAGGGGGACTTTTGGAAAGAAACTTCGGATGATCGGACTGGATTTTAAACTTTGGAACTTCAGATTTGAGAGGGATAAGCAAGCAAGCAATCAAGCCATCAAAGGCAGCAATCCTGCCTTTGTCCTTGTTCATCCAAGAAGCAATTTTTGGTGGAACCAACAAACGAAGGTTTGAATATCTAATCTTTTTTTTTCCTTACAATAGCTTCAAACATTAAATTGTTTCTTTTGATTCTAAAAACCTTAGAGCCCTAATTTACTTCTTCAAAACCTTCAAACCTTAATTCGTCTCCTCTATTTTCAAAAAAACATAAAATTACTTTTCTGTTCCTTCTAAAACCTAAGAACCCTAATCTACTTTCCAACTTTCCAAAAACCTTAAATCATTTTATTGATTCCCAAAACCCTAATCTACTTTCTGATCTTCCAAAACCTTAAAACCCTAAATTTATCCTTCTATTTCTAAAAACCCTAAAAAAATACTTTCTGTTTCAAAAAATCTTAAATCATCATGCCTATTTCCAAAAACTTTATAAAACTATATATTGTTTTCTCAAATTCTAAAATAAATATATTTTCCAAAACACTAAAAACCCTAATTTAACTTCAAAACTAAAAACAGTAAACTCCAAACTAGTAAACCTTAAACCCTAATTTTCCTAAACCCTAATCCTTAAAACCTTAAAACATTATAAACCTAAATATTAAAATTCAACACAGTAAGCCTAAAAACAACAATCCAGTAGCTAATAATCATAAACAAAATGTTTTAAAGTATCCAAACACTAATTTCATGATTTTACCCCTCAAACCCTAATTTTGTTAATCAAAGAACCTTATCAATCTCTTAAATTATAAAACCTTAATCCATTTCAATTCCCTTAAAACTTACTGTAGCCTAAACCAATAAATTCCAAAACCCTAAATATTAATTAAAGAACTTTAAATGAGAAACAGTAACCTTAACTTGTATCTTTACTTACCTTATTTGATTATATAGTTTATTATATGCTTTGATTTATTTAAATTCAATGCTTGGTTTATTTAAATTATCATGGATGAATGTTTATATTTTGATTGATGTTTAATATCTTTGATGAATGATTTATTTATGATGAATGGTTATTTACTTTTATCGATTTATTTTTTATTTCCAAATGTTGTAAGAGATATGTTTTCACTTTGTGGGTACCTCATTAGTTAAATATCCTGTAATTTAAATTGCTTTTATATTTTAGGCCAATGTAAAGGACATGTTTCTACCTTTTGGTGGGTGTCCTATTTAGCTTAGACAAGGATGATGTAAGGGCATGTTTCCATCTTCGAATGGGTGTCCATTTATTTGTTTTGCTTGGACATTGTTTTGATTTTTAATATATCGATGCTTTATTTCAATTGTTGCATGTAATATGGATAATATTATTGTATTTAAGAATTTTATAATATTAAGACCTTCAAAGGAGGCCAGGTCCAATGAACCGGGCGTTGTGGGGGTGCTAGGCTATTTCTCACCTTCCCCACACGTACCCAACTTTTCAGACCCATTAGGGGGTTTGGGATTCCTTAGGATTCGAGTCATCCACCCCTTTCTTTTTCCCGGCCCGTCCAGGTGGTGGCTCCATTTTCTCCGAACTTAGGTCTGTGTTCTCTAAGGCCCTGAGCCTAAACAATGCTGAATTCGCAGGAACCATTCCACCGGGAATGGGGGCGAAAATCCCCGCTCATAGTGACGACTCCACTGGGGATAAGAGAAGTTGATTTTGTTGGTCTTTATATTATTCTATTCTTTCTTATAATGGTATTGTCCATTGCATCATATTAGATTGCATCGTGTGCGTGAGTTAGGACGCCCGTGTTACTCATGTTGTGTTATGTAACGGATACCATACATTCACTCAAGGTATGGAGATCGAGCATGGCATAACCACTCATAGCCTCGTACCATTTGGTATATACTTGCTATGTGAACCTAAGCCTTTTAACCCTAAGACTAAAGCTCATGTAATTGGCCTAGTTACTTTCCTTAGGTTTTACCCCAACTGCATGTCGTTTGACTATGGTTAATTTATCTTGGCTTAAATCATGACTTATTAGGTTTGTTCTTTATCTAATATGACCAAAGTACATTGTAAGCTCAAAATAAATTTTTTCTTTAAAGACCAAAAGACTAAAACTATTTTCAAAACTTTTCAAAATGGTCTTTGGACATAAAACTTTTCTAAAAAAGAAGTCAAAAATTCTTTTGCTTATGCCCAAAATACTAAGCCCAAAATCCATTTTTTTCTAAAATCTTTTTACCTTGGGCTTAGATATAAAATTATTTTCATCCTTTTCTTACAAAGAGCTTGCAAAATATTTAGGCCAATTACAAAATACTAAAAATCAATTGTGAACCTAGTTTAAACTAAGAAATAATTATTCATAAGCTTGTTTTTGGCATAAATCATTAGTTGCCTTTCCAAGTGAGAAATTTATTTATAATAAACCTCTTAATTTAGTTTTAATCCAATATAACATAAAAGCTACTTTAGTTGGTTGAATGGATTATAACCTAATTAATCAGAATTATCATGGATTGATTTCCATTTTTGAAAATATAACTATTGGTTGAAACATTCGAGGGAAATATTCAAAAACAAGGTAACAAATGTTGGTATTTTGTTAACCATATACCTAGGAAAAGAGACTCGCCATTCGTGTGTGGATTTTATAAGGTTGTAAGGAACGTCCTATTTGTCCTTGTTTGTTAATTGTTTGTGCATACATGCATACATGCATACATTTGCATCTCATATCATTGATCCTTTCTGGCTCACAGCCCTGGATTATGACAGGTCAAAAGCTTACGACAATTCGACCTATGCCGGAAGTGAAGAATCTAGCAATGACTCAATCACTTGGCCACCAAAAACAATGGATCCCAAACAAATTCAAAGAATGGTGGATGATGCCCTCAATGCCAAAATGGAAGAAATAAAAGAGGTCCAAGCTGACACCATGAAGAACCAATTGACTGCAATTTTAGAAAATCATGCCGACGCATCTGCTAGCACCAAAAAGCCAAGGGACAAGGGGAAGACTAAAGTTGGTGAAGTAGTTTTTGATGATGAAAAGGTGATCATTGATGATGATGATGATTGGGCTCAATACTTCCAAGATCCTCAATTCAAGATGAAAGAGCCGAAGGTTGTTGAGAAGACAACTGTTGAAAAGACTGAGACATCTGATGTAGAAAAGATGATTGCAGATTTAGAAAAGAAATTTGAGAAGAAACTGAAAACTGAAGAAATGTCCGAAGTTGACAAATTATTTGAGCTAGACGAAGAAGTTCCATACAAATTGAAGATGCCATCCTTTGTGAAATTTGATGGAACCGAAAATCCTCACCTCCATGTGAAGCAGTATATCACTGCTATGCAGTCTGCCTGAACTATTGAAGCTAAAACTCTGAGATATTTCATGCTCTCATTGGAACATGTGGTCCAAAATTGGTTTAATACATTAGATGATGGAACACAAAAGAGTTGGGATTTGCTATACAAGCCCTTCATCCAGCAATATGGGTATAATGTCGAGATGGAAGTTACCTTAATGGAAGTGGAGTCCATTAGACAAAGGCCAAATGAGAATTTTGTGATCTATGTTTAGAGGTGGAGAAATAAGGCTGCTTTCCTCAAGAAAAGGCTCGATGAATCTAATCAAATAAGGATGATCGTGAGAGGCGTCCTGCCTAGTCTTCATGAAAAGATGTCTCATACACTCATCCGCAATTTCAAAGATCTTCTCCAAGTTGGTCTGCAAATTGAAGAATGGGAAAGGGAGAAGAATCTTTTTTCAATAAGAAGGAATGAGAAAGGGAATTATCAGCCTAGCAATCAAAGCACACAAAAACAAGTTGATGTCAATACAACTAGTCAAGCAAATAGAAGATATTTTTCAGATCTGGGGAAGCCTTTGTCTTGGGTCTTCAACAAACTACAAAAGAAGGGACAATTACAACCATTGGCCCCTCAACCTTTACCTAATCCTTTACCCCCAAAATTCATCAAACATAAGGATATGAGACAGACAAATGCTTGCGATTGAAACATGAGATCCAAAATTTAATTGACAGTGGCAAGCTGCCTGAGCCTGATAAGACCAGCACAAGAGACAATCCTTTGCCAAAATTCAACAAAATGCCACCACTAGCAACCTTCATGGTGGGAAAAGGATTGGAAGAAGATTTTGTTTTATCATCCTTTCAAGATGGAAATATTGAAGATGTGAAAGGAAAAGAAGCTTAAACTTAATAAACTTTCCTTAGCTTGAATGTTGCTTTTCAATTTTGCTTTCTTTAATATTTAATTGGAACAATCATGTTTTTCAAAATTAAATTTGTTTGAATAAATCACATTCATCAAAATTTTTGTTGGTCTTTGTTCATTTTGGTGCAAAACCAATGAGGAATCTAGCTTGATGTTCATAAATTAATGAGTCTAAGCATCATGACTTGAATGACTTTACTAGGTGAGGGAATTACTCTATAGCATTGAGTTGTGTATGCTTACTTAGAGAGGGCTCCTGCAGAATTACCTTTGTCTATATCATAGTCAGTCCTAGAACATGCTTTGACAAACTTTCGAGGCGAAATTGGAACTCTGCTGATTTAAGAGAGAAATGATCTAGGCATTGTTTGGTTACCAACAACTTGTATCCACCCTATTAAATATCAATCCCTTGTTGTCCCTTTGAGCCTTCATAAAATTTTAGCTTTCTTTTCATTGGCATATAACCCCAACAATCTACCCTAAGTTGTTGTGATACTTTTGACAAGTCTTATGATCACTAAGATGAAGAGGCAAGAAGATCAAAGAAAGCAATGATTAGTCAAGATCAAGAGGATAGTCGAAGTTCTCAAGACCATAAAGATAGTTGAAGTTCTCAAGACCATAAGGGTAGTTGATGTTTTTAAGACCATAAGGGTAATTGAAGTTTTCCTAATATCTCCAATATATCAAGACAGCATCAGAGTAACAAATGATTTATCCTTGTGAAAGAAGTTTATGTTACTCCACTCATCCAATATTGGAAGCCCAAGTTGGTATAAACAAGACAACTCTTTTAGAGCTAGAACCAAAAACAAAAAGAAAAAGAAAAGAAAAGAAAAATAATAAGAAAAAATAAAAAGAAAAGACAAAGAAAAAAGGAAAGAAGAAAAATAAAACCTAAAAAGGCAATTCAAAAAGCCAATTGAGTTCTCTTTTACCTAAAGCAGCAAAAGGCTTCCATTTGGTTTATAAGGAAAGTTTGACTTGAATTGGTCCAACCCAACCAAAAATTTGATCAAAATCAGAGAAAAAGGAGAAAGACCATCTAGTTCTTGAAAGTTCTGTGTTTGACAGTCCTATAAGGAAGAATTACAAAAATGATAAAATGCTCAAAGAAAGGGAAGAGTAAGAAAAATAAAAAATAAAAGGGAGAAGAAGAAAATAAATGAATTTGGATAACAAACTCTTTACAAGGGCAAAGACTGTCCTAATCAAGATCTAGATTAATGCCAAGAAGATAGAAGGAATTTCGAGTCTAGCAAGATTGCTCCCAGCTGGCTAAAGTTCAAATAAGAAACTTGAAGTATGAAGGTTTGTCCATAGTGTCACAACGACTCCAACTTACAAATGGCCTTCATTTAACCCGTGTCCCTTATAGAGCCAATTTCAAGCCTATTAAAGACTTGTTGATCTCTTTTTGTAGGTAGAGTCTATTAGTGGAGAAAGTTTGAATAAGCATGCATATGAGATAGACAATATTTAAGCTCAATGAGACCTTTAGCCAAGTATTGTGTATGTGCCTATCTAAAGTGCAACAATTCTTGCTTAAATAGAAATGATTTTCGAGTTTAGTACGGTAACTAGGGTTGTCATGTTATAGATATGTTAATTTGGAAAAATCAAGTCCTGAGAAAAATTGACATTGATTTGGCAAAGCCAACATTTGATTTCAAAATCAAAATTCAAAAAAAAAATGTTTTGTCATACAAAGCCTTCAAGTTAAGGGAAGTATGTTGAACCTCCAAAGGACACATTGGGCAAAGGAAAATGATTATTGGAAAGGTCATTAAAGAAGCTATCAACTGACATGCTGAGACATAGTTCGAAATAGATGAATCCCTGACTCTGCTGCTTGGGGCCTCCATTATTCATGTTTTCAATATCTCAAAGATAAAAGTCATAAATGGGAAGCATTCTTTTATTCCAATACAAGACTTGAATGAGCATCTGAAAGGAACCAATGAGAATACTTCTGCTGATCACCTTGATCTGTGTGTTATGGAGCCACTGTAAGTGTTATTCACGCATATCATGCATACATGAGCATATCACATCGCACTTTCTTGTCTTGTAATGTCTATTCTTTATTAAGGTGAACAACAAACACCCTGTGAAGTAAACAATCAAAAGAAGATGTCAAATCAGGGGGGCATGGAAAGCCTATTTGCTTGTGGAAGCTCCAGTCATTTTGCAAAGGGAAGAAATGCGTGCTTTTGCAAAGAACTAGACAACTAAAAATCAATCAGAGCCCGCATAGAAAAATCATAGGTTTGAGCTTACACAGGGGACAAAGTTTCTCCTTTTCAATTTTTGAGTTTATGCATAAATAAAATATTTTGAATATCTTGCCACGCAGGGGGCAAGGAGAAGATATGAAGGCCAGCTAAAAGGGCTGAATTTTTTGTTCATGTATAATTAATGAACAAGAAAAAGAATTATGAAATGAATAAAATAATAAAAAAAATCAAAAGAGAAAATTAGAATTCTCAAATTCAAAAGACAAAAGGTCAGTCCAACTAAAAGAGCTGAAGCCAGGGTAAAGACCGGATTTCTAATGGATAAAGATCTATTTTTCAAGGGTAAAGACCCGATGTCCAATGAATAAAGATCCATATTTCAAGGGTAAAGACCCGATTACCAACGGATTAAGATCCATGTTTCAAGGGTAAAGACCCAATCTCTAATGGATAAAGATCCATTTTTCAAGGGTAAAGACCCGATTTCCAATGGATAAAGATCCATGTTTCAAGGTTAAAGACTCGATTTCTAATGGATAAAGATCCATGTTTTAATGGTAAAGACCCGATTTCCAATGGATAAAGATCCATGTTTCAAGGTAAAGACCAGATCTCTAATGGATAAAGATCCATGTTTCAAGAGTAAAGACCCGATTTCCAATGGATAAAGATCCATATTTCAAGGCTAAAGACCCGATTTTTGATGGATAAAGATCCATATTTCAAGGGTTAAGACCCAATTTCCAATGGATAAGGATTAATGTTTCAAGGGTAAAGACCCAATTTCTAATGGATAAAGATCCATTTTTCAAGGTTAAAGACCCAATTTCCAATGGATAAAGATCCATGTATCAAGGGTAAAGACCGATTTCTAATGCATAAAGATCCATGTTTCAAGGGTAAAGACCCGATGTCCAATGGATAAAGATCCATGTTTCAAGGGTAACGACCGGATTTCCATTGGATTAAGATCCATATTTCAAGGGTAAAGACCCGATTTCCAATGGATAAAGATCCCTGTTTCAAGGGTAAAAACCCGATCTCCAAAGGATAAAGATTCATGTTTCAAGGGTAAAGATCCAATCTCCAATGGATAAAGATCCATGTTCCTAGGTTTAAGACCCAATTTCCAGTTGATGAAGATCTATTTTTGGTGGGTAAAGACCTACAATTCATAAAAATAGAACAACCAGTTATGCCAGAATTCTCAGCTGATAAAAGGTCAGTCAAATCAAATTTAATCTCGGGTCCAAGTACCCAAAATAAATTCAAGTAACCATTTCATAAAAAATAATGTCTTATTGCATTTCACTCTCTTTTACTAAAGTCTCAGATCGTTCAAGCAGGGGGCAAATTGTAGACCCTTAATTTTTTACCCAGTCCGGTTCAATATATTTTATTTTTTCCAAAATAATTTTTGTGATATCTTAATTAAATAATATTTGTTTTAGTATTAATTTTTTTATAATTATAGTAATAATAATAATAATAAATAAATAAAAATAAAAATAAAAATAGGTGACAAAAAAATTCATCGCCGAAAACGTTGAACAAAATGGCCAAAGCCATTTCGCTCGCAGTAAAATCCTGCGAGTGAGAGCGAAATGGCCAAGGCCATTTCGCTAGTAGGAAAATCCTGTGGCGAAATAGCCTGGCAGCCGCAGCTCGCAATTTTTCACGCTAATCCTTCACAGCAGCCCGCAGCAATTTTTTTTGCCAGCAAAATTTTTCAGACGCAATTTTTTCAAAACCAAATTCTAATTGGTTTCAGTTTCCTTTTCCTAATTAATGATAGTTTCTGTAAACAAATTGAATTAATCATATAAATCTCCTATAAATAACACTAAAAAAAACACAAAAGGGGAGACTTTTGGAAAGAAACTTTGGATGATCGGACTGGATTTTGAACTTTGGATTTAGACTTGAACTTTGGAACTTCAGATCTGAGAGGGATAAGCAAGCAAGCAATCAAGCCATCAAAGGCAGCAATCCTGCCTTTGTCCTTGTTCATCCAAGAAGAGATTTTTGGTGGAACCAACAAACAAAGGTTTGAATATCTAATCTTTTTTTCCTTACAGTAGCTTCAATCATTAAATTGTTTCTTTTGATTTTAAAAACCTTAAAGCCCTAATTTACTTCTTCAAACCTTCAAACCTTAATTCGTCTCCTCTATTTTCAAAAAACCCTAAAATTACTTTTCTATTCCTTCTAAAACCTAAAAACCCTAATCTACTTTCCCACTTTCCAAAACCTTAAATCCTTTTATTGATTCCCAAAACCCTAATCTGCTTTCTAATTTTCCAAACCCTTAAAACCCTAAATTTATCCTTCTATTTCTAAAAACCCTAAAAAAAAATACTTTCTGTTTCCAAAACCCTTAAATCATCTTGCCTATTTGCAAAAACTTTATAAAACTATAAATTTTTTCCTCAAATTCTAGAATCAAATATATTTTCCAAAACACTAAAAACCCTAATTTAACTTCAAAACCAAAAACAGTAAACCCCAAACTAGTAAACCTTAAACCCTAATTTTCCTAAACCCTAAACCTTAAAACCTTATAAACCTAAATATTAAAATTCAACACAGTAAGCCTAAAAACAACAATCCAGTAGCTAATAATCATAAACAAAATATTTTAAATTATCCAAACCCTAATTTCATGATTTTACCCCCTCAAACCCTAATTTTGTTAATCAAAGAACCTTATCAATCTCTTAAATTATTAAACCTTAAATCGTTTTATTGATTCCCTTAAAAGGGCCGATGTGACACAATGGACAAACCATCACACTACAAATTTCTTGTTTGAACTTTAGGTAGTTGGGAGCAATCTTGCTAGACTCTAAATTCTTTCTATCTTTTTGGCATTAATCTGGATCTTGATTAGGACAGTCTTTGACCTTTCAAAAAGTTTAAGACCCAAATTCGTTTCTTTTCTTCTTTTCCCTTTTCTTTCCTCTTTATTTTTCTTACTCTTCCCTCTTCTTTCTCATTTCTTACTCTTCCCTTTCTTTTATCATTTTTTCCTTCATTCTTGTAGGACTATCAAGTACAGAACTTTCAAGAACTGGATGGTCTTCCTCCTTTTTTCCAATTTTGATTGAATCTTTGGTTGGGTTGGACCAATTCAAGTAAAAATGTCTTTATGAATCAAATGGAAGCCTTTTGCTACTTTAGGTAAAAGAGAACTCAATTGGCTTTTTGAATCGCCTTTTTAGGTTTTATTTTTTTCTCTTTTTTTTCTTTTCTCTTTTCCTTTCTTTTCTTTTTCTTCTTTTTTTTTGTTTGTTTTTTTTGTTTTTTTTTTGTTTGTTTGTTTGTTTATTTTTTTTGGTTCTAGCTCTAAAAGAGTTGTCTTGTTTGTACTAACTTGGGCTTCCAATAATGGACGAATGGGGTGATATAAATCTTCTTTAACAGGGATAAATCATTTGTTACTCTAATGTTATCTTGATAGATTGGAGATATTAGGTGAACTTCAACTACCCTTATGGTCTTGAAAACTTAAACTACCCTTATGGACTTGAAACATTAACTACCCTTATGGTCTTGAGAACTTTAGCTATCTTCATGGTCTTGAGAACTTCAACTATCTTCACGGTCTTGAGAACTTCAACTATCTTCAAGGTCTTGAGAACTTCAACTATCTTCATGGTATTCATTTCTTTCTTTGATCATCTTGCCTCTTCATCTTAGTGATCATAAGACTTGTCAAAAGTATCACAACAGCTCAGGGTAGGTTGTTGGGGTTATATGCCAATGAAAAGAAAGCTAAAATTTTATTAAGGCTCAAAGGGACAACTAGGGATTGATATTTAATAGGGTGGATACTAGTTGTTGGCTAACCAAACAATGCCTTGATCATTTCTTCCTTAAATAAGCAGAGTTCAATTTTGCCTCGAAAGTTTTTCAAAGCATGTACTAAGACTGACTAGGACCTAGACAAAGATAATTATGCAGGAGCCCTCTCTAAGTAAGCATACACAACTCAATGCTATAGAGCAATTCCCTTACCTAGTAAAGTCATTCATGTCATGATGCCTAGACACATTAATTTATAAACATCAAGCTAGATTTCTCATTGGTTGAGCACCAAAATGAACAAAGACCAAAAAAAAAGTTTGATGAAAATAATTTATTCAAATAAATTTAAATTTGAAAAATACGAGCGTTCCAAAATATTAAAGAAAGTAAAATTAAAAAGCAACATTTAAGCTAACGAAAGTTTGTTGAGTTTAAGCTTCTTTTCCTTTCACATCTTTAATATTTCCATCTTGAAAGGACGATAAAATAAAATCTTCTTCCAATCCTTTTCCTACCATGAAGGTTGATGGTGGTGGCACCCTGTTGAACCTTGGAATGGATTACCTTTAGTATTGGGCTTATCTAGCTCCGAAAACTTGTCATTATCAATTAAATTTTGGGTCTCATACCTCAACTTCATGCAATTGTCCGTTTCATGTCTAGGCCTTTGATGGAATTGGCAAAATGCACTAGTATTAAAGTTAGGTGGAAGAGGATTAGGCAAAGTACGAGGAGTCAAGGGTTGTAACAATACCTTCTTTTGTAGCTTATTAAGAACCCAAGATAGTGGCTTCCCTAATTCAAAAAACTGCCTCATTCCTCCTTTAATAGTGGCATTAACATCAACTTCTTTTTGTGTGCTTTGATTGCCCGACTGGTAGTTCCCTTTCTCATTCCTTTTTATTGAAAAGCGATTTTTCTCCCTTTCCCACTATTCAATTTGTAGACCAGCTTGGAGAAGATCTTTGAAATCCCTTATAAGGGTGTGAGACATCCTTTCACGGAGATTGGGCAGGACTTCTTTCACAATCATCCTTATTTGATCAGATTCATCAGGCCTTTTCTTAAGCAAGGTAGCCTTATTTCTCCACCTTTTCACATAGTCCACAAAATTCTCATTTGGCCTTTGTCTAATGGACTTCAATTCCATTAAGGTAACTTCCAACTCGACATTATACCCATATTGCTGGATGAAGGCCTTGTATAGCAAATCCCAGCTCTTTTGTGTTCCATCATCTAAGGTATTGAACCAATTTTGGACAATAGGGTCTAATGAGAGCATAAAGTACCTTAGCGTTTGAGCCTTAGTAGCTCAGGCAGACTGCATGGCAGTGTTATATTGCTTCACATGGAGATGAGGATTTTCAGTTCCATCAAACTTCGTAAAAGAGGGCATCTTGAACTTGTACGAAACTTCTTCATCTAGCTCAAATAATTTGTCAACTTCGGACATTTCCTCGGTTTTCACTTTCTTCTCAAATATCTTTTCTAAATTAGCAATCATCATTTCAACATCAGAAGTTTTGGTCTTCTCCATGGTTGATCTTCCAACAATCTTCGGCTCTTTTTTCTTCTCTTGAGCATCTTAGTAGTATTGAGCCCAATCATCATCCTCGTCAATGATCACCATTTCATCATCAAAAACCACTTCACCAACTTTGGTCTTCCCTTTGTCCTTTGGCTTCTTAGTGCTAGCAGAAGCTTCGACATGATTTTCTAAAATTGCAGTCAATTGGTTCTTCATGGTCTCAGCTAGGGCCTCTTTTAGTTCTTCCATCTTGGCATTGAGGGTGTCATCCACCATTCTTTTAATTTGTTTGGGATCCATTGTCTTTGGTGAGCAAGTGATTGAGCCGTTGCTAGATACTTCATCTCCGACATAGGTCGGATTGTCGTAAGCTTTTGAACTATTGTAATCTAGGGCTGTGAGCCAGAAAGGATTAATGATATGAGATTCAAATGTATGCATGTATGCATGTATGCACAATCAATAGACAAACAAGGACAAATAGGACGTTCCTTCCAACCTTATAACATCCATACACAAATGGCGAGTCTCTTTTCCTAGGTATAGGGGTTAACAAAATACCAACATGGGGTATTTTTTTTTGAATATTTCCCTCGGACGTTTCAACCAATAGTTATATTTTCAAAAATGGAAATCAATCCATAATAATTCCAATTAATTAGGTTTTAATCCATTCAACCAACTAAAGTAGCTTTTATGCTATAATGGATTAAAACTAAATTACGAAGTTTATTATAGATAGATTTCTCACTTGAAAAAAGTAACTAATGGTTCATGCAAAAAACAAGACCATGATTAATTATTTCTTAGTATAAACTAGGCTCATAATTGATTTTAGATATTTCGTAATTGACCTAAATATTTTTGCAAGCTCTTTGTAATGAAGGTTGGATGAAAATAATTTTGTTTCTAAGCCCATTGTAAAAAGATTTTAGAAAAAACATATTTTGGGCTTAGTATTTGGGCCATGAGCAAAAGAATTTTTGATTATTTTTAGAAAAATTTTATGTCCAAAGACCATCTTAAAAAGTTTTGAAAATAGATTTGGTCTTTTGGATTTATAGAAAATTTTATTTTGGTCTTACAATGTACTTAGGTCATATTAGAAAAAGAACAAACCAAATAAGCCATGATTTAAGCTAAGATAAATTAACCATAGTCAAACAACATGCATTTGGGGTAAAACCAATGGAAAGTAACTAGGCCAATTACATGAGCTTTAGTCTTTGGGTTAAAAGGCTTAGGTTCCCATAGCAAGTATATACCAAATGGTATGAGGCTATGAGTGGTTATGCCATGCTCGATCTCCATACCTTGAGTGAAAGTATGGTATCCCTTACATAACACAACACGGGTAACACGGGCGTCCTAACTCACGCACACGATGCAATCTAATATGATGCAATGGATAATATCATTATAAGAAAGAATAGAATAATATAAAGACCAATGAAATCAACTTCTCTTATCCCCAGTGGAGTCGCCACCGTGAGCGGGGATTTTTGCCCCCACTCTCGGTGGAATGGTTCTTGCGACTTCGGCACTATTTAGGCTCGGGCCATAGAGAACACGGACCTAAGTTCGGAGAAAATGGAGTTACCACCCGGACGGGCCGGGAAAAAGAAAGGGGTGGATGACTCGATTCCTAAGGAATCCCCAACCCCCTAATGGGTTCGAAAAGCTGGGTACGTGTGGGGAAGGTGAGAAATGGCCCATCACCCCTACAACGCCCGGTTCATTGAAACCAGCCTCCTTTACAGGTCTTAATATTATAAAATTCTTAAATATAATAACATTATCCATATTACACACAATAATTAAAATTAAGCATCGATATATTGAAAATCAAAACAATGTCCAAGTAAAACAAATAAATGGACACCCATCCGATGATGGAAACATGCCCTTGCATAATCCATGCCTGAATAGGACACCCACTGAAAGGTAGAAACATGTCCTTTACATTGGTTCTAAAATAGAAAAAGCAATTTAAATTACATGATATTTAACTAATGAGGTACCCACCAAGTGGAAATATACCACAACATTTGGAAATAAGGAATAAATCAATAAAAGTAAATAACCATTCATAATAAATAAATCATTCATCAAAGAAATTAAATATCAATCAAAATAGAAAGTAAACATCCATCCATGATAAATTAAATAAATCAATCATTGAACTTAAATAAATCAAAGCATATAAAATAAATTAAAGCATATAATGAACTAGACAATCAAATCTAAAAGTAGATAAAGCAAGTAAAGGTACAAATTAGGGTTACTGTTTATATTTAAATTTCTTTAATTAACATTTAGGGTTTTGGAATCTTAAGATATTATTATTATTATTTGTTTAGGCTACTGTAAGTTTTAAGAGAATTGAAAAGGATTAGGGTTTTATTATTTAAGAAAGTGATGAGGTTCTTTGATTAATCAAATTAGGGTTTGAGGGGTAAAATTATGAAATTAGGAAAACTTAATTTTTAGATTAATTGGTTTTGGGTTTACTGTTTGTATTTTGAATAATCATAATAATGAAAGTAAAATGTAAAGATTTATAATGCATAAATAAAAAATGACTAGAACCCATACGGCTGTCCCGCTAGCCGGTTAGCAAGCGGGGGTCAAGGGGGCAGCGCCCCTCACCTGGAAGATTTTGAAAATTGGCTTCTAGGATTATAGGTTTCGGTGTTGAAAATTAAAATTTTAGGGTTTAAGATTTAAAAAATAGGGTTTTGAAATTGGAAAAAGCTAGTGTTATTTTTAAAAGAATAATACTTACTGTGTGATTTTGGAAAGAAGGATTAATTAGGGTTAAAGCTTTTGATTCTTAAAAATAAGGCTACTGACTTTTTGGAATAAAGATTAGTGTTTTGTGAATTAATAAAATGATTTAGATTTTTGAAGTTTTTGGAGACAAAAGAAACGATTTAAGGTTTTTATGGTTTTTGAAAACAAAAGAAACGAATTAGGGTGTTTGGAGACAAAAGAAACAAATTAGGGTTCTTAGGTTTAGAAGAAACATTTTAGGGATTAAAGGTTTAGAAGAAACAGAAGAATGTTTTTTAGGGTTTTTGGAAATAGAAGAAACAATTTATTAAAGCTAGAGTGAGAAAATAAAGAAATTAGAGATTCAAACCTTCGTTCGTTGGTTCCACCAAAAATTGCTTCTTGGATGAACAAGTACAAAGGCAAAGTTGCCTTTGATGAATCGTTGATGGCCTTGCTTGTTGCTCCTCTCCAATCTGAAGTCCCAAATTCCAGTCCGATGTTCCAAAGTTTGTCCTAAGTCTGATTGTTAATCTCCAAAAATTCCTCCTAAATTTCGGTCCCAATTTTCCCTCCCCCGGTTCTGTGTTGTTTTAGTCCTTATTTATAGAAGATTTTTATGATTAATCTTAGTTGTTCATGGAATCTAAAATTAATTAAGAAAAGGAAATTGAAACTGAATTGAATTTGGTTTCGTAAAAATTTGCGTCGAAAAAATTTTGCTGGCGAAAAAAACTGCTGCGGAAAAATTGCGCTGGCGAAAAAAAACTGCTGCGGAAAAATTACGCTGGAGAAAAAGTTACCACAGCTAGGGCAGGCTGCAGCGGGCAAAATGGCCAGCAAAATTGCCTGCTGGCCATTTTGCCCGCAGAAATAATCTGCGGGCGAAATGGCTTTGGCCGCCCCCCTCTTCGGCGATGAAATTTTTCTGTCACCGATTTTTTTTATTTTTTTGTTTATTATTATTATTTTTTACTTTTTTACTAATAAAAATTAAATACTAAAGCAAATATTATTTAATTAAGATAACAAAAATTATTTTGGATTAATTAAAATATATTGGACAACACAAAAATTATTTTGGACTAATTAAAATATATTGGACTAGACTGGGTCAAAAATTAAGGCTCTACACATATAATAAACTATATAATCAAATCTAAAATTAAATAAAGCAATAAATATATAAGTTTAGGGCTTTGAAGAATTTTGGGTTTTTTGGAACTTAGGGCTTTAAATTAGGGTTTTGTAATTAGGGTTTTGAATTAGGGTTTTGAGGGATTTTGAAACTGGGTTATGGAATTCAGAGTTTGGAATTAGGGTTTTAAAATTAGGGTTTTTGAAACTAGGGTTTTGGAATTCGGAATTTGAAATTAGGGTTTTTGGGTTTAAGTTACTGCCTTAAAAACATAATTTTGGGTTTGGAAAGATAAATTACGGTTTTGGAAAAATTATCAATTTTTTGGAGCTTAATATTGAAGTGGTTTAAGCTTTTGGATAAAAATAGTTTAAAGTTTTGAGTTTTAATAAAATAATTTATGGTTCTTGATGTAAAGTAAACAAAATAGATTCTAACAATTAATTTAAATCCTAGATGGATACTGGATAGTTTTATGTTTTTTATGAAACGTGCATCTGGGGTTATGAATACCAACTGATCAATGTGTTAAATAAAACAAACAATTAAAGTTATTGAGATAAATATAATTTTACCGCATGTTCAAAGATCGAGTTACTGCACGTTCAAGGATTATGTTACTGCATGCATGCTCTTATTTATCAAAGAAACGAAGCTAACTGGACTTGGATATTGTAGACCCTTAATTTTTGACCCCAATTTAGTATGATTCTAATTAAAGGATGCCAAAATAAATTTGATCTGACTTTAAATATTTAAACCTAATTTATATTTTTTAAAGGAGTTGGTTCGGATTAAAGAGGCATAAATTCAACTGTAAAGCCCTAAAATCAAGTGGAATTGGCCCAAATTAAAACTTTTTGGTCCATAAGTTAAAAGATGCAAAAATAATTTGAGTGAGGTTGGCCAGGGAGACATGAGCATGCCTCATGTCGATCTGGAAGCCCAGATCGACATGAGGTTGGACTCATGTCGACCTAGGCAAGCTAGGTCGACATGGGCATGCTTCATGTCGACCTTGGCAGCCCAAGGTGGACATGAGCATGCCTCATGTCGACTTGGGCAGCCCATGGTTGACATGAGGTTGGTCTCATGTCGACCTAGGGCAACCGGGTCGACATGGGTTCAGTACGTTTCCTAATTCAACTAGAATTTGTTTTAGGGACTGATTAATATTAGGTTAAGAATTCTGAGTGAGGTTCAACTATAAATAACAACATCTTAGAATTCAGATAGGGGGGAGAAAACATTAACTAGAGAAAAACATTAATAAGGGACGACAATAAACAGAAAAGATTATCAGCAAACATTCATCAGTCATCAATCCATCAAAGACAACAACGTTGTCTTTGTTCATTGTTCATCTAGAAGTTAATTGTGGAGGAACCAATGAGCGGAGGTTTGATCTTTAATCATGAATTATTTATGTCCACAGTAGTTTCATTTCTTTGATTAATAAGAACATGCATGTAGTAACTTGATCTTTGAACACACAGTACCTTGATCTTTGAACATGCAGTAAATTGGTTTTTGTTTTAATAACTTTAATCGTTTGGTTTAATTATCACATTGATCAATTGGTATTCATAACCCCACTGGCATATTTCATAAAAAACATAAAATTATCCAGTAGCCATCGAGGATTTAAATTAATTGTTAAAATCTATCTTGTTTACTTTGACTTCAAGAACCGTATGTTATTTCATTAAATCTCAAAACCTGAAACTATTTTTATCCAAAACCCTAAACCATTTCATTATTATACTCCAAAATATTGATTATTTTTCCAAAACCTAAATTTATTTTTCCAAATCCAAAATTATGTTTTTTTAGGCAGTAAGTCAAATCTGAAAACCCTAACTATCCAAAACCCTAATTCCAAAAACCCTAGCTATCCAAAACCCTAATTCCAAAAACCCTAACTATCCAAAACCCTAATTCCAAAACCCTAGTTTCCAAAACCCTAGTTTCAAAAACCCTAAAAATCCTAATTTCAAAACCCTAATTATAAAAACCTAGTTTCTAAAACCCTAAGTTTCGAAACCCTAAATTCAATTGATAATTCTTTAAAGTCCTAAATTTATATATTATTGCTTTATTTAATTTTAGATTTGATTATATAGTTTATCATTTTTTTATGGTTGATTTATTTAATTTCAATACTTGATTTATTTAATTTATCATGGATGGATATTTTCTTTATTGTTATGATTATTATTTATTTGTTTTAGTATTAAAATTGTAAGAGGTATGTTTCCACTTTGTGGGTACCTCATTAGTTAAACTTTATGTAATTTAAATCGCTTTTATATTTTGGACCAATGTAAAGGACTTGCTTCCACCTTTTCGTGGGCATCCTATTTAGTTTAGACATGAACGATGTAAGGACATGTTTCCATCCTTGGATGGGTGTCCATGTATTTGCTTTTGTTTGGACATTGCTTTGATTTTAATATAATGATGTTTTATTTCAATTGTTCCATGTAATATGGATAATATTGTTATACTTAAGAATTTTATAATATTAAGACCTGTAAAGGAGGCCGGTTCCAATGAACCGGGCGTTGTGGGGGTGCTGGGTTATTTCTCACCTTCCCCACATGTACCCAACTTTTCAAACCCATTAGGGGGTTGTGGATTCCTTAGGAATCAAGTCATCCATAGCTTTCTTTTTCCCGGCCCGACTGGGTGGTGACTCAATTTTCTTTGGGCTTTGGTCCGTGTTCTCTATGGCCCGAGCCTAAACAGTGCCGAAGTAGCAAAAACCATTCCACCGGGAGTGGGGGCAAAAAGTCCCTCTCACAGATACTCAATCCTAATTGGATTTGGATGCTCGATCTTGAACTGGATTTGGATGCTCGATCCTAAAATAGATTTGGATAGTCGATCCTAAACTAGATTTGGATACTCGATCCTAAACTGGATTTGGATACTCGATCCTAAACTAGATTTGGATACTCGATCCTAACTGGATTTGGATGCTCGATCCTAAACTATATTTGGATACTCGATCCTAAATTGGACTTGGATACTCGATCCTAAATTGGTTTGGATACTCGATCCTAAACTAGATTTGGATACTCGATCATAAAATGGATTTGGATACTCGATCCTAACTAGATTTGGATACTCGATCCTAAATTAGATTTGGATGCTCGATCCTAAACTAGATTTGGATACTCGATCCTAAATTATATTTTAAAGTGAGTTTGAAAATATTTTGTATACGCATAAACTCAAAAATTAAAATGGAGAAAATTTGCCTCCTGTGTAGGCTCAAACTAATAATTTCTTTTATGCAGGCTCTGATTGATGTTTGTATTTTTTCTTGTTCTTTGCATAAGCATGCATCTCTTCTTTTTTTTTGCTAAATGACTAGAGCTTCCTCGAGCAATGGTTCCTCCATGCCCCCCTGATTCAATATCTTCTGTATGATTCTTTACTTCACAGGGTGTTTGCTGTTCACTTTGACAAAGAATAGACAACAAAAAAAAGAAAATACAATGTGATAGCTCATGTGTACATGATATGTATGAATAACACTTACAATGGTTCCATCGACTCACAGACCGAGGTGATCAGCAGAAGTGTTCTCATTTCCTCCTTCCAAATGCCGTTTAGGTCTTACTTTGGAATGACAAAATGCTTCACATTTATGGCTTTTATCTTCAAGATGTTAAAAATATGAGTGGTGGATACCCCAAGCTGCAGAGTCAGGGATACATCCATTTCAAATTATGATTCAATATATCAATTGGTAGCTTCTTTATAACCTTCCTAGTAATCATTTCCTTTGCCCAATATCCTTTGGAGGTTCAATGATTCGACATGCTTCCCTTAACTTGATGGCTTTGTAATTTTTTTTTGAATTTTGAATTTTGAATTTTAATTTTGAAATCAAATGTTGGCTTTGCCAAATCAATGCCAATGCACCTCAGGACTTGATTTTTCAAATTAACATATCTATAACATGACAACCGTAGTTACCGTACTAAACTCGAAAATCATTTCTATTTAAGTAAGAATTTTTTCACTTCAGATAGGCACATACACATTACTTGGTCAAAGATCTCATTTAGTTTAAATATTATTTATCTCATATGCATGCTTATTCAAACTATCTCCATTAATAGACTCCACCTACCAAGAGGGATCAATAGGTCATTGATAGGCTTGAAATGAGGTCTATAAGGGACATGGGTTAAATGAAGGCCATTTGTAAGTTGGAGCCGATGTGACAAAATGGACAAACCTTCACACTACAAATTTCTTGTTTGAACTTTAGGCAGCTGGAAGCAATCTTGCTAGACTCCAAATTCCTCCTATTTTCTTGGCATTAATCTGGATCTTGATTGGGATAGTCTTTGACTTTGCAAAAATTTTATTACCCAAATTCGTTTGTTTTCTTCTTCTCCCTTTTCTTTCTTTTTATTTTTCTTACTCTTCCATTTCTTTGAGCATTTTATCATTTTGTCCTTCTTCCTTGTAGGATTGTCAAGTACAAAACTTTCAAGAACTTGATGGTCTTTCTCCTTTTTCTTTTGATTTTGATTAAATCTTTGGTTGGGTAGGACCAATTCAAGTCAAACTATCCTTATAAACTAAATGGAAGCTGTAGACCCTTAATTTTTGACCCAATCCGATCCAATATGTTTTATTTAGTCTAAAATGATTTTTGTTGTCTAATTGGTCCAAAATAATTTTTATTAAATAATTTTTGCTTTAGTATCTAATTTTTATTAATAAAAAATAGAAATAAACAAATAAAAGTCAAAAAATAAAAATAAAAATAAAAATCAAAGTCGAAAAAATCGGCGACAAAAAAATTATCGCGCGGGCCCCTGGGCACGGGTCCGTAGGCACGGGCATGTGGGCATTTCGCCCGCAGGAAATTCCTGCGGACAAAATCATTGGGCTATTTCGCACGCAGAAATTTTCTGCCTGCGATATGCTTACGGGCCCGATCCACACGCGCTGCCGCAGCCAGCTGCAGCAGATTTTTTTGCCAGCGCAGTTTTTCCGCAGCAGTTTTTTTTCGGCAGCGCAAATTTTCCGACGCAATTTTTTTGAAACCTAATCCAATTAGGTTTTTGTTTCTTTTTTTTATTAATATTACTTACCTTAGCTAATTAGGAATAAACAACCTCAAACCACTATAAATAAGGACCAAAGGCAATTAATTTAGGGGAGGCAAAAATCCAAGAGTAGTTTGGAAAATTTGAAACCAAATCAAGGAAGGAGAAGAAGAAATTCAATTCAACCTTTTTCTGGAACAGTAGTAGCACGATTTAGAGAATTCAAAGACAAAAAAAGCTTGTCTTTGGAGCTAGTTCATCCAAGAAGAATTGTTTTTGGAGAAATCATCAAAAGAAGGTATGTGTTAATTAATTTTCTTTAATTGTTTTTTTTACACAGTAGCAAATCTATGAAATCAAAATTAAAAACCTTTGAACTTTAATTTAGTTTTTCTAAAGCAAAAAAAAAAAAAACCTTATTTCGTTGGTTTATCTTCCAAAAGGCTTAAAATTGTTATTTTTTCTTCTTAAAAACCTTAAAACTCTAATTGAACATATTTTTCAACAAAACTAAGATGTAAATTCTGCTTCTTCTGAAATTTTAAAGTAGGTTCTATTTCATTCAAAAAGCCTTGAAAAACATCTTTTCTACTTATAAAAACTTTAATTTATTTGTTTAAATGCATAAAACTTCATGAAATTATGAAATTGATTTCTAAAACCCTAAAAATTATTCACCACCCGTGACCCTACTTCTAAATCATAAAATCCAAAATTCAACTTTTAAACCTCAAATATTGAACCCTAATTCTTTTAAAACCTTAAACCCTAATTTTTATGAACCCTAATCCTTTTAAAACATTAAAAAATATAACAACATAAAAACTAAATTTTACACAGTAGCTTAGGAATCCAATAACCAAAAATCACAAATTAAAGTATTTTAAAGTGTTTAAAACCCTAGTTTCATGATATCATCATTCAAACCTTAATTTTGTTAATCAAAGAGTCTTACCAACCCTTTAAAACATAAAACCCTAATTTATTTTAATTCCATAAAAAGTCACAGTGGCCATAATTGGACTTTTATTTGCTTTATTCAATTCCATACTTGATTATGCTTCGATTTATTTGTTATGCTTTAATTTATTTAATTTCAATATTTGATTTATTTAATTTATCATGGATGGATGTTTATTTTATATTTTGATTAATAGCTTTGATGAGTGATTTATTTATGATGAATGATTATTTACTTTTATCAATTAACTTAGATTTCCAAAAGTTGTAAGAGGTATGTTTCCACTTGGTGGGTATCTCATTAGTTAAACATCATGTAATTTAATTTGCTTTTCTATTTTAGAACCTATGTAAAGGGCATGTTTCTACCTTTTGGTGGGTGTCCTATTTAGGCATGTGATGTAAGGAAATGTTTCCATCCTTGGATGGGTGTCCATTTATTTGCTTTGTTTGGACATTGCTTTGATTTTAATATATTGATGCTTTCTTTTAATTATTGTGTGTAATATGGATAATGTTATTATATTTAAGAATTTTATAATATTAAGAACTGTAAAGGAGGTCGGTTCCAATGAACCGGGCGTTGTGGGGGTGCTGGGCCATTTCTCATCTTCCCCACACGTACCCAACTTTTCGAACCCATTAAGGGGTTGGGGATTCCTTAGGAATCGAGTCATCCACCCTTTTCTTTTTCCCGGCCCGTCCGGGTGGTGACTCCATTTTCTCCGGACTTAGGTCTGTTATCTCTAAGGCCCCGAGCCTAAACAGTGCCGAAGTCGCAAAAACCATTCCACCGAGAGTGGAGGCGAAAATCCCCGCTCACAGAAGCCTTTTGCTGCTTTAGGTAAAAGAGAACTCAGTTGGCTTCCTCAACTGCCTTTTTAGGTTTTATCTTTCTTTTCATTTTCTTTTTCTTTTTTCTTGTCCTTTTTTTTCTTCTTTTTTTTTTGGTTCTAGCTCTAAAAGAGTTGTCTTGTCTGTACCAACTTGGGCCTCCAATAATGGATGAGTGGAGTGACATAAATCTTATTTAACAGGGATAAATCATTTGTTACTCTGATGTTGTCTTTATATATTGGAGACACTAGGTGAACTTCAACTGGCCTTATGGTTTTGAGAACATCAACTATCCTTATGATCTTGACTATGCATTCCATTCTTTGATCTTCTTGCCTCTTCATCTTAGTTATCATAATACTTGTCAAAAGTATCACAACCGCTCAGGGTAGGTTGTTGGGGTTATGTGCCAATTAAAAGAAAGCTAAAATTTTATGAAGGCTCAAAGGGACAACTAGGGATTGATGTTTAATTTGGTGGATTCTAGTTATTAGCTAACCAAACAATGCCTAGATCATCTCTCTCTTAAATAAGCAGAGTTCAATTTCGCCTCAAAAATTTATCAAAGCATATTCTAAGACTGACTAGGACCTAGACAAAGGTAATTATGCAGGAGCATTCTCTAAGTAAGCATACACAACTCAATGCTATAGAGAAATTCCCCCACCTAGTAAAGTCATTCAAGTCATGATGCCTAGATACATTAATTTATGAACATCAAGCTAGATTCCTCATCGGTTGAGCACCAAAATGAACAAAGACCAACAAAAATTTTAATAAAAGTAATTTATTCAAACAACTTTAAATTTGAAAAACACGATTGTTGCAATTAAATATTAAAGAAAGTAAAATTGAAAAGCAACATTCAAGCTAAGGAAAGTTTGTTGAGTTAAGCTCCTTCTCCTTTCACATCTTCAACATTCCCATCTTGAAAAGAGGATAAGACAAATCTTCTTCTAATCCTTTTCCTACCATGAAGTTTGCTGGTGGTGGCACTCTTCCAAATTTAGGCAAAGGGTTGTTCTTAGTATTGGGCTTATCCGGCTCGGTTAGCTTACCACTATCAATCAAATCTTAGATCTCATGCCTTAGACGGGCACATTTATCTGTTTCATCCCCTTGCATTTGATGAAATTGACAAAAGGCCTCGGCATTAAAGTTTGGTGGTAGTGGATTATGTAGCGGTCGATGAGCTAATGGTTGTAACAACACTTTCTTTTGCAGCTTGCTAAAAACCCAAGATAGAAGTTTCCCCAATTCTAAGAACTGTCTTTTATTTCCTTGACCAGTCGCATTAACATCAATCTCTTTTTGCGTGCTTTGATTGCCAGGCTGATAATTCCCTTTCTCATTCCTTCTTATTGAAAAGCAATTCTTCTCCCTTTCCCATTCTTCAATTTGTAGACCAGCTTGGAGAAGATCTTTGAAATCACGGATGAGTGTATGAGACATCCTTTCACGAAGACTAGACAACACCCCTCTCACAATCATCCTTATTTAATCAGATTTTTCGGGTCTCTTCTTGAGCAAAGCAACCTTATTTCTCCACCTTTTCTCATAGTCCACAAAATTCTCATTTTGCCTTTGACTAATGGACTCAACTTCCATTAAGGTAACTTCCAACTCGACATTGTACCCATATTGCTGAATAAAAGCCTTATATAACATGTTTCAATCTTTTTGAGTACTTTCCTCTAAGGTGTTGAACCAATTTTGGTCAATAGGGTCCAATGAGAGCATGAAATATCTTAAAGTTTGAGCTTTAGTAGCTCGTGCAGACTGCATAGCAGTGATGTACTGCTTCACATGGAGATGAGGGTTTCCAGTACCATTGTATTTAGCAAAGGAAGGCATCTTGAACTTATAAGGGACCTCCTCATCTTGTTCAAATAGTTTGTCAATCTCGGACATCTCTTCGATTTTCAGCTTCTTCTCAAATATCTTTTCTAAATTAGCAATCATCTTCTCAACATCAGAATTTTCAGTCTTTTCAAAAGTTGTCTTCTCAACAACCTTCGGCTCCTTTTTGTCTTGAGGATCTTGGAAGTATTGAGCCCAATCGTCATCATCATCAATGATCACCTTATCATCATCAAAAGCCACTTCACCAACTTTAGCCTTCCCTTTGTCCTTTGGCTTCTTGGAGCTAGCAAATGCTTTGCCATTATTTCCTAAAATTGCAGCCAATTGGTTATTAATGGTCTCGGCCATGGCCTCTTTTATTTCGAGGGCATCATCCACCATTCTTTGAATTTGTTCAGGCTCCATTGCTTTTGGTGCGAAAGTGATTGAATCGTTGCTAGTTTCTTCATCTCCAGCGTAGGTCGGATTGTCGTAAGCTTTTGAATTGTAGTAATCCAGTGTTGTGAGCCAGAAGGGATTAATGATATGTCATGTGATGCATGTATGCATGTATGCACAAACAATAAACAAGGATAAATAGGACATTCCTTCCAACCTCATAACTTCCACACATGAATGGCGAGTCTCTTTTCCTAGGCATATGGTTAACAAAATAAATACCAACATGGGGTATCTTATTGTCAAATAATTGTTTAGATCAATTTTGTATATATTTTCTATGATGTTTTTGTTGATTTTAAGTTAATTTTCATGTTAATTTGTACTTAAGTTTGTTTGAAGTTGTTGATTTAGGTTGAAGTACATTTGATGTAGCTTTTTAACCAAAATTTGGTGGACTTGTTGGAAAAAAACATGTGACACGGCCAAGCTAGACATGGCTTGGCCGTGTCTCTCAACAAAAGAAGAAGAAATCAAAGGCAAGGCAGGACATGGCCAGGATTAAACAAGCTTGGCCATGTCCCTCAAGCAAAGATGGAGAGAAGCAGACACGGCCAAGCCACTGGCCGTGTCTCACCAAAGGAACAAAAAGGCAAAGAAAGAAAAGAAAGAAGCAGAGAGTGACACCATCAAGAGACATGGCCTAGCCACTGGCCGTGTCATGCTTGGCCGTGTCACCCCTTGGAAACAAATAAAAGAACAAGGCAGCAAGGGACACGGCCAGAAGCTTGGCCGTGTCCCAAGAAAGGAAAGAAAAACCAAGAGACACGGCCAACAAGCTTGGCCGTGTCACCCTGGATCACTTGGTATGCTTGCACGAGGTATGGATTAGTGTGGTTTAGTGGGGAACAAAAAGGATAAAAATGAGTGAAAGGTGGAAGGATTTATTGAAGAAATATAAAACAAATTGGAAAGTGGGAGACAAAGATAAGGAATGATGGGGTGTTTTTAAAATTTAAAAAGAAAAGAGAGAGGGAAAAATGGAGGAACAGGGGGGGGGGAAAGAAAACATATTGAATATATTGAGTGGACATTCTCTACACACCATATCATCTTCTTCTTCCTTAGTTCTTGCTTGAGAGAGCAAGACACCATTCTCACCACATTCATTCACCATTTTCCTTTCACACACCAAGAGCAAAGACAATCGTTGGAAGTGAAGTGTGTAGCTAGTTCTTGAGGATTAGGGTTTTAAGAGGCTTGATTGGAGAGTTGTGAACTTGAGAGAGCTACCATTCATCCTTCAAGAAGAGAGCCATTTGTTCAAGAGAGCTTGGAAGTTCATCATCACACATCAAAGAGGGAGCTATGAAAGAGACAAGGAGTCCGATTCTGAGCATCTCCAAAAGGGGTTTTGCAAACTCTTTCTTTTAATCCATTTAATTTCATGTTAAGTTTAAATAATTTGGAATGGGCACTTTGATCGGTTTTTATTTTTCTTGAATGTGTTTCAGGGTTAAGCAAGGAAGAGGATTGCATTTTTGTGATTTGGTGACACAAATAAACCATTTAAAAAAATAAAAAAAAACTAAAATGGCAATGAAGGACATTGCCACTTGACACGACCAAGCCACTGGCCGTGTCAAGCAAAACCAAAAATAGGCAGAAGCAGACACGGCCAAATGGCTTGGCCGTGTCGCTTCTGCCAGTGTCCCCTTCAATTGTCTTGCAATTTTCTTTTGTTCCAGTGTCAAACACGTTCAAGGGACACAGCCAAGCCACTGGCCGTGTCCCTCCAAATCAATCAAACACGGCCAAGCTACACCAAGCTTGGCTGTGTCACACCAATTTTTAAGTTTAAAATCACAATCTCAGCCCATTTCCTTCATTTTAAATCCCTATCTCCCCTTTCTCTTTTCTCTCTCTCTCTCTCGACTCCCTCTCTCCAAACCCCCATAATCACTCTCTCACAGCTCAAAAATCCTACTTAATCCTCCATTTTTCTTAACCAAAACTAATTTAAACTCATTCAATCTTCTTCTTTTCTCATTAAAAAGTAATTAAAACCATTAAAGCTTCATTTTCACCAAATCATCAAAATGACAAGAACAAAGATGGTGTCTCACCACAAGAGGAGGCAACCTCCACCTTCAGCTCCATCTTCATCATCATCATCTTCACGGAGAGCGACTCTTCTCGCTAGGGGTTTCTTTCCGACGAGGTATGTAAGCGAAGAATCCCTTAATGCTCTTCATATTAGGGGTAATTTTTATATATTTGTTCAAAACCTTGGATGGGAGAGATTAGTTTCCCTTAAACCTTTGCAATTTCAAGAGCTTACATTAGAATTTTTAACCTCTCTTAAGGTTGAAAGAGATGATAAAAAGATTTGCATTAAGTTACATTTTAAACTGCTTGGGAAACCATTTGCCATTAGTATTGAGCAATTGAATGATATATTTGGTTTCCATCAACAAGGGGAACAATGTGTACCTAAGGGTTTTAGACAACAATTTGCATGGGGAGCACTGGGCTCGAGAACCTATGTGGCCAAATCGGCCAAGGCAACAAAATTGGCAAATCCCGCCCTAAGATATTTACATCGCTTCATGTCATATGGATTCTTTGCACGAAAGGAAAGCATAGGCGTTGTGGAAATTAGCGAACTGTTTTTCTTAGACTGTGCTAGCAATGCCATACCCGTTTGTACCAGCTATTGGTTAGCCAATATGTTTGATAGTGTGGCAAATAAAAAGAGGGGTGCCATTTGCATTGGAGGATTAGTTACAACTTTAGCAATGACACTTCTTGATGATTTTGACCCGAGCAACTGCCGTATGACTAAGATATTAGGTAATGATTCATTAGATCTTGCCACACTGGAGAAGATGCGTATGGTTTTAAGAAAAGGAGGGGCCTATGTTATGGCTTCAGCTGAGCCAGAGGTACCGGAGGGCCGTCAAAAGAGAACACGAGTCCCGGAGGAGTCCGACTCAGATTCTCTTAATTTGGATGAAGATGCTCCAACCCCGGACAATCAAGAGATCCTTAATAGGATTGAAGGACTGGAAAGCAAGGTCGATTGTAACCATGCTGCAGTCATGGAATAATTGGACCAAATCAATAGCAACCTTGCTAAGATTATGAGCCTCCATCCTTCAGCTGCATCATCGTCTCATCCTCCATCACCATAGATCCAATCAGCTCCAACCTTTTAAAAACACTTCTTACTTTCTTATTTTTAGTTATTGCATATTTTCATTGTTCTTGTTTTTTTTAATGTTAACACTTTATATTGTGGTTATTTTCTATATATTGTATTTTGTTCTTGAACAATTGTTGCTTGTGGATGAAAAGGTATCACTTGGGTCACAAGGGAACGATGGAAAACAGGTTGTACCTTAAATTTTTCTTTATTATACTTGTTTCCATTGAGGAAAATGTAAAACTTAAAGTGTGGGGTGTGTGCTAAATCTTTAGTTCATAAATATAAATTGTCTATTTTCGTAAGTATTTTGTTATAGTTGTTTTGTTAAGTTTTGTGTTTTGTTTTATATTTGATGTTGATGGATATTGATTAGTTCAATTGTTATAAGATTGTTGATAGATGACTTTTGAATTTTTAAAGCATGAATTTGAGAATTGATTAGAATTAGTACTTATTGTCAATTTTGATGGCTATTCTTTGCATTGCCATTAAACTAGTGAGGAATTGAGCCATCAACTTATCATTCTTTTTGTGTGTGAACATTTTTTATTGATGAATTGCTAGAACTTGCTTTGACATGCATTTTGAGACTACATAATGATTTCAATTAGGCATCAATATGATTAAGGCAATTTAGGGGAACCCATTTTGGCTTAAAAAGACCAACCTTACATCCAACCTTAGTTCGCCAACTTTGAGCTTATCTCATTTTTCCATTTCTTTCTTTTTCACAACACCATCAGCTTGAACCATTTCATTTTAACTATTACCTGTTCATTAGATCAAGAGCATTTCAAGAGCATTAATGATGGAGTGTTGTGTTGAATAAAGGTGGGGTTGAATTCAATGGGCCTTAATTTACAAATTATTGTATTCTTTAGTTGAATACCCTAATAATAAAAAAAATGAATAATGAAAATCAAAATAATTGAAGTTGTCATTCTTGTCAGAAGGGTTGTAATGAGTTTGGAAATTATCTTCGCTAATTAAACAAATGGAGTTCCTTAAAAGCACTTAAATGCTTAGTGCTAAGTGAATGAGAGGAATTGTGGGATTGTTGATCATGCTACATTGCTTTCTTCACTCTTGAAGTACTCTTGACCTAAATGAACTAACTCAGTCTCCCAAATGTCATGCCTTTCCCTTAGCCCCGTTACAACCAAATAAAAGACCTTATGATTGATGCTTGATTGTGATTAGGTGGTGGAGATTTGATTGATAAGCAAGCCTATAGTCTTAATCTTTCATTGAATGTTGAGAGCTTAAACACTACCCAATTAAACACTTAAGAAGTTTTGTGAGGGAGTGACAATTTTTGGTATGCATAGATTGACCATTAAGTTGCTTGAGTACTGATTATTCTTGATTCAATTATGATTGTGGATTTAATAAGATGGGAGTCTTAATGCATCCTTATAACTCTTAAACTTGACAATATTTATCTTGTTTTATTTGTTTTCATTTTAACTTTGCTTGGGGACAAGCAAAGGATTAAGTGTGGGGTAATTGTTTATATAAATTTTGTATATATTTTCTATGATGTTTTTGTTGATTTTAAGTTAATTTTCATGTTAATTTGTACTTAAGTTTGTTTGAAGTTGTTGATTTAGGTTGAAGTACATTTGATGGAGCTTTTTAACCAAAATTTTGTGGACTTGTTGGAGAAAAACATGTGACACGGCCAAGCTAGACATGCTTGGCCGTGTCTCTCATCAAAAGAAGAAGAAATCAAAGACAAGGCAAGGCACAGCCAGGATTAACCAAGCTTGGCCATGTGCCCCAAGCAAAGATGGATAGAAGCAGACACAGCCAAGAGACACGGCCAAGCCACTGGCCGTGTCTCACTAAAGGAACAAAAGGCAAAGAAAGAAAAGAAAGAAGCAGAGAGTGACACCATCAAGAGACACGGCCAGGAGCTTGGCTGTGTCACCCCTTGGAAACAAATCAAAGAACAAGGTAGCAAGGGACACGGCCAGAAGCTTGGCTGTGTCCCAAGAAGGAAAAGAAAAACCAAGAGACACGGCCAACAAGCTTGGCCGTGTCACCCTGGATCACTTGGTATGCTTGCATGAGGTATGGATTAGTGTGGTCTAGTGGAGAACAAAAAGGATAAAAATGAGTGAAAGGTGGAAGGATTTATTGAAGAAATATAAAACAAATTGGAAAGTGGGAGACAAAGACAAGGAATGATGGGGTGTTTTTAAAATTTAAAAAGAAAAGAGAGAGTGAAAAATGGTGGAACAAGGAGGAAGAGAAAACATATTGAATATATTGAGTGGACATTCTCTACACACCATATCATCTTCTTCTTCCTTGGTTCTTGCTTGAGAGAGCAAGACACCATTCTCACCATATTCATTCAAAATTTTCATTTCGCACAACAAGAGCAAAGACAATCGTTGGAAGTGAAGTGAGTAGCTAGTTCTTGAGGATTAGGGTTTTAAAAATCTTGATTGGAGAGTTGTGAACTTGAGAGAGCTATCATTCATCCTTCAAGAAGAGAGCCATTTGTTCAAGAGAGCTTGGAAGTTCATCATCACACATCAAAGAGGGAGCTACGAAAGAGACAAGGAGTCCAATTTTGAGCATCTGCAAAAGGGGTTTTTCAAACTCTTTCTTTTATTCCATTTCTTATGTGATGTTGTTGTATTAAGAATATTGATATTGCAATGAATAACTTTGATTTGGTTTATATTGAAATGAGCATTTGTTTAAAGAATATGATGAGCTAATTTACTCATGCTTGGGGTTGTAGTATATTTGATTGAATGATTTGATTTGATGATTCCATTGATATACCTTGTTATTGGTTGATTGCATTGAAATTAAAGGTAAATTGATAGATTGGCCATCTATTGATTACTTAATATTGAATGACGGACCGAGAGGAGAAGTTTAATATCGGAACTATGCAATTGAATACCTTAAGAATGAATTAGAAATATAAGTTCTAGGGTTTATTAATTTGCTAATGTAAAATAATTGGTTGTTGTTAATTCATAAATGTGAAAACTAGTGAATTGATAATTGACTAATTAATCTTACGGAACAAATTAAGGTACAAGGTTATATTAATGAATAATTTGATAATTAAACATTTGATTAAATGGACCTACAACCTAGGCATCATTTCCATAATTGAATTTATCTTACACAAAATCATTCATTTTCATTTCTAAGGTTAATTACAATTCACCAATCCAAACACACACTCAAGTTTATTATTTCATGTTAATCGAACTATTACACGCAATTCCTTCCTTGTGAGACGACCTTGGGGCGATCACCGTTACTGCAATAGCCTCGTATACTTGCAAGTGCCGCTTTGTAGTAGTGTTAATTTAAGCGCACCAATAATTCCCTCAGACATTTCAACCAATAGTTATATTTTCAAAAATGGAAATCAGTTCATGATAATTCCCATTAATTAGTTTTTAATCCATTCAACCAACTAAATTAGCTTTTATGATATATTGGATTAAAACTAAATTAAGAGGTTTATTATAAATATATTTCTCACTTTAAAAAATGTAACTAATGATTCATGCCAAAAATAAGCCCATGATTAATTATTCTTAGTATAAACTAGGATCACAATTTATTTTTTGTATTTCATAATTGACATAAATAATTTGCAAGCTCTTTGTAAGAAAAGGTTGGATGAAAATAATTTTGTTTTGAAGCCCATTGTAAAAAGATTTTAGAAAAAATGGATTTTGGGCTTAGTATTTTGGTTATGAGAACAGAATTTTTGATTTGTTTTTAGAAAAGTTTTATGTCCAAAGACCATCTTAAAAAGTTTTGAAAATAGCTTTGGTCTTTTAGATTTTAAAGAAAATTTTATTTTGAGCTTACAAATGTAATTAGGTCATATTAGAAAAGGAACAAACCAAATAAGCCATGATTTAAACCAAGATAAATTAACCATAGTCAAACAACAAGCATTTGGGGTAAAAACCTAAGGAAAGTAACTAGGCCAATTACATGAGCTTTAGTCTTCGGGTAAAAAGCCTTAGGTTCCCATAACAAGTATATACCAAAAGGTAAAAGGCTATGAGTGGTTATGCCATGCTCGATCTCCATATCTTGAGTGAAAGTATGGTATCCCTTACATAACACAACACGGGTAACACGGGCGTCCTAACTCACGCACACGATGCAATCTAATATTATGCAATGGATAATATCATTATAAGAAAGAATAGAATAATATAAAGACCAATGGAATCAACTTCACTTATCCCCAGTGGAGTCTCCACTGTGAGCGGGGATTTTCGCCCCTACTCCCTGTGGAATGGTTCTTGCAACTTTGGCACTATTTAGGCTCTGGGCCTTAGAGAACATGGGCCTAAGCCCGAAGAAAATGGAGTCGCCACCTGGACGGGCTGGGAAAAAGAAAGGGGTGGATGACTCGATTCCTAAGAAATCCCCAACCCCCTAATGGGTTCGGAAAGTTGGGTACGTGTGGGGAAGGTGAGAAATGGCCCAACGCCCCCACAACGCCCAGTTCATTGGAATCGGCCTTAGGTCTTAATATTATAAAATTCTTAAATATAAAAATATTATCCATACTACATGAAACAATTAAAATAAAGCATCATTATATTAAAATCAAAGCAATGTCCAATCAAAGTAAATAAATGGACACCCATCTGAGGATGGAAACATGTCCTTACATTGTTCATGTCTAAACTAAATAGGACACCCACCGAAAGGTGGAAACATGTCCTCTACATTGGTCCAAAATATAAAAGCAATTTAAATTACATAAAATTTAACTAATGAGGTACCCACAAAGTGGAAACATACCTCTTACAATTTTAATGCTAAAAGAAACAAATAATAATCATAATAATAAAGAAAATATCCATCCATGATAAATTAAATAAATCAAACATGGAAATTAAATAAATCAACCATCAAAACATATAATAAACTACATAATCAAATCTAAAATTAAATAAAGCAATAAATATATAAGTGTAGGGTTTTAAAGAATTTAAGGTTTTCTCACATCTAATCAAGACTCTTTCAAGGTTTTCCAAACATCTTTCAAATGAGCTGCCATAAATCTAGAAATCATCCATAAACACCTCTATAATATTCTCAATAAGCTCATGAAAGATTGCCACCATGCACTGCTGAAAATTCGCAGGTGCATTGCATAATCGGATGGCATCTTTCGATATGCGAATGTCCTATATGAGCAGGTAAATGTAGTTTTCTCTTGGTCTTCTAGGGTTATAGGAATTTGAAAAAAGCTTGAAAGACCATCCAAAAAGTAGTAATACTCATGCCCGGATAACCTCTCCAACATCTGATCAATGAAAGGCAAGGGAAAATGGTCCTTCCTAGTTGCAACATTCAATTTTTGGTAGTCAATGCAAACCCTCAAACTGGTAACTGTTCTTGTTGGAATCAGCTCATCATTTTCAATAGGGACCACTGTCATCCCTCCTTTCTTTGGCACTACTTGAACTGGGCTCACCCAAGAGCTATTCGAAATCAAATATATAATCCCTGCATTAAGTAGTTTTATCACTTCAGCCTTCACTACATCTTTCATCTTTGGGTTTAGTCTTTGTTGTGGTTGCACTACTGGCTTGAATTCATCCTCCATCAGTATCTTTTGAGTGCAATAGGATGGACTGATACCCTTGATGTTTGCTATCTTCCAAACTATAACTTTCTTATGGTTCTGCAACAACTAGATGAGCTTTACCTTATGTTCAAAAGATAGGTGGGAACTCAGAATTATTGGCAATTTCTTTTCCTCCACCAAAAATCCATACTCAAAGTGATATGGAAGGGGCTTAAGTTCCAAGTTGGGTGGATCAATCATCGATGGTTTTGGCTTTTCTTCTTTGGCATCTCAATAGTTTCATATGCCTGACATTTGAATGATTTGCTTACTGTGAGCGAGGATTTTTGCCCCCATTCACGGTGGAATGGTTCTTGCGATTTTGGCACTGTTTAGGCTAGGGCCTTAGAGAACACGAGCCTAAGCCTAGAGAAAATGGAGTCGCCACCCGGACAGGCTGGGAAAAAGAAAGGGGTGGATGACTCGATTGCTAAGGAATCTCCAACCCCCTAATGGGTTTAAAAAGTTGGGTACGTGTGAGGAAGGTGAGAAATGGCCGAGCACCCCCACAATGTTCGGTTCATTGGAACCGACCTCTTTTATAGGTCTTAATATTATAAAATTCTTAAATATAACAATATTATCCATATTACATGCAACAATTAAAATAAAGCATCATTATATTAAAATCAAAGTAATGTCCAAACAAAGCAAATAAATGGACACCCATCCGAGGATGGAAACATGTCCTTACATCGTTCATGTCTAAACTAAATAGGACACCCACCGAAATGTGGAATACATGTCCTTTACATTGGCCCAAAATATAAAAACAGTTTTAAATTACATAGAAATTAATTAATGAGGTACCCACAAAGTGGAAACATACCTCTCACAATTTTAATACTAAAATAACCAAATAATAATCACAATAAGAAAGAAAATATCCATCCATGATAAACTAAATAAATCAAGCATTGAAATTAAATAAATCAACCATCAGAACATATAATAAAATACATAATCAAATCTAAAATAAAACAAGTAAAGATACAAATTGAGGTTTACTGTTTCTATTTAAAGTTCTTTAATTAATATTTAGGGTTTTGGAATCTTAAGATATTATTATTGTTATTTGTTTAGGCTACTGTAAGTTTTAAGAGAATTGAAATGGATTAGGGTTTTATAACTTTAAGAAATTAGTAAGGTTCTTTGATTGATCAAATTAAGGTTTGAGGGGTAAAATTATGAAATTAGGGTTTTATGGTTTGAAACCTTGATTTTGTTTTGCCGTGATCAAAGGTAAGTATGGTTTTAGTATTGACTATAATAACTACTTAAGTATTTTTGGATGGAATAAATATAGAAAGTCTTTAAGGGAGTTATATGAAAGATTAAAATATACCAGTGAATAAAATTATAAAAAGCTATTGTGAAGATTTGAAAATAGAATTTTAATTTATCGTTTGAATAAATTAGGGTTTAGGTTTGTATTTTGAATGAAGCTACTGTGTTTTGAATAATCATAATAAAGGAAGTTAAACATAATGATTTATAATACAAAAAATAAATATTGACCCGAGCCCACAAGGCGGTCGCGCTAGCCGATTAGCAGGTGGGGGTCAAGGGGGCAGCGTCGTTGCGCGGTTGGGGCCCGGACTCCGAAGATTTTGGAAATTGGCTTTTAGGATTGTAGGTTTCAGTGTTGAAAATTAAGATTTTAGGGTTTAAGATTTAGAAAATAGGGTTTTGAAATTGGAAGAAACTAGTGTTATCTTTAAAAGAATAATGCTTACTGTGTGATTTTGGAAAGAAAGATTAATTAGGGTTAAAGCTTTTGATGCTTAAAAAATAAGGCTACTGACTTTTTGGAATAGAGATTAGTGTTTTAGGAATTATTAAAATGATTTAGGGTTTTTGAGGTTTTTTGAAATAGAAGGATGATTTAAGGTTTTTGGAAACAAAAGAAACGAATTAGGGTTTTTAAGGTATTTGGAAAAAATGTTTTAGGGTTTTAAGGTTTAGAAGAAATAAAGGAAATAATTTGTTAATTTTTAGTGATTGAAGCTACTGTAAAAAAAGAAAATAGAGATTCAAACCTCCGTTCGTTGGTTCCACCAAAAGTTGCTTTCTGGATGAATAAAGACAAAGGCATGGTTGCTGCCTTTGATAAATTGATGATGGCTTTGCTTGTTGCTAATCTTCTTTGGGTAGGGTTTTCTGTAAACCAAGTTTTTATCACCTATTCAAAGTCCCACTATCCGATCCAAGCCCAAAGTTATCTAAAGTTTTTTCCCTTTTTCTGTGTTTTTTAGTGTTATTTATAGGAAAAATTATAAGATTAATTCTAATTGTTTAAGGAAACTAAGATTAATTAGGAAAAGAAACCAAAACCAAATAGAATTTAGTTTCAGAAAAAATTATGTTGGAAAAATTTCGCTGGTAAAAACTGCGATGGGCTGCTAGAAAATTTGCGAAAAATTGCCAGCTGGGCTCGCGGCCAGCGAAATTGGCCTTGGCCAATTACTTTCGGCGACGAAAAAATTCATCGCAGATTTTTTCGTCATCGATTTTTATTTATTTATTATTTATTTATTATTTTTTTTAAAAATTAAAAAAAAATACTAAAATAAATATTACTTAATTAAAATAACACAAAAATTATTTTGGACTATATAAAATATATTGGACCGGACTGGGTCAAAAATTAAGGGTCTACAGTTTGCCCCCTGCTTGAACGATCTGAGACTTTAGTAAAAGAGAGTTAAAAGCAATAAGACTTAATTTTGATGAGATGGTTACTTGAATTTGTTTTGGGTACTTGGTTCCGAGACTGAACTTGATTTGGGCACTTAGACCCGATACTAGATTGAATTTGGGTACTTGGACCCGAGATTAGGTAATTGGACCCGAGATTGATTTGATTTGGGCACTTGGACCTGAGACTGATTTTGATTTGAGTACTTGGACCCGAGATTGATTTTGATTTTGGATACTTGGACCCGAGATTGAATTGGATTTGGGTACTTGGACCCGAGATTGGGTACTTAGACCCGAGACTTATTTGCTTTGAGTACTTAGACTCGATAATGGGTACTTGGACCCGAGACTGAATTGAATTTGGGAGCTTAGACCCGAGATTGAATTGGATTTGGGTACTTGGACCCGAGATTGGGTACTTGGACCCGACACTGATTTGATTTGGGTACTTGGACCCAAGAATGGGTACTTGGATCCGAGATTGAATTGAATTTGGGTGCTTGGACCCAAGACTATATTGAATTTAGGTAATTGAACCCGAGACAAGATTGAATTTAAGTACTTGGACTCGGGATTGGGTACTTGGACCCGAGATTTATTTGATTTGGGTTCTTGGACCCGAGATTGGGTACTTGGACCCGAGACTGAATTTGATTTGGGTACTTGGACCCGAGATTGAATCTGATTTGGGTACTTGGTCTCGAAATTGGTTACTTGAACCCGAGATTGAATTTGATTTGGGTACTTGGACCCGAGATTGGGTACTTGATTTGGATACTTGGACCCAAGATTGATTTGATTAGGGTACTTGTACATGAGATTGGGTACTTGGACCTGAGACTGATTTGATTTGGGTCCTTGGACCCGAGATGGGGTACTTGGACTTGAGATTGGGTACTTGGACCCGAGACTGATTTGATTTGGGTACTTGGACCCGAGATGGGGTACTTGGACCCGAGATTGGGTACTTGGACCGAGACTGAATTTGATTTGGGTGCTTGGGCCCGAGATTGAGTTTGACTAACCTTTTATCAGTTGAGAAGTTTGACTGCTCCGGCTGTTCTATGCATTGTGGTTCTTCACCCTCAAAATGAATCTTCATCGTTGGACCTTGGATCTTCATCTTAGAATAGGATCTTCACCTTTGAAAGCGTATCTTCATCCTTGGCGATCGGGTCTTCACCCTTGTAAATGGATCTTCATCCTTGGAGATTGGGTCTTCACCCTTGTAAATGGATCTTCATCCTCGGCGATCAGGTCTTCACCTTTGAAACATGGATATTTATCCACTAGAGGTTGGGTCTTTACCCTTGCTTCAACTCTTTTAGCTGGACTGATCTTTTCTCTTTTGCATCTTCATTCTTTGACAATTCTAATTTTCTTCTTCTTCTTTTTTTTATTCTTTGTTTTGTTATTTCTTTGCACTTTAATAAAAAATTCAGCCCTGCGTGGTAAAATATTAGAAGTGAGTCTCAAAATGTTTTGTTCATGCATAAACTCAAAAATTGAAAAGGAGAAACTTTGCCCCCTGTGTAGGCTCAAACCCATGAATTTTTCCATGTAAGCTTTTATTGATGCTTTTGTTGTCTAGTTCTTTGCACAAGCACGCATTTCTTCTATTTGCAAAATTACTGGAGCTTTCTCAAGCAATGGGCTTTCCATGCCCCCCTGATTTGATATCTTCTTTTGATTCTTTACTTTAGGGTGTTTGCTATTCACTTTGACAAAGGATAGACAATACAAGAAAAGAAAGTGAGATGTGATATGCTCATGTATGCATGATATGCATGAATGATATTTACAGTCATTCCATCGACTACCAGACCGAGGTGATAATTTGAAGTGTTCTCATTGGTTCCTTTTAGATGCTCGTTCACGTCTTGCATTGGAATGACACAATGCTCCACATTTATGGCTTTTATATTTAAGATGCTGAAAACATGAATAATGGAGGCCCCAAATAGCAGAGATACATCCATTTCAAATCATGATTCAGTATGTCAGTCGGTAGCTTCTTCATGACCTTGCCAGTAATCATTTCCTTTGCCCAATGTATCCTTTGGAGGTTCAATGATTTGACATACTTCCCTTAACTTGAAGGCTTTGTAATTTTTTTTTCAAAATCAAATGTTGGCTTTGCCAAATTATTGTCAATGTACCTCAAGACTTGATTTTCCAAATTAACATATCTATAACATGACAGCCCTAGTTACCATACTAAACTTGGGAATCATTTCTATTTTAGCAAGAATTATTGTACTTCAGATAGGCACATACACATTACTTGGCGAAGGTCTTATTGAGTTTAAATATTGTCTATCTCATATGCATGCTTATTCAAACTATCTCCACCAATAGACTCTACCTACCAAGAGAGATCAACAGGTCTTTGATATGCTTGAAATGGGGTCTATAAGAGGCATGGGTTAAATAAAGGCCATTTGTAAGTCGGAGCCATTGTGACACTATAGGCAAACCCTGAACTTTAGGCTGCTGGAAGCAATCTTGCTAGACTCCAAATTCCTTCTATATCTTCTTGGCATTAATCTAGACCTTGATTAGGACAGTTTTTGCCCTTGCAAAAAGTTTCCCAAATTCATTTCTTTTCTTCTTTTCCCTTTTCTTTCTCTTTATTTTTCTTACTCTTCCCTTTTCTTTCTCTTTATTTTCCTTACTCTTCCCTTTCTTTGAGCATTTTATCATTTTGTCCTTCTTCCTTGTAGGACTGTCAAGTACAAAACTTTCAAGAACTGAATGGTCTTTCTCCTTTTTCTTTTATTTTGATTGGATCTTTGGTTGGGTTCGACAAATTTAAGTCAAACTGTCCTTATAAACCAAATGGAAGTATTTTGCTCCTTTAGGTAAAAGAGAACTCAGTTGGCTTTCTGAACCACCTTTTTAGGTTTTATCTTTCTTCTTTTTTTCTTCTTTTCTTTTTTTCACCTTTCTTTATTTTGTTTTTTTTTTCTTTTCCTTTTTTTCTTTCTTATTCTCTTTTTTCTTCTTCATTTCTTTTCTTCTAAAAGAGTTGTCATGTTTGTACCAACTTGAATTTATGGTTTGAATAAATTAGGGTTTAGGTTTGTATTTTGAATGAAGCTACTGTATTTTGAATAATCATAATAAAGGAAGTTAAACATAAAGATTTATAATGCATAAATAAATATTGACCGAGCCCACACGGCGGTCCCGCTAGCCGGTTAGCTAGCGGGGTTAAGGGGGCAGCACCCCTTGCAGGGTTGGGGCCTGGACCCCAAAGATTTTAAAAACTGGCTTTTAGGATTGTAGGTTTCGGTGTTGAAAATTAAGATTTTGGGGTTTAAGATTTAGAAAATAGGGCTTTGAAATTGGAAGAAATTAGTGTTATCTTTAAAAGAATAATGCTTACTATGTGATTTTGGAAAGAAGGATTAATTATGGTTAAAGCTTTTAATGCTTAAAAGTAAGGCTACTGACTTTTTGGAATAGAGATTAGGGTTTTGGGAATTAATAAAATGATTTACGATTTTTGAAGTTTTTGGAAATAGAAGGATGATTTAAGGTTTTTGGAAACAAAAGAAACGAATTAGGGTTTTTAAGGTATTTGGAAAAAATGATTTAGGGTTTTAAGGTTTAGAAGAAACAGAAGAAATAATTTGTTAATTCTTAGTGATTGAAGATACTGTAAAAAATGAAAAATAGAGATTCAAACTTCCGTTTGTTGGTTCCACCAAAAGTTGCTTTCTGGATGAATAAAGACAAAGGCAAGGTTGTTGCCTTTGATAAATTGTTGATGGCTTTGCTTGTTCCTAATCTTCTCTGGCTCTGCATGGAAATGGTGTGAAAAAGTTATTCTGGGATGCCATGGACCTGGCCATGCAGGACCACGGCCGTGGGCTTTGAAGTGAAGTTGTTTCATGTGGAAATAGTGAAGAGACAGAAGCAAAATGAATGCCATGGGCATGGCCATTAAATGCCATGACCGTCGGAGTGCTTTAAGGTGTTTTATAGCTTCATTTCACATCCCATAGGTGTGTCTATTGGATAAGTGAGCGGGGATTTTTGCCCCCACTCCCGGTGGAATAGTTCTTGCGACTTCAGCACTGTTTAGGCTCGGGGCCTTAGAGAACACAGACCTAAGTTCGAAGAAAATGGAGTCGATTTTAGTATTTTTGTATGGACGGGCCGGGAAAAGAAAAGGAGTGGATGACTCGATTCCTAAGGAATGCCTAACCCCCCAATGGGTTCGAAAAGTTGGGTACGTGTAGGGAAGGTGAGAAATGGCCCAGCACCCCCACAACGCCCGGTTCATTGGAACCGGCCTCCTTTACAGGTCTTAATATTATAAAATTCTTAAATATAACAACATTATACATATTACACACAATAATTAATAGAAAGCATCAATATATTAAAATCAAAGCAAGGTCCAAGCTAAACAAATAAATGGACACCCATCCGAAGATGGAAACATGTCCTTACATCACATACCTAAATAGGACACCCACTGAAAGGTAGAAACATGCCCTTTACATAGGTTCTAAAATAGAAAAGCAAACTAAATTACATGATATTTAACTAATGAGGTACCCACCAAGTGGAAACATACCCCTTACAACATTTGCAAATAACCATTCATCATAAATAAATTATTCATCAAAGGTATTAAACATCAATAGAAAGTAAACATCCATCCATGATAAATTAAATAAACCAAGCATTGAACTTAAATAAACTAAAGCATATAAGATAAATCAAAGCATAATCAAATATAGAATTGAATAAGGCAAATAAAAATCTAAATCATAGCTACTGTTTCCATTTTGGGTTATTTATTTCATGTGTTTAGGATTTTGGGATTTGTGGAATGAGGCTACTGTGAGTTTTTAAAGGAATTAAAATAGATTAAGGTTTTATGTTTTAAAAGGTTGATAAAATTCTTTGATTGACCAAATTAAGGTTTAGATGATGAAATCATGAAACTAGGGTTTGAACACTTTAAAACATTAAGTTTTGTGATTTACGGTCATTGAGTTAGTGTATTAAAGCTTACTGTTTCTAAATATGGTTTTAAAGTTTTAAAGAATTACGATTTAGAAAAAGTTAGGGTTTAAGATTTTAAAGGGGTTAGGGTTTACTATTTTAGGTTTGGAAGTTGCATTTGGGTTTAGTGTTTTAGAATTAAGGTTTCGGTGGATGCTTAGGTTTTTTATAATTTGGAAAAAAAAGCAATTAAGAATTTTATGAAAGTAGACCAACGATTTAAGGTTTATTCAAATAAAAAAAGGTGTTTTAGGGTTTGTTGTAAGAAACAGAATCAAATTTTGGTTTTGTTGAAAAACACATTCAATTAGGGTTTTAAGATTTTGAAGAAGTAAAAATAACAATTTTAAGTCTTTTTGGAAAATAAAGCAATGAATTAGTGTTTTTAAACTTTGAACAAAGGGAATTAAGGTTATGGGATTTTTGAATTAAAAGAAGCAACTAGATGAACTAAGCTACTGTGAAAAAATATAACAATTAATACATATCTCCTTTTGATGGTTCCTCCAAAAAAAATCTTCTTGGATGAACAAAAAAAAAAGGCAGTTACTGCCTTTGATCATTTGTCAATGGCTTTTGCTTCTTCTTCTCTCAAAAAGGTTATATTGATTTCACTGCTTTCCTCTTTAGTTGCGGTTTCAAACTTTCTAAAGTTTTTGTCCCAATTTCTCCTCCTCTTTTTGTGTTGTAATTGATCTTATTTATAGAAGTTTTTCTGTTTTTATTCCTAGCTACTCACGACATACATTATTCATTAAGAAAAGGAAATTGAAACCTAATTGCAATAGGTTTCAAAAAAATTGTATCGAAAAAATTTCGCTGGCAAAAAAAAATTGCTGCGGAAAAATTACACTGGCGAAAAAAACTGTCGCAAGAAAAATTGCGCTGGCAAAAAAGCTGCCGCAGCTGGCTGCTGCAGCTTCAGGCCAAATAGGCCTGCGGGCCATTTCGCTCATAGGCCATTTCGCCCGTAGGCAACTCCTACAGGTGAAAATGCCCATGGGCCCGCGCTGACTTTTTTTTTTTACTAATAAAAATTAGATACTAAAGCAAAAATTATTTAATTAAGATAACAAAAATTATTTTGGACAAATTACAATATATTAGACAACACAAAAATTATTTTGGACTAATTAAAATATATTGGACCGGACTGAGTAAAAAATTAAGGGTCTACAGTTTGCCCCTTTCTTGAATGATCTGAAACTTTAGAGAAAGAGAGTGAAAAGCAACAAGACTTAATTTTTGAGATGGTGGAGGTATTGGGTTCTAGACCCGGTTCGAGTTTTGGACTCAAGGATAATTCTAGGTTCTGGACCTAAGAAAAATTTGGGTTCTGGACCCGATCTAAGTCCTTGGACATAGAAATAAATTCTAGGTTCTGGACCTAAGGAAAATTTGGATTCTGGACCCGAGCTAAGTTCAGGACTTAGAAACAAATTCTAGGTTCTGGACCTAAGGAAAATTTGGGTTTTGGACCCGAGCTAAGTTTTGGACTTAGGAATATTTCTAGGTTCTGGACCTAATGGTAATTTGGGTTCTGGACCTGAGAGATTTGGATATTCGATTCTAAACTTGATCCTAACTGGATTCAGATTGGGATGCTTGATCCTAAATTCGGTTCGGATACTCGATCCTAAACTTCATTGGGATACTCGATCCTAACTGGATTTGGATACTCGATCCTAACTGGATATGGAATGGGATACTCGATCCTAAATAGATTTGGATACCCGATCCTAACTAGACTTGGGACACTCGATCCTAACTTGATTTGGATACTTGATCCTAACTAAATTTGGATACTCGATCCTAATTTGGATTGGGATACTCGATCATAACTGGACTTGGATGCTTGATCCTAAACTGGATTTGGATACTCAATCCTAAATTGGATTAGGATACTCGATCCTAAATTGGCTTCGGATATTCGATCCTAACTGGATTCGGATACTCGATCCTAAATAAGGTTTGGATACTCGTTCCTAAACTGGATTAGGATACTTGATCCTACCTGGATTTGGATACTTGATCCTAAACTTGATTTGGATACTCGATCCTAAATTGGATTGGGATATTCGATCCTAAATTGGCTTTGGATACTCTATCCTAAACTGAATTAGGATACTCGATCCTAAATTGGCTTTGGATTCTCGATCCTAAACTGGATTTGGATACTCAATCCTAAACTGGATTTGGATACTCGATCCTAAATTGGATTGGGATACTTGATCCTAAATTGGATTTGGATACTCGATCCTAAATTGGATTGGGATACTCGATCCTAAATTGGCTTTGGATACTCGATCCTAAACTAGATTTGGATACTCAATCCTAAATGGACTTGGATACTCGATCCTACACTGAATTTGGGTACTTGGACCCGAGACTGAGTTTGACTGACCTTTTATCATTTGAGAAGTTTGACTGCTCCGGTTGTTCTACGCATTGTGGTTCTTCACCCTCAAAATGGATCTTCATCTTTTGAGATCGGGTCTTCACTCTTAAAAATGGATCTTCATCCTTTGAGATCTGGTCTTCACCCTTGAAAATGGATCTTCATCCTTTGAGATCAGGTCTTTACCCTGGCTTCAGCTCTTTTAGCTGGATTGATCTTTTATCTTTTGCATCTTCATTCTTTTGATAATTCTAATTTTCTTTTTTTATTCCATTCTTTTTTGTTCTTCCCTTGCACTTTTTGCAAAAAATTCAGCCCTTTTTAGCTAGCCTTTATATCCTCACCTATTCCCCCTGCATGGCGAGATATTTACAAGTGAGTTTGAAAATATTTTTTTTATAAACTCAAAAAATTGAAAAGGAGAAACTTTCCCCCTGTGTAGGCTCAAACCCATAATTTTTCTATGCGGATTCTGATTGATGTTGTTGTTGTCTAGTTCGTCGCGAAAGCATGCATTTCTTCTCTTCGCAAAATTACTGGAGCTTTCTCAAGCAATGAGCTTTCCATGCCCCCTGATTTGACATCTTCTTTTGATTCTTTACTTTGCAGGGTGTTTGCTGTTCATTTTCCCAAGGAATAGACAACACAAGACAAGAAAGTGCGATGGGACATGCTCATGTATGCATGATATGCATGAATAATACTTACAGTCGTTCCATCGACTCACAGACCGAGGTGATCAACAGAACTTTTCTCATTGGTTCTATTTTGATGCTTGTTCATGTCTTGCATTGAAATAATCGAAAGCTTTTGCATTTGTGGCTTTTATCTTCAAGATGTTGAAAACATGAGTGGTGGAGACCCTAAGCAGCAGAGTCAAGGATGCATACATTTCAAACTGTATTTCAGCATGTCGGTTGGTAGTTTCTTTATAACTTTGCCAATAATACTTTCCTTTGCCCAATATGTCCTTTGGAGGTTCAACATACTTCCCTTAACTTGAAGGCTTGATATGACAAAACTTTTTTTCTTTTTTTATTTTTTGAATTTTGATTTTGAAATCAAATGTTGGCTTTGCCAAATCAATGTCAATATGCCTCATGACTTGATTTTTCTAAATTAACATATCTATAACATAACAACCCTATTTATCATACTAAACTCGGGAATCATTTCTATTTAAGCAAGAATTGTTGCACTTTAGATTGGCACATACACATTACTTGGCCAAAGGTCTCATTGAGTTTAAATATTGTCTATCTCATATGCATGCTTATCCAAACTATCTCCACTAATAGACTATACCTACCAAGAGAGATCAACAGGTCTTTAATAGGCTTGAAATGGGGTCTATAAGGGACATAGGTTTAAATGAAGGCCATTTTGGCATTGGAGCTGGTGTGACACAAAGGACAAACCTTCACACGATAAATTTCTTGTTTGAATTTTAGGCCGCTTGGAGGCAATCTTGCTAGACTCCAAATTCCTTCTATCTTCTTGGCATTAATCTAGATCTCGATTGGAACAGTCTTTGCCCTTGCATAAAGTTTGGTACCCAAATTCATTTCCTTTCTTCTTTTCCCTTTTCTTTCTTTCTCTTACTCTTCCCTTTCTTTAAGCATTTTATAATTTTGTCCTTCTTCCTTGTAGGACTGTTAAGTATAGAACTTTCAAGTACTAAATGGTCTTTCTCCTTTTTCTTTGATTTTTATTGAATCTTTGGTCTTATAAACCAAATGGAAGCCTTTTGTTGCCTTAGGTAAAAGAGAACTTGGTTGTCTTTTTAAACCGCCTTTTTAGATTTTATCTTTTTTCTTTTCTTTCTCTTTTTCTTCTTTTCTTTTTTCTTTTCTTCTTCTTCTTTTTTGTCTTTTGTTTTCCTTTTTTTTTGTTCTAGCTCGAAAAGAGTTGTCTTGTTTGTACCAACTTGGGCTTCCAATAATGGATGAGTGGAGTGACATAAATCTTCTTTAACATGGATAAATCATTTGTTACTCTGATGTTGTCTTGATATATTGGAGATATTAGAAAAACTTCAACTACCCTTAAGGTCTTAAAAACATCAACTACCCTTATGGTCTTAAGAAGTTCAACTATCTTCATAGTCTTGAGAACTTGAACTATCTTTATGATCTTGACTAATCATTGCTTTCTTTGATCTTCTTGCCTCTTTTTCTTAGTGATCATAAGACTTGTCAAATGTATCACAACAGCTCAGGGTAAGTTTTTTGGATTATATGCCAATGAAAAGAAAACTAAAATTTTATGAAGGCTCAAAGGGACAACTAGGGATTGATATTTAATAGGGTGGATACTAGTTGTTGGCTATCCAAACAATGCCTAGACCATCTCTTCCTTAAATAAGCAGAGTTCAATTTCGCCTCAAAAGTTTGTCAAAGCATGTTCTAAGACTGACTAGGACCTAGACAAAGATAATTATGCAGGAGCCCTCTCTAAGTAAGCATACACAACTCAATGCTATAGAGTAATTCCCTTATCTAGTAAAGTCATTCAAGTCATGATGCCTAGACACACTAATTTATAAACATCAAGCTTGATTCCTCATCGGTTTAGCACCAAAATGAAAAAAGACCAATAAAATTTTTGATGAAAGTAATTTATTTCAAGCAACTTTAAATCTGAAAAACAAGATTGTTCCAATTCAGATATTAAAGAAAGTAAAATTGAAAAGCAACATTCAAGCTAAGGAAAGTTTGTTGAGTTTAAGCTTCTTTTCCTTTCACATCTTCAACATTCCCATATTGAAAAGAGGATAAAACAAAATCTTCTTCCAATCCTTTTCCCACCATAAAGGTTGCTGGTGGTGGCACTCTTCCAAATTTAGGCAAAGGGTTGTTCTTGGTATTAGGCTTGTCCGGCTCGGGTAGCTTGCCACTATCGATTAGGTCTTGGATCTCATGCCTTAGATGAGCACATTTATCTGTTTCATGCCTTCGCATTTGATAAAATTGACAGAAGGCCTCGGCATTGAAGTTTGGTGGCAGTGGATTATGTAACGGTCGAAGAACTAACGGTTGCAACAACCCTTTCATTTGCAGCTTGCTAAAAACCCAAGATAGAGGTTTCCGCAATTATGAGAATTGTCTTTTATTTCCTTGACCAGTCACATTAACATCAACTTCTTTTTGTGTGCTTTGATTGCTAGGATGATAATTCCTTTTTATTGAAAAACGGTTCTTCTCTCTTTCCCACTATTCAATTTGCAGACCAGCTTGGAGAAGATATTTGAAATCCCTTCTAAGGGTGTGAGACATCCTTTCATGGAGATTGGGCAGAATGCCTCTCACGGTCATCCTTATTTGATCAGATTCATCGGCCTTTTCTTGAGCAAAGCGGCCTTGTTTCTCCATCTCTTCACATAGTCCACAAAATTCTGATTTGGCCTTTGTCTAATGGACTCAACTTCCATTAAGGTAACTTCCAACTCGACATTATACCCATATTGCTAAATGAAGGCCTTGTATAGAAAATCCCAACTCTTTTGTGTTCCATCATCTAAGGTATTGAACCAATTTTGGATAACAGGATCCAATGAGAGTATAAAGTACCTTAGAGTTTGAGCCTTAGTAGCTCGGGCAGACTGCATAGCAGTGATATACTGCTTCACATGGAGATGAGGATTTTCGGTGCCATTGTACTTGGCAAAGGATGGCATCTTGAACTTGTACGGGACTTCTTTATCTTGTTCAAAGAGTTTATCGATCTCGAACATCTCTTCGGTTTTTAGCTCCTTCTCAAATATTTTTCTAAATCAGCAATCATCTTTTCAACATCAGAAGTCTCGATCTTTTCAATAGTTGCCTTCTCAACAACCTTCGGCTCCTTTTTCTCTTGAGGATCTTGGTAGTATTGAGCCCAATCATCATCATCAATGACCACCTTATCATCATCAAAAGCTACTTCATCAACTTTAGCCTTCCCCTTGACTTTATTGGTGCTAGCAGATGCTTCGGCATTATTTCCTAAAATTGCAGCTAGTTGATTTTTTGTGGTCTTGGCCATGACCTCTTTTATTTCTTCCATCTTGGCGTTGAGGGCATCATCCACCATTCTTTGAATTTGTTCGGGATCCATTGCTTTTGGTGAGCAAGTGATTGAGTCATTGCTAGATACTTCGTCTCCGGCGTAGGCCGGATTGTTGTAAGCTTTTGAACTATCGTAATCCAGGGCTGTGAGCCAGAAAAGATATGAGATGCAAATGTATGCATGTATGTATGCATAAACAATAGGCAAACAATGACAAATAGGACGTTCCTTCCAACCTTATAACATCCACACATGAATGGCGAGTCTCTTTTCCTAGGTATATGGTTAACAAAATACCAACATGGGGCATCTTGTTTTCGAATAATTCCCTCGGACGTTTCAACCAATAGTTATATTTTCGAAAATGGAAATCCATCCATGATAATTCCCATTAATTAGGTTTTAATCCATCCAACCAACTAAAGTAGATTTTATGTTATATTGGATTAAAACTAAATTAAGAGGTTTATCATAGATAGATTTCTCACTTGAAAAAGGTAACTAATGATTCATGCCTAAAATAAAGCCCATGGTTAATTTGTTCTTAGTGTAAACTAGGCCCACAATTGATTTTTGGTATTTCTTAATTGACCTAAATATTTTTGCAAGCTCTTTGTAAGGAGAGGTTGGATAAAAATAATTTTGCTTCTAAACCCATTATAAAATGATTTTAGAAAAATAGATTTCAGACTTAGTATTTGGGCCATGAGCTAAAGATTTTTTGATATGTTTTTAGAAAAGTTTTATGTCCAAAGACCATCTTGAAAAATTTTGAAAATAGCTTTGGTCTTTTGGATTTTCTAAAGAAAAATTTATTTTGAGCTTACAATGTACTTAGGTCATAAAAGAAAAAGAACAAACCAAATAAGCCATGATTTAAGCCAAGATAAATGAACCATAGTCAAACAACATGCATTTAGGGTAAAAACCTAAGGAAAGTAACTAAGCCATTTACATGAGCTTTAGTCTTCGGGTTAAAAGGCTTAGGTTCCCATAGCAAGTATACACCAAATGGTATAAGGCTATGAGTTGTTATGCCATGCTCGATCCCCAAACCTTGAGTGAAAGTATGATATCCCTTACATAACACAACATGGGTAACACGAGCATCCCAACTCACGCACACGATGCAATCTAAATGATGCAATGGATAATATCATTATAAGAAAGAATAGAATAATATAAAGACCAACGGAATCAACTTCTCTTATCCCCAGTGGAGTCACCACTATGAGCGGGGATTTTCTGTAACACCCCTATACTCTGTATACGTACACTGCATGCTACTACGATCGTAATATACGTATACTGAATATAGGAATGCCACGGTTTACAAAACACACATATCATCCCTTTACAATAATATGAACAAATTTAAAACATTTAAGTTATATTATAAAACACAATAGATAAAATGTTTATTCAAAACGCAGCGGAAAATATAACAAATATTTACAAATACATATACATCAAAACTCAAGTTTTACAAAACATAAAATATATATATGTTTGGCAGTATGTCTTTGATCTTTAAGCTCCACTATCAACACCTCAAAATCTAGACTCTACTCGGCATAGAGGAACTCTCCGATTCTTCCCTGTCACCTGCGCGACGAATCACACTCGCGCTAAGCCAACGGCTTAGTGGTACAAACTACAAAAATATTATGCTTCAATGCAATGCCAATGTCACACAATCAAATATCATAAACAATTCAATAATTAATCAAAACGTTCATGAGATAATACTCACAATTTATCACATCCATAAACATATTACACATCATGTAGTATCTTCTTAGTTTTATTACTCAACATAATTTTTCCAAGCCACATTCATTTATTTCACCATTCATAATTCACATTACAAACAAAGACAAGCATGGGCCCAAAATACATTAATATGTTATTCAAAGTTCGGAGTTACTGCTTTGGTCCATAATCACAATCATCAAGCGCGTAGGTGATATATATATATATATATCTCTATCCATGGATAGTGTAACAGACCCAGTCTCTTGGACCTCAACCCGGTTAAACTCGAGGAGATTCTCAACCCGGCATGACTGTTACTATTTTTGAGTGTAATAGACCCAGTCTCTTGGACCTCAACCCGGATAAACCCGAGGAGATCCTCAACTCGGCAAGACTGTTACTGTTTTTGAGGCTTACGACCCAGTCTTTTCACCCCCAAAACATCATATTTCACATATTTCATATTTCTCAACTGGAATCGGCTTACGACCCGGTCTTTACACCTATCCAGTGATTCATAGGCATGCCGCCAAACCCAGAACTCTGAAAATTGAATAACACATTATGTACACAATTCATTTATCAATTTCATTCTCATTTCCTCATCATTATGTAGGAAATCATGCCTCAATCATCTCATTTGCATCATTATCATTATAGCCAACAACCATGGCTTCATATCTCATCAAGATAGAGTATACATAATTAATTTCATTGAATATCATTATCTAAGCAAACATGCCCCATCTATTTCATTTGAATTATCATAACCAATCACATTGGCTTCACATCTCATTATATCCTAATTCACATTAAATCAATTCATCATTCAAGTGTACTCAACCAATTGCATTAACATACATTTTAAATGCTCATCAATCAATCACATTATACAAATCATAACATTCATCAAATGTTTTAATAATGTAATCAATTACTTAACATATGTACAATCAAATATGTTAAGTATCATAATCATGTAAATGTATGCAACCATGTAGTTTGTACTTACCTTAAAACCAACTCACACCAATCTATACACTTCCTCCTCCAAGAATCCTCAACACTGAGGTTAGGGCAATTCAACTTCTTCACAACCTAAAACAAAGGTAATCATACACACACACTTAGAAATACATATAAGATAATAAAGCTAATAACCAACTAGGGCAAACTCTAAACATGACACGCTCAACAACACGGGCGTGTCCCGGACCGTGCCCTAACTCCACAACACAGAAGCTTTGACACGCTCAGAACCACGGGCGTGTCACTGAACGTGTAATACATTCTGTCTCACAGAAACATTGACACGTCCAACAACACGGTCGTGCTCATGGCCGTGTCAATCCTTCACCCACACAGTCGCTATGACACGCTCAGTGACATGGGCGTGTCACTGGACGTGTAAATGCTACTGCAACACAGAACCATTGACACGCCCAAAGACTTGGACATGCTCATGGATGTTTCAGGCCAAAAATACAGGTTCCGGCAACATCAACACTACATCCAACAAACCACTTACTTCCACCATCTTCCACTTAAAACAAACTTAACTAAACACACCCAAAAACCATAATAACTTGCAAAAACACCAAAACAATACAAAACATACATCAAACACAAATCATAATCATCACCACAAACTCAAAACACAACCACAACACTTTCTCTTCCAACAAACTTATTCTTTCCTTAAATCTAACCCCAAAAATCCAAAATCAATTGAACCAACACCCTTAAACACACCACAATCAAACAAACACATATCAACCACAATCTCAACTCACAAACTCAATCACAACTTCAATTAAAACAAAAGAAATCAAGAGGAAACTTACCAAAGTTGATGAAACTTCACAAAATTCCAACTTAATCTCTTGAATATTCCTTCAATTTGCTCTTAGAAATCAAAAACCCTCTCTTGCTCTCTTTTGTCTTTGATAGCCGGCCACCCAAATGGAAAAGAAGAAAATGAAGAAGAAAAATGAAGCAAAGTCAAATATTTGTTCTTCAATTAAATCTCCACCAAGTATTTAATAATATAATATTCAATTATTTCCTCTTCCACATATTTAATTCCTTTTTAATTACTTAATTAAAAATAAAATTAACAAAATATCTTCTCTTGACTTTCCCATATTGACTTGTGTATATGTTGTATATATTTCCATATATACAACATATACACTCTCTCTTCACTTCCTTTCTCTTCTCAATTTAACATAGACATTAAATCCAAATAAAACAACAATTATATCAAAACTTCTAGGGCACACTTTGGGATATTACATTTTCGCCCCCACTCCCCGTGGAATGGTTCTTGCGACTTTGGCACTGTTTAGGCTCGGGGCCTTAGAGAACACTGACCTAAGTCTGAAGAAAAAGGAGTCGCCACCCGGACGGGCTGGGAAAAGGAAAGGGGTGGATGACTCGATTCCTAAGGAATCCCCAACCCCCTAATGGGTTCAAAAAGTTGGGTACGTGTGCGGAAGGTGAGAAATGGCCCAGTACCCCCACAACACCCGGTTCATTGGAACCGGCTTCCTTTACAGGTCTTAATATTATAAAATTCTTAAATATAACAACATTATCCATATTGCACACAATAATTAAAAGAAAACATCAATATATTAAAATCAAAGCAAGGTCCAAGCTAAACAAATAAATGGACACCCATCCGAAGATGGAAACATGTCCTTACATCACATACCTAAATAGGACACCCACCGAAAGGTAGAAACATGCCCTTTACATAGGTTCTAAAATAGAAAAGCAAATTAAATTACATGATATTTAACTAATGAGGTACCCACCAAGTGGAAACATACCCCATACAACATTTGGAAATAACCATTCATCATAAATAAATCATTCATCAAAGGTATTAAACATCAATAGAAAGCAAACATCCATTCATGATAAATTAAATGAATGAGGCATTGAACTTAAATAAATTAAAGCATATAAAATAAATCAAAGCATAATCAAATATATAATTTAATAAGGCAAATAAAAATCTAAATCATAGCTACAGTTCCCATTTTGGGTTATTTATTTCATGTGTTTAGGATTTTGGAATTTGTTGAATTAGGCTACTGTGACTTTTTAAAGGAATTAAAATAGATTAAAGTTTTATGTTTTAAAAGATTGGTAAAATTCTTTGATTGACCAAATTAAGGTTTAGATGATGAAATCATGAAACTAGGGTTTGAACACTTTAAAACATTAAGTTTTGTGATTTATGGTCATTGAGTTAGGGTATTTAAGCTTACTGTGTCTAAATATGTTTTTAATGTTTTAAGGAATTAGGGTTTAGAAGAAGTTAGGGTTTAAGATTTTAAAGTGGTTAGGGTTTACTATTTTAGGTTTGGAAGTTGCATTGGGTTTAGTGTTTTAGAATTAGGGTTTCAATGGATGCTTAGGTTTTTTACAATTTGGAAAAAAAAAGCAATTAAGAATTTTATGAAAGTAGACCAACGATTTAAGGTTTAGACAAATAAAAAAGGTGTTTTTAGGGTTTGCTGTAAGAAACAGAATCAAATTTTGGTTTTGTTGAAAAACATGTTCAATTAGGGTTTTAAGATTTTGAAGAAGTAAAAATAAGCTAGCAAAAAGGCTGCTGCAACAGCTACAGGCAAAACAGGCCTGCGGACCATTACACCCGCAGACAACTCCTGTGGATGGCCAAGCCATTTCGCCCGCAGGCAACCGGCGCTGACTTTCGGCAACGATTTTTTCGTCGCCGATTTTTCCGTAGCAGATTTTTTATTTTTATTTTTATTTTTATTTGTTTATTTTTATTTTTTACTAATAAAAATTAGATACTAAAGCAAAAATTATTTAATTAAGATAACAAAAATCATTTTGGACCAATTAAAATATATTAGACAACACAAAAATTATTTTGGACCAATTAAAATATATTGTACCAGACAAAATCAAAAATTAAGGGTCAAAAGTTTGCTCCCTGCTTGAATGATCTGAAACTTTAGTGAAAGAGAGTGAAAAGCAACAAGACTTAATTTTTGAGATGGTGGAGGTTTTTCGTTCTAGACCTGGTTTGAGTTCTATACTGAAGGATAATTATAGGTTCTGGACCTAAGGAAAATTTGGGTTCTGGACCCGATCTAAGTCCTTGGACTTAGAAATAAATTCTAGGTTCTGGACCTAAGGAAAATTTGGGTTCTGGACCTGAGCTAAGTTCTGGACTTAGAAACAAATTATAGGTTCTGGACCTAAGAAAAATTTGGGTTTCTGGACCTTAGAATAATTTAGGTTTTGGACCCTAGCTAAGTTCTGGACTTAGGAATAATTCTAGCTTTTGGACCTAATGGTAATTTGGGTTCTGGACCCGAGAGATTTGGATACACAATTCTAAACTCCATCCTAACTGGATTCGAATTGGGATACTTGATCCTAAATTGGGTTCAGATACTCGATCCTAAACTTGATTGGGATACTCGATCCTAACTGGATTCGGATACTCGATCCTAATTGGATTTGGATTGGGATACTCGATCCTAAATGGAATTTGGATACTCGATCCTAAATAGATTTGGATACTCGATCCTAACTGGACTTGGGATACTCGATCCTAACTTGATTTGGATACTCGATCCTAACTGAATTTGGATACTCGATCGTAATTTGGATTGGGATAGTCGATTCTAACTGGACTGGGATGCTCGATCCTAAACTGGATTTGGATACTCGATCCTAAATTGGATGGGATACTCGATCCTAAATTGGCTTTGGATACTCAATCCTAACTAGATTCGGATACTCGATCCTAAATAGGGTTTGGATACTCGATCCTAAACTGGATTTGGATACTCGATCCTAAACTAGATTTGGATACTCGATCCTAAATTGGATTGGGATACTCGATCCTAAATTTGTTTTGGATACCCTATCCTAAACTAGATTAGGATACTCGATCCTAAATTTGCTTTGGATACTCGATCCTAAACTGGATTTGGATACTCGATCCTAAACTGGATTGAGATACTCGATCCTAAATTGGCTTTGGATACTCAATCCTAAATTGGCTTTGGATACTCGATCCTAAACTGGATTAGGATACTCGATCCTAAATTGGCTTTGGATACTCGATCCTAAACTGGATTTGGATACTCAATCCTAAATGGACTTGGATACTCAATCCTAAACTGGATTTGGGTACTTGGACCCGAGATTAGGTACTTGGACCCGAGATTGATTTGATTAGGGTACTTTGACCCAAGCTTGAATTGGATTTGGGTACTTGGACCCGGGACTGAGTTTGACTGACCTTTTATCATTTGAGAAGTTTGACTGCTTCGGTTGTTCTAGGCATTGTGGTTCTTCACCCTCAAAATAGATCTTCATCCTTTGACATCGGGTCTTCACCCTTAAAAATGGATCTTCATCCTCTGAGATCGGGTCTTCACCCTTGAAAATGGATCATCGTCCTTTGAGATCAGGTCTTTACCCTGGCTTCAGCTCTTTTAGCTTGATTGATCTTTTGTCTTTTGCATCTTCATTCTTTTGACAATTCTAATTTTCTTTTTTTATTCCATTCTTTTTTGTTCTTCCTTTGCACTTTTTGCAAAAAATTTAGCCCTTTTTAGCTAGCCTTCATATCCTCACCTTTTCCCCCTGCGTGGCGAGATATTTGCAAGTGAGTTTGAAAATGTTTTATATATATATTCAAAAAATTGAAAAGGAGAAACTTTGCCCCCTGTGTAGGCTCAAACACATGATTTTTCTATGTGGACTCTGATTGATGTTGTTGTTGTCTAGTTTGTAGCACAAGCATGCATTTCTTCTCTTTCCAAAATTACTGGACCTTTCTCAAGCAATGGGCTTTCCATGCCCCCCTGATTTGACATCTTCTTTTTATTCTTTTGCTTTGCAGGGTGTTTGCTGTTCATTTTGCCAAGGAATAGACAACATAAGACAAGAAAGTGCGATGTGATATGCTCATGAATGCATGATATGCATGAATAATACTTACAGTCATTCCATTGACTCACAGACTGAGGTGATCAGTAGAAGTGTTCTCATCGGTTCCGTTTTGATGCTTGTTCAAGTCTTGCGTTGAAATGATCGAAAGCTTTTGCATTTGTGGCTTTTATCTTCAAGATGTTGAAAACATGAGTGGTGGAGACCCTAAGCAGCAGAGTCAGTGATGCATCCATTTCAAACTATATTTCAGCATGTTGGTTGGTAGTTTCTTCATAACTTTGCCAATAATAATTTCCTTTGCCCAATATGTCCTTTGGAGGCTCAACATACTTACCTTAACTTGAAGGCTTGATATGACAAAACTTTTTTTCTTTTTAATTTTTTGAATTTTGAATTTGAAATCAAATGTTGGATTTGCCAAATCAATGTCAATATGCCTTAGGACTTGATTTTTCCAAATTAACATATCTATAACATAACAACCTTAGTTACCGTACTAAACTCGGGAATCATTTCTATTTAAGTAAGAATTGTTGCACTTCAGATAGGCACATACACATTACTTGGCCAAAGGTCTCTTTGAGTTTAAATATTGTCTATCTAATATGCATGCTCATCCAAACTATCTCCACTAGTAGACTCTACCTACCAAGAGAGATCAACAGGTTTTAATAGGCTTGAAATGGGGTCTATAAGGGACACAGGTTTAAATGAAGGCCATTTTGTGATTGGAGCTGGTGTGACACAAAGGACAAACCTTCACACCATAAATTTCTTGTTTGAATTTTAGGCCGCTTGGAGGCAATCCTGCTAGACTCCAAATTCCTTCTATCTTCTTGGCATTAATCTAGATCTCGATTGGAACAGTTTTGCCCTTGGATAAAGTTTGTTACCCAAATTCATTTCCTTTCATCTTTTCCCTTTTCTTTCTTTCTCTTACTAATCCCTTTCTTTGAACATTTTATAATTTTGTCCTTCTTCCTTTTAGGACTATTAAGTATAGAACTTTCAAGAACAGAATGGTCGTTCTCCTTTTTCTTTTATTTTGATTGAATCTTTGGTCTTATAAACCAAATGGAAGCCTTTTGTTGTCTTAGGTAAAAGAGAACTCAGTTGGCTTTTTGAACCATCTTTTTAGGTTTTATCTTTTTTCTTTTCTTTCTCTTTTTCTTCTTTTCTTTTTTCTTTGCTTTTTCTTCTTTTTTGTCTTTTATTTTCCTTTTTTTTTGTTATAGCTCTAAAAGAGTTGTCTTGTTTGTACCAACTTGGGCTTCCAATAATGGATGAGTGGAGTGACATAAATCTTCTTTAACATGGATAAATCATTTGTTACTCTGATGTTGTCTTTATATATTGGAGATATTAGAAAAACTTCAACTACCCTTAAGGTCTTAAAAACATCAACTACCCTTATGGTCTTAAGAACTTCAACTATCTTCATAATCTTGAGAACTTCAACTATCTTTATGATCTTGACTAATCATTGCTTTCTTTGATCTTCTCGCCTCTTCATGCTAGTGATCATAAGACTTGTCAAATGTATCACAACAGCTCAGGGTAGATTTTTGGGATTATATGCCAATGAAAAGAAAGCTAAAATTTTAAGAACTATCTAAAAGTTTATCAAAGCATGTTCTAAGACTATCTAGGACCTAGACAAAGATAATTATGCAGGAGCTTAGGTTTTTAGAATTTGGAAAAAAAAAGCAATTAAGAATTTTATGAAAGTAGACCAACGATTTAAGGTTTATACAAATAGAAAAGGTGTTTTTAGGGTTTGTTGTAAGAAATAGAATCAAATTTTAGTTTTGTTGAAAAACATGTTCCATTAGGGTTTTAAGATTTTGAAGAAGTAAAAATAACAATTTTATGTCTTTTTGGAAAATAAAGCAATGAATTAGTGTTTTTAAACTTTGAACAAAGGGAATTAAGGTTCTGGGATTTTTGAATTAAAAGAAGCAACTAGATGAATTAAGCTATTGTGAAAAAATATAACAATTAATACATACCTCCTTTTGATGGTTCCTCTAAAAAAAATCTTTTTGGATGAACAAAAACAAAGGTAGTTCCTGCCTTTGATCGTTTTTTAATGGCTTTCGCATCTTCTTCTCTCAAAAAGGTTAGATTGACTTCACTGCTTTCCTCTTTAGTTTCGGTTTCAAACTTTCCAAAGTTTCTATCCCAATTTCTCCTCCTCTTTTTGTGTTGTAATTGATCTTATTTATAGTAGTTTTTCTGATTTTATTTCTAGTTGCTCATGGCATACATTATTCATTAAGAAAAGGAAACCGAAGCCTAATTGCATTAGGTTTTGGAAATTTTGCATCGAAAAAATTTCGCTCTCGAAAAAATTTCGCCGGCGAAAAAAAACTGCTGTGGAAAAATTACGCTGGCAAAAAAAACTGCCGCAGGAAAAATTGCACTGGCGAAAAAGTTGCCACAGCCTGCAGGCCATTTCGCCCGCAGGCAACTCCTGTGGGCAAAATGCCCACGGGCCAGAGCTGACTTTTGGCGACGATTTTTCATCGCCGATTTTATTTTTATTTTTATTTTTATTTTTTATTTTTATTTTTATTTTTTACTAATAAAAATTAGATACTAAAGCAAAAATTATTTAATTAAGATAACAAAAATTATTTTGGACCAATTAAAATATATTAGACAACACAAAATATTTTGGACTAATTAAAATATATTGGACCGAACTGAGTAAAAAATTAAGAGTCTACAGGATGCCATGGGCGTGGGGTTAGTTTGTTAACGTTTATTGTTGTATTTTGCACCATATCATGTAGCAAATGGCTTGCAAGCTATGTCTTCATATATAATGTATTATGAATGTATATGTGATTATTAAGTGAAGAATCATGAAAAATATGTTGATTATGTTAATTGTTGGTGTATTGATGAGTTACATGGTGAATGGCTCATATATGCATAATGAGGAATGTTGTTTGTTGTCTTGTACTTTACCTAGTTGCCAGAAGATTGTGTTTGGTGATTGGCATGCAATATACAATGGGGTGCGACACTGGGTGTCACATGGATGTTACCACACCACTGAACGAGACACATGAGGGGTCATATTAATGATTTACGCTGTGGATGAGACACTGGGTGTCATAGATTTAGTACGTTAACTAACGAGACATAGAGGTGTCATTATTGATGAGATAGGCCAAAGTAATGGTGTAGACCCTTAATTTTTGACCCAATCTGGTCCAATAATTTTTAAATAGTCCAAAATAATTTTTGTGGTATTTTTATTAAATAATATTTATTTAATATTTATTATTTATAATTTTTAATAAAAATAAAAAAGGTAATTTTAGAAAAGCTAAAAATAAATAAATAAATAATCGGCGACGGAAGAATCGACGATGAAAAATTTCATCGCTAGCGAAATTGGCTTGGGCCAATTCAACGCTGGAAATTCCTATGCCAAATTAGCCACAAGCCTATTCGCCACAGGAAATTCCTGCGCGAGTTGGCTTGCCCACGCCCCAGCTCACACGGAACTCTCGCAATTCTGGTAGCTAGCCAGCCCATAGCCCGCAGCAATTTTTTCCAGCGTAGTTTTTTCCGAAACCGAATTCTATTTGGTTTTTATTTCTTTTCCTAAATAATTTTTATTTCCTTAGATAATTAGAATTAGGTTTTTATTTTTTCCTAAAAATATCACATTAAAACACACAAAACAGGGATGGGACTTTTGATTTTGGAAAAAGGGAGAAATTCTGGAACTGAAATTTTTGAACCGAACTTGGGACTCTCGAAATCTTGGGGCCAAAAGAAAACCCTAGCAAGCAAGAAGTAATCCAAGACACAACAACCAAAGGAGGCAACAATCAATCGTCTCCAGATTGCTTTACTCAACCAAAACCAAATATGAAGTAGGCAACAACTTGGTTCAATTTCTTCAATTTGGTGGATCCTTCAAACGTAGGTAAAGTGATCTAAATTCAGTTTATTAAATCATTAATCATCTTGATCTTTCAAGCCATCATCACACTGCCTTAGTTTTTTTAATTCTTACTTTAATTTAGTTTACGCAGCAGCATAAATTAATTCATACAATAGCTAAGGTTTTAATTAAAGTGAATAATATAATCATTCAATGTAACACCCCCATATCCAATGCACACACACTACAACCACAACAATGTAGCATAAGTGCACCAAACATAGGGATGCTACGGTTTCCTTAACATTCAAAACATTTTAAAACAAAACCATAACCTTTCATTTATATACATTATAGAAAAATAGGTCATTTACTTATAAAACAAAACATATTAGATATACATATACATTTAAATATTACACAGCGGAAGTTATAAAATATTTACAAATTTACATTATAAACATTACTTTACAAAATATAAAAGAAATATACATGATTGGCAAGTCAGCTCTGATCTTTAAGCTCCCAAAATCAACTCTTCAATGTCTACTCTCACTCGGTCTCGAAGAGCTCTCGGGTTCGATCCTATCAGTTCTATCACCTGCGCGATTAAACACTATCGCGCTAAGCCAAGGCTTAGTAAGATAAAACATGCAATAGACATGCTTAAATGTTATACAATGCCAATTTTAATTTATATCATACATGTAACAACAGAGATGGAAAGCTAACAACATACATTTACATTTCATAACCTAGCGTACATATATGTATATCACATTTCAACATTCTTGCATACACTTTATTAGTTAATCATTTAATCATCCATGAACAACACTAAGCAAAGACAAGCATGGGCCCAAGACACACTAATATGCCATTCAATTTTCAGAGTTAATGCTTTGGTTTTGTTATCACATTTATCAATATCAATATCATATACCCAACTAGGCTTCAAGGATTAAGTTCAACCAAGCTTCAAGGGGAGCAAAGCATGCTAAGCATCAACCCAACTTGGCTTCAAGAACTAACCCAACCTAGCTTCAAGGGTTGTAACATCTCAATTAGGCTTCAAGGATTCAATCCAACCTAACTTCAAGAGATTGTTACTATCATTAGGCATGCCACCAACAACAAACTCTGAAAATGGAATAACACATTAGCCACACAATCCATTTAGTTCTCATTCTCAATTCTCATTATCATTTAGGCAAACATGCCTCATTTATCTCCATTGAATCACCTTAGCCAATAACAATGGCTTCACATTTCATTTCACAATATAACACTTCATTATTCAAGTGTATATTTATCTCACATAGCATCATTCATAAATATCAACATTTCATTTCATATTAATCATGAAACACATTATCACTCACAATGCATAATATAACAAGGCTCAATCTCAACAATGCAAGAACAATATATATATTATTCATAGCTTTAGGATCATTCACAAGTGTTTTTAATTCATCCCTTGGTTTAAGTATGTTTATGTTTAGGTTTAGAGGCCAAACTACCTTTGAAGAATCTAAACTATGCAAACAAGAACAAAGAAATCAAGCAACATTCAATTCATTTGTGAGACACGCCCAACTCACTTGAAGGACACGCCCAACCTAGTTGAGGAACACGCCCGTGTCTTTAACAATAAAAGAGGCAGTAGCCAATTCAAATAATTGACACGCCCAGCACCTTTGATGGACACGCCCGTGTCACTAAAACCAAAAGAGACAGTAGCCAATCCAAATAATTGACACGCCCACTCCCCTAAATTGATTTTGGCCGTGTCACCAAATCACAAAACCTTAACTAAAACCAACCCTTTCTCAATTGCACTCAAACACAATATTCATTATATAACATATTTCACATGAACATAATCAATGTTCTAAACACATATTCATCACAAGAACTACTACACCACACATTAATATCACAATTAAACACATATTAACTCAAAACCCTAAAATCAACATCCTTCTCCATCCATCCAAATCAACAACCAACATTTCCAACAACAACCTTCAATTAAACTCATAACTTAAAATCAATTTAACACTTGAAAACACAACCAAACACATCTCAAATCCACCAAATCACAAAATCATCAAACCCTACTTTACTTCCAACACAACTTCCAAATAAGTAAAGAAAACAAGAAAATACTTACTTGAAAAGAAGAAATTCCACAAATCCTTTGTCAAAACCTTGGATTGCTTCATCAACTTGCTTCTTGCCTCAAGAATACTTCTCTTTTCCTTTTGCTAATGGAGAGCCGGCCACTTCATGAAGAAAGAAGACAATGATCAAGATACAAAGTCAAATTTTGCTTTTAATCTCCACCAAGTGTTCTTATCCAAGCAATTACTAAAACACCCTCAATCATATAACTAACCTTTGTCTCATATAAGTCCTTATATGTAATTTCATTAACAACCAAAAATATCTTCTTCCACTTAACCATCACCTTGACTCTTCATTTGACCACTTTATATGTTATATATATCATCATATACACAACATATACATTTGTCTCTAAACCCTATTTCTTTGTCCAAAACACATATGCACAAGCATTCTCATCCCAAATTCTTTTCTTATCCCATTTTATACATTCAATTCAATTAACAATAACAACAACAACAACAACAACAATGTAATCAAAACTTCTAAGCCACATATGAGGATATTACATTCAAAACTCAAATCTAATTTCAAAAACCCTAAGTTATTCAAACCCTATTTCTTAATTAATTTTGTTTTCAAACCTTCACAGTAGCTATTTTGTTATAATTTTTTTCAATGAGTTATTTTAATCTTTCAACAATAAATTTGGCTTTCTATATTTGTTTCACCTAAAAATACATAAGTAGTGGATATAGTCAATATTAAAACCACACTTAACTTTGATTATGGTAAAGCATCAAATCCTAAATTCAAAATCATAATTTGCAAAATCAAGGTTTCAAACCATAAATCCCTAATATCTTAACCGTGAGTCCTAAACCCTAATATCATAATGTTCCAAAACCCCTAATTTCATGATGTTAGCCTTAAACCCTAATTTGGTTAACTAAAAACCTTACTACTTTCTTCAAACCATAAAAACCTAATCAATTCCATTTTTCCAAAAACCCTCACAGTAGCCTAAATAACAATAATAATAATTCTAAAATTCCAAAACCATAAATGTTAATTAAAGAACTCTAAATTGAGACATAAACCTAAATTTGCATCTTTATTTGCTTTATTTAATTTTAGATTTGATTATGTAGTTTGTTATATATTTTTGATGGTTGATTTATTTAATTTCAATGCTTGATTTATTTAATTTATCATGGATGGATATTTTCTTTATTATTATGATTATTATTTGTTTGTTTTAGTATTAAAATTGTAAGAGGTATGTTTCCACTTTGTGGGTACCTCATTAGTTAAATTTTATGTAATTTAAATTGCTTTTATATTTTGGACCAATGCAAGGACATGTTTCCATCCTCGGATGGGTGTCCATTTATTTGTTTTGTTTAGACATTGCTTTGATTTTAATATAATGATGCTTTACTTTTATTGTTGCATGTAATATGGATAATATTGTTATACTTAAGAATTTTATAATATTAAGACCTATAAAGGAGGCAGGTTCCAATGAACCGGGCGTTGTGGGGGTGGGGTGCTGGGCCATTTCTCACCTTCGTCACACATAATTAACTTTCCGAACCCATTAGGGTTGGGGATTCCTTAGGAATCGAGTCATCCACCACTTTCTTTTTCCCAGCCCGTCCTCCATTCTCCGGGCTTAAGCCCTTGTTCTCTAAGGCCCCGAGCCTAAACAATGCTGAAGTCGCAAGAACCATTCCACCGAAGTAGGGGAGCAAATCCCGCTCACAGTGGCAACTCCACTGGGGAAAAGAGAAGTTGATTTCATTGGTCTTTTTATTATTCTATTCTTTCTTATCTTGATATTATCCATTGCATTATATTAGATTGCATTGTGTGCATGAGTTAGGACGCCCGTGTTACCCGTGTTGTGTTATGTAAGGGATACCATATTTTCACTCAAGATATGGAGATCGAGCATGGCATAACCACTCATAGCCTTGTACCTTTTGGTATATAATTGTTATGGGAACCTAAGCCTTCTAACCCAAAGACTAAAGCTCATGTAATTGACCTAGTTACTTTCCTTAGGTTTTACCCCAAATGCTTGTTCTTTGATATGGTTAATTTATCTTGGCTTAAATCAAGGCTTATTTGGTTTGTTCTTTTTCTAATATGACCTAATTACATTGTGAGCTCAAATAAATTTTTCTTTAAAGCCCAAAAGACAAAAGATATTTTCAAAACTTTTCAAGATGGTCTTTGGACATAAAACTTTCTATAAAAATAAATCAAAAAATTCTTTTCTTAAGACTCAAATACAAAGCCCAAAATTCATTATTTATAAAATCATTTTACAATGGGCTTAGAAACAAAGTTATTTTTATCCAACCTTTTCTTACAAAGAGCTTGCAAATTATTTAGGTCAATTATGAAATACCAAAAATCAATTGTGAGCCTAGTTTATACTAAGAATAATTAATCATGGGCTTGTTTTTTGCATGAATCATTAGTTACTTTTTCAAGTGAGAAATCTATTTATAATAAACCTCTTAATTTAGTTTTAATCCAATATAGCATAAAAGCTACTTTAGTTAGTTGAATGGATTAAAACCTAATTAATGGGAATTATTATGATCTGATTTCCATTTTTTAAAATATAACTACTGGTTGAAATGTCCGAGGAAAATTTTCAAAAACAAGATACCCCATGTTGGTATTTTGTTAACCATATTACCTAGGAAAAGAGACTTGCCATTCGTGTGTGAAAGTTATAAGGTTTGAAGGAACGTCCTATTTATCATTATTTGTTTATTGTTTGTGCATACATGCATACATGCATACATTTGCATCTGATATCATTAATCCCTTTTGGCTCACAGCCCTGGATTATGATAGTTTAAAAGCTTAAGACAATCTGACCTATGCCGAAAATGAAGAATATAGTAACGACTCAATCTCTTTTTCACAAAAAGCAATGGAGCCAGAACAATTCAAAGAATGGTGGATAATGCCCTCAATGCCAAGATGAAAGAAATAAAAGAGGCCCTGGTTGAGACCATGAAGAACCAATTGGCTACAATTTTAGGAAACAATGCAGAAGCATCTACAAGCACTGAGAAGCCAAAGGAAAAAGAGAAGGCTAAAGTTGGCAAAGTGGTTTTGGATGATAATACGGTGATCATTGATGATGATGACGATTGGGCTCAATATTTTAAAGATCCTCAAGAAAAGAAGAAAGAACCGAAGATTGTTGAAAGATCAGCTATGGAGAAAATTGAAACTTCAGATGTCGAAAAGATGATTGCGGGCTTGGAAAAGAAATTTGAGAAGAAGCTGAAAATCGAAGAAATGTCCGAAGTTGACAAATTAATTGAGTTAGACGAAGAAGTTCCGTACAAGTTCAAGATGCCATCCTTTGCAAAGTTTGATAGAACCGAAAATCCTCACCTCCATGTAAAGCATTATATCACTGCTATGTAGTCTGCCGAGCTACTAAGGCTCAAACTCTAAGGTACTTCATGCTCTCATTGGATCTTGTTATCCAAAATTTGTTCAATACCTTAAATGATGGCACACAAAAGAATTGGGGTCTGCTATACAAGGACTTCATCCAATAATATGGATACAATGTCGAGATGGAAGTCACCTTAATGGACGTTTAGTCCATTAGACAAAGGCCAAATGAGAATTTTGTGGACTATGTGAAAAGATGGAGGAATAAGGCTGCTTTGCTCAAAAAAAGGCTTGATGAATCTGATCAAATTAGAATGATTGTGAGAGGAGTGTTACCTATCTTTCGCGAAAGGATATCTCATACACTCATCCATGATTTCAAAGATCTTCTCCAAGCTAGTCTACATATTGAAGAGTGGGAAAGAGAGAAGAATCGCTTGTCAACAAGAAGGAACAAGAAAGGAAACTAATGGTCTGGTAACCAAAGCATGCAAAGACAGTTGGTGTTAATGCTATTGGCCAAGGAGGAAGAAGGCCATTTTCAGAATTAGGGAAGCCATTGTCTTGGGTCCTTAATAAGCTACAAAAGAAGGGATTGTTGCAACCTTTAAATCCTCGTCCTTTGCCTAACCCTCTCCCACCTAATTTTTACACTAAAGCATTTTGTCAATTTCATCAAATGTAAGGACACGACATGGATAGATGTGTGAGGTTAAGACATGAGATCCAAAAATTGATTGATAATGGGAAGCTGCCCGAGCCTAAGAAGCCAAAGACCAAAGACAATCCATTACCGAGGTTCAATAGAGTACCACCACCAACGACCTTCATGATTGGAGGAGGTTTACATGAAAGTTTTGTCAAGTCTTCTTTCCAAGATTTGTATGAAGAAGTAACAAAAAAAGAAGTGGTATTTAGCAAAGTTTAACAAACTATGGTGTGTAAAGAAGTAACAATCTATGTCATGAATGAGTTTTGGGATTCAAGCGATAGTGATGACGATCTTATACTCAAGAAGAAGGAATGGACCTGGTTCGAGCCTGAAGAAGATGAAGTAATGAACACAAGATCTGGAAAGCCTTATGCAAGGCCACTACCTAAGGAGGTAGAGGCTAATAAAGGAAAGGAAGTCAAAGAGGGAAATAAAGAAGAGGAAGATGATACTGTGCTTAAGTAGTTGAAGAGAACCCAAGCAAGTGTTAGCATTTGGGACTTATTGGCCACTTCTAAGAAGCACCGTAAAACTATGGTCAAGACCTTGGCTAGTATGCCAATTTCCACCTCTATAACGCTGGAGGAACTGATGAACTTCATAAAAGTTGAAGGAGTAATGAAGTGTGAAGACATTCAAAAGAAGAGCAAAGTTGACGTGGGAATGGTATCTTTCTCAAATGCGGATTTACCAGAAGAGGGGAGAGATCACATCCGTCCTCTCTTTATCAAAGTGGAAATCAAAGGAGAAAGGACTCCATGTGTAATGGTTGATGATGGGTCGACCATAAATGTTTGTCCACTTAAAATATTGCCAAAACTAGCTATGTCAATGAGGGATTTAAGCCCAACCATGGTAACCATTTGGGCTTATGACAACACTAAGAGGTTTGCCGAAGGAACATTCAAAGCTGCTGTGAAGGATGGTCTAATTGAATCTATTATTGAATTTGTTGTTTTGGACATACCTGTTACCTTTGCCCTACTTTTGGGACGACCATGGTTCCATCCTCTTGGTGGAGTTCCTTCCACCCTCCATCAAAAGATCAAGTTCCCTAACGAAGATGAGATGGTGGCCATAGAGGTCGAGGATAATAAGGTTGTTAATGCTCTATTGGTGAAGAGGCCTCTCAATGGTTTCCAAGTAGCTATAATTTCTAATGATGAAGTAGTGGACTCTACGGTCTTGAACATGATGAAGAACATGAGCTACCTTCCTGGAGCTAGTCTTGGAAAGGGCAAGGCCGATATAACAAAGCTTCCAGATTTCAAAACTCAAACTTCCAAGAAAGGGTTGAGATATGATGAAGCTAACAAAGATGTCCAGCCAAAGAAAAATGAGAAGATGAGCTTCCCACCACTCAAAAAAATCTTTGTCAAAGCTCTAGATATGGGACCACTCCAAAGAAAGCCTGAGCCAATCATGTTCATGGGAAAGTTGATCCCAGGTTTTGAAATTTTTGCTGATGTTGCTGAGCTAGTAGAACAAGTGAAGAAAGTGCTCACCATGCCAGCTGACAAGGAGCCCAATCCAAAAGAGGAGAAGGAAGCTATCCTAAAAGCTAAGAAGACTCCAAAAGAGATTGCTGCCCTAGTTCAAGAGAAGTTTGAAGATGTTCTGCTTTATGATTTTTAGAACAATGATTTTGATTTTGATTTTAATTTGTTTGCTTTAAATGAAGATGATGATGTTTTCTTTTTCAAAATGAATACAATAAAGTCTAATTTTGCTTAGTTGTGTGATTTTTCTCCTGATGGTTGCATACATTCAAATAGTGGTTACATGAGCATCTTTAATATTAACTCTGTTGATACACAATAATTAAATTTGGGAACAACCGAAAATCCTAAAAACATTAGCATAGTATCTGAGCTTACTCTTGATGAGAGAGAGATTTGAAAAAATATTTAAAAAATATGAAGAAGTATTTGCTTGGTCTTATGAGGATATGCCTGGAATAGATCGAGACATAGCTGAACATCTTATTCCTACTTACACCCACATGAAACCTATCAAACAAAGGCTTAGGTGATTAAGACCTGAATGGGTTGAATTGGTTAAAGAAGAGGTCATAAAATAAATACAAGTAAAGTTCCTTGAAGTGATAGATTATCCCGACTGGCTAGCCAACATAGTACTCGTGCCAAAGAAAGATGGAAGAATTAGGGTCTGTGTGGTGTAGACCCTTAATTTTTACCCCAATTGGATATGGTCCTAATTAAAGGATGCCAAAATAAATTTGATCCGACTTTAAATATTTAAACCTAATTTATAATTTTTAAAAAGAGTCAGTTCAAATTAAAGAGGCATATATTTGATTGTAAAATCCTAAAACCAAGTGGAATTGACCCAAATTAAAATTTTTTGGTTCATAAGTTAAAAAGGTCAGAATAATTTAATTGAGGTCGGCCTGGAGACATTAGCATGCTTCATTTCGACCTTGGCAGCCCAAGATTGACATGAGCATGCCTCATGTCGACTTGGGCAAGCTAGGTCGACATGAGCATGCTTCATATCGACCTTGGGAGGCTAGGTCGACATGAACATACCTCATGTCGACCTTGGTGGCCCAAGATCGACATGAGCATGCCTCATGTCGACTTGGCCAGCCCAAGGTCGACATGAGGTTGGTCTCACGTCGACCTAGGGCAATTAGGTCAACATGGGTTCAATATGTTTCCTAATTCAACTAGAATTTTTTTCAGGGACTATTTTATATTAGGTTAAGGATTCTGAGTGAGGTTCGACTATAAGTAACAATGTTTTAGAATTCATAATGGGGAAAAAACATTAACAAGGGAACATTAAGAGGGGATGGCAAGGAACATTAACAAGATAGCAAAGAGACGGCAACAAACAGAAAAGATTAGCAGCAAACATTCATCAGTAATCAATCCATCAAAGACAGCAGTGTTGTCTTTGTTAATTATTCATCCAGAAGTTAATTGTGGAGTAACCAACGAGTGGAGGTTTGATCATTAATCATGAATTATTTATGTTTATAGTAGTTTCATTTCTTTAATTAATAAGAACATGCATGCATGCAGTAACTTTGAACACACAGTAGCTTGATCTTTGAACATGCAGTAAATTGTTTTTATGTTTTAATAACTTTAATGGTTTGCTTTGGTTTTTCTTTTAATAACTTTAATCATTTGCTTTGGTTTTTGTTTTAATAATTTTAATCATTTTCTTTAATTATCACATTGATCAATTGGTATTCGTAATCCCACTAGCATATTTCATAAAACATAAAACTATCTAGTAGTCAACAATTAGTTGTTAAAATCTATCTTGTTTACTTTAACTTCAATAACCGTATGCTATTTCATTAAAACTCAAAACTTCAAACTATTTTTATCCAAAAGCTTAAACCATTTCATTATTAAACTCCAAAATATTGATTATTTTTCCAAATCCAAAATTGTGTTCTTTTTAGGCAGTAAGCTAATTCCAAAAATCCTAATTATCCAAAACCCTAATTCCAAAACCCTAGTTTCCAAAACCCTAGTTTTAAAAACCCTAATTCCCAAACCCTACTATTAAAAACCCTAACTATCAAAAACCCTAATTCCAAAACCCTAGTTTCAAAAACCCTAAAAATCCTAATTTCAAAACTTTAATTATAAAACTTTGGTTTCTAAAACCCTAAATTTTGAAACCCTAAATTCAATTGATAATTCTTTAAAACCCTAAATTTACATATTTATTGCTTTATTTAATTTTAGATTTGATTATATAGTTTATTATATTTTTTGATTGTTGATTTATTTAATTTCAATGCTTGATTTATTTAATTTATCATGGATAGATGTTTATTTTATATTTTGATTAATATCTTTGATTAATGATTTATTTATGGTGAATGGTTATTTATTTTATCAATTTATTTAGATTTCCAAATGTTGTAAGAGGTATGTTTCCACTTGGTCGGTACCTCATTAGTTAAATATCATGCAATTTAAATTGCTTTTCTATTTCAGAACTTATGTAAATGACATGTTTCTACCTTTCGGTGGGTGTCCTATTTAGGCATGGGATGTAAGGACATGTTTCCATCTTCGGGTGGGTGCCCATTTATTTGTTTTGCTTGGACCTTGCTTTGATTTTAATATATTGATGCTTTCTTTTAATTATTGTGTGTAATATGGATAATGTTGTTATATTTAAGAATTTTATAATATTAAGACCTGTAAAGGAGGTCGGTTCCAATGAACCGGGCGTTGTGGGTGTGCTGTGCCATTTCTCACCTTCCCCACACATACCTAACTTTCTAAACCCATTAAGGGGTTGGGGATTCCTTAGGAATCCAGTCATCCTCCCTTTTTTTCCCGACCCTTCCGGGTGGCGACTCCATTTTCTCCGGACTTAGGTCCGTGTTCTCTAAGGCCCCGAGCCTAAACAGTGCCGAAGTCGCAAAAATTCCGGATCACAGTGGCGACTCCACTGGGGATAGGAGAAGTTGATTCTGTTGGTCTTTATATTATTCTATTCTTTCTTATAATGATAATATCCATTGCATCATATTAGATTGCATCGTGTGCGTGAGTTAGGATGCCCGTGTTACCCGTGTTGTGTTATGCAAGGGATACCATACTTTCATTCAAGGTATGGAGATCGAGCATGGCATAACCACTCATAGCCTCGTACCATTTGGTATATACTTGCTATGGGAACCTAAGCCTTTTTACCCAAAGACTAAAGCTCATGTAATTGGCCTAGTTACTTTCCTTAGGTTTTACCCCAAATGCATGTTGTTTGACTATAGTTAATTTATCTTGGCTTAAATCATGGCTTATTTGGTTTGTTCTTTTTCTAATATGACCTAAGTATATTGTAAGCTCAAAATAAATTTTTCTTTAAAGTCCAAAAGACCAAAGCTATTTTCAAAACTTTTCAAGATGGTCTTTGGACATAAAACTTTTCTAAAATCAAATAAAAAATTCTTTTGCTCATGGCCCAAATACTAAACCAAAATCCATTTTTCGTAAGATCTTTTTACAATGGGCTTAGAAACAAAATTGTTTTTATCCACCCTTTTCTTACAAAGAGCTTGTAAATTATTTAGGTCAATTAAGAAATACCAAAAATCAATTGTGAGCCTAGTTTATACTAAGAAATAATTAATCATGGGCTTGTTTTTGGCATGAATCATTTGTTACTTCTTCAAGTGAGAAATCTATTTATAATAAACCTCTTAATTTAGTTTTAATCCAATATAGCATATAAGCTACTATAGTTGGTTGAATGTATTAAAACCTAATTAATGGGAATTATTATGAACTGATTTCCATTTTTGAAAATATAACTATTGGTTAAAACATCTGAGGGAATTATTCGAAAACAAGATACCCCATGATGGTATTTTGTTAACCATATTACCTAGGAAAAGAGACTTACCATTTGTGTGTGGATGTTATAAGGTTGGAAGGAACATCCTAATTATCTTTCTTTGTTGATTGTTTGTGCATACATGCATACATTTGCATCACACATCATTAATCCTTACTGGCTCACAGCCCTAAAGTATGACAATTCAAGAGCATACGACGACACCACCTATAACATTTTCAGGATGGATGCAAACCAGCTAAGGGGCATAGTCGATGAAGTTGTCAAAGCTAGGATGGCCGAGCTACGAGATCAATTGGTTGAAATTATGAGGACCCAGTTGATTCAAATTCTAGAGATCATCAACAATGCTAATGAGACATCTCCCATTGACATAAGAAGGAAGGGAAAGGCAGCCTCCATGGAGAACATATTCACTAATAGAGATCGAATGAGAAATGAGGGATCAATCTCTATTCTACAAGGTCAGCCGAACCATATGCTGTCTAACTAGGGTAATAAGAGCGGCTACTACCCCAATGAACAAAATCAAAAGAAAAGATGAGGTGTTGAGGAAAATGCAGCAACTGAACCAGCAAAGAAGCGTAAATTTTCAAATCTAGGGAAGCCTTTGTCTTGGGTCTTCAACAAGCTACAAAAGAAGGGGCTATTACAACCATTGGCCCCTCGACCTTTGCCGAATCCTTTACCCCCAAAATTTAATACTAAAGCCTTTTGTGAAATTCATCAGACTCAAGGACATGAGACTGATAGATGTACTTGATTAACGCATGAGATCCAAGATTTAATTGACAGTTGTGAGCTACCTGAGCCTGATAAGCCCAACACTAAGAATAAGCCTCTGCCTAAAATTGGAAGGGCGCCACCGCTTGCAACCCTCATGAAGAGTTTTATCTTGCCATCTCATCGTGATATGGATAAAGAAGCTGCTAAAGATGATGTACTACTAAACAAGTTTGGATTAACTATGGATCCTTGCCCTTGATATGTCTAAGTGAATGGAGTATCTTTGACTCCAATTCAACAAACTTTCCTTAGCTTGAATGTTGCTTTTCAATTTTACTTTCTTTAATTGGAACAATCTTGTTTTTCAAATTTAAAGTTGTTTAAATAAATTACTTTTATCAAAAATTTTGTTGGTCTTTGTTCATTTTGGTGCCCAACCGATGAGGAATCTAGCTTGATGTTCATAAATTAATGTGTCTAGGCATCATGACTTGAATGACTTTACTAGATAAGGGAATTGCTCTATAGCATTGAGTTGTGTATGCTTACTTAGAGAGGGCTCCTGCATAATTACCTTTGTCTAGGTCCTAGTCAGTCTTAGAACATGCTTTGACAAACTTTCGAGGCGAAATTGAACTCTGCTTATTTAAGAGAGAAGTGATCTAGGCATTGTTTGATGAGCCAAAACTAGTATCCACCCTATTAAATATCAATCCCTATTTGTCCCTTTTAGCCTTCATAAAATTTTAGCTTTCTTTTAATTGGAATATAACCCTAACAACTTACCCTGAGCTGTTGTGATACTTTTGACAAGTCTTATGATCACTAAGATGAAGAGGCAAGAAGATCAAAGAAAGAAATGAATACCATGAATATAGTTGAAGTTCTCAAGACCATAATAGTGGTTGAAGTTCTCAATACCATAAGGGTAATTGATGTTCCCTTAATATCTCCAATATATCAAGACAACATCAACATCAGAGTAACAAATGATTTATCCCTATTAAAGAAGATTTATGTTACTCCACTCATCCATTATTGGAAGCCCAAGTTAGTCCAAACAAGACAACTCTTTTAGAGTTAGAACAAAAAAAAAAACAAAAGAAAGAAAAAAAAGAAGAAAAAAAAGAGACGAAAACCAGATGGTTGATGTCCTAGCCACATTGGCTTCAGTATGGAAAAATCCTGTCAACTTATTACTCAAGCCTCTGGTTTTGACCAGCTCATCAACTCCTTACTATGAATATGAGACAATCATGGAAGCTGATACAGATCATGATGCATAGTATGATACAATAAGATGGTGTTTGGAGGAAAGGGAATACCCGTTGGGGACAACAAAGAAAGAATAAAGAGCCATAAGGTGGTGGTCCTTACAATGCATCACCTTCCATGGAGAGTTATATTGAAGATGGCCTGACGGGGTGCACTTAAGATGCTTGAGGAAGCCTGAAGTAAAGCATATCATGTCAAAAATACACGCAGGAAGTTGCGGTCTACACATGAGTGGTTTAGCCCTAGTTAAAAAGATAATTCGATAAGGTTACTACTGCTTGACCATGGAGAGAGATTGTATTGAGTTTGTAAAGAAGTGCCAACAATGTCAGATGTATGGTAATTTGAATCACATGCCTCCTAAAGAATTGCATTCTATGTCGTCACCCTAGCCCTTTACCACTTGGGGGATCGATATTATAGGAGAGATACATCCGACATCCTCAAACGGTCACCGTTTTATTATAGTAGCGGTAGATTATTTTTCAAAATGGGTCGAAGCTGAATCCTTAAAACAAATTGGGGGCAAGTCAAATGGCTAGATTTATTGAAAAGAACCCCATCTGCAGGTATGGGGTCCCGCACAATGTAATATCAGACAATGGGGTATAGTTTTAAGGAGCAGTTAAGTACTTATTCTCGAAGTACCAAATCCATCATCACCGGCCCTCTCCTTATAGACCAAAGGCTAATGGTGCAGTAGAAGCAACAAATAAGTCAATTAAGCAAATTTTGTCCAAAATGATCAAGACTGTAACACCCTTATAACCAATATACGTACATCACTTTCACCCACTTATGTAATATACGTATACAGGATACAAGAATGTCACAGTCTATTTTAAACAAACATTTCTTATAAGAAAACTTAAAACAGTTAACTTATATTATAGAACATAACAGTTAAAACATTTGTTTATTAAGCAGCAGAAAATGTAGTGAAATATACATATGTATACATCAAATTCAATATTTGCAAAAATATAGAGTTTATACATGATTGGCAGTTCATCTCTGACTTGAAGTCCAATAATCAAAACATCACAAGGGATCACAAGCCTAGACTCAACTCGGTCTAGCTGAACTTTCCAGTTCAATTGGATCTACCCTATCACGTGCGCGATAAATCACAATCGCGCTAAGCCAATGGCTTAGTGGTACAAACCATGATAACAATATGCTTCAAATGTAATGCCAATGTTAAACTTTCAAACATTATAATCAATACACAAGGATATCATATTTCATAACATTAAATTTCATTATATTATTCAATTGTTTCATCATTCATGATTCACATTTAAGCAAAAACAAACATAGGCCCAAAAGAAACTAATATGCCATTCAAATTTCAGAGTTACTGTTTTGGTTCAATAATCACATTTATCAAGCTCGTAGGCAAATCATTATCACAATGAGAAACATCTCATATGTAACATCCCAACTAGGCTTCAAGGACTAGGCCTAACCAAGGTTCAAGGGGAGCATAGCATCGACCCAACCTGGCTTCAATGACCAAGCCCAACCTAGCTTCAAGGGATTGTTACTTTTAGGCATGCTACCAATAACAAAACTCTGAAAATTGAATAACATACTAGGCACACAATTCTTTTATTATTTTATTATCAATTCCATTCTCATTTTCTCATAACCATCTAGGCACAATGCCTCAATATTTCATTTACATCATTATAGCCAACATCAATGGCTTCTCATTTCATCATTTGAGTGCACATCACAACTTACATTGTTCATATATTTTGAATCCTCAACATATAATTCACATAATGCACATAATACAAATCATCCTCAACAATATAATAGGTAACCTAACACATTTTCCAACCCGAAACAATCTTCTGAATTCTATCATCTGCCAATTGAGACTCTCTAATATGATCCAACAATATTGGTCTAAATTGCAATTGAGCCAACAAAGCACCATCATCACATGATTCAAAACTAGCATGCAACACTCTCAACTCAACAAGCAATGAGAGTGAATATGCAGTCAAACCTGCCAAAGACTTTCGACTCAAAGCATCAGCAACAACATTTGCCTTAGCAGGGTGACAATCAATCAAGCAATCATAGTCTTTAATCAATTCCAACCACCGTCTCTGTCAAAGATTCAACTCTCTCTAAACACCCTTGTATTTCAAACTCTTGTGAAATGTATAGATGAAACACTTCTCCCCATAAAGATAATGTCGCCAAATCTTCAATGCAAAACTATGGCTGCAAACTCCAAATCATGTGTCGGATAATTAAGGTCATGCGACTTCAACTGCCGAGAAGCATAAGCAATGACTCTACCCTCCTGCATCAAAACACAACCTAAACCATTATGTGAAGCATCACTGTAAATCACATATGGTTTACCTTCCACAGGCAAGGTAACAACAGGAGCTTAAGTCAATATTGCTTTCAACTGCTCAAAGCTTGCTTGACACTGATCTCTCCACACAAATCTAACTCCCTTCCGAAGTAATTTGGTGAGTGGAGTAGCTATCAAAAGAAAAACCTTTCACAAACCATCGATAATAGACTTCCAAACCCAGAAAACTTCTAACTTCAGTCACTGTCTTTGGTGGACTACAATTAAAAATGGCCTTGACTTTACTCGGATCAACTCTTATACCATCTGCTGAAACCACATGATCAAGAAAAGTTACTTGATCAAGCCAAAAGTCACACTTAGACATCTTAGCATACAACTGCTTCTCCCTCAAGGTCTGCAATACAATCTACAAGTGCTTACCATGATCCTCCTTATTATGCGAATACACCAAAATATCATCGATAAAAACCACTACAAACTGATCTAGATAGGGTCTAAACACCCTATTCATCAAATCCATAAAAGCTGCTGGTGCATTCGTTAACCCAAAAGGCATCACCAAAAACTCATAATGCCCATACCTTGTGCAGAAAGTTGTCTTAGATACAACTTCAGCTCTGATTCTCAATTGATGGTACCCTAATCTCAGATCAATTTTAGAAAATACTACTGCTCCCTTCAACTGATCAAAGAGATCATCTATCCTAGGCAAAGGATACTTATTCTTGATGGTCACTTTAGTCAACTGTCTACAATCGATGCACAATCTCAAAGTACCATCCTTCTTCTTTACAAACAAAACAGGCACTCCGCATGGAGACACACTAGGGTGAATAAACCCTTTATCCAATAAATCTTGCAATTGCACCTTTAATTCTCTCAACTCGGCAGGTGACATTCGATAGGGAGTAATAGAGATGGGAGTGGTACCAGGCAACAAATCGATACCAAACTCAACCTCTCTCTTAGGGGGCATCCCTGGCAACTCCTCAGGAAACACATCTGGGAATTCAGCAATTGTGGGTATACTATCAAATTGAGAACCCACTACCCTGGTATCCACAACATGCGCAAGATAAGCATCACACCCTTTCCGAATCAACCTCCTAGCTGCAACAGTTGAAACAAACAAGGATGCAAGTTGTCTCTACTCACTAGATACCATCACACTTCTACCATCACTGGTTCTCAGGGTAACACACTTCTTTTGACTGTCTACCATAGCTCTATGCTTAGACAACCAATCCATACCTAAGATCAAATCATACTCCTCAAAAGGCATTTCAATCAAATCACCCAAGAACTCTTCATCCTGCACCAGAACTAAATTATCTCGGTGCACCTTGCTAACTACCACACTATGCCCTAAAGGATTTGTCACCAAGACATCAAATTCTAAGGACTCTGAATGCAATCAGATACAGGAAAGATGGATGAACTTATGTATGAATGCATAGATCCTGAATCAATTAAAGCAAGAACGAAAATGCCAAATAAAGAAAATGTACCAGCAATGACTTTTGAAGCATCCGACTGCCTCTGCATCACATACACTCGCTGAGATGGCCCAGCCTCATCTGGCCTATTGCCTCCGGATGTAGAGCCTCCTCTCTGACTAATCCCAGGTTGGCCACCTCTACTGAAACCTCTACCCCCTCGACCTCCTCTGTTGACACTGGGTCAAGAAGCTGCAGTATCAGTTTGTCTATCTTTCGGTAGCTCAGGGCAATCTTTGATGAAATGATCCAGTGACCCACATCTAAAACATACCCCTGGTCCACCCCTCTTCCAGCAAGCACCACCATGTGCCCTACGACAATGAACACATGTAGGTGGAATAGACCTATGAACCACTGGAGTCGGAGCACTAGCTATAGAAATTGTAGGTCTCGGTCTCTGCCTCTGATACTGAACTGACCTACCATATTGTCTCTAGCTCCTACCGACCCTCGAAAAATAGCCTCCTCTACCTCTCTTCATAGATGAAGCCCCTGCCTCAAACTGGGGTCTCCTATCTCTAGTCTCCTCTTCAGTAGCAGCTGCTGCAATACCCTGTACTCTCTCAACACTTCTAGCTGCTGTAACCAATTGACAAAAATCTTTGTACAGAGAACCAGCAACAGTACACATAATAGAGGGTCTCAACCCCTCCTCAAATCTCCTACACCGGTCTATCTCATTTGAAATAATCCCACCGGCATAATGACTCAACCGGATAAACTCTATCTCATACTCTGTCACCGTCCAGTTATCCTGTCTCAAATTCAGAAACTCCATTTTCTTTGCATCCTTATACTCCCTAGGAGTATATTTTTGCTCAAACTCCCACAAAAAATCACCATAAGTCAAGGTCGGTGGATCATCCATCGCATGTGGAACCGTCTTCCACCAATCATAAGCATCTCTCTGCAGAAGGGATCTAGCATAATCAAATTTCTCTTTAGAAGTAGCCTGCAGCTGAATGAATACCCTTTGAACTCTATCCAACCACTGCTCAGCTACTGTAGGATCTATAATACCAAAGAAGTCCTCTGCTCCATACTTTCTCAATTTATCATACTGCCTCACCGGTACTTGTGCTTGTGGTTGCGGTGGCGGCTGCTGCACTGGAGCCTGCCTCAACAATTTTATCATATGCTGTAACCAAACTGGCGGAATCTCATCAGCAGCTAGTCTCTCTAGCACAGGAACAGGTGCCTCTCCAGCTATCTCAACCCTAGTTCCATCTCTACCCTCTTCAGGAGCTACACTCTCAGCACTACCCTCTATGGACTAACGTGACTGAGACGCCATCACTACCTATATCTGCAAACATAGCAGAAATTATCTCATCAAAGATCAAAAATTGCCGGTGCGAATGCATGTATCTTATTCAAAAATCATATTTTAAAAATCTAAATTTTCTTTTCCTTATAATTTACCTAGGTTGAGAACCTCAAACCTGGGCTCTGATACCAAAACAATTGTAACAGCCCTATACCCAATATACGTACATCACTTTCACCCACTTATGTAATATACGTATACCAGATACAAGAATGTCATAGGCTATTTTAAACAAACATTTCTTATGAGAAAACTTAAAATAGTTAACTCATTTTATAGAACATAACAGATAAAATATTTGTTTATTAAGCAGCAAAAAATGTAGCAGAATATACATATGTATACATCAAATTCTATATTTGCAAAAAAATAGAGTTTATACATGCTTGGCAATTCGTCTCTGATCTTGAAGTCCAATAATCAACACTTCACAAAGGATCACAAGCCTAGACTCAACATGGTCTAGCTGAACATTCATGTTCAATCGGATCTACCTTGTCACCTGCGCTATAAATCACAATCGCGCTAAGCCAATAGCTTAGTGGTACAAACCATGATAACAATATACTTCAAATGTAATGCCAATGTCAAACTTTCAAACATTATAAACAATACACAAGGATATCATATTTCATAACATTGCATTTCATCATATTATTCAATTGTTTCATCATTCACGATTCACATTTAAGCAAAGAAAAGTATTGGCCCAAATGAAACTAATATGCCATTCAAATTTTAGACTCACTGTTTTGGTTCAATAATCACATTTATCAAGCCCGTAGGCGAATCATTATCACAATGAGAAACATCTCATATGTAATATCCCAACCTGGCCTCAAGGACCTAGCCCAACCTAGCTTCAAGGGATTGTTACTTTTAGGCATGCCACCAATAACAAAACTCTGAAAATTGAATAACATACTAGGCACACAATTCTTTTATTATTTTTTTTATCAATTCCATTCTCATTTTCTCATAATCATCTAGGTACAATGCCTCAATATTTCATTTACATCATCATAGCCAACATCAATGGCTTCTCGTTTCATCAGTTGAGTGCACATCAAAACTTACATTGTTCATATATTTTGAATCCTCAACATATAATTCATAAAATGCATTTAATACAAATCATTGCACCATTCTCATATATTAACAATATAATAGTTTCCTAGCAGAATGATGTCGTGGCAGATATCTGAAAAAATTCATAGATGAAGTATTGAGCAAGTAGAGATGGTCCTAAAATGAATGTTATATGCCGTGAATAACTAGAATTAGTCATATAAAATTTCTATAAATAAGGACTTAAACAACAAAAAAAGGGGGAAGAAATTGGAGGAGAAATTGATGAAAAATTGGATCCGAAACAAAGTAGGAAAGGCAGTAAATCAACCTGATTTCTTTTTTTTGAGAGAAACAAACAGTTCAAGGAATTCAAAGGCAGCAAAGCTTATCTTTGATTTTGTTCATCCAAGAAGAAATTTTTGGTGGAACCAACAAATGGAGGTATGCATCAATTGTCTAAATTTTATTCTTCACAGTAGCTAAATCATCCCATTTTTTCTTTTAATTCAAAAACCCTAGAACCTCAATTCACTTTTTCTAAAGTTTAAAAACCTTAATTCGTTGCTTTGTTTTCCAAAAAGTTCAAAGTTGTTAGTTTTGTTTCTGCAAAACATTAAAACCCTAATTTGCTTTCTAAATTTTCAAAACTCTAGATTGAGTTCTGTTCCTTTCCAAAAGCCCTAAAATCTTCTTTTTTGATTCTATAAGCTTTAAATCATTTTCATAAAACTTCATAAAGTTATCAATTTTTTTTCCAAATTCTAAAAATTAATTCATTCCCCGAAACCCTAAATAAAAAAATCCTAAAACCCTAATTCAACTCCAAAACCTAAAACAATGAGCCCTACCCCCCTTAAAATTTTAAACCCTAATTTTTTCTAAACTCTAATCCTTTAACACTTTAAAAGCCATATAAACATAAATGTTATAATTTTACACAGTAAGCGTAGAAAAACATAATTCAGTAGCAAATAGTCATAATCTAAATATTTTGAAGAGCCCAAACTCTAATTTCATGATTTTACATCACAAACCATAATTTGGTTAATCAAAGAATTTTACCAACTTATTGAATCACAAAACTTTAAATCATTTTAATTCTCTTAAAATCACAGTAGCTTAAACCCATAAAATTCCAAAACCCTAAACACATGGAATAAAGAATCTTAAATAGAAAAAGTAGCCCTAATTTGAATCTTTATTTGCCTTATTCAATTTTATATTTGATTATGCTTTGATTTATTTTATATGCATTAATTTATTTAAGTTCAATGCTTGGTTTATTTAATTTATCATCGATGGATGTTTACTTTCTATTGATATTTAATACCTTTGATGAATGATTTATTTATGATGAATGGTTATTTACTTTTATCGATTTATTTAGATTTCCAAATGTTGTAAGAGGTATGTTTCCACTTGGTGGGTACCTCATTAGTTAAATATCATGTAATTTAAATTGTTTTTCTATTTTAGAACCAATGTAAAGGACATGTTTGTACCTTTCGGTGGGTGTCCTATTTAGACATGGATGTAAGGGCATGTTTCCATCTTCAGATGGTTGTCCATTTATTTGTTTTTCTTGGACATTGTTTTGATTTTCAATATATCGATGTTTTATTTTAATTATTGTGTGTAATATGGATAATGTTGTTATATTTAAGAATTTTATAATATTAAGACCTATAAAGGAGGCCAGTTCCAATGAACCGGGCGTTGTGGGGGTGTTGGGCCATTTCTCACATTCCACACACGTACCCAACTTTCCAAACCCATTAGGGGGTTGGGGATTCCTTAGGAATCGAATCATCCACCCCTTTCTTTTTTCTCGACCCGTCCGGGTGGCGACTCCATTTTCTCCGGACTAGGTCCGTGTTCTCTAAGGCCCTGAGTCTAAACAGTGCCGAAGTCGAAAGAACCATTCCACCAGGAGTGGGGGCGAAAATCCCCGCTCACAGTGGCGACTCCACTGGGGATAAGAGAAGTTGATTCCGTTGGTCTTTCTATTATTCTATTCTTTCTTATAATGATATTATCTATTGCATCATATTATATTGCATTGTGTGCGTGAGTTAGGACGTCCGTGTTACCCGTGTTATGTTATATAAGGGATACCATACTTTCACTCAAGGTATGGAGATCGAGCATGTCATAACCACTCATAACCTCATACCATTTGGTATATACTTGCTATGGGAACCTAAGCCTTTTTACCCAAAGACTAAAGCTCATGTAATTGGCCTAGTTACTTTCCTTAGGATTTTACCCCAAATGCATGTTGTTTGACTATGGTTAATTTATCTTGGCTTAAATCAAGGCTTATTTGGTTTGTTCTTTTTCTAATATGACCTAAGTATATTGTAAGCTCAAAATAAAATTTTCTTTAAAGTCCAAAAGACCAAAGCTAATTTCAAAACTTTTCAAGATGGTCTTTGGACATAAGACTTTTCTAAAAATTCTTTTGCTCATGGCCCGAATACTAAGCCCAAAATCCATTTTTTCTAAAATATTTTATAATGGGCTTAGAAATAAAATTACTTTTATCCAAAATTTTCTTACAAAGAGCTTGCAAATTATTTAGGTCAATTAAGAAATACCAAAAATCAATTGTGAGCCTAGTTTATACTAAGAATAATTAATCATGGGCTTCTTTTTGGCATGAACCATTAGTTACTCTTTTCAAGTGAGAAATCTATCTATAATAAACCTCTTAATTTAGTTTTAATCCAATATAGCATAAAAGTTACTATAGTTGGTTGAATGGATTAAAACCTAATTAATGGGAATTACTATGAATGGATTTCCATTTTTGAAAATATAACTATTGGTTGAAATGTTCGAGGGAAATATTCGAAGACAAGATACCCCATGTTGGTATTTTGTTAGCCATATACCTAGGAAAAGAGACTCACCATTCATGTGTGGATGTTATAAGGTTGGAAGGAACGTCCTAGTTATCCTTGTTTGTTAATGGTTTGTGCATACATGCATACATGCAAACATTTGCATCTCATATCATTGATTCTCTCTGGCTCACAGCCCTGGATTATGAGAGTTGAAAAGCTTACAATAATCCAACCTACGCCAGAGATGAAGTATCTAGCAATGACTCAATCACTTGCTCACCAAAAATAATGGAGCCTGAACAAATTCAAAGGATGGTGGATGAGGCCCTCAACACCAAGATGGAAGAAATAAAAGAGGCCCTAGCTAAGACCATGAAGAACCAGTTGACTGCAATCTTAGAGAATCATGCCGAGGCATCTGCTAGCACTAAGAAGCCAAAGGACAAAGGGAAGACTAAAGTTGGTGAAGTGGTTTTTGATGATGAAAAGGTGATCATTGATGATGTTGATGATTGGGCTCAATACGACCAAGATGCTCAAGAGAAGAAAAGGGAACCAAAGATTGTTGAAAGATCAACTATGAAGAAGACCAAAATTTCTGATGTTGAAAAGATGATTGCAAATTTAGAAAAGAAATTTGAGAAGAAGCAGAAAACTGAAGAAATGTCCGAAGTTGACAAATTATTTGAGCTAGATGAAGAAGTCCCATACAATTTCAAGATGCCATCTTTTGTAAAGTTTGATGGAATCAGAAATCCTCATCTCCATGTAAAGCAATATATCACTGCCATGCAGTCTACCCGAGCTACTAAGGCTCAAACCCTAAGGTACTTTATGCTCTCACTGGATCATGTTGTCCAAAATTGGTTCAATACCATAGATGATGGAACACAAAGGAGTTGGGATCTGCTTTACAAAGCCTTCATCGAACAATATGGATATAATGTCGAGATGGAAGTTACCTTGATGGAAGTGGAATCCATTAGGCAAAGGTCGAATGAGAATTTTGTAGATTATGTGAAGAGATGGAGAAACAAGGCTGCTTTACTCAAGAAGAGGCCTGATGAATCTGATCAAATAAGGATGATTGTGAGAGGGGTGTTACCTAGTCTACATGAAAGGATGTCTCATACACTCATCCGTGATCTAAAAGATCTTCTCCAAGCTTGTAACACCCCTATACCCCGTATACTTACACAGCATGCTAATACGATCATAATATACGTATACTGAATATAGAAATGCCACATTTTTACAAATCACTCATGTTATCACTCTTATATAATGTAAACAATTAAAAACTTTTGAAAGAGTTTATAAAACCAATTAAATAGAAAGTTCATTTAAAACACAGTGGAAAATAGAACAAATGTTTACAAATACTTATACATCAAAATCAGAATATACAAATATAAAATATATACATGACTGGCAGCTCTTCTCTGATCTTTAAGTCCAAAAGTTAACTCTTCAATGTCTAGACTCACTCGGTCTCGAAGAACTCTCGGGTTCAACTCTATTATCTGCGCGATGAACCACAATCGCGCTGAGCTAACAGCTCAGTAGTGTAAATTGTACAACCATGATGCTTTAATACGATGCACATGTCACCATAATACATTTCATAAACCATACATAATCATATCACATTTTATAATTATATATTAGATCTTATTATTCAATTGTTTCTTCATTCATAAATCACATATTAAAACTAAGACAGACACGGGTCCAAAACATACTAATATGTTATTCAAAGTTCAGAGTTACTGCTTTGGTCCATATTGACACCTTGTGTCTAGCCCCGTAGGCAATATATATATATCCATGGATAATCAACTAGATTTGAGTTTACGACCCAGTCATTTCACTCAATCTAGTTCCAATAATATGTTTTTGAGGTTTACGACCCAGTCATTTCACCCCAAAAACATCACATTTCACATTTATCAACTGGATTTGTAACACACCCACACCCAATACATACACACTACATACACCACAATGTAGTATACATGTATCGAATATAGGAATGCTACGGATTTTCTTAACATTCAAAACATTTTAAACTTGATACAATACCCTTATCGTTATATATTATAGAAAAGTAAATCATTTACTTATAAACAAAACATATTAGATATATATACATACATTTAAATATTACGCAGCGGGATATAGAAAACATTTACATATATGAAAGCATTTGAATACTTATTTACAATTATACATATATTTACATTATAACCCATATTTACAAAATATAAAAGAGTTATACATGATTGGCAATTCTTCTCTGATCTTTAAGTTCCCAAAATCAACTCTTCAACGTCTACTTTCACTCGGTCTCGAAGAGCTTTCGGGTTCAACTCTATCACCTGCGCGATTAAACACTATCGCGCTAAGCCAAGGGCTTAGTAAGACAATTCATGCTAATGTTATGCTTTAGTGCAATGCAATGTTTCACATTTGTATTAATAAATCAACATCAATGATACACGCACAATTAGTAAAGATCATACTCAACAAACAATATTCCGTGAATAGTCCGTTTCATCATATAAGTAATATTAACATTTCATTACATTAGAACAACATTTATGTTATACATAAAACCTAGACACCTATGGGCCCATCAAGTACTTAATACGATATTCAGAATTCAGAGTTACTGCTTTGGTTCATAAACACCATTATCAAGCCCGTAGGCAACATATACATATATATATCTCTATCCATGGATAGCGTAACAGACCCGGTCTCTTGGATCATCAACTCATCTAACTCTAGGATATCCTCAACCCGGCAAGACTGTTACAAATCAAATATCTCATAATATCAATTATCATAGTGTAACAGACCCAGTCTCTTGGACCTCAATTCAACTCAATTTGAAGAGATCCTCAACCCGGCAAGACTGTTACCTTTCATTAAATAGGCATGCCTCCAAAAACCAGAACTCTGAAAACTGAATATCATAATAAGAATACACTTATTTCATTATTCTCTTTATCAAACTCTTTCTCAATCTTTCTCATCAATTAGGCAAACATGCCATACATCATTCAATTATATCATCATAGCCAATCACAATGGTTCTATATTCCATTTCATCTCAATTCACAACATAACATTTCAATCTTTCATAAACACATTCATTTGCATCATCATGTCATTCACATTATTCATATATATATATATATATATATCATCATTGATATAAACATAACAATACACATTGCTCAAATAAATTAACAATGTAATAATGCCACATTTGAACTTACACACAATCATATAGGTTTTGTACTTACCTCAAAAACAAATCACACCACTCTTAACACTTCCTTGTTCAAGATCCTTCTACCTCTTAAATCAATGATTAATCACTATCTTCAAGACCTAAATCAAAAGTATTAGCATATACTTGTTTAGGGATACACAAGAGATAATCCAATTAGGAATTAATTAGGGAAAACCATAACCCTGACACGCTCACCCACACGGGCGTGTCCATGACCGTGCCCTAACTCCACAACACAGAAGTATTTACACGCTCAACAACACGGGCGTGTTCCTGGGCGTGTAAATTCTCAAATCTCACAGTAGCTATGACACGCTCAATAACACGGGCGTGCTACTGGTCGTGTCAAACCTACTGCCTCCAACACAATTGACACGCCTAAAAACCCTGGACGTGCTCATGGGCGTGTCCGGCCACAAATCAAGATTCCGACCAAAAACAACCATACACTCAACAACACACTTCTATACATTAACATCCTCTTCAAATAATCTTAACAAAACATACTCAAAACTCATCTCAAACTTGCAACACACCCAAAACAAGCCAAACACACATCAAGCACAAAACACAAAATCATCTCAAAACCCTCACCACATATACAACATCATCTCTTCCAACCACTTACTCTTTTCTTCCATCCGTACTCAAAATCGATCATCAAATCACTCAAACACTTCTCACATCTCAAAATCAACCAACACACTCTTAAAAATCTATCAAACTCAAATATCATTTCAAATAAACACAAAAATCACAAGAGAACTTACCAAAGTTACAAAACTTCTTGAATCACCAACTTGATCACTTAATCTTTCTTCAATTTGAGCTTCACTCAACAAGATCTTCTCTTTGCCTCTTGCTTCCTTTGTCTAAGGAGGAGCCGGCCACCATGGAAAAAAGAAGAAAAATATCAAGAAGCAAAGTCAAATTTTGCTTTTAATCTCCACCAAGTGATCTTATCCAAGCAATTACCAAAATGCCCTCAATCATATAACTAACTTTTTGTCTCATATAAGCCCTTATATGCAATTACACACTCAACACAAATAAATATCTCTTCCATTGACTCTTCATTTGACCAATTTATATGTTATATATATCATCATATACACAACATATACCATTCTCTCTAAACCCTAATTCTTTTCCCCAAAACACATATACACAAGCATTCACTTTCCAAAATCTTTTCTCTTGCAATTTAACACATATATTCAATCCAATATAACAACAACAACAATAACAACAATAACAATAACATAATCAAAACTTATAGACCACATATGAGGATATTACAATTCTCCCCCTCTAAAATGAAAATTTCGTCCTCGAAATTACCTGATATCAAAGCTGAAACAACTGAGGATATTGCTCTCTCATGGATTGTTCACTTTCCCAAGTTGCTTCTTCTTTTGCATGATTCTTCCATAGAACCTTCACCAATGGCACTCTCTTGTTTCTCAGCTCTTTCACATCATGTGCCAAGATAGCAACTGGTTCCTCTTCAAAAGTCTAATCTGGGCTCACTTCGATGGATTCAATTGGCAACACATGAGATGGATCCGATCTGTATCTCCTCAACATAGAAACATGGAATACATTATGGATACGATCCAACTCAGGTGGCAAAGCAAGTCGATAAGCAACTGGCCCAACTCTTTCCAAAACTTCATACGGTCCAATGAAACGAGGACTCAATTTCCCTTTCCGACCGAACCTTAAAATCTTCTTCCAAGGAGACACTTTCAGAAATACCTTATCTCCAACATCAAACTCTATGTCTCTCCTTTTCAGATCCGCATAAGACTTCTGTCGGTCTGAAGCTGCTTTTAACCTGCCTCTAATCAACTTTACTTTTTCTTCAGTTTCTTGAATCAAATCAGGACCAACCAACTTATTATCTCCAAGCTCATTCCAACAAAGAGGTGTCCTACACCATCTGCCATACAGTGCTTCAAACGGTGCCATACCAATGTTGGATTGGTGACTGTTGTTGTAAGCAAACTCCACAAGAGGTAAAAACCTATCCCAACTTCCAGAGAAATCGATGACACAGCTTCTCAACATGTCCTCAATAATCTGTATCACCCTCTCTGACTGTCCATCCGTCTGTGGATGAAAAGCAGTACTGAAGTGTAATCGAGAACCCAAAGCACTATGCAAACTCTTCCAAAATCTGGAAGTAAACCGGGGATCTCGATCAGACACTAAAGAAGTTGGAACACCATGCAACTTCACAATCTCATGGATATACAGCTCAGCTAATCTCTCCAAAGAGTAATCCATCCGAACCGGAAGGAAATGAGCTGTCTTAGTCAATCTATCCACAATCACCCATATAGCATCATGCTTCTTTTGTGTCAATGGCAACCCAGACACAAAATCCATCGTCACTCTATCCCACTTCCATTCTGGTACTAATAATGGTTGAAGCAATCCAGTTGGAACTTGATGCTCTGCTTTTACCTTCTGACAAGTGAGACATTTAGATACAAACTCTGCAATATCTCTCTTCAAACCAATCCACCAGTAATGCTGTCTCAAATCATGATACATCTTTGTATTACCCGGATGCATAGCAAACACTGACTGATGTGCTTCTTCTAAAATGACTCTTTTCAAATCAACATCATCGGGTACACACAATCGGTTCTTAAACCAGAGACTCCCATCACCTTTCACAATAAAATCTCTAGTCTTCCCATTCTTGCAATCTGAAATAATCTTTTGAATCTTCATATCAGTCAACTGAGCCTCATTGATCTGATCCGATAAAATTAGTTTCAAATGCAATTGTGTCAACAATGCACCATCATCACAAGGTACAAAATTGGCATGCAAAGCTCTCAACTCAACAAGCAACGAGAGCGAGTAAACAGTTAAACCAGCTAAAGACTTCCGACTCAAGGCATCAGCAACAACATTTGCTTTACCTGGATGATAATCAATCAAATAGTCGTAGTCTTTAATCAATTCCAACCATCTCCTCTGTCGAAGATTAAGTTCTTTCTGGACACCCAAATATTTCAAGCTTTTGTGATCAGTGTAGATGAAACATTTCTCCCCAAACAAATAGTGTCGCCAAATCTTCAATGCGAACACAATTGCTGCTAACTCTAAATCATGGGTCGGATAATTAAGCTCATGCGGTTTCAACTGTCGAGAAGCATAAGCTATTACTCTACCTTCCTGCATCAGCACACACCCCAAACCACTATGTGAAGCATCACTGTAGATCACATATGGTTTGCCTTCTACAGGTAAAGTAAGAACAAGTGCTTGAGTCAACATTTCTCTCAACTGCTCAAAGCTAGTCTGACACTGATCTGTCCACACAAATCTCACTCCCTTACAAAGCAATCTGGTGAGTGGAGTAGCTATCAAAGAAAACCCTTTCACAAACCGTCGGTAATAGCCTGCCAAACCCAGAAAACTTCTAACCTCTGTCATCGACTTGGGTGGACTCCAATTCAATATAGCTTCAACTTTGCTCGGATCAACTCTAATGCCTTCTGCTGAAACAATATGTCCGAGAAAAGCGACTTGATCCAACCAGAACTCACATTTCGATAATTTGGCAAACAACTGCTTCTCTCTCAAAATCTGCAACACAATCCGCAGATGCATATCATGTTCCTCTTCATTCCGCGAATACACCAGAATGTCATCGATGAAGACCACTACAAACTGATCCAGATAGGGCCTGAACACCCTATTCATCAAATACATAAAAGCTGCAGGTGCATTCGTTAGACCAAAAGGCATAACTAAAAATTCATAATGCCCATACCTGGTCCGAAAGGCGGTCTTGGAAATGTCTTCAGCTTTAACTCTCAATTGATGGTACCCATATCTCAAATCAATTTTAGAAAACACAGCTGCACCCTTCAATTGATCAAAGAGATCATCGATTCTAGGCAAAGGATATTTATTTTTAATAGTCACCTTGTTCAATTGCCTATAATCAATACACAACCTCATAGTACCATCTTTCTTTTTCACAAATAGCACAGGAGCTCCCCAAGGAGAAACACTGGGGCGAATAAATCCTTTGTCCAACAACTCCTGTAATTGCACTTTCAATTCCTTCAATTCTGCTGGTGCCATTCTATAAGGAGTAATAGAAATAGGAGTGGTACCAGGCAACAATTCAATACCGAACTCCACCTCTCTCTCAGGAGGCAATCCTGGCAACTCCTCTGGAAATACATCTGGGAACTCTGCAACTGTGGCAATGCTATCAATAGGAGAACCTCTTACTCTAGTATCTACCACATGAGCAAGATAGGCTTCACATCCCTTTCTAATCAACCTCCTAGCTGCAACAGCTGAAACAAATAAGGAGACTAACTGTTCCTGCTCATTAGATACTATCACCTCTCTACCATCAGCAATTCTCAAAGTCACAACTTTCTTTTTACAATCCACCACAGCCCCATGTCTAGATAGCCAGTCCATACCTAGAATCACATCATATTCCTTAAATGGCATCTCAATCAAATCTCCAAGGAACTCCTCACCTTGCACCCTCACTGCACTATCTCGGTGCACCTTACTCACAATCACACTATGCCCTAACGGATTTGTCACCAACACATCAAATCCTAGGGACTCAGCATGCATATCAGACACAGGCAAAACAGATGCACTAATATAAGAATGTGTGGAACCCGGATCAATCAAAGCAAGCACTGAAGTATCAAATAAAGAAAAAGTACCAGCTATGACTGTCGATGCATCTGGTTGTCTCTGCATAACATATATCCTCTGGGAAGACCCAACCTCCTCTGGTCTACTCTCTCTGGTTGTAGAACCTCCTATAGCACTGAACCCAGATCTGCCTCCCCGGCTGCTACCTCTGCCTGCTCGACCTCCCCTCACACTAGGTCGAGAAGCTGCAGTATCAACTGACATCCGCTCCTGTCTCTCTGGACAATCTCTAATAAAATGCTCAGGAGATCCACATCTGAAGCACACAGCTGACCCACTATACCTCCAACAAGCACCCCTATGTGATCCACCACACTGAGCACACACAGGTAGAGCGGATCTCTGAATCACTGGGGTCGGAGCACTCGCCACTGAAGCTGTAGGTCTAAATCTCTGTCTCTGAAACTGCACTGACCTACCAGCTGACCTCTGACTCCTACTAACTCTAGGAACAAAGCTTCCTTTACCTCTCTTAACAGAAGAAGACCCTGCCTCAAACTGGGGCCTCCTAACCCTAACCTCTTCCTCTGAAGCAGCTGCAATAACTTCAGCTCGCTCCACACTCCGAGCTGCTGCCACAAGCTGGGAAAAATCATGATATCTAGATCCAGCCACTAGACACATGATAGAGGGCCTCAATCCCTCCTCAAATCTCCTGCATCTATCTATCTCATCAGCTATAATGCCCCCAGCATACTGGCTCAATCGAATAAACTCAACCTCATACTCAGTTACAGTCTTGCTATCTTGCTTCAAGCTTAAGAACTCCATCTTCTTCATGTCTTTGTACTCCCTAGGAGTATACTTCAACTCAAACTCTCTCAGAAAATCCGCATATGACAAGATTGGTGGATCATCCATAGAATGGGGCACTGTCCTCCACCAGTCGTATGCATCCTTCTGTAGCAATGATCTTGCATAATCAAACTTTTCCTCCGAGGTGGCTTGCAACTGAATAAAGATCCTCTGTACTTTGTCAAGCCACTGTTCTGCTACAGCTGGATCAGTAGTACCAAAGAAATCCTCCGCTCCATACTTCCTTAGTTTATCATAGTGCCTCACTGGTACCACAGGCTGAGGGGGTGGTGGCACTGGTTGCACTGGTGCTTGTCTCAAAGCCTCTATCACATGCCTAACCCAAGCTGGTGGAACCTCCTCACCAACTGGTCTCCCCGACACCGAAGCAGGTGCCTCCCCAGCACTATCAACTCTAGCTCTATCCTCCGGAGCTACACTCTCCTCACTACCCTCAACTGACTGACGCAAATGAGGATCCATCACAACCTATTTCTGCAAACACAGCAGAATACATCTTATTAAAGATCAGAGATTGCCAATCCCAAACATATATTTTATTCAAAAACCACTTTTTAAAATCAAAATAGTCTTTTTCTTACATTTTACCTAGGTTGAGAATCTCAAACCTAGGCTCTGATACCAAAACAATTGTAACACCCCCACACCCAATACATACACACTACATACACCACAATGTAGTATACATGTATCGAATATAGGAATGCTACGGATTTTCTTAACATTCAAAACATTTTAAACTTGATACAATACCCTTATCGTTATATATTATAGAAAAGTAAATCATTTACTTATAAACAAAACATATTAGATATATATACATACATTTAAATATTACGCAGCGGGATATAGAAAACATTTACATATATGAAAGCATTTGAATACATATTTACAATTATACATATATTTACATTATAACCCATATTTACAAAATATAAAAGAGTTATACATGATTGGCAATTCTTCTCTGATCTTTAAGTTCCCAAAATCAACTCTTCAACTTATACTTTCACTCGGTCTCGAAGAGCTCTCGGGTTCAACTCTATCACCTGCGCGATTAAACACTATCGCGCTAAGCCAAGGGCTTAGTAAGACAATTCATGCTAATGTTATGCTTTAGTGCAATGCAATGTTTCACATTTGTATTAATAAATCAACATCAATGATACACACACAATTAGTAAAGATCATACTCAACAAACAATATTCCGTGAATAGTCCGTTTCATCATATAAGTAATATTAACATTTCATTACATTAGAACAACATTTATGTTATACATAAAACCTAGACACCTATGGGCCCATCAAGTACTTAATACGATATTCAGAATTCAGAGTTACTGCTTTGGTTCATAAACACCATTATCAAGCCCGTAGGCAACATATACATATATATATCTCTATCCATGGATAGCGTAACAGACCCGGTCTCTTGGATCATCAACTCATCTAACTCGAGGATATCCTCAACCCGGCAAGACTGTTACAAATCAAATATCTCATAATATCAATTATCATAGTGTAACAGACCCAGTCTCTTGGACCTCAATTCAACTCAATTTGAAGAGATCCTCAACCCGGCAAGACTGTTACCTTTCATTAAATAGGCATGCCTCCAAAAACCAGAACTCTGAAACTGAATATCATATTAAGCATACACTTATTTCATTATTCTCTTTATCAAACTCTTTCTCAATCTTTCTCATCAATTAGGCAAACATGCCATACATCATTCAATTATATCATCATAGCCAATCACAATGGTTCTATATTCCATTTCATCTCAATTCACAACATAACATTTCAATCTTTCATAAACACATTCATTTGCATCATCATGTCATTCACATTATACATATATATATATATATCATCATTGATATAAACATAACAATACACATTGCTCAAATAAATTAACAATGTAATAATGCCACATTTGAACTTACACACAATCATATAGGTTTTGTACTTACCTCAAAAACAAATCACACCACTCTTAACACTTCCTTGTTCAAGATCCTTCTACCTCTTAAATCAATGATTAATCACTATCTTCAAGACCTAAATCAAAAGTATTAGCATATACTTGTTTAGGGATACAAAAGAGATAATCCAATTAGGAATTAATTAGGGCAAACCCTAACCCTGACACGCTCACCCACACGGGTGTGTCCATGACCGTGCCCTAACTCCACAACACAGAAGTATTTACACGCTCAACAACATGGGCGTGTTCCTGGGCGTGTAAATTCTCAAATCTCACAGTAGCTATGACACGCTCAATAACACGGGCGTGCTACTGGTTGTGTCAAACCTACTGCCTCCAACACAATTGACACGCCTAAAAACCCTGGACGTGCTCATGGGCGTGTCCGGCCACAAATTAAGATTCCGACCAAAAACAACCATACACTCAACAACACACTTCTATACATTAACATCCTCTTCAAATAATCTTAACAAAACATACTCAAAACTCATCTCAAACTTGCAACACACCCAAAACAAGCCAAACACACATCAAGCACAAAACACAAAATCATCTCAAAACCCTCACCACATATACAACATCATCTCTTCCAACCACTTACTCTTTTCTTCCATCCATACTCAAAATCCATCATCAAATCACTCAAACACTTCTCACATCTCAAAATCAACCAACACACTCTTAAAAATCTATCAAACTCAAATATCATTTCAAATAAACACAAAAATCACAAGAGAACTTACCAAAGTTACAAAACTTCTTGAATTACCAACTTGATCACTTAATCTTTCTTCAATTTGAGCTTCACTCAACAAGATCTTCTCTTTGCCTCTTGCTTCCTTTGTCTAAGGAGGAGCCGGCCACCATGGAAAAGAAGAAGAAAAATATCAAGAAGCAAAGTCAAATTTTGCTTTTAATCTCCACCAAGTGATCTTATCCAAGCAATTACCAAAATGCCCTCAATCATATAACTAACTTTTTGTCTCATATAAGCCCTTATATGCAATTACACACTCAACACAAATAAATATCTCTTCCATTGACTCTTCATTTGACCAATTTATATGTTATATATATCATCATATACACAACATATACCATTCTCTCTAAACCCTAATTCTTTTCCCCAAAACACATATACACAAGCATTCACTTTCCAAAATCTTTTCTCTTGCAATTTAACACATATATTCAATCCAATATAACAACAACAACAATAACAATAACATAATCAAAACTTCTAGACCACAAATGAGGATATTACAGGATTCGGCTTACGACCCGGTCATTTCACCTATCCAGTTATTCATAGGCATGCCGCCAAACTCAGAACTCTGGAAATTGAATAGACATATTAGATACACAATGATTTCGTTTATCTCTTTATCAATTTCTTTCTCAATTCATTTCATGATCCATAATCAACTAGGCAACCATGCCTTAATTATCTCATTTTCAATATCATAGCCAACAATCATGGCTTCATATCTTTCACATTATATTTCATCATCACATTAACCAATTCATTATTCACATGAATATAATTAATGGCATCAACACATATTTTACATGCTCATCACAACATTCACATATAATCAATTATGTCTCAATTCTCAATATCATATGAGTGTATGCAATAATGTATTTTGAACTATTTCAAAATGACCCACACAACTCTAAACACTTACCTTTCAAGAATCTATCACCACTTGAGTTAGGGTAAATCACCTTCTTCACAACCTATTCCAAAAGAATGAGGAAACTCTCATGAGATCATAAGGTTAAGAATCAATTAGGGCAAACTCTAGACTTGACACGCTCATACACACGGGCGTGTCCCTGACTGTTCCCTAACTCCACAACACAGAAACATTTACACGCTCAGAACCACGGGCGTGTCACTGGGCATGTAATACATTCTGTCTCTCAGAAATAACGACACGTCCAACATCATGAGCGTGCTCATGGCCGTGTAAATTCTCAAAACTCACAGTAGCTATGACACGCTCAAAAACACGGGCGTGTTAATGGCCGTGTCACACCTACTGCCACTCAGAACAATTGACACGCCTAAGGACCTGGACGTGCTCCTGGGCGTGTCAGGCCAAAAACCCAGATTCCGGCCAAGACAACACCACTACCAACAAAACACTTCTATCCATCAACATCCACTTCAAACAAACTTCACAAAACATACCCAAAAACCATCTCAAACTTACAACAACACCACAACAAGCTAAAACACACATCAAACACAAATCACAACATCAACAAAACTCTAAACACAACCTCAACTCAATCTATCCCAACCAACTTACTCTTTTCTTCAATCCAACCCCAAAATCCAAAACCACATAAACCAAATACTCTTAAACACAACATAATCAACCCAAACACATTCTCAAACACAACTTCAACTCATAAACCCACATAACTTCAAAAACAACACAAGAAATCAAGAGAGAACTTACCAAGGATGAAGAACTCTTAGATTCCAACTAAATCTCTTGTAAACTTCTTTAATCTTGATCTTGTAAGGTCAAATCTCTCCCTCTCTCTTGTTCTCTTGCTGCTGCCGTCCAAGACAAAGAAAAGAGAAGAAAATGGAATGAAAGCCACTAAGGAAGGAGAAGGAAAGAAGAAAAGGAAAAGAAGTACAAAAGCAAAGTCAACTTCTCTTTCCTCAAAACAATCTCCTCCACACAATAAACAATTGTAATATTCAAAATATCTCCATCCACTCATCTTATTCCACTAACTCAATTTCAAATTAATTTCCTTTATACCCTTCACCCTTAGAATGTTATATACTGTGTATATCACAATATAAATAACATATGCACTCTACTCTTACAACATATCTCTTTCCAATTAAACACAAATACACTTAATCCAAATAAAACAACAATTATATACCAAACTTCTAGGGTATATTTTGGGATATTACAATTCTCCCCCTATAAAAAGAATTTCATCCTCGAAATTACCTGATATTAAATCTGAAACAAATGAGGATATTGATCTCGCATTGCTTGCTCACTTTCTTAAGTTGCTTCTTCTTTTGCATGATTCTTCCATAAAACCTTCACAAGTGGCACTTCCTTATTTCTTAACTCTTTCACTTCATGTGCCAAGATAGCAACTGGTTCCTCTTCAAATGTCAGATCCAGATTCACCTCAATAGATTCAACTGACAACACATGAGATGGATCTGATCAGTATCTCCTCAACATAGAAACATGGAAAACATTATGGATTCTATTCGAATCAGGTGGCAAAGCAAGCCGATAAGCAACTGGCCCAATTATTTCTAAAATTTCATACGGTCCAATAAAACGCGGACTCAGCTTTCCTTTTCGACCAAATCTTAGAATCTTTTTCCAAGGAGACACTTTCAAAAATACTTTATCTCCCACATTATACTCTATGTCTCTCCTCTTCAAATCTGAATAAGACTTCTGTCGATCTAAAGCTGTTTTCAATCTATTTCGAATCAACTTCACTTTATCTTCTGTTTCTTTAACCAAATCAGGACCAATTAACTTACCTTCTCCAACTTCATTCCAACATAGAGGCGTCCTACATCATCTACCATACAATGCTTCAAATGGTGCCATTCCAATGCTGGACTGATGACTGTTATTGTAAGCAAATTCCACAAGTGGCAAAAATCTGTCCCAACTACCAGAGAAATCAATGACACAGCTTCTCAACATATCCTCTATAATCTGTATCACTCTCTCTGACTGTCCATCTGACTACGGATGGAAAGCAGTACTAAAGTGTAATCGAGAACCCAAAGCACCATGTAAACTCTTCAAAAATCTTGAAGTAAACCGGGGATCTCGATCAGACACTAAAGAAATTGGGACTCCATGCAACTTCACAATCTCATGGATATACAGCTCAGCCAACTTCTCGAGAGAATAATCCATCCGAACCGGAAGAAAATGAGCTGTCTTTGTCAACCTATCAACAATTACCCAAATAGCATCATGTTTCCTCTGAGTCAATGGCAATCCAGACACAAAATCCATTGTAACTCTTTCCCATTTCCATTCAGGCACTGATAACGGTTGAAGTAACCCTGTTGGAACTTGATGCTCAGCTTTAACCCTCTGACATGTGAGACATTTGGATACAAATTCCTCTATGTCTCTGTTCATACCTGACCACCAGTAATGCTGTCTCAAATCATGATACATCTTAGTACTGCCCAGATGCAAAGCAAAACCTGACTGTGTGCTTCTTCCAAAATAATCCTTCTCAAATTAGCATCATCAGGTACACACAGTCTATTCTTAAACCAAAGACTCCCATCACTTTTTAACAGGAAATCTCGATTCTCTTTATTTTGGCAATCTGAAAAAAATTTTCTGAACTTTCTCATCAACCAACTGGGCTTCTTTAATCTGATCTAACAATACCGGCCTCAACTGTAATTGTGCCAACAATGCACCATCGTCACAAGATACAAAACTAGCATGCAACGATCTCAACTCAACAAGCAACGAGAGTGAATAAACAGTCAAACCTGCTAGAGATTTCCGACTCAAGGCATCAGCAACCACATTTGCCTTACCAGGATGATAATCAATCAAACAGTCATAGTCTTTAATCAACTCCAACCAACATCTCTGCCGAAGATTAAGCTCTCTCTGAACTCCCAAATATTTCAAACTTTTATGATCGGTATAAATAAAACACTTCTCCCCATACAAATAGTGTCGCCAAATATTCAATGCAAACACAATGGCTGCTAACTCCAAATCATGGGTCAGATAATTAAGCTCATGAGGCTTCAACTGCCAAGAAGCATAAGCTATCACTTAACCTTCTTGCATCAAGACATAACCCAAACCACTATGTGAAGCATCACTGAAAATCACATATGGTTTATCTTCTACTGGTAAAGTAAGAACAGGTGCTTGAGTCAACATTTCTTTCAACTGTTTAAAACTAGCCTGACACTGATCTGTCCACACAAATCTAACTCCCTTGCGAAGTAATCTGGTAAGTGGAGTAGCTATCAAAGAAAATCCTTTCACAAAGCGCCGATAATAGCCTGCCAAACCCAGAAAACTTCTCACTTCTGTCACAGACTTTGGTGGACTCCAATTCATAACAACTTCAACTTTACTCGGATCAACTCTAATGTCATCTGCTGAAACTATATGACCGAGAAAAGTCACATGATCAAGCCAGAACTCACACTTCGATAGCTTAGCATACAATTGCTTCTCTCTCAAGATCTGCAACACAATCCGCAGATGCTTGTCATGCTCCTCCTCATTGTGCGAATACACCAAAATATCATCGATGAAAACCACTACAAACTGATCCAGATAGGGTCTAAACACCCTATTCATCAAATCCATGAAAGCTGCAGGTGCATTCGTCAACCCAAAAGGCATAACTAGAAACTCATAATGTCCATACCTTGTACGAAAGGCTGTCTTAGGAACATCTTCATCTCTGACACTCAACTGATGGTACCCTGATCTCAAATCAATCTTGGAAAACACTGTTGCTCCCTTCAATTGATCAAAGAGATCATCAATTCTAGGCAAAGGATATTTATTCTTGATAGTCACCTTGTTCAATTGCCTATAATCGATGCATAATCTCATAGTACCATCCTTCTTTTTCACAAACAACACAGGAGCTCCCCACGGTGAAACACTAGGGCGAACAAACCCTTTATCCAACAACTCCTGCAACTGCACTTTCAACTCTCTCAATTCAACAGGTGCCATTCTATAAGGAGTAATAGAGATAGGAGTGGTACCAGAAAACAATTCAATACCAAACTCCACCTCTCTCTCAGGAGGCAACCCTGGCAACTCCTCTGGAAACACATCTGGAAAATCTGCAACTGTGGGTATACCGTCAAGTCGAGAACCCACTACTCTAGTATCCACAACATGAGCAAGATAAGCATCACACCCTTTTCTAATCAACCTCTTAGCTGAAACAGCTGAAATAAATAAGGATGCAAGCTGTCTCTGCTCACCAGATACCATCACAATTCTACCATCATCGGTCCTCAAAGTAACACATTTCTGTTGATAGTCTACTACCGCTCCATGTCTAGACAACCAGTCCATGCCCAGTATCAAATCATACTCTTTAAATGGCATTTCAATCAGATCACCCAAAACTCCTCACCCTGAACCACTACTGCACTATCTCGGTGCACCTTGCTAACAATCACACTATGCCCTAAAGGATTTGTCACCAACACATCAAATCCTAGGGATTCAGCATGCACTTCAGACACAGGCAAAATGGATGCACTTATATATGAATGAGTAGATCCTGGATCAATCAAAGCAAGTACTGAAATACCAAATAAAGAGAAAGTACCAGCTATAACTGTTGAAGCATCTGGCTGCCTCTGCATCACATACATCCTCTGAGAAGATCCAGCCTCCTCTGGTCTTTTCTCCCTAGATGTAGAACCTCCTCTAGGACTGAACCCAGATCTACCTCCTCTGCTGAAACTTCTGCCTCCTCTACCTCCCCTCACAACAGGTCGAGAAACTGCCGAATCTACTGACCTCTGCTCCTGCAACTCAAGACACTCTCTAACAAAATGATCCGGCGATCCGCATCTATAGCATCCAGCTGATCCTCTGATCCTCCAACAAACACCCCAATGGGTCTTACCACAATACTCACATACCGGAGGAGTAGATCTCTGAATTATTGGGGTTGGAGCACTCGCCACTGAAGCTGTAGGTCTCGATCTCTGCCTCTGAAACTTAATTGACCTACTAGCTGGCCTCTGATTCCTACTAATCCTGGGGAACAAAGCTTCCCCTGCCTCTCTTCACAGATGAAGACCCTGCCTCAAACTGGGGTCTCCTAACCCTGGTCTCTTCCTCTGTAGCAACTGCTGCAATACCCTGAGCTCTCTCCACACTCCTAGCTGCTGCAACAAGCTGGGAAAAATCATGATATCGAGAACCAGCCACATGACACATGAGTGAGGGCCTCAATCCCTCCTCAAATCTCCTGCATCTATCAATCTCATCAGATATGATACCCCCAGCATGCCACATAATGGCTCAACAGACTCAACTTCATACTCGGTTACTGTCCTATAGTCTTGCTTCAAACTCAAAAACTCCATCTTCTTCACATCTTTATACTCCCTCAGAGTATACTTCAATTCAAACTCCCTGAGAAAATCAACATAGGACAATGTAGGTGGATCATCCATAGCATGGGGCACTGTCTTCCACCAGTCATATGCATCTTTCTGTAACAATGATCTAGCATAGTCAAATTTTTCTTCTGGAGTGGCCTGTAACTGAACAAATATCCTCTGTATCTTATCTAGCCACTGCTCGGCAACAGCTGGATCAATAGTACCCAGAAAATCCTCTTCTCCAAACTTCCTTAATTTGTCATACTGTCTCACTGATACCAAAGGCTGGGGTGGTGGTGGTGGCTGTTGTACTGGGGCTTGCCTCATCAATTCCATCATATGCCTAAACCAAACTGGCGGAACCTCCTCACCAGCTGGTCTCCCTGGCACAAAAACAGGTATCTCTCCAGCACTAACCACTCTAGCTCCCTCTCTAACCTCATCTGGAGCTACACTCTCCACACTACCCTCAACTGACTGACGTAAATGAGAATCCATCACAACCTATATCTGCAAATACAACATAATGCACCTTATTAAAGATCAGAGACTGCCAATATCAAGTATATATATCTTATTCAAAAACCAACTTTTAAAAGCAAAATACCCTTTTTCCTTACAATATACCTAGGTTGAGAATCTCAAACCTAAGCTCTGATACCAAAACAATTGTAACACCCCTATACCCTGTATACGTACACAGCATGCTAATACGATCGTAATATACGTATACTGAATATAGAAATGCCACATTTTTACAAATCACTCATGTTATCACTCTTATATAATGTAAACAATTAAAAACTTTTGAAAGAGTTTATAAAACCAAATAAATAGAAAGTTCATTTAAAACATAGCGGAAAATAGAACAAATGTTTACAAATACTTATACATCAAAATCAGAATATACAAATATAAAATATATACATGACTGGCAGCTCTTCTCTGATCTTTAAGTCCAAAAGTCAACTCTTCAATGTCTAGACTCACTCGTTCTCGAAGAACTCTCGGGTTCAACTCTGTTACTTGCGCGATGAACCACAATCACGCTGAGCTAACAGCTCAGTAGTGTAAATTGTACAACCATGATACTTTAATGCGATGCACATGTTACCATAATACATTTCATAAACCATACATAATCATATCACATTTTATAATTATATATTAGATCTTATTATTCAATTGTTTCTTCATTCATAAATCACATATTAAAACTAAGACAGACACGGGCCCAAAACATACTAATATGTTATTCAAAGTTCAGAGTTACTGCTTTGGTCCATATTGACACCTTGTGTCTAGCCCCGTAGGCAATATATATATATCCATGGATAATCAACTAGATTTGAGTTTACGACCCAGTCATTTCACTCAATCTAGTTCCAATAATATGTTTTTGAGGTTTACGACCCAGTCATTTCACCCCAAAAACATCACATTTCACATTTATCAACTGGATTCGGCTTACGACCCGGTCATTTCACCTATCCAGTTATTCATAGGCATGCCGCCAAACTCAGAACTCTCAGAACTCTGGAAATTGAATAGACATATTAGATACACAATGATTTCGTTTATCTCTTTATCAATTTCTTTCTCAATTCATTTCATGATCCATAATCAACTAGGCAACCATGCCTTAATTATCTCATTTTTAATATCATAGCCAACAATCATGGCTTCATATCATTCACATTATATTTCATCATCACATTAACCAATTCATTATTCACATGAATATAATTAATGGCATCAACACATATTTTACATGCTCATCACAACATTCACATATAATCAATTATCTCTCAATTCTCAATATCATATGAGTGTATGCAATAATGTATTTTGAACTATTTCAAAATGACCCACACAACTCTAAACACTTACCTTTCAAGAATCTATCACCACTTGAGTTAGGGTAAATCACCTTCTTCACAACCTATTCCAAAAGAATGAGGAAACTCTCATGAGATCATAAGGTTAAGAATCAATTAGGGCAAACTCTAGACTTGACACGCTCACACACACGGGCGTGTCCCTGACTGTTCCCTAACTCCACAAGACAGAAACATTTACACGCTCAGAACCACGGGCGTGTCACTGGGCATGTAATACATTCTGTCTCTCAGAAATAACGACACGTCCAACATCATGAGCGTGCTCATGGCCGTGTAAATTCTCAAAACTCACAGTAGCTATGACACGCTCAACAACACGGGCGTGTTAATGGCCGTGTCACACCTACTGCCACTCAGAACAATTGACACGCCTAAGGACCTGGACGTGCTCCTGGGCGTGTCAGGCCAAAAATCCAGATTCCGGCCAAGACAACACCACTACCAACAAAACACTTCTATCCATCAACATCCACTTCAAACAAACTTCACAAAACATACCCAAAAACCATCTCAAACTTACAACAACACCACAACAAGCTAAAACACACATCAAACACAAATCACAACATCAACAAAACTCTAAACACAACCTCAACTCAATCTATCCCAACCAACTTACTCTTTTCTTCAATCCAACCCCAAAATCCAAAACCACATAAACCAAATACTCTTAAACACAACATAATCAACCCAAACACATTCTCAAACACAACTTCAACTCACAAACCTACATAACTTCAAAAACAATACAAGAAATCAAGAGAGAACTTACCAAGGATGAAGAACTCTTAGATTCCAACTAAATCTCTTGTAAACTTCTTTAATCTTGATCTTGTAAGGTCAAATCTCTCCCTCCCTCTTGTTCTCTTGCTGCTGCCGTCCAAGACAAAGAAAAGAGAAGAAAATGGAATGAAAGCCACGAAGGAAGGAGAAGGAAAGAATAAAAGGAAAAGAAGTACAAAAGCAAAGTCAACTTCTCTTTCCTCAAAACAATCTCCTCCACACAATAAACAATTGTAATATTCAAAATATCTCCATCCACTCATCTTATTCCACTAACTCAATTTCAAATTAATTTCCTTTATACCCTTCACCCTTAGAATGGTATATACTGTGTATATCACAATATAAATAACATATGCACTCTACTCTTACAACATATCTCTTTCCAATTAAACACAAATACACTTAATCCAAATAAAACAACAATTATATACCAAACTTCTAGGGTATATTTTGGGATATTACAAAGCTGGTTTGCAAATTGAAGAGTGGGAAAGAGAGAAGAATCACTTTTCGGCAAGAAGGAATGAGAAAGGGAATTATCATCCTAGCAATCAAAGCACGCAAAAAAGAAGTCGATGTTAATGCGACTGATCAAGGAAATAAAAGACAATTCTCAGAATTGGGGAAACCTCTATCTTGGGTCTTCAACAAGCTACAAAAGAAGGGACTATTATAGCCATTAGCCCCTCGACCTTTGCCAAATTGGTTACCCCCAAAATTTGATACTAAGGCTTTTTGTCAATTTCATCAAACCCAAGGACATGAGACTGATAAATGTACCCAATTTAAGCATGAGATCCAAGACCTAATCGATAGTGGTAAGCTACCGAAGCCAGACAACCCCAACACTAAGAATAATCCTTTGCCTAAGTTTGGAAGAGTACCTCTACCAGCAACCTTCACGGTAGGAAAAGGATTGGAAGAAGATTTTGTTTAATCATCATTTCAAGATGGAAATATTGAAGATATGAAAAGAAAAGAAGCTTAAACTCAATGAACTTTCCATAACTTGAATGTTGCTTTTCAATCTTACTTTCTTTAATATTTTGGAACTATTGTGTTTTTCAAATTTAAAGTTGCTTGAATAAATTGCTTTCATCAAAATTTTTGTTGGTCATTGTTCATTTTGTTGGTCAACCGATGAGGAACCTAGCTTGATGTTTATAAATTAATGTGTCTAGGAATCATGGCTTGAATGACTTTACTAGGTGAGGGAATTGCTCTATAGCATTGAGTTGTGTATGCTTACTTAGAGAGGGCTCCTGCATAATTACCATTGTCTAGGTCCTAGTCAGTCTTAGAACATGCTTTGACAAACTTTTGCGGTGAAATTGAACTCTGCTTATTTAAGAGAGAAATGATCTAGGCATTGTTTGGATTAGCCAACAACTAGAATCCACCCTATTAAATATCAATCCCTAGTTGTCCCGTTGAGCCTTCATAAAATTTTAGCTTTCTTTTCATTGAATTACAAACCCCGACAACCTACCTTGAGCTGTTGTGATACTTTTGACAAGTCTTATGATCACTAAGATGAAGAGGCATGAAGATAGTTGAAGTTCTCAAGACCATAAAGATAGTTGAAATTCTCAAGACCATAAGGGTAGTTGATGTTTTTAAGACAATAAGGATGGTTGAAGTTTTTCTAATATCTCCAATATATCAAGATAACATCAGAGTAACAAATGATTAATCTCTATTAAAGAAGATTTATGTTACTCCACTCATCCATTATTGGAAGCCCAAGTTGGTACAAACAAGACAACTCTTTTAGAGCTAGAACCAAACAAGAAAAAAAAATCAAAAAAAAAGAAGAGAATAGAAAAAAGAAGAAGAAGAAAAGAAAAAGGACAAAAGAAAAGACAAAAATAAAATAGAAAAAAAAATAAAACCCAAAATGGTTCAAACAACCAACTGAGTTCTCTTTTACCTAAGACAACAAAAGGCTTCCATTTGGTTTATAAGGACGGTTTGACTTGAATTGATCGAACCCAATTAAAGATTCGATCAAAATTAGAGGAAAAGGGGAAAGACCATCCAGTGCTTAAAAGTTATGTACTTGACAGTCCTACAAGGAAGAAGGACAAAATGATAAAATGCTTAAAGAAAGTAAAGAATAAGGAAAATAAAGAGAAAGAAAAGGGAAGAGTAAGAGAAATAAAGAAAATGGAGAAGAAGAAAAGAAACGAATTTGGGAACCAAACTTTTTGCAAGGGCATAAACTATCCTAATCAAGATCCAGATTAATGCCAAGAAGATAGAAGGAATTTGGAGTCTAGCAAGATTGCCTCTAAGCTGCCTAAACTTCAAACAAGAAATTTATAGTGTGAGGGTTTGTCCATTGTGTCACATCAGCTCCTATCTCAAAATGGCCTTCATTTAACCCATGTCCCTCGTAGACCCCATTTCAAGCCTATCAAAGACCTGTTGATCTCTCTTGGTAGGTAGAGTCTATTAGTGGAGATAGTTTGGATGAGCATGCATATGAGATAGACAAAATTTTAACTCAAATGAGACCTTTGGCCAAGTAATGTGTATGTCCCTATCTGAAGTGCAACAATTCTTGCTTAAATAGAAATGATTCCTGAGTTTAGTACGGTAACTAGGGTTGTCATGTTATAGATATGTTAATTTGGAAAAATCAAGTCCTGAGATACATTGACATTAATTTGGCAAAGCCAACATTTGATTTCAAAATTAAATTTTAAAAAAATTCAAAAAAAAGGTTTTGTCATACAAAGCCTTCAAGTCAAGGGAAGTATGTTGAACCTCCAAAGGATACTTTGGGCAAAGGAAATGATTATTGACAAGGTCATGAAGAAGCTATCAGCCGACATGCTGAAACATAGTTCAAAGTAGATGAATCCCTGACTCTGCTGCTTGGGGCCTCCATTATTCATATTTTCAACATCTTGAAGATAAAAGCCATAAATGCAAAGCTTTCTATCATTCCAATGCAAGACCTGAATGAGTATATGAAAAGGAGTCAATAAGAATACTTTTGCTAATCACCTCGGTCTATGAGTCAATGAAACCGGTGTGAGTATTATCATGCATATCATGCATACATGAACATATCAAGTCACACTTTCTTATCTTGTATTGTCTATTCTTTGTCAAAGTTAACAGCGAATACCATATGAGGTAAAGAATCAAAAGAAGATATTGAATCAAGGGGGCATGGAAAGCCCACTCCAGTAATTTTTCAAAGAGAAGAAATGTACTTGTGTGAAGAACTAGACAACAAAGACATCAATCAGAGCCCGTATAGAAAAATCATGGGTTTGAGCATACACAGGGGGCAAAGTTTCTCCTTTTCAATTTTTAGATATTATATATAAAAAATTTTGGAACTCACTTACAAATATTTTGCCACGAAGGGGGAGGGGGCAAGAAGAGGATAAGGTCCAATTAAAATAGTTGAATTTTTGCAAAGAAAGAACAAAAAGAATGGAACATTAGAACTATCAAAGGAATGATGGCGTAAATGACAAAAGATCAATCTAGCTAGAAGAGCTAAAGCCAATATAAGACCTAATCTCTAATGAATGAAGATCCAGTTTAAAGGATGAAGATCCAATTTCAAGGGTGAAGACCCAATTTCCGAGGATGAAGATCCATTTTCAAGGGTGAAGACCCGATCTCAAAAGATGAAGATCCATTTTCAATGGTGAAGACCCGATCTCCAAGGATGAAGATCCATTTTCAAGGGTGAAGACCCAATCTCCAAGGATGAAGATCCATTTGCAAGGGTGAAGTCCCAATCTCCAAGGATGAAGATTCATTTGCAAGGGTGAAGACCCGATCTCCAAGGATGAAGATCCATTTGCAAGGGTGAAGACCTAATCTCAAAGGATGAAGATCCATTTTCAAGGGTGAAGACCCGATCTCAAAGGATGAAGATCCATTTTTCAAGGGTAAAGACCCAATCTCAAAGGTTGAAGATCCATTTTCAAGGATGAAGATCCATTTTGTGGTTGAAAAACCATAATGCATAGAATAACCGGAGCAATCAGACTTCTCAAATGATAAAAGGTTAGTCAAACTCAGTCTCGGGTCCAAGCACCCAAATTAAATTTAATATCGGATCCAGAACCCAAATTATTCTTAGGTCCAGAACCTAGAATCTTTTCTAAGTCCAGAACTTATCTCGGGTCCAGAACCCAAATTACCCTTAGGTCCAGAACCTAGAATCTCTTTTAAGTCCAGAACTTAGCTCGGGTCAAATTTTGCATAGCAGGATCCAATAAAAGTATGAAATACCTTACAGTTTGAGCCTTAGTAGCTCTAGCAGACTGCATGGCAGTGATGTACTGCTTAACATGCAAGTGGGGATTCCATGTTCCATCAAACATAGCAAAAGGAGGCATCTTGAATTTGTAAGGATTTGCTTCATCATATTTAAACAATTTGTCTACCTTCAACATCTCTTCTATCTTTAGTTTCTTTTCAAACATCTTTTCCAAGTCAGCAATCATGTTTTCAACATCAGCAGATTCAGACTTCTACACCTTCCTTTCTTTCTTCTTATCTTGTTGGTCTTGAAAGTATTATTCCTAGTCATAATAATCAATTACCAAGTTCTCATCAAAGGCCACCTCTCTTACCTTAGCCTTCCCTTTGTCTTTCTTCTTCTTATTACTAATACATGCTTCAACATTCTTACTTTCCAGTAATACAGCTAACTGACTTCTGATGGAATTAGTCAGGGTCCCTTTCAGTTCTTCAATTTTTGAGGCTATGGCCTTATTCACCAGATTCTGAACTTGCTCTGGATCCATTGGCTTCAGTGCATAGTTGATTGAATTCTCACTAAATTATGAATCACTGATATAGGTCAGGTTGTCGTAAGTCCTTGAAGTGTTATACTCTAGGTCTGTGAGCCAAAAAGGATCAATGCAAATGTATTGCAATGTATGTATGCATGTATAGTAAACAAATAGATAGAATTAGGACATTCCTTCCAATCTTATATCACCCACACACGAATGGCGAGTCCCTTTTCATAGGTATTATGGTAAAAGAAAATATCAATAGGGGTTACTTTTGTTTTCAAGTCACTCGGACGAAGTAACCAACGGTTGTGTTTTAAAAATAGAAGTCAGTTTATGATAATTTTTATTAATTAAGCCTTAATCCAATGGGTCAACTGAGAAATAGCCTTTTCTGCTATAATGTGGACTAAAACTAAATTAAAGGGTTTATCATAAATAGACTTCTCACTCGAAAAAGCAACTAATGGCCCATGCCACAAACAAGCCCATAATTAACATGTCTTGGTATAAATAAGGCCCACATGTCTTGGTATAAATAAGGCCCATAATTAATTTTAGTATTCCATAACTGACCTAATTGAAAGCTCGTTTCAAGAAATTTTACTCCATTATAAAGGTAGTTTTAATTTTAAAGCCCAATGAAAGTTTAGTTTGGAAAAATGCTCCATAAGATAAAAGAATGGTTTTGAGCCCTTCTTTGAAAAAAGTTTGTTCCCAAAAATTTATTTTGGGCTTGAAGATTGGGCCAGGAGACCTATCTTAAAATGGTTTTAAGCTTACTTTGAAAAGTTTTTAAAAATGATTTGGGCTTTGGACCATAAAAAAATTTTGGGCTTATAAGGACCATGCTCATAACATAATTAGGTCATATTAAAAAAAGACAAATCAAATAAGCTATAATTCAAACTAAGACATATTAATTATAGTCAATCATCAAGGCAAACCTAAGGAAAGTTACTTAGCTTCCCATAGTAACTATATACTACATGGTCTTTAGTCTTCAAGTTAAAAAAACTTAGGTTCCCATAGTAAGTATATACCAAAAGGTCCATGGATATGAGTGGCTATGCGATGCCAATCTCCACAACTTGAATGAAAGTGTGGAATCAATTACATACACATAACATGGTTTTCACAAGGCATCCTAACTGACATATGCAATAAAGATCTAAAATGATGCAATGAATAATACAATAATAATAATGAATAAAATAATATAAAGACCAATGTAATCAATTTCTCTTATCCCCAGTAGAGTAGCCACTATGAGCAGGGATTTTTGCCCCCACTCCTCGTGGAATGGTTCTTGTGACTTTAGTATTACTAGGCTTTCAACCTTAGAAAACATGGGCCTAAACCCAGAGAATTTAAAGTCGCCACCCAGACAGTTTGGGAAGATAGAAATGGGTGGATGACTCAATTCATAAGGAATCTCGAACCCCTACCTGGGTTTGAAAAGTTGCGTATGCATAGGAAAGATGAGAATGAACCAGCGCCCCCATAATGCCAGGTTCATTGGAACCGCCATTCTTTTCAGGTTTAAATATTATGAAATTCTTAAATTATTGTAAAATTATTCACATCACAAGCAATTAAAAAAATAGCATCATACCATTAATCAAATGAATAAAATGGTCACGTATATTAGAAGAAAACATGCCCTTACAAAATCCAAGTTCAAAATATAAATAAAGTAGGACACCTACCAAAAGGTTAAAATGTGTCCCTCACAATTATCCCAAAAATAAAATAAGCAACATAAAAAGAAACAATTTAAATAAACTAAGGCACGTACCATAAGTAGAAGCATGCCTTTTACAATCTCAAAATTCCAATTAGTAAGCAATTAAAATCTATGAAATGAAATAAAATAAAATAAGCATGCCTTTTAAATAAAATAAGCAACATAAAAAGAAACAATTTAAATAGACTAAGGCACCTACCATAAGTAAAAGCATGCCTTTTATAATCTCAAAATTCCAAATAATAAGCAATTACAATCCATGAACATATAAAGAATTATAAAAATAGGCTAAACTAATGAAATTAAGATCAATAAAAAAAAAATTCAATCCATAAGTAAATTTTAATATTAACCCCTTAACAAATTATAGTACGCCATGCATACGGCGGTCCTAATAGCCGGTTCATTAGAAGTCAAGGTAAACCAATTAGAGGCCTCACAGAGTAACAGAAAACCAGTTAGAAATAGCAACCACAACACACAACAACCAGAGGATGCAACAAGCAATTGTCTTCGGATTGCTTTGCTGAACCAAAATAAAAGTTGATATAGGGAGTAAGAAAAACACAGAGAGCTTTGCTCAACATGTTTAACTTGGTGGAGCCAACAAATGGAGGTTTGCTTTTGATAATTAGTAAGTTTAAACTTACAGTATGTACTTTCATAAAAATTATTTCATGCAATAGCTTGTTCGGATAACATTAAGCAACAATTTGTTTTAAAGGAGCTACTCACAGCATTAAGCAACTATTTGCTTTAAACATCCAGTAGCCTGTTTAAATCACCATTATTCTTTAAAACAGTATTATATCATCTAATAAGCATAATTATAATTTAAATTCTATTCAACTTTATCTATAAGATTTTAGAACCCTAGGTTAAATCTTAAAACCTTAATTTTATTTTCTAATACCTTAAAACCCTAATTTGTTACTTCAAACCCTAATTTTATAAAACACTAAATCCCAAACCCCAATTTTTAAAAATCCTAATTCCTTCATTTTAAACCTTAATTTCTATTTCCTAAACCCTAATTTCTAAAAATCCTAATTCCATCATCCTAAACCCTAATTCCTAATCCATAAACCCTAATTCCAACTTCCTAAACCCTAATTTGAAATACCCTAATCCTAAATCTATAAAATCAAAAACATAATCCCAAACCTTAAGCCTAACCCAAAATATATAAAACCAAAACCCTAATCCAAAATACCTAACCCTAATCCATATCATCTAATAAGCATACCCAACCTTAATTTTATAATTGAATCTCTAGGTTGATTATTTGATACTTTATAACGAATGATGCATTTTTCGTTGTTTTATAGCTCAATTTGGTTAATTAAATGATGTTTCCAAGATTGTAAAAGGCATGTTTCCACCTTGTGGGTGCCTTAGTTATTTTTACTTATGTAATCTATTTTATGAAGTTTGAGACATTGAAAAGGACAAGTTTCCATCTTATGATGGGTGTCCTATCTTATTTTCATGTATGAATATTGGGACATTGTAAGGGCATGTTTCCATCCTTGGATGGGTGCCCATTTTTGTTTATTTGTTTAAATTAATATGATAAATGTTTATTCCCTTAAAATTCCATGTAATATGAACAATGCTATTATAATTCAAGAATCTTATAATATCTAGACCTTAAAAGGAGGTCAGTTCCAATGAATCAGGCATTATAGGAATGCTGGGTCATTCTTACCTTCTCCATGCGTACCCAACATTTTCAACCCATTAGGAGGTTGGGGATTCCTTAGGAATTGAGTCATCTATCTCTTTCTTTTCTTTTCCAGCCCGTCTGGGTGGCGACTCTATTTCTCAGGGTTTAGGCCCATGTTCTCTAAGTCCTAGAGCCTAACAGTGTTGAGGTCGCAAGAACCATTCCACTGGGAGTAGGGGCAAAAATTCCTACTCACAGTGATGACTCCATTGTAGATAAGAGAAGTTGATTTCGTTGGTCTTTATAATATTTTATTCTTTATTATTATGGTATTATTCATTACATCATGTAGATTTCATCATGTGTGTGAGTTAGGATGCCCTTTGGAACCCGAGTTATGTGTATGTAAGTGATACCATACTTTCATTCAAGGTATGAAGATCGAACATTGCACAACCACTCATAGCCTTGTACCTTTTGGTATATACTTGCTATGGGAACCTAAGCCTACTTTTACCCTAAAGACTAAAGCCTATGTAGTTGTGCTAGTAACTTTCCTTAGGTTTATTCTAATTGCTTATTGTTTGACTATGATTAACAAATTTTGGTTTAAATTATGGCCTATTTGGTTTTCCTTTTTCTAATATAACCTAATTACTTAATGGTCCTTTTAAGCCCAAAGCCCAAATCATTTTAAAAACCTTTCGATGTAAGCTTAACATCATTTTAAGATGGGCTCAATCTCAAAGCCCAAAAATAATTTTTTGGAACAAAATTTTAAAGGAAAGGCTCAAAATCATTCTTTTACCTTATGACCCATGATCCAAATTAAACTTTCATTGGTATTTAAAGTTAAAACTCATTTATAATGGATGAAATTTCTTAAAAGGGGCTTGTAAGTTGTTAGGTCAATTATGAAATGTTAAAATAAATTGTGAGCCTTATTTATACCAAGGTTTGTTAATCATGGGCTTGTTTGTGGCATGAACCATTAGTTGATTTTCCAGCAAAGAAATCTATTTATGATAAACCCATTAATTTAGTTTTAATCTACAATATATCATAAAAGTCTTTTCCCAGTTGACCCAATGGATTAAGGCTCAATTAGTGGGAGTTATCATGGACTGAATTCTTATTTGAAAATCAAATTATTGGTTTATCCATTTGAGAGGATATTTCAAAAACAAAACATCTCATGTTAATGTTATGTTGACCATATGCATAAGAAAAGCGACTCACCGCTCATGTGTGGGACCTATAAGGTTGGAAGGAATGTCCTAACTTTATTGTCTATTTTTTTACTCATACATACATGCATACATACATTACATTATAATCATATTAACCCTTTCTGGCTCACAGACCTGTAATACAATAGTTCAAGAGCTTATGACAACCCCGCCTACAACTCAGAATCCAATGAGTATTCAGTCAGTTTCACACCAAAGCCAATGGATCATGAGAAAATTTAGAACTTGGTGAATGAGGCTCTAGCCTCAAAAATGGAATAACTGAAGGAGGATAACAATGTTGAAGCATCTACTAGTACTAAGAAGCATAAAGTCAAAGGGAAGGCTAAGGGAGGAGAGGTAGCCTTTGATGATGAGAACATGGTAATTGATGATGATGACTGGAAGTGAAAGAAAAGAAAGTTGTGGATGAAACTAAAACTGCTAATGTAGAAAAATTAATTGGTGATTTCGAGAATAATTTTGAGAAGAAATTTAAAGCTAAGGAATTACTATTGGAAGTTGGCAAGCAATTTAAGGATGATGAAAGAATACCTTATAATTTCAAAATGCATGCTTTTGCTAAGTACAATGGCACAAGAAATCCTCACTTGTATGTAATGCAATACATCACTACCATGCAGCGTGCTAGAGCTGCTAAAAATCAAACTGTAAGTTATTTCAAGCTTTCTATGGATCCTATTGTTCAAACTTGGTTCAATACCTTAGAGGAGAACACCCAAAAGGATTGGGATCTGCTGTACAAAGCCTTTATTCTACAGCATCAGTAAAATTTTGAGTTGGAAATGGCCTGAATGGAAGTGGAGGCTATCAGATAGAAACAAAATGAAAACTTTGTTAATTATGTGAAGAGATGGAGATATAAGACTACACTTCTTAGAAAGAGGCTTGATAAACTTTACTAGATCATAAATGATAGCGAGAGGTGTCTTGCCCAAACTCCATGAGAGGCTGTCTCACACCCTTATAAGAGATTTCAAAGATCTTCTCCAAGCTAGCTTGAAAATAGAAAAGTGAAAATGGGAGAAGAATCACTTTTCTAGAAGGAGGAATGAAAGAGGAAATTACCAATCTGGTAGTCAGAGTGCACAAAAAGAAATGGATGTCAATGCAACCATTGGCCAAGGAAATAGGAGGCAATTTTCATATTTGGGGTGACCTTTATCCTGGATTTTCAATAAGCTACAAAAGTAAGGGCTATTGTAGTCACTGGCTCCTTGACCATTATAAAATCCTCTACCAGCAAACTTTGACGCCAAAGCCTTTTGTCAGTTCCATCAAATGCAAGGGCATGAAATAGATAATTACATGCGATTAAGGCACGAAATCCAAAATCTGATTTACAGTGGGAAGTTACCTGAGCCCAATAAACCTAGCATGAAAAATAATCCTTTTCCTATGTTCGGCATAGTACCTCCACCGGCAATCTTCATAATAGGAGGATGATTGAAGGAAGATTTTATTTTCTCCTCTTGTTAAGATGAGAGTGTGAGAGATACAAAGTGAGGAGAAATTCCATTCAACAAACTTCTCTGTGAGCATGGATTTTTGCCCCTGCTCCCATGTGGAATGGTTCTTACGACTTCGACGCTATTAGGCTCAGGGCTTTAGAGAACATGGACCTAAACACGGAGAAAATGGAGTCGCCACCCAGATGGGCATGGAAAAAGAAAGCGGTGGATGACTCAATTCCTAAGGAATCCCTAAAGTAGATCCTTAAAATTTTTTTACCCAGTCCAGTCTGATATTTTTAAATAGTCCAAAATAATTTTTGTGGTATTTTAATATTTAATATTTATTTATTACATATAATATTTATTTTTAATAAAATAAAAAATAAATAAAGAGATAAATAAATAAATAAAAATCGGCGATGGAAGAATCAGCGACGAAAATTGCTGGCGACGAATTGGCCACAAGCCAATTCACTGCAGGTTTTACTTGCAGCGAAATGGCTGCAGGGTCACACCTAGCCCGCAACACCAAGTAGTTTTTTTTGCCAGCGCAGTTTCGCACGCCAGTAGCTCGGCCCGCGCACATTTTTTTCAAAATCCTATTTTACTTTGTTTTTTATTTTATTTCCTAAACAATTTTTATTTCCTTAGCCAATTAGTATTAGATTTTTATTTTTGCTTATAAATACCACATTAAAACTCACAGAAAAGAGAGGACTCTTTTTTTTATATGGAATTTTCGGATCTGAATTTTTGGGAGACTTTTGGGATGAAAAGCAACCATTAGTAAAACTTTAACATTTATTAAAAGAAAAGCAACAAACTCACAACAAGTAATCGAAAGAGGAAGTAACCACAATCAAGGCAATTGCCAAATCGCCAAAGCTCAACCAAAAATCAAGTTGTTTTAAGCATTAAGGCAGAGAGTTTGATTAAACATTTAATTATTGGTGGAGCCAATAAACGTAGGTTTGGTTTTTAACTTATTTAAATTTTCAAAGAGCTGTGCAATTAATTCATATTTATTGTGGTTTTGTTTAAGCATGTCCAGATACTAAATTTAAGTCTTAAACACTAACCAGTGCATCCAAAGCCCTATTTTCATGTTTTTAAAACTAAAACCCTAATATCTTAATATTCAATAAACTAATTTTCAAAAATTCCAAAACCCTATTTTCAAATTACATGAAACAAAAGAAATCTAAATTGATGCATGAATCCTAAATTTATATACTTACTATTTTATTTAAATTAGATGAATGTTTATTATATATTTTGATTGATGTTTGATGTCTTTGATAAATGATTTATTTATAATGAATGGTTGGCTATTTTTATTGATTTATTTTGATTTCAAAGCGTTGTAAGAGGTATGTTTCCATGTTTTGAGTACCTCATGTTGTGAGCATCATGTAATTTATTTTATTTTAAAGTTTTTCAGACCAATGTAAAGGACACGTTTCCACCTTTTTGGTAGGTGTCCTATTTAGTTTTAGACATCGATGATTTAAGGGCATGTTTCCATCCTCGAATGGGTGTCCATTTATTTGCCTTGTTTGGACATTGTTGTGATTTTAATAAAGTATTTATTTATTTGGGTGTCCATCTATTTGCTTTGTTTGGACCGCCATATGGGCTCGTCGAAGGGGTCAATATTTATTTGTGTATTATAAGCCTTTGTGTTTAACTCCCTTTATTCAAAAACCCTAATTTGGTTATTAAAATTCCAAAACCCTAAATTTATACCTTTATTACTTTATTTAATTTTAAATTTGATTATGTAGTTTATTATATGTTTTGCTAATTGATTTATTTAATTTTGATATTTGATTTGTTTATCATGGGTGGATGATTTCTTTATTATTTTTATTTTGGTATTAAAAATTGTAAGAGGTATGTTTCCATGATTGGGTACCTCATTATTTAATCTTTATGTAATTTAGATTATTTTTATATTTTGGAATTAATGTAAAGGACACATTTCCACCTTTTGGTGGGTGTCCTATTTAAATTTAGATATGGATGATGTAAGGACATGTTTCCATCATTAGATGGGTGTCCATTTATTTATTTTGTTTGGACATTGTTGTGATTTTAATAACGTATTTATTTATTCTTATGATCGTATGTAGTATGGATAATATCATTATATTTAAGAATTTTATAATATTAAGAGTTGAAAAGGAGGCCAGTTCCAATGAACCTGGCGTTGTGGGGGTGCTGAGCCATTTCTCACCTTCCCCACATGTACCCAGCTTTTTGAACCTATTAGGGGGTTGGGGATTCCTAGGGAATCGAGTTATCCACCCCTTTCTTTTTCCAGGCTTAGGCCCATTTTATCTAAGGCCCTGGGCCTAAACAGTGCCGAAGTTGCAAGAACCATTTCACCGGGAGTGGGAGCAAAAATTTCCGCTCACACTGGTGACTCCACTAGGGATAAGAGATGTTGATTCCATTGGTCTTTTTATTATTATATTCTTTCTTATCATGGTATTATCCATTGCATCATTTAGTTTGCATTGTGTGCATGAGTTAGGATGCTCGTGTTACCCGTGTTGTGCTATGTAAGGGATACCATACTTTCACTCAAGGTTTGGAGATCGAGCATGGCATAACCACTCATAGCCTTGTACCATTTAGGTATATACTTGCTATGGGAATCTAAGCCTTTAAACCCAAAGACTAAAGCTCATATAAATGACTAGTTACTTTCCTTAGGTTTTTACCCTAAATGCTTGTTGTCTGACTAAGGTTAATTTATCTTGGCTTAAGTCATGTCTTATTTGGTTTGTTCTTTTTCTAATATGACCTAATTACATTGTGAGCTCAAATAATTTTTTCTTCTATATCCAAAAGACCAAAGCTATTTTCAAAACTTTTCAAGATGGTCTTTGGATATAAATTTTTTTCTAAAAACAAATTAAAAATTATTTTCTCATGCCCCAAATAGAAAGCCCAAAATCCATTTATTCTAAATCGTTTTACAAAGGGCTTAAAAACAAAATTATTTTCATAATCTTTTAAAAGAGCTTATGAATATTTAGGTCAATTATGGAAATACCAAAAGTCAATTTTGAGTCTAGTATATACTAAGAATTATTAACCATGGGCTTGTTTTTGGCATGAATCATTAGTTACTTTTTCGAGTGAGAAATCTATTTTTAGTAAACCTCTTAATTTAGTTTTAATCCACTATAGTATAAAAGCTACTATAGTTGGTTGAATTATTTAAAACCTAATTAATGCAAATTATCATGAACTAATTTCCATTTTTAAAATATAACTATTGGTTGAAACATCCAAGAGAATTTTTTGAAAACAAGATACTGTTTTATTAGTTTTTGTTATAGTTTTGTGCCTTGTTTGTTATGTTAATTATTGTTTTATTTAGGTATTTTGTTAGTTTTAATTCGTTTGTTTAGTGTTTTATTTAATTGTGTAGTTTTAGTTTATTTCTGTGTTTCTGTCATTTTTGATTTAATTTTTAGTATGTGTTTATGTTTTGTTGGATATTGTTTATTTAATTCTTGTTTAAGTTTTGTTTTGCCAGTTTTGTGTAAGGTTAAAACAGCAAGGAAACAAATTGAAGATGAAATGGGCAGTAGCTGACACAGGCAGAGGACACGGCCAAGTCACTGGCCGTGTCACATACCAAGATTAAATTGAAGAGCAAGTCCCAGTAGCAGACACAAGCAAGGGACACGGCCAAGTCATGTGGCTGTGTCCCTCTAAAGAAGAGCAACACGGCCAAGTCACCTTGACTTGGCCGTGTCTCACTTGTTACCAAAGGAAAGGAAGATCAAAAATTAAACAGAAGCGAACACAGGCAAGGGACACGGCCAAGTCACTGGCCGTGTCCCTCCAAAGTGATCTAACAAGGCCAAGTCAAGCCTCATCTGGCCGTGTCACTCAACCAAAGAAGAAAAGAAGAAATTCTGAAGCAGTAGGTGACACATGCAAGGGACACGGCCGTGTCACCTGGCCATGTCCCTCCAACAAGCCCTCACACGGCCATGTCCCTCATCACCTGGCTGTGTCCCTCATGAACCAAACGCGCACCGAATTTTTAAAGCCGACGTTTCGTATAAAAGCAAAAAGAAAGTTAGGGTTTTGGGTGGTTGACGATTTGGAGAATTGTTTGAGCCGTCAGAGAGAGTGAAGTTAGGGTTTAGCTTGTTTTCTTGATTTTTGATTTCACTTTTGAATACTTTAGCTTAGATTAGATTGTTCTATCCATTGTTTCATCCTTCTTGCAAGATTCGAACAAGAGATTATTCAGAAGCTTCAAGGAGTTGTAACTTGTTTTTGTTCTTGAACTTATTCTCTTTATTTTTATTGAATGGATATTATCATGTCTATTTCGATTTCTTTAAACATTAATGAGATGAATATGTTTGATTGCATTATGAACTAATTTGATCTAGTCTAGGGTTTGTATGGATTTGCTATGATTGTATGAATTGGTTATTCTCTTAACTAATGATTTCTTTAGCCTTTATTGAATGAAATATTGTTAACATATAATTGATTGGCCACCAATTGTGTGTTTTAGGTATTAGATGATGGATTGAGAGATAAAGTCTAATGCTGGAACAATATAATTAAGGACTTAGGTGAATTAGAGATATAACCTATTAAAAAGATTGTTTCAATTATAACAAGATTAGTTGTAAGAGGTTTGAATGCGAGAGCTTATTTCCTTGACTCAATTAATTAAGTTGTTTGAGATTTAATCTTAGAAATTAAATTAGTTAAGTGGAATAACCGTTCATACATATGAGTAGTAAAGAAGTGCAAACCCTAGACCCTTTTATCAAGTGAATCAAAACATCAGCTTTTATTTACTTTTATCGTATTAAACTTCAATTAAACCTTTTCATTACTTAGCATTTTAAATTTCTTTAATTACTTGTTACTTTTAATTTGATAATCAATTACCCATTTTGGCTTCCTTGTGAGACGACCTTGGGGCAATCACCTTTGCTATAGCTACCTTGTATACTTGCGAGTGACGCTTTGTGGTAGAGTTAATTTGAGCGCGACAAGTTTTTGGCGCCGCTGCCGGGGAGGCTAATTGGCGTAATTGTTTATTTAAAAAGAAAAAAAATAAATATTTTAGATTATTTTTCATTTATTTTATTTTATTTTATTTGTCTTTTGCTTTTAATTGTTTCTTTTTCTAGAAAATTTCTGTTTATGCAAGGCAGGAGATCACTCGAAGGAGAGTTGCATCCATTCATTCCAGAAATTCAGAGAGTAAAAAGGAGCAGAGAGGAGTTTGAGCTTTTCACCGGATTTGATACTTCAGAGGAAGATATTTCGGATTTTGAGTCAGAATCTGAAAAATCTGTAAAGATGGCTGAAGAAAGGCAAAGAACCATGAGAGATTTTGCTAGACCTATCATTGGGACTTCCACTTCTTGCATAAGACTGACAGATGCAGCAAGGAACTATGAGTTGAAGAACATTCATTACAACATGCTGCCATCATTCTATGGAGTTCCAAATGAAGATCCTTTGAACTTTATTAGGGATTTCTACTCCACCCTCAACACTTTTCCTTTGGGAGGACTAACAGAAGATCAGTTGAGGATGAGATGCTTCCCTTATGCTTTGAAGGATAGGGCAAAGAGCTGGCTCATGATGTTACCTGAAAATTCACTGACAACTTGGGAGCAAGTTTATAATAAGTTCATGGGCAAGTTCTATTCACACCAAAAGACAGCTGAGTTGAGAGGGAAGATTGCTACATTCTCTCAATTTGAAGGAGAGCCATTTCATCGCTTGGGACAGATTCAAGATGCTATTGATCCAGTGTCCACACCATCACTACCCACTTCAACTCCTTAATCAGTTTTTCTATGATGGTCTCACCCAGCAATTTCAGAACACTGTTGATATTGCAGCTGGGGGAGCCATGGGAGAAAAGACAGCTGATGAGACTTATGAGATCTTTGAGATGTTGGGAGCTAATTCTCAACAAAAGAGTGTAAGGGGAAGAAGCAAGGGGGTGAATCAACTGGAAGCCAATACTGAAATGGTTAGTCAAATAGCTGAGTTGACAAGGCAGGTTCAGATGCTAAACATGAAGAACAATATTTCTTCATCTACTCAAGAAGTGTGTGGAATTTGTGGGACATTTGGGCATGGAGCAAATATATGTCCCTCTGCATATGAGTCTTTTGGGAATGAAGCTGAGCAAGTTAATGCTATGGGGGGATTTCAACCAAGAGCCAGAAATGATCCTTACTCCAACATTTACAATCCTGGTTGGAGGAGTCACCCCAATTTTTCCTGGACAACAAATAATGCTCAACAGCCTTTCCATTTGCTCCAGAGACAGAACCAACAGCAGGGCCAATCCTCAAATCAAGGTCAGCCTAAAAGAGAGAGTTTGGAGGAAAGTTTACAAGCTTTCATCAAAGTCAGTGCTCAAAACCAAGAAATGAACAACAAGAGACTGGATTCCTTAGAAGCATCTTTTAAGAAGGTGGAGACCCAAGTGGGGCAACTTGCACAACAGATGCAGATTCAACAAAAGGGGAAGTTCCCAAGTCAACCTGAGCAGGCACAAGCAGTGACTATTCTTAGGAGTGGCAAGGTAATTAATAATAATGTTGAAAATAACTCTGTGAATGCAGGTGAGCAAGAAAAGAAAAAGGAAGGAGAATTAGAGAATAAAGGTGCTGAAGAAGGATCAATGGAGAAGTCCCCTACACCAGATTTGCACAAGGCAAGCAATTCATACCGGCCACCTATACCATTCCCTAGCAGGTTGAAGGATGATAAAAAAGATAAGCAGTTTTCAGATATCTTCAACATGCTATCTAAGGTAAGTATCAACTTACCCTTACTTGAAGCAATTAAGAACATGTCGACTTATGCTAAATTCTTCAAAGAACTGAATACCAAGAAAAAAAAGGTATGAGCTGAATGAAAAGGTGATAGTTTATGAGGTAGCTAGTGCTGTTTTGCAGCATAAACTACCTCCTAAGCTAAAGGATCCTGGAAGCTTTATTATTCAAATTGCTATGGGGAATGGAAAATGTACTGATGGCATGTGTGATTTGGGAGCTAGTGTGAATTTAATGCCTTACTCTGTGTACCTTGACTTAGAATTAGGGGAACTTAAGCCAATAAAAAAGGTGTTGCAATTAGCTGATAGATCTCTTAGATTCCCGAAAGGGGTTATAGAAGATGTGTTAGTTAAAGTTGGTGGTTTGATAGTACCTGTGGATTTCATTGTTCTTGACATGGAGGTAAGTAATTCTTCACCATCTGCACATACCATTTTGCTGGGTAGGCCTTTTATGGCGACTACCAATACTTTGATAGATGTTATGAATGGAAAATTATCAATGACTGTTTTGGGACAAACTGTGGAATTTTCTATTTTTAACACTTCTCCTATTCCTACAACTGCTTTGTATGAGGATTGTTCTTTCATTGATTGTGTTGATGCAGTTGTTTCAGATGTTTTCTTGCAGACAGGTTCCTCTAATAAATTGGAGCTGGCATTGACTTTAGAGAGTGATGTGGATATTTTTGATGCAGAAATAGCCAGTTGTCTTGAGACTTTAGAGGGTGCTGAAATAGAGGAGCTTAAGGAGAACCCAATTTTTGAACCTTCCCCCATTGAAAAAGAAGAGAAGAACCCCTCACTAGAGTTAGAGCTGAAAGAGTTACCTAAGAACCTGAAATATGTGTTTTTAGGGGATAACAACACTTTACCTGTGATAATATCTAGTGAACTTAGTGAAGGGGAGGAGATGAGGTTAGTGAGTGAGCTTAAAAGATTGAAGAGAGCAATAGGATGGGGATTGAGTGACATAAAGGGTATTAGCCCTTCTATGTGCATGCATAGAATCACTTTAGAAGAGGGAGCTAAACCTGTGAGGGAGACCCAAAGGCGACTTAACCCAAATATGAGTGAAGTGGTTAAGAAAGAAGTGCTCAAATTGCTGGATGAAGGAGTAATTTACCCAATAGCTAATAGTGAGTGGGTGAGCCCAGTACATGTAGTTCCTAAGAAATCTGGAATCACTGTGGTGAAAAATGAGAATAATGAATTGGTTCCTACTAGGACTACGACTGGGTGGAGGATGTGCATCGATTATAGGAAGTTGAATAATGCTACAAAGAAAGATCATTTCCCTCTTCCTTTTATTGATCAAGTGTTAGATAAACTTTCTGGACACTCACATTATTGTTTTCTGGATGGCCTTTCAGGTTACTATCAGGTGCCAATAGCTCCAGAAGATCAGTCAAAGACAACCTTTGCTTGCCCTTTTGGGACTTATGCATTTCGACGTATGCCCTTTGGCTTGTGCAATGCACCTGCAACTTTTCAGAGATGCATGATGTCTGTCTTCTCAGATATGATCGATGATTTTATTGAGGTATTTATGGATGATTTTTCTATTTTTGGTAATTCTTTTGATAATTGCCTCGATAAACTTGTTCGTGTGCTTGAGAGATGCATTGAATGTAACCTCACTTTAAGTTGGGAAAAGAGTCATTTTATGGTTACTCAGGGCATTATTTTAGGTCATGTGGTGTCCAGTAAAGGGATTGAGGTAGATAAAGCTAAAATTGAATTGATTGCTAAGTTACCCCCACCTACCTCAGTTAAGGGAATAAGAAGTTTTCTAGGGCATGCAAGATTTTACAGGAGGTTTATTAAGGATTTTTCCAAAATAAGCCAACCATTGTGCCATTTGTTGGGAAAAGATGTTCCATTTTAATTTACAGCACAATGCATGCAAGCTTTTAATTCCCTTAAAGAAAAATTGACTAGTGCACCTGTGATTGTAGCTCCTGTCTGGTCTTTACCTTTTGAAATCATGTGTGATGCATCTAATCATGCAGTAGGAGCTGTTCTTGGGCAAAGGGTTGACAAATATTTGAGAGTAATTTATTATGCCAGTTTAACCCTGAATAGTGCACAAATGAACTACACCACAACTGAGAAGGAAATGTTAGCTGCTGTTTTTGCTTTAGACAAATTTAGAGCATATTTAATTGGGTCAAAAATTATTGTGCATTCTGATCATGCAGCTCTTAAATATCTATTAACAAAACAACATGCTAAACCGCGCTTAATTAGATGGGTGTTGTTGTTGCAAGAGTTTGATTTCCAAATCAAGGATACTAAGGGTAGTGAGAATGTTGTTGCTGATCACTTATCCAGATTACCCTTCTTTAGTGAAAATCTTGCATCTGATAACATTTATAAAAATTTAGAAGAATTTCCTGACGAGAATCTGTTTGTGGTAATTAATGCACCTTGGTTTGCAGATATTGCTAACTATCTTGCTTGTGGTATTTTGAGATCTAACATGTCCTTTCAGGAAAAGAAAAGGTTTCTACACTTGAGTAAGTTTTATTTTGGGATAAACCTTATCTATTCCGGATTTGCAAAGATGAGATAGTTCGCAGGTGTGTTTCTGAGGAAGAACAATTGAGTGTTCTTCAATTTTGTCATGACCTTCACTGTGGGGGTCATTTTGGAGGAAGAAAGACTGCAGAAAAGGTGCTTCAAAGTGGTTTTTACTGGCCTACTTTATTTAAAGATGCTCAAGACTATTGTAAGCATTGTGATCGTTGCCAAAGAGTAGGTAACATTGGGAGGAGGAATGAAATGCCCCTTCAGTCATATATTGTTGTTGAACTGTTTGATGTGTGGGGAATAGACTTCATGGGTCCTTTCCCCAAGTCCTTGGGTTATGAATACATTTTAGTTGCTATTGATTATGTTTCCAAATGGGTGGAGGCAATCCCCACCCGTACTAATGATGCTAATATTGTTGTTAAATTTGTGAAGGAAAATATTCTTAGCAGGTTTGGCACACCAAGGGTGATAGTCAGTGATGGGGGGAGTCATTTTTGCAACAGGCTTTTTGAGAAGTTAATGCACAAATCTGGTGTGAAGCATAAGGTGGCAACCCCATACCATCCACAGACTTCTGGGCAAGTGGAAACATCAAACAAGCAGCTAAAAGGAATTCTGTAGAAAACAGTTAACACATCCAGGAAGGATTGGGCAAACAGATTGCACGATGCACTATGGGCATATCGGACTGCTTTCAAAACTCCTCTAGGTATGAGTCCATATCGATTGGTGTTTGGAAAAGCTTGTCACTTACCAATGGAGTTGGAGCACAGAGCATATTGGGCAATCAAGACTCTGAATTTGGACTTGGACAAAGCGAAGAGAGAAAGATTTCTGCAAATTTCAGAGTTAGATGAGCTGAGAAATGAGGCTTATGAGAGCTCGAGAATTTACAAGGATCGCACTAAAGCACTTCATGACAGAATTATAGTACGAAAGACATTGAGTCCAGGTATGAAGGTTTTACTTTTTAACTCACGACTCCGTCTTTTTCCAGGTAAACTCAAGTCTCGATGGAGTGGTCCTTTCGAGATAACTCAGGTATATCCTTCTGGTGTAATTGAATTACTTAACTCTAGAACAGGTGAGACTTTCAAAGTGAATGGACAGAGAGTTAAGCCATACAATGAAGGATTTCAGGAAGTGAGGGTCATTGACAGTACTTTAATTCATGATCCCTAGGCCTTGCATGATGTCCAGCTATATGACATTAAAGAAGCGCTAAATGGGAGGCAACCCATCGGTTTGCATTTATTTTTCGTAGTTGTAATTTTAAGTTTAGCGAGTTTTGATTTATGTTCGGTTTCAATAAATGGATTGTGCTTTGATCGGTTTTTCTTTACTTTGTGTTTCAGGGTGTTTAAAGAAGAAGGTTTGCAAAATCGTTGAATAAAAATAAAAATAAAAAAAAGAGTAAAATTAATAAAAAGGCAGTAGGTGACACAGCCAAAGGACTTGGCCGTGTCCCTTAGCCGTGTCACACACTGGACACGGCCAAGCTTTTTCATAAAAAAAAATTGATTGAAATTGATCATTTTGCAAATTTTATACAGAATTGGACACACCCAGGGGACACGGCCAAGTCACCTGGCCGTGTCCCCCAAAATCATTAGACACGGCCGTGTGCTCTCCATGTGGCCGTGTCCCTCCACTTTCACACACCAACACGGCCAAGTCAACACACACACGGCCGTGTCACCTCAATTTTTGATTTTTAAAAACCTGATTTTGTCCAGTTCTTTTCACAAATCCCTAAACTTTTCTATCTTCGTCTTTCTCGTTCTCTCATTCTCTGTAACGCCAAAACCCTTGATTTTTATTTCAAAACTTCAGATCTTCCATTAAAACTTCAAATTTCTTCAACAAAACTTGAGATAATCACTTGAAACTTCCTCTTTACTCATATAATCTTGATTTAATTCAGTTTTGGGTGTTAATTTTTCAGATCTCAAGATGTCAAGAACTAAAACTGTCTCACACCGCAAGAAGAAGAAATCTAATACCGAAGGAGCTTCTTCCTCTTCCTCAACTTTATCTTTAAAGAGGGCAACTCTTTTGGCTCGGGGTTTTTTCCCGACAAGGTATGTGAATGACGAATCTCTAGATGCTTTGCAAATTAGAACTGCTTTTTATAGATATGTGCAATATCTTGGGTGGGAGACTTTTGCCTCATTGAGACCTTTGCAATTTGAGGAACTTACCCTAGAATTTTTGACAACTCTTAAGGTGGAAAGGGATGATAAGAAAATTTGTAGGAGACTGATGTTTAAATTAATGGGTAGATCATTTGTGCTTACTATTGATCAGTTGAATGATATCTATGGTTTCCATCAGCATGGGGAAAGATCGATACCCAAAGATTTTAGACAACAATTTGCTTGGGGAGCCTTAGGCTCGGGTACTTATGTGGCCAAATCGGCCAAAGCATCTAAATTACGAAACCCTACTTTGAGATATTTGCACAGGTTTATGTCATGTGGGTTCTTTGCTCGGAAGGAGAGCCCGGGTGTGGTTGAGTCAATTGAGTTATTTTTCTTGGACTGTGTTTTCAATGAAATGAATATTAGTGCCGACTATTGGTTAGTCGATATTTTTGATATTGTAGCTAATAAAAGGAGGGGGGCTATTTGTGTTGGAGGATTGATCACTACATTAGCAGTAGCCCTGGTTGAGGATTTTGACCCGAGTACTACTCGGATGACCCGTATTTTGGGTAATGATTCCTTGGATTTAGCTACCCTTGAGAAGATGCACATGGTGGTGCATAGGAGAGGGACTTTTGTGATGCCTTCAGCTGAGCCTGAAGCACCGGGGGACAGGCAGAAGAGAGCCCGGGTTGAAGAGGAGTCAGATTCGGATTCTTTAGGTCTAGATGAGGATGCTCCGATCTCGGAACATCAAGAGGTACTTCTGAGGATTGAGGCCCTGGAAGGCAAAGTGGATCGACTGGATAGTAAGGTGGACCGTAACCATGCTGAGATCTTACAGCAGATGGAACAGATTAACAGTAACCTTGCGACGATCTTGAGTCTCCATCCCTCAGCTGTATCATCTTCCCGCCCACATTTTCCATAGATTTTCAGTCCTTGCTTTATTTTATTTAATGTACTTTTGTTTTTTTTTTTCGTTTTTGTTTTAATGTTAACGTTTTGTATTTGGATATTTTATTTTTATATTGTACTCTTATTTTTGAACTTTTGTGTTTGTGATGGAAAGCTAGGATTTTGCCTCACCAGGTACGATGGAAGACAAGTTGTCCTTTGACTCTTTTTATTTATTATTCTTGTTTTACATTGAGGACAATGTAAATTTTAAGTGTGGGGTACTCTTTAAGCTTTCCTTTAATTCTTGTTTTGTTTATTGTGGTTGTTTTGTTTATTGTGTTTGCTGTGCATGGCATAATTGTTGAAAATTTATTGATCTTTTCTTTAATTCTAGCATTATAGTTGAGACTTTGGTATCAGCATAGAAATGAGCATTTGAATTCATTCAGGATTAATTTTCGCATTCTGCAATTTATGACATATAAATCTTTGTGTACCCACCTGTGTGAGTTTTTGAGCCTCATAAAATTTGATATTTTTGTCAATTGATTTTCTTTTCTGAAGTGTGCACCTTCATGATGTTGCATCTCTAGAGTTTGCTTTTGCATACTTATTGAACTCACATTATAATTTAATCTCAAGTTTTAAAATGATGAAGGCAAATTAGGTTAGCCCCTTTAGCTTAAAGAGACTTCCCTTTATATTGATTTCCTTAGTGAGCCAAGTTGAGCCATTGACCGTTTCTTGTTTGATTAACACAATTCTCAACTTAACATGTTCTTATTATCATCATACCTATGCATTAAGGAATGGAGTTTTATGATTTGACAATAGGGTAGTTTATTTCAAGTGTGGGGTAAGTAAAAAAAATATAAATAATATGGAATTCCTAATTGAGGGTTGAAATGCATACTTTGCATATTATATTTGATTAAGAGTCATTGTTCTTTTCCTCTACGTTTCAAGCTAGATGTTCCATGTAAGTTTATACTTTGTATATATATATAAAAAAAAATAAGCTAAATAAAAAAATAAAAAAAAGAAAAAGTGAAAATAAAAAAAAGAGATATATATATACAAAGTTCATATATTTTCTAGCCTTAGAGGAATTTTGACTCATGTACTTTTCTTTTAGTGTGCAAGTATGTAAGATTATTAAGGGTTGGTGAGTATGCTATTTGAAGGAGTTATGAATTTCTTAGCAAGAGTAGTGTCTAATTTAGATACTCCATTTCTTGATGCTCCAGCTTAAATGTCTTTTCTCACACCTGCACCTTAGCCCCATTATATCCAAATAAAAGACCTTCGGATTATTTCTTGAGAAAATCAGTGAGGGAGATTGGATAATTAAGCAAGTTTATGGCAGTATGCACTCATGAGTGGTTTGAGTGATTAACCTTTGAAATCGAGTGAAACACTTAGATGAGAGATAAGATTTGTATGTTTGGATTAATGAATGAGTTAAGAAAATCCTTAATTGAAGAAAATTGCAATTATTTATGTCTGATGTCTTTAAGTATTTCATCTATATGCTGGAATTTTAGTTAAGGGTGTTTGAGTTTTTAATTTATGCCATGTGAATTTGCTTGAGGACAAGCAAAGTTTTAAGTGTGGGGTAGTTGTTTTATTAGTTTTTGTTATAGTTTTGTGTCTTATTTGTTATGTTAATTATTGTATTATTTAGGTATTTTGTTAGTTTTAATTGGTTTGTTTAGTGTTTTATTTAATTGTGTAGTTTTAGTTTATTTGTGTTTCTGTCATTTTTTATTTAATTTTTAGTATGTGTTTATGTTTTGTTGGATATTGTTTATTTAATTTTTGTTTAAGTTTTGTTTGCCAGTTTTGTGTAAGGTTAAAACAGTAAGGAAACAAATTGAAGATGAAATGGGCAGTAGCTGACACAGGCAGAGGACACGGCCAAGTCACTGGCCGTGTCCCATACCAAGATTAAATTGAAGAGTAAGTCCCAGTAGCAGACACAAGCAAGGGACACGGCCAAGTCATGTGGTCGTGTCCCTCCAAAGAAGAGCAACACGGCCAAGTCACCTTGACTTGGCCGTGTCTCACTTGTTACCAAAGGAAAGGAAGATCAAAAATTAAACAGAAGCGAACACAGGCAAGGGACACGGCCAAGTCACTGGCCGTGTCCCTCCAAAGTGATCTAACACGGCCAAGTCAAGCCTCATCTGGCCGTGTCACTCAACCAAAGAAGAAAAGAAGAAATTCTGAAGCAGTAGGTGACACATGCAAGGGACATGGCCATGTCACCTGGCCGTGTCCCTCCAACAAGCCCTCACACGGCCGTGTCCCTCATCACCTGGCCGTGTCCCTCATGAACCAAACGCGCACCGAATTTTTAAAGCTGACATTTCGTATAAAAGCAAAAAGAAAGTTAGGGTTTTGGGTGGTTGACGATTTGGAGAATTGTTTGAGCCGTCAGAGAGAGTGAAGTTAGGGTTTAGCTTGTTTTCTTGATTTTTGATTTCACTTTTGAATACTTTAGCTTAGATTAGATTGTTCTAGCCATTGTTTCATCCTTCTTGCAAGATTCGAACAAGAGATTATTCAGAAGCTTCAAGGAGTTGTAACTTCGTTTTGTTCTTGAACTTATTCTCTTTATTTTTATTGAATGGATATTATCATGTCTATTTCGATTTCTTTAAACATTAATGAGATGAATATGTTTGATTGCATTATGAACTAATTTGATCTAGTCTAGGGTTTGTATGGATTTGCTATGATTGTATGAATTGGTTATTCTCTTAACTAATGATTTCTTTAGCCTTTATTGAATGAAATATTATTAACATATAATTGATTGGCCACCAATTGTGTGTTTTAGGTATTAGATGATGGATTGAGAGATGAAGTCTAATGCTGGAATAATTCAATTAAGGACTTAGGTGAATTAGAGATATAACCTATTAAAAAGATTGTTTCAATTATAACAAGATTAGTTGTAAGAGGTTTGAATGCGAGAGCTTATTTCCTTGACTCAATTAATTAAGTTGTTTGAGATTTAATCTTAGAAATTAAATTAGTTAAGTGGAATAACCGTTCATACATATGAGTAGTAAAGAAGTGCAAACCCTAGACCCTTTTATCAAGTGAATCAAAACATCAGCTTTTATTTACTTTTATCGTATTAAACTTCAATTAAACCTTTTCATTACTTAGCATTTTAAATTTCTTTAATTACTTGTTACTTTTAATTTGATAACCAATTACCCATTTTGGCTTCCTTGTGAGACGACCTTGGGGCGATCACCTTTGCTACAGCTACCTCGTATAGTTGCGAGTGACGCTTTGTGGTAGAGTTAATTTGAGCGCAACAGATACCCCATATTGGTATTTTGTTAACCATATTACCTAGGAAAAAAGACTCGCTATTCATGTGTGGATGTTATAAGGTTGGAAGGAACATCCTATTTATCCTTGTTTGTTTATTGTTTGTACATACATGCATACATGCATCACGTCACGTATCATTAATCCTTTCTGGTTCACAACCCTGGATTACGACAGCTCAAAAGCTTATGACAATCCTACCTACATCGAAGAGGAAGAATCTAACAGCACTCAATCACTTTTTCACCAAAAGTAATGGAACCCGAACAAATTCAAAGAATGGTGGATGACACCCTTAATGCTAAAATGGAATAACTAAAGGGGGTCCTAGCTGAGATCATGAATAATCAAATGACTACAATATTTGGGAACAATGCCGAAGCATCCGCAAGCACTAAGAAAGATAAGGGGAAGGCTAAAGTTGGTGAAGTGGCTTTTGATGATGACAAGGTGGTCGTTAATGATGATGACGACTGGGCTCAATACTTCAAAGATCCTCAAGATAAAAAGAAAGAGTCAAAGGTTGTTGAAAGATCATCTGTGGAGAAAACTGAAACTTTAGATGTTGAAAAGATGATTGCTGATCTGGAAAAGAAGTTTGGAAAGAAGCTGAAAACTGAAGAAATGTTCGAAGTTGACAAATTATTTGAGCTAGATGAAGTTCCGTACAAGTTCAAGATGCCATCCTTTGCAAAGTATGATGGAACCAAAAATCCTCACCTCCATGTGAAGCAATATATCAATGCTATGCAGCCTGCCGAGCTACTAAGGCTCAAACTCAAAGGTACTTCATGCTCTCATTGGATCTTATTATCCAAAATTTGTTCAATACCATAGATGATGGCAAACAAAAGAGTTGGGATCTGCTATACAAGGCCTTCATCCAACAATATGGATACAATATCGAGATGAAAGTTACCTTAGTGGAAGTTGAGTCCATTAGACAAAGGCCAATTGAGAATTTTGTGGACTATGTGAAAATATGGAGGAATAAGGCTGCTTTGCTCAAAATAAGGCCTGATGAATCCGATCAAATTAGAATGATTGTGAGAGGAGTGTTAACTAACCTTCGCAAAAGGATGTCTCATACACTCATTCAGGATTTTAAAGACCTTTTGCAAGCTAGTCTACAAATTGAAGAGTGGGAAAGAGAGAAGAACCACTTTTCAACAAGAAGGAATGAGAAAGGAAATTACCAGTCTGGTAACCAAAGCATGCAAAAGGCAGTTAGTGTTAATGCTACTGGCCAAGGAGGAAGAAGGTAGTTTTCAAAATTAGGAAAGCCGCTGTCTTTGGTCCTCAATAAGCTACAAAAGAAGGGATTGTTATAATCCTTAAATCCTCATCCATTGCCTAACCCTCTCCCACCTAATTTTGACACTAAGGCATTTTGTCAATTTCATCAAATACAAGGGCACGACACGAATAGATGTGTGAGATTGTGGCATGAGTTCCAAAATTTGATTGATAATGGGAAGCTACCTGAGCCCAACAAGCCAAACACCAAAGATAATCCATTGTCAAGGTTTAATAGAGTACCACCACCGGCGACCTTCATGATTGGAGGAAGGTTGCATGAAAGTTTTGTCATGTCTTCTTTCCAAGATATGGGTAGCAAAGTTGAACAAGCTATGGTAGGTAAAGAAGTAGTAATCTGTGTTGTGAATGAGATTTTGGGATTCAAGGATAGTGATGATAATCTTGTACCCAAGAAGGAGGAATGGACCTGGTCCAAGCCCGAAGAAGATGAAGTAATGAACACTAGATCTAGTAAGCCTTATGTGGGGCCACCACTTAAAGAAGTAGAGGCTAATAAAGGAAAGGAAGTTGAAGTGGGAAACAAAGAAGAAGAGGATGATATTGTGCTTAAGCAGTTAAAAAGAACCCAAGCAAGTGTTAGCATTTGGGACTTGTCGGCCACTTCTAAGAAGCACCGTGAAACTATGGCCAAGGCTAGCATGCCAATTTTCACCTTTATAACACCGAAGGAACTAATTAACTTCATAAAAGTTGAAGGAGTAATGAAATTTGAAGATATTCAAAAGAAGAACGAAGTTAATATGGGAATGGTATCTTTCTCAAATCCAAATTTACCAAATGAGGGGAGAGATCACATCCGTCCTCTCTTTATCAATGTAGAAATCAAAGGAAAAAGGACTCCATGTGTGATGGTTGATGATGGATCTGCCATAAATGTTTGTCCACTTAAAATATTGCCAAAGTTAGCTATGTCAATGAGGGATCTAAGTCCAACCGAGTTAACCATTAGGGCTTATGACAATACCAAGAGGCATGCCGAAGGGACTTTCAAAGCTGTTGTGAAGGTTGGTCCAATTGAATCTATTATTGAATTTGTTGTTTTGGACATACCTATTACTTTTACTCTACTTTTGGGATGACCATGGTTCCATCCTCTTGGTGGAGTTCCTTCCACCCTTCATCAAAAGATCAAGTTCCCTAAAGGAGATATCGAGGCCGAGGATAATGAGGTTGTTAATCCTCTAATGATTGAGAGGCTTCTCAATGGTTTCCAAGTAGCTGCAATTTTTTATTATGAGGTAGTGGACTCTAAGGTCTTGAACATAATGAAGAACATGAACTACCTTCCCAGAGCTGGTCTTGGAAAGGGCAAGGCTGGTGTGACAAAGCTTCCAGATTTCAAAACTCAAACTTCCAAAAAAGGGTTAGGGTATGAAGAAGCCAACAAAGATGTCCAGCCAAAGAAGAATGAGATGATGAGCTTCCCACCACTTGAAGAGATCTTTGTCAATGCTCCAAACATGGGACCACTCCAAGGAAAGCCCGACCCAATCATGTTCACGGGAAAGTTGATCTCAGGTTTTGAAATTTTTTGCGGATATTAACGAGATAGTGGAACAAGTGAAGAAAGAGCTCACCCCACCAGCTGACAAGGAGCCCAATCTGGAAAGGAAGAAGGAAGTTGTCCTGAAAGCTGAGAAAACTCCAGAGGAGATTGCTGCCTAGTTGAAGAAAAGTTTGAAGATGTCCTGCTTTATGATTTTGAGAACAATGACAATGATTTTGATTTTGATTTTAATTTATCTGCTTTGTATGAGGATGATGATGTTTTCTTTTTTGAAACGAATGCAATAAAGTTTGATTTTTCTTACCTATATGACATTTCTCCTGATGGTTGCAAACATTCAAATAGTATTTACATGAGCATCTTTAATATTAACTTTGATGATACAAAATCATTAAATTTGGGAACAACCAAAATTCCTAAAAACATTAGCATAGCATCCAAACTTACTCCTAATGAGAGAGAGGGAGATTTAAAAAAATATTTAAAAGATATGAAGAAGTGTTTGCTTGGTCTTATGAGGATATGCTTGCAATAGATCGAGACATAGCCGAACATCTGATTCCTACTTACACTCACATGAAACCTGTCAAACAAAAGCATAGGCATTTGTGGCTGGAATGGGCTAAATTGGTTAAAGAAGAGGTCACTAAACAAATACAAGTAAAGTTCCTTGAAGTGATAGATTATCCTGACTGGCTAGCCAACATAGTACCTGTGCCAAAAGAAAGATGGAAGAATTAGGGTCTGTGTGGATTATAGAGATTTAAACAAGGCTTCCCCTAAAGATGATTTTCCTTTACTCGATATAGATGTCCTCATTGATAGTGCAGCCTCTAGCATGCTACACTCATTTGTAGATGGATTTTCCAAATACAACCAAGTGTTAATGGCCTAAGAGGATAAAGCCAAAACTTCTTTCATTACTACATGGTGTACATTTTGTTATAGGGTGATGCCGTTCAAATTAAAGAATGTTGGAGAAACCTACCAAAGGATGGCCACCACATTATTTCATGACATGATACAAAAAGAAGTCAAAGTATATGTTGATGATACGATGGTGAAATCAGATACAAGGGAACAACACTTCCAAAACTTAGAATTATTCTTCGATAGAGCATTGAAGTATAAGCTAAGGCTAAACCTGAAGAAGTGTGTGTTTGGGGTTACCTTAGGCAAATTATTAGGACATGTGATTGGTCCAAATGGTATTAAAATTGACCCTGATAAAGTTAAATCAATCAGGGATATGCCAGCCCCTAAGATGGAGAGAGAAGTTCGGGGATTCATTGGTAGATTACAGTACATTAGCAGGTTTATAGCAAAGCTCACCACAATCTATGAAACTATCTTTAAATTGCTTAAAAAGAATCGGCCAGCCCTATGGAATGAAGAGTGTTAAAAGGACTTTGAACAAATAAAAGAATATTTGCTAAATCCACTTGTTTTAAAACCACCTAAACCCAGTAAACCCTTGTTACTATACTTTGCAGTAGAAGAAGAGTCAATGGGAGCCATGCTAGCCCAAGCAGATTAGTCAGGGATTGAGCACGCAGTCTATTATCTGAATAGAAAGCTCCTACCTTATGAAATTAAGTATAGTATCATTGAAAAGACCCGCATAGCTGTGGTTTGGTCTTCTAAGTAGTTGCGGCATTACTTTCAATCTTATAATGTGCAAGCAATTTTCAGGTTGGATTTAGTGAAGTACTTAAGGGAGACACCCTGTTTGATTCTGAAGTGTGGATGATGGTTAATAATATTGGAAGAATTTGAGATTGAGTATGTAACCAGGAAAACAATCAAAGGTAGAGTAGTAGCAGAATTCCTGGCCCAACAACCATTACCGGATAGCGAAGAGGTAGTCTTAGAATTTCCAGATGAACATTTAGAAGCCATAGAAGTACAAGGATGGAAAATGTATTTTGACGGAGTAGTGAATAGGAAAGGAGCAAGTTTGGCAGTCATACTAGAATCACTAAAAAGGGAGCTTATCCCTTTAGCCAAGAAGTTGAAATTCAGGGCAACCAATAATATGGTTGGGTATGAAGCATGTATTTTTGGTTTGGGAAACCCTAATGATTATGAAGGTGGATAAGGTCCAAGTCTTTGGTGATTCATTGCTAGTAGTATCCCATGTAAATGGAGAGTGGGAGCTAAAAGAAGAAAAGCTAAAACCATACCATCATTACCTGACCATGATGAAGAAGAACTTTAAGGAGTGCAGGTTTATACACCTACCAAGAGAAGAAAACCAGATGGCTGATGCCCTTGCCACATTGGCTTCGGTATGGGAAAATCCTATCAACTTATTCCTTAAGCCTCTGATTTTGACCAGTTCATCAACTCCTTGCTATGAATACGAGACAATAATGGAAACTAATACAGACCATGATGCGTGGTATGACACTATAAGATGATTTTTGAAAGAGAAAGAATACCGGTTGGGAACAGCAAAGAAAGATAGAAGAGCCATAAAGCGGTGGTCCTTGCAATACATCACCTTTCTTGGACAGTTGTATCGAAGATGGCCTGATGGGGTGCACTTGAGATGCTTAAGGAAAGTGGAGCATATTATGTCAAAAATACATGCGAGAAATTGTGGTCCACACATGAGTGGTTTAGTCCTAGTTAAGAAGATAATTCGACAAGGTTACTACTAGTTGACCATGGAGAGAGATTGTATTGAGTTTGTAAAGAAGTGTTTGTAATGTAAGATGTATGGTAATTTGAATCACCTGCCTCCTGAAGAATAGCATTCTATGTCTTTACCCTGGTGTGAGTGGGGATTTTTTCCCCCACTCCCAGTGGAATGGTTCTTGCGACTTTGGCACTGTTTAGACTCAGGGCCTTAGAGAACATGAACCTAAGTTCGGAGAAAATGGAGTCGCCACCCGAACGGGCCGGAAAAAAAGAAAGGGGCGGATGACTCGATTCCTAAGGAATCCCCATCCCCCTAATGGGTTCGGAAAGTTAGGTACGTATGGGAAAGGTGAGAAATGGCCAAGCACCCCCACAATGCCCGGTTCATTAGAACCGGCCTCCTTTACAGGTCTTAATATTATAAAATTCTTAAATATAACAATATTATCCATATTACACACAACTATTGAAATAAAGCATCGTTATATTAAAATCAAAATAATGTCCAAGCAAAATAAATAAATGGACACCCATCTGAGGATGGAAATATGTCCTTACATCATCCATGTCTAAACTAATAGGAAACCCACCAAAAGGTAGAAACACGTCCTTTACATTGGTATAAAATATAAAAGTAATTTACATTACATAGAACATAATTAATGAGGTACCCAAAAAGAGGAAACATACCTCTTACAACATTTGAAAATCAAAATAAGTCGATAAAAGTAAATAATCATTCATCATAAATAAATCATTCATCAAAGATATTATATAATAAACATTCGTCCATGATAAATTAAATAAATCAAGCATTAAAATTAAATAAATCAACCACCAAGGCATATAATAGGCTACATAATCAAATCTAAAAAATAAAGCAAGTAAAGATACAAATTAGGGTTACTGTTTCTATTTAAAATTCTTTAATTAATATATTGGGTTTTTAGGATTTTGGTATTACATTTGTTATTTGTTTAGCCTACTATAAGTTTTAAGAGAATTAAAATGGATTAGGGTTTCATGAATCAAGTTAGAGTTTAGGGGTAACATTATGAAATTAAAGTTTGGACACTTTAAAACATTAGCTTTATAATTCTTAGCTACTGGATTATTACTATATTGGGTTTGAATGTTTAGGTTTATAAGGTTTTAAGGATTAGGGTTTAGGAAAACTAGGGTTTACGATTTTGGGGGAATTAGAATTTAAGAAAACTTAGGGATTAGATTAACCGGTTTGGGGTTTACTGTCTTGCTTTTGGAATTGAAGAAAATAGTTTAGAGTTTTATAAAGTAATTGTGATTTTTAGAAACTGTAAAGTAAGTTAGGGTTTGGAGATTTAACAAAATATTTGAAAATTTTGGAAAAGAATTAGCAAAAGACAGTTTAGGGTTTTTAAAAGCTTTTGGAAATAGTAAAAATGATTTAAGGTTTTTTGAAAACAAAAGAAACGAATAAGGGTTTTTTAAGGTATTTGGAAACAGAAGAAATCATTTAGGGTTTTTGGAAACAAAAGAAACGAATTAGGCTTTTTAAGATATTTGGAAACAGAAGAAATCATTTAGGGTTTTTGGAAACAAAAGAAATGAATTAGGGTTTTTAAAGTATTTGAAAACAGAAGAAATCATTTAAGTTTTTTGAATGAAGATCAAGTCATTACATCTTCAAAGATAAAAGTTTTGTATGTATATTATTATGAATCAAAGAAACAAAGCTATGAGTAGTTTATGATTAAGGATCAAACCTGCATAGTTGGTTCCACCAAAATTAACTTCTGGATGAACAAAGACAAAGGCAAGATTGCTGCCTTTGATGGCTTGATTACTTGCTTGCTTATTCCTCTCAAATCTTAAATTCCACTATCCGATCCAAGTCCCAGTTTTTCTCCCCAAAATCCAGTCTGATAGCTTCACTGCCAAGTCCACCTTTTTGTGTTTTTTAGTGTTATTTATAGGAAATTTAGAAGATTAATTTCAATTGTTTAAGGAAACTATACTTAATTAGGAAAAGAAAACCGAAACCAAATAGAATTTAGTTTCGAAAAAAATTGCGTTGGAAAAATTTCACTGGCAAAAACTGCGACGGGCTGCGAGCTTGCGAGCGCTGACGTGGAAAATTGAGAGGGTCGTGGCCAGAAGCCATTTTGCTCATAGGATTTTCCTATTGGTGAAATGGCCCTAGGCTAGGTCATTTCTTCCAATGACTTTCGGCGACAAAATTTTTCGTTGCCGATTTTTTTATTTATTATTATTATAATAATTTTTAAAAATTATAAAAAATAAATACTAAAACAAATATTATTTAATTAAGATAACACAAAATTTATTTTGCACTAAATAAAATGTATTGGACCAGATTGGGTCAAAAATTAAGGGCCTACAGTTTGCCCCCTGCTTGAACGTTATGAGACTACAGCAAAAGAGAGTGAATAGCAGTAAGACTTAATTTTTGAGATGACTGAGGTTTTGGGTTCTTAGATTTGATTTGGTTACTTTGACCCAAGATTGAATTTGATTTCACTGTCCTTTTATCAGTTGAGGATTCTGGCATAACTGGTTGTTCCATTTTTATGAATTGTGGGTCTTTTCCCACCAAAAATAGATCTTTATCTATTGGAAATTGGGTCTTTAACCTAGGAACTTGGATCTTTATCCATTAAAGATTGGGTCTTTACCCTTGAAATATGGATCTTTATCCATTGGAAATCGGGTCTTTACCCTTGAAATATGGATCTTTATCTATTGGAAATTGGGTCTTTACCCTTGAAACATGGATCTTTATCCATTGGAAATCATGTCTTTACCCTTGGAATATGGATCTTTATCCATTGGAAATGGGGTCTTTACCATTGAAATATGGATCTTTATCCATTGGAAATTGGGTCTTTACCCTTGAAACATGGATCTTTACCCTTTGGATTTTTGGTCTTTACCCTTTGAAATATGGGTCTTTATCCATTGGAAATCGGGTCTTTACCCTTGAAATATGGATCTTTATCTATTGAAAATTGGGTCTTTAGCCTTGAAACATGGATCTTTATCCATTAGAGATCGTGTCTTTACCCTTGAAATATGGATCTTCATCCATTGGAAATCGGGTCTTTACCCTTGAAAAATGGATCTTCATCATTAGAAATCGGGTCTTTACCCTTAAAACATGGATCTTTAACCATTGGAAATCAGGTCTTTATCCTTGAAAAATGGATCTTTATCCATTAGAAATCGGGTCTTTACCCTTGAAACATGGATCTTTATCCACTGAAAATTTGGTCTTTACCCTTGAAACACGGATCATTATTCATTGGAAATCGGGTAAACATGGATCTTTATGCATTGGAAATCGGGTCTTTACCCTTGAAAAATAGATCTTTATTCATTAGAAATTGGGTCTTTGCCCTTGAAACATGGATCTTTACCCATTGGAAATCGCGTCTTTACCATAGCTTCAGCTCTTTTAGCTGAATTGACCATTTGTCTTTTGCAATTTCATTCTTTTGAGAATTCTAATTTTCTTCCTTTTTTCATTCTTTTCGTTCTTCCTTTGCACTTTTGCAAAAAAAAAAATCAGCCCTTTTAAGCTAGCCTTCATATCCTCTCCTTGCCCCCCTGCATGGTAAAATATTAGAAGTCAGTCAAAATGTTTTGTTCATGCATAAACTCAAAAATTGAAAAGGAGAAACTTTGCCCCCTGTGTAGGCCCAAACCCATGATTTTTCTATGCGAACTCTGATTGATGTTTTTATTGTCTAGTTCTTCACAAAAGCACACATTTCTTCCCTTTGCAAAATTGCTGAAACTTTCTCAAGCAATGGGCTTTCCATGCCCCCCTGATTTGATATCTTATTTTGATTGTTTACTTCACAAGGTATTTGCTGTTCATTTTGACAAGGAATAGACAATACAAGACATGAAAGTGTGATGTGATATGCTCATGTATGCATGATATGCATGAATAATACTTACAGTCATTCCATCGACTCACAGACCAAGGTGATCAGCAAAAATGTTTTCATTGACTCCTTTAAGATGCTTGTTCAGTCCTTGCTTCGGAACGACATGATGCTTCTCATTTATGTCTTTTATCTTTGGGATATTGAAAATATGAGTAATGTAGGCCCCAAACAGTAGAGATACATCCATTTTAAATTATGATTCAGCATGTCAGTTGGTAGCTTCTTCATGACCTTGCCAGTAATCATTTCCTTTGCCCAATGTGTTCTTCATGGTTTGATAGTTCAACATACTCCCCTTAACTTGAAGGCTTCGTGTGACAAAAACATTTTTTATTTTTTGAATTTTGATTTGAAATTAAGTGTTGGCTTTTCCAAAATCAATGTCATTGTACCTCAAGACTTGATTTTTCCAATTTAACATATCTATAACATGACAACCCTAGTTACCGTACTAAAATCGGGAACCATTTCTATTTAAGCAAGAACTGTTGCACTTTAGATAGGCACATACACATTACTTGGCCAAAGGTCTCATTAAGTTTAAATATTGTCTATCTCATATACATGCTTATTCAAACTATCTCCACTAATAGGCTCTACATACCAAGAGAGATCAACAGGTCTTTGATAGGCTTGAAATGGGGCATATAAGATACACGAGTTTAAATGAAGTCCATTTTGAGATTGGAGCTAGTGTGACACAATGGACAAACCCTCACACTACAAATTTCTTGTTGGAACTTTAGACAGTTAGGAGCAATCTTTCTAGACTCCAAATTCCTTCTATCTTCTTGGCATTAATCTGGCTTTTAATTAGGATAGTCTTTGCCCTTGCAAAAAAGTTTGAGACCCAAATTCATTTCTTTTCTTCTTTTCCTTTTTCTTTCTCTTTATTTTTCTTACTCTTTCCTTTTTTTTCTCTTTATTTTCCTTGCTCTTCCCTTTCCTTGAGCATTTTATCATTTTGTCCTTCTTTCTTGTAGGACTGTCAAGTACAGAACTTTCAAGAACTGAATGGCCTTTCTCCTTTTTCTTTGATTTTGATCGAATCTTTGGTTGGGTTGGACCAATTCAAGTCAAACTGTCCTTATAAACCAAATGGAAGCTTTTTGCTGCTTTAGGTAAAAGAGAACTCAGTTGGCTTTCTGAATCATTTTGGGTATTATCTTTCTTTCTTTTTTTCTCTTTTTTTTCTTTTTCTTTTTTTTTCCTTTTTCTTTTCTTTTCTTTTTTTCTTTTTTTTTTGGTTCTAGCTCTAAAAGAGTTGTCTTGTTTGTACCAACTTGGGTCTCCAATAATGGATGAGTGGAGTGACATAAATCTTCTTTAACAGGGATAAATCGTTTGTTACTCTGATGTTGTCTTGATATATTGGAGATATTAGAAAAACTTCAACTACCCTTATGGTCTTGAAAACATCAACTACCCTTATGATCTTGACTAATAATTGCTTTCTTTGATCTTCTTGGCTCTTCATCTTAGTGATCATAAGACTTGTTAAAAGTATCACAATAGCTCAGGGTAGGCTATTGGGGTTTGTAAGCCAATGAAAAGAAAGCTAAAATTTATGAAGGCTCAACGGGACAACTAGGGATTGATTATTTAATTGGGTGGATACTAGTTGTTGGTTCATCAAACAATTCCTAGATCATCTCTCCCTTAAATAAGCAGAGTTCAATTTTGCCTCGAAGGTTTGTCAAAACATGTTCTATGATTGACTAGGACCTAGACAAAGGTAATTATGCAGGAGCCCTCTCTAAGTAAGCATATACTACTCAATGTTATAGAGCAATTCCCTCACCTAGTAAAGTCATTCGAGTCATGATGCATGAAACACCCCTATACTCTATATAAGTACTATACATATACCTTGTATACATACAGTAGGTATATAAAGTATAAGGATGTCACTTTTCATTATAGTTTAAAACCTTTACCTTAGTTCCAAACAATAATACATTTGATTTAAAGAACATTTACAAAATCATTATACTTTTGATGATATTACATATATAGAAATTAACTTGTCTTTTCCAAATTTCACTTATGTATATATACATTTTTATCAAAATACAACATAATCAAATTGTACATGTATGCACAACCGTCTAGTTGGTCTCGAAATACTCTTACCCTTCTCCTGGCTTAACGGTTTGACTCCCAGATTAACCATCTACTCACCTGCGCAATTTACACAACCACGCTAAGCTCGAAAGCTTAGTAGTACAAATAAATATTTGAAACATACCTTATAGAAAAATCATACCTCATATATTAACATCATGTCTCATCATTTCCTTATCATGTTTTTCCCTTTTCAATGCACTTTTCATATATTTCCACTAATCTCATAATTTATATACATATACACATATATCATTATAACAAACCACAATTCAATGACTTATCAGAACATTCATGAAATAATACTCATAATTTTCACATCCATATACATATTACACACCATATTGTATTTTCATAATCTCATCATTTAGCATAGTTTCTCAAACCACATTCATTTTCAGTAATTTGCTTATGTATTGTAATCATCTCATTCCATAATTATCATCATATATCTCATAACATTTTATCTTATTCCATAATTTACATTAAAGCAAAGACAAGCATGGGCCCAAAGAAACTAATATGTCATTCAACTTTCAGAGTTAATGTTTTGGTTCAATAATCACATTTATCAAGCCCATAGGTGAATCATTATCACAATGAGAAACATCTCATATGTAACATCCCAACTAGGCTTCAAGGACTAGGCCCAACCAAGCTTCAAGGGGGGTTAAGCATGCTAAACTTCAACCCAACTTGGCTTGAAGAACCAAGCCCATCCCAGCTTCAAGGGATTGTTACTTTTAGGCATGCCACCAACAACAAAACTCTGAAAATTGAATAACACATTAGGCACACAATTCTTTTATTATTTCATTATCAATTCCATTCTCATTTTCTCATAATCATCTAGGCAACCATGCCTCAATTATTTCATTTGCATCATTATAGCCAACAACAATGGCTTCACATCTCATCATTAGGGTATACAAAAACAATTACATTGTACATACATTTTGAATAATTATTATATCTTTCACATTATGCAAATCATAGCATCATTCTCATGCATCAATAATATAATAAATAACTTAACACATTTTCCAACCAAATGTGTTAAGTACCAAAGTCATCCAAATATATACAATCATATAAGGTTTGTACTTACCTCTAAGAGCAACTCACACCAATTCCAAACTCCTCTTCCAAGAATCCTTTAACATTTGGATTAGGGCCACTCAAATCTCTTCAAAACCTAATTCAAAGGTGATTATACACACTCACTTAGTGATACACATAAGAAAATAAGAATAAGAACTAACTAGGGCGAACTCTATACATGACACGCTCAACAATACGGGCGTGTCCCTGATCGTGCCCTAAACCAACAACACAGAAGCTTTGACATGCTCAGTGACATGGGTGTGTCACTGGCCATGTCAATCCTTCCTCAACACAGTGGCTATGACATGCTCAGTGACATGGGCATGTCACTGGACGTGTCATTCATTCTGCCATAGAAACATTGACATGCCCAACAACACGGGCGTGTCCATGGCCGTGTCAATTACTTTATCTCTCAGTAGCTATGACATGCCTAATGATATGGCCATGTTAATGGTCATGTCACAAATGTTAAACTCAGCACCATTGACACGCCCAACAACATGGCCCTGTCAGGCAAAAATTTCGAACTCTCATCCATGTAAACACAATCACTCCAAAATCCATACTACAACACCCTTAATCAACATCTTGGTTTATATTCATAAATCACCTATCAGTTCAACACTTATATAACTTCAACATATCATAATATTAATCATTATATACATCATCCATGTATCAATTACTCAATTCCCCAACTCATTTATGCTAAACTCTTACTAAACAATTTCAACAATTCATCATCATCCTCACAAATAACCATATTATCATCATCTAAATACCAATTCAACATATATATATATTTATATACTTTAATCTTTCATTATCATCACCTTCACACACTAACCATATCAAATATAAACTCAATCTATAGAAATCAACACAAGGAAAAGAACACTTACTTAAATTCTCTGCCAAATCTTCAATATCCACCTTCAATTCTCTTAAACCCTTATGAATTTGATGTATACGCGAACAAAATCATACTCTTCTCTCTCTCTCTCTCTCTCTCTCTCTCTCTCTCCCACTTTCAAGAAGAAGAAGAAGAAGAAGAAATATAGAAGGAAAGAAAGTGAAAGCTCTCTTGTCAAACTCTCATCCTTATCTTTTATATATATATAATAATAATATAATTAAATACCCCTAAAAATTCTCCACCATAAATATTGGTCCTTCTTTGACTTTCTTTTCTTCTTTTTCTCTTGCATCATTTTCATTATTATTATTAATTAATTATTTTATTATTTACTTTTCCTATACCAATATATACATCATGTATATGTTGTGTATATGTTCGTATATGTATATGTCTTATATATTGTATTTATATTTCCCATGTTTTTTTTTCCAAATACAATATATACATATCATCCTTCATATACATCTATCTCTTATAATATTTTCTTTACATATTTCACCAACATACTCTCTCACAACTACTATTCCAAAGTACATCAAAAATCGGGGTATTACAATTCTCTCCCTCTTAAATATTTTCATCCTCGAAATTTTCTAGTACGGCAACAATCCATTCTTAACAAAATACCATCTTACTTTTCATATGAAGTTAATCATATTCTTAAGTTATTATTTCATCAAATCACATAACCTCCACTCTCCCCCTTAGAGTCAATCATCTTCTCCCAATTTTATAACTCATCATTATATATATATATATCTATATATATATTATTATTATATATATATATATATTATTACTTTCTCAACAAAGCAATCAAGATAACTCATTACATTCCCAATTAATTTATCTTTATACAAGAATCAACTCCTCTTATAGTATACATATATCTCACCCATCTATTACGTTCAAGATATTTTATCACTTCATCACTTTATAGATACTCTCTTAACTTTAAATTTAGAGGTTATTGAATTATATCTTAATATTAATTGTCCCATTACTACAGTCATTTTCAAAATAAACACTTATCAAATCTTAATTTATAATAATATTCTTATTTTTCATACACTTAATTCCTTCTTTAACATGTTTTTCACTTAACATTAATATTATACAATGCCTTTAAACTTACTTTACAGATAATCAACTTTTTTCCTTCTATCATCATTTACAACTGATATATCTTAACTCATTCATGTCATACACATATCAAAATTTTACCTCATATACATTATCACATATATCTTATACTCTTAGTACAACTATACATATTAAATCTCAATAATGATTCACAATCTTAGCAAAATCTAGATCAATTGATCTATCTGTCACAATATACCAATCTCTCAATCTTATTCGATTCAAGCCAACAATTAACTTATTTAAACTTATCATTAGATTTCAATATATGACCTAATTCTATTTGTCAAGCTTATATTCAAATTCTAATCTCTTCGGATCCATCTTTTCAACTTTCTGAAATTTTGATTATTTATAACGAATCACTTCAAATTATTTTTGTAATATTCATATATTTTATTTTCTATTATCTTAGTACAATGTTCACATAAATCTCATGATTATCTCATACCATATTTATTACCCATAGTTCATTCACTTAAACATTGTTTCCATTAACTTATTCACCTTATACCATGAACATATTCAGTATAACTTTCAATCACATTTTGTAATTTCTCCCATTTATCATCGCCTCACCTTTTCATACCATTACTATATTTACATAATCACCTTTCTATCACATTATCCATAACTCAATACATTTTCACAATTCTCTTCTCTTTCCATACTTTCTATAATTATAAACAAATTTCTAACATAAAATTATAAGGTACAATCATACCAACCATAACTCTTGACCGTGTTTCTTGAAGCATAATTATCAATCTTACCAAAACTATCCTACTGTCATGTCATCTCAAGCCCATGTCTGTGGATAACAAAACTAGCCACCCAAATATACTAAACAAATCATATGGCCATAGTATATTAATGGTCACGCCTGTGGCTTATTAATCAATATTGCCCTTCTATTATTCTTTTTAAAACATTTTATGTTTGTATCACAAAGATTACATATTCATTCTCTAAACTTTTGCTACACCAAGAGTTAACACATTTCAACTCCATTTCAAAACAATTTGCTCTTAATCATTTGATCATCATTAGCCTAACTCATGTTCAACAATATTATCTTTAACATCTCTTACGCACAACATTTGATCATATGCAAATTTTACACAACTTTCATTTATTAATCCAATTGTAATCTATCTCTTATAAAAATTTTCATACATTATACTTCCCCTTTTTCCTTACAATCTCTTATTATACACATATACATAGAACATTTCCACATGCGGATACTTTGGGCCCAAAACATGATATAATTATCAAGTTCAGTTATTACAATAAAAATTTCACTATCCAATATGACTCGAGTCCATTCCCACTCTCAATTTCATCACATAGTCTAGCTCTGCGCAGGTCAAGACCTAATCTCTCTTAAGTCCACTAATACATGCCATATCATTCTCAATACCACTAGACAAGTAATTGTATAAGACAACAAACACACAATAGCATTTTTTCCCTACCACATACACATTCACAAGTCACATTCATAATGTGACTTACTTTCCACATTTCGTTCATATTACAATTATGTTCATATCGAAAAACTTATCTCACATATCCTATACATGTATACACATAATCATACATTTATATTTATACATATTTAACGTTTATTTTTTTTCATTGAACATTATCATTCTCATTCTTTTAACATGACTTAGGTTATTCATCAACTCAACAAATATATACACTCTAACCATAATAACACTTCACATAAATCTTAGTCTCATTTCTGATGTGACATCTCTCTTTCACATTTTTTTTAAATGCATTTAGCATACCTTTCATATCCATTTTCATCATTTCCAGTCAAATTACTTAAAATAACTCATTTTCACTTGCTTAGTCATTTTCCCTTTATTTCAAAACAAATTTTCGTATTATCAATCACATTATCCAATTCATAGTACTTTCATATGCAATAATATTCATTCAAAATAGCTCATATGCTTAATATACATTAAACTATCGATATATAAATAATCCTCGTTAAAATTCCATTAAAACTCTAAACTCTCAACTTACTACTTTACATATTTCACCTACATACTCTCTCACAACTACTATTCCAAATTACATCAAAAATAGGGGTATTACAATGCATAAATATATTAATTCATGAATTATCAAGCTAGATTCCTCATTGGTTGAGCACCAAAATGAACAAAGACCAATAAAAATTTTAATGAAAGTAATTTATTCAAGCAAATTTAAATTTGAAAAACAAGATTGTTCCAATTGAATATTAAAGAAAGCAAAATTGAAAAGCAACATTCAAGCTAAGGAAAGTTTTTTAAATTAAGCTCCTTCTCCTTTCATATCTTCAATATTTCCATCTTGAAAGGATGATAAAACAAAATCTTCTTCTAATCCTTTTCCTACCATGAAGGTTGCTGGTGGTGGCACTCTTCCATATTTAGGCAAAGGGTTGTTCTTGGTATTGGGCTTATCTGGCTCGGGTAGCTTACCACTATCAATCAAATCTTGGATCTCATGACTTAGACGAGCACATTTATCTGTTTCATGCCCTTGCATTTGATGAAATTGACAGAAGGCCTCAGCATTGAAGTTTGGTGGCAGTGGATTATGTAGCGGTCGAGGAGCTAACGGTTGAAACAACCCTTTCTTTTGCAGCTTGCTAAAAACCCAAGATAGAGGTTTTCCCAATTCTGAGAATTGTCTTTTATTTCCTTGACCGGTTACATTAACATCAACTTCTTTTTGCATGCTTTGATTGCTAGGCTGGTAATTCCCTTTCTCATTCCTTCTTATTGAAAAGTGACTTTTCTCCCTTTCCCACTCTTCAATTTGTAGACCAGCTTGGAGAAGATCTTTGAAATCCCTTATAAGGGTGTGAGACATCCTTTTCACTGAGATTGGGCAGGATGCCTCTCACGATCATCCTTATTTGATAAGATTCATCGGGCCTTTTCTTAAGCAAAGTAGCCTTATTTCTCCATCTTTTCACATAGTCCACCAAATTCTCATTTGGCCTTTGTCTAATGGACTCAACTTCCATTAAGGTAACTTCCAACTCAACCTTGTACCCATATTGCTGAATGAAAGACTTGTATAACATGTCCCAATCTTTTTGAGTACTTTCCTCTAAGGTGTTGAACCAATTTTGGACAACAGGGTCCAATGAGAGCATAAAGTACCTTAGAGTTTGAGCCTTAGTAGCTCGGGCAGACTACATGGCAGTGATATACTATTTCACATGGAGAAGGGGGTTTTCAGTACCATTATACCTAGCGAAGGAAGGCATCTTGAACTTATAAGGAACTTCTTCATCTAGCTCAAATAATTTGTCGACTTCGGACATTTCTTCGGTTTTCAGTTTCTTCTCAAATTTCTTTTCTAAGTCCGCAATCATCTTTTCAACATCAAAAGTTTCAGTTTTCTCCATAGCTGATCTTTCAATAATCTTTGGTTCTTTCTTCTTGTCTTGAGGATCTTGGTAGTATTGAGCCTAATCATCATCATCAATGATCACCTTATCATCATCAAAAGCTACTTCACCAACTTTAGCCTTACCTTTGTCCTTTGGCTTCTTGGAGCTAGCAGACGCTTCGACATTATTTCCTAAAATTGTAGCCAATTGGTTCTTCATGGTCACAGCTAGGGCCACTTTTATTTCTTCCATTTTGACATTGAGGGCTTCATCCACCATTCTATGAATTTGTTCGAGCTCCATTTCTTTTGGTGAAAAAGAGATTGAGTCGTTGGTAGATACTTCGTCTCCGGCGTAGGTTGGATTGTTGTAAGCTTTTGAACTATCGTAATCCAAGGCTGTGAGCCAGAAAGGATTAATGATATGAGATGCAAATGTATGCATGTATGCACAAACAACAAAGAAATATAATTAGGACATTCCTTCCAACCTTATAACATCCACACACGAATGGCGAGTCTCTTTTCCTAGTTATATTGTTAATAAAAAACCAACATGGGATATCTTAATTTTGAATAATTCCCTTGGACGTTTTAACCAATAGTTATATTTTTGAAAATAGAAATTTCTATTTGTGAGCGGGGATTTTTGCCCCCACTCCCGGTGGAATGGTTCTTGCGACTTCGGCACTGTGTAGGCTCGGGGCCATAGAGAACACGGACCTAAGTCCGGAGAAAATGGAGTAGCCACCCGGACGGGCCAAAGAAAAGGGTAGATGACTCAATTCCTAAGGAATCCTCAACCCACTAATGGGTTCGGAAAGTTGGGTACGTGTGGGGAAGGTGAGAAATGGCCCAGCACCCCACAACGCCCGATTCATTGGAACCGGCCTCCTTTACAGGTCTTAATATTATAAAATTCTTAAATATAACAATATTATCCATATTACATGCAACAATTGAAATAAAGCATCATTATATTAAAAATCAAAGCAATATCCAAACAAAGCAGATAAATGGACACCCATCCGAAGATGGAAACATGCCCTTACATCATATATGTTTAAGCTAAATAGGGCATCCACCAAAAGGTAGAAACATGTCCTTTACATCGGTATAAAATATAAAAGTAATTTAAATTACATGATAGTTAATTAATGAGATACCCACAAAGTGGAAACATACCTCTTACAACATTTGGAAATCAAAATAAATCGATAAAGTAAATAACCATTCATCATAAATAAATCATTCATCAATGATATTAATCAAAATATAAAATAAACATCCATCCATGATAATTTAAATAAATCAAGCATTGAAATTAAATAAATCAACAAAGCATTGAAAATAAATTAAAGCATATAATGAACTACAATCAAATCTAAAAATAAATAAAGCAAGTAAAAATACAAATTAAGGCTACTGTTTTTATTTAAGATTCTTTATTTAATGTTTAGGCTTTTGGAATTTATTGGTTTAAGCTACTGTATGTTTTAAGGGAATTGAAATGGATTAAGATTTTATAATTTAAGAGATTGATAAGGTTCTTTGATTAACCAAATTAGTGTTTGAGGAGTAAAATCATGAAATTAGGGTTTGGATATTAAAATATTAGGTTTATGATTTACGGTTACTAGATTATTATTTTGGATTTACTGTGTTGAATTTTTTTTAGGTTTATAAGGTTTTAGAGTTTTAAGGATTAGGATTTGAAAAATTAGAGTTTAAGGTTTTAAGGGAATTAGGATTTAAGAAAACTAGGGTTTACGGTTAGCTAGTTTGGGGTTACTGTCTTGGTTTTCAAGTTGAATTAGGGTTTTAGTGTTTCGAAGAATGTATTTGACTTTAGAATTTGGAAAAACAATTTATAGTTTTATAAAGCTTTATGTGATTTTTAGAAGTTACAGGTCAAATTTAGTGTTTTAAGGTTTTGAAACATTGGAAAACAGATTAATTAATAAAACGAATTAAGGTTTTAGAAAGTTGGAAAGTAGATTAGGGTTTTGATATTTTGAAGAAACAGAAAAAGTAATTTAGGGTTTTTGAAAATAGAGGAGACGATTTAAGGTTCTCAGGTTTAGAAAAAGTAAATTAGGGTTCTAAGGTTTTTAGAATCAAAAGAAAGAGTTTATTGATTCAAGCTACTATAAAGAAAAAAAGATTTGATATTCATACCTTCGTTTGTTGGTTCCACCAAAAATTACTTCTTGGATGAACAAGGAAAAAGGCAAGATGGCTGCCTTTGATGGATTGATTATTTGGTTGCTTATTCTTCTCTCAAAAAGTCCGATTGATTTCACTGCCAAAGATTTCTCCTAGTCCGATCGATTCAAAGTTTTCTCAGTTCACTCCATTCTCCCCCATTATGTGTTGTTTATAGTCCTATTTATAGAAAATTTTGATGATTAATCTTAATTGTTTATGGTGTAACACCCCCACATCCAATACACTCACACTACAAACCCCACAATGTAACATACGTGCACTGAACATAGGGATGCTACGGATATTATTAACATTCAAAACATTTTAAATAATACTATCTTCTTTCTCATATACATTATAGAAAATAAGTCATTAACTTATAATATAAAACAAATAGATATATATATATACATTTACTTAATACGCAGCGGAATATAGAAAATATTTACATATATGAAAACATTTAAATTAATATTTACAAATATACATATATTCACACTATAAACAATATTTACAAAATATAAAAGAGTTATACATGATTGGCAGCTTTCTCTGATCTTTAAGTCCCAAATAAACTCTTCACTGTCTACTCTCACTCGGTCTCGAAGAGCTCTCGGGTTCAACTCTGTTACCTGCGCGATTAAACACTATCGCGCTAAGCCAATGGCTTAGTAAGACAATTCATGTTCATATTATGCTTCCATGCAACGCAATGTCATACCCTTTTATTAATGCAAAACATCACCATAGATGGAAATCTAACATTCCACCTTTGCATTTCACAAATCATATAATCATGCCACATTTCCAATACAACATTATAGATTCAGAGCTATCAACATATTTTTATAATTCATAAACCACACACATATAAAAACATATCATGTTTCAACATTTTTCCATATACCTTATTAATCAATTATTTTACCATTCATGACTCACATTAAACAAAGACAAGCATGGGCCCAAAACACACTAATATGCCATTCAATTTTCAGAGTTAATGCTTTGGTTTTGTTATCACATTTATCAATATCATATACCCAACTAGGCTTCAAGGATTAGGTTCAACCAAGCTTCAAGGGGAGCAAAGCATGCTAAGCATCAACCCAACTTGGCTTCAAGAACCAACCCAACCTAGCTTCAAGGGTTGTAACATCTGAATTAGGCTTCAAGGATTCAATCCAACCTAACTTCAAGAGATTGTTACTATCATTAGGCATGCCACCAATAACAAACTCTGAAAATGGAATAACACATTAGCCACACAATTCTTTTACATTTCATTTTCAATTCTCATCAATTAGGCAAACATGCCATATATCTTTCAATTGAATCATCATAGCCAATCACAATGGCCTCAAATCAAACAATATCTCAATTCATATTATTCATATAATATCATTGATGTAATATCCCTATGCAGGCCTTAGAAGTTTTGTATGTGGTTGTTGTTGTGGTTATTGTTGTTGTTGTTGGTTAAAATTGAGAAAAGAAAAGTTTATGTATATGTGTTTTGGGGAAATTTAGGGTTTAGAGACAAGTTTATATGTTGTGTATATGATGATATATATAACATATAAAATGGTCAAAGAGAAATAGAGTCAATGCAAGAGAAGATATTTTTGTGGATTGTGTAATTACATATAAGGGCTTAGATGAGACAAAAGGTTAGTTATATGATTGAGGGCATTTTGGTAATTGTTTAGATAAAATCTCTTGGTGGAGATTTAAAGTGGAGTTGACTTTATTTCCTCCATGTATTTTCTTCTTCTTCTCCATTTTTGGCTGTTTTCTCGTAGACAAAGGGAAAGCAAAGAGGCAAAGAGAAGACTTTGAAGAGTAAGCTCCAACTGTAGGAAGATTGAAGTGATTAAGTGTTAATTCAAGAAGTGTTATAATTTAAGGTAAGTTTTCTCTTGTTTACCCTTGTTATTTTGAAGTTATGCTTGAGTTGAGTTGTGGTTTGATGATGATATGATTCAATTGCTTATGGTGTGATTTTAAGTATTGATATTGCTTGATAGATGAGAAGTTGAGCAGGTGAAAGTGTTGGAAGTGATTGTGTTGAGTTTGAGTTAGGGTTTTGAATTGGTAAGAGTTGTTTATGTTATTTTTGATTGATTATTTTTGTTGATCTTTGTGTTGGTTGTAATTGTGTTGTGGTATCAAATATGTTATTAATGTGTTTGGAAGTTGTAAATAAGTGTTGAGGATGTTGATTGTGTCCATTTGAATGAGGTTATGTTGTGTATAATGTGTTTGTAGTTAAACAAAATAAAGTTTGATAAATTTAGGGTTTATGCATGAGACACGTAATTTGGGACGGTCGCTATTATTGAAGTGCGGTCGCGACTTAGATCGGACTTCTGACCACGAAACCTACTGTGATAAGGTTTCATCTTTGATTGTGAAGTGCGGTCGCGACTTAGACCGAACTTCTGACCGCGAAACCTACTGTGTTAAAGTTTCATCTTTTGATTGTGGAGGACGGTCGCGACTTAGCCTGGTGCGACCGCTATAATCGTTCTGTTCTGTTTTATTTGAAGTAAGTAAAGGATGTAAAGCATGTTGCTTATATGATAATGTAATGTCACTTGTGATTGATTATGATGATTTAAATGATATATGAGGCCATTGTGATTGGCTATGAGGATTGTAATGAAATAAGGCATGTTTGCCTAAATGTTGTTGAGAATTGAGAATGAAAATGATAATTGAATAATAAATGAATTGTGTGGCTAATGTGTTATTCCATTTTCAGAGTTGGTTGTTGGTGGCATGCCTAATAAGTGTAACAATCTCTTGAAGTTAGGTTGGATTGAATCCTAGAAGCCTAATTGAGATGTTACCACCCTTGAAGCTAGGTTGGATTAGTTCTTGAAGCCAAGTTGGGAAGAAGCTTAGCATGCTTTGATCCCCTTGAAGCTTGGTTGAACTTAATCCTTGAAGCCTAGTTGGGTATATGATAATGATAAATGTGATAACAAAACCAAAGCATTAACTCTGAAAATTGAATGGCATATTAGTGTGTCTTGGGCCCATGCTTGTCTTTGTTTAGTGTTGATTATGAATGGTTAAATGAATACTAATGAGGTATATGAAAAGATATTGAAATGTGATATGTAATGTGAAAATATGTTGCTAGTTTTGCATATATGATGTTACATGTATAATGTGGATTGCGAAATGACATTGCATTGCACTAAGTCATATCATTAGCATGCTTTATCTTACTAAGCCGTTGGCTTAGCGCGATAGTGTTTAATCGCGCAGGTAATAGAGTTGACCCCGAGAGTTCATCAAGACCCAGTGAGAGTAGACCTTGAAGAATCCATTTTGGGAGCTTAAAGATCGGAGCATACTTGCCAATCATGTATACTTCTTTATATTTTGTAAAGAAATGTTTAATATGTAAATATGTAAATATTTTATAACTTCTGCTGTGTAATATTTAAATGTATATATACAACTAATATGTTTTGTTTTATAAGTAAATGATTTATTTCTCTATAATGTATAATGACAAGGATATTGTATCAAATTTAAAGGGTTTTGAATGTTAAGAAAACCGTAGTATCCCTGTGTTTGGTGCACTTATGCTACATTGTTGTGGTTGTAGTGTGTGTGCATTGGATATAGGGGTGTTACAATTGTTTTGGAATCAGAGCCTAGGTTTGAGATTCTCAACCTAGGTAAAATGTGATGAAAAGACTATTTTTGATTTTAAAAAGGTGGTTTTTGAATAACATATATGTTTGGGATTGGCAACCTCTGATCTTTAATAAGATGTAGTATATTGTGTTTGCAGACTTAGGTTGTAATGGATCCTCACTCACGTCAGTCGATTGAGGGTAGTACCGAGAGTATTGCTCCTGCTGAGGGAGCTAGGATTGATAGTGTTGAGGAGGCACCTGCTTCGGTGTCGGGTAGACCAGTTGGTGAGGAGATTCCGCCAGCCTGGTTTAGACATATGATGGAAGTTATGAGACAAGCACCTGTGCAACCACAGCCACCATCCCCTCAGCCTTTGGTATCTGTGAGGCACTATGATAAACTAAGGAAGTATGGAGCGGAGGATTTCCTTGGCACTACTGACCCAGCTGTAGCAGAGCAGTGGCTTGACAAAGTTCAGAGGATTTTTATTCAGTTGCAAGCCACCCCTGAGGAAAAGTTTGACTATGCAAGATCTTTGCTACAAAAGGATGCATATAGTTAGTGGAAGACAGTGCCCCATTCTATGTATGATCCATCAACTTTGTCATATGCTGAGTTTCTGAGAGAATTTGAATTGAAGTATACTCCAAGGGAGTATAAGGATGGGAAGAAAAGAGAGTTTTTAGATTTGAAGCAGGATCACCGGACCGTGACGGAGTATGAGGTTGAATTTATCTGGTTGAGTAAATATGCTGGGGGTATTATAGTTGATGAGATAGATAGATGCAGGAGGTTTGAGGAGGGATTGCGGCCTTCTCTTATGTGTCATGTGGCTGGTTCAAGATATACTGATTTTTCCCAGCTTGTGGCAGCAGCTCGTAGTGTGGAGAGAGCTCAGGTTATTGCAGCTGCTTCAGAGGAAGAGACTAGAGTTAGGAGGCCCCAGTTCGAGGCAGGGTCTTCTTCTGCGAAGAGGGGTAGAGGAAGTTTTGTTCCTCGGAGTAGTAGAAGCCAGAGACCAGTGGGTAGGTCAGTGTAGTCACAGAGACAGAGATTTAGACCTGCAGCTTCAGTGGCGAGTGCTCCAACCCCTATGGTTCAGAGATCCACCTTACCCATCTGCATCCATTGTGGTAGGCCGCATGGTGGTCCTTGTTGGAAGGCTGGTGTTGCAGGGGTATGCTTCAGGTGTGGATCACCTGATCACTTTGTGAGAGATTGCCCTGAGAGGCAAGAGCAGATGTCAGTTGATACAGCAGCTTCTCGACCTAGTGTGAGGGGAGGTCGAGGAGGCAGAGGTGTCAGCCGAGGAGGTAGGCCGGGGTACAGTTCTAGAGGAGGTGCTACATCCAGGGAGGGTAGACCAGAGGAGGTTGGTTCTTCCCAGAGGATGTATGTTATGCAGAGGCAGCCAGATGCATCGGCAGTCATAGCTGGTACTTTTTCTTTATTTGATACTTCAGTACTTGCTTTGATTGATCCAGGTTCCACCCATTCTTATATTAGTGCATCTATTTTGCCTGTATTTGATGTGCATGCTGAGTCCCTAGGATTTGATGTGTTGGTGACAAATCCGTTAGGGCATAGTATAGTTGTGAGTAAGGTGCACCGAGATAGTGCCGTGAGAGTGCAAGGTGAGGAGTTCCTTGGAGACTTGATTGAGATGCCATTTAAGGAATATGATGTGATTTTAGGTATGGATTGGCTATCTCGACATGGAGCTGTGGTGGATTGTAAAAAGAAAATTGTTTCTTTGAGAACTGTTGATGGTAGAAAGGTGATAATATCTAATGAGCAGGAACAGCTAGCCTCCTTATTTGTTTCAGCTGTTGCAGCTAGGAGATTGATTAGAAAGGGGTGTGAAGCCTATCTTGCTCATGTGGTAGATACTAGAGTAAGAGGTTCTCCTATTGATAGCATTGCCACAGTTGCAGAGTTCCCTGATGTTTTTCCAGAGGAGTTGCCAGGATTGCCTCCTGAGCGAGAGGTGGAGTTTGGTATCGAATTGTTGCCTGGTATCACTCCTATCTCTATTACTCCTTATAGAATGGCACCAGCAGAATTGAGGGAGTTAAAAGTGCAATTACAGGAGTTATTGGATAAAGGATTCATTCGCCCCAGTGTTTCTCCTTGGGGAGCTCCTGTGTTATTTGTGAAGAAGAAAGATGGTACTATGAGATTGTGTATCGATTATAGGCAATTGAACAAGGTGACTATTAAAAATAAATATCCTTTGCCTAGAATCGATGATCTCTTTGATCAATTGAAGGGTGCAACTGTGTTTTCTAAGATTGATCTGAGATCTGGGTACCATCAGCTGAGAGTCAGAGTTGAGGATGTTCCGAAGACCGCTTTTCGGACCAGGTATGGGCATTATGAATTTTTAGTTATGCCTTTTGGTCTGACGAATGCACCTGCAGCTTTTATGGATTTGATGAATAGGGTGTTTAGACCCTATCTGGATCAGTTTGTAGTGGTCTTCATCGATGATATTCTGGTGTATTCGCGGAATGAAGAGGAACATGATATGCATCTGCGGATTGTGTTGCAGACTTTGAGAGAGAAGCAGTTGTTTGCCAAATTATTGAAGTGTGAGTTCTGGTTGAATCAAGTAGCTTTTCTTGGACACATTGTTTCAGCAGAAGGCATTAGAGTTGATCCGAGTAAAGTTGAAGCTATATTGAATTGGAGTCCACCCAAGTCTGTGACAGAGATTAGAAGTTTTCTGGGTTTGGCAGGCTATTACCGGCGGTTTGTGAAAGGGTTTTCTTTGATAGCTACTCCACTCACCAGATTGCTTCGTAAGGGAGTGAGGTTTTTGTGGACGGATCAGTGTCAGGCGAGCTTTGAGCAGTTGAGAGATATGTTAACTCAAGCGCCTGTTCTTACTTTACCTGTTGAAGGCATACCATATGTGATTTTCAGTGATGCTTCACATAGAGGTTTGGGGTGTGTATTGATGCAGGAAGGGAAAGTTATAGCTTATGCATCTCGACAGTTAAAACCGCATGAGCTTAACTATCCAACCCATGATTTGGAATTGGATACCATTGTGTTTGCATTGAAGATTTGGCGCCACTATCTGTTTGGGGAGAAATGTTTCATCTACACTGATCACAAGAGTTTTAAGTATTTGGGTGTCCAGAAAGAACTCAATCTTCGTCAGAGGAGATGGTTAGAATTGATTAAAGACTACGACTGTTTGATTGACTATCATCCAGGTAAAGCAAATGTTGTTGCTGATGTCTTGAGTCGGAAGTCTTTAGCTGGTTTAACAGTTTACTCGCTCTCGTTGCTTGTTGAGTTGAGAGCATTGTGTGCTAGCTTTGTACCTTGTGATGATGGTGCATTGTTGGCACAATTGCAAGTGAGACCAGTTTTGTTGGATCAGATCAAAGAAGCTCAGTTGACTGATATGAAGATTCAAAAGATTGTTTCGGATTGTCAGAATGAAAAGGGTAGAGATTTTATTATGAAGAGTGATGGGAGTCTCTGGTTCAAGAGCAGATTGTGTGTACCCGATGATGCTGATTTGAAAAGAGTCATTTTAGAAGAAGCACATCAGTCAGTGTTTGCTATGCATCCGGGTAATACGAAGATGTATCATGACTTGAGACAGCATTACTGGTGGATTGGATTGAAGAGAGACATTGCTGAGTTTGTATCCAGATGTCTCACCTGTCAGAAGGTAAAAGCAGAGCATCAAGTTCCAACTGGATTGCTTCAGCCGTTGTCAGTGCCAGAATGGAAGTGGGATAGAGTGAAGATGGACTTTGTGTCTGGTTTACCATTGACCCAAAAGAAGCATGATGCCATATGGGTGATTGTGGATAGATTGACCAAGACAGCTCATTTCCTTCCGGTTCGGATGGACTACTCTTTGGAGAGGTTGGCTGAGCTGTATATCCATGAGATTGTAAAGTTGCATGGTGTTCCAACTTCTTTAGTATCTGATCGAGATCCCAGGTTTACTTCAAGGTTTTGGAAGAGTTTGCACAGTGCTTTGGGTTCTCGACTGCATTTCAGCACTGCTTTTCATCCACAGACAGATGGACAGTCTGAGAGGGTGATACAGATTATTGAGGACATGTTGAGAAGCTGTGTCATCGATTTCTCTGGAAGTTGGGATAGGTTTTTACTACTTGTGGAGTTTGCTTACAACAACAGTCACCAATCCAGCATTGGTATGGCACCGTTTGAAGCATTATATGGTAGACGGTGCAGGACACCTCTTTGTTGGAGTGAACTTGGGGAAGGTAAGTTAATTGGCCCTGATTTGATTCAAGAAACTGAAGAGAAAGTGAAGTTGATTCGAAGCAGGTTAAAAGCAGCTTCAGACCGACAGAAGTCTTATGCAGATCTGAAAAGGAGAGACATAGAGTTTGATGTTGGAGATAAGGTATTTTTGAAAGTATCTCCTTGGAAGAAGATTTTGAGGTTCGGTCGGAAAGGAAAATTGAGTCCTCGTTTCATTGGGCCGTATGAAGTGTTGGAAAGAGTTGGGCCAGTGGCGTATCGACTTGCTTTGCCACCTGAGTTGGATCGTATTCATAATGTATTTCATGTTTCTATGTTGAGGAGATATAGATCGGATCCATCTCACGTGTTGCCAATTGAATCTATTGAAGTGAGCCCAGATTTGACTTTTGAAGAGGAACCAGTTGCTATCTTGGCACGAGAAGTGAAAGAGTTGAGGAACAAGAGTGTGCCATTGGTGAAAGTTCTATGGAAGAATCATGGAAAAGAAGAAGCAACTTGGGAAAGTGAACAATCCATGCAAGAGCAGTATCCGCAGTTGTTTCAGCGTTGATATCAGGTAATTTCGAGGACGAAATTTTCTTTTTAGAGGGGGAGAATTGTAATATCCCTATGCAGGCCTTAGAAGTTTTGTATGTGGTTGTTGTTATGGTTATTGTTGTTGTTGTTGGTTAAAATTGAGAAAAGAAAAGTTTATGTATATGTGTTTTGGGGAAATTTAGGGTTTAGAGACAAGTTTATATGTTGTGTATATGATGATATATATAACATATAAAATGGTCAAAGAGAAATAGAGTCAATGCAAGAGAAGATATTTTTGTGGATTGTGTAATTACATATAAGGGCTTAGATGAGACAAAAGGTTAGTTATATGATTGAGGGCATTTTGGTAATTGTTTAGATAAAATCTCTTGGTGGAGATTTAAAGTGGAGTTGACTTTATTTCCTCCATGTATTTTCTTCTTCTTCTCCATTTTTGGCTGTTTTCTCGTAGACAAAGGGAAAGCAAAGAGGCAAAGAGAAGACTTTGAAGAGTAAGCTCCAATTGTAGGAAGATTGAAGTGATTAAGTGTTAATTCAAGAAGTGTTATAATTTAAGGTAAGTTTTCTCTTGTTTACCCTTGTTATTTTGAAGTTATGCTTGAGTTGAGTTGTGTTTTGATGATGATATGATTCAATTGCTTATGGTGTGATTTTAAGTATTGATATTGCTTGATAGATGAGAAGTTGAGCAGGTGAAAGTGTTGGAAGTGATTGTGTTGAGTTTGAGTTAGGGTTTTGAATTGGTAAGAGTTGTTTATGTTATTTTTGATTGATTATTTTTGTTGATCTTTGTGTTGGTTGTAATTGTGTTGTGGTATCAAATATGTTATTAATGTGTTTGGAAGATGTAAATAAGTGTTGAGGATGTTGATTGTGTCCATTTGAATGAGGTTATGTTGTGTATAATGTGTTTGTAGTTAAACAAAATAAAGTTTGTTAAATTTAGGGTTTATGCATGAGACACGTAATTTGGGACGGTCGCTATTATTGAAGTGCGGTCGCGACTTAGATCGGACTTCTGACCGCGAAACCTACTGTGATAAGATTTCATCTTTGATTGTGAAGTGCGGTCGCGACTTAGATCGGACTTCTGACCGCGAAACCTACTGTGATAAGGTTTCATCTTTGATTGTGAAGTGCGGTCGCGACTTAGACCGAACTTCTGACCGCGAAACCTACTGTGTTAAAGTTTCATCTTTTGATTGTGGAGGACGGTCACGACTTAGCCTGGTGCGACCGCTATAATCGTTCTGTTCTGTTTTATTTGAAGTAAGTAAAGGATGTAAAGCATGTTGCTTATATGATAATGTAATGTGACTTGTGATTGATTATGATGATTTAAATGATATATGAGGCCATTGTGATTGGCTATGAGGATTGTAATGAAATAAGGCATGTTTGCCTAAATGTTGTTGAGAATTGAGAATGAAAATGATAATTGAATAATAAATGAATTGTGTGGCTAATGTGTTATTCCATTTTCAGAGTTGGTTGTTGGTGGCATGCCTAATAAGTGTAACAATCTCTTGAAGTTAGGTTGGATTGAATCCTTGAAGCCTAATTGAGATGTTACCACCCTTGAAGCTAGGTTGGATTAGTTCTTGAAGCCAAGTTGGGTAGAAGCTTAGCATGCTTTGCTCCCCTTGAAGCTTGGTTGAACTTAATCCTTGAAACCTAGTTGGGTATATGATAATGATAAATGTGATAACAAAACCAAAGCATTAACTCTGAAAATTGAATGGCATATTAGTGTGTCTTGGGCCCATGCTTGTCTTTGTTTAGTGTTGATTATGAATGGTTAAATGAATACTAATGAGGTATATGAAAAGATATTGAAATGTGATATGTAATGTGAAAATATGTTGCTAGTTTTGCATATATGATGTTACATGTATAATGTGGATTGCGAAATGACATTGCATTGCACTAAGTCATATCATTAGCATGCTTTATCTTACTAAGCCGTTGGCTTAGCGCGATAGTGTTTAATCGCGCAGGTAATAGAGTTGACCTCGAGAGTTCATCAAGACCCAGTGAGAGTAGACCTTGAAGAATCCATTTTGGGATACTTGCCAATCATGTATACTTCTTTATATTTTGTAAAGAAATGTTTAATATGTAAATATGTAAATATTTTATAACTTCCGCTATGTAATATTTAAATGTATATATACAACTAATATGTTTTGTTTTATAAGTAAATGATTTATTTCTCTATAATGTATAATGATAAGGATATTGTATCAAATTTAAAGGGTTTTGAATGTTAAGAAAACCGTAGTATCCCTGTGTTTGGTGCACTTATGCTACATTGTTGTGGTTGTAGTGTGTGTGCATTGGATATAGGGGTGTTACAATTGATACAACATTTCAAAGTACATACCACATTACCATTCACAATGCATATAGCGTAACATTGTTCCTATGTTTCATCAATATCAACAAATGTGTGCTACAATCTCAACATCAATGAATGTATGTTCCACATATATTTGATTAGGTCATTCTTATCTTTGAAGTATATTTAAAGTGTTTATGTTTAGATTTAAGTATCATAAATATCTTTGAAGAATCAAAACCATACAAAAGGAACAAAATAAAAACAGTAGCCAACACATTTGAGGGACACGGCCAAGCTTATGGCCGTGTCTCTCAACTTAATTTTGACAGTGAAATACACTGGCATAGGACACGGCCGTGTCTCTTAAAAATCAACCCAACACGGCCAAAATTTCCATGACTTGGCCGTGTCTCTCTTTGGTTTTGGCCGTGTCACTCATGAACAAAACCCTAACCAAAAACCAACACTCTTTCAATTGCATTTCCATGCTTTTTGCACAACAATCATCTCATTCAAATGAACACAATCAATGACATAAACACATATCTTACATAAGCATCACAATAATCACTTTAACAACACATTTAAATACAAACCATTCCAAAACACTAAAACCAACATCTTTCTCCATCTTTCAAAAATCAACTTACTTCTTTCATCAATTCATCCTTAAACTTCAAGATCAAACTAATCAAACACACTTGAGTATAACAAAATCAAGCAACACACTCTTAGATCATCTCTCAAATCCACATATCATTTCAAACAAGCAAAAGATCCAAAAGAAAACTTACCAAAGCTATAAACTTCTTGAATCAACACTTGATCACTTCAATCTTCCTTCAATTTGAGTTTAGAACTTCAAACACCTCTCTAGCTCTCTTGTTTTCTTTTGTCTTTGGAGGAGCCGGCCACTATCCTCAAGAAGAAGAGAAAAAAAAACAAATGATGAAGAAACAAAGTTAATTTCTCCTTAAATCTCCACTAAGTGATTTTAACAAGACAATTACCAAAACACCCCGCATCACTTAACTTAGCTTTTGTCACTTGCATGCCCAAATATGTAATTTCACAAATCTCAAATAAAATATCTTCTTGCATTGACTCTCTATTTGACTTATGTATATGTTAATTATATCATCATATAAACAACATATACACTTTTCACATATGCATAAACATTCTTTTCCAATTTCTTTTCTTATCACACAACATATACATTCAATCCAATTGACAATAACAACATAATCAAAACTTCTAAGGCATACATGAGGATATTACAATTCTCCCCCTCTAAAAAGAAATTTCGTCCTCGAAATTACCTGATATCAAGTCCGAAATAATTGAGGATATTGCTCTCGCATGATTTGTTCACTTTCCCAAGTTGCCTCTTCCTTTCCATGATTCTTCCACAAAATCTTCACCAATGGCACTCTCTTGTTTCTCAACTCTTTCACTTCACATGCCAAGATAGCAACTGGTTCCTCTTCAAATGTCAGATCGGGACTCACTTCAATTGATTCAACGGGCAAAACATGAGATGGATCCAATCTGTACCTTCTCAACATAGAAACATGGAATACATTATGGATACGATCCAACTCAGGTGGTAAAGCAAGCCGATAAGCAACTGGCCCAACTCTTTCCAAAACTTCATACGGTCCAATGAAATGAGGACTCAATTTCCCTTTCCGACCGAACCTCAAGATCTTCTTCCAAGGAGACACTTTCAAAAATACCTTATCTCCAACATCAAACTTTATGTCTCTCCTCTTCAGATCTGCATAAGACTTCTGTCGGTCTGAAGCTGCTTTCAACCTGCCTCGAATCAACTTCACTTTCTCTTCAGTTTCTTTAATCAAATCAGGCCCAATTAACTTACTTTCACCAAGTTCACTACAACAAAGAGGTGTCCGACACCGTCTACCATATAGTGCTTCGAATGGTGCCATACCAATGCTGGATTGATGACTGTTGTTGTAAGCAAACTCCACAAGCGGTAGAAATCTGTCCCAACTTCCAGAGAAATCAATGACACAGCTTCTCAACATGTCCTCAATAATCTGTATCACTCTCTCTGACTGCCCATCTGTCTGCGGATGGAATGCAGTACTAAAGTGTAATCGAGAACCCAAAGCACCATGCAAACTCTTCCAAAATCTTGAAGTAAACCGGGGATCTCGATCAGACACTAAAGAAGTTGGAACACCATGCAACTTTACAATCTCATGGATATACATCTCAGCTAACCTCTCCAAAGAGTAATCCATCCGAACCGGAAGGAAATGAGATGTCTTAGTCAATCTATCCACAATCACCCATATAGTATCATGCTTCCTTTGTGTCAATGGCAACCCAGACACAAAATCCATTGTCAGTCTTTCCCACTTCCATTCAGGTACTGACAACGGTTGAAGCAACCCGGTTGGAACTTGATGCTCTGCTTTTACCTTCTGACAAGTGAGACATTTCGATACAAACTCAGCAATGTCTCTCTTCAACCCAATCCACCAGTAATGCTGTCTCAAATCATGATACATCTTAGTATTGCCCGGATGCATAGCAAACACTGACTGTTGTGCTTCTTCCGAAATGATCCTTTTTAAATTAGCATCATCAGGTACACACAATCTATTCTTAAACCAGAGACTCCCATCATTTCTCACAATAAAATCTCTACTTTTCCCGTTCTGGCAATCTGACACAATTTTTCGAATCTTCTCATCAGCCAACTGAGCCTCTTTAATCTAATCCAACAAAACTGGTTTCAATTGCAACTGTGCCAACAATGCACCATCATCACAAAATACAAAACTGGCATGCAATGCTCTCAACTCAATAAGCAACGAGAGCGAATAAACAGTTAAACCAGCTAAAGACTTCCGACTCAAGGCATCAGCAACAACATTTGCTTTACGTGGATGATAATCAATCAAACAGTCGTAGTCTTTAATCAATTCCAACCATCTCCTCTGTTGAAGATTGAGCTCTTTTTGGACACCCAAATATTTTAAACTTTTGTGATCAGTGTAGATGAAACATTTCTCCCCAAATAAATAGTGTCGCCAAATCTTCAATGCGAACAGAATGGCTGCTAGCTCTAAATCATGAGTCGGATAATTGAGCTCATGCGGTTTCAACTGTCGAGATGCATAAGCTATAACTTTACCTTCTTGCATTAGCATACACCCCAAACCACTATGTGAAGCATCACTGTAAATCACATATGGTTTGCCTTCCAAAGGTAAAGTAAGAACAGGCGCTTGAGTCAACATTTCTCTCAACTATTCAAAGCTAGCCTGACATTGATCTGTCAACACAAATCTAACTCCCTTTCGAAGCAATCTGGTGAGTGGAGTAGCTATCAAAGAAAATCCTTTCACAAACCGTCGGTAATAGCCTGCCAAATCCAGAAAACTTCTAACTTCAGTCACAGACTTGGGTGGACTCCAATTCAGAATACCTTCAACTTTACTCGGATTAACTCTAATACCCTCTGCTGAAACTATATGACCGAGAAAAGCTACTTGGTCCAACCAAAACTCACACTTCGACAGTTTAGCAAACAACTGCTTCTCTCTCAAAATCAGCAACACAATCCGCAAATGCTTGTCATGTTCCTCTTCATTACGCGAATATACCAGAATATCATCAATAAACACTACCACAAACTGATCCAAATAGGGCCGAAACACCCTATTCATCAAGTCCATAAAAGCTGTAGGTGCATTCGTCAAACCAAAAGGCATAACTAGAAACTCATAATGCCCATACCTGGTCCGAAAGGCCGTTTTAGGAACATCTTCGGCTCTGACCCTCAACTGATGGTACCCTGATCTCAAATCAATTTTAGAAAACACAGCTGCACCCTTCAATTGATCAAAGTGGTCATCAATTCTAGGCAAAGGATATTTATTTTTAATAGTCACCTTGTTCAATTGCCTATAATCGATACACAATCTCATAGTACCATCTTTCTTCTTCACAAATAGCACAGGAGCTCCCCAAGGAGAAACAATGGGGTGAATAAATCCTTTGTCCAACAACTCCTGCAATTGCACTTTCAACTCCCTCAATTCTGCTGGTGCCATTCTATAAGGAGTAATAGAGATAGGAGTGGTACCAGACAACAATTCAATACCGAACTCCACCTCTCTCTCAAGAGGTAACCCTGGCAACTCCTCTGGAAACACATCTGGGAACTCTGCAACTGTGGCAATACTATCAATAGGGGAACCCTTCACTCTAGTATCTACCACATGAGCAAGATAAGCTTCACACCCCTTTCTAATCAATCTCCTAGCTGCAACAGCTGAAACAAATAAGGAGGCTAACTGTTCCTGCTCATTAGATACTATCACCTCTCTACTATCAGCAGTTCTCAAAGAAACAACTTTCTTTTTACAATCTACCACAGCTCCATGTCTAGCTAACCAATCCATGCCTAGGATCACATCATATTCCTTAAATGGAATCTCAATCAAATCTCCAAGGAACTCCTCACCTTGCACCCTCACTGCACTATCTCGATGCACCTTGCTCACAATCACACTATGCCCTAAAGGATTTGTCACCAATACATCAAATCCTAGGGACTCAGCATGCATATCAGACACAGGCAAAACAGATGCACTAATATATGAATGAGTAGAACCCGGATCAATCAAAGCATGTACTGAAGTATCAAATAAAGAAAAAGTACCAGCTATGACTGCCGAAGCATCTGGCTGCCTCTGCATAACATATACCCTCTGGGAAGACCCAACCTCCTCTGGTCTACTCTCTCTGCATGTAGAACCTCCTCTAGCACTGAACCCAGATCTGCCTCCCCTGCTGACACCTCTGCCTCCTCGACCTCCCCTCACACTAGGTCGAGAAGCTGCAGTATCAACTGACATCTGCTCTTGCCTCTCAGGACAATCTCTCACAAAGTGATTAGGTGATCCACATCTGAAGCATACCCCTGCTACACCAGTCTTCCAACAAGGACCACCATGTGACCTACCACAATGAATGCAGATGGGAAGAGTGGATCTCAAAATCATTGGGGTCGGAGCACTTGCCACTGAAGCCGCAGGTCTAAATCTCTGCCTCTGTAACTGCACTGACCTACCAGCTGGTCTCTGACTCCTACTACTCCGAAGAACAAAGCTTCCTTTACCTCTCTTAGCAGAAGAAGACCCTGCCTCAAACTGGGGCCTCCTAACCCTAACCTCTTCCTTTGAAGCAACTGCAATAACTTGAGCTCGCTCTACACTTCGAGCTGCTGCCACTAGCTGGGAGAAATCGTGATATCGAGATCTAGCCACTAAGCACATGATAGAGGGCCTCAATCCCTCCTCAAATCTCCTGCATCTATCTATCTCATCAGCTATAATGCCCCCAGCATACTGGCTCAATCGAATAAACTCAACCTCATATTCAGTTACAGTCTTGCTTCAAGCTCAAGAACTCCATCTTCTTCATGTCTTTGTACTCCCTAGGAGTATACTTCAATTCAAATTCTCTCAGAAAATCCGCATATGACAAGGTTGGTGGATCATCCATAGAATGGGGCACTGTCCTCCACCAGTCGTATGCATCCTTCTGTAGCAAAGATCTTGCATAGTCAAATTTCTCCTCTGAAGTGGCTTGCAACTGAACAAATACTCTCTGTACTCTATCTAACCACTGTTCAGCTACAGCTGGATCAACCGTACCAAAGAAATCCTCCGCTCCATACTTCCTTAGTTTATCATAGTGCCTCACTGGTACTAAAGGTTGAGGGGGTGGTGGCTGTGGTTGCACTGGTGCTTGCCTCAAAGCCTCTACCACATGCCTAAGCCAAGCTGGTGGAACCTCCTCACCAACTGGTCTCCCCTACACCGAAGCAGGTGCCTCCTCAGCACTATCAACTCTAGCTCTATCCTCCGGAGCTACACTCTCCTCACTACCCTCAACTAACTGACGCAAATGAGGATCCATCACAACCTATGTCTGCAAACACAGCATAATACTTCTTATTAAAGATCAGAGATTGCCAATCCCAAACATATATGTTATTCAAAACCACTTTTTAAGTAAAAATATTCTTTTTATTACATTTTACCTAGGTTGAGAATCTCAAACCTAGGCTCTGATACCAAAACAAATGTAACACCCCCACATCCAATACACTCACACTACAAACCCCACAATGTAACATACATGCACTGAACATAGGGATGCTACGGATATTATTAACATTCAAAACATTTTAAATAATACTATCTTCTTTCTCATATACATTATAGAAAATAAGTCATTAACTTATAATATAAAACAAATAGATATATATATATACATTTACTTAATACGCAGCGGAATATAGAAAATATTTACATATATGAAAACATTTAAATTCATATTTACAAATATACATATATTCACACTATAAACAATATTTACAAAATATAAAAGAGTCCCAAATAAACATATATTCACACTATACATGATTGGCAGCTTTCTCTGATCTTTAAGTCCCAAATAAACTCTTCACTGTCTACTCTCACTCGGTCTCGAAGAGCTCTCGGGTTCAACTCTATTACCTGCGCAATTAAACACTATCGCGCTAAGCCAACGACTTAGTAAGACAATTCATGTTCATATTATGCTTCCATGCAACGCAATGTCATACCCTTTTATTAATGCAAAACATCACCATAGATGGAAATCTAACATTCCACCTTTGCATTTCACAAATCATATAATCATACCACATTTCCAATACAACATTATAGATGCAGAGCTATCAACATATTTTTATAATTCATAAACCACACACATATAAAAACATATCATGTTTCAACATTTTTCCATATACCTTATTAATCAATTATTTTACCATTCATGACTCACATTAAACAAAGACAAGCATGGGCCCAAAACACACTAATATGCCATTCAATTTTCAGAGTTAATGCTTTGGTTTTGTTATCACATTTATCAATATCATATACCCAACTAGGCTTCAAGGATTAGGTTCAACCAAGCTTCAAGGGGAGCAAAGCATGCTAAGCATCAACCCAACTTGGCTTCAAGAACCAACCCAACCTAGCATCAGGGTTGTAACATCTCAATTAGGCTTCAAGGATTCAATCCAACCTAACTTCAAGAGATTGTTACTATCATTAGGCATGCCACCAATAACAAACTCTGAAAATGGAATAACACATTAGCCACACAATTCTTTTACATTTCATTTTCAATTCTCATCAATTAGGCAAACATGCCATATATCTTTCAATTGAATCATCATAGCCAATCACAATGGCCTCAAATCAAACAATATCTCAATTCATATTATTCATATAATATCATTGATACAACATTTCAAAGTACATACCACATTACCATTCACAATGCATATAGCGTAACATTGTTCCTATGTTTCATCAATATCAACAAATGTGTGCTACAATCTCAACATCAATGAATGTATGTTCCACATATATTTGATTAGGTCATTCTTATCTTTGAAGTATATTTAAAGTGTTTATGTTTAGATTTAAGTATCATAAATATCTTTGAAGAATCAAAACCATACAAAAGGAACAAAATAAAAACAGTAGCCAACACATTTGAGGGACACGGCCAAGCTTGTGGCCGTGTCTCTCAACTTAATTTTGATAGTGAAAGACACTGGCATGGGACACGGCCGTGTCTCTTAAAAATCAACCCAACACGGCCAAAATTTCCATGACTTGGCCGTGTCTCTCTTTGCTTTTGGCCGTGTCACTCATGAACAAAACCCTAACCAAAAACCAACACTCTTTCAATTGCATTTCCATGCTTTTTGCACAACAATCATCTCATTCAAAAGAACACAATCAATGACATAAACACATATCTTACATAAGCATCACAATAATCACTTTAACAACACATTTAAATACAAACCATTCCAAAACCCTAAAACCAACATCTTTCTCCATCTTTCAAAAATCAACTTACTTCTTTCATCAATTCATCCTTAAACTTCAAGATCAAACTAATCAAACACACTTGAGTATAAAAAAAATCAAGCAACACACTCTTAGATCATCTCTCAAATCCACATATCATTTCAAACAAGCAAAAGATCTAAAAGAAAACTTACCAAAGCTATAAACTTCTTGAATCAACACTTGATCACTTCAATCTTCCTTCAATTTGAGTTTAGAACTTCAAACACCTCTCTAGCTCTCTTGTTTTCTTTTGTCTTTGGAGGAGCCGGCCACTATCCTCAAGAAGAAGAGAAAAAAAAAACAAATGATGAAGAAACAAAGTTAATTTCTCCTTAAATCTCCACCAAGTGATTTTAACAAGACAATTACCAAAACACCCCTCATCACTTAACTTAGCTTTTGTCACTTGCATGCCCAAATATGTAATTTCACAAATCTCAAATAAAATATCTTCTTGCATTGACTCTCTATTTGACTTATGTATATGTTAATTATATCATCATATAAACAACATATACACTTTTCACATATGCATAAACATTCTTTTCCAATTTCTTTTCTTATCACACAACATATACATTCAATCCAATTGACAACAACAACATAATCAAAACTTCTAAGGTATACATGAGGATATTACATATGGAATATAACATAAATTAAGAAAAGGAAACTGAAACCAAATTGAATTTGGTTTCAAAAAGAATTGCGTCGAAAAAATTTCGCTCGCAAAAAAAACTGCTGCGGAAAATTTTCACTAGCGAAAAAACTGCCGTGGGAATTTGCGGGCTGTGGGAGCAAAACTGCCTGCAGGCCATTTCGCCCGCAGAAAAATTCTGCGGGCTAAATGGCTTTGTTCATTTCGTCCGACCCCTTTTCGGCGACGAAATTTTTTGTCGCCGATTTTTATTTTTATTTTTTATTTTTATTTATTTGTTTATTTTTTATTAATTATAAAAACTAAATACTAAAGCAAATATTATTTAATTAAGATAACAAAAGGATTATTCTGGACTAATTAAAATATATTGGACAACACAAAAATTATTTTGGACTTATTAAAATATATTGGATAACACAAAAATTATTTTGAACTAATTAAAATATATTAGACCGGACTGGGTCAAAAATTAAGGGTCTACAGTTTGCCCCCTGCTTGAATGATTTGAGACTTTAGTAAAAGAGAGTGAAAAGCAATAAGACTTAATTTTTGAGATGGTTGAGGTTTTGGGTTCTGGACCCGTTTCGAGTTCTGGACTCAAGGATAATTTTAGGTTCTGGACCTAAGGATAATTTGGGTTCTGGACTCGAGCTAAGTTTTGGACTTAGAAGAGAATCTAGGTTCTAGACCTAAGGAAAATTTGGGTTCTGGACCCGAGCTAAGTTCTGGACTTAGAAGAGATTCTAGGTTTTGGACCAAAGAAAAATTTGGATTCTGGACCCGAGCTAAGTTCTGGACTTAAAAAATATTTTAGGTTCTGGACCTAAAGATAATTTGGGTTCTGGACTTGAGCTAATAAAGATTTAATTATCTATAAAAAATAATTTTTTAGTTTCAAAAAGTTTGACTAATTTTTATGCACATGTCTTCTCCTTGCCCCCTGCGTATAAAAATATTTATACACAAGTAAGCATTTGAATGATTAAATTGAATAATTGAATTTACTGTTTATTTACTGTGTAGTCACTGTTCATGAACTATTTACTATTTATAAATAGTAACTAACTATTCGCAAATAATAGTAAATAGTATTTTACTATTATAAATAGTAATTTACTATTCATCAATAGTAAAATTTACTATTCATCAATAGTAAAGTTTACTATTCATCAACTGTAAAACTTACTTTTGAATTTTGTTTTTTTTTTTTTTGCCATTTCTCTATATAAACGAATGAATTCCTTCATTTCATTCAGAGCGAAATCTATAATTCTCTTAAATTCTTTCAAATTTAGCATATAGTTTTGAAAAAATACATGCTTCAAGGTCAGGAACTTATTCTAATGCTTAGTTATTGGAGTTTATTCGGCATCATGAAGATGAAAATATAGATCTACTAGCTGGGATGCCGCTTCATCGTAGTTCAAACCAAAAGAGTGCGGTAATTATTTTTTCCCTTTCTTTTTTCGTTTTTATTTTTTCGTCTTTCTGTTATTTAATTTTTTATTATTTTTGTTATTTGTTTATATTATTATTTTTTATTTTTTATATTATGCTCTTTTATTATTATTGTGTTTGACTTTATTTTTTATTTATATTTTTATTCTTTAGAAAATTTAGGAAAAATATATTAATTTAAGTAGATAGAATAATATGTACTTACCTAGTATTAACTTACCTGACTCCGTGTTAGCATGATCTTTGCGTTGTTCGGCCCGGAGGGTGTATCTACAAAGCCCGACAATGGTATGATGTAGTGCCTTCTCAGGTAAGGCAGATTATCTTAGATTGTGGCTTTGAGAGCTTCATCTTACAATTGCCATCCGAGGAGTATCTGATAGACTGGAGCGTAGTCCAGGCACTTGCAGAATGATGGTTGGACACTACCCACACTTTTCACTTGCACATTGGAGAGATGACAATTGGTCCGGTCGATTTTACTGCTATAACCGGCCTTCGATATGATGGTGTTTTGGTTTCTCTGACCAATGATATTTTAACATTTGAAGAAATTCAGCAATTAATTGGTATGGAACCATCATATAAGGGGCCTTTTAAGATAAAAATTGAACCGATTCATAGCTATTAGATGAAACATGAAGGACGGGTTGACAGAGACACGGCCCAACAGTATGCTCGAGAATTTTTGTTATATTTACTTGGGTTGACCATCTTAGGCAGCACTGAATCCTCCATCCACTTGTCAGTGTTGAGGGCCCTTTCTTATTTCAGAACGGTATCATCTTATGGCTGGGGTGAAGTTTGTCTCGCCTGTCTTTACCATGGTCTGGACAAAATTTGCCGAAACAAGAAGTCTTTCGTCGGCGTGATGGCGGTTATAGAGGTACTCTTCTTCCACCAATGTCATTTTCACTCTTTTCTTGCATGAATTTGATTTTTATTATTGTTGTAGGCATGGGCATACGAACACAACCTCTTGAGGGTACCCAATATTTCCCGAGTGAGAATCGGGTATCCGAGGTTAAATCTCTGGTTGTCAAATCGTGAGGACGTTCCCGGCTCTCACCATGTGCATACCAACGCTTCGTGTTGAGTCGCTTAACTTGGGACCAGGTAAAATAACATTAGTATACTTTAAAATTTATATGAAAGTTTACTTACCTCATGTTATTTTCCAGGTGACTTTGGTCTAGTGGAATCCAGAAGAGCGGAGAAACTGGACTCCCTTCATGAAGGTTGCGCTATCTTTCCAACACACTCGCCAAGTCATTGCTGCCCAGTGTCTAGTGGTTGGTTTCTTGGAGAGAGAGTTTATGAGTGGTTTCTTGGTCCATAGCAGCGGAGGGTTCCAATGCATTGCCCAGAATTTACTCCAAATATTACATCAATGCCTGAGGATGCATGGTGGTCGGCTCGGTACGGTTATAGTGTTGAGACATTTCTCCATCTACCAGGTGCATTTTATGTCCATTTTATTCAAAGAAGGCTCTTGAACTTTGATGTATCTCCTGTTGGTGTACGGGAAATTCCCAAAGAAAATGAGGGTAGAGATGAAGAGGAACATCATGGAGATGCAGGAGAGTTTGTTCCCCATCTCGGGGCTAGTACTTCTCAGGTAAAACTTTTACCATTCTTCCTTTACCACCTCTTCTTTCTTTTTTTTTAATTCTTTAATGATTGTTGCAGGCTGTTGGGTCATTTGATCATGAGGCTGGACCTCCTTTTATTGCCCCTTTCATTCGCTCATTTTAGCCCGCCAGATATGCCATCTCATCCTCAGGGCATTGATATGAATTACCTGGTAAGTTCTCTTATTTCATGGTAATTTATGCTATATGTATGCATGATTATGTATGCCCTTACCTTTTTCCTATCTGGCTCACAGCAGATGCTTGAAGATCCAAATAAGAAACTTCAAGAAGAGTTGGCTGCAAGTCGTCAGCAGGCTTCTCATTTCAAAAATTTGTATCATCAATCAGAACAAAATTTCAGAGACTTCTGATTTAAGGGAATGAGGGATCCTGGCGCTTCTTCATGAAGAGGCGCCCAAACTGATGACCATGAGATCCTTTCGTCCACTTCTAATGAAGACCATGACAAATCGGAACTCCAAGGTAATAGGGATTTAGTTGCTCCCGCTTCGGGAGGACTCGGGGCGAGTAATTTGCCTCCTCCTCCAACAGGCGATGACTTTTTCAAGGCTTTATTTGATAACCTACCACCACCTTCTTAGTGATGTATAAATATTGTATAAATTATACAATAAGAATATTAATGAACTTTTTTTCCACTTTTCATCATTACTGCATCACAATTATTAAACTTTCTTTTTCATATTTCAATATTTATACAGTCATCACCACAAAAGCCAAATGAAACATGGTAAAGTAAATTCGTCGCCAATTCCTTTCCTTATACAACATGGTTCCGCCCTTTTCTCATCACCTTTTCCTCATCAATTTTGGAAAAGCTTATTTCCTTTATATAAATCACCTTTTACACCTAATTTCATACAGAAGCTAAAAGACTTTCCATTTCAAAGAAAAAAAAACTCCTTTAACAATTTTGATTTTCCTTCATTCATCAACCATGACCGAACTTCATTTAAAGAAGATAAAAATTCTATTTAAGAATATGGATGCCATTCACTGGAAACAAATTTTATGGTCAAAACTTGATGTTTTAAAGTGTTTTCAAAATGTTAAATTGGACCACTCCTACTTACATGCCATGGCTTCCTTTTGGAATGGGGATTCTAGGACATTTAAAATTAATGGCTTTGAAATATGTCCCTTGATTGAAGAATTTGAAGCCATCCTTGGATATCCAAATAATCAACAAATGGCGTTATCCACATTGATTTCCAAAACTCAATAGAAGATGCAGATGTTATTTCAAATTCCAAAACTAGAAGTTCTTCAGTTGATGAGAGATGAAAAAATTCTACTTGCTCCCTTGATTGATTTTTGTCTCTCTCATTTGGCTCCTACTAAGGCATGGGGACGCATGCTCTGTCTTTACTTGCTTGGCCAATTCTTGCTTGTTTCTTCCGATGACAATAATTATCCATGGGTATTGGATATTATGGACCAAATGGAAGGAGGCTTGTCGCCCGTACCTGTGATCTTAGCTGAGACTTTAGTTGGGTTAGACCAGCTCAAATCGGGATTGACAAAGAGACTGACTGGGAGTCCATTGCTGCTTTAAGTAATTACCTATACTTCCCTTTCGGGTTTTCAATTTAGGTTTTCTTTTTTTTTCTTTTCTTTATTGCTCTAATTTTTACCTAGTCCGCCCATGTGGGTTTTCAGAACTAGCAAGCCGTTCTAATTTTTGCCTAAGCTGCCCTCACGGGTTTTCAACTTAGCGGGCCTCTTTTTTATTATTTATATATTTTTATTGCTCTAATTTTTGCCTAGTCTGCCCATATGGGTTTTTGGAACTAGCAAGCTGTCCTAATTTTTGCCTAAGCTGCCCTTGCAGGTTTTCAACTTAACGGACTCTTTTTTTTTAACTCTTTCTTCACAGATTTGGCTTCAGGAGCGTCTTTATTTGCTCGATACTCCATCCATGGATTTTGCCAGATATCTGCCACATCATCATTCTGCTAGGAAACTACTTCATCCTGTTTCTTCATATGTTGACTGGATCCACTCACGTGCTGAAGTCAACATCCGCTGGTTGGTACCTTAGTGGAAGATTTCTCGTATCACCATGCGGACATACTTGTTGTATGTTCCCCTTACTGCTCTTCGTCAAGGTACATGCTATGATCCTCGCCAACTTGGCCATCAGTACGGAGCCGAGCCTCGCGATTTTGACTTTACTCATGATTTAGACATGCCTTGCTTGACTGAAGCCTACTTGGGTCGGCTAAGCCAAAGCTGGCCTACACATTACACTTATCGTCTGCCATAGATTTTACATTTGTCAATTCAGAAAGTGTATTGTTAGGATAAAAAATAATTAAAGTAATAAAAGATGCTTCTTTTACATTTATAATTTGTCATCACTTTTTGCTATTGTGTTTTTTTATTTCATCCATATCTGGTCAAATACTTATAACAGTGCACATAGAACAATTTTAACATTAATTCTTTTTTATTAAATTAGGGAACAACTAAACGTAAAGTCAGCAAACACAAGATCGCTCCTATTGTCAACTAGCCCTTGCGGGTTTTATAATTGACGATTTTCTCTCATTTAGTCCTAATTATTGCCTAGCCCGCCCTTTCAGATTTTCGGGACTAGCGGACTGTTCTAACTTTTGCTTAGGCCACCCTTTTTGGGTTTTCAACCTAGCGAGCTTCCTTCTTTTTTTCTTTATATATCATACATAAAACCTCTTCAACATGTCAATGTTTACTGGCTCACTAAACTCGTTCCCGTCCATGTCTGATAACTTCACCGCACCTTTGTTCATTACTCGTTTCAAGATATATGGGCCTTTCCAGCTAGGCCTGAACTTCCCTCTTGGATCAGATGCATTAGGCTTACATTGCTTCAACACAAAATCCCCGGCTCCGAGTTTTCTAATCTTAACCCTTCTATTATAAGCCCCAGCTATCTTCTTTTGATATAGTTTGTGATGATATAGCGCCTTTAACCTTCTCTCTTCTAGTAATGCTAACTGTGTGTATCAGCTTGCTACCCATTCTGTTTTAGGCAGTTCGGCTTCCAAGACTACTATTAATGACTTGATTTCTATTTCAATTGGCAATACTGCTTCCATCCCGTAAACTAAAGAGAACAATGTCATTCCACTATGTGTTCGCACACTTGTCCTATATCCCCATAAAGCAAAGGGAAGCATCTCTAACCAATCCCTGTAAGTCTTGGTCATCTTGGATAGAATTTGCTTAATTTTTTTGTTTGTTGCTTCTACTGTGCCATTAGCCTTTGGTCTATAAGGAGAGGATCTATGATGATGGATTTGGTACTTTGAGAATAAATCCTTAATTGCTCCTTAAAACTATACCCTATTGTCTGATATCACACTGTGCGGGACCTCGTACCGGCAGATAAGGATCTTTTCAATAAATCTAGCCATTTGACTTACACCCAGTTTGTTGAAGGATTCAGCTTCGACCCATTTTGAAAAATAATCTACTGCTACCATAATGAAACGGTGACCGTTTGAGGCTGTCGGATGTATCTCTCCTATAATGTCGATACCCCAAGTGGCAAATGGCCAGGGTGAAGAAATAGAATGCAATTCTTCAGGAGGCATGTGATTCAAGTTACCATACATTTGACATTGTTGGCACTTCTTCACAAACTCAATACAATCCTTCTCCATGGTTAACCAGTAATAACCCTGTCAAATAATCTTCTTAACTAGGGCCAAACCACTTATGTACGGACCGCAACTTCCCGCATGTATTTCTGACATGATACGCTCCAATTTAGGCTTTCTTAAACATCTTAAATGCACCCCCATCAGGCCATCTTTGATATAACTCTCCATGGAATGCAATGTATTGCAATGACCACCGCCTTATGGCTCTTCTTTCTTTCTTTGTTGCCCTCGGCAGGTATTCTCTTTCTTTCAAAAATCACCTTATAGTATCATACCACGTATCATGGTCTGTATCAGTTTCCATTATTATCTCATATTCATAGCAAGGAGTTGATGAACTGGTCAAGATCAGAGGCTTAAGAAATAAACTAACAGGATTTTCCCATACCGAAGCCAATGTGGCTAGGGCATCAGCCATCTGATTTTCTTCTCTTGATAGGTGTATAAACCTACACTCCTAAAAGTTCTTCTTCATCATGGTTAGGTAATGGTGGTATGGTTTTAATTTTTCCTCTTTCAACTCCCACTCTCCATTTACATGAGATACTACTAGCAATGAATCGCCAAAAACTTCCACCTTATCCACCTTCATAATCATTAGGGTTTCCAAACTGAAAATACAAGCTTTATACTCCACCATATTATTGGTTGCCCTAAATTTCAACTTTTTGGCTAAAGGGATGAGTTCCCCTTCGGGCGATTCTAGTATAACTCCCAAACCTGCTCCTTTCCTGATTACTGCTCCATCAAAATACATTTTCCACCCTTGTACTTCAATTGCTTCTAAATGTTCATCTGGAAATTCCAAGATTACCTCTTCGCTTTTTGGTAATGGTTGTTGAGCTAGGAATTCTGCCACCGCTCTACCTTTGATTGTTTTCCTGGTTACATACTCAATCTCAAATTCTTCTAAGATTATCAACCATCGACCATATTTCCCAATCAAAGATGGTGTCTCCCTTAAGTACTTCATTGGATCCAACCTGGAAATTGCTTGCACACTATACTATTTAAAGTAATGCTACAACTTCTTAGAAGACCAAACCATGGCTATACATGTCTTTTCAATGATACTATACTTAATTTCATAAGGTAGGAGCTTTCTACTCAAATAGTAAACTGCATGCTCAATCACTGACTCATCTGCATGGGCTAGCATGTCTCCTATTGACTCTTCTTCTACTGCTAAATATAATAATAGAGGTTTGCCGGGTTTAGGTGGTTTTAAAACAGGTGGATTCAACAAATATTCTTTTATTCGCTCAAAGGCCTTTTGACACTCTTCATTCCATATGATTGGCTGATTCTTTCTAAGCAATTTTAAGATAGGCTCACATATTGTTGTGAGCTTTGCCATGAATATGCTAATGTTTTGCAATTTACCAATGAATCTAAGAACTTCTCTCTCCGTTTTTAGGGCTGGCATATCCCTGATTGCCTTAACTTTATCAGGATCAATCTCAATGCCATTCGGACCAATCACATGTCCCAATAATTTACCTGAGGTAACACCAAACACACACTTCTTCGGGTTTAATCTTAGCTTATATTTCAAAGCTCTATCGAAGAATAATTCTATGTTTTGGAAGTGTTGTTCCCTTGTGTCCTATTTCACCATCATATCATCAACATATACTTTAACTTCTTTGTGCATCATGTCATGAAATAGTGTGGTGGCCATCCTTTGGTAGATTGCCCCAACATTCTTTAAGCCGAATGGCATCACCCTATAACAAAATATACCCCATGTAGTAATGAAAGCAGTTTTGGCTTTATCTTCTTGGGCAGTTAACACTTGATTGTATCCAGAAAATCCATCTACAAACGAGTGTAGCACGCTAGAGGCTGCACTATCAATGAGGACATCTATATGAGGTAAAGGGAAATCATCTTTAGGGGAAGCCTTGTTTAAATCTCTATAATCCACATAGACCCTTATCCTTCCATCTTTCTTTGGCACAGGTACTATTTTGGCTAGCCAATCTGGATATTCTATCACTTCAAGGAACTTCACTTGTATTTTCTTAGTGACCTCTTCTTTAACCAATTCAGCCCACTCAGGTCTTAAATGCCAAAGCTTTTGTTTGACAGGTTTCATATGAGTGTAAGTAGGAATATGATGCTCGGCTATGTCTCGGTCTATTCTAGGCATATCATCATAAGACCAAGCAAACACTTCTTCATATTTTTTGAATATTTTTTCAAATCTTTCTGTCTCATCAGGAATAAGGTCAGATGCTATGCTAATGTTTTTAGGATTTTCGGTTGTTCCCAAATTTAATGATTGTGTGTTAACATAATTAATATTAAAGATGCTCATGTAACTACTATTTGAATGTATGCAACCATCAGGAGAAACATCACACAAGTAAGCAAAATCAGACTTTATTGCATTCATTTCTGAAAAGAAAACATCATCATCCTCATACAAAGCAGACAAATTAAAATCAAAATCAAAATCATTGTTCTCAAAATCATAAGGCAGGATGTCTTCAAACTTTTCTTCAACCAAGGTAGCAATCTCCTCCAGAGTCTTCTCAGCTTCCAGGACAACTTCATTTTTCTCTTTTGGATTGGATTCTTTGTTGGCTGACAGTGGTACACTAGCTCGGCCACATCTGCAAAAATTTTAAAACCCGGGATCAACTTTCCCATTAACATGATTGGCTTGGGCTTTCCTTGGAGTGGTCCCATATCTAGAGCTTTGACAAAGATCTCTTCAAGTGGTGGGAAGCTCATCTTCTCACTCTTCTTTTGCTGGACATCATTGTTTTCATCATATCCCAACCCTTTCTTGGAAGTTTGAGTTCTAAAGTCTGGCAGCTTTGTCAAACCAGCCTTAACCTTTCCAAGACCAGCTCCGAGAAGGTATTTAATGTTCTTCATCATATTCAAGACTTTGGAGCCCATTACTTCATCATCAGAAATTGCAGCTACTTGAAAAATATTGACAGGCCTCTCAATCATTAGAGCATTAACAATCTCATTATCTTCAGCTTCGATGACCACCGTCTCATCTCCATTGGGGAACTTGATCTTTTGATGAAGGGTGGAAGGAACTCCACCAAGAGGATTGTAGACCCTTAATTTTTGACCCGGTCCAGTCCAATACATTTTATTTAGTCCAAAATAATTTTTGTGTTGCTTAATATTTTTTTTGTCCAAAATAAATTTTGTTATTTTAATTAAATAATTTTTGCTTTAGTATTTAATTTTTATTAATAAAAAAAATAAACAAATAAAAGTCAAAAAATAAAAATAAAAATCGGCAACGAAAAAAATTATCGCTCGGGCCCGTGGGCATTTCGCCCGCAGAAATTGCTTGCGGGCGAAATGGTGCGAGCGAAATGGCACATGCCATTTCGCCCGCAGGAAAATCCTGCGTGCGAAATGGTTGCCCACAGGAATTTACTACGGGCAACGCCCGCCCCTCGCCTACTGCCGCAGCCAGCTGTGGCAGATTTTTTTCACTAGTGCATTTTTTCCTGCGGCAATTTTTTTCGGCAGCATAATTTTTTCAACGCAAATTTTTTGAAACCTAATTCAATTAGGTTTTGGTTTCCTTTTCTTATCAATATTACTTATCGTGATTAATTAGGAATAAACCATATGAAACCTCTATGAATAAGGACCAAAGGCAATCAAATTAGGGGGGAGGCCGAAAGGGATAAAAATTGGACAGTAGGAGGGAAATCCAAATCCGTGAAGGAAAAGCTTGAATTCTATTGATTTTTAAAGTAGCAGAAACACGATTTAAGGCATTACAAAGGCAAAAAGGCTGGTCTTTGGAGCTTGTTCATCTAAGAAGCAATTTTTGTGCAACTTACAAAATAAGGTATGAAATTCTAATTTCTTTATATTTTACACAGTAGCATAATCACCCTTTGATTTCATTTATTTCAAAGATTTTAGGACCTTAATTCACTTTTTTTCTAAGGATTAAAATTCTTAAATCATGGCTTTATTTTCTAAAAGCTTAAAGCTATTAGATTTATTTCTTCAAAACACCAAAACAAAAATTTGTTTTCCAAATTTTCAAAACTCAAAATTGTGTTCTGTTACTTTCCCAAAAGCTTTAAAAATATCTTTTATGCTTCATAAACTTTAAATCATTGGTTTATTTTCATAAAATTCCATAAAATCTTCAATTGCTTTTTTCAAATCCTAAAAATCATGCATCACCGAAATCCTAAATTCTAAAACACTAAACCCAAATTCAACTTCTAAACCTAAAATAGTAAACTCTAACTCTTTTAAAACCTTAAACCCTAACTTTTTCTAAACCTTAATCCTTTAAAACCTTAAAAATCATAAAAACATAAATACTTTTATTTCATACAGTAGCTTAAAAACACAATGAATAACCATAAACCACAAATAAAAAATGTTTTAAATTGTCCAAACCCTAGTTTCATGATTTCACCATTCAAACCTTAATTTGTTAAAACCTCAATCTATTTTAATTCCATAAAAAAAGTCACAGTAGCCTAATTTTATGAATTCCAAAACCTTAACACATGAGATAAAGAACACTAAATGGAAACAGTAGGTATAATTTGGAATTTTATTTTCCTTATTCAATTCCATATTTGATCATGCTTTGTTTTTATTTCTTATGCTTTAATTTATTTAAATTCAATGCTTGGTTTATTTAATTTATCATGGATGGATGTTTTCTATTGATATTTAATATCTTTGATGAATGATTTTTTTTATTATGAATGGTCATTTACTTTTATCAATTTATTTAGATTTCCAATGTAAGAGGTATGTTTCCACTTGGTGGGTACCTCATTAGTTAAACATCATGTAATTTAAATTGCTTTTCTCTTTTAGATCCAATGTAAAGGACATGTTTCTACCTTTCGGTGGGTGTCCTATTTAGGCATGGGATGTAAGGACATGTTTCCATCTTCGGATGGGTGTCCATTTATTTGCTTGCTTGGACTTTGTTTTGATTTTTAATATATTGATGCTTTTCTTTTAATTATTGAGTGTAATATGGATAATGTTATTATACTTAAGAATTTTATAATATTAAGACCTGTAAAAGAGGCCGGTTCTAATGAACTGGGCATTGTGGGGTGCTGGGCAATTTCTCACCTTCCCCACACATACCCAACTTTCCGAACCCATCAGGGGGTTGGGGATTCCTTAGGAATCGAGTCATCCACCCCTTTCTTTTTTTCGGCCCATCCGGGTGGCGACTCCATTTTCTCTGGACTTAGGTCCGTGTTCTCTAAGGCCTCGAGTCTAAACAATGCCGAAGTCGCACGAACCATTCCACTGGGAGTGGGGGCAAAAATTCCTATTCACAGTGGCAACTCCACTGGGGACAAGAGAAGTTGATTCCGTTGGTCTTTATATTATTCTATTGTTTCTTATAATGATATTATCCATTGCATCATCTTATATTGCATCGTGTGCGTGAGTTAGGACGCCCGTGTTACCCGTGTTATGTTTTATAAGGGATACCATACTTTCACTCAAGGTATGGAGATCGAGCATGGCATAACCACTCATAACCTAGTACCGTTTGGTATATACTTGCTATGGGAACTTAAGCTTTTTTACCCAAAGACTAAAGCTCATGTAATTGGCCTAGTTACTTTCCATAGGTTTTACCCCAAATGCATGTTGTTTGACTATGGTTAATTTATCTTGGCTTAAATCATGGCTTATTTGGTTTGTTATTTTTCTAATATGACCTAAGTATATTGTAAGCTCAAAACAAACTTTTCTTTAAAATCCAAGAGACCAAAGCTATTTTCAAAACTTTTGATGGTCTTTGGACATAAGACTTTTCAAAAACCAAATCAAAAATTCTTTGGCTCATGGCCCAAATACTAAGCCCGAAATCTACTTTTATAAAAATCTTTTTATAATGGGCTTAGAAACAAAACTATTTTCACCCAACCTTTTCTTACAAAGAGCTTGCAAAAATATTTAGGTCAATTATTAGATACCAAAAATCAATTGTGGGCCTAATTTACACTAAGAATAAATTAACCATCGGTTTGTTTTTGGCATGAACCATTAAGTTACCTTTTTTCAAGTGAGAAATATATCTATAATAAACCACTTAATTTCGTTTTAATCCAATATAGCATAAAAGCTTCTATAGTTGGTGGAATGGATTAAAACCTAATTAATAGGAATTATCATGGATTGATTTCCATTTTCGAAAATATAACTATTGGTTGAAACGTCTGAGGGAATTATTTGAAAGCAAGATACCCCATGTTGGTGTTTTGTTAACCATAAACCTAGGAAAAGGGACTCGCCATTCGTGTGTGAATGTTATAAGGTTAGAAGGAACGTCCTATTTATCCTTATTTGTTGATTGTTTGTGCATACATGCATACATTTGCATCTCATATCATTGATCTTCTCTGGCTCACAGCCCTGGATTATGATAGTTTTAAAGCTTACAACAATCTGACTTACGCCGAAGACGAAGTATCTAGCAACGACTCAATCACTTGCTAACCAAAAACAATGGAGCCTGAATAAATTCAAAGGATGGTGGATGAGGCCCTCAATGCCAAAATGGAAGAAATAAAAGAGGCCCTAGCTGAGACCATGAAGAACCAATTGACTGCAATTTTAGAGAATCATGCCGAGGCATCTGCTAGCACTAAGAAACCAAAGGACAAAGGGAAGACCAAAGTTAGTGAAGTGGTTTTTGATAATGAAAAGGTGATCATTGATGATGATGATGAATGGGCTCAATACTGCCAAGATGTTCAAGAGAAGAAGAAAGAACCGAAGGTTGCTGAGAAAGCCACTATTGAAAAGACCAAGACATCCGATGTTGAAAAGATGACTGCTGATTTAGAAAATAAATTTGAGAAGAAGTTGAAAATGAAGAGATGTCCGAGATCGACAAACTATTTGAACAAGATGAAGAGGTCCCTTATAAGTTCAAGATGCCTTCCTTTGCTAAGTACAAAGGCACTGGAAATCCTCATCTTCAAGTCAAGCAATACATCACTGCCATGCAGTCTGCCCGAGCTACTAAGGCTCAAACTCTAAGGTACTTTATGCTCTCATTGGACCCTGTTGTCCAAAATTGATTCAATACCTTAGATGATGGAACACAAAAGAGTTGGGATCTACTTTACAAAGCCTTCATCCAACAATATGGATATAATGTTGAGTTGGAAGTTACCTTGATGGAAGTGGAGTCCATTAGGCAAAGGCCGAATGAGAATTTTGTAGATTATGTCAAGAGATGGAGAAATAAGGCCGCTTTACTCAAGAAAAGGCTCGATGAATCCGATCAAATAAGGATGATTGTGAGAGGGGTGTTGCCTAATCTTCGTGATAGGATGTCTCATACACTCATCTGTGATTTCAAAGACCTTCTCCAAGCTGGTTTGCAAATTGAAGAATGGGAAAGGGAGAAGAGCTCTTTGCAACAAAAAGGAACGAGAAAGGGAGCTATCAACCTGGTAGCCAAAGCATGCAAAAGGTCATCGGTGTTAATGCTACTAACCAAGGAACAAGGATACAATTTACAAAATTGGGAAAACATATGTCTTGGGTTCTCAACAAGCTTCAAAGAAAAGGATTGCTACAACCCTTAAATCCTCGTCCTTTGCCTAACACTCTCCCACCTAATTTTGACATCAAAGCATTTTGTCAATTTCACCAAAAGCAAGGACATGACACGGATAGATGTGTGAGGTTGAGACATGATATCCAAAATCTAATTGATAATGGGAAGCTACCCGAGCCCAATAAGCCAAACACCAAAGACAACCCATTACCAAAATTCAATAGGGTACCACCACCAGCAATCTTCATGATTGGAGGAGGTTTGCATGAGGACTTTGTCATGTCTTCCTTTCAAGATGTGGGTGGAGAAGCAACCAAAGAAGAAGAGGCATTTGAATAAGCTATGATGGGTGGAGAAGTAGCAATTTGTGTTGTCAACGGGTTTTGGGTTTCAAGTGATAGTGATGATGATATTGTATCCAAGAAGGAGGAGTGGACTTGGTCCGAGCCCGAAGAAGATGAGGTGATGAACACTAGATCCGGTAAGCCTTACGCAAGGCCACCACCTAAGGAGATAGAAACTACTAAGGGGAAGGAAGTCAAAATAGAAGAAGATGATGTTGTGCTCAAGCAATTGAAAAGAACCCAAGCGAGTGTTAGCATTTGGGACTTGTTAGCTACTTCTAAAAAGCATCAAGAAACTATGGCCAAAGCCTTAGCTAGCATGCCAATTTCTACCTCCACAACCCCGGAGGAGTTGATCAACTTCATAAAATTTGGGGAAGTAATGAAATGTGAAGAGGTCCAAGAAAAGGGTGAAGTTAATATGGGAGCAGTTTCTTTTTCAGATGCGGACTTACCGGAGGAGGGGAGAGACCACATCCGCCCTCTCTTTATCAAAATAGAAGTCAAGGGGAAGAGGACTCAATGTGTAATGGTCGATGATGGGTCCACCATAAATGTTTGTCCATTTAAGATATTGCCAAAGCTAGCCATGTAAACAAGAGATCTAAACCCAACCGAGGTGACAATTCATGCTTCTGACAACACTAAGAGGCATGCCGAAGGGACTTTCAAAGCGGCCGTCAAGGTTGGGCCAATTGAATATATTGTTGAATTTGTTATTTTAGACATACCAGTTACCTTTGACTTACTCTTGGGGAGACCATGGTTTCACCCTCTTGGTGGAGTTCCTTCCACTCTTCATCAAAAAATAAAATTCCCCAACGGAAATGAGATAGTGGTCAATAAAGATGAAGATAATGAGATTGTTAACGCTCTAATGGCTGAGATAGTGGTCAATCTGCAATTTATGATGATGAAGTAGTGGACTCCAAAGTCTTGAATATGATAAAGAACATGAACTAACTTCCCGGAGCTGGTCTTGGAAAGGGTAAGGCCAGTTTGACAAAGTTGCCAGATTTTAGAACTCAAACTTCCAAGAAGGGGTTAGGATATGATGAAGACAATGATGTCTAGCCAAACAAGAGTGAGAAGATGAGTTTCTCGCCACTTGAAGAGATCTTTGTCAAGGCTTCAGATATGGGACCATTCCAAGGAAAGCATGAGCCAATCATGTTCATGGCTAAGTTAATCCCAGGTTTTGAAATTTTTGCAGATGTTGCGAGCTAGTGGAGCAAGTGAAGAAAGAGCTCACCCTGTCAACCAACAAAGAATCCAATCCAAAAGAGAAGAATGAAGCTACTCTGAAAGCCGAGAAGACTCCGGAGGAGATTGCCACCCTGGTTGAAGAAAAGTTTGAAGACATCCTGTTTTATGATTCTGACAATAGTGATTTTGATTTTAATTTGTCTGCTTTGTATGAGGATGATGATGTTTTCTTTTCCAAAATGAATGCAATAAAGTCTGATTTTGCTTACTTGTGTGATGTTTCTCCTGATGGTTGCATACATTCAAATAGCAGTTACATGAGCATCTTTAATATTAATTATGTTAACACACAATCATTAAAATTGGGAACAACTGAAAATCCTAAAAATATTAGCTTAGCATCCTACCTTACTCCTGATGAGAGAGAGAGATTTGAAAAAGTATTCAAAAAATATGAAGAAGTATTTGCTTGGTCTTATGAAGATATGCCGGGGACAGATCGAGACATAGCCGAGCATCACATTCCTACTTATACTCACATTAAGCTTGTCAAACAAAAGCTTAGGCGACTAAGACTTGAGTGGGCTGAATTGGTTAAAGAAGAGGTCACTAAGCAAATACAAGTGAAGTTCCTTGAAGTGATAGAATACCCAGATTGGCTAGCCAACATAGTACCTATGCAAAAGAAAGATGGGAGGATAAGGGTCTGCGTGGAATATAGAGATTTAAACAAGGCTTCCCCTAAGGATGATTTTCCTTTACCTCATATAGATGTTCTCATTGATAGTGCAGCCTCTAGCGTGCTACACTCATTTGTAGATGAATTTTTCGGATACAATCAAGTGTTAATGGCCCAAGAGGATAAAGCTAAAACTGCTTTCATTACTACATGGGGTGTATTTTGTTATAGGGTGATGCCTTTCGGCTTAAAGAATGCTGGAGCAACCTACCAAAGGATGGCCACCACACTATTTCATAACATGATGCATAAAGAAGTTGAAGTATATGTTGACGATATGATGGTGAAGTCGGATACAAGGGAGTAACACTTTCAATACTTAGAATTATTCTTTGATAGAGCTTTTAAATATAAGCTAAGATTAAACCCGAAGAAGTGTGTATTCGGTGTTACTTCAGGCAAATTATTGGGACATGTAATTGGTCCGAATGGTATTGAGATAGATCCTGACAAAGTCAAACAATCAGGGATATGCCAGCCCCAAAGACGGAGAGAGAAGTTTGGGGATTCATTTGTAAACTACAGTACATTAGCAGATTTATAGCAAAGCTCACAACAATCTGTGAGCCTATCATCAAGTTGCTTAGAAAGAATCAGCCGGTCTTATGGAATGAAGAGTGTCAAAAGGCCTTTGAGCGAATAAAAGAGTATTTGTTGAATCCACCTATTTTAAAATCACCTGAATCCGGCAAACCTCTATTACTATACTTAGCAGTAGAAGAAGAGCCGATAGGAGCCATGCTAGCCCCAGCAGATTAATCAGGGATTGAGCATGCAGTTTACTATTTAAGTAGAAAGCTCCTGCCTTATGAAATTAAGTATAGTATCATTGAAAAGACATGTATTGCCATGGTTTGGTCTTCTAAGAAGTTGCGGCATTACTTTCAATCATATAGTGTGCAAGCAATTTCCAGGTTGGATCCAATGAAGTACTTAAGGGAGACACCCTCTTTAATTGGGAAATATGGTCGATGGTTGATAATATTAGAAGAATTTGAGATCGAGTATGTAACTAGGAAAACAATCAAAGGAAGAGCGGTGGCAGAATTCCTGGCACAACAACCATTACCAGAAAGTGAAGAGGTAATCTTGGAATTTCCAGATGAACATTTAGAAGTAATTGAAATACAAGGGTGGAAAATGTATTTTGTTGGAGCGGTAAATAGGAAAGGAGCAGGTTTGAGAGTTATACTAGAATCGCCCGAAGGGGAACTCATCCCTTTAGCCAAAAAATTGAAATTTAGGGTAACCAATAATATGGTGGAGTACGAAGCTTGTATTTTTGGTTTGGAAACCCTAATGATTATGAAGGTGGATAAGGTGGAAGTTTATGGCGATTCATTGCTAGTTGTATCCCAAGTAAATGGAGAATGGGAGTTGAAAGAAGAAATATTGAAACCATACCACCATTACCTGACCATGATGATGAAGAATTTTAAGGAATGTAGGTATATACACTTGTCAAGAGAAGAAAATCATATGGCTGATGCCCTAGCCACATTGGCTTTGGTATGGGAAAATCCTGCCAGCCTATTCCTTAAGCCTCTAATCTTGACCAGTTCATCAACTCCTTGCTATGAATATGAGACAATCATGGAAGTTGATACAGACCATGATGCATGGTATGATACTATAAGACAATTTTTGAAGCAAAGAGAATACCCGCCGGGGGCAACAAAGACAGAGAGAAGAGGCATAAGGCGGTGGTCTTTGCAATACATCACCTTCCATAGGGAGTTATATCGAAGATGGCCTGATGGAGTGCATTTGAGATGTTTAAGAAAGCCTAAAGTGGAGCGCATCATGTCAGAAATACATGCGGGAAGTTGCGGTCCGCACATGAGTGGTTTGGCCCTAGTTAAGAAGGTTATTCGACAGGGTTACTATTGGTTGACCATGGAGAAAGACTGTATTGAGTTTGTAAGGAAGTTCCAGCAATGTCAGATGTATGGTAACTTGAATCACATGCCTCCTGAAGAACTGCATTCAATGTCTTCACCCTGGCCATTTGCCACCTGCGGTATCGACATTATAGGAGAGATACATCCGACAGCCTCAAACGGTCACCGTTTCATTATAGTAACAGTTGATTATTTTTCAAAATGGGTCTAAGTCGAATCCTTCAACAAGCTGGGTGCAAGTCAAATGGCTAGGTTTATCGAAAAGAACCTCATCTGTAGATATGGGGTCCCTCATAGTGTGATATCAGACAATGGGGTACAGTTTCAAGGAGCAGTTAAGGATTTATTCTCGAAGTACCAAATCCATCATCATCGATCCTCTCCTTATAGACCAAAGGCTAATGGTGCCATGGAAGCAACAAACAAGACAATTAAGCAAATCTTGTCCTAAATGACCAAGACTTACAGAGATTGGTCAGAGATGCTTCTCTACTTTATGGGAATATAGGACAAGTGTGTGAACACCTACTCGGATGACACCGTTCTCTTTGGTTTATGGGATGGAAGCGGTATTGCCAGTTGAAATTGAGATCAAATCACTGAGAGTAGTCTTGGAAGCTGAACTGCCTGAAATGAAATGGGTAGCAAGCAGATACACACAATTAGCTCTATTAGAAGAGAGAAGATTAAAGGCATTATATCATCACCAACTGTATCAAAAGAAGATAGCTCGGCCCTACAATAGAAGGGTTAAGGTCAGAAAATTCAAAGTTGGGGATTTGGTGTTGAAGCAATGTAAGCCTAATGTATCTGATACAAGAGGGAAGTTCAGACCTAGTTGGGAGGGGCCATATGTCGTGAAACAAGTCATGAACAAAGGTGCGGTAAAGTTGTCAGACATGGATGGGAACGAATTTAGTGAGCCAGTAAACATCGACAGGTTGAAGAAGTTTTATGTATGAAAAATAAAAAAGAAAGAGCTTGCTAGGTTCAAAACCCAAAAAGGGTAGCCTAGGCAAAATTTAGAGCAGTCCGCTAGTCCTGAAAACCCAAAATGACGGGCTAGGCAACAATTAGGGCTAAAAGAGAGAAAATAGTCAATTAGAAAACCCGAAAGGGCTAGTTGGCAACAGGAGTGATCTCGTGTATGCTGGCTTTATGTTTGGTTATTTTCTAATTTAATAAAACAGAATTAATGTTAAAATTCTTCTATGTGCACTATTATAAGTATTCAACCAGATATGGATGAAATAGATAAACACAATAGCAAAAGGTGATGACGAATTATAAATGGAAAAGAAGGTTCTTTTATTACTTTAATTATTTTTTCATCCTAACAATACACTTTCTGAATTGACAAATGTAAAATCTATGGCAGTCGATAAGTGTAACTTGCAGAATAACTTTGCCTTAATCGATCCAAGTAGGCTTCAGTCAAGCAAGGCATGTCTAAGTCGGGAGCAAAGTCAGAATCACGAGGCTCAGCTCCATACTGACGCCCAAGTCGGCGAGGATCATAGCATGTACCTTGAAGAAGAGCAGCAAGGGGAATGTACATCAAGTATGTCCGCATGGTGATATGAGAAATCTTCCACCAAGGTACCAACCAACGGATATTGACTTCAGAGCGTGAGTGGATCCAGTCAACCCAGTCAGCATATGAGGATGCAGGATGGAGTAGCTTCCTAGCAGAATGATGATGTGGCAGGTATCTGGCAAAATCCATGGAGGGAGTATCAAGCAAACAAAGACGCTCCTGAAGCCAAATCTATGAAGAAAGAATTAAAATAAAAAAAAGAAGAATAAAATAAAAAAGAGTCTGCTAAGTTGAAAACCCGCAAGGGCAGCTTAGGCAAAAATTAGGACAGCTAGCTAGTTCTGAAAACCCGCATGGGCGGACTAGGCAAAAGTTAGAGCAATAAAAAGAAAAAAGAAAACCTAAATTGAAAACCCAAAATGGCAGTTTAGGTAATTACCTGGAGCAGCAACAGACTCCCAGTCAGTCTCTTTGAGAATCCTGATTTAAATCGGTCTAATCCAACTAAGGTCTCGACTAAAATCACAGGTACCGGCGACAAGCCCCCTTCCATTTGGTGCATAATATCCAATACTCGAGGGTCAATATCACCGTCAGAAAAAACAAGCAAGAATTGGCCAAGGAAGTAAAGACAAAGCATGCGTCCCCATGACTTAGTAGGAGCCAAATGAGAGAAACAAAAGTCAATCAAAGGACCAAGTAGAATTTTTTCACCTCTCATCAACCGAAGAACTTCGGGTTTTGGAATTTGAAATAACATCTGTATCTTCTGTTGAGTCTTAGAAATCAATGTGGGAAACGCCATTTGTTGATTATTGAGATGTCCAAGGATGGCCTCAAATTCTTCAATCAAGGGACATATTTCAAAGCCATTAATTCTAAATACCCTAGAATCTGTATCCCAAAAGGAAGCCACAGCATGTAAGAAGGAGTGGTCCAATTTGACATTTTGAAAACATTTTAAAACATCAAGCTTTGACCATGAAATTTGCTTCCAATGGATGGTATCCATATTCTTAAATAGAATTTTTATTTTCTTTAAATGGTGTTCGGTCATGGTTGATGAATAAAGGAGAACCAAAATTGCTAAAGGGAGTCTTCACGTTGAAAGAGAGAGATTTTTGGTTTATGAATTAAAATATGGCATGAAGGGTGATTTATATAGAGGAAACAAAGCTTTTCCAAAAGTGAAATGGAAAAGATGATGGGAAAGGATAAGACCATATGGCATAAGGAAAGGAAGTGGCAATGAATTTCCATTACCACGTTGGATTTGGTTTAACAAAAGAAGTGGATGTAAATTAATGGTGTACTGTAATAAAAAAAAAAGTGGTATAGTAACGTAAAGAAAAATGAAGGTTTACAGTAAAGAGGAAAATTGTATATTTTTCATTATTGTACAATGTTTTACAATTGCTACAATATTTACATATCACTAAGAGGGTGGTGGTAGGTCAACAAATAGAGACTTGAAAAAATCGTCGCCTATTGGAGGAGGGGGCAAATTACTCGTCCCGAGATCACCCGAAGCAGAAGCACTAAAATCCCTATTACCTTGGAGTTTCGATCTATCATGGTCTTCATCAGAAGCAGACGAAAGGATCTCATGTACATCAGTCTAGGGACCTCTTGATGAAGAAGCGCCGCGATCCCTCATCCCCCAAAATCGTAAGTTACGGAAATTTTGTTCGGATTGATGATATAAACTTTCAAAATGAGAAGCCTGCTGGCGACTTGCAGCTAACTCTTCTTGAAGTTTCTTATTTTGTTCTTCGAGCATCCGCTGTGAGCCAAGAAGGAAAAGGTAAGAGCATACATAATCATGCATACATATAGCATAAACTATTATGAAATAAGGAACGTACCAGGTAGTTCATATCAATGCCTTGCGGATGAGATGGCATATTCGGCGGGCTAGAATGAGAAAATGAAGTGGCAGTGAAAGAAGGTCCAGCCTCATGATCAAATGAGCCAACAGCCTACAACAATCATTAAAGAATCAAAGAAAGGAAAGGCAGTTGCAATGGAAAATTGGTAAAAGTTTTACCCGAGAAGTACAGGCCCCGAGATGTGGAATAGACTCTCCTGCATCTCCGTGATGTTCCTCCTCATTTTTGTTGAAAATCTCCCACAAACCAATAGGAGATACATCAAAGGTCAAGAGTCTTATTTGAATAAAACAGGCATAAAATGGACCAGGTGAATGGAGAAATGACTTGGCACCATAACCATACCGAGCTGACCACCATGCATCCTCCGACATCGACATAATATTTAAAGTATATTCTGGGATTTACATCCAAAACCTCCGCTGCTCTGGACCGAGAAACCATTCATAAACTCTCTCCCGGAGAAACCAGCCACTAGACACTAGGCCAGCAATAATTCAGCGAGAATGTTGGAAAGACAGTGCAGCCCTCATCAAAGGAGACCAATTTGCTCGCTCTTCTGGATTCCACCAGGCCAAATTTACCTGCAAAATAACATAAGGTAAGTAAAACTTTCACATAAAATTTAAAGCATACTAATGTTATTTTACCTAATCCCAGGTTAAGTGGCTCAACACAAAGCGATAAGTATGCACATGATGAGAGCCGGGAACATCCACACGATCGGACAACCAGTAATTTAATCTCGGATACCCGATTCTCTCTCGGGAAATGCCGGGTACCCTCATGAGGTTTTGTTCATATGCCCATATCTACAATAACAATAAAGATCACATTCAAGTAAGAGAAGAGGGGAAAAGACATTGGTGGAAGAAAGAATAGCTCGACAACCGCCATCAAGCCGACAAAAGAATTCTTGTTTCGGCAAAGCTTATCAAGGCCATGGTAAAGACATGCGAGACTAGCTTCACCCCAGCCAGAAGATGGTACCATTCTGAGATAAGAAAGGGCACTCAACATTGACAAGTGAATGGACGATTCAGTGCTGCCTAAGATGGTCGACCTGAGCAGATATAACAAAAATCCTCGAGGATATTGTTCGACCCTGTTTCTGCCAACCCGACCTTCGTAGTTAATCCAATAACTATGAATCGGCTCAATTTTTATCTTAAAAGGCCCTTTATATGACAGTTCCATACCAATTAATTCCTAAATTTCTTTAAATGTTAAAATTTCATTGGTCAGAGGAACCGGAGCACCATCATATCGAATGCCGATTATGGCAGTAAAATCGACCGGACCAATTGTCATATCCCCAATGGGCAAGTGAAAAGTGTGAGTTGCATCCATCCATCGCTCTGCAAGCGCCTGGACTACGCTTCGGTCTATCTGATATTCTTCGGATGGCAATTGTAAGATGAACTGTTCGAAGCCGCAATCTCGGATAATCCGCCTTACCCGAGAAGGCATTACATTGTCCCATTGTCAGGCTTTATAAATACACCTCAGGCCCGAATGACACAACGGTCATGCTAACACAGACCCAGGTAAGTTAATACCAGGTAAGTACGTGTTATTTTATCTACTTAAATTAATTTATTTTTTTTCACATAAAATATATATATATATAAATCAAATCAATCAAGAGAAAAAAAAAGAAAAATAATTACCATGCTCTTTGGATTAGAACTATGATGGAGCGGCATCCCGACCAGTATAAACTCCAATAACTCGACATTAGAATGAGTTCCAGACCTCGAAGCATGCATTATTTTTAAAAAATATATGTTGAAATTGAAAAGAAATTTGAGAGAGTTACGAAATTGAAATTGAAATTGTGAAATGAAATGAAGAAATAGTGGCCTTTTATAAAGGAACGGCAAGCAAAGAAACCAAATTCAAAACTGTTCATGAATATTAAATTTTACTATTTATAAATAGTAAAATTACTATTTATAAATAGTATTACTATTGATGAATAGTAAATATTACTATAAATAGTAAATGTTACTATTTATGAATTATATTACTATTGGTAAATAGTAAAATTATTATTTCCAATAGTAAATACTATTTGATACTTTTTGCGAATAGTAAATTTACTATTTATAAATAGTAAATAGTGCATGAACAGCGACTACACAGTAAATAAACAATAAATTCAATTATTCACTTTAATCATTCAAATAATTGCGTGTATATAAATATTTTTACGCGCATGGGACAAGAAGAAGACATATGCATAAAAATTAGCCAAACTTTTTGAAATAAAAAATTATTAGCTCGGGTCCAGAACCCAAATTTTCCTTAGGTCTAGAACCTAGAATTATTTCTAAGTTCAGAACTTAGCTCGGGTCCTGAACCCAAATTTTCCTTAGGTCCAGAACCTATAATTATTTCTAAGTCCACAAACTTAGCTCGGGTCCAGAACCCAAATTATCCTTAGGTCCAAAACCTAGAATCTTCCTTGAGTCCAGAACTCGAACCGGGTCCAGAACCCAAATTTTCCTTAGGTCCAGAACCTATAATTATCCTTGAGTCCAGAACTCGAACCGGGTTCAGAACCCAAATTTTCCTTGGGCCGAGAACCTAGAATTATCCTTGAGTCCAGAACTCGAACCGGGTCCAGAACCCAAATTTTCATTAGGTCTAGAACCTAGAATTTATCATTGAGTCCAAAACTCAAGCCAGGTCCAGAACCCAAAACCTCAACCATCTCAAAAATTAAGTCTTATTGCTTTTCACTCTCTTTCACTGAAGTTTCAAATTTTTCAAGCAGGGGGCAAACTGTAGACCCTTAATTTTTGACCCGGTCCGGTCCAATACATTTTATTTAGTCCAAAATAATTTTTGTGTTGCCTAATATATTTTTTTTGGTCCAAAATAATTTTTGTTATTTTAATTAAATAATTTTCTCTTTAGTATTTAATTTTTAATAATGAAAAAAATAAACAAATAAAAGTCAAAAAATAAAAATAAAAATAAAAATCGACGTCGAAAAAATTGGCGACAAAAATATCATCGCGTGGGCCCGTGGGCATTTCGCCCGCAGAAGTTGCCTGTGGGCGAAATGGCCCAAGCCATTTCACCCACAGATTTTTTTCCTGTGGGCGACGCCCGCTCCTCACTTATTTTTTTCGCCAGCGCATTTTTTCCTGCGGCAATTTTTTCGGCAGCATAATTTTTCCGACGCAAATTTTTCGAAACCTAATTCAATTAGGTTTCGGTTTCCTTTTCTTATCAATATTACTTGCCGTGATTAATTAGGAATAAACCATATGAAGCCTCTATTAATAAGGACTAAAGGCAATCAAATTAGGGGGGAGGCCGAAAGGGACAAAAATTGCACAGTAGGAGGGAAATCCAAATCCGTTAAGGAAAAGCTTGAATTCAATTGATTTTTAATGTAGCAGAAACACAATTTAAGGCATTACAAAGGCAAAAAGGCTGGTCTTTGGAGCTTGTTCATCCAAGAAGCAATTTTTGTGCAACTTACAAAATAAGGTATGAAATTCTAATTTCTTTATATTTTACACAGTAGCATAATCACCCTTTGATTTCTTTAATTCAAATATTTTAGGACCTCAATTCACTTTTTTTTAAGGATTAAAATTCTTAAATCATGGCTTTATTTTCTAAAAGCTTAAAGCTATTAGTTTTATTTCTTCAAAACTCCAAAACCAAATTTTGTTTTCCAAATTTTCAAAACTCAAAATTGTGTTCTGTTACTTTCCCAAAAGCTTTAAAAATATCTTTTTTGCTTTATAAACTTTAAATCATTGGTTTATTTTCATAAAATTCCATAAAATATTCAATTGCTTTTTCCAAATCCTAAAAATCATGCATCACCGAAATCCTAAATTCTAAAACACTAAACCCAAATTCAACTTCTAAACCTAAAATAGTAAACTCTAACTCCTTTAAAACCTTAAAACCTAACTTTTTCTAAACCTTAATCCTTTAAAACCTTAAAAATCCTAAAAATATAAATACTTTTATTTTACATAGTAGCTTAAAAACACAATGAATAACCATAAACCACAAATCAAAAATGTTTTAAAGTGTCCAAACCGTAGTTTCATGATTTCACCATTCAAACCTTAATTTGTTTAATCAAAGAGTCTTACCAACCTTTTAAAACATAAAACTTCAATCTATTTTAATTCCATAAAAAAGACACAGTAGCCTAATTTTATGAATTCCAAAACCTTAACACATGAGATAAAGAACACTAAATGGAAACAGAAGCTATAATTTGGATTTTTATTTACCTTATTCAATTCCATATTTGATCATGCTTTGTTTTATTTCTTATGCTTTAATTTATTTAAATTCAATGCTTGGTTTATTTAATTTATCATGGATGGATGTTTTCTATTGATATTTAATATCTTTGATGAATGATTTATTTATTATGAATGGTTATTTACTTTTACCAATTTATTTAGATTTCCAAATGTTGTAAGAGGTATGTTTTTACTTGGTGGGTATCTCATTAGTTAAACATCATGTAATTTAAATTGCTTTTCTATTTTAGAACCAATGTAAAGAACATGTTTCTACGTTTCGATGGGTGTCCTATTTAGGCATGGGATGTAAGGACATGTTTCCATCTTCGTATTGGTGTCCATTTATTTGCTTTGCTTGGACTTTGTTTCAAATTTTAATATATTGATGCTTTCTTTTAATTATTGAGTGTAATATGGCTAATGTTATTATACTTAAGAATTTTATAATATTAAGACCTGAAAAGGAGGTCAGTTCCAATGAATCGGGCGTTGTGGGGGTACTGGGGCCATTTCTCACCTTCCCCACACGTACCCAACTTTCATAACTCATTAGGGGGTTGGGGATTCCTTAGGAATCGAGTCATCCACCCCTTTCTTTTTCCCGGCCCATCCAGGTGGCAACTCCATTTTCTTCGGACTTAAGTCCATGTTTTCTAAGGCCTCGAGCCTAAACAGTGCTGAAGTCGCAAGAACCATTCCACCGGGAGTGGGGGAAAAAATACCCGCTCACAAGGATGAAACCATGGTCACCCTAAGAGTAAGGAGTAGGTAACCGATATGTCTAAAACTACAAACTCAATAATAAATTCAATTGGACCAACCTTGACAACAGCTTTGAAAGTCCCTTTGGCGTGTCTCTTAGTGTTGTCATAAGCCTGAATTGTTACTTCGGTCGGGTTTAGATCCCTTGTTGACATGGCTAGCTTTGGCAATATCTTAAGTGGGCAAACACTTATGGCGGACCCATCATCAACCATTACACATGTAGTCCTCTTCCCCTTGACTTCTATTTTGATAAAGAGAGGGCGGATGTGATCTCTCCCCTCCTCTGGTAAGTTCGCATCCTAAAAAGAAACTGATCCCATATTAACTTCATTCTTTTCTTGAACATCTTTACATTTCATTATTCCAATTTTTATGAAGTTGATCAGCTCCTCCGGTGTTGTGGAGGTAGAAATTGGCATGCTAGCTAAGGCTTTGGCCATAGTTTCTCGGTGCTTTTTAGAAGTATCTAATAAGTCCCAAATGCTAACACTTGCTTATGTTCTTTTCAATTGCTTGAGCACAACATCATCTTCCTCTTCTTTATTTCCTACTTCAACTTCCTTACCCTTATTAGTTTCTACCGCCTTAGGTGGTGGCCTTGCATAAGGCTTATCGGATCTAGTGTTCATTACTTCATCTTCTTCGGGCTCGGACCAAGTCCATTACTCCTTCTTGGATACAAGATCATCATCACTATCGCTTGAATCCCAAAACCCATTGACAACACAAATTGTTACTTCTTTACCTCCCATAGCTTGTTTCATTTCACCAAATACCTCTTCTTCTTTGGTTGCTTCTCCACCCACATCTTGAAAAGAAGACATGACAAAATCTTCATGCAAACCCCCTCCAATCATGAAGGTTTCCGGTGGTGGTACCCTATTGAACTTTGTAATGGGTTGTCTTTGGTGTTTAGCTTATTGGGCTCGGGAAGCTTCCCATTATCAATTAGATTTTGAATATCATGTCTCAACCTTACACATCTATCTGTGTCGTGCCCTTGCATTTGGTGAAATTGACAAAATGCTTTAGTGTCAAAATTAGGTGGGAGAGGGTTAGGCAAAGGATGAGGATTTAAGGGTTGCAGCAATCCCTTTCTTTGAAGCTTATTGAGAACCCAAGACATCGACTTCCCTAATTCCGAAAATTGTCTTCTTGTTCCTTTGTTAGTAGCGTTAACATCGACTGCCTTTTGCATGCTTTGGCTATCAGACTGATAGTTTCCTTTCTCGTTCCTTCTTGTTGAAAAATGGTTCTTCTCTCTTTCCCATTCTTCAATTTTAAACTCACTTGGAGAAGGTCTTTGAAATCATGGATGAGTGTATAAGACATCCTCTCATAAAGACTAGGCAACACCCCTCTCACAATCATACTTATTTGATCGGATTCATTGGGCCTCTTCTTGAGCAAAGCGGCCTTGTTTCTCCATCTCTTCATATAATCTACAAAATTCACATTCGACCTTAGCCTAATGGACTCTACTTCCATTAAGGTAACTTCCATCTCGACATTATATCCATATTGTTGGAAGAAGGCTTTGTAAAGCAGATCCCAATTCTTTTGTGTTCCATCATCTAAGGTATTGAACCAATTTTGGACAATAGGGTCCAATGAGAGCATAAATTACCTTAGATTTTGAGCTTTAGTAGCTCGAGTGAACTGTATGGTAGTGATATACTGCTTAACATGGAGATGAGGATTTTCGGTTCCATCAAACTTCGCGAAAAGATGGCATCTTGAACTTGTACGGAACTTCTTCATCTAGCTCAAATAATTTGTCAACTTTAGACATTTCTTCGATTTTTAGTTTCATTTCAAATTTCTTTTCTAAGTTTGAAATCATCTTTTCAACATAAGAAGTTTCGGTCTTCTCCATAGTTTATCTTTCAACAATCTTCGGTTCTTTCATCTTGTCTTGAGGATCTTGGTAGTATTGAGCCCAATCATCATCATCATCAATGATCAGCTTTTCATCATCAAAAACCACTTCACCAACTTTAGTCTTCCCTTTGTCCTTTGGATTCTTAGTGCTAGCAGATGTCTCGGCATGGTCTCAGCTAGGGCCTCTTTTATTTCTTCCATCTTGGCATTGAGGGCATCATCCACCATTCTTTAAATTTTTTCGGGCTCCATTGCTTTTGGTGAGCAAGTGATTGAGTCATTGCTAGATACTTCATCTCCGGCATAGGTCAAATTGTCGTAAGCTTTTGAACTATCATAATCCAGGGCTGTGAGCCAGAAAGGATTAATGATATGAGATGCTAATGTATGCATGTATGCATGTATGCACAAACAATAGACAAACAAGGACAAATAGGATGTTCCTTCCAACCTTATAACATCCACACATGAATGGCGAGTCTCTTTTCCTAGGTATATGGTTAATAAAATACCAACATGGGGCATCTTGTTTTTAAATAATTCCCTCGGACATTTCAACCAATAGTTATATTTTCGAAAATGGAAATCATAACAATTCCCATTAATTAGGTTTTAATTCATTCAACCAACTAAAGTAGCTTTTATGCTATATTGGATTAAAACTAAATTAAGAGGTTTATTATAAATAGATTTCTCACTTGAAAAAGTAACTAATGATTCATGCCAAAAACGAGCCCATGATTAATTATTCTTAGTACAAACTAGGCTCACAATTGATTTTTGGTATTTCGTAATTGACCTAAATATTTTGCAACCTCTTTGTAAGATAAGGTTGAATGAAAATAATTTTGTTTCTAAGCCCATTGTAAAAAGATTTTAGAAAAAAAATAGATTTTGGGCTTATTTGGGCCACGAGCAAAAGAATTTTTTATTTATTTTTTAGAAAAATTTTATGTCCAAAGACCATTTTGAAAACATTTTGAAAATAGCTTTGGTCTTTTGGATTTAGAGAAAAGTTTATTTTAAGCTTATAATGTACTTAGGTCATATTAGAAAAAGAACAAACCAAATAAGCCATGATTTAAGCCAAGATAAATTAACCATAGTCAAACAACAAGCATTTGGGGTAAAACCAAAGGAAAGTAACTGGGCCAATTATATGAGCTTTAGTCTTTGGTTTAAAAGGCTTAGGTTCCCATAGCAAGTATATACCAAATGGTACGAGGCTATGAGTGGTTATTCCATGCTCGATCTCTTACATAACACAACACGGGTAACACGGGCATGATAACTCACGCACACGATGCAATCTAATATGATGCAATGGATAATATCATTATAAGAAAGAATAGAATAATATAAAGACCAACAGAATCAACTTCTCTTATTCCTAGTGGAGACGCCACTGTGAGCGGGGATTTTCACCCCCACTCCAAGTGGAATGGTTCTTGCGACTTCGGCACTGTTTAGGCTCGGGGCCTTAAAGAACACAGACCTAAGTCAGGAAAAAATGGAGTCGCCACCCGGACGGGTTAGGGAAAAGAAAGGGGTGGATGACTCAATTCCTAAGGAATCCCCAACCCCCTAATGGATTCGAAAAGTTTGGTACGTGTGGGGAAGGTGAGAAATGGCCCAGCACCCCCACAACGCCCGGTTCATTGGAACCGGCCTCCTTTACAGGTCTTAAAATTCTAAACCTCCTTTACATGCAACAATTGACATAAAGCATCGTTATATTAAAAATCAAAGCAATCTCCAAACAAAGTAGATAAATGGACACCCATTCGAAGATGGAAACATGCCCTTACATCATATATGTCTAAGCTAAATAGGACAATTGTTTCAGAGAATGTATATGATTTTAGAATTTGGAAAAACAATTTATAGTTTTATAAAGCTTTATGTGATTTTTAGAAGCTATAAGTCAAATTTAGGGTTTTAAGGTTTTGAAACATTGGCAAACAGATTACAGTTTTGAGGAATTAATAAAATGATTTAAGGTTTTGGAAAGTTGAAAAGTAGATTAGGGTTTTGATATTTTGAAGAAACAGATAAAGTAATTTAGGGTTTTTGAAAATAGAGGAGACGATTTAAGGTTCTAAGGTTTAGAAAAAGTAAATTAGGGTTCTAAGGTTTTTAGAATCAAAAGAAAGAGTTTAATGATTCAAGATACTGTAAAGAAAAAAAGATTTGATGTTCATACCTTCGTTTGTTGGTTCCACCAAAAATTACTTCTTGGATGAATAAGGACAAAGGCAAGATGGCTGCCTTTGATGGATTGATTGTTCGGTTGTTTATTCTTCTCTCAAAAAGTTCGATTGATTTCACTGCCAAAGATTTCTCCTAGTCCGATCGATTCAAAGTTTTCTCAGTTCACTCCATTCTCCCCCTTTCTGTGTTGTTTGTAGTCCTATTTATAGAAAATTTTGATGATTAATCTTAATTGTTTACAGAATCTAACATAAATTAAGAAATGAAAACTGAAACCAAATTGAATTTGGTTTCGGAATAAATTGCGTAGAAAAAATTTTGCTGGCGAAAAAACTGCCGTGGGAATTTGCGGGCTGCGGGAGCGAAATTGCCTGCGGGCCATTTCGCCCGCTGGAAATTCCTGCGGGCGAAATGGCCCAAGGCCATTTCGTCCGACCATTCGTTGCCGATTTTTCATCGCCAATTTTTATTTTTATTTTTATTTATTTGTTTATTATTATTATTTTTTATTTGTTTATTAATTATAAAAACTAAATACTAAAGGAAATATTATTTAATTAAGATAACACAAGGATTATTTTGGACTAATTAAAATATATTGGACAACACAAAAATTATTTTGGACTTATTAAAATATATTGGACAACACAAAAATTATTTTGGACTAATTAAAATATATTGGACCTGACTGGGTCAAAAATTAAGGTTCTACACTATTAATTAGGCTTTAATCCATTCAACCAGCTATAGTAGGTTTTATGCTATATTGGATTAAAACTAAATTAAGAAGTTTATTATAGATAGATTTCTCACTTGAAAAAAGTAACTAATCATTCAGGCAAAAAACAAGCCCATGGTTAATTTATTCTTAGTATAAACTAGGCTCACAATTGATTTTTAGTATTTCCTAATTGACCTAAATAATTTGCAAGCTCTTTGTAAGAAAAGGTTGGATGAAAATAATTTTGTTTCTAAGCCCATTATAAAAAGATTTTTAGAAAAAATGGATTTTGGGCTTAGTATTTAGGTTATAAGCAAAAGAATTTTTGATTTATTTTTAGAAAAGTTTTGAAAATAACTTTGGTCTTTTAGATTTTAAAGAAAAATATATTTTGAGCTCACAATGTGTTTAGGTCATATTAGAAAAAGAACAAACCAAATAAAGCAATGATTTAAGCTAAGATAAATTAACCATAGTCAAACAACATGCATTTGGGGTAAAAACCTAAGGAAAGTAACTAGGCCAATTACATGAGCTGTAGTCTTTGGGATAAAAGGCTTAGGTTCCTATAGCAAGTATATATCAAATGTACGAGGCTATGAGTGGTTATGCCATGCTCCATCTCCATACCTTGAGTGAAAGTATGGTATCCCTTACATAACACAACACGAGTAACACAGGTGTCCTAACTCACGCACACGATGCAATCTAATATGATGCAATGGATAATATCATTATAAGAAATAATAGAATAATATAAAGACCAACGAAATCAACTTCTCTTATCCCCAGTATCAGGAAATAATTGAATACCAAACTCTACCTCTCTCTCAGGAGGCAACCCTGGCAACTCCCCTGGAAATACATCTGGAAACTCTGCAACTGTAGGTATACTATCAATTTGAGAACCTCTTACTCTAGTATCCACCACATGAGCAAGATAAGCATCACACCCTTTTCTAATCAATCTCCTAGCTGCAACAGCTGAAACAAACAAGGATGCTAACTGTCCCTGCTCACTAGATACTGTCACCTCTCTACCATCACCAGTTCTCAAAGTAACAAGTTTCTTTTGACAGTCTACCACAGCTCCATGTCTAGATAACAAGTCCATGCCTAGGATCACATCATATTCCATAAAAGGCATTTCAATTAGATCTCCAAGAAACTCCTCACCTTGCACCACTACTGCACTATCTCGGTGCACTTTACTAACAATCACACTATGCCCTAAAGGATTTGTCACTAACAAATGGCTAAGTTTATCGAAAAGAACCTCATCTGCAAATATGGGGTCCCGCACAATGTGATATCAGACAATGGGGTACAGTTTCAAGGAGCAGTTAAGGATTTATTCTCGAAGTACCAAATCCATCATCATCGGTCCTCTCCTTATAGACCAAAGGCTAATGGTGCCGTGGAAGCAACAAACAAGACAATTAAGCAAATTCTGTCTAAGATGACCAAGACTTACAGGGATTGGTAAAAAATGCTTCCCTTTGCTTTATGGGGATATAGGACAAGTGTGCGAACACCTACTGGGATGACACCATTCTCTTTGGTTTATGGGATGGAAGTGGTATTGCCAATTGAAATTGAGATCAAGTCACTGAGAGTAGTCTTGGAAGCTGAAATGCTTGAAATGGAATGGGTAGTAACCAGATACACACAATTAGCTCTATTAGAAGAGAGAAGGTTAAAGGCACTGTATAATCACCAACTATATCAAAAGAAGATAGCTCGGGCCTACAATAGAAGGGTCAAGGTCAGAAAATTCAGAGTTGGGGATTTGGTGTTGAAGCAATGTAAGCCTAATGTATCTGATCCAAGAGGGAAGTTCAGACCTAGCTGGGAAGGGCCATATGTCGTGAAACAAGTCATGAGCAAAGGTGCGGTGAAGTTATCAGACATGGATGGGAACAAATTTAGTAAGCCAGTAAACATTGACAGGTTGAAGAGGTTTTATGTATGATAGGAAAAAAGAAGAAAAAAGGAGCTCGCTAGGTTTAAAACACAAAAAGGGCAGCCTAGGCAAAAGTTAGAGTAGTCCGCTAGTTCTAAAAACCCGAAAGGGTGGGCTAGGCAACAATTAGGGCTAAATGAGAGAAAATCGTCAATTAGAAAACCCGAAAGGGCTAATTGGCAACAAGAGTGATCTTGTGTATGCTGGTTTTATGTTTGGTTGTTCCCCAATTTAATAAAATAGAATTAATGTTAAAATTGTTCTATGTGCACTATTATAAGTATTTGACCAGACATGGATGAAATAAATAATCATAATTGCAAAAGATGATGACAAATTATAAATGGAAAAGAAGCATCTTTTATTACTCTAATTATTTTTTCATCCTAACAATACACTTTCTGAATTGACAAATATAAAATCTATGGCAGTTGATAAGTGTAACGTGCAGGCCAGCTTTGCCTTAGTCGATCCAAGTAGGCTTCAGTCAAGCAAGGCATGTCTAGGTCAGGAGCAAAGTCAGAATCACGAGGCTCAGCTCCATACTGACGCCCAAGTCGGCGAGGATCATAGCATGTACCTTGACGAAGAGCAGCAAGGGGAACGTACATCAAGTATGTCTGCATGGTGATATGAGAAATCTTCCACCAAGGTACCAACCAACGAATATTGACTTCAGAGCGTGAGTGGATCCAGTCAACCCAGTCAGCATATGAAGAAGCTGGATGGAGTAGCTTCCTAGCAGAATGATGACGTGGCAGGTATCTGGCAAAATCCATGGAGGGAGCATCAAGCAAACAAAGACACTCCTGAAGCCAAATCTGTGAAAAAAGAATTAAAATTAAAAAAAAGGGGAAGTCCGCTAAGTTGAAAACCCGCAAGGGCAGCTTAGGCAAAAATTAAGACATCTTACTAGTTCCAAAAACCCGCATGGGCGGACTAGGCAAAAGTTAGAGAAATAAAAAGAAAAAAGAAAACCTAAATTGAAAACCCGAAAGGGCAGTTTAGGTAATTACCTGGAGCAGCAATGGACTCCCAGTCAGTCTCTTTGGCGATCCTGATTTAAATCGGTCTAATCCAACTAAGGTCTCAGCTAAGATCACAGGTACCGGTGACAAGCCTCCTTCCATTTGGTCCATAATATCCAATACTCGTGGGTCAATATCGCCTTTAGAAGAAACAAGCAAGAATTGGCCGAGCAAGCAAAGACAAAGCATGCATACCCATGCCTTAGTAGGAGCCAAATGAGAGAAACAAAAGTCAATCAAAGGAGCAAGTAGAATTTTTTCACCTTTCATCAACTGAAGAACTTCGGGTTTTGGAATTTGAAATAACATCTGCATCTTTTGTTGAGTTTTGGAAATCAATGTGGGTAACGCCATTTGTTGTTTATTGGGATGTCATAGGATGGCCTTAAATTCTTCAATCAAGGGACATATTTCAAAGCCATTAATTCTAAATACCCTAGAATCTGTATCCCACAAGGAAGCCACTGCATGTAAGAAGGAGTGGTCCAATTTGACATTTTGAAAACATTTTAAAACATCAAGCTTTGACTATGAAATTTGCTTCCAATGGATGGCATCTATATTCTTAAATAGAATTTTTATTTTCTTTAAATGGTGCTCGGTCATGGTTGATGAATAAAGGAGAACCAAAATTGCTAAAGGGAGTCTTCACATTGAAAGAGAGAGATTTTTGGTTTATGAATTAAAATATGGCATGAAGGGTGATTTATATAGAGGAAACAAACCTTTTCCAAAAGTGAAATGGAAAAGATGATGGGAAAGGATAAGACCATATGGCATAAGGAAAGGAAGTGGCTATGAATTTCCCTTACCATATTGGATTTGGTTTAGCAAATAAGGTGGATATTAATTATGATGTACTATATAAAAAAAATTTGGCAGTAACGAAAAAATATGCAAAAAAAAAAGAGGATTACAGTAAAGAGGAAAATTGTATATTTTTCATTATTGTACAATGTTTTACAATATTTACATATCACTAAGAGGATGGTGGTAGGTCACCAAATAAAGACTTGAAAAAATCATCGCCTGTTGAAGGAGGGGGCAAATTACTCTTCCCGGGATCACCTGAAGCAGAAGCACTAAAATCCCTATTGCCTTGGAGTTCCAATTTGTCATGGTCTTCATCAGAAGCAGACGAAAGGATCTCATGTTCAACAGTCTAGGGCCTCTTGATGAAGAAGCGCTGGGGTCCCTTATCCCCCGAAATCGGAAGTTACGGAAATTTTGTTCGGATTGATGATATAAACTTTCAAAATGAGAAGCCTGCTGACGACTTGCAGCCAACTCTTCTTGAAGTTTCTTATTTTGTTCTTCGAGCATCCGCTGTGAGCCAAGAAGGAAAAAAGGTAAGAGCATACATAATCATGCATACATATAGCATAAATTATTATGAAATTAGGAACGTACCAGGTAATTCAAATCAATACCCTTCGAAGTAAAGAATAAAAAAGAAGATATCGAATCAAGGGGGCATGGAGAGCCTATTTGCTTGTGGAAGCCCCAGTCGTTTTGCAAAAGAAGAAATGCGTGCTCATGCAAAGAACTAGACAAGAAAAACATCAATCAAAGCTGGCATGAATGAAAAAATCCTTGGGCGGGGCAAGGAGAGGATACGAGTTCCAATTAAAGATAGCTGAATTTTTGCAAAAAGGAAGAACAAAAGAATGAAACATTAGAACTCTCAAAAGAATGAAGATGCAAAAGACAAAAGATCAGTTCAGCTAAAAGAGATGAAGCCAGGGTGAAGACCCAATCTCCAAGGATGAAGATCCATTCTGAGGGTTAAGAACCACCATGCATAGAACAACAGGAGTAGTCAGACTTCTCAACTAAAAGGTTAGTCAAATTCATTCTCGGGTCAAAGTACTCAAATCAAATCAATCTCGGGTCCAAGTACCCAAATTAGATCAAAATTAATTTGAATCGGGTCTAGAACCCAAATTTTCCCTTAGGTCCAGAACCTAGAATTATCCTTGAGTCCAGAACTCGAACTGGGTCCAGAGCCTAAATTTTTTCCTTAGGTCCAGAACCTTGAATCTCTTCTAAGTCCAGAACTTAGCTCGGGTCCAGAACCCGAATTTTCCTTAGGTCTAGAACCTAGAATTATCCTTGAGTCAAGAACTTGAACCGGGTCTAGAACCCAAATTTTTCTTTAGGTCCAGAACCTAGAATCATCCTTGAGTTTAGAACTCAAACCGGGTCCAGAACCCAAATTTTCCTTAGGTCTAGAACCTAGAAGCATTTTTTAGTCCAGAACTCAAACCGGGTCCAGAATCCAAAACCTGAACCATCTCAAAAATAAAGTCTTATTGCTTTTCACTCTCTTTCACTAAAGTTTTAGATTTTTCAAGCAGCGGGCAAACTGTAGACCCTTAATTTTTTATTCAATCCGATCTAATATGTTTTATTTAGTCAAAAATTATTTTTGTTGTCTAATTGGTCCAAAATAATTTTTATTAAATAATTTTTTGCTTTAGTATCTAATTTTTATTAATAAAAAATGAAAATAAACAAATAAAAGTCAAAAAATAAAATAAAAATAAAAAAAAATCGGAGTAGAAAAAATTGGCAATAAAAAAATCGTCGCGTGGGCCCATGGGCATTTCGCCTGCAGGAATTTCCTGCGGGCGAAATGGCCCAAGCTATTTCACCCGCAGAAAAAATGTGCAGGCGAAATAGCTTTTCCATTTCGCTCATAGGATTTTTCAGCTAGCGAAATGGTCGCCCGCAGGAATTTCCTGTGGGCGACGCCCGCAGCCTGCCCACTGCCGCAATTTCCTGCGGCAATTTTTTTTGCCAGCGTATTTTTTCCTGCGGCAGTTTTTTTCTGCAGCGCAATTTTTTCGACGCAAATTTTTCAAAACCTAAATCATTTAGGTTTCGATATCTTTTTTTATTAATATTACTTGCCGTGACTAATTAGGAATAAACTATATCAAACCACTATAAATAAGGACCAAAGGCAATTTAATTTGGGGAGGCCAAAAAGCAACAGAAGCTTGAAAATTTGAAACCAAATCAGTGAAGGAAAAGGAGCAATTCAATTTCTTTTTTTTCTAGAATAGCAGGGACGCGATTTAAGCAACTCAAAGGCAGCAATTGTCTTTGTTCTTGTTTATCCAAGAAGAATTATTTTTGGAGAATCAACAAAAGGAGGTATGTTAAATTCTTTTTGTTTTATTTTTTCACAGCAGCATAATCTATGAAATTTTATTTTTCAAATCAAAAACCTTAGAACTTTAATTTAGTTTTGCCAAAGTTAAAAGCACTAATACGTTACTTTATTTTCCAAAAAGACTTAAAATTGTTATTTTTACCTCTTTAAAATCTTAAAACCATAATTAAACATATTTTCAACAAAAACAAAATTTGATTCTTTTTTCTTCAAAAGTTTAAACTAGGTTCTGTTTCTTCCAAAAAGCCATAAAAACATCTTTTCTATTTATAAAAACTTCAATCCATTTGTTTAAATTCATAAAACCTCATGAAATCATCAAATTGTCTTTCTAAATCCTAATTCAAATTCATCACCCAATACCCTAATTTTAAAATCTAAAACCCTAATTCAACTTCTAAACCTAAAATAATAAACTCTAACTCCTTTAAAACCTTAAACCTTAATTTTTTCTAATCCCTAATCCTTTACAACATTAAAAACCATAAAAATATAAATACTTTAAATTTTACACGGTAGCTTGAAATCATCATTTAAAACCATGAATCAAAAGTATTTTTAAAGTGTCTAAAACCCTAGTTTCATGATTTCACCATTCAAATATTAATTTAGTTAATGAAAGAGTCTTACCAACCTTTTAAAACATAAAACCCTAATCTATTTTAATTCCATAAAAAGTCACAGTAGCTATAATTGGACTTTTATTTGCTTTATTCAATTCCATATTTAATTATGTTTTGATTTATTTCATATGCTTTAATTTATGTAAGTTCAATGCTTGGTTTATTTTATTTATCATGGATGGATGTTTACTTTCTATTGATATTTAATACCTTTGATGAATGATTTATTTATGATGAATGATTATTTACTCTTATCAATTAATTTAGATTTCCAAAAGTTGTAAGAGGTATGTTTCCACTTGGTGGGTACCTCATTAATTAAACATCATGTAATTTAATTTGCTTTTCTATTTTAGAACCTATGTAAAGGGCATGTTTCTACCTTTCGATGGGTGTCCTATTTAGGCATGTGATGTAAGGACATGTTTCCATCTTTGGATGGGTGTCCATTTATTTGCTTTGTTTGGACATTGCTTTGATTTTAATAGAATGATGCTTTCTTTTAATTATTGTGTGTAATATGGATAATGTTGTTATATTTAAGAATTTTATAATATTAAGACCTGTAAAGGAGGCCGGTTCCAATGAACCGGGCATTGTTGGGGGTGCTGGGTCATTTCTCACCTTCCCCACATGTACCCAACTTTTCGAACCCATTAGGGGGTTGGGGATTCCTTAGGAATCGAGTCATCCACCCCTTTCTTTTTTTTTCCCGGTCCGTCCGGGTGGTGACTCTATTTTCTCCGGACTTAGGTCCGTGTTCTCTAAGGCCTCGAGCCTAAACAGTGCCGAAGTCGCAAGAACCATTCCACCGGGAGTGGGGGCAAAAATCTCCGCTCACAGCATCGTTATATTAAAATCAAAATAATGTCCAAGCAAAATAAATAATTGGGCACCCATCTGAGGATGGAAACATGTCCTTACATCATCCATGTCTAAACTAATAGGACACCCACCAAAAGGTAGAAACATGTCCTTTACATTGGTCTAAAATATAAAAGCAATTTAAATTACATAGAACTTAATTAATGAGGTACCCACAAAGTGGAAACATACCTCTTACAATATTTGGAAATCAAAATAAATCGATAAAAGTAAATAACCATTCATCATAAATAAATCATTCATCAAATATATTATATAATAAACATTCATCCATGATAAATTAAAAAAATCAAGCATTGAAATTAAATAAATCAACCACCAAGGCATATATAGACTACATAATCAAACCTAAAAAATAAAGCAAGTAAAGATACAAATTAGGGTTACTATTTCTATTTAAAATTCTTTAATTAATATTTTGGGTTTTTAGGATTTTAGTATTACATTTATTATTAGTTTAGCCTACTGTAAGTTTTAAGAGAATTAAAATGGATTAGGGTTTCATGAATCAAGTTAGAGTTTAGGGGTAACATTATGAAATTAGGGTTTGGAAACTTTAAAACATTTAGCTTTATAATTCTTAGCTACTGGATTATTATTTGGATTTACTTAATTGGGTTTGAATGTTTAGGTTTATAAGGTTTTAAAGAATAGGGTTTAGAAAAACTAGGGTTTACGGTTTTGTGGGAATTAGGATTTAAGACACTTAGGGTTTAGATTAATCGGTTTGGGTTTTACTATCTTGGTTTTGGAATTGAAGAAAATAGTTTAGAGTTTTATAAAGTAGTTGTGATTTTTAGAAACTGTAAAGTAAGTTAGGGTTTGGAGATTTAACAAAATATTTGAAAATTTTGGAAAAGAATTAGCAGAAGACAGTTTAGGGTTTTTAAAGGCTTTTGGAAATAGGAAAAATGTTTTAAGGTTTTTTGGAAACAAAAGAAATGAACTAGGGTTTTTTAAGGTATTTGGAAACAGAAGAAATCATTTAGGGCTTTTAGAAACAAAAGAAACGAATTAGGGTTTTTAAGATATTTGGAAACAGAAGAAATCATTTAGGGTTTTTGGAAACAAAAGAAACAAATTACGGTTTTTAAAGTATTTGAAAACAGAAGAAATCATTTAAGTTTTTTGAATGAAGATCAAGTCATTACATCTTCAAAGATCAACGTTTTGTATGTATATTATTATGAATCAAAGAAAAAAAGCTATGAGTAGTTTATGATTAAGGATCAAACCTGCATAGTTGGTTCAACCAAAATTAACTTCTAGATGAATAAAAACAAAGGCAAGATTGCTGCCTTTGATGGCTTGATTTCTTGCTTGCTTATTCCTCTCAAATCTAAAATTCCACTATCCGATGCAAGTCCCAGTTTTTCTTCCCAAAATCCAGTCCGATAGCTTCACTGCCAAGTCCCCCTTTTGTGTTTTTTTAGTGTTATTTATAGGAAATTTAGAAGATTAATTCCAATTGTTTAAGGAAACTATACTTAATTAGGAAAAGAAAACCGAAACCAAGTAGAATTTGGTTTTAGAAAAAATTGAGTTGGAAAAATTTCGGTGGCCAAAACTAAGATGGGCTGCGAGCTTGCGAGCACTGGGGTGAAAAATTGCGAGGGGCGCGGCCAGAATCCATTTCGTCCAAAGACTTTCGAAGACAAAATTTTTCATCGCCGATTTTTCCGTCGTCGATTTTTATTTTTATTTTTATTTATTTATTTATTATTATTATAATTTTAAAAATTATAAAAAATAAATACTAAAATAAATATTATTTAATTAAGATAACACAAAAATTATTTTGGACTAAATAAAATGTATTGGACCAAACTGGGTAAAAAATTAAGGGTCTACACCTGGCCATTCGTAACTTGGGGAATTGACATTGTAGGAGTGATACATTCGACAGCCTCAAATGGTCACCGTTTCATTGTAGTAGCGGTAGATTATTTTTCAAAATGGGTCAAAGCTGAATCTTTCAACAAATTAGGGGCAAGTCAAATGGCTAGATTTATTGAAAAGAATCTCATCTGCAGGTATGAGGTCCCGCACAGTGTGATATCAGACAATGCTGTACAGTTTCAAGGTGCTGTTAAGGACTTATTCTAGAAGTACCAAATCCATCATCACTGATCCTCTCCTTATAGACCAAAGGGCAATGGTGCAGTAGAAGGAACAAACAAGACAATTAAGCAAATTCTATCCAAGACGACCAAGACATATAGGGATTGTTCAGAAATGCTTCCTTTTGCTTTATGGGGATACAGAACAAGTGTGCGAATGCTGACTGGAATGACACCGTTCTCTTTGGTTTACAGGATGGAAGTAGTGTTGCCAATTGAAATTGAGTTCAAGTCGTTAAGAGTGATCTTGGAAGCTGAACTGCCTGAGACAGAATGGGTAGTAAGCAGATACATGCAGTTAGCTTTACTAGAGAAGAGAAGGTTAAAAGCACTGTATTATCATCAACTGTATCAAAGGAAAATAGCTCGAGCCTATAATAGAAGGGTTAAGATCAGAAAACTCTAAGTCGGTGATTTAGTGTTGAAACAATGTAAGCCTAATGTATCTAATCCAAGAGGGAAGTGTTGGCCTAGCTGGGAAGGGCCATATGTTGTGAAACAAGTCATGAACAAGGGTGCAGCTAAGTTATCAGACATGGATGGGAATGAGTTTAGTGAGCCAGTGAACATTGACAAGTTGAAGAAGCTTTATGTATGAAAGAAAAAGAAAAAGACTTGCAAGGTTGGAAACCGAAAAAGGGCAGCCTAGACAAAAGTTAGAACAGTCTGCTAGTTTTAAAAACCCGAAAGGGCATACTAGGCAACAATTAGGGCTGAGTGAGAGAAAATCGTCAATTAGAAAACCTGGAAGGGCTAGTTGGCAATAGGAGTGATCTTGTGTATGATGGCTTTATGTTTGGTTGTTCCCCAATTTAATGAAATAGAATTATTATTAAAAATGTTCCATGTACACTATTTTAAGTATTTGACCAAATATGTATAAAACGAATAAATACAATAGCAAAAGGTGATGACAAATTATGAAAGGAAAAGAAACATCTCTTATTATTATTTTTATATCCTAACAATATTTTTTCTAGATAAATTAACAAAAGTAAAATCTATGACAGACGATAAGTGTAGCATGTAGGCCAACTTTGCTTTAGTCAATCCAAGTAGGCCTCAGTCAGAAAAGGCATGTCCAAATTAGAAGTAAAATTAGAATCTCGAGGCTCAGCTCCATACTGATGGTCAAGTCGGCGAGGATCATAGCAAGTACCTTGATGAAGAGCAGCAAGAGGAACATACATCAAGTATGTTCGAATGGTGATACGAGAATTCTTCTACCAAGGTATTAACCAACGGATGTTGATTTTAGTGCGTGAGTGGATCCAGTGAACCCAGTCAGCATATGAAGAAGCAGGGTGGAGTAGTTTCCTAGCAGAATGATGTTGTGGTAGATATATGGCTAAATCCATATATGGAGTGTGGAGCAAGTAGAGACACTCCTAAAGCTAAATCTGTAAGCAAAAAAAAAAAAAAGAGGGTCTGTTAGGTCAAAAATCCATAAGGATGCCCTAAGCAAAAAAACTAGGACAGCTTACTAGTTCTAAACACTTGCAAGGGCAGAGTAGGCAAAAATTAGAGCAGTAATAAAAAAATAATAATAAAGAAAAAAAAAGAAAAAAAGACACCTAAATTGAAAACCTGAAAGGGCAGTTTAGGTAATTACCTGAAGCAGCAATGGACTCCCGCTCAATCTCTTTGACAATCCCAATTTAAGTTGGTCTAGTACAACTAAAGTCTCAGCTAAGATCACAAGTATCGGCAACAAGCCTCCTTCCATTTGGCCCATGATATCCAATACTCTTGGGTCAATATTGCCATTAGAAGAAACAAACAAAAATTAGCCAATCAAGCATAGACAAAGCATACGTGCCCATGCCTTGGTAGGAGCCAAGTGAGAAATGCAAAAGTCAATTCCGGGACCAAGCAGAATCTTCTCACCTCTCATCAACTGTAGAACTTCAGGCTTTGAAAGTTGAAATAACATTTGCATCTTTTATTGAGACTTGGAAATTAATATAGGTAATGCCATTGGTTGATTGCTTGGATATCCAAGGATGGCCTCAAACTCTTCAATCATGGGACATATCTCAAAGCCATTAATCTTAAATGTCCTAGAACTCACACTCCAAAACAAAACCATGGCATGTAAAAAAGAATGGTCCAATTTACTATTTTGAAAACACTCCAAAGTATTAATTTCAGACCAAGATATTTGTTCCCAGTGAATGGCATTCATATTTTTAAATAGACTTTTATTTCCTCAAATTGAGTTTGTTCATTGTTGACAATTGAAGGGAAATTAGAATTGTTAAAAGGAATTTTGATGCTGAAGTTCAAAATTAATGGCTTTTTATGAGGTCATAGCAGGGAAAGAAGATTTATATAGGATGATTGGCCATACCAAAGTTTACAAGGAATGGTTTGAGAGCGAGACATGCAAGGATAGGAAATTAGCGACGGAATGATTTTGAGTGGCCGTGTTGCCTTCGATTTTGTAAATCAATGCTACTGTGTAATTCTGAATTATTGTAACACAAAAATAAAAAAATATATAATAATAATATATTTGAAAGCCAAAAGTTGCAGTAAAAGTGCAAATTATAATTATCATTATTATTATACAATATTTTCTCAATTAGTACAATAATAGATCACTGAGAAGGAGGTGGTGGACTATGATCAAATAAAGCCCTAAAGAAGTCATCGCCTATTGAAGGAGGAGGCATATCATTTATCCAAAGTCCACCCAAAGTAGAAGCACTGAACCTCTATTACCTTGGAATTCATATCTGTAACGATCCTCATTCGAAGTAGATGAAAAAATCTCATGGTCATCAGTTTGGGGACCCCTAGATGACGAAGCACCAGGATCTCTCATCCTTTTAAACCAAAATTCTCAACAGTTTTGCTTTGACTGATGATACAATTTTTCAAAATGGGCAACCTGTTGATGACTAGTAGCTAGCTCTTTTTGAAGTTTCTTGTTTTGTTCTTCATGCATCCACTTTGAGGCAGAAAGAAAAGGGTAAGAGCATACATAATCATGCATACATGTAGCATAAATCATCATAGAACATGATAACTTACTAGGTAATTCATATCAATACCCTCTGGATGAGATGGCATCTCCAGTTGATTAGAATGAACAAATGGAGGAGCAATAGAGGAAGGTCTAGCCTCATGACCAAACGAGCTAATAGCCTACGATAATCATTGAGACAATCAAAACAAGTTAAGAAAGAAGTAATTGCAATGGCAAATTAGTAAACATTTACTTGAGAGGTGCTAGCCCTGGGATACAGGACGGACCCTCCTCCCTCTCCGTGATGCTCCTCTTCATCACTATCCTCTTTTTCCTTGGGAATCTCCCAGATGCCAACAGGAGATACATCAAAGTTCAAGAGTCCTAATCAAATAAACTGGGTATATGATGCACCCGGTGGATAAAGAAAGGTTTCAACATCATAATCATGCCGAGCTAACCACACGCATTCTCCAACATTGATGCATTATTTAAAGTATACTCCAGAAAATTCATCAGGATCCTCCGTCACTCAAGACAAAGGAACCACTCATACACACTATCCTTGAGAAACCAGCCACTAGACACAGGGCCAACAATGATTCGGCGGGTATGCTGAAAAGGCAATGAGGCATTCATGGAAGAAGTCCAGTTTGTCCACTCTTCTGTGTTCCACCATGCCAAATTGACCTACAAAATGACATAAGGTAAGTAAACTTCTATATAAATTTTATAGTGTGCTAATATTATTTTACCTGACCCCAAGTTAAGCAACTCAAGAGATAGCACTGGGTGTGCACATGGTGAGAGCCGGGAACTGCTACACAATCCAACAACCAAAAATTCAATCTTGGATACTCGACTCTCTCTCAAAAAATGCCAGACACCCTCACAAGAATTTGCTCATATGCCCATACTTACAACAATGAAAATCAAATTCATGCAAGTATAAGAATGGAATCGACATTGGTAGAAGAAGAGTACCTCGCCAACTACCATGAAACCAATGAAAGACTTATTATTCCTACAAATATTATCTAGTCCATGATAGAGACAGGCAGGCGTTACCATACTCATGACAGTAAGGGCCCTCAATACCGACAAATGGATGGAAGATTCGCTGATGCAAAAAATAGTCGACCTGAGCAAATATAGTAAAAATCCTCGAGAATATTGTTTGGTTGTTTCCCTACTAATCTGTCTGTGAGCGGGGATTTTCGCCCCCTCTCCCGGTGGAATGGTTCTTGCGACTTCGGCACTGTTTAGGCTCGGGGCCTTAGAGAACACGGACCTAAGTCAGAAAAAAATGGAGTCGCCACCAAGATGGGCTGGGAAAAAGAAAGGGGTGGATGACTCGATTTCTAAGGAATCCCCAACCACCTAATGGGTTCGAAAAGTTGGGTACGTGTGGGGAAGGTGAGAAATGGCCCAACACCCCCACAACGCCCGGTTCATTGGAACCGGCCTCCTTTACAGGTCTTAATATTATAAAATTCTTAAGTATAATAACATTTTCCATACTACATACAATAAAAAGAAAGCATCATTGTATTAAAATCAAATCAATGTCCAAACAAAACAAAACAAATAAATGGACACCCATCCAAGGATGGAAACATGTCCTTACATCACATGCCTAGATAGGACATCCACCAAAAGGTAGAAACATGCCCCTTACAAAGGTTCTAAAATAGAAAAGAAAATTAAATTACATGATGTTTAACTAATGAGGTACCCACCAAGTGGAAACATACCTCTTACAACTTTTAGAAGTCTAAATTGATTGATAAAAGTAAATAATCATCCATAATATATAAATCATTCAAACATCCATCCATGATAAATTAAATAAATCAAGTATTAAAATTAAATAAATTAAAGCATAAGAAATAAATCAAAGCATAAATAAATATGGAATTGAATAAAACAAATAAAAGTTCAAGTATAGCTACTATTTCTATTTAGGATTCTTTATCTCATGTGTTAAGGCTTTGGAAATTCTAAAGTTTAAGCTATGTGACTTTTTAGGTAATTAAAATAGATTAGGTTTTATGTTTTTTTAAGGTTAGCAAGACACTTTGATTAAACAAATTAAGATTTGAATGATGAAATAATAAAACATGAATTTTAGACACTTTTGAAATATTTTTAATTCATGATTTTAAAATATTAAATTGAGCTACTGTAGCTTTTTAGAGTTTTTTAGGTTTTTATGTTTTTTATGTTTTAAAGGGTTTAAAGTTCATAAAAATTAGGGTTTAAGGTTTTAAAAGGGTTAGGGTTTATTACTTTAGGTTTAAAAGATGATTTTTGGATTTTAGGCTTTGAAACTTGATTCTCGGCCAAGGAATTAATTTTAGGGTTTTAAAAAAACAATTTGATATTTTATGAAGTTTTATGAATTTAAACACATGGATTGAAGTTTTTATAAGTAGAAAAGATGTTTTTTAAGGTTTTTTGAATGAAAAAGAACCTAATTTAAAATTTTAATAGAAACATAATTTTTATTTTGGTTTTGTAGAAAAATATGTTGAATGAGTCTTTTAAGGTTTTTAAGAAGAAAAAAATAACAATTTTGAGTCTTGTTAGAGAAGAAAGTCACGTTTTTAATGTTCTAATCTTGGAAAAATTAAGTTAAAGCACTAAGATTTTTTATTTAAAAAACTAAAATTTTATAGATTTGGCTATTGTAAAACATAAATCAAAAGAATTAAAACATACCTTTTTTTTTGTTGATTCTCCAAAAAAATAACTCTTCTTGGATGAACTAGCTCCAAAGACAAGCTTTGATTGCCTATTTTCTTCTCTCTTTTTCGTGCTACTGCTGCTATAAATATCAATTGAATTGAGTTTTCCCTTTCCTTCCTTGATTTGGTTTCAAAACCTAAAGCTATCATGAAAAGTTTTTCCTCCTTTGATTTGGTTTAATTGGTCCTTATTTATAATGGTTTTTATGTTGTTTATTCCTAATTAATTAAGGTAAGTAATAATAATAAAAAAAGAAATTAAAACCTAATTGGATTAGAATTCTAAAAATTGCAGCTGAAAAATTTGCGCTGGCGAAAATTCTGGCAACGGGCCAGTGGGCGTGCCAGCCCTGCGGGCGAGCCACTGTTGGCCCGACGGGCCCGCGCGACCACTTTTCGCTGCCAATTTTTTTTCGACTCCGATTTTTATTTTTATTTTTATTTTTTATTTATTTATTTTCATTTTTTACTACTAAAAATTAGATACTAAGGTAAAAATTATTTTGGACCAATTAAACAACAAAAAACATTTTGGACTAAATAAAGCATGTTGGATCAGATTGGGTCAAAAATTAAGGGTCTACACTGTCCATCGTTGGTCATCCAATAACTCCGAATCTACTCAATTTTTATCTTAAAGGGCTCTTTTAATGATGGTTCTATGCCAATTAACTGTTGGACTTCTTCGTATGTGAGAATATCATTGGTAAGAGGGACCGGAAGGCCATAGTACCGAATACCAGTTATGGTTGTATAATCGATTAGGAGTCGTGTCCATCTATCGCTTCGACAATGCTTGAACTACACTCCTATCTATCGGACACTCCTCAGATGGTAATTGCAAGATAAAGCTTTCAAAACCGCAATCTCGGACAATCCATTTTACTCGAGAGGGTGCTACATCATACCATTGTCGGGCTTTATAGACACACCCTCTGCCTCGAATAACACAATGAATGTGCTAATACGGAGTAAGGTAAGTTAACACGAGGTAAGTATATCATCATACCAATACTACTGATTCATAAGCTACATTTATTCATTATATCATATTTTAATTTATCTATTTATTTATTTATTAAATAGTCCACTAACTAATTTATTTTTTCTAATCTTTATTAAAAAAATATATATAATAAAAATAAAAATTAATAAAAAACAAATAATAAAATAATAAAATATTTGTGCTATTATATTGGTGTTGTTACCTTAGTCTTTTGATTTGAACTGTGATGAAGCTGCATCCCAGCTAGTAGACTTACATTTCCATTTTCATGCCGTCGAATAAATTCCAATAACTCAGCATTGGATCGAGTTCCTAATCTTGAAGCATGCATTTTATGTTTAACACTCTGCTCAATTCTCTGCTTTAAATATAAAAATATGTGAGTATGAGTGAGTATTGAAGAAATAAGCCGTTTATATAGGAAAATTGCAAAGCAAAAAAATAAAATAAAAAGTGAAAAATAGTAATTCTCGTGAAAAAAAGAAAAAAAAAGTCAATATCTCTGTTGATAAATAATAAATGAATAGTTAGTGAATAGTGAGTAAATAGTTATAAACAGTGTCTAAATAGTAAATTCAATTGTTCTATTCAATTATCTAGATACTTGAGTATACTTGAGTATCTAAAAATATTTTGGCACTTTTAAAATATTTTTACATGCAGGGGGCAATAGGATATAGGCATGGTAAAAAATAGCTAAATTTTTTGCAAATTTCTTTAGTATCCTAGTGACTACAATCATTTTTTGCATATAAGCAGTAATTATTTTTTAAGTCCAGAACTTATCTCGGGTTCATAATCCAAATTATCTTTTAAGTCCATAACTTACCTTGGGTCCAGAACCCAAATTATTCTTTTAAGTCCATAACTTATCTCGGGTCCAAATTCCAAATTATCTTTTAAGTTCAGAACTTATCTCGGGTCCAGAACCCAAATTATCTTTTAAGTCCAAAACTTATGTCGGGTCTAGAACTCAAATTATCTTTTAAGTCCAGAACTTATCTTAGGTCCAGAACCCAAATTATTTCTTAAGTCCAGAACTTAACTCGGGTCCAAAATGCAAATTATTTTTAAATTCAAAACTTATCTCAGGTCCAGAAAAATTATCTTAAAGTCCATAACTTACCTCAGGTCCATCCAGAACCCAAATTATTTCCAGAACTTTTCTCGGGTCTAGAACCCAAAATTTTTTTTTAAGTCTAGAACTCAAACTAAACTTGATTACGGAGTCCAATATACCTCGAAACTCAGTAAAAAATCACATTACTTTTCTCTCTCTTTTGCTGTAATCTCAGATCACTCAAGCAGGGGGCAAACTATGGACTCTTAATTTTTAACCCAGTACAGTCCGATATTTTTAAACGGTCCAAAATAATTTTTGTGGTATTTTTAATAATATTTATTACTTATAGTATTTTTTTAATTAAAATAATAAATAATAAATAAGAAGAAAAGATAAAAAATAATAAATTAAAAAAAATCAGCGACGGGCAAAATCAGCGATGAAATTTTTCTTAGCTAGCGCCGCAGGAAAAACCTGCGATGATTTGGCCACAAGCCAATTCATCACAGGTTTTTCCTACGACGAATTGGCCTGTGGCCCTTGCTTAGCCCGAGCCTAGCCCAAGCGCCTCGCAAAAATTTTTGCTAGCACAATTTTTTCCGAAACCCTATTCTACTTGGTTTTTGTTTTAAATTTTATTTCCTAAATGGTTTTTATTTCTTTAACCAATTAGTATTAGGTTTTTATTTTTCTTATAAATAGCACATCAAAAACACACATAAAGGGATCTTGGGACTTTGGACTTTGATCTTTTAAAAGGAGATTAGACTTTTGGAAGGAGCTGGACTTTTTTTTAGAACCTTGGACTTGAAAAGGCAAGAGGCAGTCAGCAAACAAGAAGGAAGCCATCAAAGGCAACATATGTAACATCCGTGATTTTGGAGATATAAAATTGTATATACTCAATATGTATATCTAGAGTATATATAACATATACATATGGCATATTAATTGTATATTTTGGATTAATACATTGCATACTCAATATTTAATACACATATAAGGTACATTTGATGTGTATATAAGATACACATTACTTGTATATATGTGTAATATCCCAAATTTTTAAAAATTTCTAATTTTTAGAAATTTGATAAAATAAATTATAATTTAAATGGATAAATTAAATTAATGATTTTAAATGAAAAATGAAGGGGTTTTAAATGAAAAAGTGGAACATATATGTGATATATATGTAAAATATATATAACACATAAAAGTCAACACTTTTTAAAAGAAAAGTCAAAGTAAAAGGATATTTTGGTAATTAAATCTTAGAAATTCAAAATTAATAAAATAATTCAAAAATAAATTATTTTTGAATGGAAGAGGGAATTTATGACTTTTTATTTATTAAACAAATAATTAAATAATTAATTATTAAATTATTTTAATATATATATATGGTTTAAAATAAAAGATGAAAAGAAAAAGAAAATTAAAAGTCTTCATCTTCTTTCTTCTTCTTCTCCAAACTGTATTCTCCATGGCCAAAGAGGGAGATTTTTAGCTTCTTCCATCATCAAATTCTTTAAGCTTTCAAGGGAATAAGAGTAGTTTTGGTGATTTTCCAACAAGTAAGCTTTATTTCCTAAATTATGAAGTTCCTTAAAGCTTATGAATATGAATGAATTGAGTTTTTGAAAGAGCATGTTATAATTGTTGGAATGGGTATGGAAGATGTTCTTTTGATGTGTAAATAATGATTTTAAGGTTGGATTAAGAAATGGTTGAGTTTGGGTAAGATTGGTGAAAAGAGAGAATTTAGGGTTATGGAACATTTGAGTTTTTGAAATTATGATTTTTTTAATTGTGCAAATTGATTCCAAATGAGTTGTTTTGATGCATAAACAAGTATTTTAAAGTCAAATATTGGATTTGTTTGTGTTTGGTTAGAGTTTGAAAAGGGGTAGTATTGATTTAGGGTTTTGGAAAAGTAAATTTTCAAAGAATGATTAATTGTTTGATTTTGATGCTTAAATCATGCTATTTAATGATATAAGTGGTGGAAATAAGATTTAAATGATAACTGAATTGAGTTGGAATGGAGATCCTTCAATGGTGAAGGTTATGCCATTTTAGGATTTTGAGCATAAGCATGTGGTTAATTAATGTAATTGGTTTAAACATGCCAAAACATGTTTCTAATGTTATTAATAAACTTAAAACACTAATTTAAATGGCTTGATATGGTTTTTCAAAGTTAAAGTGAGGTGAAGCTTAATTTTGGGATTTGGTTTAGAGTGATGTTTAATTATGGTTAAATATTGGAAATTCCATTAAATGTGATACTAAATGATTATTTGCTATCACATTTGGTTTAGGCATTGAGGGAGGTTGATTTGCTTCATCCAAGTGGTGAAGGGCAAGTTGGAAAGATTGGATTGAAGGTTGTTTTTAGCTTGCTTTGGGTTGCTAGTGGAGGTATGTACAAACTTTGAATATATTGTTTATATTTGCATGACATTTGGGCTTAACACATTTTGGTTGGAAAATGTGTTAAGTTACTTGGTTCATTGATTGAGTATGAATAATGTGCTATGACATTTGTAATGTCATACATATGTTAAATGCATTGTGAAAAGCCATTGATAATGGCTAAATTGTGTAGAATGTGAAATATGTATATTATGTGAAAATACCCAAAGTAATTGGGTAATGTGTTGTGAATGCAAAAATGAGATATGTGGAATAATGAATGAATTGATATTGATAAAAATGAGAAAAGTGAGAAAAATAAGAAAGATGTGAAAAATGAGAAAAATGAGAAAAAAAATGTGAAAATAAGGCAATGTGCCGAGATTGAATACGTGACAATGAGAAACAAATTAATAATGAGAAAAATGAATAAATGAAAAAAAGAGAGAAAAAGATGATATAATAAGCCAATGTGCCTAGTTTGATCATGAGAAAATGAGAAAGGTTTTGATAAAGCAATTATGAAAGATTTTGATAATGAGAAATATGAATAAATTGTGTGCTTAGTATGTTATTCAATTTTCAAAGTTCTGGATTTGGCGGCATGCCTATGATTGCCTATGGGCTACACGCTGGAATGGTGAAAAGACTGGGTCGTAAGCCAGGCCAGCTAATAAATATGTTGTTTTTGGGGTGAGAAGACTGGGTCCTAAGCCTCAAAAACTGTAGCAGTCCAGCCGGGTTGAGGACTAAGATACTGGGGCTAAGGGTCTAGCTGGGTTGAGGTCCAAGAGACTAGGGCTGTTACATTATCCATGGATATATTGCCTATGGGGCTAGACACATGGTGTCATTATGGGCCAAAGCAGTAACTCTGAAATTTGAATAGCATATTAGATCCTTTTTGGGACCATGCTTGTCTTTGTTTTAATGTGAATTATGAATTGTGATACAATTGAGCAATATAAAGTTATGAGTTGTGATTATGAAATATTTGAAAAAAATTATAAGAAAGTAGAATGATGTGACATCTATGCGCATTGTGCATTGGCATTGCATTGAGTTTCATTGTTATTATCAAATTTTGTACCACTAGGCTTTGGCTTAGCGCGATTGTAATTCGTCGCGCAGGTGTCATGGACGTTTTGGTAGAGCTAGAGAGTTCTACTAGACCTGGTCGGGTCTAGGTTTGTATTTGTTGAGCTTGAAGAGTTGTTTTTGGGTACATCAAGATCAGAGCCAGTTTCTAGAATGTAGATATTTGATATTACAATGTATTTTTATATTATATATGTTATGATATGTTTTTTTAAAAGCATATAATGTAAATTGTAAATAATGTTTTGAATAATTTGTTCAAATGGGATTTTATATGTGTTGTTAATTTATATATCTATATATAAGTATTTTGAGAAAATATGGAGAAATTAAGAAGTATTGGTGATATGGTGAATTGGTTTTTATTGGGAGTGTTAGCTTTATGCAGGTTGTATTTTGCTGAATTTTGGGAACGTCCTAATTACAAATAAAACTCTAGCAAATTTTTTCCAAAGATTTTCATATAAAATATTTACTTTAGATTTCTATAACAAGCAAAGAATATTTATACTGTCTATTTTATATATTAGTCTTTGAAATCTTTAAACAGAAATGTGAAAATTTTTATTAAATCGGTTTGTGACATTTTTATACCGTATATGCATATTTTACATATGCTAAAAATATGTATTGTACGTATATAGGGTATAAGGGTGTTACAACATACTCTATCTTTGGTTATTTTCAACCAGAATTCAAGTTGTGGTGGAGCCAACAACGGACGTTTGAGTTTCTATTGACTTATTTAGGTTTACAGTAGCTTCATCATTCAATTGATCAATTGTTTAAACATACAATAGATGATGTTTTCGTTATTTGATCAATTATTCTATTTACCATCCAAACTCTATTTAAAATCCTAAAAACTATTTTTTTCAAAACCCTAATATCTTAATAACCATAAAAACTATTTTTTTCAAAACCCTAATATCTTAATACCCCTAAAAACTAATTTTTAAAAACCCTAACATCTTAATAGCCGTAAAACATATTTTTGAAATCTAAAACCCTAATTACACTTTTCTAAAATCCAAAACAATAAATCTATTTTCTTAAAAACCATAATCAAACCTATTTTTCTGAAATCACAATAGCCTATTCTTTCCAAATATCTAATTTAAAATCCAATTTTCTTGATCTTCAATCTTATTTTTTTAAACCCTAAACTTTAATATTATTTTCATAAGATTTCTGAAACCCTAAATCTTTAAAACATCTAGTAGCTATATTACTTCTTTTTTTATTAAATATTTCTGAAATTGTTTAATCTAGTAAACTAAATTACAAGACCCTAATTGTTAAACATGAAACAAAAGAAACCTTAATTAATGCATGAACCCTATATTTATATACTTACTATTTTATTTAAATTAGATAAATGTTTATTATATATTTTGATTGATGTTTGATGTCTTTAATGAATGATTTATTTATAATGAATAGTTGGATATTTTTATTGATTTCTTTTGATTTCAAAACATCGTAAGAGGTATGTTTCTATGTTTTGGGTACCTTGTGTCATGAGCATCATGTAATTTATTTTATTTTAAAGTTTTTCGGACCAATATAAAGGACACGTTTCCACCTTTTTAGTGAGTATCCTATTTAGTTTTAGATATGGATGATGTAAGGATATATTTCCATCCTCGGATGGGTGTCTATTTATTTACTTTATTTGGACATTATTTTGATTTTAATAAAGTATTTAGTTATTTGGGTGTCCATTTATTTGCTTTGTTTGGACCGCAGTATGGGCTCGTCGAAGGGGTCAATATTTATTTGTGTATTATAAGCCTTTGTGTTTAACTCCCTTTATTCAAAAACATTAATTTGGTTATTAAAATTCAAAAACCCTAAATTTATACATTTATTACTTTATTTAATTTTAAATTTAATTATATAGTTTATTATATGTTTTGATGATTGATTTATTTAATTTCGATATTTGATTTGTTTATCATGGATGGATGATTTCTTTATTATTTTTATTTTGGTATTAAAAATTGTAAGAGGTATGTTTCCATGATTGGGTACCTCATTATTTAATCTTTATGTAATTTAGATTATTTTCAAATTTTGGAATTATTATAAAGGACACGTTTTCAACTTTTGGTGGGTGTCCTATTTAGTTTTAGATATGGATGATGTAAGGACATGTTTCCATCCTCGAATGGGTGTCCATTTATTTATTTTGTTTGGACATTATTGTGATTTTTTAATAAAGTATTTATTTATTCTTACAATTGCATATAGTATCGATAATATCTTTATATTTAAGAATTTTATAATATTAAGACCTGAAAAAGAGGTTGGTTCTAATGAACAGGACGTTGTGGGGGTGCTGGGCCATTTCTCATCTTCTCTATATGTACCCAACTTTTCGACAATTAGGGGGTTGGGGATTCCTTAGGAATCGAGTCATCCACCCCTTTCTTTTTCTTGGCTTGTCCGGGTGGTGACAACATTTTCTCCAGGCTTAAGCCGGTGTTCTCTGAGGCCCTGAGCCTAAATAGTGCCAAAGTCACAAGAACTCTTCCACCGGAAGTGGGGGGCGAAAATTCCTGCTCACTTCCAATCCCGTAATGGGTTCAGAAATTTGGGTACGTATGGGAAAGGTGAGAATGACCCAGCATCCCCATTGTAGACCCTTAATTTTTGACCCAGTCCGGTCCGTTATTTTTTTTATAGTCCAAAATAATTTTTGTTATATTTTAATTAAATAATATTTATTTTTTATAAGTTTTTATAAAATAAAAATAAAATAATAAATAATAAATAAATAAATAAAAATAAAAATCGGCGACGAAAAAATTATTGACGAAAAAATTCGTAGTCGAAAGAATTTGGCCCAGGCCAATTTCGTCCGCGGAAAGTTTTCTCGGGCGAAATGGCCTGGTAGCGCGCCCAGCTCTCGCACCCCGTCGCAGTTTTTGCCAGCAAAATTTTTCCAACGCATTTTTTTTTTAAACCAAATTCTATTTGGTTTCGGTTTTCTTTTCCTAATTAATCTTAGTTTCCTTAAGCAATTAGTCTTAATCTTATAAATTTTGCTATAAATAACACTTTAAAACACAAAAAAGAGGAGGGACTTTAGAGGAGAGAACTTTAGGCTTGGATCAGATAGTGGAACTTCATATTTGAGAGGATTAAGCAAGCAAGCAATCAAGCCATCAAAGGCAGCAATCTTGGCTTTGTCTTTATTCATCTAGAAAGCAACTTTTTGGTGGAACCAACTATGCTGGTTCAATCCTTAATTATACGTTGCTCATGATCATAGTAGCTTTGTTTCTTTGATTCATAAAAATATACACACAAAACCTTGATCTATAAATATGTAATAACATTGATCTTCGTTTCAATAACATAAATGATTTCTTCTATTTCCAAATACCTTAAAAACACTAATTCGTTTCTTTTGTTTCTAAAACCTTAAATGATTTCTTTTGTTTCCAAATACCTTGAAAACCTTAATTCGTTTCTTTTGTTTCTAAAAACCTTAAATGATTTCTTCTGTTTCCAAATACCTTGAAAACCCTAATTCATTTCTTTTGTTTCCAAAAACCTTAAATCATTTTTCCTATTTCCAAAAGCTTTTAAAAAGACCCTAAACTATTTTCTTCTAATTCTTTTCCAAAATTTCCAAATGTTTTGTTAAATCACCAAACTCTAACTTACTTTACAGTTTCTAAAATCACAATTACTTTATAAAACTCTAAACTATTTTCTTCAACTCCAAAACCAAAACCGTAAACCCTAGTTTTCCTAAACTCTAATCCTTAAAACCTTAAAATCTTATAAACCTAAACATTCAAACTCAATACAGTAAATCCAAAACAACAATCCAGTAACCAAGAGCTATAAACCAAATGTTTAAATATTCTAAAACCCTAATTTCATAATGTTACCATTAAACCCTAATTTGATTCATGAAACCATAATCCATTTTAATTCTTTTAAAACTTACAGTAGCCTAAACAAATGATAATAATATTACTAAAATCCTAAAATCCTAAATGTTAATTAAAGAACTTCAAATAGAAATAGTAAACCATAATTTGTATCTTTACTTGCTTTATTTAATTTTATATTTGATTATGTAGTTTATCATATGCTTTGATTGTTGATTTATTTAATTTCAATGCTTGATTTACTTAATTTATCATGGATGAATGTTTATTATGTATTTTGATTGATGTTTAATATCTTTGATGAATGATTTATTTATGATGAGTGGTTATTTACTTTTATCAATTTATTTTGATTTTCAAAAGTGTAAGAGGTATGTTTCCACTTTGTGGGTACCTCATTACTTAAATATCATGTGATTTAAATTGCTTTTATATTTTAGACCAATGTAAAGGACATGTTTCTACCTTTTGGTGGGTGTCCTATTTAGTTTAGATATGGATGATGTAAGGGCATGTTTCCATCTTCGGATGGGTGTCCATTTATTTGCTTTGCTTGGACATTACTTCGATTTTAATATAATGATGCTTCATTTCAATTGTTGCATGTAATATGGATAATATTGTTATATTTAATAATTTTATAATATTAAGACATGTAAAGGAGGCCGGTTCTAATGAACTGGGCGTTGTGGAGGTGCTGGGCCATTTCTCACCTTCCCCACACGTACCCAACTTTCCGAACCCATTAGGGGGTTGGAAATTCCTTAGGAATTGAGTCATCCACCCCTTTCCTTTTCCTGGCTTATCTGGGTGGTGACTCTATTTTCTGCGGACTTAGGTCCGTGTTCTCTAAGGCCCCGAGACTAAATAGTGCCGAAGTTGCAAGAACCATTCCACCGGGAGTGGGTACAAAAATCCCGCTCACAGTGGCGACTCCACTGGGGATAAGAGAAGTTGATTCCATTGGTCTTTATATTATTCTATTCTTTCTTATAAAGATATTATCTATTGCATCATATTAGATTGCATCGTGTGCGTGAGTTAGGATGCCCGTGTTACCCATGTTATGTTATGTAAGGGAAACCATACTTTCACTCAAGGTATGGAGATCGAGCATGGCATAACCACTCATAGCCTTGTACCTTTTGGTATATAATTTCTATGGGAACCTAAGCCTTTTTACCCAAAGACTAAAGCTCATGTAATTGGCCTAGTTACTTCCCTTAGGTTTTTACCCCAAATGCATGTTGTTTGACTATGGTTAATTTATTTTGGCTTAAATCATGGCTTATTTGGTTTGTTCTTTTTCTAATATGACCTAAGTACATTGTAAGCTCAAAATAAAATTTTCTTTAAAGTCGAAAAGACCAAAGCTATTTTCAAAACTTTTCAAGATGGTCTTTGGACATAAGACTTTTCTAAAAACAAATAAAAAATTCTTTTGCTCATAACCCAAATACTAAGCCCAATATCCATTTTTTCTAAAATCTTTTTACAATGGGCTTAGAAATAAAATTATTTTCAACCTTTTCTTATAAAGAGCTTGCAAATTATTTAGGTCAATTATGAAATACTAAAAATCAATTGTGAGCCTAGTTTATACTAAGAATAATTAACCATGGGCTTGTTTTTGGCATGAATCATTAGTTACTTTTTCAAGTGAGAAATCTATTTATAATAAACCTCTTAATTTAGTTTAAATCCAATATAGCATAAAAGCTACTTTAGTTGGTTAAATGGATTAAAACTTAATTAATGGGAATTATAATGAATTGATTTCGATTTTTTAAAATATAACTATTGGTTGAAACGTCCGAGGGAGTTATTCGAAAACAAGATACCCCATGTTGGTATTTTGTTAACCATATACCTAGGAAAAGAGACTCGCCATTCGAGTGTGGATGTTATAAGTTTAAAAGGAACGTCCTATTTATCCTCGTTTGTTTATTGTTTGTGCATACATGCATACATACATTTGCATCTCATATCATTGATCCTTTCTGGCTCATAGACCTGAAGTACAGCAATTCAAGAGCATACAACGATATCACCTACAACATTGATTTTTGATTCAAGCACTTCATTGGAAGGATGGATGCAAACCAGCTAAGCGATAAAATCGATAAGTTTTTAAAGCTAGGATGGTCGAGCTACAAGATCAATTGGTTGAAATTATGAAGACCCAGTTGGTTGAAATTTTGGAGCTCGTCAACAATGCTAAGGCAGCATCCATGGAGAACATGTCTACTGATAGAGATCGAATGAAAAATGAGAAATCAATCCCTATTCTATAAGACCAACCGAACCATGTGCTATCTAAGTGGAGCAATAAGAGCGGCTATCACCCTAATGGGAAAAGTCAAAGGGAAAGAGGAGGTGTTGAGAAAAAGGCAACAATTGAGCCAACAAAGAAAACAAAATTTCAGACTTAAGGGAGCCTTTGTCAAAGATGTTAGAAAATCTAATGAAAATGGATTTTCTACAACCATTGGCACCTCGGCCTCTACATAAGCCTCTACCATCAAATTTTGATGCCAAGGTTTTCTGTCAATTCCATCAAATGCAAGGGCATGAAACAGATAAATGTGTTTGATTAAGGCACAAAATCCATGATTTGATTGACAATTGAAAGCTGCCTGAGCCTGATAAGCCCAACAATAAGAATAATCCTCTACCTAAATTTGGAAGGGCACCATCGCTTACAACCTTCATGAAGAGTTTTATCTTGTCACCTTATCATAATATGGATAGAGAAGCTACTAAAGATGATATGCTACTAAGCAAGCTTGGACTAACTATGGATGATGAAGCAATGATCCTTGATGATGGAAAAAATCCTTGCCCTTGATATATCTAAATAAATGGAGTATCTTCAACTCCAACTCAACAAACTTTCCTTAGCTTGAATATTACCCTATTTATTTTGATTTCTTTAATATTTAATTGGAACAATTGTGTTTTTTAAATTGAAAGTTTTTTTAATAAATTACTTTCATAAAATTTTTGTTGGTTTTTGTATATTTTGGTGCTCAACCAATGAGGAATCTAGATTGATGATTCATGAATTAATATATTTATGCATCATGACTCGAATGACTTTACTAGGTGAGGGAATCGCTCTATAACATTGAGTTGTGTATGCTTACTTAGAGAGGGATACTGCATAATTACCTTTGTCTAGGTCCTAGTAAGTCTTAGAACATGCTTTGACAAATTTTCGAGGTGAAATTGAACTCTGCTTATTTAAGAGAGAAATGATCTAGGCATTGTTTGGTTAGCCAACAACTTGTATCCACCCTATTAAATATCAATCCCTAGTTGTCCCCTTGAGCATTCATAAAATTTTAGCTTTCTTTTCATTGGCTTACAAACCCCAATAACCTACCCTGAGCTGTTGTGATACTTTTGACCAGTCTTATGATCACTAAGATGAAGAGGCAAGAAGATCAAAGAAAGAAATGAATAGTCAACACCATGAAGACAGTTGAAGTTCCCAAGACCATAAGGGTAGTTGAAGTTTTCCTAATATCTCCAATATATCAAGACAACATCAGAGTAACAAATGAATTATCCCTATTAAAGAAGATTTATGTCACTCGACTCATCCATTATTAGGAACCCAAGTTGGTACAAACAAGACAACTCTTTTAGAGCTAGAACAAAAAGAAAGAGAGAGGAAAAAAAAAGAAGAAGAAAAGAAAAAGAAAAGAAAAAGAAAAGGAAAAAAAAGAAAGGAAAAGAAAAGGAAAAAAGGAGAAAAGAAAAAAAAAGAAAAAAAAGAAGAAGAAAAAGAAAGAAGAAGAAAAATAAAACCTAAAAAGGCGGTTAAGAAAGCTAAGTGAGTTCTCTTTTACCTAAAGCAGCAAAAGGCTTCCATTTGGTTTATAAGAACGATTTGACTTGAATTGGTCCAACTCAACCAAAGATTCGATCAAAATCAAAGAAAAAGAGAAAGACCATCCAGTCCTTGAAAGTCCTATACTTGACAGTCCTACAAGAAAAAAGGACAAAATGATAAAATGCTTAAAGAAAGGGAAGTGTAAGAAAAATAAAAAAGAAGGGGAGAAGAAGAAAAGAAATAAATTTGGGTACCAAAATTTTTTGCAAAGACTGTCCTAATCAAGATCTAGATTAATGCCAAGAAGATAGAAGGAATTTGGAGTCTAGCAAGATTGCTCCCAGCTCCCTAAAGTTCAAACAAGAAATTTATAGTGAGAGGGTTTGTTCATTGTGTCACATCAGCTCCAACTTACAAATGGCCTTCATTTAAACCCGTGTCCCTTATAGACCCCATTTCAAGCCTATAAAAGACCTATTGATCTCTCTTGGTAGGTAGAGTCTATTAGTGGAGATCATTTGAATAAGCATGCGTATGAGATAGACAATATTTAAACTTAATTAGACCTTTGTCCAAGTAATGTGTATGTGCCTATATGAAGTGCAACAGTTCTTGCTTAAATAGAAATAATTCCCGAGTTTAGTACGGTAACTAGTGTTGTCATGTTATAGATATGTTAATTTGGAAAAATCAAGTCCTGAGGTACATTGACATTGATTTGGCAAAGCCAACATTTGATTTCAAAATCAAAATTCAAAAAATAAAAAATATTTTTGTCACACGAAGCCTTCGAGTTAAGAGAAGTTCATTGCACCATCAAAACTCAAAAAACACATTGGGCAACGGAAATGATTATTAGCAAGGTCATGAAGAGGCTACCAACTGACATGCCGAAACACAGTTTCAAATGGATGTATCTCAGCTGCTTGGGTCTCATCACTCATGTTTCCAACATCTTTAAGATAAAAGCTATAAAAGTGATGCCTTCTATCATTCCAGTGTAAGACCTGAACGGGCATCTGAAAGAAATCCATGAGAACATTTCAGCTGATCACCTCGGTCTGCGAGTCAATGAAACTGCTGTGAGTATTATTCATGCATATCATGCATACATGAGCATATCACATTGCATTTTTCCTGTATTGTATTGTCTATTCTTTGTCAAAGTAAACAATAAACACCCTGTAAAGTAAAGAATCAAAAGAAGATATCAAATCAGGGGGGCATGGAAAGCCCATTGCTTGAGAAACCTCAAGTAATTTTACAAAGAGAAGAAATGCGTGCTTGTGCGAAGGACTAGACAACAAAAACATCAATCAAAGCTTGCATGGAAAAAATCTTTGGTTTAAGCCTACACAGGGGGCAAAGTTTCTCCTTTTCAATTTTTTGAGTTTATATACAAAATATTTTCAAACTCACTTGCAAATATTTTGCCACGTAGGGGGGAGGAGAAGATATACGGGCCAAATAAAAATAGCTGAATTTTTGCAAAAGAAAGAACAAAAGAGTGCAACATTAGAACTATCAAAAGAATGAAGACACAAATGACAAAAGATTAGTCCAGCTAGAAGAGCTGAAGCCAATGTAGAAAAAATCTTTAAGGATGAAGATCCACTTTCAGGGGTGAAGACCCGATTTCTAAGGATGAAGATCCAGCTTAAAGGATGAAGATCCATTTATAAGGGTGAAGACTCGATCTCCAAGGATGAAGATCCATTTTCAAGGGTGAAGACCCAATTTTCAAGGATGAAGATCCATCTTCAAAGGTGAAGACCTGATTCCAAGGATGAAGATCCAATTTCAAAGGGTGAAGACCTGAAGTCCAAAGGTTGAAGATTCATTTTCAAGGGTGAAGACCCAATTTACAAGGATGAAGATCCATTTTTCAAAGGTGAAGACCTGATTCCAAGGATGAAGATCCAATTTCAAAGGGTGAAGACCTGATGTCCAAAGGATGAAGATCAATTTTCAAGGGTGAAGACCCGATTTCCAAGGATAAAGTTCCATTTTCAAGGGTGAAGACCTGATCTCAAAGGATGAAGATCCATTTACAGAAGGTGAAGACCCGAAGTCCAAAAGGATGAAGATCCATTTTAAAGGGTGAAGACCCAATTTCCAAGGATGAAGATCCATTTACAAGGGTGAAGACCTGATCTCCAAGCATGAAGATCCATTTTCAAAGGGTAAAGACCCGAAGTCCAAAGGATGAAGATCCATTTTCAAGGGTAAAGACCCGATGTCCAAAGGATGAAGATCCAATTTTTCAAGGGTGAAGGCCCGATCTCCAAGGATAAAGATCCATTTATGAGGGTGAAGATCCGATCTCTAAGGATGAAGATTCGTTTTCAAAGGTGAAGATTAGATGCTAAAGATGAAGATCCAAGGTCCAACGATAAAAATCCATTTTGAGGGTGAAGAACCACAATGCATAGAATAGCCAGAGCAATCAGACTTCTTAACTGATAAAAGGTCAGTCAAACTCAGTCTCGGGTCCAAGTACCTAAATCAAATTCAATCTCGGGTCCAAGTACCCAAATCAAATTCAATCTTGGTTCCAAGTACCCAAATCAAATTCAGTCTCGGGTCTAAGTACCCAATCTTGGGTCCAAGTACCCAAATTAAATCAATCTCAGGTCCAAGTACCCAATCCTCGGTCCAAGTACCCAAATTCAATATGGTCTCGATTCTGAGTACCCTAATTCAATTTGGTCTCGGCTCTGAGTATCCAAATTCAATCTAGTCTCGGGTTCAAGCACCCAAATTCAATTCAGTCTTAGGTCTAAGTACCTAATCACGGGTCCAAGTACCTAATCTTGGGTCCAAGTACCCAAATCCAATTCAATCTCGGGTCCAAGTACCCAAAATCATGTTCAATCTCGGGTCCAAGTACCCAAATCTAATTCAAGCTAGGGTCTAAGTACCCAAATCAAATCAATCTCGGGTCCAAGTACCCAATCTCTGGTCCAACTACCCAAATACAATATAGTCTCCGGTCCAATCACCCAAATTCAAATTCAGTCTCAGGTCCAAGTACCCAAATCAAATCAATCTCGGGTCCAAGTACCCATCCCGGGTCCAAGTACACAAATTCAATCTAATCTCAGATCCAAGTACCCAAATCAAGTTCAAGTAACCATCTCGTCAAAATTATATCTTATTGTTTTTCACTCTCTTTTACTAAAGTCTCAGATCGTTCAAGCAGGGGGCAAACTGTATACCCTTAATTTTTGACCCAGTCCAGTCTATTATTTTTTTATATAGTCCAAAATAATTTTTATGGTATTTTAATTAAATAATATTTATTTTAGCATTTATTTTTTATAAGTTTTTATAAAATAATAATAATAAAAATAAATAAATAAAAATAAAAATTGGCGACGAAAAAATCGGAGATGAAAAAATTCATCGCCAAAATAAATTGGCCCAGGCCAATTTCGCCCGCAGAAAGTTTATGCGGGCGAAATGGCCAAGGCCATTTTGTCACAGGAAATTCCTATGGCAAAATGGCCTGGCAGCATGCCAGCATGCCCAACTCTCGCAGCCCTTCACAGTTTTTGCCAATGAAATTTTTCCAACGGAATTTTTTCCGAAACAAAATTCTATTTGGTTTCGGTTTTCTTTTCCTCATTAATCTTAGTTTCCATAAACAATTAGACTTAATCTTATAAATTTTCCTATAAATAACACTTCAAAAAACAAAAAAGAGGAGGGACTTTAGAGGAGAGAACTTTGGACTCGGATCGGATAGTGGAACTTCAGATTTGAGAGGAATAAGCAAGCAAGCAATCAAGCCATCAAAGGCAGCAATCTTGCCTTTGTCTTTGTTCATCCATAAAGCAACTTTTTGGTGGAACCAACTATGCAGGTTTGATCCTTAATTATACATTGCTCATGATCACAGTAGCTTTGTTTTTTTTATTCATAGAAATATACACACAAAACCTTGATCTATAAATTTCTAATAACATTGATCTTCATTTCAATAACATAAATGATTTCTTCTATTTCCAAATACCTTAAAACCCTAATTCATTTCTATTATTGGTTAATCAAATTAGGATTTAGGGCTAACATCATGAATTTTGGGTTTTGGATCCTTAAGATATTTGGGTTTAGGGCTCACAGTTTTAAATTAGGGTTAGGGTTTCTAAGAAAACTAATACTGTCATATTTATTTTTGAAAGAAGAGGCTACTATGAAGATTTTGGAAAATTGATTTAATTAGGGTTTGGGAGTAACATCATGAAATAGGATTTTTATAGTTTTTTAATTAAGAAATATAGCTTACGGCTATTAAGGTTTACTGTATAGATAAGGGTTTGTGAAAAAAGACTATTGTTTTGAGCTATTTAAAAATATGTGATTGAGATTTTGATAATTAAGCTACTACATGAAATTATATTTTGATAAATAAACTACTATGATCACTGTATATTTATATATAAATTAAAAGGAATGAACTTTAAACGAAGAAAGTTTGATAGATGAAACAATAATAAGTTATGTTAATATAAATTTAAATTAATAAAGTTAGAAATACACACCTCCGTTTGTTGGCTCTACCAAAATAGTTTGAACGAAATTCTTGATGAGCTTTGATAAAGACAATGACTACACTGCCTTTGTATTTGTTGGGTGAATTGAGAATAAGATTTTCTGCTTGATATTTCAGATTCGTTGCCTTCTGTTCTGTATTGCTGTTTTGGATTTCTTATTGCTTGCTAGGGTTTTTTTTCTTTGGCAGAAAGAATTTTAGAGTCCCAAGTCCAGTTAAAAATTTAAGTTCAAGAATTTCATCCCCCCCCCCCTTTTTTCTGTGTTTTAATGTGGTATTTATAGGAAAAATAAAAAACCTACTTCTAATTGTCTAAAGAAGTAAAAACCATTTAGGAAAAGAAATAAAAACTAAATAGAATTGGGTTTCGGAAAAAACTGAGCTGGCAAAAATTACGCTGGCAAAAATTGTTGCGGGCCAGCTATGAGAATCTGCTAGAATTACGTGTGAGCTGGGGCACGGGTCAGCCAATTTGGCACAGGAATTTCCTGCGGCGAATTGGCCCAAGCCAATTCATCTTTGGCGATGAAAATTTTTCGTCGCCGATTCTTCCGTCGCAGATTTTTATTTAGTTTTTTTATCTTTTTTTTCTGTTACCCCCTTTTATTTTTTCTAAAAATAAATATTATAAGTAATTAATATTAAAATGAATATTATTTAATTAAAATACCATAAAAATTATTTTGGACTGTTTTAAAAATATCAAACTGGACTGGGTCAAAAATTAAGGGTCTACACATAGCAATGACAGTTGTACTTCTCTTTTCTTTTAACCCACAAGCTTAGGACCACCTAAACCTGCTCTTATACCACTAAATATAACATCCCCTACATAGTCTATATACACTTAGCTACATAGGTGAAGTCACCTAAATACTCACTCTTGTCTATATATGTATTATAGAAATAAAATCAAAATACTTCTATGTATTAATGCAGTTATTAAACTTTCTAAGAAATCATTATAATTATACCTATATTACAAACTTATATTTGTTAATTTATAAAGAACTCCTATTGTTAACTTACATTATAATAATTCTCAAACTACTCTTAAACTTGTACAACTGTCATACAAAATTATAAAGTACTACCATGTGAACTATACAGAATACAATATTTATAATATTTTCTTTGAACCTTTGTGATGCAGTTGACAAGGAACATATATCTCTCACTCTGCAGTCTCAACTCTTCTTATTTGATATGCGCATCAAAAAATAATTCTAACACACTAAGCAAAGCTTAGTGGTGCTTATGCATTTATAATATGAAAGAAAATTTAAAGGAAAGAGATCTAAACATTAAATAATTTAGAAACAATGGAAAGTATCACTTTTAGAATGTTTAATAAAGAAATTAATAAATTCATTAAAACTTGAAATACTAAACACAATTAAATTTAGAATTGATTATTTTAACAATAACCATATAACACATTGTTTTCAATGTAGATAACTTCTTTAATTATGCCCATAAACACTAAACTCGGATCCTAGAGTTGAATAATGGGTCGCTGTTGGCAATTTAACACCCACTGTATAAAATTTAGCCAATGGTTCACTATGGCAGGAATGTCCACTGTATATGGTGACACATAGTGCCTATTGATGGCATAAAGTGTCTACTATCACTTTGGATATCCTCCCTTTGCTAGCAATTCAATCCCAAGCTAGATCTAAAATCAGTATGATTTGGGCAATTCAATAGTTTTTAATTAACATAAAATTATGTATAGCATTTCAATTGAGCAATTCTTTGATCAACACTTTGTATCATACATATTTATCATATATTCAAAATAAATTTGTTACACTACTTGTAGGGTTGATTTCAAAAATCCTTTACACATTGAGAACTTATATTCTTTTCAGCTTGAATTTCAAAGGAAAAATTCTTTTGGCAATTTCTTCAAGCGACACGCCTAATGACATGGGCATGTCAATGACCGTGTCATTTGACCATTCTTACAGAAGCCTTGAGACCCCTAATGACACGGGCTTGTCTTTGACCATGTCATTTAACTTGCATTATAGTTTATACGACACGCCCAATGACACAGGCATGTTACTGATTGTGCCATTTATTTTTCATCACAGTAGCTACGACTAGCCCAATGACACAGGCATGTTACTGGTTGTGTTATTAATATTGAAACACAGCATCATTAACATGCCCAGTGACATGGCCGTGTCACTGGATGTGTCAGGCAAAATTCTATTTTTCGTACACTCAACACTTAAGCACAATATATCCAAATCTATGATAAAAATGAATCAAAAAGTAGTTTCTTTGATATATAAAGAGTCTATATCAAATACTTTTTAGTAATAATTCATTAAAGATAACTCAAACATCCAGTTCAAATAATAAAATTCATAGAAATTCAAATAGTTACAAATTAAAATACATAAGCACATATCTCTTTCCAAAATCCCTTATCTTCTTTAATCACTTGTTGATAATCTCACCTTTTCCAGCTTATTCTTCTAAAAACTTATAACTAGATGTGATTTCCTCTTAATTTTTTGCTAAATTTTTTAAAAGAAGGAAGAAAGGAGGAGTTTTCATGGTGAAGGTGATGATATGCGTGGATGAAGATGAAAGAAGAAAGAAGAAGAAATTTCCACACATACATACACTATCCACATATATATATATGGTTCAATCTAGTGTGGCCAATCTCATTTTAACTATGGTGCACCCTCACTCTTAACCTTTGATTCTAATTCAATTTTTAGTCTCGTAAAACTATAAAAATAATTAATTTCTTCAGTAAATTTTAAAATTCACTATTTACATCACTTATCCATGTCTCTTTTATCACTATTTACTATCAATTATCAATATTAAATTAAAAGTTTAGTATTTAAAAATTTTAACATTACACTATAGGTTATTCTTCGTAACTTAGGTCTGAATTCACCTCAATAGATTAAACTGACAATACATGAGATGTATCCAACCAATATCTTCATATCATATAAACTTGAAATACATTGTGAATTCTATCCAACTCTGGTGGCAATGCCAATCTATAGGCAACTGGTCCAACTCTTTCTAACACTTCATAAGGGCCAATAAAACATGGACTTAGTTTTCCAATTCTTCCAAATCTTAACACTTTCTTCTATGGAGACACTTTTAAAAACACTTTATCACCTACCTTGAACTCCATATCTTTTCTCTTTAAATCAGAGTAAGATTTATGCTGGTCTGACGATGCTTTCAGCTAATCCTAAATTATTTTCACTTGCTCTTCTATTTCTTTAATTAATTCAGGACCTACTATCTTCCTTTCTCCAACATCATCCCAATATAAAGGTTTTCTGCATTTCCTCTCATATAGAACTTCATACTATGTTATACCAAAACTAGATTGGTAGCTATTATTATATGCAAATTCAACTAACGGCAAGTGTTTATACCAACTGCCAACAAAATCAATAACACAACTTCTTAGCATGTCCTCCAATACTAATATCACTCTTTCAGACTGGCCATCAGTCTATGGATGAAAAGCAGTACTAAAATGTAATCGAGTATCGAATGCACTTTGCAAACTCTTCTAAAATTTGAAGGTCAATCTAAGATCTCGATCTGACACTAATGAAATTAGAACCCCATGTAGTTTTACAATTTCACTAATACAAATTTCTACCAATTTATCAAGGGAGTAATCTATCCTCACTGGTAAAAGTGAGCTGACTTTGTCATTCTATCAACAATCACCCAAATCCATAGTTACTCTATCCCATTTCAATTCAGGCACTGGTAATGGTTAAAGTAATCCCAAAGGAACTTGGTGTTCAGCTTTTAACCTTTGACAAGTGAGGCATTTAGATATAAATTGTGCTTCATCTCTTTTCATACCCATTCCACCAGTAATGTTGTTTTAAATCTTGAAACATTTTAGTACTCCCAAGGTGCACAACATAAGCCGGTTGATGTGCCTCATCTAAAATTTTCTTCCTTAATTCTACATGTTCTGGTACGCAAAATTGTGTTCTATATCTCACATTACCATCATCTTTAATTTGAAAAGCCTCCACTCTCACCCTTAAAGTAATCTTGCACAATTTTTTGGATATTCACATCTCCCTTTTGTGCTTCCTTAATTTGCTCCAAGAGTAATGGCTTAACTTGCAATCGTGCCACAAGTATACCATCATTTCAAACTTCAAAGCTAGCATGTAAGGTTCTCAATTCCACCAACAACATGAGAGAATAGGCAGTCAACCCTACCATAGACTTTTGACTCAAAGCGTTTGCATCTACATTAGGCTTACATAGATGGTAGTCAATCAAGCAATCATAATCTTTTATTAACTCCAACCATCGCCTTTGTTGAAGATTCAACTCTTTTTGCACTCCTAAATATTTTAAACTTTTATTATCTGTATAGATAAAACATTTTCCCCATAAAGATAATGTCGTCAAATCTTTAATGCAAATACTATAGCTGCCAGCTCTTGATCATGGGTCGGGTAATTCAACTCATGTGTTTTCAGCTGTCTAGAGGCATGGGCAATAACTCTACCCTCTTGCATCCATACACAACCCAAACCATTATGCAATGCATCACTATATATCACATATGGTTTGCTTTCTACAGGTAAAGTAAGAATATGAGCTTGAATCAACATATCCCTTAACTTTTCAAAACTCATTTGACATTTTTCTATCCATACAAATTTCACCCCTTTTCGAAGAAATTTAGTGAGTGGCATGGCTATCATAGAGAATCCCTTTACAAATCGATGGTAATAACCTGCCAATCCTAGAAAACTCCTCCCTTCTAAAACATTTTTAGGTGGACTCCAATTTAAGACCGCCTCAACTTTACTTGGGTCTAATCTAGTCCCTTCTATTGGAATAACATCCCAAGGAAAGTTACTTAATCTAACCAAAACTCACACTTGGATAATTTTGCCAACAATTGCATCTCCCTTAATGTCTGCAATATAATCTGAAATTGTCTATCATGATCCTCCTTACAGCGTGAGTACACCAAAATATCATCAATAAACATCACTAAAAATTTATCCAAATAAGGTTAGAAAATCCAATTCATTAGATCTATAAAAGCCACTGGTGCATTCATTAACCCAAAAGGCATCATAAGAAATTCATATTGTCCATACCTCATATGAAAAGCAATCTTGGGCACATCTACCTCTGTCACTCTCAATCGATGATACCTTAATCTCAAATCAATTTTAAAAAACATAGCTGCTCCTTTCAATTGATCAAAGAGATCATCAATATGAGGTAATGGATATTTATTCTTGATGGTTACCTTATTCAACTATCAATAATCAATATAATCTCAAGGTACCATCCTTCTTTTTGACAAACAATACTGGTGCTCCCCAAGGTGAAACACTAGGATGTATAAATTCTTGTAATTGCACATTTAACTCCTTAAACTCTGCTAGTTCCATTCGATAAGGGGTTATAGATATAGGAGTGGTACCCGGCATCACATCTATACCAAACTCCACCTCTATCACTAGAGGTAATGGTAACTAATCTGGGAATACATCCAGAAATTCAACAACTATAGGAATATTGTTAAGCTTAGACTTCTCTACTCTACTATCCACCACATGTTCCAAATAGGCCTCACACCCCTTACTCATCATCCTTCTAGCAGCAATTGCAGAAATGAAAGTAGACAAGAAGTGGCTTGGCTCACCTCTCACTGCCACTTCCTTTCCCTTAAGTGTTCTTAGATTAACATTCTTCTGCTGATAGTCAACTATAGCATTATATCTAGACAACCAGTCCATACCAAAAATAAGATCATACTTCCTAAAGGGCATCTCAATCAAATTACCGAGAAATTCCTCCTCCTGCACTACGACCGGGCTATCTCAATAAACTCTACTAACTACCACACTATGTCCTAAGGTATTAGTCACCAACACATCAAATCCCAATGATTCAAAATGCATGCCACTCACAGGCAAAGCTGATGCACTAATATATGAATAGGTAGATCCAAGATCTATCAATGCATGCATAAGGGTACTGAATAAGGAAAATGTACCAACTATGATATCTGAAGCATCCAGTTCCTTCTGCATCTCATAAACTCTCTAAATAGCTCTAGTCTCCTCTGGCCTACACATAGATGTTGAATCTCCTCTCTTGCTAGCCCCAAATCTACCACCTCTACTACCTGCTCGATTTCCTCTACCTCCTCTACTACTATGCCTGGATCCTGTTGTGTCAACTAATCTCTCATCTGATGGCTCTAGACAATCTCTAACAAAATGATTTGAAGACCCACACCTATAACAACCTATAAAATCATCCCCTCAACAAGCTCTTTTATGCATTCGACCATACTGTACACAAGTAGGTGGTGGAGACCTACGAGAACCTGTAGTTGCTGTGCCAGCTACCGAGGCTGCACGTCTCTACCTATGCTGCTGTAATCTACCAAACTGTCCCTGGCCCTTGCTAAATCTCTAAGGATCACCACCTCTACCTCTCTTCAAAGATGAGGAACCCATCTCTATCAGAGCTTTTCTAACTACACTTTCTTCTCTCCTCAGTGCAACTACAAGCCCTTGAGCTGTCTTAACATTTTGTGCAGTTGGTACCATCTTGGAAAAATCATCATATTGAACCGCTGCCACTTGACACATAATGGATGGTTTAAACCCTTCTTCAAATCTTCTACATCGGTCCACCTCATCTGTCAAAATACCACCTTCATACTTACTAAAGTGAAGAAATTCTTTTTCCTGCTCGTTAATTATCTTGTCTCCTTATTTCAAGTTAAGAAACTCCTTCTTCTTCTTCTTACCTTTATACTCACGAGGGGTATATTTCTTTCCAAACTCCCTTAAAAAATTATCATATGTCAAAACTGGGGGTTGCCTCAATCCATCAGGAATAGTCTTCCACCAATCATAAGCATCTCCTTGCAGAAGAGACAAGGCATAATCAAACTTCTCTTCCACAGTAGCCTGCAGTTGAATAAACACTCTCTCAATTTGATCCAACCTCTGCTCAGCCTCTGCTAGATCCGCAGTGCCTATGAAATCCGTAGTCCCAAAATTCCTTAACTTCTCATACTTCCTAATCGGCTTCTGCTGCTATTGAGCTGGGCCATGAAGTAATAAATCCACCATCTGTTGTGCCCAAACTGGTGGAATTTTAGGCATTTCTAGTCTATTTGGTATTGATGCCTCCCCAGCATCTCCTATACGTGCTCCATCCATACTTTCCCCTAGAGCAAAACTCTTTACACTACCTTCATCTGATCTATAAGATCAAGACATCTCCACTAGCTATATCTGATACTAGATCAAAGGTTGTCACATTAAAGATAAATTCAAATCTTATGCATATTCATGTACAACACTTTTAAAATAAACTTTAAAATCCCTTTTTTCTCTTACTTAAAACTCACATATGTTGAGAATTCCAAACCACTCTCTTTTACCAAAATAAATGTAACACCCTCATAACCTATGCATACACTTAGGATGATACAAACCAAAGACAAGAGCATTATCTAAGTATATACTTACCTTTTTAAAGCTCAAATTGGAGAAACAACTCCTTTGCACAATAATTTCTCCCAATCTTTCACTTCCCTCTATTGGTTCCTTCACTCAATTCAATCAACCCTTAATCAATTTATAATTTCAAAGATGATATTAATAACTCATATAAGTATCTATAAACCCCTATTAACTTTCTTTAACTTAGGACTAGCTAAATCCCCTTGCAAATTCCTAATATTCAATTATTAGCTCTAACTATAGCCAACATCATTCCAAATCATTATCATGTCTAGAATCACCATTACCACATAAATTTTATATCTTAAATTTCTATATGATTCATTAAATCCCAATTCTCATATCAATCCTACTAAAAAGCATCATCAAAAGTTAAGAAACTTATTTTTTACTTGAATTAAAACTCAAGCTTCCTTCAATCCTTGTGTAAAACTAACTAAATTTTCTTGTTAAATTGATGGATGGAAATCTCCCTCTCTCAAGCTCCATGAAAATTGGGCAAGACAACAAGAAAGGAGAAGGAAGGAGAAGAAATGAAAATTCTGGAAATTTTTGGCTTTTCCATACTTTTCCACTGGCTAAATATATATTACTAAATTAAGATATTGTTTAAAATAATATTATTTTATATTTTAACAATTTACTTTTTACTCTTTCACCATCTTACCATTTATACTTAATCTTATATATATGATATATATGTTATTTATATTTTCATTCTTCTATCAAAACCATCATCATTCTCTCACCACAAATGTATAATGGATTCAATAAAAGTTAGGGCATTACAGCATATATTGACATACCTGAGCAAAGCTAGGTCTTGACCTCAGCAGAGCTAGGTCATAAAATTAAAATTGAAAATGGATCCAAGCAAAATTGGGTCATAAAATTGATTATGATAACTGGACATGGTTATTATATAGGGGTTATTGGGCCCAATGTATATGTGAATGTGTGTGTGTTGTGAGTTTGGGTATATATACATGTACATATATACATGATTAATGAATTATAAAATAAAATGGTGTTTCTATAGATATTTCAAATTACAATATGAGGAAAAGCATTTAGATGTAGATATTATTTTTTTAATATGTACCACTAAGTTATATGCTTAGCGTGGTTATATGAATCGCACAGATAAGAAATTTGTTGATTAGAAGGATCTAGGTTATGGATGATATTTAGAGATCTAAGGTGCCACAAGACCTTGTTAGGATATTGCATATTTAGACCTTGTCAAATGGAAATTTCTATAGATATTGCATATTTAGAGATTATGGTTTATATGTATTTTAGTTTATGTATATTAATTTTGTTAGGAATTTAAAGTATGAACAATCAAAATTGGCAGCTAATACACAGACGAAAAACAAAAATTCCCAAACCCAAGATCATCCTATAATGATTAAAATCGAATTAAATGAAGAACATACAAGATTTAGAGATTCTACATAAGAGTTCTTCACAAATTCTTAACCTTCTCTTCTTGTTGGGTTGTCGCAAATCATAACAATCCAAAGGTAGGATTGTCTCTAATAGTATCCACACAATGGAAGAATTAATCTCCTATATAATAGGAGTGGCCTAGAGTGAATATTTCTGCTAGAAAGAAGAGACACTCAAGTGGAGGAAGAAGAAAACCTAGGAGGCAAGAGTGAGGCTCCCATTTATTAAGATGTTATTTCTATCCTTTTGGTCTTCTATTATTTCCATTAGCTAAGGCTTCTAAACTTAATAGTTTATCTTGCCCAAATGGTCTTAACTTGGCCTAATAGCCAATAACCCATTTTTTTTCTTCATTAATGGATCCAATCCCTTAAATATATTATCTCATAATATATTAAAGCCAATTTAATTAATTTTGAACCCTTTTAAGTGTGTTACCAATTAGTCTCCCAAACATGTTGGTAGCTAAATACCAAATTTACCCTTAATTAATATTAAGGTTTTCTCAAATGAACTCTTCATTTAGGATTGATTCTCGAATCAACTAATTGATATTAAGTAGAAAAGATTGGCATCTAGTAATGCATCATGGCCACCCAAGTGTTGAGAAAGTCAAAGTGGTTTGACTTCAACCTTTCCATAGTTAGTTACAGTGCAATAACCTCCTTACATTAGACTCTATCTCATTTGGTTAAGAGCATAGACTTTGTGTCAACTCCCACTAATCTTACTATGTCATACCTAGCCCGACTTTATTAGTTCTTATTCCCAAAGCCCACTACTCTATAAAAGGCATCTTTGAGAGTCTATCAAAGATCCATTCACCTTAGCCAAGGATTCTTAGATAATTGCCTTCTTATAAGAGACCATGAGATATACCCTCCTTCAACCATGAGTGATGTATCCTTTGTTGATCTTTCAACTATCTTTGAATATCTCATGCAATACCCAATGACCACCCTATGAGCTGTCTCTCATGAGATAACAAGGAATGGGATTAAAGTATAACACTTGATATCCAAGCTACCTTGGAGACATCAAGTCTAAGGATATTTGCACAACTACTATGATGAGACAAGATCATTGACATTGAATAGAAATCCATATGGTTATCTCATAGTTGAGCCATCACCATGCTTACAGCTTAGGAGAACAATTGTTTGATCAAATCAAGAAGTATAACATATGCTAGTCAATCTGCGTTAATAATTTCCCATCTTTTTAGCACTATAACTAGGGATAATTTTAGTATAAACACATTTGCATGTAATAAGAATATCATATCATGATCTCATCATGATTTCCCTTATACTGTGTTTTATACTATAGACTTCATTAAATAGTTTAAGTTATATAATCAACTACATGCATCACATTAGTGTTGAATAATAAAGGATTCCTTAATTCCTTAATATAAATGAATGTAATGTGAATATTACAAATGTAAGCGAGGATTTTTGCCCCGATTCCAATGGAATGGTTCTTGTGATTTTGGCATTGTTAGACTTGGGGCTTTAAAGAACACGAGCCTAAGCCCAGAGAAACAGTGTTACCACCTTGACGGGCCGGGAATATAGAAAGAGGTGGATGGTTTAGAAAGTTGGGTATGTATGGGGAACTTGAGAAGTGACCCAACACCTCTATAATGCCTGATTCATTTGAATCGGCCTCCTTTCCAGGTAAAAATATTATTGAATTCTTAATTATTATAATACTATTCGTATTACATGTAATTATAAAAATAATTAATCTTTATAAATAAAAATAGCCAAACAAAATGGGCATCCATATGAGATGAAAAAATACCCTTAAAATGTCTAATGTCCAGAATACAAGGAAATAAAATAGGACACCCACCAATTGGTGGAAACATATCCCTTACATTAATCCCCAAATACAAATAAGATAAAAGAAACGAATTAAATAAACAAGGCACCTAAAAAATGGAAACATGGCTTTTACAAATTTAAAATCCAAATAATAAATAAACAAATATTAATTAAATAAAATAAGCAATAAGATAATCAAGATGTATCATCCATCATAAAGCATACAATAATAATTCAAATAATCAAAATTAGGGTTCCATCATTTAATCAGGGTTGGATTGTCAATTTAGGGTCTTAGGGTTTCTACTAACCAAATTAGAGTTTTTTTTATAAACAGAGGAATTTTCTTAACCTATGGTTTAATCCATGCAAACTAGAGTTTAAAACACAAACTAATGATAAAATTTGAAAAATTAGGGTTTAATATATAGACTAGGATTAAAATAATGCAAGATTAGGGTTTAATGTAAACTAGGGTTTTAATATGCAACCTAGGGCTAAAATATGAAAAACTAGGGTTTAATATATAGACCAGGATTAAATAATGAAAACTAGGGTTTCAATACATAAAACAAAGTTTAATCCTAAAGATGAGATGCAAGACTAGAGTTTAAAAAATGCAATTAATATTATGTAATATAATTCTAAATTATAAAGTGGAATTAGGGTTTTAGATTCAAAGTTAGGTTTTATAGATCTTTTGATTAACTTCCAATATGAACCTATTGCTTACTGTGTGTGAGCAGGGATTTTCGCCCTTACTCCCATGTGGAATGGTTCTTGCGACTTTGGCACTGTTAGGCTCAGGGCCTTAGTGAACATGAGCCTAAACCTAGAGAAAATGGAGTTGCCACCAAGATGGGCTGGAAAAAAATATAATGATGCAACTTATATAAAAAAATTCTAGAGAGAATTAAAGGCAATTATTGAATTGAGCTTGAATAGTGTAAGTGTGTAGAGTTGAATCTTCTGCAAATCTATAATAATATTATTCTAAAAGTGTTACATTGAGTGATAATAGTCGTAAAGAAAGAATATAAATAAAAGTTATATAAATTAATAAAATAATTGATTTTATGTGAGATTTAAGATTAATTATGAATTAAATGGCTTATTGACATAACATGTAAATTTTGAGGATGAAATTTCTTTAGTGGGAGAGAATTGTAATGTTCAAGATTTTAAACAGGGAACTTTTTAACTAATATTTATAATTGATAGTGTATAGTGATAAAAGTAATGTGGATAAATGTGTGAGCGGGGATTTTCACCTCCACTCCCGGTGGAATGGTTCTTGTAACTTCGGCACTATTTAGGCTCGGGACCTTAGAGAACACGAACCTAAGTCCTGAGAAAATGGAGTCACCACTCAGACGGGCTGGGAAAAAAGAAAGGGGTGGATGACTCGATTCCTAAGGAATCCCCAACCCCCTAATGGGTTCGAAAAGTTGGGTACGTGTGGGGAAGGTGAGAAATGGCCTAGCACCCCCACAACGCCCGGTTCGTTAGAACTGGCCTCCTTTACAAGTCTTAATATTATAAGATTCTTAAATATAATGACATTATCCATATTACACACAATAAAAAGAAAGCATCATTATATTAAAATCAAAGCAATGTCCAAGCAAAACAAAACAATGGACACCCATCCGAAGATGGAAACATGTCCTTACATCACATGCCTAAATAGGACACCCACCGAAAGGTAGAAACATGCCCTTTACATAGGTTCTAAAATAGAAAAACAATTTAAATTACATGATATTCAACTAATAAGGTACCCACCAAGTGGAAACATAACTCTTAACACATTTGGAAATCTAAATAAATTGATAAAAGTAAACAATAAATCATTCATCAAAAGCATTAAATATCAATAGAAAATGAACATCCATCCATGATAAATTAAATAAACCAAGTATTGAACTTAAAATAAATTAAAGCATATAAAATAATTCAATGCATAATCAAATATAGAATTAAATAAGGCAAATAAAAAAAAGCTAAGTTATAGCTACTGTTTCCATTTAGGATCCTTTATTTCATGTGTTCAGGGTTTTGGATTTTCATGGGTTTAAGCTACTATGACATTTTAAAGAATTAAAATAGATTAAGGATTTTATGTTTTAAAAGGTTGGTAAGACACTTTGATTAACCAAATTAAAGTTTGAATGGTGAAATCATGAAACTAGTGTTTTGGACACTTTAAAATACTTTTGATTTGTGGTTTTAAATGATGATTTCAAGCTTACTGTGTAAAATTAACATATTTGTGTTTATATTATTTTTAAGGTTTTAAAGGATTAGGGTTTATAAAAAATTAGGGTTTAAAGGGGTTAGGGTTTACTATTTTAGGTTTGGAGTTGAATTAGGGTTTTAGTGTTATTGATTTAGGGTCTCGGTGAATGCATGAAGTTTTTAGGGTTTGAAAATCAATTTGATACTTTTACGAGGTTTTATGAGTGTGAACACTCAAATTTTGGGGCTCGGAAAGCCAATTTCCTCAGACCAGGCCGGACCGGGGGACCACGGTAAAAGTCCACCGAAAGTATGTCTTCATGGTACTTGAAATGTCTGGGACGACGTGAGGATCACGGATATGGTCCCGGAATATTTTTTGGAGGCCCGTGGCTCCCAGAAAGTCAGTTTTAATGGAAATAGCGCGTGTCGCGGTGGGCCAGGACGGCGGCCAAGCCGCCGGGACCGTCGGCCCAGCCGCCGTGCTTCGGGCGGCCAACTGCCGCCGCCTACGGCAGCCGGCATCTCGGCCTCGGTTGCCGGCGGACATGCCGCCGTCCAGCCTGATTTTGCCTATAAATAGGCTTCAGATTTTCAGAAAAAAGAGGACTTTTGGACTTCCTACGCCCAGATGCTGACGAAATTTTTATGCTTAAGAATTTCTAATTTTGTGTGGTAGAAAGCAAGAATCATACTCAAAAGTGCAAGGAAACAAGATCTGGAACTTAGAAGTGGAAAAATTCTAATCAAGGTAATATCATAATTCATCTTTGGTCAATTCGAGCATATCATAAGCATTCTAATCTTCTTCTTAATTTCTTCTCGGTCAAAGACCTAATCTTTTTAGGTCTGAGGGCCTAATGGACTAATCAATCACCCTTTCGGCTTTAAGCTGTAAATAAAATCAACCTTTTTGGCACGGAGCCTAAATTGCATCTCTTTGGTACTAAGTACCTAAACGGCACCATTAAAATGAACTTTTGGCATGAAGCCTAAATCGAACTCTTTTGGTACTAAGTACCTGAAATTATACAATTTTTGCACCAAGTGCTAAATCTCACAAATTTGGCAAAAAGCCCGACAAATGCACGAAGCATACACACACACATGCATGAAGCATAAATTTCATCGCCTTTAAATAGGCTTTTCCGAACTACATGGGCTTTGATCTTCCATTCAAACGGGAGTATGTAGGCATATTTGGGATTCACCCCAAGTAGCAAGTCTGCTATTTATTAACAATCTATTTGTTTTTCTTTTCTTCATCCCTTTTGTGTTTATTTCTTTTTTTTATTATTATTACAAAGTTAGTCGAATACATGACATAGTCCCCGAATCCTCCTTGGGTTCGCAGGCTAGAAACCTTTACATTGGACAAGTTATTGGAGTCAAACAAGGGTTTTCTTAGTTTTTCCCTTCGAACAAAATAAACTGAGTGGCGACTCCTGACAACGAGTGAACGTTCGCCCGGATCCTTTTCGGGCAGAAAACCGAGGTTCACAGACTGGCGACTCCACTGGGGACATAAAAATGATTTATGTGATCCTAGTGGACTACTATTGTTTATTTGACTAACTGGCCCTTCTTTAGGGTATTTTTATTTATTTTGGCTGGGTACCTTAGCAACGGTTGTCTTTTCTTTAAAGACATTAGTACTGAAAATTGAAAAAAAAAATATATCTTCCTGGGGATCATAAAAAAAAACAATAATAAATAAAATAATGGCTATATATTACAAAAAAATAAAAAATAAAAAAATGATAATAATAATGATTTATGGAATTATAGTAGACTGTTATTATTATTCGTTTAACTGATTTGCCCTTCTTTAGGGTATTTTTATTCATTTTGCAGGGTACCCTAGCATTATATATCCTTTCTTTAAGGATGTTGGATTGAAAGTTGACAAAAGGAATCTTTTTCCTTTAATGGTCCCTTATTTGATAAATTGTGCATTTGTTTTGTCATTCAGAGAATCTTTTTCTCTTGCATATATGGGGGAATCCTTTTCCTCCATTGCATAAAAAAATTATTTTCAAATGAATTTCTTCTCTTTCTATTCAAAGTTCTGAGTCTGGATAGCAAGTAGCGCTGACCGGCAGGTCTCCTTGATTATGCCGGCGGACAGCCAAAGCGTCCTCCCTGTTGTCGCAAACCATTCCAATCCTTTTGGAGTGGCCCATGAGTAATCGTACTGTTGGACCCACGCGAAACTCCTTGTTTCACATGTGGTTAGGTATATCTTACTCAAGACTCAAGGGTCCCTATGATAAGCCGATTCTCTATTTTTACATAACAATAGAACCTTCCCTTAGGTTGTATGTACCCAATGATAGTGCCGCATTCCATTAAAATGAATTGTGATGTGATGAGGTGCATTCATGCAACATAACAACATTGTTTTGGGAAAAATTTTGATGTACATAAGTGGACCAAGAGTTTTCCTACCCTACACACCACCCTTATTTTTTACCCTTGACCTTTTCAGGTACCCACTGTCCGTGTGCCTTCACCTACATCCGATACATCAACACCAACTGTGCTATCCCCTACAAGTTCTACTACCCCAATTTCACCAACTACTCCAATTACTGAAATGGCCACGATTGAACAGATTAAGGCTTTGCTGGATGGTCAGGTTAAGGAAATTGAAGCTAGAATGCAAGAAAAAATTGATGAAGCTTTAGCCGCCCAAAGGGTAGCCATCCTGGCTGAATTAGAAGGAGCACCAAATACAGTCCCTATTCCTGGAAATTTGGGGAAGGAACCCATTGTGGGGCAAACTAGTACCCCCGTGACTGCTCAGATTAATACCCCTGTCATCAATTTGGAGGATCCACCCTCCAGGAATGAAACCGATGAACTAAAAAAGAAACTTGAATTGCTTGAGAGGTCAATCACTGCCATGAAAACTCACAAAGAGGTGGTAGACATGGATTCCTTATCCTTGTTTCCCCAAGCCAGATTACCTCCAAAATTCAAGATGCCGGGGATGGACAGATTTGATGGGACCACTTGCCCTAAAACCCATTTGAAGATGTATGTGGGGGCCTTGAGTCCTTGGGGTTTAAATGATGAGCTCTTTGCTCAACTCTTCCAACAATCCCTGACTGGGGCTGCCCTTAAATGGTTTGTGAGTCTAGATCGTTCCAAGATTAAGACATGGGAAGACATCTGCAATGCATTTAACTCTCAATACCACTACAATATTGAGGTGGATGTCACTAGAAGAGAACTTGAGACTACCAAGCAGAACAATAATGAACCCTTCTCCTCGTTCCTTACGAGGTGGAGGGCAAAAGCCGCCCAGATGATCAATCGCCCTTTAGAACAAGAGCAGATTGATATCATAATCAGGAATTTAAGACCAACATATCAGGCTCAACTGCAAACCCAATATCTACCTACTTTCAAATCTCTCATTGCGACTGCAACCAAGGTAGAAGATTTGATACAGTTGGGTAAAATAGTGGATGAGGGGGCTGCATCGAAATATAAGAAACAAAGTCAAACTCCTTCCTCAAGCAAGGTCAATCAAGTGGCCAATATTGCCCCTGCGAATCCTTTACGTGTGGGCAATCTTGGGCCGAGAAATCAGCCAAGAAGGCAATATACTGACCTTGGGGTACCCCTTCATTTGGTGTTTAAAAAGGCTGTGGAAGGGATATCTTTGAAGCCTTTGGACCCAAGACCTCCTCCAAACCCATTACCTTCCAGTTATAAAGTCAATGAATACTGTGAATACCATCAAGGGAATGGGCATAAAACAGATGCTTGCTGGACACTGAAAAACCGCATCCAGGATCTGGTTGATAGTGGTGACATCATTCCTCTCAGGAGGCAACCAAACATCAACACTAACCCTTTGCCCAATCACTCCATCCACGCCATTACTGTGGAAGAAGAGCTGTTTGATCCTTTCAAACTTCTCTTGGAAATGAATGAAGTGTGTGTGTTAGATTTGAACGACCTCGCTGAAGAGGTCAGTGCTCTGACAAGAAGTGGAAGACAATATCAGCCACTTGACTTGGGAAAAACCCCCACAACCTCAAATCACCCCCATAAGAAAACACCAGAGCCAAAAGAAGACCCTGTCCTCACTCAGCTTAAACAAACTCAAGCTAAGGTGTCAATTTGGGAGCTCCTTGCTTCCTCATTCCCACACCGCCAGGCTCTCAGCGAAGCTTTGAGTCAACTTGATACACCAGTGGACACAAGTCCAGAAGCTTTGGTGGCCACTTTGACCCAATCAACCAAGGCATTGAGTATCAGATTTTCTGATGAAGATTTACCAGAAGACGGTAAGAAACACAATGATGCTCTATACATCACCATACAGACTGGGGGGAAGACTGTGCCCATGGTTCTCATTGATAATGGGTCAGCCTTAAATATGTGTCCTTTGAAAGTAGCAAGCTATTTGGGGTTGGAGACTACAGATCTTACACCTTCTGATCAGATTGTGAGAGCATATGATAACACTCGAAGAGAAATTTTGGGTGTTGCCACTCTAGAAATTGCTATTGGGCCGGTGAAAATGGGAGTACCATTCCAGGTCATTGATGTACCCGCGAGCTTTAATCTCCTCCTTGGAAGGCCGTGGATTCATCAGATTAATGCTGTACCTTCTTCACTACACCAAAAACTTAAATTCCCTTTTGAAGGAAAAATCATCACTATCAAAGGGGACACCTGCGAAATCAACAGGAAAACCATGGATCAGTCTCTCCTTGAGGTTGTTCCTGGTGAAACCGCCATGACCTTGACTGGGTTTCATTACGACACAGTTCAATGCATAGAAGGTGAAAAACCCAAAGGGCCATTTGTCTCATATGACTTTGGGGAGGTCCAAATCAACTGCCTAGTGGGAATGATGCTGAGGGTAGGTCTATTGCCCGGGATGGAAATGATGAAGTCTGGGAGAAAAATACCCGTAGTACGGCCATGGGGAGAGCCTGAGAATAAGGGAACTTTTGGCTTGGGGTACAAACCTACAGACGAGGAAATAGAAGAGCTTGAACGTGGAAGGAAGAAAAAGGGAAATTGGGGGGCAAGAAGCCTCAAAATGTGCCCTTACTTTAGAACTCTGAATGGTCACTTTTGCAAACCTGGAAAGGCAGTTCATCACCGTGGTTTTCAGGAACCATTCTATTCTCCTATGACCGGAAAGAAGTTACCGGGTTTTGAAATGTTTGCTGATGTTGTGGCCATGAAAGAAGAAGAGCCAGAACCTGAAACTGACCCCCAAATGGAAGATTTCATGCGGCCTAGTCTCTTTGATGAGGTTGCTATGATAACCAATTTTGAAGACAATAGGGATTTCACAAAGCTGATCAAGACTACAGATGGACCGCTGAGAAACTGGTACGCCGAGGAGGGACAAGCTGCTGAGGTTAAACCTAGTCCTGTGTCACACCCTGAACTTGAGTCTTGTACCGAGTCTTGTACTAATTCTGAGTCAAAAACCAAGTCAGAGTCTAATTCTGAGTCTTCTGTAACTTCAGATTTAGGGAACCCTAATGTCAAATCTAATGTAATCTTGGAGAATGACTCCACCATTATCAATGAAATTGTTCGGATTCTTGGTTACCCTGTGTCTTTTGCTTTCCAAGTATTATCTAGCAAAAATGAAATAAATGAAATAAAAGAAATAAATGAAAAGATAATAATTGGCAAAGAAAATGAACATACATACATTGCATATGATTGTGCGAATAAGGAACAGGTTGTTGATTGCATCAGGAAGTATGTCGACTGCTTCATGTGGAAGGCAAGTGATGTCACGGGAATAGACCCAGCCATAGCAGTTCACAAGATTCCGCTCTACCCCGATGCGAAGCCGGTTAAGCAGAAACTGAGAAGAATGAAGCCAGAATGGTCTTTGAAAATTAAAGAGGAGGTTGCCAAGCAACTGGACAATAAGTTCATAGAACCAATTGCCTACCCTTCCTGGTTAGCAAACATTGTACCGGTCCCGAAGAAAGATGGAAAGGTCAGAATGTGTGTTGACTACAGAGATCTGAATAAGGCTTGTCCCAAGGACGATTTCCCGCTACCTCACATCGATTTGCTGATAGATAGGATGGCTGGGCATATGATGGTTTCCATGACTGATCTTGCGGTTGGGTACAATCAGATCCTAGTTCACCCACCAGACAAAGAAAAGACAGCTTTCATCACAGAATGGGGCACTTTATGCTACAGAGTTATGCCTTTTGGGTTGATAAATGCAGGGGCTACCTACCAAAGGATGGCGACAACAGTCTTTCATGACATGATACACAAAGAAGTAGAAGTGTATGTCGATGATATGATTGTCAAGTCAAAATCTCCAGAAGAACACGTTGAAGCACTTGAGAAGTTCTTCCTTAGACTTCGCAAGTACAATTTGAAGCTTAATCCTGCAAAATGCCTCTTTGGTGTGACATCGGGCTTATTTTTGGGATATCTGGTCAGCAAAAAAGGAATAGAAGTTGATCCAGCAAAGTCAAAGGCTATTCTGAAAATGCCTCCGCCAAGAACAGAAAAAGAGATTCGAGGCTTGCTAGGTAGATTACAGTATATCAGTCGATTCATATCACAGTTGGCTGAGACTTGTGGTCCTATCTTTAAGCTACTAAGGAAAGGTGCTTCACAAGAATGGAATGAAGACTGTCAGAAGGCCTTCGACGAGATCAAAGAATACTTGTTAAGTCCGCCAATTCTACAACCTCCCAGAATGGGAAAACCTCTGCTCTTGTATTTGTCTGTAACAGATGAAGCCATGGGGGCAATGCTAGCTCAAGAGGCTGAAGATACAAAGGTGGAAAATGCAATTTACTAACTCAACAAAAGGATGCTGGACTATGAGTTAAAGTATAACAAGATTGAGAAGTTGTGTTTAGCCTTGTATTGGGCTTGTACGAAGTTACAACACTACTTGTCTTCTTACACTACTTATGTCATTGCAGAACAGAGTCCCTTGAAATTCCTTATGGAGAGGCCTGTTTTTGACAGCAAAATGGCTAAGTGGGTGTCAACATTGGCAGCCTTTGACTTGAAATTTGTTCAAAGGAAAGCTGTGAAAGGCGAGGCGATAGCTGACCAATTAGCAGAATTACCCGTGAATGACGAGATGCGAGAAATGGGTTTCCCTGATGAAGACCTCTTGAACGTGGAAAGCAGTGTTTGGGAGATGTATTTTGATGGGGCATCCAATTATCATGGAAACGGAATTGGGATTGTGTTCAAAACTCCTTGTGGAGAATACATTCCATTCGCAGTTAAACTTGACTTTAGCTGCACAAACAACGAAGCAGAATATGAAGCTTGCATTAATGGGCTGGAAGCCGCCCTGAAATTGGGGATTAGGGACCTAAAGGTCTATGGTGATTCTATTTTAATAGTATCACAAGCTTTAAGGAAATGGAAGATAAAAGAAGAGCGTTTGGTTCCTTACCTACAACACCTTGATCATTTGGCACAACAGTTCAATGATCTGTCCTTCGAATATCTCCCAAGAGTAAAGAATCAGTTTGCTGATGCCTTGGCTACTTTAGCTTCCATGATCAATATCAAGGAGGGGAAAGTCATTCGTCCATTGAAAGTTCAGCTTCAAAAGCAACCCGCCCATGTAATGCACTTGGCCGATGGTAAACCATGGTTTTGGGATATCAAGACCTATCTCAAGGATGGAAATTATCCGGAGGGATCATCAAAGGTTGATCAGAGGGCAATAAGGCAGCTTGCCACAGGTTACATTCTTAATGAAGATATCCTCTACAAGAGGAGTTGGAATGGAATGCACCTAAGGTGTGTGAGTGAAGCGGAGGCAAGAATGGAAATGGTACATGGTGGTGAATCAGGACCACACATGTATGGGATCGCCTTGGCTCGAAAAATTGCCAATCTAGGATATTATTGGTCCACCATGAATGCAGACTACGTGGCATTTGTGCAAGAATGCCATCAGTGTCAGATATTTGCTAAGCTACAGAAGCAACCTCCTGTTTCCCTGAATCCGATCACTTCTCCATGGCCCTTCGCTACTTGGGGAATTGATATAATTGGCAAAATACATCCAAAAGCATCAAATGGACATCAGTTTATCTTGGTAGCAGTGGATTACTTCACAAAGTCGGTTGAAGCAGCTTCCTATGCAGAATTAAACGCCAAAAAGGCAGCACAGTTTGTCCGAACCAACATCCTTTGTCGGTACGGAACGCCGTTTGAAATTATCACTGATAATGGAACTCATTTCCAAGCAGAATTTGCTAAACTCTTGCAGGATAAGAAAATCCAACATCATAAGTCCTCTCCTTATAGACCCCAAACAAATGGAGCTGTAGAAGCAGCGAACAAATCTATAAAGGTGATCATACAAAAAATGATCAAGGAACATAGGCGTTGGCATGAGAAGTTACCACTGGCTTTGTGGGGATACAGAACATCAGTTAGAACTCCTACTGGGGCAACCCCGTATTCACTGGTATACGGAATGGAAGCAGTACTCCCCATTGAACTGGAAGTTCAATCGGCGAGGATAATTCAAGAAAATCAGATAAATGAAGCTGAATGGATCAGCAATTATCATCATCAGTTGTTGAGTTTGGATGAAAAAAGACTTCAAGCTCTACATCAGATTTAAGGGTATCAAAGGCGAATGGCCAGACATTTCAACAAAAAGGTCAAAGATCGAAAGTTGGAAGAAGGTTGTTTGGTTTTGAAAGAGATCAGAACACCTGTCACAGATCCTCGTGGGAAGTTTCGTCCTCTTTGGGCGGGACCCTACATTTTAAAGAAAATACTTTCCGGCGGAGCCGTCATCTTGTCTGATTTGGATGGTCTGGAGTTCACAAACCCATGCAATCTGGATCAACTGAAGAAATATTATGTATGATCATGCATTGTAAGGAACTACATTAGACCTGATTCTCGCAAACTATTTCGAGATATGTAGGCAGCTCTCCTTGAGCACGGTCTAAATTTTAATAGAAATCATTCATTCATCTTTCTTTTGCCAAAAGAAAAAAAACAAAACAACAAAAACAAAAACAAAAAAAAAACAAAAAAATCCCGCTAAGCCGAAAACCTACAAAGGGCGGCTTAGGCAATAGTGGGGCCCGCTAAGCTGAAAACCCGCAAAGGGCGGCTTAGGCAAGAATGGGTAAGAGCTCGCTAAGTTGAAAATCCGAAAGGACGGCTTAGGCAAAAATAAGAGCAAATAAATAAAGTAGATGATGCTTGGAAAGCAAACAAAAGGGTCATTCATTAAGAATCATTCATTACAAAAGAGAATCATCTGTTACAAAAAGAGTCATTCAGCCTATAAAACACAAAAAAATCAAGTCATATTCTCCAAAAAAAAAAAACCAAAAAGGTAAAAAACAACCCAAAAACAGAAAAGACAATGGAGTCACCCTGGGATCCAAATCCTACACCCCCTCTCCCTCCAACTCCTGCAGCAATGCGCACCTCCTCGGTTTCTCAACGGGCCAAACCTCAGCTATAAACCAGGTCCTGTACTCTGGAGTGGGCTGAACGAGGGAAGGCTCTGCACCCGGCCTGATCATCCGATGGTCTCTGACCCAAGTCTGTAGAACAGCCCGAGTAACCCCGGGGGTAATAGGAGAAGCAATGGTAAGCCCGACAGGAAGGGGAACTCTCTGATCAATACCCATCTGCCTGAGGACGCGGGAAGCACTGTACCAAGTACTGTGAGTGAACCCAAGCAGGTAGACATGGTTGTGCATGGCATTTGCCTCTATGAATTGAGGAATCCTATACCAAGGGACGAACCATAATAATTCTTTCGGTCTAAGCTCAAACAGCCAAACAGACCATTCGACCATAGAGGGAAAAGAAATCTAAATTTTCCTGGTGCGGTACTATGAAGGGTTGTAGGTCAAAGTCTGGGGGGCTGCAACCACTCGAAGATGATCTCTCAGCCAAACCTGAAAAAATAGATCCTTTCTATTTTACAAAGGAAAAGAGAGATGATGGAATAAGCAAAAAAAGAAACAAAAGGTATAAATTACCTGAAGGATGACCGGGGTGACGGTCCAACGTTCAAATACAAGTGCACATCTGTCGAGACTCTGAATAGTCTCAGCCAGGATCATGCCCCCAATACAGTTGAGCTCTTCCATTTGCCTAACCATTGGGCAAAGTCTCAAATCTCCAAAGCCGGGGTCACGGTTGAAGAGGAACCCAGCTAGCAGACAAAAGACGAAGGCTCGCATTCTATGCCTCAATTGAACATCGTCTTCAAAATCGGCGGTCAAGAACTCATCAATTAGGGGAAGCAGCATCGTCTTATCCCCATCTACAATCATAGCTTGGGCTTGGGGTTTTGTGAAGCTAAAAAGCCTCTGAAAAGATCCCACATACCCGATTTGGACCTCATGCCTCACAAGAGGGGCATTTGGATCGCACCCAATGATCGAGCAGAACTCCTCAAAAAGAGGACACATTTCCTCCATCCGAGCCCCAAATCTGAAAACATGGGCTTGGGGATCCCAGAACCTGATGCAAGAATGCAAGAAATCCCAGTCTACTGCTACACCTCTGAGTGTGGTGACAGCTTTCAACCCGTACCTCCCCATGTTGATCCTTTCAACATTGTGGAGACTTTTGGTCCAATTATGCATCACGTGATTAAAAAAGGGGATTCATTGTTATTTGAAAAAAATATATAAGATCTTTCAGTAAGAGGATTGCTTTCTGGCCCACAGATGTAAGACAACCTTGATTTTTATACTGGTTTGGCCCGGGCAGCGGCTCGGCCGCCGTGCACGGCGCCTCGGCCGCCGCTTCCGGTGGCTCGGCCGCCGCTGCCGACCATCCTGATTCCTTTTTTTTGATGTTTTGTAAAAATTCTCATGTTTTGGCCCTGTTATGTGCTATTTTTTTGGGATTGTGTCAGGGATTTATTTTTAAAATAGATTTCTAAAAAGAAAAAGCATCATGCATACATATGTGCTGTTAATACTAACAAATAAGTGCAGGTTTACAGATAAGTTCAGATAACAGCAGAAAAACATGAAAGGTACAAAGTACGGAAGGGGAATAGTTTAAATACAGCAAGCATAGTTCAAGACAAGTATAAAAAAAAAATCAATCAGTGCCGGCCTCTTCGTCTTTGCGGCCTGCTCTGCCTCTCGTAAGCAGCCTCAGTCCAAGCACCAGACAGTTCATCCGAGAAAGCAGTAATCAGTGCCGCCATTTCCGTGATCAGGCCCTCTGGTACCTGTAAAAGAGACAAAATCACAATCAATCTCAAGAGAATTTTATGAATCCTTTTCATGAAAAGTTCTATGAGAATATACCTGAGTGACATGAGCAAAGCTCCGATATAATGCACCCTCTGCACTAATTGGTCGGGTCACCCAACCACCAGGTGCATGATAACGAGCAGCATAAGGCAGCCTCAAGTCAGCCAAAATAGGGTCAAATTGGCCGGTAGTTGTAAGGACGGATGCGGGAGGCCTCAAATGAGATGAACTGCTGCTTCCTCCAGTGTGTGATGGTCCAGCCCCGAAAGCGGAAGTCTCAGCCCTAGAGGAAGAGGGCCTATCAGTTTGCTGGTCGGGAGAAGGATGGTCTCTCGGAGTGCCAGAAGTGGGAACCGAAGAGTGGGAAGACCGATAAGGTGGTACAAAGTCAAATCGTGTCCCAATGCATGGCATTAGTCGATGAAGGCAGTAGAAGTCATAATCCTCATCCGGGGTATAAGCCGACTCGAAAGGGTCGCCCTCATACTGGGACACAGTAACAGGCAGAAGTGTCGAAGATAGCATATCATCAGGAGGATCCATGGGAACTGCACGGAAACCGGCGATCTGGAAAATTACCCTCTCAGCGAGATAATACCGTCGAAACTCTGGATGGGGAAGTATGAATCGACGGCGAGTCAGAAACTCTGATCGCCGAAAGTTGTAATCTTGAGCAATCCACTCTGCCAGTCGGTGAGACATCACTTCAGATGCAACCTGTAAAAATTTGCTATATTAGTGAATCATTTTCTCTAATATAATAAAAAAGATGACGATAAAGCATTTACTGAGTCCATTGGGCAGCTGTCGAAGAATGATCTCAGCCCTCTAATGGGAAGTTTCCTCTTTGGTACTTCTACCCTCTCTCTATACCACCTCCAGGCAATGGGGGAAAGAGGATCGGCGCGGGCAGGTATCTCGCGAAGAAAAGGGGCGATGCCAGGAAAGTACTCATAAGCCCAAGTCTGAAAATATATATATATATATATATATATCAGAATTGGTGTATGTCAACATATATAAAGAGAGGGGAAATGTTCTTTACATTACCTCCCAGAAGTAATACAAGCCACAGGGAGCAATACGGGTATAGCAGAGGTCAGACATGTCGTCATACAACCTACACAGCATCATGCTAGCCCAATCGTACATATGAAGCCGTGTCAGGTCAAGTAGGCTCTTCAGCACATTGAGACTCACTGCATCTTTCCTATTTGATAAGAAGGAGCTAGCAAACAGGAGAAGCAAGGTAAACCTGGCCGCCTGGTCAGCAGTAAGGTTGCCTGTCTCATAACCAGTGTAGATACCTGGCGCTTGCTCCACAAGCCACCTCCACTAAATGCAGCGAGGCGCCTGATATCGAAGATAGTCAACCCCGATCAAAGTAATCATGTCGGCTGAAGAAATGTCCTGCCGCCAGTCATCATAGGACTCCACTATCTCAACGCCAAAGGGAATCCCAGAGATGATGGAAAAGTCAGTCGGCGTCATTGTCATCTCCCCCCAAGAAAAATGGAAAGTGTCAGTGGTAGGCCACCAGCGCTCGGCTAAAGCACAGATCAAATCCCGGTGGATATCTCTGCCCACATCTATAGCCCTCAAATGGTGGAGGAAAGCAGGTCTGATAAGATCCCCCACTGGGTGCCCGGCATCAAAAATGTAAGCCAGAATAGTGACCATCGGACGCTCAGCTATAGATATCTTGATTGTAGAGTCCTAAAAAAAACAAAAAAAAAACACCAAAAAAATATATATATATATCAGAATTGGTGTATGTCAACATATATAAAGAGAGGGGAAATGTTCTTTACATTACCTCCCAGAAGTAATACAAGCCACAGGGAGCAATACGGGTATAGCAGAGGTCAGACATGTCGTCATACAACCTACACAGCATCATGCTAGCCCAATCGTACATATGAAGCCGTGTCAGGTCAAGTAGGCTCTTCAGCACATTGAGACTCACTGCATCTTTCCTGTTTGATAAGAAGGAGCTAGAAAACAGGAGAAGCAAGGTAAACCTGGCCGCCTGGTCAGCAGTAAGGTTGCCTGTATCGTAACCAGTGTAGATACCTGGCGCTTACTCCACAAGCCACCTCCGCTGAATGCAGCGAGGCGCTTGATATCGAGGATAGTCAACCCCGATCAAAGTAATCATGTCGGCTGAAGAAATGTCCTGCCGCCAGTCATCATAGGACTCCACCATCTCAACGCCAAAGGGAATCCCAGAGATGATGGAAAAGTCAGTCGGCGTCATTGTCATCTCCCCCCAAGAAAAATGGAAAGTGTCAGTGGTAGGCCACCAGCGCTCGGCTAAAGCACAGATCAAATCCCGGTGGATATCTCTGCCCACATCTATAGCCCTCAAATGGTGGAGGAAAGCAGGTCTGATAAGATCCCCCACTGGGTGCCCGGCATAAAAAATGTAAGCCGGAATAGTGACCATCGGACGCTCAGCTATAGATATCTTGATTGTAGAGTCCTAAAAAAAACACCAAAAAAAAATCAATCAATCAGAAAAGTTGGACAAATTTAGAAAAGATTTAAGTTCTTTCCCCAGCCGGGTGTGGATTCCTAAAGGATTATTTCTAAGTTCTTTACTAGAAATAATTACTGATGGCAGAACATAATGAAGCCTGGTACAGATCCTAATTCATTACTAGTACATGTAAAGGGAATATTCCTAAAATTTATTTCTAAGTTCCTTACTGGAAATGAATAAAATTCCTAAGCATGCATACTAGATGAACAAACGGAAAGTACTCACCTCATAGCAGCCGGTCTGAGAGCTGTGCTTCTCCTCCTCAAGTAAAAGATTGTAGGGAGGGAGTGGGATTTCGAGGTCTTCAAAGCCGGTAAAATCCATCGTCGAGAGAAAATTTGAAAGAAGTGAAAGAAGAAGAATGAATGAAAGCAAATGAAAATTGAATGAAATGAGCCTATTTATAGAAAAATATGAAAATGCGGGTCTTTTTGCACCTCGCTCAAAATTCGCTCTTCAGAAGACCACTGAGTTCCATAAATCATTTTTATGGACCCCAGTGGGGGGCAATTGTGAACACTCGAATTTTGGGGCTCGGAAAGCCAATTTCCTCAGACCAGGCCGGATCGGGGGACCACGGTAAAAGTCCACCGAAAGTATGTCTTCATGGTACTTGAAATGTCCGGGACGACGTGAGGATCACGGATATGGTCCCAAAATATTTTTTGGAGGCCCGTGGCTCCCAGAAAGTCAATTTTAACGGAAATAGCGCGTGTCGTTGTGGGCCAGGACGGCGGCCCGGCCGCCGTGGTGCCGGCGGCTCGGCCGCCGTGGCTGGCGGTCCAGCCGCCGTTGCTGGCGGCTCAGCCGCCGTCCAGCCCGATTTTGCCTATAAATAGGCTTCAGATTTTCAGAAAAAAGAGGACTTTTGGACTTCCTACGCCCAGATGCTGACGAAATTTTTATGCTTAAGAATTTCTAATTTTGTGTGGTAGAAAGCAAGAATCATACTCAAAAGTGCAAGGAAACAAGATCTGGAACTTAGAAGTGGAAAAATTCTAATCAAGGTAATATCATAATTCATCTTTGGTCAATTCGAGCATATCATAAGCATTCTAATCTTCTTCTTAATTTCTTCTCGGTCAAAGACCTAATCTTTTTAGGTCTGAGGGCCTAATGGACTAATCAATCACCCTTTCGGCTTTAAGCCGTAAATAAAATCAACCTTTTTGGCACGGAGCCTAAATTGCATCTCTTTGGTACTAAGTACCTAAACGGCACCATTAAAATGAACTTTTGGCATGAAGCCTAAATCGAACTCTTTTGGTACTAAGTACCCGAAATTATACAATTTTTGCACTAAGTGCTAAATCTCACATATTTGGCAAAAAGCCCGACAAATGCACGAAGCATACACACACACATGCATGAAGCATAAATTTCATCGCCTTTAAATAGGCTTTTCCGAACTACATGGGCTTTGATCTTCCATTCAAACGGGAGTATGTAGGCATATTTGGGATTCACCCCAAGTAGCTAGTCCGCTATTTATTAAAAATCTGTTTGTTTTTCTTTTCTTCATCCCTTTTGTGTTTATTTCTTTTTTATTATTATTATTACAAAGTTAGTCGAATACATGACATAGTCCCCGAATCCTCCTTGGGTTCGCAGGCTAGAAACCTTTACATTGGACAAGTTATTGGAGTCAAACAAGGGTTTTCTTAGTTTTTCCCTTCGAACAAAATAAACTGAGTGGCGACTCCTGACAACGAGTGAACATTCGCCCAGATCCTTTTCGGGCGGAAAACCGAGGTTCACAATGAGAATAAACAAACGATTTAAAGTTTATAAAAGTAAAAAAGAAATTTTTAAAGTTTTTGGAAAGAAACATAATATAATTTAAGGGTTTTAAAGCTTGATTTGGCTTGGCCATGTCTTGCTTGATTCATGCTCTTCTTTCCTTGTTTCGATCTTCCAAGGGAATTTTTGCACTTTAACCACTTTTCCCTTGCAACTACTTTTCTTTCTTTGATTCTTCAATGATTGTTGCAGGCTGTTGGCTCATTTGATCATGAGGCTGGACCTTCCTTTACTGCCCCTTCGTTTGCTCATTCTAGCCCACCAGATATGCCATCTCATCCGCAGGGTATTGATTTCAATTACCTGGTACGTTCCTTATTTCATGGTAACTTATGCTATATGTATACATGATTATGTATATTCTTACCTTTTCCTCTTTGGCTCACAGCGGATGCTTGAAGAACAAAATAAAAAACTTCAAGAAGAGCTGGATGCAAGTCATCAGTAGGCTTCTCGTTTTGAAAATTTATATCATCAATCTGAACAACATTTTCGAGACTTCCGATTTCAGGGGATGAGGGATCCTGGTGCTTCTTCATCAAGAGGCCCCCAGATTGATGACCATGAGATCCTTTCGTCTGCTTCTGATGAGGACCATGATGGATCAGAACCTCAAGGTAATAGGGATTTTGGTGTTCCTGCTTCGAGTGATCCCGGGATGAGTAATTTGCTGGGTTTTGGTGCTCCCACTTCGGGCGGACTCGGGACGAGTGATTTGCCCCAACATGCGATGATTTTTTCAAGTCTTTATTTGGTGACCTACCACCACCCTCTTAGTGATATGTAAATATTGTAGCAATTGTAAAATATTGTACAATAATGAAAAATATACAGTTTGTATCTTTAACGTAACTCCCTTTTTTTGTTATAGTACACCATAGTTTCATAATTCACATCCACTTCATTTGCTAAACCAAACCCAACGTGGTAAAGGAATTTCATTACAAATTCCTTTCCTTATGCCATATGGTCTTACCCTTTCCCATCACCTTTTCCTTTTCAATTTGGGAAAAGGTTTATTTCTTCTATATAAATCACCCTTCATGCCATATTTTAATACATAAACCAAAATTCTTTCTCTTTCAACGTGAAGACTCCCTTCAATAATTTTAATTTTTTCTTTATTCATTCACCATGACCGAGCATCATTCAAAGAAGATAACAATTATATTTAAGAATATGGATGCCATTCATTGGAAGCAAATTTCATGGTCAAAACTTGATGTTTTAAAATGTTTTTAAAATGTTAAATTGGACCACTCCTTCTTACATGTCGTGGCTTCCTTTTGGAATACGGATTCGAGGGTATTTAAAATTAATGGCTTTGAAATATTTCCCTTGATTGAAGAATTTGAGGCCATCCTTGGATATCCCAATAATCAACAAATGGCGTTAACTACATTGATTTCCAAGACTCAACAAAAGATGCAGATGTTATTTTAAATTCCAAAACCCGAAGTTCTTCGGTTGATGAGAGGTGAAAAAATTCTACTTGCTCCTTTGATTGACTTTTTTCTCTCTCATTTGGCCCCTACTAGCGCAAGAGAACGCATGCTTTGTCTTTGCTTGCTCGGCCAATTCTTGCTTGTTTTTTCCGACGGTGATATTGATCCACGGGTATTGAATATCATGGACCAAATGGAAGGAGGCATGTCGCCAGTACCTGTGATCTTAGCCAAGACCTTAGATGGATTAGATCAATTTAAATCAAGATTGTTAAAGAGACCGACTAGGAGTCCATTGCTGCTTTAGGTAATTACCTAAATTGCCCTTTCAGGTTTTCAGTTTAGGTTTTCTTTTTTTTTTCTTTCTTTTTCTTATTGCTCTAACTTTTGCCTAGTCCGCCCATGTGGGTTTTCGGAACTAGCGAGCTATCCTAATTTTTGCCTAAGCTGCCCTTGCGGGTTTTTAACTTAGCGGATCTTTTTCTTTTTTTTTTATTTAACTCTTTCTTCACAAATTTGGCTTTAGGAGCGTCTTTGTTTGCTTGATACTCCATCCATGGACTTTTCCAGATACCTGCCACGTCAACATTCGGCTAGGAAGCTACTCCATCTTGATTCTTCATATGCTGACTGGGTTGACTGGATCCACTCACGCTCTGAAGTCAATATTCATTGGTTGGTACCTTGGTGGAAGATTTCTAGTATCACCATGCGGACATACCGGATGTATGTGTCCCCTTGTGTAATATCCCAATGTATGCCCTAGAAGTTTGGATATAATTGTTGTTTGTTTAAATTATGTGTATATGTTATGTTGATAAGAAAAGAAATTGAAAAGAGAATGTTTATGTATTGTTTAAAAAGGAAAGGTATGTGTAGAGAGAAAGTGTATATGTTGGGTATATGGTAATATATATAACATATACATAAGTCAAAATGGATGGTCAATGCAAGAGGATATTTATTTGTGGTATGTGAAATTACTATTAAGGGCATATATGAAAAAGAGGTTAAGTTAAATGGATAAGGGCATTTAAGTAATTCTCCTTTTTGGAATGCATGGTGGAGATTTAAAGAGAAGAGAACTTTGACTTTTCCTCTTCATTTTCTATTTTCTTTCCTTTTCTTTCCTTGGGTGGCCGGCTCATCAAAGAAGCAAGGAAAACAAAAGAGCAAGGAAGGGTTTTGGATGTTCCAAGTTCAAATTGAAGAAAGATTTCAAGTATACAAGTTGGAATTTCAAGGAATTTCATTATTTTGGTAAGTTTTCTCTTGTTTGCTTTTGTTGTTTTTGAAGTTATATTTGAGTGGGGTTGTGGTTTGTTGATAGTATGATTAAGTTTGGTTGTGGTATGATTTTAAGTGTTGAAATTTCTTGTAAGATGAGAAGTTAAGTTGGTGTTTGAATTAAAAGAATAAGTTGTGTTTATATTAGGGTTTTGAAGTGATTATTGAAGTATAACTTGAGTTTGATCAAGTATTTTCATAGATTTGCCTGTGGTTGGGGTTTGTTGGAGTTGTAGGTCTTGGAATGGAGAAGTTGGCCGAAGGCAGTAGCCTTGTGGATGCCACGCCCGTGGCCTTGGTTCGCCATGGCCGTGGCCAATTAGAACCATGGCCGTGGGGGAGTGGAGCTAGGAAGGCAGAAATGAATTCTAAGCCACGCCCGTGGGGGTGAAGGTGGCCACGGCCGTGGGCCTTTGTGAGTGATGTGGTAGTGTAATTTGTGATTTAAGGCTTTAGTAAGAGGTTATTAAGTGAAAAATGATATTGGAATTTATGAATTGTATCATTTTTTGGATTAGGTTTTGTAAAGAAAGTGAATTTCTCTAATTTGGAAATTGAAGAACTTTGGAAAAAGGAAAGTGTTAGAGTTGTGTGAATTGTTTAAGGTAAGTACAAACCTACATATATGTAATCTTTTATATGATTTTGAGACTTAACACATTTAGTATAAATGTGTTAAGTAGATTACTATATTGTTAATACAATGTGACAAATGTTGTTATTTGTATAGTGTGAAAGCTATACTGATCATCCAAAAAGGTATGTGCAATGCAACTTGTTATGATAAATGTTTTAATAATGAATGGTGTTAATGTGTCTTGAGGAATGATGAAATGTGATGTTATCATAATTCATAATGATGATCAAAATGAAATAAATAGACATATGGTTTATATGACAATGAATTTAAGATAGATGTGTAATGAAATGGATTATGTATGCTTGAATGATGAAGTGTATAATGTGAATTGAGACATAAAGAAGTGTGAAACTAATGTTTTGAGTTATAATGATGTGAATGATATGATTGAAGTATGCCTAGATGGTATGATTGAATAATGATATGTTTGTTTAGTTAATGTAATTGATGTTGCATATATCAATGATGAAATATGAAAGGTGATTTGAGATATAATGTGATGTGAAGCCATTGTGATTGGCTATGATAACTCAAATGCGATATAAAGCCATTGTCATTGGCTATGATGATTCAATTGTGATAAATGAGGCATGTTTGCCTAGATGATGATTCATTTGAGAATGAAATGGATAATGAAATAATAAATGAATTGTGTGACTAATGTGTTATTCCATTTTCAGAGTTTGTTGTTGGTGGCATGCCTAATAATAGTAACAATCTCTTGAAGTTAGGTTGGGCTTGATCCTTGAAGCCAAGTTGGGTAGAAGTTTAACATGTTTTACTCCCCTTGAAGCTTGGTTGGGTCTAGTCCTTGAAGCCTAATTGAGATGTTACAACCCTTGAAGCTAGGTTGGATTGGTTCTTGAAGCCAAGTTGGGTTGAGACTTAGCATGCTTTGTTCCCCTTGAAGCTTGGTTGAACCTAATCCTTGAAGCCTAGTTGGGATTATGATATTGATAAATGTGATAATAAAACCAAAGCATTAACTCTGAAAGTCGAATAGCATATTAGTGTCTTTTGGGCCCGAGTTTGTCTTTGTTGTCAATGTGATATACAAGTGTTGAAAGAAATGAGTAATGAGATCTATGGTTGACTTCATTGGAAGTGTGATTCATGATTGGTATGATATGTAATGTGTGTATTGATATATTGATTGTGGATATTATTAATGAGTTGGGGTTGGTGATAATGATTGTCTTCATTGGAAATGTGATTCATGATTGGTATGATGTATAAGGTGTGTATTGATAAATTGATTGTGAGTATTAGTGACGGTTGGAATTGGTGATAATGGTATGTATATATGTACATAATATATGAAATTAGTCGAGATATATGAAAGGTGCAAATTAAAAAGAGAAAAACATGATAAGAACTAATGGTATATGGGATGAATATAGTATTATTATATGTAGAATTTCTATAATGTATGTTTATATTTTATATTGTACTACTAAGCTCTCGGGCCTAGCGCGGTTGTGTAATCGCGCAGGTGGATATGCGGTTGATCTGGAAGTCCAGCTGTTATGCCACGAGTAGAGTAAGAGTTTGTCGAGACCAACTAGAGGGTAATGCATACATGTATAACTTTTAATTATGATGTATTTCTGATGAGAGAGTATTTATATGTATAAATGAAGTTTTGATAAAGATAATGATTTTGTAAATGTTATTTAAATTAACGTATTATGGTTTGAACTCTGTTACAGGTTTTTAAAAGATAACGAAAAGTGACATCCTTATACTTTATATACTTACTGTATGTATACTAGGTATATGTATAGTACTTATATAGGGTATCGGGGTGTTACAAATGTTTTGGTATCAGAGCTTAGGTTCGAGATTCTCGGCCTAAGTGAACTTAAAAAAAAAATTTTGAAACGCTTAAAGAGATTTAAAAAGAAGAGTTTTGAAATGTAATTGGTAATACATGCATATGCATTAACACCTAGGTTGGTCTCGGATGTGGCATTATATGAATGGTAGAATATCTGTGTTATATGAGATGGATGCTAGTGTGTGAATGATGTTTTACATGAATGTAAAGCTAGAGAAAGAAATGATATGGATTTATATAGGTTTAATTGAAAAAAAAAATCTTGGAAATTTATGTAAGTAAAATGAATTGTTAAATGTGTTGAAATATAAAGAAATAAAAAGGAGAATAAAGTTGAAAATGAGTTGAAATCAAAATCAAGAATTAAAGTATGTACTTTTTCCTCTATACTTTGAACCTTTGTATAATAAAGTTTATGTTGGGTTTGCTAGACAGAAGAAATAATGTTGGATTGTTAATATTGAAAAATATGTTGCTAAAATGAGGAGAGTATGGTGGGATATTGAATGAGTTGATTAGTATAGACAAAGTGTGACTATTTAAAGTTTGGGGTATATATATGAAGTTAAGGTTTTGTTTAAAGGAAAAAGAGATAATATTGGTTAAGAGAATATAAATTGGTATTGTTATTTTAATGTAAACATTGTGAATTCAATGTTAGAAACGTGAGATGCTTGGATATTGTGAAAGCTCATGGTAATGGTGGTCATATGTGATATTTGAGATTTTGAAATGATCTTTATAAGTATGAAAATTAGATGTTTTGATATTACTTTGTGATATATATATATATATATAAGATGTTTGTTTTTAAAGTTGATATTAAGAAAAGATGAGTTTGGCAAGTTGAAGCTTAAGCGAAGTAGTAAGTTAAAAAGTTAAAGTTTTAGTGGAATTTGATAAAGATTATTTGGATATTGATGGTTTAATGTATATGCAATACATGAGTTAAATGAAATGACTAATATTGCATATGAAAGAATTATGAATTGAGTAATGTGATTGATAGTATGAGAATTTGTTTTAGAGTAAAGGGAAGTGGATAAGCAAACGGAAATGAGCTATTTTAAGTCATTATACTGCAAAGGGTAAGAATGAATATGGAAGATATTAAATGCTTTTAAAGATGAAAGTGAAAGAGATGTCACATTGGGAATGTGACTAAGATGGATGTGAAATGTTATTATAGTCAGAATATGTATTTGTTGTATGAATAAATATTTTACATCATACTGAAAGAATTGGTACTGTATTGCGCTCGCTGGCTCTCTTAAGAGGGAGGTCAGGTGTTTGATCTGGGGAGGCGACTTGCACTCATGTGTCTTGGGTGTAAGCCAAGTAAACAAATCTTGTTAGAGGGCCTATAAAGGCAGTCCAGTACTGTAGCAACTCAGCCCAGAGGCCCTGGGGGTTTCTCCGGATAGGAATGGCTTAGCAGGTGGACTGGGACGGTTGTTATAGTTATAAAGGAAAATTTGTATTGAATGTGTGAAAAAGAAGAATAAAATAAGAGCATATCATTAAGTGTATACATGTATATGATATGTGGACTGAATTTTTCAATATGAATGAAATAATGATGTGTATAAAAAAAAATGTGTGAATCACATTATGAAGGTGACCTATGAATATGTATGTGGTATAATTATAGAATTAGTGATATGGAAACGGTGTTGTATGTTGTATGTATTAGTGGACCTAAGAGAGATTAGGTCTTGAACTGTGTAAAGCTAGATAGATTATGTAATAGAAGTGAATATAGAATGGATTTGAATAATATTGGACAGTGGAAATTGTTGTAGTGAGTATTGAATTTAATGATCATATGATATTTAAAGTTCCAAAGTATTCATATATGGAAATTTTCTATATGATAATATATTATAGGAGATTGTGAATAGATTAGAAATGAAGTGACAAATAGAAATTGTATAGAAACTGTATATGATTGAATATGTATATAGTAATATTGTTGAAACATGAATTAAGTTGATAAAGATCATATAATCGAGTGCAAGTTGGTTTGAAATGGAGTTGGAATGTATTAACTGATGATATAGCCAAAAATAGAAAGAAGGAATATATAATTCTTGAGATACACCTTAGACTTGTATTTGTAAAAATTGAGAATAAAATTTTATAAGAACAGTATTGATTTGAAAATTTCAGGCTTGAATATTAATCTCTTAAAGCCATGGGTTTTGTTCAGTATATTTGATTAATTAATTTATTATCCATAGCTTTGGGTTTTAGATAAAATGATTGTAATACGGATTTGGTGAAATTGAAAGTTATGTTTGAGAAGTATAATTAAAAGATATGATGAATAAAGTTGTATCTTATCATTTTATGTTAAGAATTTGGTTATAATTATGAAGGTAAAGAGAAAAGGAAATTATGGAAATGTTTTGAGTTATGGATAATATGACAAGAAGGTAATTAAAATAAATATAACAATGATATAAAATGTGAGGAGATATTAAAAAGGGAGAAAATATAAAATGTGACTGAAAGTTATACTGAATATGTTTATGGTATATAATGAATAAATGAATGGACTTGAGGTTTAAGTGAATGAACTATAGATAGTAAGTATGGTATAAATTTGTTATGAGAATTGAGGGGTATTATACTAAGATAATTTGAAGTAAATTGTTATCATGATAATTTGATTGAATATGGATCGGAAGAGATTAGGAATTGTATATAAGTTTGCCCTAATGGAATTAGGTTATATGTAAACATATATGAATATTGTGAAATTTCATGATAAGTTTAAATAAATTAATCATTGGTTGGAATTGAACAAGATTGGAACATGGGTATATTGTGACAGATAGATCAAGTGATCTGGGTTTGGTTAAGATTATGAATTATTATTGAGATTTAATATGTATAATTGTAATAAAAGTATAATTATTTACATGATAATGTATGCGAAGTAAAAAAATTTAAAGTGTGATTGAACATGAATGAATAGAGTTAGTAGCTATAAATCATGATGAAAAAGGGAAAAGAGTGGTTATTTATAAAATAAGTTGAAAGGTAAGTAAAAGCGTGCTAAAGAAGTAACTCCATTTGTGTAAAATAGGGATCTTGTTATCCATTGAGGTTTAATAAATGTCTTTTTAGACAGTGATTGTAACGACGGGATAATTAATGCTAAGATAGATAAGCATATAGAATGATGAGTTATGGAATTTAAAGAAGGTGGTTAATTCTAAAGGGGAGAATTGAAGTTATATGATTTGATGACATAATAACTTAAGCATATAATTAACTTCATATGGAAGTTAAGATAGTATTTTGTTAAGAATGGATTGTTATGGTACTGATAATTTCGAGGACGAAATTATTTAAGGGGGAGAGAATTGTAATATCCCAATGTATGCCCTAGAAGTTTGGATATAATTGTTGTTTGTTTAAATTATGTGTATATGTTATGTTGATAAGAAAAGAAATTGAAAAGAGAATGTTTATGTATTGTTTAAAAAGGAAAGGTATGTGTAGAGAGAAAGTGTATATGTTGGGTATATGGTAATATATATAACATATACATAAGTCAAAATGGATGGTCAATGCAAGAGGATATTTATTTGTGGTATGTGAAATTACTATTAAGGGCATATATGAAAAAGAGGTTAAGTTAAATGGATAAGGGCATTTAAGTAATTCTCCTTTTTGGAATGCATGGTGGAGATTTAAGGAGAAGAGAACTTTGACTTTTCCTCTTCATTTTCTATTTTCTTTCCTTTTCTTTCCTTGGGTGGCCGGCTCATCAAAGAAGCAAGGAAAACAAAAGAGCAAGGAAGGGTTTTGGATGTTCCAAGTTCAAATTGAAGAAAGATTTCAAGTATACAAGTTGGAATTTCAAGGAATTTCATTATTTTGGTAAGTTTTCTCTTGTTTGCTTTTGTTGTTTTTGAAGTTATATTTGAGTGGGGTTGTGGTTTGTTGATAGTATGATTAAGTTTGGTTGTGGTATGATTTTAAGTGTTGAAATTTCTTGAAAGATGAGAAGTTAAGTTGGTGTTTGAATTAAAAGAATAAGTTGTGTTTATATTAGGGCTTTGAAGTGATTATTGAAGTATAACTTGAGTTTGATCAAGTATTTTCATAGATTTGCATGTGGTTGGGGTTTGTTGGAGTTGTAGGTCTTGGAATGGTGAAGTTGGCCAAAGGCAGTAGCCTTGTGGATGCCACGCCCGTGGCCTTGGTTGGCCATGGCCATGGCCAATTAGAACCATGGCCGTGGGGGAGTGGAGCTAGGAAGGCAGAAATGAATTCTAAGCCACGCCCGTGGGGGTGAAGGTGGCCACGGCCGTGGGCCTTTGTGAGTGATGTGGAAGTGTAATTTGTGATTTAAGGCTTTAGTAAGAGGTTATTAAGTGATAAATGATATTGGAATTTATGAATTGTATCATTTTTTGGATTAGGTTTTGTAAAGAAGGTGAATTGCTCTAATTTGGAAATTGAAGAACTTTGGAAAAAGAAAAGTGTTAGAGATGTGTGAATTGTTTAAGGTAAGTACAAACCTACATATATGTAATCTTTTATATGATTTTGAGACTTAACACATTTAGTATAAATGTGTTAAGTAGATTACTATATTGTTAATACAATGTGACAAATGTTGTTATTTGTATAGTGTGAAAGCTATAATGATCATCCAAAAAGGTATGTGCAATGCAACTTGTTATGATAAATGTTTTAATAATGAATGGTGTTAATGTGTCTTGAGGAATGATGAAATGTGATGTTATCATAATTCATAATGATGATCAAAATGAAATAAATAGACATATGGTTTATATGACAATGAATTTAAGATAGATGTGTAATGAAATGGATTATGTATGCTTGAATGATGAAGTGTATAATGTGAATTGAGACATAAAGAAGTGTGAAACTAATGTTTTGAGTTATAATGATGTGAATGATATGATTGAAGTATGCCTAGATGGTATGATTGAATAATGATATGTTTGTTTAGTTAATGTAATTGATGTTGCATATATCAATGATGAAATATGAAAGGTGATTTGAGATATAATGTGATGTGAAGCCATTGTGATTGGCTATGATAACTCAAATGCGATATAAAGCCATTGTCATTGGCTATGATGATTCAATTGTGATAAATGAGGCATGTTTGCCTAGATGATGATTCATTTGAGAATGAAATGGATAATGAAATAATAAATGAATTGTGTGACTAATGTGTTATTCCATTTTCAGAGTTTGTTGTTGGTGGCATGCCTAATAATAGTAACAATCTCTTGAAGTTAGGTTGGGCTTGATCCTTGAAGCCAAGTTGGGTAGAAGTTTAACATGTTTTACTCCCCTTGAAGCTTGGTTGGGTCTAGTCCTTGAAGCCTAATTGAGATGTTACAACCCTTGAAGCTAGGTTGGATTGGTTCTTGAAGCCATGTTTAGTTGAGACTTAACATGCTTTGTTCCCCTTGAAGCTTGGTTGAACCTAATCCTTGAAGCCTAGTTGGGATTATGATATTGATAAATGTGATAATAAAACCAAAGCATTAACTCTGAAAGTCGAATAGCATATTAGTGTCTTTTGGGCCCGAGTCTGTCATTGTTGCCAATGTGATATACAAGTGTTGAAAGAAATGAGTAATGAGATCTATGGTTGACTTCATTGGAACTGTGATTCATGATTGGTATGATATGTAATGTGTGTATTGATATATTGATTGTGGATATTATTAATGAGTTGGGGTTGGTGATAATGATTGTCTTCATTGGAAATGTGATTCATGATTGGTATGATGTATAAGGTGTGTATTGATAAATTGATTGTGAGTATTATGGAATTGGTGATAATGGTATGTATATATGTACATAATATATGAAATTAGTCGAGATATATGAAAGGTGCAAATTAAAAAGCGAAAAACATGATAAGAACTAATGGTATATGGAATGAATATAGTATTATTATATGTTAGAATTCTATAATGTATGTTTATATTTTATATTGTACTACTAAGCTCTCGGGCGTAGCGCGGTTGTGTAATCGCGCAGGTGGATAGGCGGTTGATCTGGAAGTCTAGCTGTTATGCCACGAGTAGAGTAAGAGTTTGTCGAGACCAACTAGAGGGTAATGCATACATGTATAACTTTTAATTATGATGTATTTCTGATGAGAGAGTATTTATATGTATAAATGAAGTTTTGATAAAGATAATGATTTTGTAAATGTTATTTAAATTAACATATTATGGTTTGAACTCTGTTACAGGTTTTTAAAAGATAATGAAAAGTGACATCCTTATACTTTATATACTTACTGTATGTATACTAGGTATATGTATAGTACTTATATAGGGTATCAGGGTGTTACACCTTGCTGCTCTTCCTCAAGGTACATGCTATGATCCTCGCCGACTTGGCCGTCAGTATGGAGCCGAGCCTCACGATTCTGACTTTACTCTCGACTTAGACATACCTTGTTTGACTGAAGCATACTTTGATCGGCTGAGGCAAAGCTGGCCTGCACGTTACACTTATCGACTGCCATAGATTTTACATTTGTCAATTTAGAAAGTGTTTTGTTAGGATGAAAAAATAATTAAAGTAATAAAAGATGCTTCTTTTCTATTTAAAATTTGTCATCACCTTTTGCTATTGTGTTTATTTATTTCATCCATATCTGGTCAAACACTTATAACAGTGCACATAGAACAATTTTAACATTAATTATGTTTTATTAAATTGGGAAACAACCAAACATAAAGCCAACATACATAATATTACTCCTGTTGCCAACTAGCCCTTTCGGGTTTTCTAATTGACGATTTTCTCTCTTTTAGCCCTAATTGTTGCCTAGCCCGCCCTTTTGGGTTTTCGGGACTAGCTGACTGCTCTAACTTTTGCCTAGGCCACCCTTTTTGGGTTTTCAACCTATCGAGCTCTTTTCTTTTTTATTTTTCATACATAAAACTTCTTCAACCTGTCAATATTTACTGGCTCACTAAATTCGTTCTCGTCCATGTCTGACAACTTCACCACACCTTTATTCATGACTTGTTTCATGACATATGGCCCTTCCCAGCTAGGTCTAAACTTCCCTCTTGGATCAGATACATTAGGCTTGCATTGCTTCACATCCAAATCCCCAACTCTGAATTTTCTTACCATAACCCTTCTATTGTAGGCCCGAGCTATCTTCTTTTGATACAATTGGTGATGATAAAGTGCCTTTAACCTTCTCTCTTCTAGTAGAGCTAACTGTGTGTATCTGCTTGCTACCCATTTCATTTCAGGCAGTTTAGCTTCCAAGACTACACTTAACGACTTGATCTCAATTTCAATTGGCAATACTACTTCCATCCCATAAACCAAATAGAACGGTGTCATTCCAGTAGGTGTTCACACACTTATCCTATATCCCCATAAAGCAAAGGGAAGCATCTCCGACCAATACCTGTAAGTCTTGGTCATCTTGGATAGAATTTGCTTAATTGTGTTGTTTGTTGCTTACACGACGCCATTAGCCTTTAGTCTATAAGGAGAGGATCTATGATGATGAATTTGGTACTTTGAGAATAAATCTATAATAAATCTTTAACTGCTCCTTGAAACTGTACCCCATTGTTTGATATCACACTATGCGAGACCCCGTATCTGCATATGAGGTTCTTTTCAATAAACCTAGCCATTTGGCTTGCACCCAGTTTATTGAAGGATTCGGCTTCGACCCATTTTGAAAAATAATCTACTGCTACCACAATGAATCGGTGACCATTTGAAGCAGTCTGATGTATCTCTCCTATAATGTCGATACCCCAGGTGGCAAATGGCCAGGGTGAAGACATTGAATGCAGTTCTTTAGGAGGCATGTGATTCAAGTTACCATACATCTAACATTGCTGGCACTTCTTTACAAACTCAATACAATCTTTCTCCATAGTCAACTAGTAGTAACCTTGTCGAATAATTTTCTTAACTAGGGCCAAACCATTCATGTGCGGACCGCAACTTCCCGCATGTATTTCTGACATGATGCGCTCTACTTCAGGATTTATTAAACATCTCAAATGCACCCCCATCAGGCCACGTTCGATATAACTCCAATGGAAGGTGATGTATTGCAATGACCTTCGCCTTATGGCTCTTCTCTCTTTCTTTGTTGCCCCCGGCGGGTATTCTCTTTCCTCCAAAAATAATCTTATAATATCATACCACGCATCATGGTCTGTATCAATTTCCGTGATTGTTTCATATTCATAGCAAGGAGTTGAAGAACTGGTCAAGATCAGAGGCTTAAGGAATAGGCTAACAGGGTTTTCCCATACCGAAGCCAATGTGGCTAGGGCATCAGCCATCTGATTTTCTTCTCTAGATAGGTGTATAAACCTACACTCCTTAAAGTTCTTCTTCATCATGGTCAGGCAATGGTGGTATGGTTTCAATTTTTCTTCTTTCAACTCCCATTCTCCATTTACTTGGGATACAACTAGCAATGAATTGCCATAAACTTTCACCTTATCCATCTTCATAATCATTAGGGTTTCCAAACGGAAAATACAAGCTTCGTACTCCACCATATTATTGGTTGCCCTAAATTTCAATTTTTTGGCTAAAGGGATGAGTTCCCCTTTAGGCGAATCTAGTATAACTCCCAAACCTGCTCCTTTCCTATTTACTGCTCCATCAAAATACATTTTCCACCCTTGTACTTCAATTGCTTCTAAATGTTCATCTGGAAATTCCAAGATTATCTCTTTACTATCTAATAATGGTTGTTGGGCCAGGAATTCTGCTACCGCTCTACCTTTGATCATTTTCCTGGTTACATACTCAATCTCAAATTCTTATAATATTATCAACCATCGACCATATTTTCCAATCAAAGAAGGTGTCTCCTTTAAGTACTTCATTGGGTCCAACCTGGAAATTGTTTTCACACTATACGATTGAAAGTAATGCCGCAACTTCTTAGAAGACCAAACCACGGCTATACAGGTCTTTTCAATGATACTATACTTAATTTCATAAGGTAGAAGCTTTCTACTCAAATAGTAAACTGCATGCTCAATCCCTGACTCATCTGCTTGGGCTAGCATGGCTCCTATTGACTCTTCTTCTATTGCTAAGTATAGTAATAGAGGTTTACCAGGTTTAGGTGGTTTTAAAACAGGTGGATTCAACAAATACTCTTTTATTCGCTCAAAGGCCTTTTGACACTCTTCATTCCATATGACCGGCTAATTCTTTCTAAGCAACTTGAAGATAGGCTCACAGATTGTTGTGAGCTTTGCTATAAATCTACTAATGTACTACATTTTACTAATGAATCCCCAAACTTCTCTCTCCATCTTAGGGACTGGCATATCCCCGATTGCTTTGACTTTGTCAGGATCTATCTCAATGCCATTCAGACCAATTACATGTCCCAACAATTTACCTGAGGTAACACCGAATACACACTTCTTCGGGTTTAATCTTAGCTTATATTTCAAGGCTCTATCGAAGAATAATTCTAAGTTTTGGAAGTGTTGTTCCCTTGTATCTGATTTGAACATCATATCATCAATATATACTTCAACTTCTTTGTGCATCATGTCATGAAATAGTGTGGTTGCCATCCTTTGGTAGGTTGCTCCAGCATTCTTTAAGCCGAACGACATCACCCTATAACAAAATATACCCCATGTAGTAATGAAAGCAGTTTTGGCTTTATCCTCTTAGGCCATTAGCACTTGATTGTATCCAAAAAATCCATCTACAAACTAGTGTAGCACGCTAGAGGCTGCACTATCAATGAGGACATCTATATGAGGTAGAGGAAAATCATCCTTAGGGGAAGCCTTGTTCAAATCTCTATAATCCACACAGACCCTTATCCTTCCATCTTTCTTTGGCACAGGTACTATGTTTTCTAGCCAATCTGGATATTCTATCACTTCGAGGAACTTCACTTGTATTTTCATAGTGACCTCTTCTTTAACAAATTCAGCCCACTCAGGTCTTAATCACCTAAGCTTTTGTTTGACAGGTTTTGTGAGTGTGAGTTGGAATATGATGCTCGGCTATGTCTCGATCTATCCCCGACATATCTTCATAAGACCAAGCAAACACTTCTTCGTACTTTTTGAATATTATTTTCAAATCTCTCACTCTCATCAAGAGTAAGGTCGGATGCTATGCTAATGTTTTTAGGATTTTCAGTTGTTCCCAAATATAAAGATTATGTGTTAACAGAATTAATATTAAAGATGCTCATTTAACTGCTATTTGAATGTATGCAACCATCAGGAGAGACATCACACAAGTAAGCAAAATCAGACTTTATTGCATTCATTTTGTAAAAGAAAACATCATCATCCTCATACAAAGCAGACAAATTAAAAACAAAATTGAAATTATTATTCTCAGAATCATAAGGCAGGATGTCTTCAAACTTTTCTTCGACCAGGGTAGCAATCTCTTCCGGAGTCTTCTCGGCTTTCATGATAGCTTCATTCTTCTCTTTTGGATTGGATTCTTTGCTTGTTGGCAGGGTGAGTTCTTTCTTCACTTGCTCCACTAGCTCGGCAACATTTGCAAAAATTTCAAAACTTGGGATTAACTTACCCATGAACATGATCGGCTCGGGCTTTCCTTGGAGTAGTCCCATATCTGGAGCCTTGACAAAGATCTCTTCAAGTGGTGGGAAGCTCATCTTCTCACTCTTCTTTGGTTGGACATCGTTGTCTTCATCATATCCCAACCCTTTCTTGGAAGTTTGAGTTCTAAAATCTGGTAACTTTGTCAAACTGGCCTTACCTTTTCCAAGACCAGCTCCGGGAAGGTAGTTCATGTTCTTCATCATATTCAAGAATTTGGAGTCCACTACTTCATCATCAAAAATTGCGGCTACTTGAAAACCATTGAGAGGCCTCTCAACCATTAGACCTTTAACAATCTCATTATCTTCAGCTTCAATGCCACTGTCTCATCTCCGTATGGGAACTTGATCTTTTGATGAAGGGTGGAAGGAAGTCCACCAAGAGGATGAAACCATGGTCGCCCCAAGAGTGAGGTGAAGGTAACCGGTATGTCTAAAACAACAAACTCAATAATAGATTTGTAACACCCCGATACTCCATATAAGTACTATACCTATACCTGGTATACGCACAATAAGTATATAAAGTATAAGGATGTCACTTTTCATTACAATTTAAAAACCTGTAACAGAGTTCAAACCATAATACGTTACTTTAAATAACATTTACCAAATCATTATCATTATCAAAACTTCATTTATACATATAAATACTTTCTCGTCAGAAATACATCATAATTAAAAGTTATACATGTATGCATCACCCTCTAGTTGGTCTCGATAAACTCCTACTCTTCTCGTGGCATAGTAAAAGACTTCATATCTTCCACCTAGTCACCTGCGCGATTACACATCCGCGCTAAGCCCGAGAGCTTAGTAGTACAAATATAACATATAAACATACATTATAGAAATTCTAACATATAATGAAATATCACTTCCATGTACCATTAGTTTATTATCATATTTTTCCTTTTTAATTACACCTTTCATATATCTCTACTAATCTCATATATTATATATACATATATACATATCATAAACACCAACCACAAATCATCATTAATACTCACAATCATTATATCAATATACATATTACATAACATACTTCATATCATTATTTTATTCACCATTCATCAATCATGAATCACATATCCAATGAAGGCAATCATTATCATCATTCATGAGTCACATTTCCAACAAAGCAACCATAGATCTCATTACTCATTTATTTCAACATTTGTATATCACATTGACAACAAAGACAGACTCGGGCCCAAAAGACACTAATATGCTATTCAATTTTCAGAGTTAATGCTTTGGTTTTGTTATCACATTTATCATTATCATAGACCCAACTAGGCTTCAAGGATTTAGATTCAACCAAGCTTCAAGGGGAAACAAAGCATGCTAAGTCTCAACCCAACTTGGCTTCAAGAATCAATCCAACCTAGCTTCAAGGGTTGTAACATCTCAATTAGGCTTCAAGGACTAGACCCAACCAAGCTTCAAGGGGAGTAAAACATGTTAAACTTCTACCCAACTTGGCTTCAAGGATCAAGCCCAACCTAACTTCAAGAGATTGTTACTATCATTAGGCATGCCACCAACAACAAACTCTGAAAATGGAATAACACATTAGTCACACAATTCATTTATTATTTCATTATCCATTTCATTCTTAATTGAATCATTATCTAGGCAAACATGCCTTATTTATCACAATTGAATCATCATAGCCAATCACAATGGCTTCACATCACATTATATCTCAAATTACCTTTCATATTTCATCATTGATATATGCAACATCAATTACATTAACTAAACACACATATCATTATTCAATCATACCATCTAGGCATGCTTCAATCATATCATTCACATCATTATAAATCAGAACATTAGTTTCACACCTCTCTATGTCCCAATTCACATTATACACTTCGTCATTCAAGCATACATAATCCATTTCTCAAGACACATTAACATCATTCATTATTAAAACATATTGCACATACCTTTTTGGATGATCCTCGTCTCTTTTACACTCAAGAACTACTCCCATCAAGCTATACATATTCAATTACCTTATCATATCCTTCACATTTTACATATTGCATCATTGATGTAACACTACAAAGTACATTATTCATATAACATATTACTATTCACAAGATTCACAATGCATAAAACATAGCATTGTTCATATAGTATCATATGCATCATCATTGTCATCAAATGAATGTTCAATCTCAACAATGCAAGAAGAACAAAGGAACAATCACAGTAGCTAACACCCTCAAGGGACACGGCCAAGCTTGTGGCCGTGTCTCTCAACACCAATTCAAGCCGAGGCAGACACGGGCAAAAGACACAGCCGTGTCTCTCAACAAAAATCAGGCAGTGACAAACACAGTCAAGGGACACGGCCAAGCCAGTGGCCGTGTCTCTCCAAAATTCATCCAACACGGCCAAGTTTCATTAAGCTTGGCCGTGTCTCTCCAAAATCTTAAGTCTTGGCCGTGTCTCTCATGAACAAAAACCCTAAATATGGCCAAAACTCTTTTAATTGCATTTAAACACATTGTGCACACCATAACCTCATTCAAATGGATCTAAACTATGTCATTAACACTTATTTTACATATTCATCACAATATTCTCATTAACAAAACATTAACAACACATTTAAACACATACTACCTCAAAACCCTAAAACCAACATCATTCTTATTCTTTCAATATCAACATCCACTTAACTTACCATCCTCAAACCAAAACCAACACCAATTTAACTTACAATCAAACTCAACACTTATAAACACATCTCAACCACACCAAATCATAATCCCAACAAATCAAAACTCACTTCAAACACAACTTCAAAAATAACAAGGGAAAACAAGAGAGTACTTACCTCAATTGAAGAAATTTCACAAATCTCCAACTTAATCCTTTGATTCTTCCTTCAATTTGATGTTAGAAATCAAAACACTTCACTTACTCTCTCTTTCCCTTTGGTAGCCGGCCACACCAAGCAAAGAAGAGAAAATGAAGACAAGTCAACTTCTCTTCTTCTTTAAATCTCCACCAAGCAATCCTAACAAAGCAATTACCAAATTGCCCTCATCCATTTAACTTAACTCTTGTCACTTATATGCCCATTTAAGTAATTTCACATATCACATATAAATATCCTCTTCCATTGACCATCCCTTTTGACCAACATATATGTTATATATATTACCATATACCCAACATATACATTATCTCAAAATACATTTTTCCTTTCCAATAACACATAAACATTTAATTCAAATCAAACAACAATTACATCAATACTTCTAGGGCACATTTTGGGATATTACAAGATTCGCTTGGACCAACCATGATAGCCGCTTTGAAACTCCCTTCGGCATGCCTCTTAGTGTTGTCATAAGCACGAATTGTTACCTCGGTCGAGTTTAGATCTCTTGTTGACATGGCTAGCTTTGGCAATATCTTAAGTGGACAAACATTTATGGAGGACCCATCATTAACCATTACACAGGGATTCCTCTTCCCCTTGACTTCTATTTTGATAAAGAGAGGGCAGATGTGGTCTCTCCCCTATTCTGGTAAGTCCACATTTGAAAAAGAAACTACTCCCATATTAACTTCACTCCTTTCTTGAACCTCTTCACATTTCATTACTTCCCCAATTTTTATGAAGTTGATCAACTCCTCCGGTGTTGTGGAGATAGAAATTGGCATGCTAGCTAAGGCTTTGGCCATAGTTTCTCGGTGCTTTTTAGAAGTAGCTAATAAGTCCCAAATGCTAACACTTGCTTGGGTTCTTTTTAATTGCCTGAGCACAACGTCATCTTCTTCTACTTCAACTTCCTTACCCTTATTAGTTTCTACCTCCTTAGGTGGTGGCTTTGCATAAGGCTTACCGAATCTAATGTTCATCACCTCATCTTCTTCGGGCTCAGACCAAGTCCACTCCTCCTTCTTGGATACTATATTATCATCACTATCACTTGAATCCCAAAACCCGTTGACAACACAAATTGCTACTTCTCCACCCATCATAGCTTGTTCAATTTTGACAAATGCCTCTTCTTCTTTGGTTGCTTCTCCACCCACATCTTGAAAAGAAGACATGACAAAGTCCTCATGCAAACCTCTTCCAATCATGAAGGTTGCTGGTGGTGGTACCCCTATTGTATTTTGGCAATGGGTTGTCTTTGGTTTATGGCTTGTTGGGCTCGGGTAGCTTCCCATTATCAATTAGATTTTGAATCTCATGTCTCAACCTATACATCTATCCATGTCATGCCCTTGCATTTGGTGAAATTGACAAAATGCTTTGGTGTCAAAATTAGGTGGGAGAGGGTTAGGCAAAGGATGAGGCTTTAAGGGTTGTAGCAATCCCTTTCTTTGAAGCTTATTGAGAACCCAAGACATCAATTTTCCCAATTCCAAAAATTGTCTCCTCGTTCCTTGGTTAGTAGCATTAACACCGACGACCTTTTGCATGCTTTGGCTACTAGATTGATAGCTCCCTTTCTCGTTCATTTTTTGTTGCAAAATGGCTCTTCTCCCTTTCCCATTCTTCAATTTGCAAACCAGCTTGGAGAAGGTCTTTGAAATTGAGAATGAGTGTGTGAGACATCCTCTCACGAAGATTAGGCAATACCCCTCTCGCAATCATTCTTATTTGATCAGATTCATCGAGCCTCTTATTGAGTAAAGCGGCATTTTTTCTCCATCTCTTGACATAATCTACAAAATTCTCATTTAGCTTTTGCCTAATGGACTCCACTTCCATTAAAGTAACTTCTAACTCAACATTATATCCATATTGTTGGATGAAGGCTTTGTAAGGTAGATCCCAACTCTTTTGTGTTCCATCATCTAAGGTATTGAACCAATTTTGAACAACAGGGTCCAATGAGAACATAAAGTACCTTAAGGTTTGAGCCTTAGTAGCTCGAGCAGACTGCATGGCAGTGATATACTGCTTCACATGGAGATAAGGATTTTCGGTGCTATTGTACTTTTCAAAGGATGGCATCTTGAAATTGTACGGGACTTCTTCATCTTGTTCAAATAGTTTATCGATCTCGAACCTCTCTTCGGTTTTCAGCTTCTTTTTAAATTTCTTTTCTAAATCAGCAATCATCTTTTCAACATCGGATATCTCGGTCTTTTCAATAGTTGCCTTCTCAACAACCTTCAATTTTTTCTTCTTCTCTTGAACATCTTGGTAGTATTGAGCCCAATCATCATCATCATCAATGATCACCTTTTCATCATCAAAAACCACTTCACCAACTTTAGTCTTCCCTTTGTCCCTTGGCTTCTTAGTGCTAGCAGATGCCTCAGCATGATTCTCTAAGATTACAGTCAATTAGTTCTTCATGGTCTCAGCTAGGGCCTCTTCTATTTCTTCCATCTTGGCATTGAGGGCCTCATCCACCATCCTTTGAATTTGTTCGGGCTCCATTGTTTTTGGTGAGCAAGTGATTGAGTCGTTGCTAGATACTTCATCTCCGGCATAGGTCAGATTATTGTAAGCTTTTGAACTGTCATAATCCAGGGCTATGAGCCAAAAAGGATCAATGATATGAGATGCATGTATGCATGTATGCATGAACAATCATCAAAGAAAGATAATTAAGACACTCCTTCCAACCTTATAACATCCACACACGAATGGCGAGTCTCTTTTCCTAGGTATGTGGTTAACAAAATACCAACATGGGGCATCTTGCTTTCGAATGATTCCCTCGGATGTTTCAACCAATAGTTATATTTTTGAAAATGGAAATCAATCCATGATAATTCCCATTAATTAGGTTTTAATCCATTCAACCAATTAAAGTAGTTTTTATGCTATGTTGGATTAAAACAAAATTAAGAGGTTTATTATAAATAGATTTCTCACTTGAAAAAGGTAACTAATGGTTCATGCTAAAAACAAGCCCATGATTAATTATTCTTAGTATAAACTAGGCTCACAATTGATTTTAGGTATTTCTTAATTGACCTAAATATTTTTGCAAGCTATTTGTAAGAAAAGGTTGTGTGAAAATAATTTTGTTTCTAAGCCCATTGTAAAAGATTTTAGAAAAATGGATTTTGGGCTTAGTATTTGGGCCATTAGCCAAAGAAAATTTTTATGTCCAAAGACCATCTTGAAAAATTTTGAAAATAGCTTTGGTCTTTTGGATTTTCTAAAGAAAAATTTATTTTGAGCTTACAATGTACTTAGGTCATATTAGAAAAAGAAAAAACCAAATAAGCCATGAATTAAGCCAAGATAAATTAACCATAGTCAAACAACATGCATTTGGGTTAAAACCTAAGGAAAGTAACTAGGCCAATTACATGAGCTTTAGTCTTTGGGTTAAAAGGCTTAGGTTCCCATAGCAAGTATATGCCAAATGGTACGAGGCTATGAGTGGTTATGCCATGATCGATCTCCATATCTTGAGTGAAAGTATGGTATCCCTTGCATAACACAACACGGGTAACACGGGCATCCTAACTCACGCACATGATGCAATCTAAGATGATGCAATGAATAATATCATTATAAGAAAGAATAGAATAATAAAAAGACTAACGGAATCAACTTCTCTTGTCCCTAGTGGAGTCACCACTGTGAGCGGGGATTTTCGCCCCCACTCCCGATGGAATGGTTCTTGAGACTTCGGCACTGTTTAGGCTCGTGGCCTTAGAGAACACGAACCTAAGTCTCGAGAAAATGGAGTCACCACCCGGATGGGTCGGGAAAATAGAAAGGGGTGGATGACTCGATTCCTAAGGAATCCCCAACCCCCTAATGGGTTGAGAAAGTTGGGTACGTGTGGGAAAGGTGAGAAATGGCCCAGCACCATCACAACGCCCGGTTCGTTGGAACCGGCCTCCTTTACAGGTCTTAATATTATAAGATTCTTAAATATAACTACATTATCCATATTACACACAATAAAAAAAAGCATCATTATATTAAAATCAAAGCAATGTCCAAGTAAAACAGAACAATGGACACCCATCCAAAGATGGAAACATGTCCTTACATCACATCCCTAAATAGGACACCCACCGAAAGGTAGAAACATGCCCTTTACATAGGTTCATAGAGATCACTGCAAACAAAAACACGCAGCGGAAAAATATTTGATCTCTGATTTCCCACCAGGATCCATGCTGTTCGTTTAATTCAACAAAAGTGTTCAAAGAACTAACCTGTTGATGATTCGAAATCACAGTTTGGAAGAGATGCCTCGATCGCGAAACACCCTCTATCGCGTATCCACACGAATGCTACCGTTTGGAGTGCTAGCTCTCTGCAACGGCGAAGGCTGGAAAAACGTTTTCTCTAAAAACGTATTAGGGTTACCTTTTTCGTTCCTCTTTGTTTTTATTGTTACCTCTGAGAAGACTTAACGTCTGGAGTGAATATAATCACTCCAGAATCCAATTCAAAATTGGATACGGAAAGTCAAATTCAGAATCCAAGTCTAATTAGGATTCTGAATATATTATCTAATAATATATATATATAAACGAAAATAATAATAATAATAAATATTAATATCTAATATTAATATTATTAATATTATATCCAGTCCAAAACGCATTCTTGTGTGTGACCCGATAGGCCCATATTAATTGGCAGTCAATTTAATCTCTATTAAATCAACAAGTCATAATTGGCCTCTAGCAAGGCGTTACAACTACCCAATTAATATAAGGAATGTCCAATTTGCCTAATAATAGTATATGCATTAATCCCTTTGTCACACGATATCTAGCTTGAACATAAGTCATGGTCAACGTCATACTTATATTGTCCAAACTTATGATTACTCGATCTCCAAGTAGACTGATAAAAACAAATGAAATTGATCACACTATCAATTCATTTGAGCACGGCCATGCATTTCACAGTCTCACTTATCGAGGGGCCCAAAAGATATCTCTCTCAAAGAGAGGGACAAATTCTATCTTGATTGTTCATTATCCTCTACATAATTTCTATCATATATGAACATAACCTTTATTACTATCCAGTTACGGATAATGTTTGATCATGTCAAAATATAATAGTCCTTATATTGGAAACTATGACAATCTCAAGTCAAAGAATTAATACATAACTATCATGAGATTTACTTATGACACTAACCCATGTAGTAATCTCATGATGGGTCTATCCAATACATTGTTCTCTAACAAGTATCTATGAAATTGATTTGTATCACTATACACATAACCATCTAATGATTATCAAATCAATGTTCATACTGGTTAAGAATTATTTATTTTTTTTTATCTCTATAACAATAATAAACCAGGGACAAATATCAAAATTGTGTAACATGCAAACAAACAATAATGATAATAAAACCTCATTTATTAATAATGAATGTATAACATAAAGATCCAAATAAATGGCCTAGGGCACATACACTAACAATCTCCCACTTGCACTAGGCCTACAAATTTCTAAGACCCATAGATCTAGTGTGCTGATCATGCTTGACCCGTGAGAGAGGCTTTGTTAATGGATCTGCTATGTTATCATTTGTGTCAACTTTGCGTATCTTGATATCTCCTCTATCGATAATGTCTCGAATGAGGTGAAAACGCCTGAGTATATGCTTAGACCTTTGATGAGATCTAGGCTCTTTTGCCTGTGCTATGGCACCATTGTTGTCACAATAAATGTCCACAGGATTTGCAATGCTAGGCACCACTCCTAGCTCAGTGATGAATTTCTTCAACCAGACTGCTTCCTTAGCTGCATCTGATGCTGCTATATACTCAGCCTCTGTTGTAGAATCAGCCACAGTGCTTTGTTTTGAACTCTTCCAACTAACAGCTCCACCATTCAATGTGAATACAAAACCTGACTGCGATCTAAAATCATCTATGTCAGTTTGGAAACTAGCATCTGTGTAACCATTTACAACTAGCTCATCTTCCAAACCTCCATAAACCAAGAATACATCTTTAGTCCTTCGAAGGTACTTAAGAATATTCTTGACAGCTGTCCAGTGACCTTCACCAGGATCAGCTTGAAATCTACTAGTTGCGCTTAATGGATATGAGACATCTGGTCTAGTACATAGCATGGCATACATAATAGATCCTATAGCAGAAGCATAAGGAATCTTATTCATTCGATCTCGCTCATCAGATGTCATAGGACATTGACTCTTGCTGAGATGAATGCCATGAGACATAGGCAAGAATCCCTTTTTGGAATCTTGCATGTTGAACCTCTTCAACACTTTATCTATGTATGTACTTTGACTCAGGCCAATTATCCTTCTAGATCTATCTCTATAGATCTTTATACCAAGGATATAGGCAGCCTCACCTAAGTCTTTCATTGAGAAAGAATTCCCTAACCAAGTCTTAACATTTTGCAAGGTAGGGATATCATTCCCAATGAGTAATATGTCATCCACATATAAGACTAAAAACACTACTGCACTCCCACTAACCATCTTGTAAACACAAGGTTCATCTTCATTCTTGATGAAACCAAAGTTCCTAACTGTTTCATCAAAATGAAGATTCCAGCTTCGAGATGCTTGCTTCAATCCATAAATGGATCTTTGAAGCTTGCAAACCTTTGTAGAATTCTCAGGATTTACAAAACCCTCAGGTTGTGTCATATACACATCCTCAAGCAAGTTTCCATTAAGGAAAGCGGTTTTGACATCCATTTGCCATATCTCATAATCATAGTATGCTGCAATGGCAATGAGAATTCTAACAGACTTAAGCATAGCAACTGGTGAAAAGGTTTCATCATAGTCTATACCATGAGTTTGCTTGAAACCTTTTGCAACAAGCCTTGCTTTATAGGTCTGCACATTCCCATCCATGTCAGTTTTCTTCTTGAAAACCCATTTGCAACCAATAGTCTTAATACCCTCTGGAGGATCAATTAAAGACCAAACCTGGTTGTCAAACATAGATTGCATCTCAGATTTCATGGCTCCAAGCCATTTGTCTGAATCTGGACCTGACACAGCTTCTTGATAGGTAGTAGGCTCATCTTGATCTATGAGCATTACTTCACTATCATCAGTCACAAGAAATCCATATCTCTCTGGATGACGACTTGTCCTATCAGACCTGCGAGGGATTTGTGTTACATCTTCAGACTCCACAACTATTTGTGGTTCGGAAATAGGCTCTATAGACGGCTCAATGATTTCTTGTGGTACTTGAGTTTCCTCAAGTTCTACTATACTCCCACTAGTTCTCTTAGAAAGAAATTCCTTTTCCAAAAAGATCCCATTTCGAGCAACAAACACTTTGTTCTCTGAAGGAGTATAGAAATAGTATCCTTTAGTTTCCTTAGGATACCCCACAAAATTACATTTGATAGACTTTGGAGCTAACTTATCTGAAACTGGTCTTTTCACATAAGCTTCACAACCCCAAATCTTAAGAAAAGACAAACTAGGTGTCTTACCTGTCCATATCTCATATGGTGTCTTTTCAACCGCCTTAGATGGTACACGGTTCAGAATGAATGCAGCTGTCTCCAAGGCATAACCCCAAAAAGATAAAGGAAGATCCGCTTGACTCATCATTGATCGAACCATATCTAATAGAGTTCGATTTCTCCTTTCAGAAACTCCATTCCACTGTGGAGTTCCTGGAGGAGTCAGTTGTGAAACAATTCCACAATCCCTTAGATGATCATCAAACTCTTGGCTCAAATATTCACCACCTCGATCTGATCGAAGTAGTTTAATTGTTTTACCAAGTTGATTTTGTACTTCATTTTGAAAAGTTCTAAACATTTCAAAAGACTCATGCTTATGTTTCATTAGGTAGACATAGCCATACCTACTGAAATCATCAGTAAAAGTAATGAAGTATCGAAATCCTCCTCTGGCACTAATGCTAAAAGGACCACATACATCTGTATGTATCAAGCCCAATAAATCATTAGCCCTTTCACTATGACCAGTAAAAGGATCCTTTGTCATCTTACCAAGCAAACAAGACTCACATGTTTCAAATGATTCAAAATCAAATGAATCTAATAATCCATCTTGATGGAGCTTAGAAATGCGTTTCTCATTTATATGGCTAAGGCGACAATGCCATAAATAAGTAGGGTTTAACTCATTTGGCTTAGTTCTCTTAGAAGTTATGTTATAGATATAATTACCATTAGAATCATCAAGATTAAGGATATAAAGGCCATTATAAGAATTTGCAATACCATAAAGCAGATCATTTTTATCAAAAATAGAACATTTCTTATTCTTAATCAAAAATGAATAACCTTCATCATCCAAAACAGATACTGAAATAAGATTCCTACTCATAGTAGGAACATAAAAGCAATTGTTCAAAATTAACAAAAACCCATTGGGCATAACAAGCTCATAAGTTCCTACAGCTATAGCAGCAACTCTTGCTCTATTGCCAACACGTAGGTCCACTTCCCCCTTCTTCAGCATCCTACTCCTTTTGAGTCCCTGCATATTTGTACAAATATGAGATCCACATCCGGTATCTAATACCCAGGAAGAAGGAATAGATAAATTAATTTCTATAACATAAATACCTGAAGATGTAGTCGCACTACCCTTCAACTTCTTTAACTCATCCAAATAGAGTTGACAATTTCTCTTCCAATGCCCAGGCTTGTTGCAATGGAAACAAGTCCCTTCCTTAGGAACTTTAGCCTTAGGTACAGGTTTTGGTTTAGCTTGTCCCTTGGACCCTTTAGCACCTTTTGCCTTACCCTTGCCTTTAGTATCTTTGGCTTTCTTTTTCATTTGTTTAATATTGACATTCAATATTTGGGTAGGCTTTTTGATATTCCCCTCAGCAGTTTTGAGCATACCATGTAGCTCAGGAATGGATTTCTCCATGTCATTCATGTTATAGTTCATGACAAACTGTGAGAAACTGCTAGGCAATGAATGTAGGATCAAATCCGTGGAGAGTTCTAAACTCAGGGGATATCCAAGTCTAGCAAGGTGATCTAGATAGCCTTTCATCTTCAAAACATGAGCACTAACAGATTCACCTTCAGACATTTTGCAGTCAAATAATGCAACAGCGGTGTTAAACCTATCTTGCCTAGCCTGTTGTTGGAAAGCTTGTTTGAGATGCACACTCATCTCATAAGCCTCTAAGTGTTCCAGATCCTTCTGAAGTCCTGGACACATAGTAGCCAACATAAGACATCCTATGTCATTGGAATCATCTACATGCTTCTTATGCTTACTCTTAGCAGCATTAGAAGCATCGGCAGGAGGTGGGTCAGGGATAGCTTCATCAAGCACGTAGGACTTTTTCTCTTGTTTGAGAACAATTCTCAGGTTCCTAAACCAGTCAACAAAATTAGTCCCACATTCTTTCAGTTTTTCCTTCTCAAGGATAGATCGCAGTGATAAGGTGGAATTGTTATTAGCAGCCATCTGTTGATAAATATGCAAAGTCAAATTTTAATTAATAATGAGGTTAAAATTATTTAAACTCCTACTAAAAAGTATAACCCTCTAAAGAAATATTTTAGTAGGCTAAGATCCGTATTTCACTTAATTCTAAACTCAGCTTTGGCATGACGCTTAAAATCAAGTTATTTAGGTAGGTAACATCTTTACCAATTACATCTCATGTAACTCTTAATAATTATGGAATATTGACATCATATATCATAGCATGTTGAATTCCATCTAATGCCTTAGGCCCAAAACCATTTTGATAGCCTAATTAAGTCTAACCAATTTTAAAACATATAAGTAGCACTATTACTCATCCTACTTAGATAGGAATGTTTAAAGCATATTGCTTTGGCAATACCTACTTTAATACAATCTTAGTTTTGATAGGTGTTCAAAACGTGGATGGCATTTAGACTTAAATTATTAATGAGGGTTCAACTAAATTATTATCATGTCTTGCATTACATATCATTATATTTTAGCATCCTATATGCATATATATAATTTATCACATAAGCATCATATACCAAATGACAAAATATGTAAACGTGACATAGCATGGCCAAACTAAATATGATCTTCAAGAGACCAAATGAAGATCGTAAAGGCAACCCTAGGTGAAAAACCTATCTATTACAACACTTGCAATATTACATATCTTCAAAACTTGAGCTTGTGCTTCCATATCACCATGGAACCATCTTCTCCTTGGTATGAATCTCCATCACAAACATTGTAGCTTGAATCTTCATATATTACAATAAAAGAAAATCTAACTACTAGTAAAATAAATTACAACAAAATAAACGACACGCAGGCCGTATTTACCCAAAATAAAGATATGAATAAACCAATCACATAGGTCATAAGGCCATGCTATGCACCATGCCAAGACATCAAACAAACATAACATATTCATCACCAACATGTTAAATAGAAACAAATATATTGACATTCTTAATGTCGCGGTAACGAACTATAGGGCGCGAACATACGGCGGTCCCGCTAGCCTGTTAGCGGGCGGGGCTCCCGCTGGCCGGTCAGCGGGCGGGGTTCCGAAGGGGCAGCGCCCCTGGGCGGGGTCGAGGGGCAGCGCCCCTCGAAGCCAAACAGAAACGTTAATCTCATTAACATTTTTCTTTGGCGAAACCCTAAAACAGAACCGTTAATCTCATTAACCTTCTTACTGTTTTATTTCGAATATGTACAACCCATTACAGAATCATTACCAAATGTTTATATCACATATAAACTTAATCGTTTTCATCATATGAAAATCATTTTAATCAACCAATCATATATACGTGATCATCTCATGAAAACGAAATTAAAAACACCAATCCTTTCTCATCATATGAAAAACGAATTAGGGTTTTACAGAAACGAAACCAAAAACCAATCCTTTCTCATCATATGAAAAACGAATTAGGGTTTTACAGAAATGAAACCAAAAACCAATCCTTTCTCATCATATGAAAAATGAATTAAGGTTTTACAGAAACGAAACCAAAAACCAATCCTTTCTCATCATATAAAAAACGAATTAAGGTTTTACAGAAACGAAACCAAAAACCAATCCTTTCTCATCATATGAAAAACGAATTAAGGTTTTATAGTTAACATGCCATACGAAATCAATATATCTCATGTAATCATATCAACATGGCATTTTCGACTTAAACGAAAACAACAAGTGGCTCTGATACCACTGTTAGGAAATTAAGGAGATCACTGCAAACAAAAACACGCAGCGGAAAAATATTTGATCTCTGATTTCCCACCAGGATCCATGCTGTTCGTTTAATTCAACAAAAGTGTTCAAAGAACTAACCTGTTGATGATTCGAAATCACAGTTTGGAAGAGATGCCTCGATCGCGAAACACCCTCTATCGCGTATCCACACGAATGCTACCGTTTGGAGTGCTAGCTCTCTGCAACGGCGAAGGCTGGAAAAACGTTTTCTCTAAAAACGTATTAGGGTTACCTTTTTCGTTCCTCTTTGTTTTTATTGTTACCTCTGAGAAGACTTAACGTCTGGAGTGAATATAATCACTCCAGAATCCAATTCAAAATTGGATACGGAAAGTCAAATTCAGAATCCAAGTCTAATTAGGATTCTGAATATATTATCTAATAATATATATATATAAACGAAAATAATAATAATAATAAATATTAATATCTAATATTAATATTATTAATATTATATCCAGTCCAAAACGCATTCTTGTGTGTGACCCGATAGGCCCATATTAATTGGTAGTCAATTTAATCTCTATTAAATCAACAAGTCATAATTGGCCTCTAGCAAGGCGTTACAACTACCCAATTAATATAAGGAATGTCCAATTTGCCTAATAATAGTATATGCATTAATCCCTTTGTCACACGATATCTAGCTTGAACATAAGTCATGGTCAACGTCATACTTATATTGTCCAAACTTATGATTACTCGATCTCCAAGTAGACTGATAAAAACAAATGAAATTGATCACACTATCAATTCATTTGAGCACGGCCATGCATTTCACAGTCTCACTTATCGAGGGGCCCAAAAGATATCTCTCTCAAAGAGAGGGACAAATTCTATCTTGATTGTTCATTATCCTCTACATAATTTCTATCATATATGAACATAACCTTTATTACTATCCAGTTACGGATAATGTTTGATCATGTCAAAATATAATAGTCCTTATATTGGAAACTATGACAATCTCAAGTCAAAGAATTAATACATAACTATCATGAGATTTACTTATGACACTAACCCATGTAGTAATCTCATGATGGGTCTATCCAATACATTGTTCTCTAACAAGTATCTATGAAATTGATTTGTATCACTATACACATAACCATCTAATGATTATCAAATCAATGTTCATACTGGTTAAGAATTATTTATTTTTTTTTATCTCTATAACAATAATAAACCAGGGACAAATATCAAAATTGTGTAACATGCAAACAAACAATAATGATAATAAAACCTCATTTATTAATAATGAATGTATAACATAAAGATCCAAATAAATGGCCTAGGGCACATACACTAACAGGAAACATGTCCTTACATCACATCCCTAAATAGGACACCCACCGAAAGGTAGAAACATGCCCTTTACATAGGTTCTAAAATATAAAAGCAATTTAAATTACATGATATTCAACTAATGAGGTACCCACCAAGTGGAAACATACCTCTTACAACATTTGGAAATCTAAATAAATTGATAAAAGTAAACAATAAATCATTCATCAAAAGAATTAAATATCAAGAGAAAATAAACATCCATCCATGATAAATTAAATAAACCAAGTATTGAACTTAAAATAAATTAAAGCATATAAAATAAATCAATGCGTAATCAAATATAGAATTGAATAAGGAAAAAAAATCTAAGTTATAGCTACTGTTTCCATTTAGGATCCTTTATTTCATGTGTTTAGGGTTTTGGAATTTCATGGGTTTAAGCTACTGTGACTTTTTAAAGAATTAAATTAGATTAAGGATTTTATGCTTTGAAAGGTTGGTAAGACACTTTGATTAATCAAATTAAAGTTTGAATGGTGAAATCATGAAACTAGGGTTTTGGACACTTTAAAATACTTTTGATTTGTGGTTTTAAATGATGATTTCAAGCTTACTGTGTAAAATTAACATATTTGTGTTTATATGATTTTTAAGGTTTTAAAGGATTAGGGTTTATAAAAAAATTAGGGTTTAAAGGTTTAAAGGGGTTAGGGTTTACTATTTAAGTTTGGAGTTGAATTAGGGTTTTAGTGTTTTTTATTTAGGGTCTTGGTGAATGCATGAAGCTTTTAGGGTTTGAAAATCAATTTGATACTTTTGTGAGGTTTTATGAGAATAAACTAACGATTTAAAGTTTATAAAAGCAAAAAAGAAATTTTTAAAGCTTTTGGAAAGAAACAGAATATAATTTAAGGGTTTTGATAATTTGGAAAGTAAATTAGGGTTTTGGAGTTTTGAAGAAGTAAAAATAACAATTTTATGTCCTTTTGAAAAATAAACCAACAAAATAAGGTTTTTAACTTTAGAAAAACTAAATTAAAGTTCTAGGGTTTTTTATTTTGACAAACACAATTTCTTAATTTTAGCTACTGTGAAAAATATAACAAAAGAATTTAATACATACCTCCTTTTGATGATTCCTCTAAAAAATAATTCTTCTTGGATGAACAAAAACAAAGGTAGTTGCTGCCTTTGATGATCTGTTTATGCTTTGCTTCTTCATCTCTCAAAAAGTCAGATTTGATTAAAGTTTTCCTTCACAAATTCGGTTTCCAAACTCTCCCAATTTTGTCCGCAATTCTGATTCCCTTTTCCCTCTCTCTGCCTCCTTATTTATAGAAATTTTTTCATGGTTTTGATAGTTACTCATGGCATACAATATTTAATAAGAAAAGAAAATTGAAACCTAATTGTATTAGGTTTCGAAAAATTTGAGTCGAAAAATTTTGCTGGAAAAAAAAAACTGCTGCGGAAAAATTGCGTTGGTGAAAAAAATTGGTTGCGGAAAAATTGCGCTGGCAAAAAAGCTGCTGCAGCTGCGGGTGAAATGCCCCTGAGGGCCATTTCGCCAGCAAGAAATTCCTGCGAGCTAAATGGCCTTCGGCCAATCTGACTCTTTTTTTTTCATTTTTATTATTTATTTATTTATTTATTATATATATATTGTGTTTATTATTTTTGAAGCAAATATTACTTACTTGAAATAACAAAAATTGTTTTTTGGATTAAAAAATATATTAGACAACACAAAAATTATTTTGGACTAATTAAAATATATTGGACCGGGCTAGGTCAAAAATTAAGGGTCTACAAAATGCTATAAGTAGAGAATAGGAAATAGTATATCTCAAAATTTACTGAAGAAATTATTTTTACAGTTTTATGGGACTAAAAATCAAATTAAAATCAAAGGTAAAGAGTGAGGGTGCACCGTAGTTAAAATGGGATTACCTCACCTAATTAAACTATATATATATGTGGACATGTGTGCGTGTAGAGTCTTCTTCTTCCTTCTCCCATCTTCCATGCCTATCATCACCATCACCTCCAAAACTACTCATTCTTCTTCTTTTTATAAATTCTAACAAAATTTTTGAAGGAAATGGCATCTAGTTATGGGATTTTAAAAGAATAAGCTAGAAAATGTGAGATTATCAACAAGTGATCAAGAAAAAGAGGAAAAAGAGAGAAGAAGAAGAGATATTTTGAAAGAGGTATGTGCTTATATATTTTAATTTGAAAATATTTGAATTTCTATGAGTTTTAATGTTTAAATTGATTGATTGAGTCATTTATAATTAATTATTTCTTAAAAAATTTGATTAAATGGATTGATGAGTGAAAAATGAATTAAAAGAAATTATATGTGTCAAGTATGATTCTTAATTCAATCTTTATAAGATTGGGTAGTTAGATGTTGTTTTAGCCATAAGTGATTATTGAAGGCTTGATTAATTAAAGTTTGAGTAAAGTATTAGATGTAGACTCTTTCCATGTCAAAAAAATTAGATTTGATTCATTTTTATCATAGTTCTTGAATATATTGAGTTAAAATAGTTAAGTGTGTGAAATGCAGAATTTTTGCCTCACACGGCTAGTGACACTACCATGTCACTGGGCGTGTCGACGATGCTATTTTTCAATGATTGATGATAGGGCTAGTGATACAGCCATGCCACTGGGCATGTCGTAGCTACTGTATTTTAAGATAAATGACACACCTAGTGACACACGCATATCGTTAGGCATGTCACTTGAAGAAATTTACCAAAAATAGTGGGCAAATAGCTTCTGTAAAGTGGGCAAATGACACGGTTATTGACACGCCCATGTCATTGGGCATGTCACTTGAAGAAATTTACCAAAAATAGTTCTTTTCCTTGTCTTTCATTTGTGATTTTGGCCTAAATTACTATAAGGCATCAAAGTGCAAAAGATTTTTGAAATCAACCCTAACAAGTAGTGTAATAAATTTTGAATATATGATAAATATGTGTAATACCAAGTGTTGATGAAAGAATTATTCCATTGAAGTTAACTACATAATTCAATGTTAATCAAAATTAATGAATTGCCCAAATCATACTGATGCTAGATCTAGCTTTGGATTGTATGGCTAGCTAGAGGAAGGATTTCCACAGTGATAGTGGGCACCTCGTGCCATTAATGGACACATTGTGTCATCAGTGACAGTAGTATAATTGCCATTATATATTTTTGAGATTTGGCATTAAAATTGCTACACTAAATCGTTATCCAAATCTATGATCTAAGTTTACTGTGTGTGGGCATATTTAATGAAGTTATCTATATTGAAAATATATGTGAATATGATGTTATGAATAATAAAAGAAATGCAAAAAAATAATATAAGTAAATTATTTAAAATCAACTTACCGTGTTACAATGTCAAAGTGATTGATAATGTATATATTAATATTTTAAGTGAAAGTTCTAATGCATGGAATAGAAATGTTATACTAAAAATATTGAATTGATCAATAACTTTCTAAGTGTTATAATGATTGAAAGTGTATATAATAATATAAGATACAAAGTGGTCCAAAGTATAGTACTAAATCTAAGTGCCGAAATTATATATTGAATGAAATTATCCTATATGTGAAACTGAAAAGTAAGACTTGCTAAAAAATAAATAAGCGTATTATGAGCAATGTTAACAAATGAGAAAGTAAGTCTTAAATAAAATGATGCAAAAAGAGAAAAGTTGCAGTATCGAAAATGTAGTATAGCATGATGACTTTTATAAAGTTAAAGTTATTATTTTGTGTAATCAAAATATTTTGTTGGTTTATTTTTGAAAATATTTAATGCATTGAAATGTTTCATAAAACTGAGTGTTATTATTATATTTTTGTAAGTATTTTTCTTTAATATTAAGTGGCAAAATATGTTTATACAACCACCACTGCGCTTAGCATATTAGAATTATTTTCTGATACGCAGATATTATGTCATTGGAGAAAGTTAAGAAGTGAAATTAAAGATCTCAAAAATTATCTACAGTACATATATAGATCTTTTGTATATTTTACTTGTAAGTTTTGATGCATATATATATGCAATTTATCTTGGCTATTTGAGAGATTATACAAATTTGTAAACGTGAAAGAAATATATGTATTTGATTAAGTAATGTATTATATATTTATTTTGGATTGAAAAACTTATGATGGTTATCTGATTTATAATTAATATTTGGTTTATTGGAGATTGGAGATTGGTTTAAATGTTGGATTTATAAGTGTTGTATTATACAGATTATATTATTATTTGAAAATTTTTGTTAGTAACACTTCAAAAGAAAACTTTGCCGATGAATTGATTAGTGTACTAATAGAATATCGAGTAACATTATCTGATAGTTTTATGTAAGAATTATCAAGGGATGTTACATTGTGGGCCTTCGCCCTTCAAATTGGATCTTCATTCTTGGACTTCGGGTCTTCACCCTTCAAAATGGATCTTCATACTTTGACATTGGGTCTTCACCCTTCAAAAAGGATCTTCATGCTTTGGACATCGGGTCTTCACAATTTTAAATGGATCTTCATCCTTTGGACATCGGGTCTTCACCCTTCTAAATGGATCTTTGTTCTATATTGGACTCAGCTCGTCTAACTAGACTGATTTTTTATCTTTTGCATCTTCATTTTTTTGGATTTTTACTTTCTTCTTGTTTTATTATTTTTGTAAAAAATTCAGCTATATTTTAGCTAGTCCTCACATCCTCTCTTTACCCTCTGCGTGGCAAAATTTTTAAAGTGAGTCTAAAAATATTTTGTACACGCATAAACTCAAAACTTAAAAGGAGAAACTTTGCCCCCTATGTTGGCTCAAACTAATGATTTTCTTTCCCATGCACACTTATATTGCAAATGTATAGATCTCCATTTTTTTAAAATGACTGGATCTTCTTCAAGCAATGGGCCTTCCATGCTCCTTGATTCCATATCTACTTCATGTTTGCTTCATAGAATATTTGTTGGTCACTTTGACAAAGAATAGACAATGTAAGACAAAAAATGCAGTGTGATATGCTCATGTATGCATGATATGTATGAATAATACTTACAGTGGTTCCATTGGCTCACAGACTGAGGTGATCAGTTGAAGTGCTCCCATTGATTCATTCCAGATGCTTGTTCAGGTCTTGCATTAGAACAACAATAGTCTTCACATTTGTGGCTTTAATTCTAGAATGTTGGAAACATGAGTAGTGGAGGCCAAAGCATGGTATCCAAAGACATGGGAGATATCTGTTTAGTTTATAACTTCTTCATGGCATGACCTTGCAATTAATTCTTTGAATAGCCCTCTTTTGCCCACTGTTTCCTTTGAGGTTTGTCAATGATGTTTAGCTCCCTTAACTTGAAGGCTTTGTATGACTTTTTAAATCTTAAAATCATATTTTTGCTTTGTCAAATCAGTGTCATTGTACCTCATGAATCATTTTTCTAAATTAATATAGCTATAACTTACCAATCATAGTTACCATACTAAACTTGAAAATCATTTCCACTTGAGTAAGAACTGTTTCACTTCAGATAGGCACATACACATTGCTTGGCCAAAGGTTTCATCAATTTTAAATATTATCGTTCTCATATGCAATCTTATTTAAACTATCTCCACTAATAGACTCTACCTACAAAGAGAGATCAACAAGTCTTTAATAAGCTTGAAATGGGGTCTATAAGGGACATGGATTAAATGAAGACCTTTTTTTTTATATTAGAGCTTTGATATGACACTATTGACAAACCTTCACTCTATAAACTTCTTGTTGGAACTGTCTATGGTTAGAGGTTCCATTTTCACCTTCTAGGAATTACTTTTATCTTTTGACTTCATGAAAAGACAAAAATTGAAAGTCTTTCCATATTCTTGGCAAAAATTTGGGTCTAATTAGTACTATCTTAATCTTTAAACAATCCTCTTTTTTTGTCCTTTTCCCTTTTTAGGAGTATCAAGTCTAAGACTCTTAATATTGTTGACTTGGAGCCATGTTGAATAAAATGACAGATGGTCTTTTCCCTATTTCTCTGATTTTATTTGTATTTTTGGCTTGGCTGGACAAATTCAATTCAATCTGTCCTTGTAAACTAAGTAGAAGTCTTCTAATGCTTTAGGTAAGAATAATTCTTTTGGCTTTCTAAATTGGCCTTTTGGGTTAACTACCCTTTTTTGGGTTTTTTTTTTCTCTTCCTTTTTTTTTCTTTTTTTTTTCTTTTGAGTCCTAACTCCAAGAGAGTTGTACCATTTTATGCTTCTATGTATGGATGAATGGAGTAGTATGAGTTTGTTTCAATGAGGATGTTATCCTGATGCTATAGATTTGAGATATTAGGTCTAGTTGAGATAAACTTCAACACACTTTTCCTCAATCTTCTTTGTCTCTGGTAATTCAATGATCATTAAACTTATCATAAGTGTCATAATAGCTCAGGGTAGGTTATCAGGCTTATAAGCCAATAAGGAGAAAGCTAAATTCTCATGAAGGGGACAACTAGGGATTGATATTTAATAGGGCAGATAATAGTTGTTGGCTAACCAAACAATGCCTAAATCATCTCTCCCTTAAATAAGTAGAGTTCAATTTTTCCTCGAAAGTTTGTCAGAGTATGCTCTAAGACTAACTAGGACCTAGACACTCATAATTATGTAGGATACCTCTCTAAGTAAGCATGCGCAACTCAATGCTATAGAACAATTCCCTCACCTACTAAAGTCATTCAGATCATGATGCATAGATACACTAATTTATGATTATTGATAAGAGTGTTTTTATACTAGTTTTTAGTATGATTTTAATGTGTTTTTAGTTAATGTTTCATTTGATTTTTTTTAAAGTTTGTTTTAAGTGTTTTTTTAGGTTAAAGTGGAAAAATTCCCTTGGATGATCAAAACAATCAAGAAAGAGCATGAATCAAGCAAGACATGGCCAAGCAAAAGCAAGCTTGGCCGTGTCCCTCAAAATTTCTTCAAGGCAGTAGATGACAAGGCCAGGTGACACGCCCAAGTCACTGGCCGTGTCTCACCCAAAGAACAGAAACCAAAGAACCAAGCAAAGAGGGAAAAATGAATAACAAAAGCTGACACTGGTTGGTGACACGCCTAAGCCAGTGGCCGTGTCACATGACACGGCCACAAGCTTGGCCGTGTCCCATGCCTAACAAAAGAACGAAAGAAGAAAAGAAACAAGCAGAAGGTGACACACCCAAGTGACATGGCCACAAGCTTGGCCGTGTCACTCCTTGAGAATAAAAGAAAAGAATGAAAGAAAGAAGAGGCAAAGGAAAATGAGATACACGGCCAAGCCACTCAAAGCTTGGCCATTTCACCTATAAAAACCTTGATTCTTTTACACGGATTGAGGTACAAGTGGGAGACAAAACAATTGCTTTTGTCAAAAGAAAGAAAAAAGAAAGGAAAAACTTGCCTAATTGATGGAAAGAAAGATTAAACAAAGAGAATATGGGAGACAATGGAGAGTGGTGTGAGTTGGAAGCATGAGCTTGAGCTTTGGAGGGAAATAAAAAGAGAAGAAGAGGAAGAAGAAAGAAGCTTCTGCAGAGGGCTGCAGGGTTTGTGCAGAAAACAGAGAACAGAGGCAGAGAAGAGAGGTTTGAGAGGAGGAGGCTGTGCATACACGTTTTGGGCAAGGAGGGAGTGACACTTTCCTTGACTCTTCATCTTCATCCTCCATTTCCATCATCTCCAGCATCTCCATCTTCCATTGGCAGCTCCTGAAGATTCAAGAAGCTACATTGAAAGGGGTTTTTTCTATTTTCTCCTTTTAACTCATTTTAATGTTATTGTTGTTGTTGATTGTATCAAGTGTATTGAACATGAACTAAATCATTCTCTATCTAGATGTTAATGAACCCTAGCTTATTTGCATGATTGGATACTTTTAATTGATTGAGTTGTTTTATTCTTATGATGCTTAATGATTATTGCCAATTGATGAGAGCATGCTTATTGATTGGTTGCCATTTTCATATTATTGACTTGAGAAAGCTTGATATGAATTGATTACTCATAAGGGTTGAGGATTGATTGGGGTGCTAGAGATAGACCTACAAGATCCTTTGGTTTATAGTTCCTTGTTCTTAATGCAAGATCTATTTAATTATGTTTTGAGAAGAGATTCTGGCACTCTACTTGTGATTAGGGATTAATTCACTCGAGAGAGGTTTTAGTCTATGTTAGAAGAATGCCAATTCAACTCTATCATGTGATGTAATTGAGGCTAGGGGGATTCAATATCTAGATAGTATCTTTATCATCAAAACTTTTTACACAACACACAATTTATCTTTACTTTCATTTATTTAAGTTAATTGTCTTCAAATACAAAACTTCACAAAAATATTAATTCGCTAAATAACGGTTAAGGTTTGCACTAGAGCTTGGCCTTGTCCTTAGTGGAACAATAACTCACTCACTGCTTTATTACTTGGGTGACCCGTGAACTTGCTGTATTGCAATCGCGCACTAAGCGGTACTCACCAAGTTTTTGGCGTCACTGCCGGGGAAAATGGTTTCAATACTAGTAATACAATTAAGACTGTTGATTTAGTTTTATTTTTATCAAGAATGTTTGTTTAGTTTCTATGAATTGTTTGTGTGTTTTTCTTTGAATCGTGTGTTTGTAAATTTGTTTGTTTATTTGTTTTCCTTTAAATTGCTAAGTGCCTTGTGTAAAGATGCAGTTTTCAAGGCACGGGGAAGTTTATGATGGGGACTGTTATTCTGAGCTTGCATGGCAACTCGCAAATTTAATGAATAAAGTTGATAGGCTAATTGCAAGCCGGGGAAGCCCACCAAATTGTACAGCATGTGATAATGCAGGACATAGTGCCAATACATGTTCATTTGGTTTCCAATGATATCAAGATTGGCATGAAGAAGAATATGGTTACCAAAGTTTCCAGCAAATGGGTGGTAATGACCAATATCCTAATTCTTACAATCCAAGTTCGGAAAGCCACCCAAATGTTTATTAGAAAATCAGCAATACATCTCACCTCAACAAAATTTTCAACCTTGCCAAAGATGTTCTTACTTTCAAGAACAATTCTCAGACTAAGACCACCTTAAAGAACCCACATTGGAGGATAAGTTAAATGCCTATATTCAAAAACTCGCAATGAATCAAGATCACCTTGAGGAACCCACTTTGGAGGATAAGTTGAGGTCTGAATCTTTGCAAGAAACACAGAGGATATTGGATGCTCTGGTTGAGCAGATGGCACATCAACCCCAAGCACACCAAAAGGAGGAGTCTCCTAGCCAATTGAAGCAAACCCAGGTAATCACAAATTTGAGGAGTGAACAGGTAATATATAACAATTTTTATGATTTCTCTGATGCAGGGACCAATCAAGAAGAAAATGGCGAGGAGATCCAACCCGACATAGAGGAGTTGAATCAAACAAAGGAAGAGGAGAATTTGGAAGCATCAACTTGGATAGAATTGCATGAACCTCCAAATCCTTTTATGCCACCAATTTCATTCCCATTTATGCTGGAGGAAGAGAAATAAGGTTTGCACATTCCTGAACTCTATGAGATGCCCCATAGTGAAGATAATGTAGATAAGCTTAAGGTAGCCACGACCTTAGAAGTAGAGCCTAATATTTCCAATCTAGAAATTGAGGAGAGCAAATTAATTTTAAATGATGAGATTGTTGAGAGGGAACTTCCAAGTGCTAAAGAGGATGAGAAAGAGATTAAATCAAACTTGGTTGAACTACAAAAGACCCTAAAAATTTTGGAATTTATTTTAGTTGGGGAGAATAATATGCAACCAATGATAATCCCTCCCACTTTCGGGAGTGAGAAAGAACAAAAAATGAATATAACCATGTTGCATACTGAAGAATATTTTTACCAAGTTCCTACAGCATTGGAAAATCACCCCAAGACAGCCTTCATGAGTTCTCATTGGCCATTTTCTCACCCAAGCATACTACCTAAGCTTTGCAACACATTGGGCACATTTCGAAGCTGCATGTTGTCCATCCTCTCAATTTTGGGCTCCAATTGCATTATGGGTGGAAGGAGCCCTAAATATCACATATGGGAGCGGTGGCAATCAGGTTTCCTCTAAACTTTCATTTAGTTTATGCATGCTCACATTGAGGACAATGTGAAATTTTAAGTGTGGGGTGCATATTGTGTTTTGTGTTTTTAATTTTGTGTTTTGTGTTTTTAATTTTAATTTATTTTTGTGTTAGTTTAGTTAATGTTTTTCATGTTTTCTTTGAATAAATGAATTTTGGGAAAGTTCAATTGTTATAAAGATTGTTGATTGATGACCTTTGAATTTTTGAAGCATGAATTTGAGAATTGAGTAGAATTAGTGCTTATTGTCAATTTTGTTGGTTTTTTCTTTGCATTACCATCAACCTAGTGAGGAATTGAGCCATCAACTTATTATTCTTATTGTGTGTGGACATCTTTGATTGATCACTTGCTAGAACTTACTTTGACATACATTTTAAGACTATATAAAAATTTTAATTTGGCATCAAGATGATTAAGGCAATTAGGTGAACCCACTTTGGCTTAAAAAGACCAACCCTATTTTTAATATTAGTTAACCAATTTTGAGCCTATTTCATTTCTCATTTTCTTTATTTTTTGCAACACTACCAGCCTTGAACCTTGTTGTTTTAACTCTTACCCTTTCATTAGGTCAAGAGCATTTTAAGAGCATTTATGACCAAGTGTTGTGTTGAATTAAGTGTAGGGTTAAATTTAGTAGGTTTAAGATTGCAATGCTTAAAAAAATAAAAATATAAATATAAATATAATTAAAAATAAAAATATAAAATATAGAAAAGAAATATAATAAGAATAATTGTTGTTCTTGTTAAAAAGGTTGGAATATGTTACAAGATGTAATAAGTGAGTTCCCATGAAAAGTTCTTTAAATATCAAGGGGTAAATAGGAGGAAGGTGTTTTCGGATCGTTGGGTTATATATATATGATCGGTTACTTCATTCTTGAAGTGCTCTTGAACTTAATGATTAAGCTCACATTTTCTAAATGCCATGCCTCTACCTTAGCTCCATTACAACCCAATAAAAGACCTTTTGATTGATGCTTGATTGTAATTAAGTAGTGGAGATTTGATAGATAAGCAAGCCTATGGAAATAATCTTTCATTGATTGTTATGAGTGTAAACACCACCTTGATCAAACACTTTTAAGAGTTGGTGAGGGAGTGACAACATAGGTTATGCATGGAAAGCCACTTAATTGCATTGGTATCGATTTTGTTTGATTTGATATTGAATGCAGATTCAAGGATAGGGAAGTCTTGATGTATTTTTATAACTCTTGAACTTGACAAAATATTTGTGCTTAGTTTGTTTTGATTTTAGCCTTTCTTGGGGACAAGCAAGGATTTAAGTGTGGGGTATTGATAAGAGTGTTTTTATACTAGTTTTTAGTATGATTTTAATGTGTTTTTAGTTAATGTTTCATTTGATTTTTGTTTAAAGTTTGTTTTAAGTGTTTGTTTAAGGTTAAAGTGGAAAAATTCCCTTGGATGATCAAAACAATCAAGAAAGAGCATGAATCAAGTAATACATGGCCAAGCCAAAGCAAGCTTGGCCGTGTTCCTCAAAATTTCTTCAAGGCAGTAGATGACACAGCCAGGTGACACGCCCAAGTCACTGGCGATGTCTCACCCAAAGAACAGAAACCAAAGAACCAAGCAAAGAAGGAAAAATGAAGAACAGAAGTTGACATTGGTAGGTGACACGCCCAAGCTAGTGGCCATGTCACATGACACGGCCACAAGCTTGGTCGTGTCCCATGCCTAACCAAAGAACAAAAGAAGAAAAGAAACAAGCAGAAAGTAACACACCCAAGTGACACGGCCAAGCCAGTGGCCGTGTCATATGACACGGCCACAAGCTTGGCCTTGTCACTCCTTGAGAACAAAAGAAAAGAAAGAAAGAAAGAAGAGGCAGTGATGGACACGGCCAAGTGGCTTGGCCGTGTCCCAAAGGAAAATGAGAGACACGTCCAAGCCACTCAAAGCTTGGCTGTGTCACCTATAAATACCTTGATTCTTTTGCACGGATTGAGGTACAAGTGGGAGACAAACCAATTGCTTTTGTCAAAAGAAAGGAAAAAGAAAGGAAAAACCTGCCTAATTGATGGAAAGAAAGATTAAACAAAGAGAATACGGGAGACAAAGAGAGTGGTGTGAGTTGGAAGCATGAGCTTGAGCTTTGGAGGGAAATAAAAAGAGAAGAAGAGGAAGAAGAAAGAAGCTTCTGCTGAGGGCTGCAGGGTTTGTGCAGAAAACAGAGAACAGAGGCAGAGAAGAGAGGTTTGAGAGGAGGAGGCTGTGCATACACGTTTTGGGCAAGGAGGGAGTGACACTTTCCTTGACTCTTCATCTTCATCCTCCATTTCCATCCTCTCCAGCATCTCCATCTTCCATTGGCAGCTCCTGAAGATTCAAGAAGCTACATTGAAAGGGATTTTTTCTATTTTCTCCTTTTAATTCATTTTAATGTTATTATTGTTGTTGATTGTATTAAGTGTATTGAACATGAACTAAATCATTCTCTATCTAGATGTTAATGAACCCTAACTTATTTGTATGATTGGATACTTTTAATTGATTGAGCTGTTTTATTCTTATGATGCTTAATGATTATTGCCAATTGATGATAGCATGCTTATTGATTGGTTGCCATTTTCATATTATTGACTTGAGAAAGCTTGATATGAATTGATTACTCATAAGGGTTGAGGATTGATTGGGGTGCTAGAGATAGACCTACAAGATCCTTTGGTTTATAGTTCCTTGTTCTTAATGCAAGATCTATTTAATTGTGTTTTGAGAAGAGATTCCGACACTCTACTTAATGATTAGGGATTAATTCGCTCGAGAGAGGTTTTACTCTATGTTAGAGGAATGCCAATTCAACTCTATCATGTGATGTAATTGAGGCTAGGGGGATTCAATATCTAGATAGTATCTTTATCATCAAACCTTTTTACACAACACACAATTTATCTTTACTTTCATTTATTTAAGTTAATTGTCGTCAATTACAAAACTTCACAAAAATATTAATTCGCTAAACAATAGTTAAGGTTTGCACTAGTGCTTGGCCTTGTCCTCAGTGGAATGATAACTCACTCACTACTTTATTACTTAGGCAACCCATGCACTTGCGGTATTGCATTCGCACACTAAGCGGCATGCACCAATTATCAAGCTAGACTCGTCATTGGTTGAGAACCAAAATGAACAAAGACCAATATAAAAATAAATTTAATGAAAGTAATTTATTCAAATAATCTTAATTTGAAAATCAAAATTGTTCTAGAAAACAAAAAATAAATAAAATGAAACAAAAACAAAATAAGCCAAGGGAAGTTTTATTTAGTTGAAGTTGAAGTTGCTTCATTTATTTTGTATATATCAAGGGCAATGGTGATCAACTCCTCATCCATAGTTCCTCCAAATGTGTTTTGAAAAGTTGATAAGATAGAACTTTCCTTCAATCCTCCCTCTATCATGAAGGTTTCTGGCGGTGGCACTCTTCCAAATTTAGGCAAAGGATTATTCTTGGTGTTGGGTTTTTTGGGCTCAGGTAGCTTACCAATATCGATCAGATCTTGGATCTCATTGTTTAGTCAAGTACATCTATCAGTCTCATGTCTTTGTGTCTAATAAAATTGACAAAAAGCTTTAGTATCATAGTTTGGAGGTAAAGAATTTGGCAAGGGTTCAGGAGCCAATGGTTGTAACAACCCTTTCTTCTGCAGCTTGTTAAAAATCCAGGCTAGAGGTTTTTCCAACTTTGAAAATTGTCTTTTATTTACTTGACCAGTTGCATTAACATCTATTGCATTATGTTCACTCTGGCCTCTAGACTAATAATTCCCCCTCTCATTCTTTCTTCAAAAAAAAAAGGCTCTTCTCTCTTTCGCATTCTTCCATTTGTAAACCAGCTTAGAGAAGATCATTGAAATCCCTTATAAGGGTGTGACACATCCGTTCATGCAAACTGGGTAGGACACCCCCTGCTATCATCTTAATCTTGTTAGACTCATCAGGCCTCCTTTTGAGAAGTGCAACCTTATTTGTCCATCTTTTCACATAATCAACAAAACTTTCCTTTTGTTTTTGCCTGATAGTTTCTACCTCCATTACAGTCACTTCCAACTCAAAATTATACCCATACTACTGGATGAAGGCTTTGTACAACAAATCCCAATTCTTTTGAGTACTTTTCTCTAAGGTATTGAACCAATTTTGCATAATAGGATCTAGTTAAAGCATGAAGTATCATATAATTTGAGCCTTGGTAGCTCCAGCAGACTACATAGCAGTTATGTACTACTTAACATACAAGTGAGGATTCCTTGTACCATTGTACCTAGTGATAGAGGGCATCTTGAACTTATAAGGAACTTCTTCATCTTGCTCAAATAGCTTGTCCACTTCTGGCACCTCTTAAACTTTCAACTTCTTTTCGAATTTCTTTTCCAAATCAGTAATCATTTTTTAAAGACCAGCAGACTCAGTCTTCTTTTTGACCTCTTCCTCTTTCAACTTTTCTTATTGGTCTTGGAAGTACATATCCCAGTCAGAATTATCCATTACTAACTTGTCTTCATAAAAAGATGCTTCTATTACCTTCTCCTTTCCTTTGTCCTTATACTTCTTAGTACTAGCAGATGCCTCAATAGCATTACCCAATAATTCAACCAGTTGGCTCTTCATAGTCTTGGTCAAAGGCCACCTTTAGTTCTTCTGTAACATCCCGAATCCCAGATTGGTAAGAAACAGACATAGAGGATATGATTTAGGCTTAGAATAAAGAAGTTTAGAACATGACTTATAAATTGAGCTCGAATTTCATCCAAGTTAATGACAAAATTAGAGAGTCTCAAAGATGACTTAATTGTTTATTTGTGTCTTATCTAGATGTATAACTTGAAATCACTCAATTTGGAGTTGTACATAATAAGATATGATGGATTTAGTAGACAATGTGCAAGCTGCCTCAGGACAGCATAGTAGGCTTGATGTCGAAGGACCGTCAAAAATCAGATATAGCTCGGATTGACCTAAAATTTTGACACAATGTAGCCCCGGATATCTAGTTTCAGTGGGAATAATAATTACTTAATTTTGAGTTGTGAGTAAAACGTTATTAATAAATAAAGACAGCAAGGTCAGGAAGGGATATCAAAAGGACTTGAGTGAAAATTTCTCAAAAGTTAGGGGCAACTATGTAAACTTAAAAATTAAGAGTCGGAAGTTCTTAATAGTGTCCATATCCGACCCCAGAAGAATATTCTCGAGATTAATCGGGTCATAACCGTGGGTTTCAATTTTTCCCGAAAACGCACGGTTTAAAAGTTACAATCGATTAATCGCTGGAGGGTATTTTGATAATTTCACACCCTAGACTATAAAATTACAGCACAAGAAAGTTGAGGGGGTCAAAATATGAATAAAAGGAAGCCTAATGGCTTGCCAAGTAAATAGATAAAAGAAGAAGGCAAGTGGACCAATTAAAAGTGGCCATTTTTGCTATAAGGTGTACCAATTGGAAGTCAACATCTATACCAACATATTTTCACCACTTATGGCTGCCATTTGGATCAAAATAAGCTAAGGAAAGAAAATAAAATCCCTCTCTTACATGGTGAACTCGTCCAAACCATAAGAGAAGGAAGAAGGAGGTGATTTTTTCAAAGTTTAAGGCTTTTGGTTGAAGATTTTGGTGACAAACAAGATTATAAGGTAAGAGAAACCTATGTCTAGTTTTAATTTCATGGATTAATGGTTAATTTAAGAGATTGAAATTAGGGTTCATGTAGCTAGATTTAGAGAAAATTCAAGAAATAATTATTTGAAGGATTTGATGAAAGAAATAATGGTTTTAAGGTTAGAGGAGATTAGATTGAGGAAAAATTGGCAAGAAATGAATTGGTAGCTTATGTTTTCAAACCATAGGATGTATGTTTAAAGTGTGTATGCTGGAATTCTTGTAGGAAATCAAGAAAAGCTAAAGGAAAAAGAAGAAAAAGATCAAAGATGAGCTAAGGAAAGCAAGGGGGAAAAAGGTTTGGTGCTTTAACCGTCTTGAATTAGTGATCTCTATTGTCTTTGCATTTGGATGTGTAATTGCTATAATTTTTCATGTGCTTGAGTTGTGGTGGTTATGTGGTTGAGATTGATGATGATATAGAAGTGTTTGTTGTGTATTGATTGATTTTGGGGTTGAGGTTATAAGGGAGGTAAATATGGGAGTGCTATGCTGTGTTGTTTTGTTGCAGCCAGCCATGTGTCCTGAATTTTTCTGGAACTTCAACCGAAATTTAGAACTTGACAAAGAAGACTTAATTGTTCTCCATTAAGTCGGTAAACCATAGGCTTTGGAACCAACTCATTTGCATGTGTGGAATGAAAGTTATGATCAAAAGAGTATAACTCATGCACATTGGAATTGTGAAACCGGAAAGACTGAGACATTTAGAAGCTGTGAAAGAAGACTTAAATGTACCCTTATGTGTTAGGAAACCATAGAATTTTGAATTTCCTAAATCCCACTTGTAGATAAAAAGATATGATCAAAAGAGTATAACTCATGCACACTGGAATTGTGAAACCGGACAGACTGAGATTTGTGCCTTGAGTCCAGGTTTTGGTCCATTTACCTCAGGAATTAGATGTTGTGATACAATATATAAATGAACCCTTGTATGTTGGTGAATCATAGGAGTTGGATTCATCTCGATTGAACTTAAAATGTAGAAGTTACACACGAATGAGCGAACCATGCGCAGGCAGACCCTAGCAGACTGCAGGGCTGAATTAGAAATTGTTCCAAAACTCACGTGTTGACTTTTTTAAGCTGAAAGTTTTACTGAATATAGCCTTATGTGTCTAGTTTAATTTAAGATAAGAATTTTCACAATCCGAGTTGCGTAGGTAAAGTTATAAATAAAATAGTACGCATTGCGCAGACTTAAGTAACCAATTGACCAGGGAAGAGTTCAAGGAGTCATCAAGAATTATGTGTAACAAATTTAAATCTATAAATTTAACCATAATGACTCACATGAGTCTAGTTTGTGTGAAAACAAGAATTTTTACATTCGGATTAGTAGAACAAAAGTTATTGGGGAAATAAGATAACAAGGTACATAAGAAACTAAATGCTAGAATTCACTGTTCATTTGGTAAGAAATAAATGAGGTATAATCGAGATAAAATATTCGTTTGGAATGAAATAAATTATCAAAAATATGCTCTTGAAAGCTTGACCAATTAAGAACAAGATAGCATTTTTCGTTTTTTGAAAATCACATCCCAATTGTGTTTTATTTATATTTTAAAGCCCAACGAGAGATTTTTGCAGTGTTGTAAAACCCGGTGTGGCCTAAAAAGTGCAGTCCAGCCCAAAGGCCCGGAATGAAAACTTTGAACTACAAATTATTTCTATTGAGCTGATTTAGGATAAAAATAGTCAGATTCTTAATCACTAGTGCCATATCTGTAACATTGTGTGGTTTGCATCTAATTTCTATTTAACGGTTAAAGTACCCACTAAGCTATATGCTTATCGAGTTTAGTTTTCTAAACTCGTAGGTTCTGCAGTCCAAGCTGACAAATGGGAAGCTACAAAGGAGAACCAGAGTTCGCAACAGGAGGCGAAGTGAGGAGCAAAGCAAAGTTTAGCTTTGCATGTACTGTTAAGGACTTTCAAAATGTAATTATAACAATTAAAGAAATGAGTAAATTATGATTATTTGTAATAAAAAGGAAAAATATTTTATTTAGTACATGTTTTGTATACCTTGTTGCATATACTGTAGCACACTTGGCTCGGCTGGAAATAGTCGGGTTAAGGGGTGTTAGTATCAGAGCATTGGTTTAGCCGTTCCTGGGCAGTTAACCATAGGAAAGTACGTCCCAATTAGGATACGGAGGAAAGGTAAACGGAGTGAGATAGAAAGATATCAGGTAGAAAGAGGTTAATGCAATGAGTGAATATGATTAACACGAAACAGTAAGCCCTGTACTAGCTAGAAATTGAGAAATATATGACAATTGGAATTGACGGTCAGTAAGAAATGATAGAAAGTAGACTGAAAGGTGCATATATATACAGATACATAGTATGATAGAAAGAAATTAGATAGTGGTAGACATTCAGAAGGTTAAAAAGAATGAACAGTAAGTTAAGAATAGAAACCAAAAATTTATATGAGCAAGATAAATTCACTTAAGGGCAAAAACAAGTATGTTAAAGACCGAAATATATGCAATAAAGGTTAAGGCAATTATGAGAGGTAAGTAGTAAAAGCACCAAAAGAATAATAACGAATAGAATACCAACCATAATACAAGAGTCTAAAATTGAAAGGGTGAAGAATAATAGTACGGCAAGAAAAAAAATCATAGAAAATAAAATTGAGAACTAAGAAAAGGAAGCAAAACTAGTTAGATTCTCCATGATTAATGCTACACCTAGTTGAAATCATGTGTTCCTTATATAATGAACTATTTAAACTTGTGTTGGAAATGTTTGGTAATGTGTTCTGACAACTTGAAAATTTTTTTTTGTGCCTATGTGTGCATTGATATGAATGTGATTCAATCATGTTAAATGAGTTTGATTACTATGCCAATATTATGTGATTGACTTGTTATGGGAATGTTATGGTTGCTGAATTGAAAATAAAGCTATGAATGATTGGACCCGCAAATCAATGTACATGTGATATATCATAAATTGTATAAAGCATATCCATGTGAGACATGTCAAACACGGTGCATATAATATCTATACTTATGTGAGACATACTGAGTATTATACATACAATATTTAAATGTCTTCACATAAAACGTAACATACACTGTACAAACAGAAAGACATACCATACATACATAAAGACGTGCCAAATAATACATATGCAGAAAGAGAATAAAGAGATGAAACAGTGGAAAGCCTGATACTTGAAAAATATAAGGTTCATAAAGTATAGCACTGGGGAAATAAAAATGTCAATGAGCCTGTATATGCCACTGAGCATTGTGAATGAGCCAAGAAATGGCTCGAGATATGATATGGTGACATCCATGAAGATGTGAATACATATGATACATATGTGAGTATATGTGGTATTTGTGTAAGTATATATTGTATATACATGGAGAATATGTGGTATATATACAAAGTGAATGGGTATATATGAAATGTTATATATGTTCTACTCGGTAAATGGGTAAAACCGGTCTGGAATGGGGGTTTGGCATGCCATCCTACCGGCAGTACTGTCTTAACGGCTTCGGTCTGGATATTACTTACGCGCACGCGGTTATATCGTGTGAGGTCAAGATCATGGCAACAAGTCGTGTGAGACTAAGACAACGCAATTATGTTGTATATTCTATATCATGTGAGACCAAGACCATGGCAATTAGTCGTGTGAGGTCAAGACCACGCGTAACTCTATACGAGGCCTCATTTCGAGATTGGTGTATTCATAATTACCTAGTGGAGCAGATTAACTTGTAATTATAATGAAGTTATATTACATGTTGTTTACATACAAAATGTGAATTTTAACTTAATTAGAAAATATAAATATGATGATTGTATGAAAATAGTTTAATTATGCAGTATTCTAATTTTATATGTGTTTCAACAACCTTCCTTGCACTATTTATATTCGGCAATGGTTAAAGTACCCACTAAGCAATGTTTAGCGAGTTTAGTTTCTTCTAAACTCGTAGGTTATTAGCAAGGAACCAGTAGCGAGCAGAAGAGTCCTGCGATCTGCCGGTCATCAACAAACTTAAGTGGTGCTCTTCATTTTGTATTTTGGCATTAGAAACTGGCATGTACTTATTTGAACAATACAAAGAGATAACTTGATGTAGCATGTAAATCTAGTAATGTATAATAACTGTATGGTTTTGAATTGAGTTGGGTTGTGAATATAGAAGTGTGAATTCTTCTTGCAGGATTTGTAGTTAAGGTTATAAGGGTGGATTATTGGGAGTGTGCTTGTATTGAATTGTGAAATAAATTTTTTTTCAAAAATAAGAAAAATCAGTTTTGTCGACACTTGGGACCTCCATTTTTAGGGGAGGTTATGGCAAAATTTTTTAAAATATGTACTTAAAATTGGCTAAGTAAAATATTAAGACACAACCACCATGAGATAACAGTCCATCTTGGTCTATAAACGTAGGCTAAGATGGGGTGTTACATCTTCCATCTTGGCAATGAGGGCATCATCCACCATCCTTTGAATATGTTCAGGCTCCATTGCTTTTGTTGAGAAGATAACTGAGTTGCTACTGGATTCTATGCCACTGGCATAGGTTGGGTTGTCCGTGAGCCAGAAAGGATCAATGACATGTAATGGAATGCGTGTATGCTTGTATGCATGTATGTACAAATAACAAGCAAATAAAGATAATTAGGATGTTCCTTCCAACCTTATAATTTCAACACATGAATGGTGAGTCTCTTTACCTATGTGTATGCTCAACAAAATATCAATATGGGGTATTCTATTTTATAAAAATTTCCTCGGACAATTTTAACCAATAGTCATATTTTTAAACATAGAAGTCAGTCCATGATAATTCCCATTAATTAGGAGTTAATATATTCAATCTCAACTAAAATAGCTTTTATGCTATATTGGATTAAAACTAAATTGAGAGGTTTATTATAAATAGATTTACCATTTAAAAATGTAGCTAATGATTAATGCCAAAAAATAAGCCCATGATTAATGATTCTTGGTATAAAATAGGCCCAAAATTGATTTTTTGTATTCCATAATTGACCTAAACATTTGTAAGCTATTTTTAAGAAAAAAGGTTATAATTGGGATAAAGTGCAAAAATAGTATTGTTTCAAAGCCCATTATAAAAAGATTTTAGAAAATTGGATTTTTTTTCTTTGAACTTGGGTCATGAGGAAAAAGATTTTTGATCCATCTTAAATGGTTTTCATCTCCCAAGACCTTCTTGAAATGTTTTGAAAATAATTTTGGCCTTTTAAATTTAAAGGAAAAATTATTTTGAGCTTACAATATAGGTTGGTCATATTAGAAAAAGAACAAACCAAATAAGCTATGGTTCAAACCAAGATAAATTAATCATAGTCAAACAATAAGTTTTCAGGGTAAAAACCTATGGAAAATAACTAGGTCAATTACATGAGCTTAAGTCTTTCAGTTGAAAGGTTTTAGGCTCCCATAATAAGTATATACCAAAAGGTATAAGGTTATGAGTGGTTATGCATGCTTGATCTCTATATCTTGAGTGAAAGTATGGTATCCATCATATAACACAACACGGGTTACACGGGCATCCTAAATCACAGACATAATGCAATCAATATAATGCCACATAAAATATTAAAATAAGAAATAATAGAATAATATAAAGACCAACGGAATCAACTTCTCTTATCCCCAGTGGAGTTGACACTGTGAGTGGGGATTTTCACCCCCACTCCCATGTGGAATGGTTCTTGCGACTTTGGCACTATTAGGCTCAGAACCTTAGAGAACATGGGCCTGATTCTGAGAAAATGGAGTCACCACCAGAATGAGTGTGAGTGGGGATTTTCGCCGCCACTCCTGGTGGAATGGTTCTTGCGACTTCGACACCATTAGGCTCAGGGCCTTAGAGAATAAGGGCCTAAACTCGAAGAAAATAGAGTCACCACCCGGATGGGCCGAGAAAAAATAAAAGGGTGGATGACTCAATTCCTAAGGAATACCAAACCCCCTATTGGGAGCAAAAAGTTAAGTACGTGTGGGGAAGGTGAGAAATGACCCAGCACCCCACAGCACCCGATTTATTGAAACCGGCCTCCTTTTTAGGTCCTAATATTATAAAATTCTTAAAGATAATGATATTATCTATACTACATGCAATCATAAGAATAAACAAATACTTTATTAAAAATCATAGCAATATTCAAACAAAATAAATAAATAGACACCCATCTGAGGATGAAAACATGTCCTTACATTTTCCGATATTCAAAACTAAATAGTACACCGACTGAAAGGTGGAAACATGTCCTTTACATTAATCCCAAAATATGAAAATAATAATCCCAAAATATGAAAATAATTTAAATTATATAATGATTAATTAATGAGGTAACCAATCATTGGAACATACCTCTTACAATTTTAATAAATGAATAATAATCAAGAAAATATTCATTGATGAAAAATTAAATAATCAACCACCAAAATTTAAGTAAATCATTCATAAAATATATAATCAATCACATAATTAAATCTAAAATTAAATAAGGCAATAAATGTATAAGCTTAGGGTTCACATCTTAAATTAGGATTTCTCGAATTTTAATAACTAAATTAGGGTTTTAAATAAAGGAAGTTAAACACAAAGACTTATAATACACAAATAAATATTGACCCCTTTGATAAGACCATATGGCGGTCCTTGCGAAGAACTGGTTTTAACGCCCCTTGCGGGGTTGGTGGCAGCGCCCCAAAAAATTTTGAAAACTAGTTTTTAGGGTTGTAGGTTTTGGTGTTGAAAATTAATTTTTAGAATGTTAATAAACAAGTTACTGGATATTAAGGTTTAATGTTAATTTAATTAAACAAGCTACTGTGATGATATATAAAAATTTAAATGAACCTACTGTGTATTAAATTAGGTGAAGAAAGAACATATTCAACACTTAAAACAATCAAAGCATGTTATATTTATTCAATTCAGAAGGTACCTTCGTTGTTGGTTCCTCCACAATTTATTTAATGAAATTCTGGAAGAGCTAACACCAAGACAACACTAGTTGCTGCCTTGATTATGGATTATTTCTCGTCTTTGTTTCTTTTTCAAATTTTAAAAGAAAGTCCCTGCCATTCTACGTTTCAAAAGAAAAAAATCATTGAATAGTTTGCAAAAATCCTAAAGTTGCTGCCGAAAGAAAAGTCTCTCAATATAATTTTTTTAAAAGTCCCTCACTTCTGTGTTTTAATATGTTACTTATAGGAAAATAAAAATCCTAATATGATTTGGTTAAGGAAAATTAAAATTGTATAGGAAATAAATTTTTAAAATCGAGTAAAATAAGGTTTTAGCTAAATTGGCAGGCGCAAGCTAGCAGGATAGCTGGCACTGGCTTCCATGGGCTGCTGGGATGGTGAGGCACTGGGGCACTGGGCTGCCGCGAGTTGCTGGGCTGGACAATCAGGATTTGTTGCCCTGGACAGCAAGGATCGGAGCGAGCTGGTAAGCATTGCTCACAATTTGCTGCAGGCCTAGGCACGCGACAAATTGCTGAGCAACAAGGCCTGCGGTGAATTGCTTTCCAGCCGCTGTCAACGCGCACTGCCGTGACTCTCCAATTTCTCTAATTTTTTATTTTTTATTTTTTATTAATTATAAATAAATATTTATAATTTTCCTTTTTCTATTTTCTTCAAAAAAATAAGAAATATATTAAAAAGGATTATTTTGGACTATTTGAAAATAATGGATTAGACTTGGTCAAAAATTAAGGGTCCACAGTTTGCCCCCTTCTTGAATGATCTGAGAACTTTAGTAGAAGAGAGTGAAAAGCAATATGACTTTGAGTTGATTTTGGATGAGGATGTGTTCTCGACCCGAGATTGGAGATGGTTGGATTCTAGACCCTAGGTGAGTTTTGGACTCGAAAATAATTTAATTTAGGCTTGGGTACTTGGACCCGAGACTGAATTTTATTTGATTTTAGTTTGGGTACATTGACACAAGACTAAATTTGATTTGGGTACTTGTTTTATTAGTTTTTGTTCTCAATTTGCTATTTATATTTATTATTATAATTATTGTTTTCTTCATGCATTTTGGTAGTTTTAATCTGTTTATTTAGTGATTTCAGCAATTTGGTAATTTTTAATTTATCCAGGTGTTTAGATCATTTTTTATTAGTTTTTAGTGTGATGTTTATGTGTTTTTAGTAAATGTTTCATTTGATTCTTGTTTAAAGTTTGTTTTAAGTGTTTGTTTTAGGTTAAAGTGCAAAAACTCCCTTGGAAGATCAAAACAAAGAAAGAAAAGCATGAATTAAGCAAGACATGGCCAAGCTCTTGGCCAAGCCAAATCAAGCTTGGCCGTGTCAGCTCAAAGAAAATTTTGGCAAAGCTTGACAAGGCCAGGAGACACGACCAAGCCACTGGCCATGTCTCACCTAAAGGGAAAAACCAAAGAAACCAAGAAAGAAAGGAAAATTTGGCAGAAGTTGACACTGGCAGGTTACATGGCCAAGCCACTGGCCGTGTCACATGACACGGCCACAAGCTTGGCTGTGTCCCATCCTAAGACAAAGAACAAGGAAGAACCAAAGGAAAGAAACAGAAACTGACACACCCAGGAGACATGTCCAAGCCACTGGCTATGTCACATGACACGACCAGGAGCTTGGCCGTGTCACTCTCATCTCCAAAGAATAAATAAGAGCAAGGAGAAACAGAAGCTGACACAGCCAAGCCACTGGTCGTGTCACATGACACGGCCACAAGCTTGGCCGTGTCCCTCAATGGGACCAAAGAAAGAAAGAAAGCGCAGATTTTTAATGAGGGATTTGTATAAATAAGAAGATTAGGGCAAGAGAAAAGGGATCAACTTCTTCAGCCGTTCAACACACACACTTCCAGCCCTCCAACACATATCTTTCAGCCTTTCTTCACTTTCCCTTGATGATTGATTTCACTTTCATTAAAAAACTCTAGATCAAATTAGTTTTAGCCATTGTATTATTCTTTTAGCAAAAATCTGAGCAAGAGATTCTTCAGAAGCCAAAGGAAGTTTGTAATTTGGTTTTGTTCTTGAACTCTATCTCTTAAGTTTCATTGAAATTGTATTTATGAATTCTCTAATGTCTAAATTAATTTCTATGAATTTTAATGAAATGAATTTGTTTCATAGCATCACTATCAACTAATTTTGATCTAGTCTAGGGTTTGTATGGATCTACTATGATTGTATGAAATGGTTATTGCTCTTAACTGATTTATTTCTTTTATCCTTAATTGAATGGATTAATGTTAATATATAATTGATTGGCCACCAATTATGTGTTTTAGGTATTTAGATGAAGGATTGAGAAATGAAGTCTAATACTGGAATAATTCAATTAGGGACTTAGGTGAATTAGAAATATAAAACTAAGGAAAAGATCATTTTGATTGTAATAAGATTAATTGAAAGAGGTTTGAATGTGAGAGCTTATTTCCTTGATTTGATTAATGAAGTTGCTTGAAATCTGATCTTTGAAATTAAATCAGTTGAGAGGAATAGCCGTTCATACATATAAGTTAGTAGAGAAGTGCAAACCCTAGGCTTTTCTATTAAGTGAATCAATATACTTGTTTAGTTTCCTTTCATTGTTCTAAATTTGATTCGTTTTTGTTTTCATTAGTTGTTCAGCAATTTAATGTTATAAATCAAAGACTATTAATTGATAATTTGTTTATTACGATTTGATAAATAATTAACTTATCTAGCTTCCTTTTGAGATGACCTTGAGGTGTTCGCCGAATACTATAGCAGCCTCGTATACTTGCAAGTGTAGTTTTAGTAGTGTTTACTAGAGCGCAAAAAGTTTTTGGTGCCGTTGCCGGGGAAGCTAATTGGCATAATTGTTTATTAGTCATATATATATATATATTAAATTATTTTTCATTGTTTATATTTTATTTTATTTTTCTTTTGCTTTAAATAATTTCTTCTTCCAGAAATGTTGTTTATGCAAGGCAGGAGATCACTTGAAGGAGAGCTTTGCCAATTTATTTTAGAAATTCAAAGATCGAAAAGGAGCAGAGAAGAGTTTGAACTATATACCGGGTTTGATACAGAGGAGCAAATTTCTGATTTTGAGTCGGATACTGCACAATCTACCAATATGGGAGACGAAAGGCAAAGAACTATGAGAGATTTTGCTAGACCTGTCATTGGGACTTGCACCTCATGTATAAGATTGACAGATGCAGCAAGAAATTATGAGTTGAAGAATATTCATTACAACATGCTGCCATCTTTCTATGGAGTTCCGAATGAGGATCCTTTGAATTTTATCCAGGATTTCTACTCCACCCTCAACACATTTCCATTGGGAGGACTAACAGAAGACCAGTTGAGGATGAGGTGTTTTCCATACACACTAAAGGATAGGGCAAAAAACTGGCTTATGATGTTGCCTGAAAATTCTTTGACAACTTAGGAGCAAGTATATAACAAGTTTATGGGAAAATTTTACTCACATCAGAAGATAGCTGAATTAAGAGGAAAAATAGCTACATTTGCTCAAATGGATGGAAAGCCATTTCATGAGGCTTGGGACAGGTTTAAGATGTTGTTAATCCAGTGTCCACACCATTATTACCCACTTCAACTGCTAAATCAGTTTTTCTACGATGGTCTAACCCAGCAATTTCATAATACTGTTGATAATGCAGCTAGGAGAGCTATGGGAGAGAAGACAGCAGAAGAGACTTATGAAATCTTTGAAATGTTGGGAACTAATTCCCAATAGAAAAGTGTAAGAGGAAGAAGTAAAGGGGTAAATCAAGTGGAAGCCAACAGTGAGATGGTCAATCAGATAGCTGAATTGACAAGACAAGTGCAGATGCTGAACATGAAGAACAATGATTTTCATCCACTCAAAAGTGTGTGGAATTTGTGGAACTTTTGGGCATGGAGCAAATATATGTCCCTCTGCATACGAGTCTTATGGAAATGAGGCTGAGCAAGTTAATGCTATGGAGGGATATCAACCAAGGGCCCGGAATGATCCTTGCTCAAACACTTATAATCCTGGTTGGCGGAATCATCCAAACTTTTCGTGGGCAGCAAACAATTTTGAACAACCTTTCCATTTGTTCCAAAGATAAAATCAACTACCAAGGCAATCTTCAAATCAAGGGTAGGCTAAGAGAGGCAGTTTGGAGGATAGTTTACATGCTTTTATCCAAGTCAGTACCAAGAATCAAGAGATGAATAACAAAAGGTTGGATTCATTGGAAGCGTCATTCAAGAAAGTGGAGACCCAAGTGGGACAACTTGCACAACAGATGCAGATTCAACAAAAAGGAAAATTTTTGAGTCAACCTGAGCAAGAACAAGCAGTGATTGTTCTTAGAAGTGGCAAGGTAATAAATAATGGTGTTGAAAATAATTATGTGAATGCAGGTTATCAAGAAAATGAAAAAGAAGGAGAACCAGAGGACAAGGGTGATGGAGAAAAATCAATGGAGCAATCTCCTTCAGCAGATTTACACAAGGCAAGTAATCCTTACCGGCCACCTATACCATTCCCCAGCAGATTGAAGAATGATAAACAAAATAAGCAATTTTTAGACATCTTCAACATGCTGTCTAAGGTAAGTATTAACTTACCTTTGCTTGAAGCAATAAAGAATATGCCGGCTTATGCCAAATTCTTCAAGATATTGAACACCAAGAAAAAGAGGTATGAGCCAAATGAAAAGGTGATAGTATCAGAGGTAGCTAGTGCTGTTTTGCAACATAAACTACCTCCGAAGCTAAAGGACCCTGGCAGCTTCATAATTAAAATTACAATGGGTAATGGAAAGGAGACTGATGGCATGTGTGATTTAGGAGCCAATGTTAATTTGATGCCTTACTCTGTGTATCTTGAGTTAGAACTTGGGGAACTTAAACCTACTAAAATGGTCTTGCAATTAGCTAACAAATCTCTTAGATTCCCGAAAGGAGTTATAGAAGATGTTTTAGTTAAGGTTGGTGGGTTAATAGTGCCCATGGATTTTATAGTTCTTGATATGGGAGGAGATAACCCTTCACCATCCGCACACACTATTCTACTGGGTAGGCCTTTTATGGCTACGACCAATACCTTGATTGATGTTAAAAATGGTAAATTCTCAATGACTGTCTTGGGACAAATGATTGAATTTTCTATTTTTAACACTTCTCCTATTCCTACAACTGCATTATATGAAGATTGCTCTTTAATTGATTGTATTGACATAGTTGTTTCAGATGTTTTCTTGCAAATAGGTTCTTCGGATAAATTGGAGCAGGCACTGACCTTAGATCGTGACTTGGATATTCTTGACTCAAAAGTATCCAGTTGCATTGATACATTAGAAAGTGTTGAAATAAAGGAATTCAAAGAGGAACCATCATTTGAGCTCCCCTCCATCCAAAAAGAAGAGAAAAATCCTTCACTTGAGTTAGAGCTAAAAGAGTTGCCTAAAAACCTGAAATATGTGTTTTTAGGAGATAATGACACCTTACCTGTGATAATTTCTAGCGAACTTAGTGAAAGGGAAGAGATGAGGTTGGCGAGTGAATTAAAAAGATTGAAAAGAGCTATAGGATGGGGGTTGAGTGATATCAAAGGTATTAGCCCTTCAATGTGCATGCATAGAATTATCTTAGAAGAGGGAGCTAAACCTGTAAGAGAGACCCAAAGGCACCTTAACCCAAACATGAGAGAAGTGGTTAAGAAGGAAGTGCTTAAATTGCTTGATGAAGGAGTAATATACCCGATAGCCAATGAGTGGGTTAGCCCAGTACATGTAGTGCCTAAGAAATCAGGAATCACTGTGGTAAAAAATGGAAAGAATGAATTGGTTCCTACTAGGACTACCACTGGGTGGAGAATGTGCATAGACTACAGTAAGTTAAATAATGCCACAAAGAAAGATCATTTCCCTCTTCCTTTTATTGATCAAATGCTGGATAAACTTTCTGGACACTCACACTATTGCTTTTTGGATGGACTTTCAGGTTATTATCAGGTGCCGATAGCACCAGAGGATCAATCCTAGACCACCTTTAGTTGCCCTTTTGGGACTTATGCATTTCGGCGTATGCCCTTTGGCTTGTGCAATGCGCCTGCAACTTTTCAGAGATGCATGATGTCTATTTTCACGGACATGATAGATGACTTTATTGAGGTATTTATGGAGATTTTTCTATTTTTCGTGACTCTTTTGATAATTGCCTCAGTAAACTTATTCTTGTGCTTGAAAGATGTATCGAATGTAATCTCACTTTGAGTTGGGAAAAAAGTCATTTTATGGTTACTCACGGTATTGTATTAGGCCATGTTGTGTCTAGTAAAGGGATTGAGGTGGATAAAGCTAAGGTAGAGTTGATTGCTAAGTTACCCCCACCTACCTCTGTTAAGGGAATAAGAAGCTTTCTAGGGAATGTAAGTTTTTACCGGAGGTTTATTAAAGCTTTTTCTAAAATAAGCCAACCATTGTGTCATTTGCTTGGGAAAGATGTTCCATTTGAATTTACTGCACAATGCATGCAAGCTTTCAATTCCCTTAAGGAAAAATTGACCAATGCACCTATAATTGTAGCTCCTGTTTGGTCCTTACCTTTTGAAATTATGTGTGATGCATCCAACCGTGCAGTATGAGCTATCCTTAGGCAAAGGGTTGAGAAATTTTTGAGAGTGATCTATTATGCTAGCTTGACCCTAAATAGCGCACTAGTTAATTACAGAACAACTGAAAAAGAAATGCTAGCTATTGTTTTTGCCTTAGATAAGTTTAGAGCATATTTGATTGGGTCTAAAATTATTGTGCATTCAGATCATGCAGCTCTAAAATATCTCTTGACAAAACAACATGCTAAACCTTGATTAATTAGATGGGTGTTATTATTGCAAGAATTTGATTTTCAAATCAAAGATAATAAGGGAAGTGAAAATGTTGTAGCTGATCATTTATCTAGGTTACCTTTCTTTGATGAAAATCTTGCATCTGATAGCATTCATAGAAATTTAGAAGCATTTCCTGATGAACAGTTGTTTGCGGTAATGAATTCACCATGGTTTGCAGATATTGCTAACTATCTTGCTTGTGGTATTTTGCGTTTTGACATGTCATTTCAGGAAAAGAAAAGGTTTTTGCACATGAGTAAATTCTATTTCTAGGACGAACCTTACTTGTTCCGGATATGCAAAGATGAGATAGTTCGCAGGTGTGTACCTGAGGAAGAACAACTGAGTGTTCTTCAATTTTGTCATGACCTTTACTGTGGTGGTCATTTTGGAGGGAGAGGCTGCAGAAAAAGTGCTTCAAAGTGGATTTTATTGGCCTACTCTATTCAAAGATGCTTAAGAATATTATAAGCATTGTGACCGCTGTCAAAGAGTGGGTAATATTGGAAGGAGGAATGAAATGCCCCTTCAATCTTATATTGTGGTTGAACTGTTTGATGTTTGGGGAATAAACTTCATGGGTCCTTTTCTGAAATCTTTTAGTTATGAATACATATTGGTTGCTGTTGATTATGTTTCAGAATGGGTGGAGACAATCCCCATCCGAACTAATAATGCTAATGTGGTTGTTAAATTTGTGAAGGAATACATTCTTAGCAGATTTGGCACGCTAAGAGTGGTAGTCAGTGATGGGGGAAGTCATTTCTGCAACAAACTTTTCATGAAGTTAATGCACAAGTCAGGTGTGAAACACAAAGTGGCGACCCCATACCATCCACAAACTTCAAGACAAGTTAAGACATCCAATAAGCAAATTAAAAGGAATTTTGGAAAAAATAGTCAACTCATCAAGGAAGGATTGGGCAAGTAGATTGAATGACTCATTATGGGTATATTGAACGGCTTTCAAGACTCCCTTGGGTATGAGTCCATACCGATTTGTTTTCGGTAAGGCTTGTCATTTACCAGTGGAGTTAGAGCACAAGGAATATTGGGCAATTAAGACTCTGAATTTAGATTTGGACAAGGCAAAGAGAGAACATTTTTTGCAAATTTCAGAGTTAGATGAACTAAGGAACGAGGCATATTAGAGTTCAAGGATTTATAAGGACCGTACTAAAGCACTTCATGACCGAATTTTAGTATGAAAGACATTGAGCCCGGGTATGAAGGTCTTGCTTTTCAATTCTCATCTCCAACTATTTCCATGAAAACTCAAGTCTCGATGGAGCAGCTGTAACACCCCAATACCCTCTATACGCACACTACCTACACCTGTAATATACGTATACCGAATACAGGAGTGTTACAGTCTATAATAAGCAAACCAATCTTTCCATTTAACAACATTATAAGAAAACTTAAAACATTCAAATCATTCCTTTATACAATAATGTGAGCAAATTTAAAACATTTAAGTTATATTATAAAACATAGTAGATAAAATGTTTATTCAATATGCAGCGGAAAATATAATTTTATTTACAATTATATATATATGCATCAAAATCCATATTTACCAAAAAATATAAAGTCTATACATGTTTGGCAGTTTGTCTTTGATCTTTAAGCTTCACTATCAACACTTCAAAATCTAGACTCGACTCGGCCTAGATGAACTCTCTGGTTCTTCCCTGTCACCTGCGTGATGAATGACATCCACGCTAAGCCAACGGCTTAGTGGTACAAACTATAATAATAGTATGCTTCAATGCAATGCCAATGTCACACAATCAAGTTTCATACACAATTCAAAAGAATATTATATTTCAAAACCTTACATTATTCAATAACTTATCAAAACATTCATGAAGCAATACACAATTTCCACATCCATAAACATATTACACATCATGTTGTATTTTCATAGTTTCATTACTCAACATAGCTTTCCATGCCACATTCATTTTCAATAAGTTACTTATGTATTATAATCATCTCATAACATTATATCTCACTCCATAGTTCATATTAAAGCAAAGACAAGCATGGGCCCAAAGACACTAATATGCCATTCAACTTTCAGAGTTAATGTTTTGGTTCAATTATCACATTTATCATTATCATTATCCCAACTAGGCTTCAAGGATTTAGGTTCAACCAAGCTTCAAGGGGAAAAAAGCATGCTAAGTATCAACCCAACTTGGCTTCAAGAACTAAACCCAACCTAGCTTCAAGGGTTGTAACATCTCAATTAGGCTTCAAGGACTAGACCCAACCAAGCTTCAAGGGGAGTTAAGCATGCTAAACTTCAACCCAACTTGGCTTCAAGGATAAAGCCCAACCTAACTTCAAGAGATTGTTACTATAGGCATGCCACCAACAACAAAACTCTGAAAATAGAATAACACATTAGACACACAATTCATTCATTAATTCATTATCAATTTTATTCTCATTTTCTCATCATCATTTAGGCAACCATGCCTCAATCATCTCATTTACATCATTATAGCCAACAACAATGGCTTCAATCTCTTCAATAGAGTATACATAATTACTTGCATTGGACATCATCATATCTTTAGAATCATCAACATATATTCCACAAAGTTAACATTAAGCAAAACATAACATTAATCAATCAAATTAACAATGCAATAAATTACTTAATATATTTACAACCAAATATGTTAAGTATCAAAATCATGTAAGAGTATGCAACCATGTAGTTTGTACTTACCTTAAGAATAACTCACACCAATCTATACCCTTCCTCTTGCAAGAATTCCTCACCACTTGAATTAGGGCAACTTAACTTCTTCACAACCTAATCCAAAATGAATAATACACACTTAATACAAATACACATGAATCTTCAATACAATTATACACCCACTAGTCTCAAACTAGACCCATAGATCCTAAATTACAAGCCAACATCTCTCTTTAGGACCCCACGGTTGTGGCCTCCCAACCCCCACAGTCGTGGCATAGCAAACGGTTCTGCCTTCTTTGATCAAAACCCCCACGGCCATGGCTTCCAATGGCCACGGTCGTGGCAGCCAAGGGCCACGGGCGTGGCATCTAAGATGCTTATGGTTCATACCAAATTCACATATTTTATGCTACTAACTTCATCAAACACAAATATCATGAAGATCTACAAAAATAATTAACCAAACTCAACATCTACAACAATCACCAATTCAAAACCCTAACACAAACACAACTCATACTCTTCCAACACCAACATCAACCTAACTTCTTATCTTTAATTCAATTCCAACACTATCAAACACACCACAATCAAACCTAATCATACTATCAAATATCAACAATCAAACTCAATCACAACTTCAAATAAAATAAGGGAAATCAAGAGGAAAATTACCAAAGTTGATGAAACTTCTTGAATTTCCAACTTAATCACTTGAATCTTCCTTCAATTTGATCTTAGAAATCAAAACCTCTCTTGCTCTCTTGCTTCTTTGTGATGCCAGGCCAACCAAATGGAAAAGATGAAAATGAAGAAGAAAAATGAAGCAAAGTCAAATATTATTCTTCACTTAAATCTCCACCAAGCAAAAATAATAATCAAATAATCAAATTTTCTCTCTTCCATTCATTTTACTTTTCCCAATTTCCATTAATTAAATAAAATCAATAAATATCTTTCTTTGACCATCCCATTTTGACTTGTGTATATGTTGAGTATATTTCCATATATACAACATATACACTCTCTTCACTTCTTTTCTCTTCTCAATTTAACATAGACATTAAATCCAAATAAAACAACAATTATATAAAAACTTCTAGGGCACACTTTGGGATATTACAATTCTCCCCCTGTAAAACGAAATTTCATCCTTGAAATTACCTGATATCAAGCCCGAAACAGTTGAGGATATTGATCTCGCATTGCTTGCTCACTTTCCCAAGTTGCCTCTTCCTTTGCATTATTCTTCCAAAGAACCTTCACCAATGGCACTTTCTTATTTCTCAACTCCTTTACTTCATGTGCCAAAATAGCAACTGGTTCTTCTTCAAAAGTCAGATCCGGATTCACCTCAATAGATTCAACTGGCAAGATATGAGATGGATCTGATTTGTATCTCCGCAACATAGAAACATGGAAGACATTATGGATTCTATCCAACTTTGGCGGCAAAGCAAGACGATAAGCAACTGGTCCAACTCTTTCTAATATCTCATACGGTCCAATAAAACGAGGACTTAGCTTCCCTCTCCGACCAAATCTTAAAATCTTTTTCCAATGAGATACTTTTAAAAATACTTTATCTCCAACATCAAACTCTATGTCTCTCCTCTTCAAATCTGAATAAGATTTTTGTCGGTCTGAAGCTGCTTTTTAACCGATCCCGAATTATCTTCACTTTCTCTTCCATCTCTTTAACCATATCAGGACCAATCAATTTGCCTTCTCCAAGTTTATTCCAACATAGATGCATCCTACATCTTCTACCATACAATGCCTAAAATGGTGCCATACCAATACTGGATTGATGACTGTTGTTGTAAGCAAATTCCACAAGTGGCAAAAATCTGTCCCAACTTCCAGAGAAATCAATGACACAGCTTCTCAACATATCCTCTACAATCTGTATCACCCTTTCTGATTGACAATCTGTCTGCGGATGAAAAGCAGTACTAAAGTGCAATCGAAAACCCAATGCACCATGCAAACTCTTCCAAAACCTCAAAGTAAATCTAGGATCTCGATCAGACACCAAAGAAATTGGAACTCCATGCAACTTCACTATTTCACTGATATACAGCTCAGCCAATTTCTCTAGAAAATAGTCCATTCGAACTGGAAGAAAATGAGTTGTCTTCGTTAACCGATCAACAATCACCCAAAAAGCATCATGCTTCTTCTGAGTCAATGGTAAACCAGACACAAAATCCATTGTCACTCTCTCCCATTTCCATTGAGGCACTATTAAAGGTTGAAGCAACTCTGTTGGAACTTGATGCTCAGCTTTCACCCTCTGACACATGAGACACTTGAACACAAATTTTGCTATGTCTCTCTTCATAACTAACCACCAGTAATGCAGCTTCAAATCATGATACATCTTTGTACTCCCAGGGTGCATAGCAAAAATCGACTGATGTGCTTCCTCTAAAATAGTCTTTCTCAAATTAGCATCATCAGGAACACACAATCTATCCTGAACCAAAGGCTACCATCACTTCTCACATGGAAATCTCGGCTCTCCCAATTTTGGCAATCTGACACAATCTTCTAAATTTTCTCATCAGCCAATTGAGCCTCCCTTATCTGGTCTAACAACATTGGCCTCAATTACAACTGAGCCAACAAAGCACCATCATCACATGATTTAAAACTAGCATGCAACGCTCTCAACTCAACAAGCAATGAGAGTGAATAAGCAGTCAAACCTGCCAAAGACTTCCGACTCAAGGCATCAGCAACAACATTTGCCTTACCAGGATGATAATCAATCAAACAGTCGTAGTCTTTAATCAACTCCAACCATCGCCTCTGCCGAAGATTCAGCTCCTTCTGAACACCCAAATATTTCAAACTCTTATGATCCGTATAGATAAAACACTTCTCCCCATACAAGTAGTGTCGCCAAATCTTCAAAGCAAACACTATAGCTGCTAATTCCAGATCATGCATCGGGTAATTAAGTTCATGCGGCTTCAACTACTGAGAAGCATAAGCTATGACTTTACCCTCTTGCATCCAAACACAACCTAAACCATTATGTGAAGCATCACTGTAAATCACATATGGTTTATCTTACACAGGCAAAGTAAGAACAGGCGCTCGAGTCAACATCTCTTTCAACTGCTAAAAACTAGCTTGACACTGATCTGTCCACACAAATCTAACTCCCTTCCGAAGCAATCTGGTGAGTGGAGTAGCTATCAAAGAAAAACCTTTCACAAAGCGTCGATAATAGCCTGCCAAACCCATAAAACTTCTAACTTCAGTCACTAACTTCGGTGGACTCCAATTCAAAATAGCTTCAACTTTACTCGGATCCACTCTTATACCATCTGCTGAAACTATATGACCAAGAAAAGTAACTTGATCAAGCCAAAACTCACACTTTGACAGCTTAGCATACAATTGTTTCTCTCTCAAGGTCTGCAACACAATCTGCAAATGCTTGTCATGCTCCTCTTCATTACATGAATACACCAAAATATGATCAATGAAGACCACCACAAACTGATCTAGATAGGGCCTAAACACCCTATTCATTAAATCCAGAAAGGTTGCAGGTGCATTCGTCAATCCAAAAGGCATCACCAAGAACTCATAATGCCCATATCTTGTGCAAAAAGCTATCTTAGGAACATCTTCAGCTCTAACCCTCAACTGATGGTACCTTGATCTCAAATCAATCTTGGAAAACACTGCTGCTCCCTTCAATTGATCAAAGAGATCATCAATCCTAGGCAAAGGATACTTATTCTTAATAGTCACTTTGTTCAATTGCCTATAGTCGATACACAATCTCAAAGTACCATCCTTCTTCTTCACAAACAAAATAGGAGCTCCCCATGGAGAAACACTAGGGCTAATAAACCCTTTATCCAACAACTCCTGCAACTGCATCTTCAACTCTCTCAACTCAGCAGGTGCCATTCGATAAGGAATGATAGAGATAGGAGTGGTACCAGGCAACAAATCGATACCAAGCTCAACCTCTCTCTCAGGGGGTAACCCTGGCAACTCCTCAGGAAACACATCTGGAAAATCTGCAACTATGGTTATATTGTCAAGTTGGGAACCCACTACTCTAGTATCCACCACATGTGCAAGATATGCATCACAACCTTTTCTAATCAACTTTCTATCTCCTACAGCTGATACAAACAAGGATGCAAATTGTCTCTGCTCACTAGATACCATCACATATCTACCATCACCGGTTCTCAAGGTAACACACTTCTTTTGACAATCTATCATAGCTCCATGCTTAGACAACCAATCCATGCCTAAGATCAAATCATATTCTTTAAAAGGCATTTCAATCAAATCACCAAGAAACTCCTCACCTTGCACCACAACTGCACTGTCAAGATGCACCTTACTCACCACAACACTATGTCCTAAAGGATTTGTCACCAAGACATCAAATCCTAAGCACTCTGAATGCAATTTAGACACAGGCAAGATAGATGCACTTATGTATGAATGAGTAGATCCTGGATCAATCAAAGCAAGAACTGGAATATCAAATAAAGAAAATGTACCCGCTATAAATGCTGAAGCATCCGGCTGCCTCTGCATCACATATACTCTCTGAGAAGACCCAGCCTCATCTGGCCTACTGCCTTCGGATGAAGATCCTCCTTTCTGAATAAATCCGGGTCGACCACCTCTACTAAAACCTCTGCCCCCTCGACCACCTCTACTGATACTAGGTTGAGAAGCTGCAATATCAGTCTGTCTATCATCCTGCATCTCAGGGCAATCTTTAATAAAATGAGCTAGTGACCCACATCTAAAGCATACTCCTGATCCACCCGTCTTCCAACAAACACCCCCATGGGTCCTACCACAATAAACACATACAGGTGGAGTAGATCTCTGAACCACTTGAGTCGGAGCACTAGCTACAGAAACTGTAGGTCTCGGTCTCTGCCTCTGATATTGAACTGATCTGCCCGACTGCCTCTGACTCCTACTGATTCTTGGAACAAAACTTCCTCGGCCCTTCTTTATAGACGAAGACCCTGCCTCAAACTGGAATCTCCTAACTCTAGTCTCCTCCTTAGTAGCAGCTGCTGCAATACTTTGTGCTCTCTCAACACTTCTAGCTGCTGCAACTAGCTGAGAAAAATCCTGGTACCGAGAACCAGCCACAATGCACATAATAGAGGGCCTCAATCCCTCCTCAAATCTTCTGCATCGGTCAATTTCATCAGAAATAATTCCCCCGGCATAGTGACTCAACCAGATGTACTCAATCTCATATCCTGTTACTGTCTGATTGTCTTGCCTCAAATTTAAGAATTCCATCTTCTTAACATCTTTATACTCCCTCGGAGTATATTTCTGCTCAAACTCCCTCAGAAAATCACCATAAGATAATGTAGGTGGATCATCCATGGCATGAGGAACCGTCTTCCACCAATCATAAACATCTTTCTACAACAAGGATCTAGCATAATCAAATTTCTCATCAGGAGTGGCTTGCAAATGAATAAATATCCTCTGCACTTTATCCAACCACTGCTCATCCACTGCAGGATCTGTAGTGCCCAAGAAATCCTCAGCCCCATACTTCCTCAACTTATCATAATGTCTCACTGGCACTTGAGGCTGTGGTGGTGGTGGTTGCACTGGAGCTTGTCTCAATAATTCTACCATATGCCGTAACCAACCCAGCGGAACTTCATCAGCAGCTAATCTCTCTGGCACAGAAACAGGTGCCTCACTAACTCTCTCAACCCTAGCTCCATCTCTACCCTCTTCAGGAGCTACACTCTCCGCACTACCTTCTACGGACTGACATGATTGTGATGCCATCACTACCTATATCTGCAAACACAGCAGAATATACCTCATTAAAGATCAGAGACTGCCATACCAAAACATGTATCTTATTTTAAAACCATATTTTAAAAATCAAAATTTTCTTTTTCTTACAATTTACGTAGGTTGAGAATCTCAAACCTAGGCTCTGATACCAAAACAATTGTAACAACCCTATACCCTGTATACGCACACTACCTACACCTGTAATATACATATAACGAATACAGGAGTGCTATGGTCTATAATAAGCAAACCAATCTTTCCATTTAACAACATTATAAGAAAACTTAAAACATTCAAATCATTCCTTTATACAATAATGTGAGCAAATTTAAAACATTTAAGTTATATTATAAAACATAGTAGATAAAATGTTTATTCAATACGCAGCGGAAAATATAATTTTATTTACAATTATATATATACATCAAAATCCATATTTACAAAAAATATAAAGTCTATACATGTTTGGCAGTTTGTCTTTGATCTTTAAGCTTCACTATCAACACTTCAAAATCTAGACTCGACTCGGCCTAGATGAACTCTCTGGTTCTTCCCTGTCACCTGCGTGATGAATCACATCCGCGCTAAGCCAACGGCTTAGTGGTACAAACTACAATAATAGTATGCTTCAATGCAATGCCAATGTCACACAATCAAGTTTCATACACAATTCAAAAGAATATTATATTTCAAAACCTTACATTATTCAACTTATTAAAACATTCATGAAGTAATACACAATTTCCACATCCATAAACATATTACACATCATGTTGTATTTTCATAGTTTCATTTCTCAACATAGCTTTCCATGCCACATTCATTTTCAATAAGTTACTTATGTATTATAATCATCTCATAACATTATATCTCACTCCATAGTTCATATTAAAGCAAAGACAAGCATGGGCCCAAAGACACTAATATGCCATTCAACTTTCAGAGTTAATGTTTTGGTTCAATTATCACATTTATCATTATCATTATCCCAACTAGGCTTCAAGGATTTAGGTTCAACCAAGCTTCAAGGGGAACAAAGCATGCTAAGTATCAACCCAACTTGGCTTCAAGAACTAAACCCAACCTAGCTTCAAGGCTTGTAACATCTCAATTAGGCTTCAAGGACTAGACCCAACCAAGCTTCAAGGGGAGTTAAGCATGCTAAACTTCAACCTAGCTTGGCTTCAAGGATAAAGCCCAACCTAACTTCAAGAGATTGTTACTATAGGCATGCCACCAACAACAAAACTCTGAAAATGGAATAACACATTAGAAACACAATTCATTCATTAATTCATTATCAATTTCATTCTCATTTTCTCATCATCATTTAGGCAACCATGCCTCAATCATCTCATTTACATCATTATAGGCAACAACAATGGCTTCAATCTCTTCAATAGAGTATACATAATTACTTGCATTGGACATCATCATATCTTTAGAATCATCAACATATATTCCACAAAGTTCACATTAAGTAAAACATAACATTAATCAATCAAATTAACAATGCAATAGATTACTTAACATATTTACAACCAAATATGTTAAGTATCAAAATCATGTAAGAGTATGCAACCATGTAGTTTGTACTTACCTTAAGAATAACTCACACCAATCTATACCCTTCCTCTTCCAAGAATTCCTCACCACTTGAATTAGGGCAACTTAACTTCTTCACAACCTAATCCAAAATGAATAATACACACTTAATACAAATACACATGAATCTTCAATACAATTATACACCCACTAGTCTCAAACTAGACCCATAGATCCTAACTTACAAGCCAACATCTCTCTTTAGGACCCCACGGTCGTGGCCTCCCAACCCCCACGGTCGTGGCATAGCAAACGGTTCTGCCTTCTTTGCTCAAAAACCCCCACGTCCATGGCTTCCAATGGCCATGGGCGTGGCATCTAAGATGCTTCTTTTTCGGACCAAATTCACATATTCTATGCTACTAACTTCATTAAACACAAATATCATGAAGATCTACAAAAATAATTAACCAAACTCAACATCTACAACAATCACCAATTCAAAACCCTAACACAAACACAACTCATACTCTTCCAACACCAACATCAACCTAACTTCTTATCTTTAATTCAATTCCAACACTATCAAACACACCACAATCAAACCTAATCATACTATCAAATATCAACAATCAAACTCAATCACAACTTCGAATAAAACAAGGGAAATCAAGAGGAAACTTACCAAAGTTGATGAAACTTCTTGGATTTCCAACTTAATCACTTGAATCTTCCTTCAATTTGATCTTAGAAATCAAAACCTCTCTTGCTCTCTTGCTTCTTTGTGATGCCCGGCCAACCAAATGGAAAAGAAGAAAAATGAAGAAGAAAAATGAAGCAAAGTCAAATATTATTCTTCACTTAAATCTCCACCAAGCAAAAATAATAATCAAATAATCAAGTTTTCTCTCTTACATTCATTTTACTTTTCCCAATTTCCATTAATTAAATAAAATCAATAAATATCTTTCTTTGACCATCCCATTTTGACTTGTGTATATGTTGTGTATATTTCCATATATACAACATATGCACTCTCTTCACTTCTTTTCTCTTCTCAATTTAACATAGACATTAAATCCAAATAAAACAACAATTATATCAAAACTTCTAGTGCACACTTTGGGATATTACAGCAGTCCTTTCGAGATAACTCAGGTATATCCTTCCGGTGCTATAGAATTACTTAACTCTCAAACAAATGAAACTTTTAAAGTAAATGGACAGAGAGTTAAACCATATAACGAGAGGTTCCAAGAAGTAAGGATTGTCGATAGTGCTTTGATCTACGATCCTTAATTCTTGCAGTAATGTCCAGCTAAGACGACGTTAAAGAAACGCTCGATGGGAGGCAACCCATTGTTATTGTTTTTAAATTTTAGTTTAGTAACTTCAGTTTATTTATTTATTTTCCCTTCTATTTTTCTTTAAGGATTGAAGGTTTGGAGATTGGAAGTGTTTTTATTCTTGCAGAGAACAGGCCAGGAGCATTGAGTTTTTAACTGTGGGGTCGTACAAGGAGGGCCATCCAGTCCCAATGTTCCTTGATTGCAAAAGAGATTCTTTATATCTTTTCTTTTGTTTACATTGAGGACAATGTAACTCATAAGTGTGGGGTAATTTTTAAGCTTTCCTTTAATTTTTGTTTTGTTTTCTTTGTGTGTTATATTGTGCGTTTTTCATGGCATAATTGTTGGAAACTTATTGACTTTTATGTAATTCTAGCATTACATTTGAGCCTTTAGTATCAGCATAGAGATTAGCATTTGAATTTATTCAGGATCAATTTTCACGTTCTGCAATTCATGACATATAAATCTCTAAGAACCCACCCTTTGTGAGTTTTTGAGCCTCATAGATTGAATATTATTGTCAATCAATTTTCTTTTTTTAAGTGTGCACCTTCATGATTTTGCATCTCTAGAGCTTGCTTTTGCATACTAATTGAACTCACATTATGATTTCTTTTCAAGTTTTAAAATGATGAAGGCAAATTAGGATTACCCCCTTTAGCTTAAAAAGACCTCCCTTAATTGTGAATTCCTTAGTGGCCAAGTTGAGCCTTTGACCTTTTCTTGATTGATCAACACAGTTCACAACTCAACAATTTTCTATTATTATCATACCTTCATTAAGGAATGGAGTTTCTTATGATATGACAATAGGAGTGGTTTAATTGATAAGTGAGGGGTAAACAAAAAAAATAAAAAAAATATAGTAATGTTTTAGTAAGATTTGGGGCTGAAATGCATACTTTGCAGATTATATTTGACTAAGAGTCGATCATTCTTTTCTTTCACAATTGAGCTAGATGTTCAATTCAATTTTATATTTTGTATATATATATATAAATATATAATAAATAAAAATAAAAAGGAAAAGATATATAAATACAAAATTCATATATTTTCTAGCATTAGTCATCAAAGAGGAATTTTGACTCATTTACTTTTCTTTAAGTATGCAAATATTTGAGATTATCAATGGATAGTGAATATGCCATTTGAGGGAGTTACGAGTTTCTACGTAAGATTATTGTCTAATTTAGATACTCCATTTCTTAATGTTCCAACTTAAATGTCTTTTCTCACACCTTCGCCTTAGCCCCATTACATCCAAATCAAAAGACCTTTGGATTATTGCTTGAGAAAAATCAGTGAGAGAGATTTGATAATTAAGCAAGTTTATGGCAGTATGCAGTCATGATTGATTTAAGTGAATTACCCTTTGAAATTGAGAGAAACACTTAGATGAGAGATGAAATTTGCTATGTCTGAATTAATGAATGAATTAAGAAAATTTTGATTGAAGTAAATTGCATTTATTTATTACAGAGTATTAAAGGATTTCATCTTATATACTTGAATTATAGTTATGGTTAATTGAGTTTTAAATTTATGCCATGTGAATTTGCTTGAGGACAAGCAAAGTTTTAAGTGTGGGGTAATTGTTTTATTAGTTTTTTTTTCCTCAATTTGCTATTTATTTATTATGATAATCATTGTTTTCTTCATGCATTTTGGTAGTTTTAATCTGTTTATTTAGTGATTTCAGCAATTTAGTAGTTTTTAATTTATCCAAGTGTTTAGATCAATTTTTTGTACTAATTTTTAGTGTGATGTTTATGTGTTGCTAGTTAATGTTTCATTTGATTCTTGTTTAAAGTTTGTTTAAAGTGTTTGTTTTAGGTTAAAGTGCAAAAACTCCCTTGGAAGATCAAAACAAAGAAAGAAAAGCATGAATCAAACAAGACATGGCCAAGACAAATCAAGCTTAGCCGTGTCACCTCAAAGGAAATTTTGGCAGAGCTTGACACGGCCAGGAGACACGACCAAGCCACTAGCCGTGTCTCACCTAAAGGGCAAAACTAAAGAAACCAAGAAAGAAAGGAAAATTTGGCAGAAGCTGACACTGGCAGGTGACACAGCCAAGCCACTGCAAGTTTGGCAGTGTCCCATCATAAGGCAAAGAAAAAGGAAGAACCAAAGGAAAGAAACAGAAGCTGACACACCCAGGAGACACGGCCAAGCCACTGGCCGTGTCACATGACACGGCCAGGAGCTTGGTCGTGTCACTCTCATCTCCAAATAATAAAGAAGAGCAAGGAGAAACAAAAGCTGACACACCTAGGTGACACGGCCAGAAGCTTGGTCGTGTCACTCCATGGGACCAAAGAAAGAAAGAAACCGTGGATTTTTAGCGAGGGATTTGTATAAATAAGAAGATTAGGGCAAGAGAAAAAGGATCAACTTCTTCAGTCGTTCAACACACACACTTCCAGTCATCCAACACATATCTTTCAGCCCTTCTTCACTTTTCTCTTGAAGATTGATTTCACTTTCATTAAAACACTCTAGATCAAATTAGTTTTAGCCATTGCATTATTCTTTTAGAAAAAATCTGAGCAAGAGATTCTTCAGAAGCCAAAGGAAGTTTGTAATATGGTTTTGTTCTTGAACTCTATCTCTTAAGTTTCATTGAAATTGTATTTATGAATTCTCTAATGTCTAAATTAATTTCTTTGAATTTTAATGAAATGAATTTGTTTGATAGCATCACTATGAACTAATTTTGATCTAGTCTAGGGTTTGTATGGATCTACTATGATTTTATGAAATGGTTATTGCTCATAACTGATTTATTTCTTTTATCCTTAATTGAATGGATTAATGTTAATATATAATTGATTGGTCACCAATTATGTGTTTTAGGTATTTAGATGAAGGATTGAGAAATGAAGTCTAATACTGGAATAATTCAATTAGGGACTTAGGTGAATTAGAAATATAAACCTAAGGAAAAGATCATTTTGATTGTAATAAGATTAATTGAAAGAGGTTTGAATGCGAGAACTTATTTCCTTGATTTGATTAATTAAGTTGCTTGAAATCTGATCTTTGAAATTAAATCAGTTCAGAGGAATAGCCATTCATACATATAAGTTAGTAGAGAAGTGCAAACCCTAGGCTTTTCTATTAAGTGAATCAATATACTTGTTCAGTTTCCTTTCATTGTTCTAAATTCAATTCATTTTTGTTTTCATTAGTTGTTCAGCAATTTAATGTTATAAATCAAAGACTATTAATTGATAATTTGTTTATTACAATTTGATAAATAATTAGCTTATCTAGCTTCCTTGTTAGATGACCTTGAGGTGTTCACCGAATACTACAGCAGCCTCATATACTTGCTAGTGTAGCTTTAGTAGTGTTTACTAGAGCGCAACAGTACTTGGACTTGAGATTGAATTTAATTTGGGTACTTGGACCCCAGATAGAATTGGATTTGGGTACTTGAACCCGAGACTGAATTTGATTTGGGTACTTTGACCAAAGATTGAATTTAATTTGGATACTTGGACCTGAGATTGGGTACTTAGACCCGAGACGGAATTTGATTTGGGTACTTGTCTTTAAGATTGGTTACATGGACCCGAGATTGAATTTGATTTGGGTACTTGGACTGGAGACAGTGTACTTGGACCCAGGAATAATTTGATTTGAGTACTTTGACCTTATACTAGGTTTAGACCTGAGACTGAATTTGATTTGGGTACTTTGATCAGAGACTAGATACTTTAACTCGATACTGAATTTGATTTAGGTACTTGGATTTGAGACTGAATTTGATTTGGGTTCTTGGACTTGAGGCTAGGTACTCAGACTCAAGACTGAATTTGATTTGGGTACTTTGGCCTGAGACTGGTACTTGGACTCGAGATTAAATTTTATTTGGGTACTTAGGCCCGAGACTAGATTTGATTTAAGTACTTGGACCCGAGATTGAATTTGGTTTGGGCACTCTGACCCAAGACATGGTTGTGAGTGGGGATTTTCGTCCCCACTCTCGGTGGAATGGTTCTTGTGACTTCGGCACTGTTAGGCTCGGGGCCTTAGAGAATACGGATCTAAGTCTGGAGAAAATGGAGTCACCACCCGGACGGGTCGGGAAAAAAGAAAAGGGTGGATGACTCGATTCCTTAGGAATCCCCAACCCCCTAATGGGTTCGGAAAGTTGGGTATGTGTGGGGAAGGTGAGAAATGGCCCAGCACCCCCACAACGCCCGGTTCATTGGAGTCGGCCTCCTTTACAGGTCTTAATATTATAAAATTCTTAAATATAATAACATTATCCATATTACACACAATAATTAAAAGAAAGCATCAATATATTAAAATCAAAGCAATGTCCAAATAAAGCAAATAAATGGACACCCATCCAAGGATGGAAACATGTCCTTACATCACATGCCTAAATAGGACACCCACCAAAAGGTAGAAACATGCCCTTTACATAGGTTCTAACATAGAAAAGAAAATTAAATTACTTGATGTTTAACCAATGAGGTACCCACCAAGTGGAAACATACCTCTACAACTTTTGGAAATCTAAATTAATTGATAAAAGTAAATAATCATTCATCATAAATAAATCATTCATCAATGCTATTAATCAAAATATAAAATAAACATCCATCCATGATAAATTAAATAAATCAAGTATTGAAATTAAATAAATTAAAGCATAAGAAAAAAAATCAAAGCATAATCAAGTATGGAATTGAATAAAGCAAATAAAAGTCTAATTATGGCTACTGTGACTTTTTATGGAATTAAAATAAATTAGGATTTTATGTTTTAAAGGGTTGGTAAGACTCTTTGATTAACAAAATTAAGGTTTGAATGATGATATCATGAAACTAGTGTTTTAAACACTTTAAAATACTTTAATTTGTAATTTATAGTTATTGGGTTCCTAAGCTACTGTGTAAAATTTAGGTTTTTATGTTTTTATGTTTTTTTAATGTTTTAAAAGGATTAGGGTTCATAAAAATAAGGGTTTAAGGTTTTAAAAGGGTTAGTGTTCATTATTTTGGGTTTAAAAGTTGAATTTTGGATTTTAGAATTTAGAAGTAGGGTCACGGGTGGTGAATAATTTTTAGGGTTTTAGAAATCAATTTGATAATTTCATGAAGTTTTATGAATTTAAACAAATAAATTAAAGTTTTTATAAGTAGAAAAGATGTTTTAGAAGACTTTTTGAATGAAATAGAACCTACTTTAAAACTTTAAAAGAAGCAGAATTTACATCTTAGTTTTGTTGAAAAATATGTTCAATTAGAGTTTTAAGGTTTTTAAGAAGAAAAAATAACAATTTTAAGCATTTTGGAAGATAAACCAACGAAATAAGGTTTTTTTTTTTGCTTTAGAAAAACTAAGTTAAAGTTCAAAGATTTTTAATTTTGATTTCATAGATTTGCTACTGTGTAAAAAAAATAATTAAAGAAAATTAATTAACACATACCTTCTTTTGATGATTTCTCCAAAAACAATTCTTCTTGGATGAACTAGCTCCAACGACAAGATTTTTATGCCTTTGAATCCTCTAAATCATGCTGCTGCTGTTCCAGAAAAAAGTTGAATTGAATTTCTTCTTTTCCTTCCTTGATTTGGTTTCAAATTTTCCAAACTACTCTTGGATTTTTTTGCCTCTTTTAAATTAATTGCCTTTTGTCCTTATTTATAGTGGTTTGAGGTTGTTTATTCCTAATTAGTTAAGGTAAGTAATATTAATAAAAAAAAACAAAACCTAATTGGATTAGGTTTCGAAAAATTTGCGTTGGAAAATTTGCGCTGCTGAAAAAAAAACTGTTGCGGAAAAACTGTGCTGGGAAAAAATCTGCTGCAGATGGCTGCGGCAGCGTGGGCGGAGCGGGCCCGTAAGCTATTTCGCTCGCAGGAAATTTCTTCTTTTCCTTCCTTGACAATTTTTTGATCGCCGATTTTTTCGACTCCGATTTTTATTTTTATTTTTTGACTTTTATTTGTTTATTTCTATTTTTTATTAATAAAAATTAGATACTAAAGCAAAAATTATTTAATAAAAATTATTTTGGACCAATTAGACAACAAAAATCATTTTAGACTAAATAAAACATATTGGACCGGATTGGGTCAAAATTGAGGGTCTACAGTTTGCCCCCTGCTTGAATGATCTGAAACCTTAGTGAAAGAGAGTGAAAAGTAATAAGACTTAAGTTTTGATGAAACGGTTGAGGTTTTGGGTTCTGGACCCTATTCGAGTTCTGGACTCAAGGATAATTCTAGGTTCTGGACCTAAGGAAAATTTGGGTTCTGGACCCGGTTCGAGTTCTGGACTCAAGGATAATTCTAGGTTCTGGACCTAAGGAAAATTTGGTTCTGGACCCGGTTCGAGTTCTGGACTCAAGGATAATTCTAGGTTCTGGACCTAAGGAAAATTTGGATTATGGACCCGGTTCGAGTTTTGGACTCAAGGATAATTCTAGGTTCTCGACCAAAAGAAAATTTGGGTTTTGGACCCGGTTCGAGTTCTGAACTCAAGGGAAATTCTAGGTTCTGGACCTAAGAAAAATTTGGGTTCTGAACCTAGTTCGAGTTCTGGACTCAAGGATAATTCTAGGTTCTGGACCTAAGGAAATTTGGGTTCTGGACCCGGTTCGAGTTCTGGAGTCAAGGATAATTCTAGGTTCTCCACCTAAAGAAAATTTGGGTTCTGGACCCGGTTCGAGTTCTGGACTCAAGGATAATTCTAGGTTCTGGACCTAAGGAAAATTTGGGTTTTGGACACAGTTCGAGTTCTGGACTCAAGGACCTAAGAAAAATTTGGGTTCTAGACCTGGTTTGATTTGGATACTCGATCCTAAACTAGACTCGGATACTCGTTCCTATCTGGATTCGGATACTTGATCCTAACTGGATTTGGACACTCGATCCTAAACAGGATTGGAATATCGATCCTAAACTGGATTGGGATATTCGATCCTAACTGTATTTGGATACTCGGCCCTAAATTGATTTGATTTGGGTACTTGGATTCGAGATCGGGGACTTAGACCCGAGAATGAATTTGACTAACCTTTTATCAGTTGAGAAGTCTGACTGCTCCAGATGTTCTATGCATTGTGATTATTCATCCTCAGAATGGATCTTCACCCTCGGAGATCGAGTCTTCACCCTTGAAAATGGATCTTCATCCTTGGAGATCGAGGTCTTCTTTGTTCTTTGAAGATGGGAGTGACACAGCCAGTGGCTTGGCCGTGTCTCCTGGGTGTGTCAGCTTCTGTGTCTTTTCTTTGGTTTTTCTTTGTTCTAGGCTTAGGATGGGACACAACCAAGCTCCTGGTCATGTGACACGGCCAGTGGCTTGGCCGTGTGATGTGGGTGTGTCACCTTCTGCCATTTCTTTCCTTCTTTTCTTTTCTTTCTTTGGTTTGGTCTTCGGGTGAGACACGGCCAGTGGCTTGGCCGTGTCTCCTGCCCATGTCACCTACTGTTTCTTTTCTTTCTTTGCTTGGTCCTTCTTGACTTTGCCCCTTCGGAGAGACACGGCCAGTGGCTTGGCCGTGTCGCCTGTCAGTGTCACCTACTGTTTCTTTTCTTTGTTTGCTTCTTTAATGATTGTTGCGGCCTGTTGGCTCGTTTGATCACGAGGCTAGACCTTCTTTCACTGCCCCTTCATTTGCTAATTCTAGCATGCCGGATACGCCATCTCATCCGCAGGGTATCAATGTGAACTATTTGGCACATTCCTCATTTCATAAAAGTTAATGCTATATGTATGCATGATTATGTATGCTCTTACCTTTTTCTCTCTTGGCTCACAGCGGATGCTTGAAGAACAAAATAAGAAACTTCAAGAAGATTGGCTGCAAGTCATCAGCAAGCTTCTCATTTTGAAAGTTTATATAATCAATCCGAACAAAATTCCCGTGACTTCCGATTTCAAGGAATGAGGGATCCTGGTGCTTCTTCATCGAGAGGCTCCCAAACTGATGACCATGAGATCCTTTCGTCTGCTTCTAGTGAGGACCATGATAAATCAGAATTGTAACATCCTTATACCCTATATACGTACAAAACATATTTCTAGCATATGTAAAATACGCATATACAGTACAAAAATGTCACAGACAGATTTACAAATTTTTTTTTACATTCCAATTTAAAATTTCAAATTCTAAATATATAAAAATTAAATAGAATATAAATATTATTTACTTGTTATAAGAACCCAAAATAAATAATATATATAAAAATCTCTGGAAAAAATTTGCCAGAGTTTTGTCTGTATATTCGATATCCCAAAATTTAGCAATTACTCAACCTGCAAAAAGAAAACACTCCCAATAATTTCCAATCACCCTCTCAACCATACTTCTCAATTTCACCAATTTTCTCAAACATTTATACATATAGATATATATATATATATTTGTGATAAACCCTTTAATTTTGTTTTAATCTATAATATAGCATAAAAGCTATTTCTAGTTGATCCAATGAATTAAGGCTTAATTAATGAGAATTATTATGGATTGATTTCTAAGTTTGAGAATACAACTATTGGTTAAACCGTCCAAAGTGAGTTCTTCGAAAATAAGATATCCTTTGTTGATATTTTATTGACCATATACTTAGAAAAAGAGACTTGCCATTTGTGTGTGGAAGTTATAAGGTTGGAAGAAACATCCTAATTATTTTTGTTTATCTGTTACTTGTGCATCCATGCATACATGCATTGTATTCCATGACATTTATCATTTCTGGCTCACAAACCTAGAGTATAGCAGTTTAAGAGCATATGATAATACCACCTATAATGGTGATTTTGATTCAAGTGCTTCATTGGGAGGATGGGTGAAAACTAGCTAAGGGATATAGTCTATGAAGTTGTCTAAGCTAGGATGTCTAAGCTACATTATCAATTGGTTGAGATTATGAAGACCTAGTTGGTAGAGATTTTGGAGATCATCAATAATGCCAATGAGGCATCTCTCACTAAAAATAAGGAACAAATCCACTAATAAAAATCAAATAAGAAATGACGGGTCAGTCCCTATTCTACAAGACCAGTTGAACCCTATGATGTCTAAGTGGATCAATAAGGGTGGCTACCATCCTAATGGGCAAAGTTAAAAGGGGAAAAAGAGGTTTTGAGATAAATGCAACAACTGATCCAATAAAGAAGCATAAATTCTCAAACTTGGGGGAACCTTTTTCAAAGAGGTTAGAAAATCTAATAAAGATGGATTTGCTATAACCATAGGCACCTCATCCTCTACACAAGCCTCTTCCATAAAACTTTGATGTCGAGGCCTTTTGTCAATTCCATCAAGTGCAAGGGCATGAGACAGATAAATGTGTTTGATTAAGGCACTAGATCCAAGTCTTGATTGATGGTGGCAAGCTACCTGATCTTGATAAGCCCAATACAAAGATAAATCCTTTGCCTAAATTTTGAAGAATACCTCCACCAGCAAATTTTATGATAGGAGGAAGATTGAATGAGAATTTTGTCTTATTGTCTTGTCATCATATGGATGGACAAGCTGCTGCAGATGATGAAGTGATGACAATCATTGATAATCCTTGCCCTTGATATGTCCAACTAGAGAAAGCTCTTTCGACATCAAATCAATACAACTTCCCTTGGCTTGTTTGGTTTTTATTTCATTTTCCTTCTTTGGTGTTTTATAGAATAATTATGTTTTTCAAATTAAGATTGTTTTAATAAATTATTTTCATTAAATTTTTATTGGTCTTTGTTCATTTTGGTGTTCAACCAATGATGAGTCTAGCTTGATGGTCATAAATTAGTGTATCTATGCATAGTGGTTAGAATGACTTTACTAAGTGAGGGAATTGTTCTATAGCATTATATAATATCCCAAAATTTTGGAAATATTAATTGTTGAAAATTAATTAAAGGATTTAAAAGTATATATATATATAATTAAGTGAAAAGAAGAAAGAAAGGGAAGTGTGTATATGTTGTGTATATGAAGATATGCATGTTATATACAAGTCATGTAACACCCCTATATTCCATATACGCACACTACATACAACCACATCTGTAATATACGTATACTAGATACAGGAATATCAAGGTCTATTTTAAAGTAAACCAATCCTTCAATTTAACAATATGAGAAAACTTGAAACATTTAAGTTATATTATAAAACATAATAGATAAAACATTTATTTGTTATGGAGCGGAAATTGTAGCGGTATATACATATATATACATACATATCAATATGTACAAAATATAAAGTTTATACATGTTTGGCAGTTCATCTCTGATCTTGAAGTCCAAAAATCAAGGCTTCACAAGCCTAGACTCAACTAGGTCTAGCTGAACTCTCCGGTTCAACCGGATCTACCCTGCCACCTGCGCGATGAACCACAATCGCGCTAAGCAGAAAGCTTAGTGGTACAAACTTTGATTCAAATATATATAAATGCGATGCTAATGCACAATACATAAGAATATATCAACTCATTGCATTATATCTCAACATATTAACCATTTGCATCATTTTTCATAATTCACATTAAAGCAAAGACAAACATGGACCCAAAAAGGATCTAATATGTTATTCAAAGATCATAGTTACTGCTTTGGTCCATAATCACATTCATCAAGCTTGTAGGTGATATATATATATATATCCATGGATAATGTGACAGACCCAGTCTCTTGAACCTCAACCCGGCTAGACCCTAGGGCCCCAGTATCTTGGTCCTCAACCCGGCTAGATTGTTACAGTTTTTGAGGCTTACGACTCAATTTTTTCACCTCAAAAAATCATATTTCACATTTTTCTGCTGGACTCGGCTTACGACCCGGTCTTTTCACCTGCCCAGTGATTCATAGGCATGTCGCCAAACCCAGAACTATAAAAATTGAATAACATACTAGGCACACAATTAATTCATTTATCTCATTATCAATCTCTTTCACAATTCATTTCTCATTATCAAACCAGGCTCATTGCCCTAATATATCATCTTTTCTCAATTTTTCTCATTTTTCTATTTCATCTCAATATCGATTGGTTATATTATGTTTTCACATCTCATATCACATATTTCCAAATTTATTTTCATATCAAATACTTTACTTAATTGCATTGATACATCAACATAATTCACATTATGAATATTACAACATATAACTCATTCATTAATAATGTATCAAGCAACTTAACACATTTCTCAACTAAATGTGTTAAGTCCCAATGTCATATAAATGTATGCAATCAATCAAAGTTTGTACTTACCTCAAGAGAAACTCACACCAATCTAAAATCCTCTTCCAAGAATCCTTCAACACTTGGATTAGGGCAACTCAATCTCTTCAAAACCTAATCCAAAGGTGATCATATACACTCACTTAGAGATACACATAAGATAATAAGAACAAGAACCAACTACGGTGAACTCTACACATGACATGCTCAACAACACGGGCGTGTCCCTGACCGTGCCCTAAACTCACAAGACAGAAGCCTTGACATGCTCAGTGACATGGGTGTGTCAATCCTCCCTCAACACAGTAGCTATGACACGCTCAGTGACATGGGCGTGTCACTGGTCATGTCAATCCACCAACATCACAGTAGCTATGACATGCTCAGTGACATGGGCGTGTCACTGGCCGTGTCAGTACTACTCCAACACAGAAGCTGTGACATGTTCAGTGACATGGGCGTGTCACTGGTCGTGTCACCTATCTAGAAAATAGAACCATTGACATGCCCAAAGACTTTGCCGTGCTCATGGGTGTGTCAAGCCAAAAATCCTGATTCCGACACCAACAACACCACATTCAACAAACAACATACTTTACCCTTTTCCACACCAAACAATCTTACCCAAAACCATCAATAAACCATACTAAACTTGCATAAAAACCAAAACAACTAAAAACAAGCATTAAACACAATCACAACCACAATCACAACTCAACCCATACACAATACACAACACTTGCTTTTCCATCACCAAATTTAACCTTTCCTTCAAACCAACCCCAAAATCAAAGCCAATAACACCAAATACTCTCAAACACACCACAATCAAACCTACACATATCATCAACAACCAAACACCAAGCTCAATTCACAAACTCAAAAGAAAACTAAAGAATCAAGTGGAAAACTTACCAAAAGTGATGAAAACCCTTAGAATTCCAACTTGATTACTTGAAACACCCTTCAATCTTGAGTTAGGAAGAACAAAATCTCTCTTTCCTTCTTGCTATGGAGATGGCCGGCCAAAACAAAGAAAGAAGAAGAAGATGATGAAGAAAGAAGAGCAAAGTCAACCTTAATAACCACTCTTAACCACCCAATTGTCTCTTTAAATCTCAACCAAGCAATTTTAATAATAAAATATATAAATATCCACTTCCACTTAATTCAATTAAATTTCCATTTTATAAAATAACCAATAACTTCTCATTTGACCAACTAATAAGTTGACTTGTATATGTTGTATATATCTCTATATATACAACATATACACACTTCTCTTCTCCTCACTTACTACTTAAACATAAATATATACTTTATACCATTTAATCCAATTTCAACAATAATCATTCCAAAAAACTTCTAACTTCAGTCATTGTCTTCAGTGGACTCCAATTCAAAATAGCTTCAACTTTACTCGAATCAACTCTTATACCCTCTGCTGACACCACATGACCGAGAAAAGTCACTTGATCAAGCCAAAACTCACATTTAGACAGCTTAGCATACAATTGCTTCTCTCTCAAAGTCTGTAATACAATTCATAAATGCTTATCATGATTCTCCTCATTATGCGAATACACCAAAATGTCATCGATAAAGACCACCACAAACTGATCTAGATAGGGCCTAATCACCTTATTCATCAAATCCATAAAAGCTGCTGGTGCATTCGTCAATCCAAAAGGCATCACCAAAAACTCATAATGCCCATACCTTGTGCGGAAAGTTGTCTTGGGAACATCTTCCTCTCTGATTCTCAACTGATGGTACCCTGATCTCAGATCAATCTTGGAGAAAACTGCTGCTCCCTTCAACTGATCAAAGAGATCATCTATCCTAGGCAAAGGATACTTGTTCTTGATGGTCATCTTATTCAACTGCCTATAATCAATACACAATCTTAAGGTACCATCCTTCTTTTTCACAAACAAAATAGGAGCTCCCCACGGAGAAACACTAGGGCAAACAAACCCTTCATACAATGACTCCTGCAACTACACCTTCAACTTTCTCAACTCAGCATATGCCATTTGATAGGGAGTAATAGAGATAGGAGTGGTATCGAGCAACAAATCAATACCAAACTCAACCTCTCTCTCAGGGGGTATCCCTGTCAACTCCTTAGGAAAAACATCTGGGAATTCAGCAACTGTGGGTATAATATCAAGATAACAACCCACCAATCTGGTATCTACAACATGAGCAAGATAAGCATCACACCCTTTCTAAATCAACCTCCTAGCTGCAATAGCTGAAACCAATAAGGATGCAAGTTATCTTTGCTCACTAGATACTATCACACTTGTACCATCACTGGTTCTAAGGGTAACGCACTTCTTTTAACAATCTACTACAGCCCTGTGCTTAGACAACCAATCCATGCCTAGAATCAGATTATACTCCTTAAAAGGCATCTCAATCAGGTCACCAAGAAACTCCTCATCCTGAACAACAACTGGACTCTCTCGGTGCACCTTACTCACCACAACACTATGCCCTAAAGGATTTGTCACCAAAACATCAAATCCTAAGGACTCTGAATGCAATTCAGACATAGGCAAGATGGATGCACTTATATATGAATGCATAGATCCTTGATTAATAAGAGCAAGAACTGAAATGCCAAATAAAGAAACTGTACCCGCAATGATGGCTAAAGCATCTGGCTGCCTCTACATCATATACGCTCGCTGTGATGACCTCCTTGGCCTCTCTTTGCAGATGAAGACCCTGCCTCAAACTAGGGTCTCCTAACTCTGGTCTTCTCCTCAGTAGCAGCTGCTGCAATACCCTATGCTCTCTCAATACTCCTGGCTGCTGCAACTAGCTGGGAAAGATCCTGATACCAAGAACCAGCAACAATACACATAATAGAGGGTCTCAACCCCTCCTCAAATCTCTTACACCGGTCTATCTCATCTGAAATAATCCCACCGGCATAATGAATCAATCGGATAAACTCTACCTTATACTCTATCACCGTCCAATTATACTACCTCAGATTTAGAAACTCCATCTTCTTAGCATCTTTATACTCCCTCGGAGTATACTTTTACTCAAACTTCCATAGAAAATCACCATAAGACAAGGTCGGTGGATCATCCATGGCATGTGGAACCGTCTTCCACTAATCATAAGCATCTTTCTGCAGAAGTGATCTAGCATAATCAAATTTCTCTTCAGGAGTGTCTTGCAACTGGATGAATACCCTATGAACTCTAACCAACCACTGCCTAGCTACTGCAAGATCTATAGTACAAAGAAGTCCTCGGAACCAAACTTCCTCAATTTATCATACTACCTCATCGATACTTGCGGCTATGGTTGAGGTGATGGTTGCTGCACTGGAGCCTGTCTCAACAAATCTACTATATGCCGTAACCAAACTGGTGAAATCTCATGAGCAGCTGGTCTCTCTGGCATAGGAGCAGGTGCCTCACCAATTATCTCAACCCTAGCTCCATCTCTACCCTCAATAGGAGCTACACTCTCAGCACTACCTTCTACAGACTGACGTGACTGAGACGCCATCACTATCTATATCTGCAAACATTGCAGAAATTACCTCATTAAAGATCAGAAACTGCCAGTGCCAATGTATGTATCTTATTTAAAAACCATATTTTAAAAATCAAAATTTTCTTTTTCTTACAATTTACCTAGGTTGAGAATCTCAAACCTAGGCTCTGATACCAAAACAGTTGTAACACCCCTACACCCAATATATGTACACCACATATACACACTACATGTGATATATGTATAGAGGATATAAGAGTGTCACAGTCAATTTTAAAACAAACCAACCTTTAACATCAAATCATCATTTCAATAATATGAGTAACTTAAAACATTTAACTTATTTTATAAAATCAATAGAGAAAACATTCCTTGTTAAAATACATATTTATATAACATTAGTACCCAAAAGTTTATCCAAAATATTAGTTTAATAAGCAGCGAAAAATACATATGTATATATCAAAATCAATGTTTACAAAATTATAGAGTTTATACATGCTGGCAGTTCGTCTCTGATCTTGATGTCCCCTAACAACTATGATCTCAAAAATCTCAAGCCTAGACTCGACTCGGTCTAGATGAGCTCTCTGACACAACCAGATCTACCTTGTCACCTGCGAAATGAACCATAATCGCACTAAGCAGAAACCTTAGTAGTACAAACTTTGATTCAATATAGATCAATGTGATGCTAATGCACAATACATATGAATATATTGACTCATTACAATATAACTCAACATATTAATCATTTGCATCACATTTCATAATTCTCATTAAACCAAAGACAAACATGGGCCCAAAAAGGATCTAATATGCTACACAAAGTTCAGAGTTACTGCTTTGGTCCATAATGACACCTTGTGTCTAGCCCCATAGGTAATATAAATATCAATGGATAATGTAATAGGCCCAGTCCCTTGGACCTCAACTCGGCTAGACCCTTAGGCCTCAGTATCGTGGTCCTCAACCCGGCTAGACTGCTACAGTTTTGAGGCTTACGACCTAGTCTTTTCATCCTAAAAACATCATATTTATCAGCTGAGCCCGGCTTATGACCCGGTCATTTCACCTGCCCAGCATTTCATAGGCATGCCACCAAACCCAGAACTCTGAAAATTGAATAACATACTAGGCACACAATTTATTCAATTATCTCATTATCAAATACTTTAATAATTTCATTTCTCATTTCAAATACTTTCATAAACATTCATCTAATTTAAATAAAATAGTAAGTATATAAATTTAGGGTTTATGCATAAATTAGGGTTTCATGGGTTTCATGTTTAACAATTAGGGTTTTGTATTTTAGTTACAAGATTATTCAACTAAAAAATATTTAATATAAAGGAAATAATATGGTTACTGGATGTTTGAACTAAAGATTAGGTTTGAAATAAATTAGGGTTTGAATCTAAAAAATGGAGGTCTTAGATTTATGGTTTCAAAAGTTGTATGAAACTAATATTAAAGTTTAGGATTTAAATAAATAAAATTTGAAGATCATTCAAATAGGATTTTAAGTTAGGTATTTGGAAAGAATAAGCTACTGCAGCATCTTAGAAAAATAGAATTGATTATGATTTTGAGAAAAAAGATTATAGTTTTGGGGTTTTAAAAAAGTGCAATTAGGGTTTTAGACTTCAAAAATTAATTTAACGAGTATTAAGATATTAGGGTTTTGATTCATAAAACATATAATTTGGATTAACCAATTTCATGCTACTGGAAAATTAATATCAAAATACTTTAACAAAACATTAAGAAGAAAGCATATTATGGCTGCTGTGAATACAAGAATTTATTGGTTAAGCTCAAAACTGCGTTGTTGGTTCCACCACAATTTGAATTATGGTTGAACAATAAAAAAGACAGTTTGTTCTGCCTTTAGATGGATTGTATGTTGTTTGCTGCCTCTTGATCCTTCAAGTTCAAGGTTATGAATAAATTGCCAAAAATAATTTTAATAGTTTCGATCCTAAAAGTCCTCAAAAATCCAGATCCTATCAGTGTGTTTTTGTAACACCCCTATACCCCGTATACGTACACAACATGCTAATACGATCGTAATATACGTATACTGAATATAGAAATGCTACGATATACTTAACAAATGACTAATCCCTTTACAAAAACATGAACAAATTTAAATCATTTAAAAGAAATTATAAAAGACAAAAGATAAAATGTTTATTTAAAAGCAGCGGAAAATGTAACAAATATTTACAAATATATATACATCAAAATTCAAGTTTTACAAAACATAAAATATATACATGTTTGGCAGTATGTCTTTGATCTTTAAGCTCCACTATCAATGCCTCAAAAATCTAGACTCTACTCGGCCTAGAGGAACTCTCCGGTTCTTCCTTGTCACCTGCGCGATAAACCAAAATCGCGCTAAGCCAATGGTTTAGTTGTACAAACTACAATGATATCATGCTATAATGAAATGCCAATGTCATACTTTCCAACAAACAAGTGATTCTCAAGAATCTCATATATCATGACATTACCTTTCATTGTATCAAACATTTGTGTCATCAATTATAGGATATATTGAACTCAAAATAAGTATAGATCTCAATATTTATTTATTTCATCATTTATAAATCACATGGAAAACAAAGACAAGCAAAGGGCCCAAAAAAAAAACTAATATGTTATTCAAAGTTCAGAGTTACTGCTTTGGTCCATATCATAATCATCAAGCCCATAGGCAACATATATATATATATATATATCTTTATCCATGGATAGTGTAACAGACCCAGTCTCTTGGACCTCAACTCGCTAAACTCGAGGAGATCCTCAACCCGGCAAGACTGTTACCTGTAACAGACCCAGTCTCTTGGACCTCAACCCGGATAAACCAAGGAGATCCTCAACCCGGCATGACTGTTACTATAATTCACATTTTACATTTATCGACTGGAATCGGCTTACGACCCGGTCTTTTCACCTATCCAGTACTTTATAGGCATGCCGCCAAACCCAGAACTCTGAAGGTTGAATAACACATTAGACACACAATCTTTTCATTTAATTATATCTTTGTACATTTCTTTCTCAATTCATTTCATTCTCATAATCAAATAGGCAATCTTTCCTCCATTTTCTCATTTGCATTATCATAGCCAACAACCATGGCCTCGCATCTCATATTCCATATTTCATATAGACAAACATTCTTTAATAATATCATTATGTCTCAATTCATCATTTAAGTACTCACAATCAATTACATTGAACATCCAATAAGAATGATCATCATTGATATATATGAACATAGAAATTTACCTTATTCATAGATTTATAATCTTCAACATACATTTCACATAATCCACATTGTGCACAACATATCATTATTCATATGCATCATCAATGTTCACATTATATCCAACATAACATTATTAATAAGCATCAACAATACATTAGGTTTCTTAACACATTTACAATCAAATGTATGTTATGTCTCAACATCATATGAATGTATGCAATAATGTAGTTTGTACTTACCTTAAGCACCACTTATACAAATCTATACACTTCCTTTTTCCAAGAATTCTTCACTTCTTAAGTTAGGCATATCACCTTCTTCCAAAACCTAGTCCAAAAATGATACAATTCTTGAATTCCAATACAATTTATCACTTAATAACCTCATTTTAGATCTTTAGATCACAAATTATAACTCAACACCACACATTAGAGCCCACGACCGTGGCCATCCCAACCCCCATGGGCGTGGGTTAAAGAATGGTTCTGCCTCCCTTGCTCCAAACCTCCACGGCCATGGCTATAAATGGCCACGACCATGGCAACCAAGGCCATGGGCATGGCATCTAAAATGCTACTATTTCTGACCAAATTCACATATTCTATGCTTACAACTCCAACAAACACAAACAACATGAAGATCTATGAAAATTATTGATCAAACTCAAGTTAAACATCATTTACAACTTCAAAACACTAAAACCAACATTACTCTTACTCTTTCCATACCAACATCAACTTAACTTATTATCTTCAAACCAAAACCAACACCACAATCAATTAAATCAAACATACTTCAACATACTACAATCAACACAACCCTCTTTTCAAACATCAACAATCAAACTTTTACACAACTTCAAATAAACAAGAGAAATCAAGAGAGAACTTACCAAAATTGATGAATCTTCAAAATTTTCCAACTCAATCACTTGAATCTTCCTTCAATTTGAAACTTGGAACTCAAAACAACCTCTTGCTCTCTTGTCTTGGTGATGCCTGACCACCCAAAAGAGAAGAAGAAAATGAAAGAGACAAAAGAAGCAAAGTCAAATTTCTCTTCTCTTTAAACCTCCACCAAGCATTCCAAAAAGAAAATTACTTAAATACCCTCTTCTTATTTGTTTTAACTTCCTTTCACTTACATGCCCTTTTTAGTAATTTCATAACTAACACAATAAATATCTTCTTCCTTTGACCATCCATTTGACTTGTGTATATGTTATATATATTTCCATATATACAACATATACACTCTCTTTTAAATTCTTTTCTCTTTCCAATTACACATATACATTTTAATTCAAATAAAACAACAATTATATCAAAACTTCTAGGGCATACATTGGGATATTACAATTCCCCCCCTCTAAAAAGAAATTTCGTCCTCAAAATTACATGATATTATGTCTGAAACAGTTGAGGATATTGATCTCGCATTACTTGCTCGCTCTCCTAAGTTGCCTCTTCACTCCCATGATTCTTCCATAGAACCTTCACCAATGGCACTTTCTTATTCCTTAACTCTTTTACTTCATGTGCCAAAATAGCAACTGGTTCTTCTTCAAATGTCAGATCAGGACTCACTTCAATGGATTCAACTGGCAAAATATGAGATGGATCCGATCTATACCTCCACAACATAGAAACATGGAATACATTATGGATTCTATCCAACTCAGGCGGCAAAGCAAGACGATAAGCAACTGGCCCAACTCTTTCCAAAACTTCATATGATCCAATTAAACGAGGACTCAGTTTCCCTTTTCGACCAAATCTCAATATTTTTTTCCAAGGAGACACTTTCAAAAATACTTTATCTCCAATATCAAACTCTATGTCTCTCCTCTTCAAATCTGAATAAGACTTCTGTCAATCTAATGCCGCTTTTAACCGATCCCGAATTATCTTCACTTTCTCTTCAGTCTCTTTAACCAAATCGGGACCAATTAACTTGCCCTCTCCAATTTCATTCCAACATAAAGGCATTCTACATCTTCTACCATACAATGGCTCAAATGGTGCCATACCAATACTAGATTGATGACTGTTGTTGTAAGCAAACTCCACAAGTGGCAAAAATCTGTCCCAACTTCCAGAGAATTCAATGACACAGCTTCTCAACATATCCTCAATAATCTGTATCACTCTCTCTGACTGCCCATCTGTCTGTGGATGAAAAGCAATACTAAAGTGTAATCGAGAACCCAATGCACTATGCAAACTTTTCCAAAACCTCAAAGTAAACCGGGGATCTCGATCAGACACTAAAGAAGTAGGGACTCCATGCAACTTCACTATCTCCTTAATATACAACTCAACCAACTTTTCAAGAGAATAATCCATTTTAACTGGAAGAAAATGAGCTGTCTTTGTCAATCTATCAACAATCACCCAAATCGTATCATGCTTCCTCTGTGTCAATGGCAATCCAGTCACAAAATCCATTGTCACTCTCTCCCATTTCCATTCAGGCACTGTTAAAGGTTGAAGCAACCTTGTTGAAACTTGATGCTCAGCTTTTACCCTCTCACATGTGAGACACTTGGACACAAATTCTGCTATGTCTCTCTTCATACCAGACCACCAGTAGAGCTATTTCAAATCATGGTACATCTTCGTACTTCCCGGATGCAATACAAAAAACCGATTGGTGTGCTTCTTCCAAAATGATCTTTCTCAAATTATCATCATCAGAAACACACAACCTATCCTTGAACCAAAGACTACCATCACTCTTTACATGAAAATTTCGGCTCTCCCCATTTCTGCAATCCGATACAATTTTTTGAATTTTCTCATCCGTCAATTGAGCCTCCTTTATCTGATCCAACAATACTAGTCTCAACTGTAGCTGAGCCAATAATGCACCATCATCACTTACTTCAAAACTAGCATGCAACGCTCTCAACTCAACAAGCAATGAGAGCGAATAAACTGCCAAACCTGCTAAAGATTTCAGACTCAAAGCATCAGCAACTACATTCGCCTTACCAGGATGGTAATCAATCAAGCAGTCGTAGTCTTTAATCAGTTCTAACCATCGCCTTTGCCGAAGATTCAGCTCCTTTTGAACACCCAAATATTTCAAACTTTTATGATCCGTATAGATAAAACATTTTTCCCCATATAAGTAGTGTCGCCAAATCTTCAAAGCAAAAACTATAGCTGCCAACTCCAAATCATGAGTCGGATAATTAAGCTCATGCGGCTTCAACTACCAAGAAGCATAAGCTATGACTTTTCCCTCTTGCATCAAAACACATCCTAAACCATTATGTGAAGCATCACTGTAAATCACATATGGTTTATCTTCCATGGGTAAAGTAAGAACAGGTGCTTGAGTCAACATTTCTTTCAACTGCTCAAAGCTAGCTTGACACTGATCCGTCCACACAAATCTAACTCCCTTCCGAAGCAATCTGGTGAGTGGAGTAGCTATCAAAGAGAAACCTTTCACAAACCGCCGGTAATAGCCTGCCAAACCCAGAAAACTTCTAACTTCACTTACAGACTTTGGTGGACTCCAATTCAAAATAGCTTCAACTTTACTTGGATCAACTCTTATACCATCCGCTGAAACTATATGACCCAGAAAAGTAACTTGGTCAAGCCAAAATTCACACTTTGACAGCTTAGCATACAACTGCTTCTCTCTCAAGACGTGTAATACAATCCGCAAATGCTAGTCATGCTCCTCTTCATTACGTGAATACATTAAGATATCATCGATGAAAACCACCACAAATTGATCCAGATAGGGCCTAAACACCCTATTCATCAAATCCATGAAAACTGCAGGTGCATTTGTTAACCCAAAAGGCATTACTAAAAATTCATAATGCCCATACCTGGTGCGAAAAGCTGTCTTAGAAACATCTTCAGCTCTAACCCTCAATTGATGGTACCCTGATCTCAAATCAATCTTGGAAAACACCGCTGCTCCCTTCAATTGATCAAAGAGATCATCAATTCTAGGCAAAGGATATTTATTCTTGATAGTCACTTTGTTCAATTGCCTATAATCAATGCATAATCTCATAGTACCATCCTTCTTCTTCACAAACAACACAGGAGCTCCCCAAGGAGAAACACTGGGGCAAATAAACCCTTTATCCAACAACTCCTGTAACTGCACCTTCAACTCTCTCAATTCAGCTGGTGCCATTTGATAAGGAGTGATAGATATGGGAGTGGTACCAGGCAACAATTCGATACCAAACTCAACCTCTCTCTCAGGGGGTAACCCTGGCAACTCCTCAGGAAACACATCTGGAAAATCTGCAACTGTGGTGATATTATCAAGTTGAGAACCTACTACCCTAGTATCCACAACATGAGCAAGATAAGCTTCACACCCTTTTCTAATCAACCTTCTAACTGTTACAGCTGATACAAACAAAGATGCAAGTTGTCTCTGCTCACTAGATACTATCACATCCCTACCATCACTAGTTCTCAAGGTGACACACTTCTTTTGACAATCTACCACAGCTTCATGTTTAGACAGCCAATCCATGCCTAAGACCAAATCATATTCTTTAAAAGGAATTTCAATTAGATCACCAAGAAACTCCTCACCTTGCACCACAACTGCACTATCACGGTGCACCTTACTAACTACCACACTATGTCCTAAAGGATTTGTCACCAAAACATCAAATCCTAAGGATTCTGAATGCAATTCAAACACAGGCAATATGGATGCACTTATGCATGAATAAGTAGATCCTGGATCAATTAAAGTAAGTACTGAAATGCCAAATAAAGAAAATGTACCCGCTATAACTGCTGAAGCATCTGGCTGCCTCTGCTTCACATATACCCTCTGAGAAGATCCGGCCTCCTCTGGCCTACTGCCTCCAGATGATGATCCTCCTCTTTGACTAAATCGGGGTCGACCCCCTCTACTGAAACCTCTGCCCCCTCGACAACCTCTACTGACACTGGGTCGAGAGGCTGCAGACTCAGCCTGTCTATGCTCCTGCATCTCAGGACACTCCCTAATGAAATGGTCAGGCGATCCACACCTGAAGCACACAGCTGATCTACTATACTTCCAACAAACACCCCCATGTCTTCCACCACACTGATCACATACAGGTGGAGTAGACCTTTGCATCACGGGAGTCGGGGCACTGGCTACAGAAGTTGTAGGTCTAGGTCTCTGTCTCTGGTATTGTACTGACCTACCTGGTTGTCTCTGACTCCTACTGATCCTCGGAACAAAACTTCCTCTACCCCTCTTCACAGATGAAGACCCTACCTCAAACTGGGGTCTCCTTACCCTGGTCTCCTCCTCAGAAGCAGCTGCTGCAATGCTTTGCGCTCTCTCAATACTTCTAACTGCTGCAACTAGCTGAGCGATATCCTGGTACCGAGAACCAGCCATGATGCACATAATAGAGGGCCTCAATCACTCCTCAAAACATTCTACACCGGTCTATTTCATCAGAAATAATTCCCCCGGCATAACTACTCAACCGGATGTACTCAATCTCGTATTCTATCACCGTCCAGTTGTCTTGCCTCAAATTCAGAAATTCCATTTTCTTTATATCTTTATACTCCCTCGGAGTATATTTCTGCTCGAACTCCCTTAGAAAATCCCCATATGATAATGTAGGTGGATCATCCATGGCATGATGAACCGTCTTCCACCAGTCATAGGCATCTTTCTGCAGGAGGGATCTGGCATAGTCAAACTTCTCATCCGAAGTGGCTTGCAACTGAATGAATATCCTCTGTACCTTATCCAACCACTGCTTAGCCACTGCAAGATCGGTAGTGCCTAAGAAATCTTCAGCCCCATATTTTCTCAGCTTGTCATAATGTCTTACTGGCACTTGAGACTGTGGTGGTGGTGGTGGCTGCACTAGAGCGCCCCTCAACAGTTCTACCATATGCCTTAACCAACCCGGTGGACCCTCCTCAGCAACTGATCTCTCTGGCACAGAGACAGGTGCCTCACTAACCCTCTCAATCCTAGCTCCATCTCTACTCTCTTTCGGAGCTACACTTTCTGCACTACCCTCAACAGACTATCGTGAATGAGATGCCATCTCTACCTATATCTGCAAACACAACAGAATATTCCTCATTAAAGATCAAAGACTGCCATACCAAAACATGTATTTTACTCAAAAACCAACTTTTAAAATCAAAATATTATTTTTCTTACAATTCACCTAGGTTGAGAATCTCAAACTTAGGCTCTAATACTAAAATAAATGTAACACCCCTATACCCCGTATACGTAAACAACATGCTAATATGATCGTAATATACGTATACTGAATATAGAAATGCTACGATATACTTAACAAATGACTCATCCCTTTACAAAAACATGAACAAATTTAAATCATTTAAAAGAAATTATAAAAGACAAAAGATAAAATGTATATTTAAAAGTAGTGGAAAATGTAACAAATATTTACAAATATATATACATCAAAATTCAAGTTTTATAAAACATAAAATATATACATGTTTGGCAGTATGTCTTTGATCTTTAAGCTCCACTATCAATGCCTCAAAAATCTAGACTCTACTCGGCCTAGAGGAACTCTCTGGTTCTTCCTTGTCACCTGTGCGATAAACCACAATCGCGCTAAGCCAACGGCTTAGTGGTACAAACTACAATGATATCATGCTATAATGAAATGCCAATGTCATACTTTCCAACAAACAAGTGATTCTCAAGAATCTCATATTTCATGACATTACCTTTCATTGTATCAAACATTTGTGTCATCAATTATAGGATATATTGAACACAAAACAAGCATAGATCTCAATATTTATTTATTTCATCATTTATAAATCACATGGAAAACAAAGACAAGCAAAGAGCCCAAAAAGAATCTAATATGTTATTCAAAGTTCAGAGTTACTGCTTTGGTCCATATCATAATCATCAAGCCCGTAGGTAACATATATATATATATATATCTCTATCCATGGATAGTGTAACAAACCCAGTCTCTTGGACCTCAACTCACTAAACTCGAGGAGATCCTCAACCCGGCAAGACTGTTACCTGTAACAGACCCAGTCTCTTGGACCTCAACCCGGATAAACCAAGGAGATCCTCAACCCTGCAAGACTGTTACTATAATTCACATTTTACATTTATCAACTAGAATCGGCTTACGACCCTGTCTTTTCACCTATCCAGTACTTTATAGGCATGCCGCCAAACCCAAAACTCTGATGGTTGAATAACACATTAGACACACAATCTTTTCATTTATTTATATCTTTGTACATTTCTTTCTCAATTCATTTCATTTTCATAATCAAATAGGAAATCTTGCCTCCATTTTCTCATTTGCATTATCATAACCAACAACCATGGCCTCGCATCTCATATTCCATATTCCATATAGACAAACATTCTTTAATAATCTCAGTATGTCTCAATTCATCATTTAAGTACTCACAATCAATTACATTGAACATCCAATAAGAATGATCATCATTGATATATATGAACATAGAAATTTACTTTTTTCATAGATTTATAATCTTCAACATACATTTCACATAATCCACATTGTGCACAACATATCATTATTCATATGCATCATCAATGTTCACATTATATCCAACATAACATTATTTGTAATATCCTCATATATGCTCTAGAAGTTTTGATTATGTTGTTGTTATTGTTGTTGTTGTTATATTGGATTGAATATATGTGTTAATTGCAAGAGAAAAGAAATTGGGAAAGAAAATAGGGTTTAGAGAGAATGGTATATGTTGTGTATATGATGATATATATAACATATAAATTGGTCAAATGAAGAGTCAAGGTGATGGTTAAGTGGAAGAAGATATTTTTGGTTGTTATTGAAATTACTATAAAGGGCTTATATGAGACAAAAAGTTAGTTATATGATTGAGGGCATTTTGGTAATTGCTTGGATAAGATCACTTGGTGGAGATTAAAAGCAAAATTTGACTTTGTGTCTTGATCATTTCCTTCTTTCTTTCAAGAAGTGGCCGGCTCTCCAAAAACCAAAAGGAAAGAGAGGTGTTCTTGATGCTTGAAGCAAATTGAAGAAGCAATCAAAGGACTTGGTTAAAGATTTATGAAATTTCTTCATTTGAGGTAAGATCTTTTCCTTGATTTCTTCTTTTCTTTTGAAGGGGTGTTTGAAGTGAATTAGGGTTGGTAGGATTTGATGATGAGATGTAGTTGTGTTGTGTATTCAAGTGTAAATTTGGTTTTAAGTTAAGAATTTAAATAGGTGTTGTTGTTGGAAGTGAAGGATGTTGATTTTGGAAGATGGAGAAGGATGTTGGTTTTAGGGTTTTAAAGTGATTATTGTGATGATTGTGTAAGATTTGTGTTTATGTTGTTGAGTGTACCCATTTGAATGAATTTGTGTTGTGCATGATGTGTTAGAATGCATTTAGAAGAGTGTTGGATTTGGTTATAGTTAATGTTATGGAGAGACACGACCAAGACTTAATGTTTTGGAGAGACACGGCCAAGTCCATGGAAACTTGGCCGTGTGTGTGAGATTTTGGAGAGGACACGGCCGTGTCTCATGCTAGTGTCTGCCACTGCCAATTTGTTTTGGGAGACACGGCCACAAGCTTGGCCGTGTCCCTTGCCCGTGTTGCCTACTGTCAAATTGAGGTTGAGTGACACGGCCACAAGCTTGGCCGTGTCCCTCAAGTGGGCTGCCCGTGTCCCTCAAATGTGTTGGTTAGGGTTTTTATTCTTTGTTCTAATTGCATTGTTATGATTCTACAAAGGTATTTTGGTACCTAAACCTAAACATAAACACTTTAAACATACTTCAAACAAAGAATGCCCTAATCAAATGGATGTGAAAGATCTTAAAAATATGAATGATGTAGATTGTTCTTTGCCCTAATTACATTGTTGAGATTGAACAATGGTATGTTATATGTAATGTGAATCTTGTAAATAATAATGTGTGTTATGGATAATGTATTTTGAGATGCTATATGCAAAATATGAATTGAGATGTGAAATGTGATGTAAAGCCATTGTGATTGGCTATGATGATACAATTGAATGATGTATGGCATATTTGCCTAATTGATGAGGAAGATTGAGAAAGAGTTTGATAAAGAGAATAATGATATAAGTGTATGCTTAATATGATATTCAGTTTCAGAGTTCTGGTTTTTCGAGGCATGCCTATTTAATGAAAGGTAACAGTCTTGCCGGGTTGAGGATCTCTTCAAATTGAATTGAATTGAGGTCGTCCAAGAGACTGGGTCTGTTACACAATGATAATTGATATTATGAGATATTTGATTTGTAACAGTCTTGCCGGGTTGAGGATCTCCTCGAGTTAGACGAGTTGATGATCCAAGAGACTGGGTCTGTTACGCTATCCATGGATAGATATATATATGTATATGTTGCCTACGGGCTTGATAATTGTGTTTATGAACCAAAGCAGTAACTCTGAATTCTGAATATCGTATTAAATACTTGATGGGCCCATAGGTGTCTAGGTTTTATGTATATCATAAATGATGTTCTAATGTAATGAAATGTTAATATTACTTAAATGATGAAACGGACTATTCACGGAATATTGTCTGTTGAATATGATCTTTATTGATTGAGTGTGTATCATTGATGTTGATTTGTTAATACATATATGAAACATTGCATTGCACTAAAGCATAACATTAGCATGAATTGTCTTACTAAGCCCTTGGCTTAGCGCGATAGTGTTTAATCGCGCAGGTAATAGAGTTGAACCCGAGAGCTCTTCGAGACCGAGTGAGAGTAGACGTTGAAGAGTTGATTTTGGGAACTTAAAGATCATAGAAGAATTGCCAATCATGTATAATTTTTTTTATATTTTGTCAATATGGTTTATAATGTAAATATATGTATAATTGTAAATACGTATTCAAATACTTTCATATATGTAAATGTTTTCTATATTCCGCTGCGTATTAACTAAATGTATTTATATATCTATTTTGTTTTATATTACAAATTGATGACTTATTTTCTATAATGTATATGAGAAAGATGATGGTATTATTTAAAATGTTTTGAATGTTAATAAAATCCGTAGCATTTCTATATTCGATACATGTATACTACATTGTGGTGTATGTAGTGTGTATGTATTGGGTGTGTGGGTGTTACAATTGTTTTGGTATCAGAGCCTAGGTTTGAGATTCTCAACCTAGGTAAAATGTAAGAAAAAGACTGTTTTGATTTTAAAAAGTGGTTTTTGAATAACATATATGTTTGGGATTGGCAATCTCTGATCTTTAATAAGAAGTATTCTACTGTGTTTGCAGTGTTAGGTTGTGATGGATTCTCACTCACGCCAGTCAGTTGAGGGTAGTGCTGAGAGTATTGTCCTTGATGATGGAGTTAGGGTTGTTAGTGCTGAGGAGGCACCTGCTTCGGTGCTGGGTAGACCAGTTGGTGAGGAGGTTCCACCAGCTTGGGTTAGACATGTGGTAGAAGCTTTGAGGCAAGCACCAATGCAACCACCACCACCCCCTCAGCCTGTGGTACCAGTGAGGCACTATGATAAACTAAGGAAGTATGGAGCAGAGGATTTCTTTGGTACGGTTGATCCAGCTGTAGCGGAACAGTGGCTTGACAGAGTGCAGAGAGTATTTGTTCAGTTGCAAGCCACTTCAGAGGAGAAATTTGACTATGCAAGATCTTTGTTACAGAAGGACGCCTATGACTGGTGGAGGACAGTGCCCCATTCTATGGATGATCCACCAACCTTGTCTTATGCGAATTTTCTGAGAGAATTTGAATTGAAGTATACTCCGAGGGAGTATAAAGACATGAAGAAGATGGAGTTTTTGAGCTTGAAGCAAGATAACAAGACTGTAACTGAATATGAAGTTGAGTTTATTAGATTGAGCCATTATGCTGGGGGCATTATTATTGATGAGATAGATAGATGCAGGAGATTTGAGGAGGGATTGAGGCCCTCTATCATGTGCTTAGTGGCTGGATCTAGATATCATGATTTTTCTCAGCTAGTGGCAGCAGCTCGAAGTGTAGAGCGAGCTCAAGTTATTGCAGCTGCTTCAGAGGAAGAGGTTAGGGTTAGGAGGCCCCAGTTTGAGGCAGGGTCTTCTTCTGCTAAGAGAGGTAAAGGAAGCTTTGTTCCTAGAGTCAGTAGGAGTCAGAGGTCAGCTGGTAGGTCAGTGCAGTTTCAGAGACAGAGATTTAGACCTACAGCTTCAGTGGCGAGTGCTCCGACCCCAGTGACTCAGAGATCCGCTCTACCTGTGTGTGCTCAGTGTGGTGGATCACATAGGGGTGCTTGTTGGAGGTATAGTGGGTCAGCTGTATGCTTCAGGTGTGGATCGCCTGATCATTTTATTAGAGATTGTCCAGAGACGCGGGAACAGAGGTCAGTTGATTCCACAGCTTGTCGACCTAATGTGAGGGGAGGTCGAGGAGGCAGAGGTGTCAACAGAGGAGGCAGATCTGGGTTCAGTTCTAGAGGAGGTTCTACATCCAGGGAGAGTAGACCAGAGGAGGTTGGATCTTCCCAGAGGGTATATGTTATGCAGAGGCAGCCAGATGCTTCGGCAGTCATAGCTGGTACTTTTTCTTTATTTGATACTTCAGTACTTGCCTTGATTGATCCGGGTTCCACACATTCTTATATTAGTGCATCTGTTTTGCCTGTGTCTGATATGCATGCTGAGTCCCTAGGATTTGATGTGTTGGTGACAAATCCGTTAGGGCATAGTGTGGTTGTGAGTAAGGTGCACCGAGATAGTGCAGTGAGGGTGCAAGGTGAGGAGTTCCTTGGAGATTTGATTGAGATGCCTTTTAAGGAGTATGATGTGATATTAGGTATGGATTGGCTATCTCAACATGGAGCTGTGGTAGACTGTAAAAGGAAAATTGTTTCTTTGAGAACTGTTGATGGTAGAGAGGTGATAGTATCTAATGAGCAGGAACAGCTAGCCTCCTTATTTGTTTCAGCTGTTGCAGCCAGGAGGTTGATTAGAAAGGGATGTGAAGCCTATCTTGCTCATGTGGTAGATACTAGAGTAAGAGGTTCTCCTATTGATGATATACCCACAGTTGCAGATTTTTCAGATGTGTTTCCAGAGGAGTTGCCAGGATTGCCTCCGGAGAGGGAGGTGGAGTTTGGTATTGAATTGTTGCCTGGTACCACTCCTATCTCTATTACTCCTTATAGAATGGCACCAGCAGAATTGAGGGAGTTGAAAGTGCAATTGCAGGAGTTGTTGGACAAAGGATTTATTCGCCCCAGTGTTTCTCCTTGGGGAGCTCCTGTGCTATTTGTGAAGAAGAAAGATGGTACTATGAGGTTGTGTATCGATTATTGGCAATGGAACAAGGTGACCATTAAAAATAAATATCCTTTGCCTAGAATTGATGATCTCTTTGATCAATTGAAGGGTGCAGCTGTGTTTTGTAAAATTGATCTAAGATCAGGGTATCATCAGCTGAGAGTCAGAGCTGAAGATGTTCCTAAGACCGCCTTTCGAACCAGGTATGGGCATTATGAATTTCTAGTTATGCCTTTTGGTCTAACGAATGCACCTGCAGCTTTTATGGATTTGATGAATAGGGTGTTCAGGCCCTATCTGGATCAGTTTGTAGTGGTCTTCATTGATGATATTCTGGTATATTCGCGGAATAAAGAGGAACATGACAAGCATCTGCGGATTGTGTTGCAGATTTTGAGAGAGAAGCAGTTGTTTGCCAAATTGTCGAAGTGTGAGTTCTGGTTGGATCAAGTCGCTTTTCTCAGACATATTGTTTCAGCAGAAGGCATTAGAGTTGATCCGAGCAAAGTTGAAGCTATATTGAATTGGAGTCCACCTAAGTCTGTGACTGAAGCTAGAAGTTTTCTGGGTTTGGCAGGCTATTACCGGCGGTTTGTGAAAGGGTTTTCTTTGATAGCTACTCCACTCATCAGATTGCTTAGTAAGGGAGTGAGATTTGTGTGGACGGATCAGTGTCAGGCTAGCTTTGAACAGTTGAGAGATATGCTGACTCAAGCGCCTGTTCTTACTTTACCTGTAGAAGGCAAACCATATGTGATTTACAGTGATGCTTCACATAGGGGTTTGGGATGTGTGCTAATGCAAGAAGGTAAAGTTATAGCTTATGCATCTCGACAGTTGAAACCGCATGAGCTTAATTATCCGACCCATGATCTAGAATTGGCAGCCATTGTGTTTGCATTGAAGATTTGGCGACACTATCTGTTTGGGGAGAAATGTTTCATTTACACTGATCACAAGAGTTTGAAGTATTTGGGGGTTCAGAAAGAGCTCAATCTTCGACAGAGGAGATGGTTGGAATTGATTAAAGACTACGACTGCTTGATTGATTATCATCCAGGTAAAGCAAATGTTGTTGCCGATGCCTTGAGTCGGAAGTCTTTGGCAGGTTTAACTGTTTACTCGCTCTCGTTGCTTGTTGAGTTGAGAGCTTTGCATGCCAGTTTTGTACCTTGTGATGATGGTGCATTGTTGACACAATTGCATTTGAAACCAATTTTATTGGATCAGATCAAAGAGGCTCAGTTGACTGATATGAAGATTCAAAAGATTATTTCAGATTGCAAGAATGGGAAGACTAGAGATTTTGTTGTGAAAGATGATGGGAGTCTCTGGTTTAAGAATAGATTGTGTGTACCCGATGATGCTAATTTGAAAAGAGTCATTTTAGAAGAAGCACATCAGTCAGTGTTTGCTATGCATCCGGGTAATACAAAGATGTATCATGATTTGAGACAGCATTACTGGTGGATTGGTTTGAAGAGAGATATTGCAGATTTTGTGTCGAAATGTCTCACCTGTCAGAAGGTCAAAGCAGAGCATCAAGTTCCAACTGGATTGCTTCAACCATTATCAGTACCAGAAGGGAAGTGGGATAGAGTGACGATGGATTTTGTGTCTGGTTTGCCATTGACACAAAAGAAGCATGATGCCATATGGGTGATTGTCGATAGATTGACTAAGACAGCTCATTTCCTTCCGGTTTGGATGGATTACTCTTTGGAGAGGTTAGCTGAGCTGTATATTCATGAGATTGTAAAGTTGCATGGTGTTCCAACTTCTTTAGTGTCTGATCGAGATCCCCGGTTTACTTCAAGATTTTGGAAGAGTTTGCATAGTGCTTTGGGTTCTCGATTACACTTCAGTACTGCTTTTCATCCACAGACGGATGGACAGTCAGAGAGGGTGATACAGATTATTGAAGACATGTTGAGAAGCTGTGTCATCGATTTCTCTGGAAGTTGGGATAGGTTTTTACCACTTGTGGAGTTTGCTTACAACAACAGTCACCAATCCAGCATTGGTATGGCACCGTTTGAAGCATTGTATGGCAGACGGTGTAGGACGCCTCTGTGTTGGAGTGAACTTGGGGAAGGTAAGTTAATTGGTCCTGATGTGATTCAAGAAACTGAAGAGAAAGTGAAGTTGATTCGAGGGAAGTTGAAAGCAGCTTCAGACCGACAGAAGTCTTATGCAGATCTGAAGAGGAGAGACATAGAGTTTGATATTGGAGATAAGGTATTTTTGAAAGTATCTCCTTGGAAGAAGATTTTGAGGTTCGGCCGGAAAGGAAAATTGAGTCCTCGATTCATTGGACCGTATGAAATTTTAGAGAGAGTTGGGCCAGTTGCTTATCGGCTTGCTCTGCCACCTGAGTTGGATCGTATCCATAATGTATTTCATGTTTCAATGTTGAGGAGATACAGATCGGATCCATCTCTTGTGTTGCCGATTGAATCTATTGAGGTGAATCAAGATTTGAAATTTGAAGAGGAACCAGTTGCTATCTTGGCACGTGATGTGAAAGAGCTGAGAAACAAGAGAGTGCCATTGGTGAAGGTTCTATGGAAGAATCATGCAAAAGAAGAAGCAACTTGGGAAAGTGAACAATCCATGTGAGAGCAATATCCTCAGTTGTTTCAGCTTTGATATCAAGTAATTTCGAGGACGAAATTTTCTTTTTAGAGGGGGAGAATTGTAATATCCTCATATATGCTCTAGAAGTTTTGATTATGTTGTTGTTATTGTTGTTGTTGTTATATTGGATTGAATATATGTGTTAATTGCAAGAGAAAAGAAATTGGGAAAGAAAATAGGGTTTAGAGAGAATGGTATATGTTGTGTATATGATGATATATATAACATATAAATTGGTCAAATGAAGAGTCAAGGTGATGGTTAAGTGGAAGAAGATATTTTTAGTTGTTATTGAAATTACTATAAAGGGCTTATATGAGACAAAAAGTTAGTTATATGATTGAGGGCATTTTGGTAATTGCTTGGATAAGATCACTTGGTGGAGATTAAAAGCAAAATTTGACTTTGTGTCTTGATCATTTCCTTCTTTCTTTCAAGAAGTGGCCGGCTCTCTAAAAACCAAAAGGAAAGAGAGGTGTTCTTGATGCTTGAAGCAAATTGAAGAAGCAATCAAAGGACTTGGTTAAAGATTTATGAAATTTCTTCATTTGAGGTAAGATCTTTTCCTTGATTTCTTCTTTTCTTTTGAAGGGGTGTTTGAAGTGAATTAGGGTTGGTAGGATTTGATGATGAGATGTAGTTGTGTTGTGTATTCAAGTGTAAATTTGGTTTTAAGTTAAGAATTTAAATAGGTGTTGTTGTTGGAAGTGAAGGATGTTGATTTTGGAAGATGGAGAAGGATGTTGGTTTTAGGGTTTTAAAGTGATTATTGTGATGATTGTGTAAGATTTGTGTTTATGTTGTTGAGTGTACCCATTTGAATGAATTTGTGTTGTGCATGATGTGTTAGAATGCATTTAGAAGAGTGTTGGATTTGGTTATAGTTAATGTTATGGAGAGACACGGCCAAGACTTAATGTTTTGGAGAGACACGACCAAGTCCATGGAAACTTGGCTGTGTGTGTGAGATTTTGGAGAGGACACGACCGTGTCTCATGGCAGTGTATGCCACTGCCAATTTGTTTTGGGAGACACGGCCACAAGCTTGGCCGTGTCCCTTGCCCGTGTTGCCTACTGTCAAATTGAGGTTGAGTGACACGGCCACAAGCTTGGCCGTGTCCCTCAAGTGGGCTGCCCGTGTCCCTCAAATGTGTTGGTTAGGGTTTTTATTCTTTGTTCTAATTGCATTGTTATGATTCTACAAAGATATTTTGGTACCTAAACCTAAACATAAACACTTTAAACATACTTCAAACAAAGAATGCCCTAATCAAATGGATGTGAAAGATCTTAAAAATATGAATGATGTAGATTGTTCTTTGCCCTAATTGCATTGTTGAGATTGAACAATGGTATGTTATATGTAATGTGAATCTTGTAAATAATAATGTGTGTTATGGATAATGTATTTTGAGATGCTATATGCAAAATATGAATTGAGATGTGAAATGTGATGTAAAGCCATTGTGATTGGCTATGATGATACAATTGAATGATGTATGGCATATTTGCCTAATTGATGAGGAAGATTGAGAAAGAGTTTGATAAAGAGAATAATGATATAAGTGTATGCTTAATATGATATTCAATTTCAGAGTTCTGGTTTTTCGAGGCATGCCTATTTAATGAAAGGTAACAGTCTTGCCGGGTTGAGGATCTCTTCAAATTGAATTGAATTGAGGTCCCAGAGACTGGGTCTGTTACACAATGATAATTGATATTATGAGATATTTGATTTGTAACAGTCTTGCCGGGTTGAGGATCTCCTCGAGTTAGATGAGTTGATGATCCAAGAGACTGGGTCTGTTACGCTATCCATGGATAGATATATATATGTATATGTTGCCTACGGGCTTGATAATTGTGTTTATGAACCAAAGCAGTAACTCTGAATTCTGAATATCGTATTAAATACTTGATGGGCCCATAGGTGTCTAGGTTTTATGTATATCATAAATGATGTTCTAATGTAATGAAATGTTAATATTACTTAAATGATGAAACAGACTATTCACGGAATATTGTCTGTTGAATATGATCTTTATTGATTGAGTGTGTATCATTGATGTTGATTTGTTAATACATATATGAAACATTGCATTGCACTAAAGCATAACATTAGTATGAATTGTCTTACTAAGCCCTTGGCTTAGCGCGATAGTGTTTAATCGCACAGGTAATAGAGTTGAACCCGAGAGCTCTTCGAGACCGAGTGAGAGTAGACGTTGAAGAGTTGATTTTGGGAACTTAAAGATCAGAGAAGAATTGCCAATCATGTATAATTTTTTTTATATTTTGTCAATATGGTTTATAATGTAAATATATGTATAATTGTAAATACGTATTCAAATACTTTCATATATGTAAATGTTTTCTATATTCCGCTGCGTATTAACTAAATGTATTTATATATCTATTTTGTTTTATATTACAAATTGATGACTTATTTTCTATAATGTATATGAGAAAGATGATGGTATTATTTAAAATGTTTTGAATGTTAATAAAATCCGTAGCATTTCTATATTCGATACATGTATACTACATTGTGGTGTATGTAGTGTGTATGTATTGGGTGTGGGGGTGTTACATTATTAATAAGCATCAACAATACATTAGGTTTCTTAACACATTTACAATCAAATGTATGTTAAGTCTCAACATCATATGAATGTATGCAATAATGTAGTTTGTACTTACCTTAAGCACCACGTATACAAATCTATACACTTCCTTTTTCCAAGAATTCTTCACTTCTTAAGTTAGGCAAATCACCTTCTTCCAAAACCTAGTCCAAAAATGATACAATTCATGAATTCCAATACAATTTACCACCTAATAACCTCATTTTAGACCTTTAGATCACAAATTATAACTCAACACCACACATTAGAGCCCATGGCCGTGGCCATCCCAACCCCCATGGGCGTGGGTTAAAGAATGGTTCTGCCTCCCTTGCTCCAAACCTCCACAGCCAGGGCTACAAATGGCCACGGCCATGGCAACCAAGGCCACGGGCGTGGCATCTAAAATGTTATTGTTTCTGACCAAATTCACATATTCTATGCTTACAACTCCAACAAACACAAACAACATGAAGATCTATGAAAATAATTGATCAAACTCAAGTTAAACATCATTTACAACTTCAAAACCGTAAAACCAACATTACTCTTACTCTTTCCATACCAACATGAACTTAACTTATTATCTTCAAACCAAAATCAACACCACAATCAATTAAATCAAACATACTTCAACATACTACAATCAACACAACCCTCTTTTGAAACATCAACAATCAAACTTTTACACAACTTCAAATAAACAAGAGAAATCAAGAGAGAACTTACCAAAATTGATGAATCTTCAAAATTTTCCAACTCAATCACTTGAATCTTCCTTCAATTTGAAACTTGGAACTCAAAACAACCTCTTGCTCTCTTGTCTTGGTGATGCCCGGCCACCCAAATGAAAAGAAGAAAATGAAAGAGACAAAAGAAGCAAAGTCAAATTTCTCCTCTTTAAACCTCCACCAAGCATTCCAAAAAGAAAATTACTTAAATACCCTCTTCTTATTTGTTTTAACTTCCTTTCACTTACATGCCCTTTTTAGTAATTTCATAACTAACACAATAAATATCTTCTTCCTTTGACCATCCATTTGACTTGTGTATATGTTATTTATATTTCCATATATACAACATATACACTCTCTTTTAAATTCTTTTCTCTTTCCAATTACACATATACATTTTAATTCAAATAAAACAACAATTATATCAAAATTTATAGGGCATACATTGGGATATTACAGTTTTAATGTGGTATTTATAGGCAACTAAAATCAAATACATATTATATTAAGGAAATTAAAAATTGTTTTAAAAATAAAATAAAAAATGAAGTAAAATAGGGTTTCAGGAAAAACTACGCGTGGGCCCGAGCTGGCTGCGGGCTGCACGCTATTTTGTCGCAAGAAAAACCTGCGACGAATTGACCCAAGCAAATTTGTCGCCAGCGACTTTCGTCGCCAATTCTACCGTCGTCGATTTTTATGTTTTTATTATTTTTTATTTATATATTATTATATATATATAATTTAAAAGTAAATAAATAAATGAAAAGTAACATAAATATTATATTAATATAAATAATAAATAATATAAATAATTAATTAATAAAATAATTAATAATTAATAATTAAAATAAATAATAAATATTAAAATAAATAATATATAACACAAAATTATTTCAGACTGTTTTAAAATCTTTGAACTGGAGTGGATCAAAAATTAAGGGTCTACAAAAGTAATGAGCCAGTCCTCATCATCATCAACGACTACCTTGTCATCATTCAAAAACCACTTCACAAACCTTAGCCTTCCCTTTGTCTTTCTTTGTGATTGCGGGTGCTTCAGTAGTGCTCCCAAATATTGTGGCCATTTGATTCTTAATGATCTCAGCTAGGGCCCCCTTTAATTCTTCCATTTTAGCATTGAGGACGTCATCCACCATTCTTTGAATTTGTCCGGGCTCCATTGCTTTTGGTGAAAAAGTGATTGAGTTGTTGTTAGATTCTTCATCATCGGTGTAAGTGGTGTCTTAAGCTTTTCAACTATTATAATCTAGGGCTATGAGCCAGAAAGGATTAATGCCATGTTTGTATGCATGTATGCACAAACAACAAGTAAAGAAAGATAATTAGGACGTCCGTTCCAAACTTATAACTTCCACACACAAATGGCGAGTCTCTTTTCCTAGGTAAGTGATTAACAAAATACCAACATGGGGTATCTTGCTTTCGAAAAGTTCTCTCGGACATTTCATGTAATACCCCAATTTTTGATATACTTTGGAATAGTAGTTGTGAGAGAGTATGTAGGTAAAATATGTAAAGAAAATATTATAAGAGATAGATGTATATGAAGGATGATATGTATATATTGTATTTAAAAAATATGGGAAATATAAATACAATATATAAGACATATACATATATCAACATATACACAACATATACATGATGTATATATTGGTGTATGAAAAGTAAAATTGTAAATAATTATTTAATTATAATAATGATAATAATGACAAGATAAAAAGAAGAAAAGAAAGTCAAAGGGAAGGACAAATATTGTGGTGGAGAATTTTTAGGGGTATTTAATTATATTATTATTATTATATGTATATATATAAGATAAGTTTGAAAAGGGAAGAGAAGATTTTCTTTCTTTCTTTCTTATTCTTCTTCTTCCTCTAGAACATGGGAGAGAGAGAGAGAGAGAGAAAGGTGTGATTTTGTTCACATACACATCAAATTCATAAGGGCTTTAAGAGAATTGAAGGTGGATATTGAAAATTTGGCAAAGAATTCAAGTAAGTATTCTTTTTCCTTGTGTTGATTTCTATAGATTGAGTTTATATTTGATATGGTTAGTGTGTGAAGATGATGATAATGAAAGATTGAAGTATATATATGTGTTGAATTGGTATTTAGATGATGATAATATGGTTATTTGTGAGGATGATGATGAGTTGTTGAAATTGTTTAGTAAGGGTTTAGTATAAACGAGTTGAGGAATTGAGTAATTGGTACATGGATGAGGTATATAATGATTATTATTATGATATGTTGAAGTTATATAAGTGTTGAATTGATAGGTGATTTATGAAGATAAACTAAGATGTTGATTAAGGGTGTTGTAGTATGGATTTTGGAGTGATTGCGTTTACATGGATGAGAGTTTGAAATGCATGATTTTTGCCTGACACGGCCATGTCGTTGGGCATGTCAACGGTGCTGAGTTTAATGTTTGTGACATGACCATTGACACGGCCATGTCATTGGGCGTGTCATAGCTACTGTGAGATAAAGTAATTGACACGGCCATGAACACGCCCGTGTTTGTTGGGCGTGTCAATGTTTATGTGAGACAGAATGAATGACACGTCCAGTAACATGCCCATGTTACTGAGCGTGTCAAAGCTTCTGTGTTGTTAGTTTAGAGCATGATTAGGGACACGCCTGTGTTGTTAAGCATGTCATGTGTAGAGTTTGCCCTAGTTCGTTCTTATCTATATTATCTCATGTGTATCTCTGAGTGAATGTGTATGATCACTTTTGGATTAGGTTTTGAAGATATTGAGTTGCCCTAATCCAAGTGTTGAAGGATTCTTACAAGAGGAGTTTTTATTGGTGTGAGTTTCTCTTGAGGTAAGTACAAATTTTGATTGATTGCGTACATTTATATGACATTGGGACTTAACACATTTAGTTGAGAAATGTGTTAAGTTACTTGAGACATTGTTGATGATTGAGTTATATGTTGTGATATGCATAATGTGAATTATGTTGATGTATCAATGCAATTGAGTAAAGTATTGTATATGTGAAATATATATATAATGATCTTTCAAAATGTATGTACAATGCAAATGGTTGTGTATACCTTAATGATGGGATGTAAAGCCATTGTTGTTGGCTATAATGATGCAAATGAAATAATTGGGGCATGGTTGCCTAGTTTGATTATTAGAAATGAAATGAGAAATGAGTTGTGAAAGAGATTGATAATGAGATAAATGAATTAATTATGTGTCTAGTATGTTATTCAATTTTTAGAGTTCTGGGTTTGGCGGCATGCCTATGAATCACTGGGCAAGTGAAAAGACAGGGTCGTAAGCCAAGCCTAGCTGAAAAATGTGAAATATGATATTTTTGGGGTGAAAAGATCGGGTCGTAAGCCTTAAAAATTATAACAGTCTAGCCGGGTTGAGGACAAAGATACTGGGGCCCTAGGGTCTAGCCGGGTTGAGGTCCAAGAGACTGGGTCTGTTACATTATCCATGGATATATATATATCGCCTATGGGCTTGATAAATGTGATTATGGACCAAAGCAGTAACTCTGAACTTTGAATAGCATATTAGTTTCTTTGGGCCCCTGCTTGTCTTTGCTTTAATGTGAATTATGGAATAAGATATAATGCTATGAGATATATGATGATAATTATGGAATGAGATGATTACAATACATAAGCAAATTACTGAAAATGAATGTGGCTTGAGAAACTATGCTGAACGATGAGATTATGAAAATACAATATGATGTGTAATATGTATATGGACGTGGAAATTATGAGTATTATTTCATGAATGTTTTGATAAGTCATTGAATTGTGGTTTGTTGTAATGATATATGTTTATATGTATATAAATTATGAGATTAGTGAAAAAATATGAAGAGTGCATTGAAAAGGGAAAACATGATAAGAAAATGATGATACATGATGTTAATATATGAAGTATGATTTTTCTGTAATGTATGTTTATAATATTTATTTGTACCACTAAGCTTTCGAGCTTAGCGCGGTTGTGTAAATCGCACAGGTGAGTAGATGGTTGATCTGGGAGTCAAACCGTTATGCCACGAGAAGGGTAAGAGTATTTCGAGACCAATTAGAAGGTGGTGCATACATGTACAATTTGATTATGTTGTATTTTGATAAAAATGTATATATACATAAGTGAATTTTGGAAAAGCCAAGGTAATTTATATATATGTAATATCATCAAAAGTATAATGATTTTGTAAATGTTCTTTAAATAAAATACATTATTGTTTGGAACTAAGGTAAAGGTTTTAATCTGTAATGAAAAGTGATATCCTTATAATTTATATATGTACTGTATGTATACAAGGTATATGTATAGTACTTATATAGAGTATAGGGGTGTTACAATTATTTTAGTATCAGAGCTTAGGTTTGAGATTCTCAGCCTAAGTAGATTTAAAAAGAAATGAGGAACATTTTTGAAAAGTGAAATTTGTGATACATGCATATGCATTAACAACTAGGTTGGTCTCGGATGTGGCATGATATGATTTGTAATGTATTTGAATTATATGAGATGGATGATAGTGCATGAATGAGGTTTTACATGAAAGTGAAACTAGAGAAAGAAATGATATGGGAAAATTTGTACAAGTTTAATTGATAAATTAAGGAATGAGAGTTTACTTAAGTAAAGCAAATTTCAAAATTGTTTATTATTGAAGTGTGCTTGTGATATAAGTTATAAAGAAATGAATAGGAGAAAAATGTTGGAAATGAGTGTAAAAAAATCAAGATTAAAGAAAGTACTCTTTTCTCAAAAAAAAAAATTGGATTTCTTTCGAATAAAGATTATGTTTGGATTGCTAGAGAAAGGAAATATTGTTCGATTCTTAACATGGATAGATATGATATTAAATTGAAGAGAGTATGGTGGAATATTGAGTGAGTTGCTTGGTATAGACAAAGAGTGAATATCTAAGATTTGGTTATGTAAAGTTAATATTAAAAAAAAAATGGATGATGTTGGTTAAAGTAAGGAGATATAATGACGTTGTTTGCATTGTTGTTTTAATACAAATATTGTGATTTTAATGTTAGAAATGCAATATGCTTAAGTGTTGTTAAAGCTCATGTTAATGGTGGTAATATGTGAAATTTGGATTTTTGAAATGAGCATTAATAATTGTGAAAATGATATGTTTTGTTGTTACATTATGATATATATATATATAATGTTTTAAAGTTAATATTAAGAAAACGAGATTAGTCCCCGAATCCTCCTTGGGTTCGTACATTAGAAACCTTTACATTGGATGCATTATTGGAGTCAAACAAGGGTTTTCTTAGTTTTTCCCTTTGAACAGAGAAAACTGAGTGGCGACTCCTAACAGCAAGTGAACGTTCATCCGAATCCTTTTCGGGTGGAAACCGAGGTTCACAATCTGGCGACTCCACTGGGGACCATAAAAATGATTTATGGGATCTTAGTAGACTACAATTGTTTATTTGACTAACTTGCCCTTCTTTAGGGTACTTTTATTTATTTTGCAGGGTACCTTAGCAATATATATCCTTTCCTCAAGGATATTGGAGTAAAACTGACAAAAGGAATCTTTTTCCTTTGATGGACCCCTTGTTTGATTAATTGTGCAGTTGTTTTGTCATTTAGAGAATCGTTTTCTCTTGCATTATATGGGGGAATCATTTTCCTTCATTGCATAAAAAAATTGTTTTCAAATGAATTTCTTCTCTTTCTGTTCAAAATTCTGAGTCTGGATAGCAAGTAGCGCTGACCGGTAGGTCTCCTTGATTATGCCGGCGGACAGCCAAAGCGTCCTCCCTGTTGTCGCAAACCATTCCAATCCTTTTGGAGTGGCCTATGAGTAAACTTACTGTTGGACCCACGCGAAACTCTTTGTTTCACATGTGGTTAGGTACATCTTACTCAAGACTCAAGGGTCCCTATTATAAGCCTATTCTCTATTTTTCATGTGACAATAGAACCCTCCCTTAGGTTGTATGTACCCAATAATAGTGCCATATTCCATTAAAATGAATTATGATGTGATAAGGTGCATTCATGCAACATAACAACATTGTTTTGGGGAAAACCTTTTGATATATGCAAGTGGACCAAGAGTCTTCCTACCCTATACACTACCCTGATCCTTTACCCTTAACCTTTGCAGGTACCCAGTATCCGTGTGCCTTCACCTACACAAGCTACACCAACTCCAACTGTGCAATCACCCACAAGTCCTACTACCCCAACTTCACCAACTACTCCAATTACTGAAATGGCTACTATTGAATAGATTAAGGCCTTGCTAGATGGACATGTTAAGGAAATTGAAGCTAGGATGCAAGAAAGAATTGATGAAGCTTTGGCTGCCCAAAGGGTAGCCATCTTGGCCGAATTGGGAGGGGCACCAAAGACAGCCACTACTCTTGGAAATCTAGGGAAGGAACCCATTGTGGGACAAACTAGTACCCCCATGACTGCTCAGAATAATACCCCTGTCATCAATTTGGAGGATTCACCCTCTAAGAATGCTACTGAAACTGATGAACTGAAAAAGAAACTTGAATTGCTTGAAAGGTCAATCACTGCCATGAAAACTCATAAAGAGGTGGTAGACATGGATTCCTTATCCTTGTTTCACCAAGCTAGATTGCCTCCAAAATTCAAAATGCCTGGGATGGACAGATTTGATGGGACTACTTACCCTAAAACTCACCTAAAGATGTATGTGGGAGCCTTAAGCCCTTGGGGTTTAAATGATGAGCTCTTTGCTCAACTATTCCAACAATCCTTGACTGGTGTTGCCCTTAAGTGGTTTGTAAGCCTGGACCGTGCCAAGATTAAGACCTGGGAAGACATCTGCAATGCATTTAACACTCAATACCACTATAATATTGAGGTTGATGTCACTAGAAGGGAGCTTGAGACAACCAAGCAGAACAACAATGAACCCTTCTCCTCGTTCCTTACGAGGTGGAGGGCAAAGGCCGCCCAAATGATCAATCGCCCTTCAGAACAAGAGCAGATTGATATTATAATCAAGAATCTAAGGCCTACATATCAAGCTCAACTGCAAACCCAATACCTACCTACTTTCAAATCTCTCATTGCGACTGCAACCAAAGTGGAAGACCTGATACAATTGGGTAAGATAGTAGATGAGGGAGCTACTTCGAAGTATAAGAAACAGGGCCAAGCTGCTTCCTCAATCAAGGTCAATGAAGTAGCCAATATTGCCCCTGCGAATCCTTTACGTGTGGGCAATCTTGGGCAGAGAAATCAGCCAAGAAGGCAATATACCGACCTTGGGATGCCCATTCATCTGGTGTTTAAAAAGGCTGTGGAAGGAAAGTACTTGAAGCCTTTGGATCCAAGGCCTCCTCCAAACCCATTACCCTCCAATTATAGGGCCAATGAGTACTGTGAATACCACCAAGGAAAGGGGCATAGAACAGATGCTTGCTGGACTCTGAAAAACCACATCCAGGATTTAGTGGATAGTGGTGACATCATTCCTCTCAGAAGTCAACCAAACATTAGTACTAACCCTTTGCCCAATCATTCCATCCACGCCATCACTGTAGAAGAAGAGTTGTTTGATCCTTTCAAACTTCTCTTGGAAATGAATGAAGTATGTGTACTGGATCTGAATGACCTCACTGAAGAGGTCGATGCTTTGACAAGGAGTGGAAGGCAATATCAGCCACTCGACTTGGGAAAAGCCCCTAAAACCCCAAATCACCCATATATGAAGACGCCATAACCAAAAGAAGACCCTGTCCTCTCTCATCTTAAACAAACTCAAGCTAAGGTGTCAATTTGGGAGCTCCTTGCTTCCTCATTCCCACACCGTCAGGCATCAGTAAAGCTTTGAGTCAACTTGATACATCAGTAGACACAAGCCCAGAAGCTTTGGTGGCCACTTTGACCCAATCAACCAAGGCATTGAGTATCAGGTTTTCTAATGTAGATTTACCAGAAGATGGCATGAAACACAATGATGCTCTATACATCACCATACAAACTGGGGGAAAGACTGTGCCCATGGTTCTCATTTATAATGGGTCAGCCTTAAATGTATGTCCCTTGAAAGTAGCAAGCTGTCTCAGATTGGAGGCTACAGATCTTACACCTTCTGATCAAATTGTTAGAGCATATGATAACACTCGAAGAGAAATTTTGGGTGTTGCTACTCTGGAAGTTGCTATTGGACCGGTGAAAATGAGAGTGCCTTTCCAGGTCATTGATGTACCCGCGAGCTTTAATCTCCTCCTTGGAAGGTCATGGATTCATCAGAATAATGCTGTACCTTCTTCATTACATCAAAAACTTAAGTTCCCTTTTGAAGGAAAAATCATCACTATTAAAGGAGACACATGCGAAATCAACAAGAAAACCACGGATCAGTCTCTCTTTGAGGTTGTTCTGGGTGAAACTGCTATGACCTTGACTGGGTTCCATTATGACACTGTTCAATGCATTGAAGGAGAAAGGCCCAAAGGGCCATTTATCCTATATGACTTTGGGGAGGTCCAAGTCAATTGCCTGGTGGGAATGATGCTAAGGGTAGGTCTGCTACCCGGGATGGAAATGATAAAGTCTGGGAGAAAATCATCCGTAGTGCGGCTATGGGAAGAGCCTGAGAATAAGGGAACTTTTGGCTTGGGGTACAAACCCACAGATGAGGAGATAGAAGAGTTTGAGAATGGGAAGAAGAAAAAGAAGATTTGGTGGGCAAAAAGACTCGAAATGCGCCCTTACTTTAGAACTCTGAACGGTCACTTTTGCAAACCTGGGAAAGGAGTTCCTTACTGTGGTTTCTAGGAGCCATTCTATTCTCCTATGACTGGGAAGAGGCTACCAGGTTTTGAGATGTTCATTGATGTTTTTGTCATAAAGGAAGAAGAGCCAGAACCTATAACTGATCCACAAGTGGAAGATTTCATGCGACCTAGTCTCTTTGATGAGGTTGCTATGATAACCAATTTTGAAGACAAAAGGGACTTCACGAAGCTGATCAAGACAACAGATGGAGCACTGATGAACTGGTATGCCGAGGAGGGACAAGTGGCTATAGTCAAATCTAGTCCTGTGTCACACCCCGAACCTGAGTCTTGTACGAGTCAAATCCTGAGTCAAATGCCGAGTCAGAGTTTAGTTCTGAGTTTTCCTTATCTTCAGGAATAGAAAACCCTGATGTCGAATGTAATGTAACTCTGGAGGATGACTCCGACATTATTAATGAAACTGTTCAAGTTCTTGGTTACCCTGTGTCTTTTGCTTTCCAAGTATTATCTAGCAAAAATGAAATAAATGAAATAAAAGAAATGAATGAAAAGATAATAAATGGCAAAGAAAATGAATATACATACATTGCATATGATTGTGTGAATAAGGAACAGGTTGTTGAGTGCATCAGAAGATATGTCAATTGCTTCATGTGGAAGACAAGTGATGTCACGGGAATAGACCCAGCAATAGCAGTTCATAAGATTCCGCTATACCTCGATGCAAAGCCGGTTAAGCAGAAGTTGAGAAGAATGAAGCCAGAATGGTCTTTGAAAATTAAAGATGAGATTGCCAAGCAACTGGATAATAAGTTCATAGAACCAATTGTCTACCCTTCCTGGTTAGCAAACATTGTGCCAGTCCCGAAGAAAGATGGAAAGGTCAGGATGTGTGTTGACTATAGAGATTTGAATAAGGCTTGTCCCAAGGACGATTTCCCGCTGCCACACATCGATTTGCTAATAGACAGGATGGCTGGGCATATGATGGTTTCCATGACTGACCTTGCGGTTGGGTACAATCAGATCATGGTGCACCCACCAGACAAAGAGAAGACAACTTTCATTACAGAATGGAGCACTTTCTGCTATAGGGTTATGCCTTTTGGATTAATAAATGCAAGGGCTACCTACCAAAGGATGGCGACAATAGTCTTTCATGACATGATTCACAAAGAAGTAGAAGTGTATGTTGACGATATGATTGTCAAGTCAAAATCTCCAGAAGAGCACGTTGAAGCACTTGAGAAGTTCTTCCTTAGACTTCGCAAGTACAATTTGAAGCTTAATCCTGCAAAGTGCCTATTTGGAGCAACATCAGGCTTATTTTTAGGATATTTGGTCAGCAAGAGAGGAATAGAAGTTGATCCAGCAAAGTCAAAGGCTATTCTAAAAATGCCTCCACCAAGAACAGAAAAGGAGATTCGAGGCCTGCTAGGTAGATTACAATATATCAGTCGATTCATATCACAGTTGGCAGAGACTTGTGGTCCTATCTTTAAGCTACTAAGGAAAGGTTCTTCGCAAGAATGGAATGAAGAATGCCAGAAGGCCTTCGACAAGATCAAAGAATACTTGTTAAGTCCGCCAATTCTGCAACCTCCCAGAATGGGAAAACCTCTGCTCTTGTATTTGTCTGTAATAGATGAAGCCATGGGTGCAATGCTAGCTCAAGAGGCCGAAGGTACAAAGGTAGAAAATGCAATTTACTACCTCAGCAAAAGGATGTTGGACTATGAGTTAAAGTATAACAAGATTGAGAAGTTGTGTTTAGCGTTGTATTGGACCTGCACGAAGTTACAACACTACTTGTCTTCTTACACTACTTGTGTCATCACAGAACAGAGTCCCTTGAAATTCCTTATGGAGAGGCCTATTTTAGACAGCAAAATGGCAAAGTGGGTGTCAACATTGGCAGCTTTTGACTTAAAATTCTTTCAGAGGAAAGCTGTGAAAGGTGGGGCAATAGCTGACTAGTTAGCAGAATTACCCGTAAAAGACGAGATGCGAGAACTGAATTTCCCTGACGAAGACCTCTTGAATGTGGAAAGAAGTGTTTGGGAGATGTATTTTGATGGGGCATCCAATTATCATGGAAATGGAATTGGGATTGTGTTTAAAACTCCTTGTGGGGAATACATTCCCTTTGCAGTTAAACTTGACTTTAGCTGCACAAACAATGAAGCAGAATATGAAGCTTGCATCAATGGGCTTGAAGCCGCTCTGGAATTAGGGATTAAGAACCTAAAGGTCTACGGTGCTTCTATTTTAATAGTATCACAAGCTTTAAGGAAATGGAAGATAAGAGAAGAGCGTTTGGTTCCTTACCTACAACGCCTTGATCATTTGGCACAACAATTCGATGATCTGTCCTTCGAATATCTCCCAAGAGCAAAGAATCGGTTTGCTGATGCCCTGGCTACTTTAGCTTCCATGATCAATATCAAGGAGGGGAAAGCCATTCGTCCATCGAAAGTTCAACTTCAGAAGCAACCTGCCCACGTAATGCATTTGGCCGATGGTAAACCATGGTTCTGGGATATCAAGAGTTATCTCAAGGATGGAAGTTATCCGGAGGGATCATCAAGGGTTGATCAGAGAGCAATAAGGCAGCTAGCCACAGGTTACATTCTTAATGGAGATATCCTCTACAAAAGAAGTTGGAATGGAATGCACCTAAGGTGTGTGAATGAAGTAGAGGCTAAGCGAATAATGGAAATGGTGCATGGTGGTGAATCAGGACCGCATATGTATGGGATCGCCTTGGCTCGAAAAATAGCCAATTTAGTATATTATTGGTCCACCATGAATACAGACTGTGTGGCATTTGTGCAAGAATGCCATCAGTGTCAGGTATTTGCTAAGCTGCATAAGCAACCTCCCGTTGCCCTGAATCCAATCACTTCTCCATGGCCCTTCACTACTTAGGGAATAGATATAATTGGCAAAATACATCCAAAAGCCTCGAATGGACATCAGTTTATCTTGGTAGTGGTGGATTACTTCACGAAGTGGGTTGAAGCAGCTTCCTATGCAGAATTAGACGCCAAAAAGGCAGCACAGTTTGTCCGAACCAACATCCTTTGTCGGTACGGAACACCATTCGAGATTATCACTGATAATGGAACTCATTTCCAAGCAGAATTTGCTAAACTCTTGAAGGATAAGAGGATCCAGCATCATAAGTCCTCTCCTTATAGACTTGAAACAAATGGAGCTGTAGAAGCAGCAAATAAGTCTACAAAGGTGATCATACAAAAAATGATCAAGGAACATAAGGGTTGGCATGAGAAGTTACCACTGGCCTTGTGGGGATATAGAACATCAATTAGAACTCCTACTGGGGCAACCCCATATTCACTGGTGTACGGAATGGAAGCAGTACTCCCTATTGAACTGGAAGTTCAATCGGCGAGGATAATTCAAGAAAGTCAGATAAATGAAGCTGAATGGATTAGCAATTATCATCATCAGTTGTTGGGTTTGGATGAAAAAAGACTTCAAGCTCTACATCAGATTCAAGGGTATCAGAGGTGAATGGCTAGACATTTCAACAAAAAGGTCAAAGATCGTAAGTTGGAAGAAGGTTGTTTGGTTCTGAAAGAGATCAGAACACTGTTATAGATCCTCATGGGAAGTTTAGTCCTCTTTGGGCTGGACCCTACATTGTAAAGAAAATACTTTTCGGCGGAGCCGTCATCTTGTCTGATTTGGATGGTCTGGAGTTCACAAACCCATGCAATATGGATCAATTAAAGAAATATTATGTATAATCATGCATTGTAAGGAACTACATTAGACCTGATTCTCGCAAACTAATTCGAGATATGTAGGCAGCTCTCCTTGAGCACGGTCTAAATTTTAATAAAAATCATTTATTCATTTTTCTTTTGCCAACATAAAAAAAATTATTCACTAAGTCGAAAACCCGCAAAGGGCGGCTTAGGCAAGAATGGGTAAGAGCTCGCTAAGTTGAAAATCCAAAAGGACGGCTTAGGCAAAAATTAGAGCAAGTAAATAAAGTAGATAATGCTTGGAAAGTAAATGAAAGAGTCATTCATTCTAAAAAAGAAATCATTTATTACAAAAAGAGTCATTCATTCCATAAGTCCTAAACACCCAATGAACCAAAAAGGTAAAAACAATCCAAAAAAGCAGACAATAGAGTCAACCCTAGGATCTAAATCCTACGTCTCCTACGTGGGGCAGAGTCTTCGGTATCTTCCTTAGTTTTGAAACTCTCTACAATATCTATCTTCCCCTCGTTAGGAGGAACCACATCCTCACCCTCCAGCTCTTGCAATAACGCATACCTCCTTGGCTTTTCAATCGGCCAAACTTCAGTTATAATCCAAGCTCTGTACTCTGGAGTAGGCTGAACAAGGGAAGGCTCTGCAAAAGGCCTGATCATCTGATGGTTCCTAACCCAGGTTTGTAGAACAGCTCGAGTAACTCCCAGAGTAATAGGGGAAGCAATGGAAAGTCCAATAGGAAGAGGAACCCTCTGATCAATCCCCATCCGTCTGAGGACGCGAGAAGCACTATACCATGTACTATGAGTGAAACCAAGAAGGTAGACATGGTTATGCATTGCATTTGCCTCCATAAAGTGAGGAATTCTATACCAAGGGATGAACCACAACAATTCTTCTGGTCCGAGCTCATACAACCAGATGATCCACTTAGCCATAGAGGGAAAAGAAATCTGGATTCTTCTGGTACGGTACTGAGAAGGGTTATAAGTCAATGCATGGGGAGCGGCAACCACTCGGAGATGGTCTCTCAGCCAAACCTGAGAAAATAGGTCCTTTCTATTTACAAACAAAAAAGAGAGATGATGAAATGAGAAGAAACAAAAGGTATAACAAAATTACCTGAAGAATGATCGGGGTAACAGTCCAATTTTCAAATCCGAGTGCAGTTCTGTCAAGACTCTGAATAGTCTCAACCAGAATCATACCACCAATGCAGTTAAGTTCTTCCATTTGCCTAACCATAGGGAAAAGCTTCAAATCTCCAAAGCCAGGATCACGGTTGAAAAGAAACCCGGCTAACAGGCAGAAAACAAAAGCTCGTATCCTATGTTTCAGTTGAACCTCATCTTAAAAATTAGCGGTCAAGAATTCATCAATCAAAGGAAGCAGCATCACCTTACTCCCATCCATGATCATAGCTTGAGCTTGAGGCCTTGTAAAGTTGAAAAGCCTCTGAAAAGACCCCACATAGCCAACTTGAACCTCATGCCTTACAAGAGGGGCATTTGTGTCACATCCAATAATTGAGCAGAATTCCTCAAAAAGAGGACACATCTCCTCCATCCAAGCACCAAATCTGAAAATGTGGGCTTGGGGATCCCAAAATCTGATACAAGCATGCAAGAAATCCCAATCCACAGCTAGACCTCTAAGGGTGGCAACAACTTTCAATTCATATCTTCCCATGTTGATCCTTTCAACATTATGAAGGCTCTTAGTCCAGTTATGCATCACATGGTTAAAAAGAGGGTTCATTATTGAGAGAAAAATAAAATCCTGCAGTGAAAAACCTGTTTTTCGGCCTGAAAATACACTTCAAACTTCGTTTTCTATACAGCCCTGGCCCAGACGGTGGCCCGACCCAGTTTCGACTCCCGTTTTTGATGCTTTGTGAAATTTTTGAGTTTTGACCCTGTTTAGGCCCTTTTAGGTGCTATTTTTGGGGGTTGTTTCATGGATTTTTTTTGAAAATAGATTTCTAAAAAAAAAGCATCATACATACATATTTGCTGTCAATACTAACAAATAAATGCAGGTTTGTATCTAAGTTCAAATAACAGGTGAAAAACATGGAAAGTACAAAGTACAGAGCAAGAATAATTCACATACGACAAATATAATCCAAGACAAATATAAGAAATCAGCGCCGGCTCTCCATCTTTGTGGACTGTTCTGCCTCTCATAAGCACTATCAGTCCAAGCACCAGTCAGCTCATCCAAGAAAGTAGTGATCAGTGCCGCCATGTCAGCAACTAGGCCCGCAGGTACCTGTAAAAAAGACAGAGTCACAGTCAATTTCAAGAGAACTTTATGAATCCTTTTCATCAAAAGTTCTAGAGGAATATACCTGAGTGATGTGAGCGAGGCTCCGATATTGTACACACTCCACACTAATTGGTCGGGTCACCCAACCGTCGGGTGCATGATAACGGATAGCATAAGGCAGCCTCAGGTTGGCCAAAGCAGGGTCCAATTGACCGGTAGCCACAAGGATGGATGGGGGAGGCCTCAAATGTGATGAACTGCTGCTTGCCCCAGTATATGGTGGTCCAGCCCTAAAAGCGGAAGCCTCGGCCCTAGAGGAAGAAGGTCTATCACCTTGCCAGCTGGAAGAGGGATGGTCTCCTAGAGTGCTAGAACTGGGAACCGAAGAATGGGAGGACTGATAAGGTGGTGCAAGGTCAAACCGTGTCCCAATGTGTGGCATCAGTCGCTGAAGACAGTAGAAATCATAATCATCATCCGGGGCATAGGCCAACTCGAAGGGATCATCCTCATACTGGGACGCAGTAACAGGCAGAAGCGTCAGAGATAGCATATCATTAGGGGGTCCAGGGGAGCTACACAAAAACCGGCGATCTGGAAAGTCACTCTCTCAGCGAGATAATACCGTCGATACTCTGGATGGGGAAGTATGAATAGACGGCGAGTCAGGAATTGTGATCGCTGGAAGCTGTGATCTTGAGCAATCCACTCTACCAGCCGGCTAGACATCGCTGTAAATACAACCTGTAAAAATTTATTATGTTAGTGAATCATTTTCTCTAATACAATAAATAAGGATGAGAATAAGCATTTACCGAGTTCATGGAACAACTGTCAAAGAACGATCTCAGCTCTCTGATAGGAAGCTTCCTCTTTGGTGCTTCTACCCTCTCTTTATACCATCTCCAGGCAATGGGAGAAAGAGGATCTGCAGGGGCAGGTGGCTCACGAAGAAAAGGGGCGATACAAGGAAAGTACTCGTAAGCCCAAGTCTGGAAAAGATGAAGAAGATATCAGAGTTGGTGTATGTCAACATATGTAAGATAAAAGAAATGTTCTTTACATTACCTCCCAGAAGTAGTACAGGCCACATGGAGCAATGCGTGTATAGCAGAGGTCGGACATGTCATCATACAATCTACACAGCATCATGCTAGCCGAATCATATGTCTGAAGTCGTGACAGGTCGAGTAGGCTCTTCAGCACATTGAGACTCACTGCGTCTTTCCTGTTTGCTAAGAAGGAGCTAGTAAATAGGAGAATCAGGGTAAACCTGGCAACCTGATCAGCAGTAAGATCGCCTACCTCATAGCCAGTATAGATGGCTGGCGCCTGCTCTACCAGCCACCTCCGCTGAATGCAGCGAAGCGCCTGATGTCGAGGATAGTCAACCCCGATCAAAGTGACCATGTCGGTTGAAGAAATGTCATGCCGCCAGTCATCATAGTACTCCACCATCTCAACGCCGAAGGGAATCCCAGAAATGATGGAAAAGTCGGTAGGCGTCATCGTCATCTCCCCCCAAGCAAAATGGAAGGTATTAGTAGTGGGCCACCATCAATCGGCCAGCGCGCAGATCAACTCCCTGTGGATATCTCTGCCCACATCTATAGTCCTCAAATGGTGGAGGAAAGCAGGTTTGATAAGATCCCCCACCGGATGCCCGGCATCAAAGATGTAAGCCAGAATGGTGCTCATGGGTCTCTTGGCGATGGATATCCTAATCACAGTCCTAAAAAAGCAGAGAGAGGGATTTTCTAATTCATTATTGTGGACAATTTGGGGGCAAATTCAGAAAAATTTAAGTTCTTTCCCCAGCCGGGTGTGACTTCCTAGAGGATTATTTCTAAGTTCTTTACTAGAAATAATTACTGATGACAGAACATGGTGAAGCCTGGTATTACTCCTGATACATTATTAGAGCTAATTCAAGTACATGTAACGGAAGGATTCCTAAAATTTGTTTCTAAGTTCCTTACTGGAAATAAATAAAATTCCTAAGCATGCATACTAGATGAGTAAAGGGGAAGGTACTTACCTCATAGCAGCCGGTCTGGGAACTGTGCTTCTCCTCCTCAAGTAAAAGATTGCAGGGAGGGAGTGGGATTTCGAAGTCTTCTAGGCCAGTGAAATCCATCGTCAAAAAAAAGTTTGAAGGAAATGAAAGAAGAAGAAAGAATGAAAGCAAATGAAAATGGAATGGAAATGAGCCTATTTATAAGGAAAAAGGTGAAAACGCAGGTCTTTTGCACCTCGCTCAAAATCCTCGTTTCTGACGACCACTGAGCCCCATAAATCATTTTTATGGACCCCGGTGGGGGGCAATTGTGAATACTCGAATTTTGAGGCTCGGAAAGCCGATTTTCTTAGACTGCAGAAGACCGAGCCAGACCGAATGACCACAATAAAGTTCACTGAAAGTATGTCTTCATGGTACTTGAAATGTCCGGAGCGACGCAAGGATCACAGATATGGTCTCGGAATAATTTTTGGAGGTCCGTAGCTCCCGGAAAATCAGTTTGAACAAAAAATCATGCGTGCCATTATGGAGGCTCAACAGCCGATCGCGGCGGTTAGACCGCCGCCGTTTCTGTTTTTTCCCTTTTTCCCGGCTTGTCACTTCCACAGTGGTTCGACCGCCGTCCTGTCCGAATTTTATCTATAAAAGCCTCCAAATTTTCAGAAAAAGGGTTCGGCTTTTGGTTCGGTCTTTTGAGTTTTTCAGGCGGACGAATCCTTCATTTTCCATACGCTTAAGAATTTCTCTTGGACTTTTCTTTGCATAAATCTAACCTTGTGCTGTAGGAATTAATCCATAATCAAGAATCATAATCCAAAGTCCAAGAAAACGAGATCTGGAACTTCGAAGTGGGAAAATCCTAAGCAAGGTAATATCCTAATTCATCCTTCGTCAATTCAAGCATGTCATAAGCATTCCATCTTCTTCTTAATTTCTTTTTGGTCAAAGACCTAATCCTTTTAGTTCTAAGGCCTAATTAAGTAATCAATCAATCTTCCGGCATTAAGCCCTGAATCAATCAATCTTTTTGGTCAAAGACCTAATCCTTTTAGGTCTAAGGCCTAATTAAGTAATCAATCAATTTTTGGGCATGAAGCCAATCTCAACTGAAATCAACCTTTTGGCATGGAGCCTAAATTGCATTCTTTTGGTACTAAGTACTCAAATTTCATCAAAATTAGCACTAAGTGCTCAAAATCTCACAATTTTGGCAAAAAGCCCGACAATGCATGAAGCATACACACACGCAAGCATAATGCATAATTGCCTTTAAATAGGTTTTTCCGAACTACATGGGCTTTCATCTCTCATAAAAAATGAGAGTATGTAGGCATATTTGGGATTCACCCCAAATAGCAAGTCCACAATTTACTAACAATCTGTTTGTCTTCTTTTCTCTGTCCCTTTAAAGTTTGTTTCTTTTTGACAAATTAATCAAATACATGACATAGTCCCTGAATCCTCCTTGGGTTCGTAGATTAGAAACCTTTACATTGGATGCATTATTGGAGTCAAACAAGCGTTTTCTTAGTTTTTCCCTTTGAACAGAAAAAACTGAGTGGCGACTCCTAACAGCAAGTGAACGTTCATCCGAATCTTTTTCAGGTGGAAACCGAGGTTCACAAGAGTTTAGAGTTTTAATGCAATTTTACTGAGGATTATTTAGATATCGATAGTTTAATGTATATTAAGCATATGAGATATTTTGAATGAATATTAGTGCGTATGAAAGTACTATGAATTGGGTAATGTGATTGATAATACGAAAATTTGTTTTGAAATAAAGGGAAAATGACTAAGCAAGTGAAAATGAGTTACTTTAATTAATTGGACTGGAAATGATGAAAATGGATATGAAGGGTATGCTAAATGCATTAAAAAAATTGTTATTGTGTGTTTGTTATCTTATACAATTACATGTCTAGTGGTATTGAGAATGATATTGTATGTATTAGCGGACCTAAGAGAGATTAGGTCTTGGCTTGCGCAGAGCTAGCCTATGTGATGAATTTGAGAGTGGGAATGTACTCAAGCAATACTGGACAGTGAAATTTTTATTGTAATAACTAAACTTGATGATCATATAATGTTTTGGGCCCCAAAGTATCTGCATGTGGAGATGTTCTATGTATATGTGCATAATAAGAGATTGTAAGGAAAAAAGGGAAGCATAATGCATGAAAATTTTTATAAGAGATAGATTAGAAATAGAGTAATAAATGAAAGTTATGTAAAATTTGCACATGATCGAATGTTGTGTGCAAGAGATGTTAGAGATAATATTGTTGAACGTGAGTTAGGCTAATGATGATCAAATGATCAAGAGCAAATTGTTTTGAAACAAAGTTGAAATGTGTTAACTCTTGGTATAGCAAAAGTTTAGAGAATGAATATGTAATCTTTGCGATACAAACTTAGCATTGTAATTGGAAATGTTTGAAGAAAAATAATAGAGGGGCAATATTGATTTATAAGCTACAGACGTGACCATTAATATACTATGGCCATATGATTTGTTTAGTTTATTTGGCCAGTTAGTTTTGTTATCCACAGACTTGGCCTGAGATGATATGATCGTAGGATAGTTTTTGTAAGATTGATAATTATACTTCAAGAAACATGGTCAAAAGTTATGGTTGGTATGATTGTACCTTATAATTTTATGTTAGAAATTTGTTTATAATTATAGAAAGTATGGAAAGAGAAGAGAACTGTGAAAATGTATTGAGTTATGGATAATGTGATAGAAAGGTGATCATGTAAATATAGTAATGGTATGAAAATGTGAGGAGATGATAAATGGGAGAAATTACAAAATGTGATTGAAAGTTATACTGAATATGTTCATAATGGTATAAGGTGAATAAGTTGATGGAAATAATGTTTAAGTGAATGAACTATGGGTAATAAATATGGTATGAAATAATCATGAGAATTTTGTGGAAATTAAACTAAGATGATAGAAAATAAAATATATGAATATTGAAAAATAATTTGATGTGATTTATTATAAATAATCATAATTTTAGAAAGTTGAAAAGATGGATCCGAAGAGATTAGAATTTAAATATAAGTTTGACCTAATAAAGTTTTGTCATATATTGAAATCTAATGATAAGTTTAAATAAGTTAATTGTTGGCTTGAATCGAATAAGATTGAGACGTTGGTATATTGTGACAGATAGATCAATTGATCTAGATTTCGATAAGATTATGAATTATTATTGAGATTTAATATGTATTATTGTACTAAGAGTATAAGATATATGTGATAATGTATATGATGTAATATTTTGATATGTGTATGGACATGAATGAGTTAAGATATATCAGTTATAAATGATGATAAAAGGAAAAAGGTTGATTATCTGTAAAGTAAGTTTAAAGGCATTGTATTAATATTAATGTTAAGTGAGAAGCATGTTAAAGAAAGAATTAAGTGTATGAAAAAATAAGAATATTGTTATCAATTAAGGTTTGATAAGTGTCTATTTTGAAAGTGACTGTAGTGACGGGATAATCAATATTAAGAAATAATTCAATAACCTTTAAATTTACAATTAAAAGAGTATCTATAAAGAGATGACATGATAAAATATCTTGAACGTAATAGATGGGCCAGGTATATGTATATCATAAGATGAGCTGATTCTTGTATAAAGATAAATTAATTGGGAATGTAATGAGTTATCTTAATTGCTTTGTTGAGAAAGTAATAAGATGTATAGATATATATATATATATATAATGATGAGTTATGAAATTGGGAAAAGATGATTGACTCTAAGGGGGGAGAGTAGAGGCTAGGTGATTTGATGAAATAATAACTTAATCATATGAGTAACGTCATATGAAAATTAAGATGATATTTTGTTAAGAATGGATTGTTACTGTACTGGATAATTTCAAGGACGAAATTATTTAATGGGGAGAGAATTGTAATACCCCGATTTTTGATATACTTTGGAATAGTAGTTGTGAGAGAGTGTATTGGTGAAATATGTAAAAAAAATATTATAAGAGATAGATGTATATGAAGGATGATATGTATATATTGTATTAGAAAAATATGGGAAATATAAATACAATATATAAGACATATGTAACACCCCTTACCGACCTATGAATAAGCCGAGGAGGAATGGTACATCGGGATACGAGCTCTAGTTATGTCAGCTTGCTTAATGTTCCTTATAAAAATTTTTCAAAAATTTTGACGGAGTCTCCCTTAAAATTCTAGGTCCCAAGTGTCGACAAAACTGATTTTTCTTATTTTTGAAAAACATTTTGTTTCACAATTCATCTCAAGCACACTCCCAATAATCACCCCTTATAACCTCAACTACAATCCTGCAAGAAGAATTCACACTTCTATATTCACAACCCAACTCAATTTAAAACCATTTAGTTATTATATATTACTAGATTTACATGCTACATCAATTTATCTCTTTGTATTGTTCAAATAAGTACATGCTAGTTTCTAACTCCAAAATACAAAATGAAGAGCACCACCTAAGTTTGTTGATGACCGACAGATCACAAGACTCCTCTGCTCGCTACTAGCTCCTTGCTAATTGCCTACGAGTTTAGAAGAAACTAAACTCGCTAGGCATTGCTTAGTGGGTACTTTAACTAATTACGAAAAATAAATAATAAAAGCATAATGCACTTTTAAAAGCAATGAGTCGTATTGAAAAATAATATCACAGTAAAAACAATCCATGCATGTCATATATTCAGTTATTATCATTTTATCCGTTCTCTCCACAAGGTAATTTGGTAGACTAACGTATGGTAAGGAACTAACTGAAACAACTATATATATATTCTGTGGCTATGGCCCTACCAAACCCTGTGAAATCTGTGGCCGAAGCCCTCGGACCAGAGTCCTATATAACTCGGGCGATTGCCCTATATAACTCAGACCGAAGTCCTATATAGCTCGGGTGGTCACCCTATATAACTCGGACCAAAGTCCTATATTAAAGCAGCACTGCATATAGTATGATATATCATACCCTTACCCTACTCAGTACTATCCCAGATACCCAGTGGAGCCAAAATTTTCATGCCATTTCTTAATCGAATATGCATTATACAATTATCAACTTATGTTTCTTATATTATTTCAACGTGAAATATCATATTTTGTCATTTTAATAACATATTATGCTCATTTATATGCATAAGGAATCAATTGGATTACTTTTGAAAAATGACCAAATGAATATTAGCAAAATGACCATATGAATAGTAAATTCTGGTTTTGGACTCAACTTGATCCTTATTTTGAAAAATTGTATAAAATAATCTACTTGACTAAAAACTCTAAAATTTTTACATAATTTAGTTTTACATCTTAAAATCATTCCTTTAAAATTTCAGATCAAACTGGACACAAAATCTTGGAAAAGTAGTTCACCCAACCAGACTGCTCCAGTTGCCCTGCATCCTGGCAGCAGTTCTGATTTTTGTGAATTCCATAAATTAAATTCAATAAATATGGTTCCAAATTATTTTTCTCAAATACTAGACTCACTAAAAAACAACATATCCAAAATTAAATTGAAGATTAGTTTTCTAAAGTTTATTAAAAATCTGGAAACATGGCTGTCTCAGTCAAGGTACCTCCTAGAGCAGGTCTAACAAAAATAATTTTTCTATAATCATAACCATTCCAAATTCAACTCAAAATATTTTTCTATCATTCTAGACGCATTGTGGCATAACATATCAAAAATTCACTTCAATAACATTTTTCTATATTTAATTAAAAATCATACAAGTCACAGCATTTCACTAATTCTAAAACAGAAAAATTTCAAGAAAATGAACAAACAATTAGTTAGAGTACCAAACCTTGCTTTTCCTTGCTCTTCTTGTATATTTCACTTCCTTTCCTCTCTAATCTCCTTGATTTCCTATGAATTTAACATGTCACATATGTAAGAACAAACCCTAGATATGAACATGATGCTACCTTATGATTTTCTAACAATCCTTTACTTATTCTTACTAATAATCACCATTTTCATCATTTCCTTTAAGTAGTTTATCATTTTTCATCATAATCATCAACTTACTAATACTTCCCAACATTAACATAATATCAAATCTTCCTAAACATAGACTAATACCTAATTCTAATGAAAGAATAAGACTTAGGGTGGTATCTTACCTTATTTCCTATTGAATTTCACTTGAAAAATGGCTTAGACGTGAAAATTTTCTCCTTGAAAGTGGAAGGGAGGGGGGAGCACGACCTAAGGAAGAAGAAAAGTGGTGATGGTGGTGTTTTTTGATCCTTTACTTGTGTTTGGTAGACCAAAATTAGTTGTTTATAATTTAATTTCCATTTAATTAATTTGTTTATTTTCAATGGCCATGATTTGTCCAACCCATTTGGACTTAATGGCTAGGATTTGGCCACTTGAAAATGGCTTTTTGTTCTTTTAAATTTTTCCCCCAAAGTTATATTTAATTACAAAATCGCCCCTCAGGTGGAAATGTCCAAAATGCCCTTGTCGAAAAATCGCCCGTAACATACAAACCATTACGACCCGATTAATCCCGAGAACACATTTATGGCATCCGTTAGGGTCACTATTAAGAACCGACACAACTTTTCAGAAAATTACTCTTAGGTCCTCGGCCTTTCAAAAAATTACCTTTAGGTCCCGTCAAGTTCACGGGCCTCCTTTGCATACCGATTTTTTTTTACTATCTCGAGCCTCTATTTGACCACTTATTTATGTCCTTCTTGCCTAATACTCGACTACCTAAACTTTGGGATGTGACAACATATACATATATCAACATATACACAACATATACATGATGTATATATTGGTGTACAAAAAAGTACAATTGTAAATAATTAATTAATAATAATAATGATAATAATGAAAAGAGAAAAAGAAGAAAAGAAAGTCAAAGGGAAGGACAAATATTGTGGTGGAGAATTTTTAGGGGTATTTAATTATATTATTATATATATATAAGATAAGTTTGAAAAGGGAAGAGAAGATTTTCTTTCTTTCTTTCTTATTCTACTTCTTCCTCTAGAACGTGGGAGAGAGAGAGAAAGGTGTGATTTTGTTCACATACACATCAAATTCATAAGGGCTTTAAGAAAATTGAAGTTGGATATTGAAGATTTGGCAAAAAATTCAAGTATGTATTCTTTTCCTTGTGTTGATTTCTATAGATTGAGTTTATGTTTGATATGGTTAGTGTGTGAAGATGATGATAATGAAAGATTGAAGTATATATATGTGTTGAATTGGTATTTAGATGATGATAATATGGTTATTTGTGAGGATGATGGTGAGTTGTTGAAATTATTTAGTAGGGGTTTAGTATAAATGAGTTGAGAAATTAAGTAATTAGTACATGGATGAGGTATATAATGATTATTATTATGATATATTGAAGTTATATAAGTGTTGTGATTTATGAAGATAAACTAATATGTTGATTAAGGGTGTTGTAGTATGGATTTTGGAGTGATTGTGTTTACATGGATGAGAGTTCGAAATGCATGATTTTTGCCTGACATGGCCATGTCGTTGGGCGTGTCAACGGTGCTAAGTTTAACGTTTGTGACTCGACCATTAACACGACCATGTCATTGGGCGTGTCATAGCTACTATGAGATAAAGTAATTGACTCGGCCATGAACATGCCCGTGTTGTTGGGCGTGTCAATGTTTCTATGAGACAGAATGAATGACACGTCCAGTTGCACGCCTATGTTACTGAGCGTGTCAAAGCTTCTGTGTTGTTGGTTTAGGGCACGATCAGGGACACACTCGTGTTGTTGAGCATGTCATGTGTAGAGTTTTCCCTAGTTGGTTCTTATCTATATTATCTCATGTGTATCTCTGAGTGATTGTGTTTGATCACTTTTGGATTAGGTTTTGAAGAGATTGAGTTGCCCTAATCCAAGTGTTGGAGGATTCTTGGAAGAGGAGTTTAGATTGGTGTGAGTTTCTCTTGAGGTAAGTACAAATTTTGATTGATTGCATACATTTATATGACATTGGGACTTAACACATTTAGTTGAGAAATGTGTTAAGTTACTTGAGACATTGTTGATGAATGAGTTATATGTTGTGATATGCATAATTTGAATTATGTTGATGTATCAATGCAATTGAGTAAAGTATTATATATGTGAAATATATATATATATAATGATCTTTCGAAATGCAATACAATTGGTTGTGTATACCTTAATGATGAGATGTGAAGTCATTGTTGTTGGCTATAATGATGCAAAAGAAATAATCGGGGCATAGTTGTGAGAAATGAAATGAGAAATGAGTTGTGAAAGAGATTGATAATAGGATAAATGAATTAATTGTGTGCCTAGTATGTTATTCAATTTTCAGAGTTCTGGGTTTGGCGGCATGCCTATGAATCGCTGGGCAGGTGAAAAGACCGGTTCGTAAGCCGAGCCCTGCTGAAAAATGTGAAATATGATGTTTTTGGGGTGAAAAGATCAGGTCGTAAGCCTCAAAAAATGTAACAGTCTAGCCGGGTTGAGGACCAAGTTACTGGGGCCTTAGGATCTAGCTGGGTTAAGGTCCAAGAGACTGGGTCTGTCACATTATCCATGGATATATATATTGCCTACGGGCTTGATAAATGTGATTATGGACCAAAGCAGTAACTCTAAACTTTGAATAGCATATTAGTTTCTTTGGGCCCATGCTTGTCTTTGCTTTAATGTGAATTATGGAATAAGATATAATGTTATGAGATATATGATGATAATTATGGAATGAGATGATTACAATACATAAGCAAATTACTGAAAATGAATGTGGCTTGAGAAACTATGATAAACGATGAGATTATGAAAATACAATATGATGTGTAATATGTATATGGATGTGGAAATTGTGAGTATTATTTCATGAATGTTCTGATAAGTCATTGAATTGTGGTTTGTTGTAATGATATATGTGTATATGTATATAAATTATGAGATTAGTGAAAAAATATGAAGAGTGCATTGAAAAGGGAAAACGTGATAAGAAAATGATGATACATGATGTTAATATATGAATTATGATTTTTCTGTAATGTATGTTTATAATATTTATTTGTACCACTAAGCTTTCGAGCTTAGCGCGGTTGTGTAAATTGCACAGGTGAGTAGATGGTTGATATGAGAGTCAAACCGTTATGCCAGGAGAAGGGTAAGAGTATTTCGAGACCAACTAGAAGGTGGTGCATACATGTACAATTTGATTATGTTGTATTTTTGATAAAAATGTATATATACATAAGTGAATTTTGGAAAAGCCAAGGTAATTTATATATATGTAATATCATCAAAAGTATAATGATTTTGTAAATGTTCTTTAAATAAAATACATTATTGTTTGGAACTAAGGTAAAGGTTTTAATCTGTAATGAAAAGTGATATCCTTATACTTTATATATGTACTGTATGTATACAAGGTATATGTATAGTACTTATATAGAATATAGGGGTGTTACATTTCAACCAATAGCTATATTTTAAAAATAGAGATCAGTTCATGATAATTCCCATTAATTAGTTTTAATCCATTCAACCAACAAAAAGTATCTTTTATGCTATATTGGATTAAAACTAAATTAAGAGGTTTATTATAAATAGATTTCTCACTTGAAAAAGTAACTAATGATTCATGCCAAAACAAACCCATGGTTAATAATTCTTATTATAAAATAGGCTCACAATTAATTTTTGATATTTCCATAATTGAAATAAATAATTTGTAAGCTCTTTTAAGCAAAAATAGTTTTGTTTGAAAAACCCATTGTAAAAAGATTTTAGAAAAAATGGATTTTTAACTTTGTATTTGAGTCATGAGAAAAGAATTTTGATTTGTTTTTAAAAAAGTTTTATGTCCAAAGACCATCTTGAAAAGTTTTGAAAATTGCTTTGCTCTTTTGGATTTTAAAGAAAAATTTACTTTGAGCTTACAATGTACTTAGGTCATATTAGAAAAAGAACAAATCAAATAAGCCATGAATTAAACCAAGATAAATTAACCATAGTTAAATAACAAGCATTTGGGGTAAAAAACCTAAGAAAAGTAACTAGGCCAATTACATGAGCTTTAGTCTTTGGGTTAAAAGGCTTAGGTTCCCATAGCAAGTATATACCAAAAGGTACAAGGCTATGAGTGTGTGAGTGGGAATTTTTGCCCCCTCTTCCAGTGGAATGGCTCTTGCAACTTCGGCACTGTTAGGCTTGAGGCCTTAGAGTACATGGACCTAAGCCTGAAGAAAATGGAGTCGCCACCCAGACAGACTGAGAAAAAGAAAGGGATAGATGACTCGATTCCTAAGGAATCTCCAACCCCTTAATGGGTTCGAAAAGTTGGGTACGTGTGGGAAAGGTGAGAAATGGCCTAGCACCCCCACAATGCCCGGTTCATTGGAACCGACCTCCTTTTCATGTCTTAATTTTATAAAATTCTTAAATATAAAATTTTAAAATTGGTTTTTAGGGATGTAGGTTTTGGTGTTGAAAATTTTGAAAACTAGTTTTAGGGTTTGAGGAAAATATGATAAAGATTTTGGAAAATAAGGCTAGGGTTTTTTAGTTTAGAAATTAGGGTTAGGTCATGATTTTGGGATTTAGGTTTTATAAGTTAGGGTTTTAGAATGTTAAACAATTAGGGATTAATAGTTTGAAAATAGTTTAGGGTTTGGATTAAGAACATTAACATCAATATTATTTTTAAGTACTTAGGCTACTGTGATAACTTTTCAAAAACTTAAATGATGCCACTGAAGCTACTGTGATGTATTAAAACTTTAAATACATAACCTTTTGTGAATTAATTTAGGTGAAGAAAGAACATATTTAATACTTAAAACAATCAAAGCATATTATATTTCTTTAGTTTGAAACATACCTTCGTTGTTGGTTCCTCCACAATTTATTGAGTAAAATTCTGGCAGAACAATCACCAAGACAACACTGATTTGTTGCCATGATTATGGATCCTCTCTTGTTGTTGATTGATTTTTTTAGATGGTGAACTGCTTCCCCTAATAGTCATTGCCTCTCCAAGTTTCATCTAAAAAAAAAAAGTCCAAAGCCCCCTTCTAGCCAAATCCAAAAATCCTCCAAAAGATCAAAAGTCTTTTTCTATGTGTTTTAATGTGGTATTTATATGCAATTAAAATAAAAAAAACCTAGTATATTAAGGAAATTAAAAACTATTTTGGAAATAAAATCAAAAACCAAGTAAAATAATGTTTTGGCGAAAACTACGCGCGGGCGAGTTGGGGGCGAGCTGCATGCTGGGCGCTGGCAAAATTGCGCGTCAGGGACAATTTTATCGTATCGGGCAAATTGGCTCGTGGCTAATTCATCGTAGGTAAAACTTGCGGCAAATTGGCCTGTGGCTAAATTTTTGCAGGTAAAACCAGCGACGAATTGGCCCAAACCAATTCCTCCCCGATTCTGCCATCGCTGATTTTTTATTTTTTTATATATTTTTATTTTTATTATTAAAAATAAATATTATAAGTAATAAATATTATTAAAATAAATATTATTTTATTAAAATAAATAATAAATATTAAAATGAAAAAAAATATTTTGGACTATTTAAAAATATCGGACTGGACTGGGTCAAAAATTAATGGTCTACATAGTGGTTACGCCATGCTCGATGTCCATACATTGAGTGAAAGTATGGTATCCCTACATAACACAACACGGGTAACACAGACATCTTTACTCATGCACACAATGCAATATAATATGATGCAATAGATAATATCATTATAAGAAAGAATAGAATAATATAAAGACCAACAAAATTAACTTCTCTTATCCCCAGTTGAGTTGCCACTATACACGAAGATTTTTGTCTCCACTCCCGGTGGAATGGTTTTTGCGACATTGGCACTGTTAGGCTCGGGGCCTTAGAAAAAACGGGCCTAAGCCCGAAGAAAATGGAGTTGCGACTCGGACGGGCAGGAAAAAATAAAGGAGTAGATGACTCGATTTCTAAGGAATCCCCAGCCCCCTAATGGGTTTGAAAAGTTGGGCACATGTGGAAAAGGCGAGAAACAGCCCAGCACCCTCACAACTACCAGTTCATTAGAACCGGCCTCCTTTGCAGGCTTTAATATTATAAAATTCTTAAATATAATGATATTATCCATATTACATGCGATCATAAGAATAAATAAATACTTTATTAAAATCACAACAATGTCCAAACAAAACAAATAAATGGACACCCATCCAATGATGGAAACATGTCCTTACACCATTCGCGTCTAAAACTAAATAGGATACCCACCGAAAGGTGAAAACTTGTCCTTTACATTAATTCCAATTTATGAAAAATAAATTAAATTACATGATGCTCACAATATGAGGTACCCAAAACATGGGAAACATACCTCTTACAATGTTTTGAAACCAAAGCAAACCAATAAAAATAACCAACCATTCATCATAAGTAAATTATTCATCAAGGACATGAAACATCAATCAAAGTATATAATAAACATACATCTAATTTAAATAAAGCATTAAGTATATGAATTTAGGGTTTATGCATCAATTAGGATCTTTTGAATAAAATTAGGGTTTTATTGGTTTTATGTTTCATAATTGGGGTTTTTAATTACTGGATTAGTTTAGTAAGAAATATTTAATATAAAAGAAATAACATAGCTAATGGATGTACAAATAGGTTGAATTAAAGATTAGGTTTTGAAATAAATTAGGGTTTGACTGTAAAGAATGGATATTTTGGATTTAGGGTTTCAAAAGTTGTATAAAAAATATTAAGGTTTAGGGTTTAAGTAAATAAAATTGGAGATCATGAAAATATGATTAAAATTTAAGTATTTTAAAAGAATAGGCTACTGCTATTTTTAGAAAAATAGAATTAATTAGGATTTTGAGAAAACAGATTATGGTTTTGTGGTATTATAAAAGTGCAATTAGGATTTTAGTTTTTAAAAATTAGTTTATTGGGTATTAAGATATTAGGGTTTTGAAAAATAATTTTTAGGGTTTTAGATAAGGACTAGATGATAAATAAAAAAATGATTGAAATAAAAACCCATCTATTGCATGCTCAAATAATTGATCAAATTGAATAATGTGGCTACTGTAAATATAAAAAGTTAATAAAAACGCAAACCTCTGTTGTTTGTTCCACCATAATTTTAATTATGGTTGAACAATAACAAAGATAGTGTGTGCTGCCTTTTTATAGATTATTTGTTTATTGCTTGCTACCTCTTGCTCCTTCCTTTACAAGTCAAAGATTTTGAGTAATCCCAATAATCCTTGAGTCAAAATCCCAAATCCCTCTTTTGTGTGTTGTTAATGTGGTATTTATAGGCAATTAAAATCAAACTGTTTCGGAAATAAAATAAAAAACCAAGTAAAATAAGGTTTCGGCAAAAACTAAGCGGGGCCCAGGTGAGACTGACGTTTAGCGAGCTAGGGGTAAAATTGTCAGCTAGGTGCTTGCAAAATTGAATACAGGGCACAAATTAAATTGGCCTATGGCAATTTGGCCCAAGCCAATTTGTCGCTAGCGACTTTCGTCGCTGAATTTGCCGTTATCGATTTTTTTATTTTTTAAATATATATATATATTTTAAAAAATAAATAAAATATAAATGAAAAGTAAAATAAATATTTTATTAAAAAAATAAAAAATAAAAAAATAAATAATAAGTAAAATGAATAAAAATAAATATACCACAAAAATTATTTCAGACTGTTTTAAAATCTTTGGACTGAATTGGGTCAAAAATTAAGGGTCTACACTCACTAAACTCATTCCCATCCAAGTCTGATAGCTTGACCACACACTTGTTCATGATTTGTTTCATAACATACGACCCTTCCAAACTAGGTCAAAACTTCCCTCTTGGATCAGGAACATTGGGCTTGCATTGTTTTAACACCAAGTCGCCGACCTTAAGATTCATGACCATAACCCTTCTATTGTAAGCTCCAGCTATCTTTCTTTGATACAGCTAATGATGATACAGTGCCTTTAACTTCTAATAAGGCCAACTGTGTGCATCTACTCACTACCCATTCCATCTTAGGCAATTCAGATTCTAGGACCGCCCTTGATGACTTGATCTCAATATAAATTGGCAACACTGCTTCCATCCCATAAACTAAGGAAAATGGTATCATTCTAGTCGGGGTTGGCACATTGTTCATGTATCCCCATAAAGCAAAAGGAAGAATCTCCAACCTATCCCTGTACATCTTGGTCATCTTGGACAGAATTTGCTTAATTGTCTTATTTGTTGCTTCTACTGCACCATTAGCCTTTGATCTATAAGGGGAGGATTGATGATGATGAATTTTGTACTTCGAGAATAAGTCCTTGACTGCTCTGTGAAACTGTACTCCATTGTCTGATATTATACTATGCGGGACCCCATACCTGCATATGAGATTCTTTTTAATAAACCTTGCCATTTGCCTTGCCCCCACCTTGTTGAAAGATTCTGCCTCAACCCATTTTTAAAAGTAATCCACTGCCATGATGATAAATCGTTGACCGTTCGAAGCCATCAGATGGATCTCTCTAATATTGTCCATCCCCCAAGTTGCAAAATGCCAGGGTGAAGACATAGAATGTAATTCTTCAGGAGGCATGTGATTCAAATTACCATACATCTGGCACTATTGGCACTTTTTCACAAAATCAATACAATCTCTCTCCATACTCAACTAGTAATAACCTTGCCAAATCATCTTCTTTAATAGAGCCAACCCATTTATGTGGGGTCCACAACTTCATGCATGTATTTTTGACATGATCTTCAACTTCAGTCTTCCTTAACCATCTCAAGTGTACCCCACCAGCCATCTTTGATACAACTCTCTATGAAAGGTGTTGTATTACAAGGACCATCGTCTTATGGCTCTTCTCCCTTCCCCTGTTTCGCCCAATGGGTATTCTTTATTCTCCAATAATCGTCTTATGGTGTCATACCATATATCATGGTCTGTATTAGTTTCCATGATTGTTTCATATTCATAGCAAGGGGTGGATGAACTGGTCAAAACCAGAGGCTTAAGAAATAAATTGACAACATTCTCCCACACCGAAGCCAATGTGGCTAGGGCATCGACCATCTGGTTTTCTTGTCTTGGTTAGTGCATAAATTTGCACTCCTTAAAATTCTTCCTCATCATGGTTAAATAATCATGGTATGGTTTTAACTTCTCTTCTTTCAACTCCCACTCTCCATTTACTTGGGATGCCAATATTAATGAATCACCAAAGACTTACACCTTATCCACCATCATAATCATTAGGGTTTCTAAACAAAACATACATATTTCATACACCACCATGTTATTGGTTTCCCTGAATTTCAACTTCTTAGCTAGAAGAATGATTTCCCCTTCAAGTGATTCTAATATTACCCCCAAACTTTCTCCCTTTCTATTTATCGCTCCATCAAAATTCATCTTCCATCTTTGTACTTTTATGTCCTCTAAATGTTCAACTGGAAATTCTAAAACCACTTCCTCATTATCGGGCAATGGCTACTGAGCTAGGAATTCTGCTACTGCTCTACCTTTGATGGTTTTCCTGGTTACATATTAAATCTCAAATTCTTCTAAAATTATCAACCATTGGCCATGCTTCCCAATTAAAGATGGTTTCTCCCTTAAATACTTCATTAGATCCAACCTGGAAATTGCTTGCACACTATAAGACTGAAAGTAGTGCCGCAAAATCTTCAAAGACAAAACCATAACTATACAGGTAGGAGCTTTTTACTTAAATAGTAGATCGCGTATTTAAACCTGGATTCATCTGCTTGGGCTAGAATTTCTCCTATCAACTTTTTCTCTATTGTTAAGTATAGTAATAATGGTCTACCAGGTCCAAGTGGTTTCCAAAATAGGTGGATTCATCAAATACTCTTTTATACGCTATTTTTCCAATCTCTCTCACTCATTAGGAGTAAGGTCATATGCTATGCTAATTTTTTATGGTTATCTATTATTCTCAAATTTAGTGATTGTGTATTGACAGAGTTAATACTAAAAATGTCATGTAACCACTATTTGAACGTATGCAACTATCAGGAAAAATATCACACAAGTAAGCAAAATTAGACTTTATTGCATTCATCTTAGAAAAAAAAACATCATCATCCTCATACAGAGCAGACAAATTAAAATCAAAATCAAAATCCACATAAATGTTCTCATCATCATAACTATAATGTAACACCCCTACACCCTGTACACACACACTACACAATACCACAATGTAATATACGTGCACGAAATATAGGAGTGCTATGGTTTTCTTTACAATTTAACTCATTTGAAAAGATACCATAACCTTCCTCATTATACATTATAGAAAATAAGTAATTAACTTGTAATATAAAATAAAATAGATATATATATATATATATATTTTCTACTATGCAGCGGAATTTATAAAACATTTACATATATGAATACATCCAAAACCACATTTGTAAATATACACATATTTACATTAGAATACATACATTATAAAACATAAAGAAGTTATACATGATTGGCAACTCTTCTCTGATCTTTAAATCCCAAAGATAGATTCTTCAATGTCTACTCTCACTCGGTCTCGAGGAACTCTCGGGTTCTACTCTGTCACCTGCGAGATCAACACTATTGCGCTAAGCCAACGGCTTAGTAGTACAAAGTATAAAAACATTATGCTTTCATGCTATGCAATGTCACACATATGACTAATGAATACAACATCATAGGTGGAATTATAATACCACACTTTTACATTTCACCAATCATACTCACATAAGCATATCACAATTCAAAGTCCTTCCATGGATCTCATTATTCAATTATTTTACCATCAATAAATCACATTTAAACAAAGACAAGCATGGGCCCAAAATACACTAATATGTCATTCAATTTTCAGAGTTAATGCTTTGGTTTTGTTATCACATTTATCATTATCATATACCCAACTAGGCTTCAAGGATTAGGTTCAACCAAGCTTCAAGGGGAACAAAGCATGCTAAGTATCAACCCAACTTGGCTTCAAGAACCAACCCAACCTAGCTTCAAGGGTTGTAACATCTCAATTAGGCTTCAAGGACTAGACCCAACCAAGCTTCAAGGGGAGTAAAACATGTTAAACTTCTACCCAACTTGGCTTCAAGGATCAATTCCAACCTAACTTCAAGAGATTGTTACTATCATTAGGCCTGCCACCAACAACAAACTCTGAAAATGGAATAACACATTAGTCACACAATTCATTTATTATTTCATTAACCATTTCAGTCTCAATTGAATCATCATCTAGGCAAACATGCCTCATTTATCACAATTGAATCATCATAGCCAATCACAATGGCTTTATATTCCATCACAACTCAATCCACATTATAGCAATATATATTTCATATATACAATCATTTACATCATTATATCCTTCATTGATATAAACATAACAAAGCACATTATTCATATAAGTAAACAATGTAGTAATGCAACATTTGTACTTACCTCAATAACAATTTACACAACTCTTAACACTTCTTTGTCCAAGATCCTTTTACCTCTTAAATCAATGATCAATCACTTTCTTCAAGACCTAATCCAAAAATAATAACATATACTTGCTTAGGGATAGACAAGAGACAATCCGATTAAAAGTAAGCTAGGGCAACCCTAAACTTGAAACGCTCAGCCACACGGGCGTGTTCCTGACCGTGCCCTAACTCCACAACACAGAAGCATTTACACGCTCAACAACACGGACGTGTTCCTGGGCGTGTAATACCTTCTGCTTCTCAAACATAACAACACGCCCAACATCATGAACGTGCTCCTGGCCGTGCCAATTCTCCAATCTTACAGTAGCTATGACACGCTCAATAACACGGGCGTGCTATTGGTCGTGTCACACCTACTGCCTCCAACACAATTGACACGGCTAAAGACCCTGGACGTGCTCATGGGAGTGTCCGGCCACAAATCAAGATTCCGGTCAAAACAACCAAACACTCAACAACACACTTCTATTCATTAACATCCTCTTCAAACAATCTTAACAAAACATACTCAAAACTCATCTCAACCTTGCAACACACTAAAACAAGCCAAAACACACATCAAACACAAAACACAAAATCATCTCAAAACCCTCACCACATATACAACATCATCTCATCCAATCAACTTACTCTTTTCTTCAATCCATACTCAAAATCCATCATCAAATCATACAAACACTCATAAACATATCAACATCAACCAACACACTCTTAAAAGTCTACCAAATTCAAATACCATTCCAAATAAGCAAAAAGATCAAAAGAGAACTTACCAAAGTTATAAAACTTCTTGAATCAACACTTGATCACTTAAATCTTCCTTCAATTTGAGCTTAACACATCAAGATCTTCTCTTTGTCTCTTACTTTCCTTTGTCTATGGAGGAGCCGACTAACATCAAGGAAAAAGAAGAAGAAAACATGAAGAAGTAAAGTCAAATCTTCCTTTAAATCTCCACCAAGTGTTTCATAAAGAGCAATTACCAAAACACCCTTTAACCATTTGTTTTAGCTTTCTTCTTTACCAAATGCCCTTTTAAGTCTTTTCACAATTCTCAAATAAAAATATCTTCTTCCCTTGACCACTCTTTTGACTTACATATATGTTATATATATATCATATAAACAACATATACACTTCTCTCTATACACTCTTTCTTTTAACAATAACACATATACATCCTTTTCTCAATTTCTTTTCTTATCAACATAACATATACACATAATTCAAACAAACAACAATAATATTCCAAACTTCTAGGGCATACATTGGGATATTACAATTCTCCCCCTCTAAAAAGAAATTTCATCCTCGAAATTACCTGTCATCAAGTCTGAAATAGTTGAGGATATTGCTCTCGCATAGATTGCTCACTCTCCCAAGTTGCTTCTTCTCTTCCATGATTCTTCCATAGAACCTTCACTAAAGGCACCTTCTTATTCCTCAACTCTTTCACATTTCGAGCCAAGATAGCAACTGGTTCCTCTTCAATTGTCAGATCTGGACTCACTTCGATTGATTCAATTGGCAACACATGAGATGGATCCGATCTATACCTCCTCAACATAGAAACATGGAATACATTATGGATACGATCCAACTCAGGTGGCAAAGCAAGCCGATAAGCAACTGGTCCAACTCTTTCCAAAACTTCATACGGTCCAATGAAATGAGGACTCAATTTCCCTTTCCGACCAAACCTTAAAATCTTCTTCCAAGGAGATACTTTCAAAAATACCTTATCTCCAACATCAAACTCTATGTCTCTCATTTTTAAATCTGCATAAGACTTCTGTCGGTCTGAAGTTGCTTTCAACCTATCTCGAATCACTTTCACTCTCTCTTCAGTTTCTTTAATTAAATCAGGCCCAATCAACTTACCATCTCCAAGTTCACTCCAACATAAAGGTGTCCTACACCGTCTACCATATAATGCTTCAAATGGTGCCATACCAATGCTGGATTGATGACTATTATTGTATGAAAATTCCACAAGTGGTAAGAATCTATCCCAACCTCCAGAGAAATCAATGATACAGCTTCTCAACACGTCCTCAATAATCTGTATCACCCTCTCTGACTGCCCATCTGTCTGCGGATGGAAAGCAGTACTGAAGTGCAGTCGAAAACCCAAAGCACCATGTAAACTCTTCCAAAACCTTAAAGTAAACTGGGGATCTCGATTAGACACTACAGAAATTGAGATACCATGCAACTTTACAATCTCATGGATATACAGCTCAGCTAACCTCTCCAACGAGTAGTCCATTCGAACCGAAAGAAAATGAGCTGTCTTAGTCAATCTATCAACAATAACCCAAATGGCATCATGCTTCCTTTGTGTCAATGGTAAACCAGACACAAAATCCATTGTCACTCTTTCCCATTTCCATTCAGGCACTGACAAAGGTTGAAGCAACCCCGTTGGAACTTGATGCTCAGTTTTTACCCTCTGACATGTGAGACATTTGGATACAAACTCCGCTATGTCTCTCTTCATACCAGACCACCAATAACACTGCTTCAAATCATGATACATCTTTGTATTGCCCGGATGCATAGCAAATACTGACTGATGGGCTTCTTCTAAAATGATCCTTCTCAAATTAACATCATCAGGTACACACAATTTGTTCTTAAACCAAAGACTTCCATCACTTCTCACAATAAAATCTCGACTCTTCCCATTCTGGTAATCTAAAACAATCTTTTGAATCATTGCATCAGCCAATTGAGCCTCTTTAATCTGATCCAACAGTACTGGTTTCAATTGCAATTGTACCATCAATGCACCATCATCACAAGATACAAATCTAGCATGCAATGCTCTCAACTCAACAAGCAACGAGAGCGAATAAACAGTCAAACCTGCTAAAGACTTCCGACTCAAGGCATCAGCAATAACATTTGCCTTACCAGGATGATAATCAATCAAACAATCGTAGTCTTTGATCAACTCCAACCATCTCCTCTGCCGAAGATTGAGCTCTTTTTGGACACCCAAATATTTTAAACTCTTATGATCAGTATAGATAAAACACTTCTCCCCAGATAGATAATGTCGCCAAATCTTCAATGCAAACACAATGGCTGCAAGATCCAAATCATGAGTCGGATAATTAAGCTCATGCGGTTTCAACTGTCGAGATGCATAAGCTATAACTTTACCTTCTTGCATCAGAACACAACCCAAACCGCAATGTGAAGCATCACTGTAGATCACATATGGTTTGCCTTCCATAGGTAAAGTAAGAATAGGCACTTGAGTCAACATTTCTCTCAACTGTTTGAAGCTAGCCTGACACTGATCTGTCCACACAAATCTAACACCCTTTCGAAGTAATCTAGTAAGTGGAGTAGCTATCAAAGAAAATCCTTTCACAAACCGTCGGTAATAGCCTGCCAAACCCAGAAAACTTCTAACTTCAGTCACAGACTTGGGTGGACTCCAATTCAAAATAGCTTCAACTTTACTCGGATCAACTCTAATACCTTCTGCTGAAACTATATGACCGAGAAAAGTAACTTGATCAAGCCAAAACTCACACTTTGACAGTTTAGCAAACAATTGCTTCTCTCTCAAAGTTTGTAACACAATCCACAGATGCTTGTCATGTTCTTCCTCATTACGCGAATACACCAGAATGTCATCAATAAACACTACCACAAACTGATCCAAATAGGGCCTAAACACCCTATTCATCAAGTCCATAAAAACTGCAGGTGCATTCGTCAAACCAAAAGGCATAACTAGAAACTCGTAATGCCCATACCTGGTCCGAAAAGCGGTCTTAGGAACATCATCAGCTCTGACCCTCAACTGATGGTACCCTGATCTCAAATCAATTTTAGAATACACTGCTGCACCCTTCAACTGATCAAAGAGATCATCAATTCTAGGCAAAGGATATTTATTTTTAATAGTCACCTTGTTCAATTGCCTATAATCGATACACAACCTCATAGTACCATCCTTCTTCTTTACAAACAAAATAGGAGCTCCCCAAGGTGAAACACTAGGGCGAACAAACTCCTGCAACTGCACCTTCAGTTCTCTCAACTCAGCAGGTGCCATTCTATAAGGAGTAATAGAAATAGGAGTGGTACCAGGCAATAATTCAATACCAAACTCCACCTCCCTCTCAGGAGGCAACCCCGGCAACTCCCCTGGAAACACATCTGGAAACTCTGCAACTGTGGGTATATCGTCAAGTTGAGAACCTTTTACTCTAGTATCCACCACATGAGCAAGATAAGCGTCACACCCCTTTCTAATTAATCTCCTAGCTGCAACCGCTGAAACAAACAAGGATGCTAGCTATTCCTGCTCATTAGATATTAACACCTCTCTACCATCACTGGTTCTCAAGGTAACAACTTTCTTTTTGCAATCAACCACAGCTCCATGTCTAGATAACCAGTCCATGCCTAGAATCACATCATATTCCTTAAAAGCCATCTCAATCAAATCTCCAAGGAACTCCTCACCTTGAACCATTACTGCACTATCTCGGTGCACTTTACTAACAATCACACTATGCCCTAACGGATTTGTCACCAATACATCAAATCCTAGGGATTCAGCATGCATATCAGAAACAGGCAAAACAGATGCACTAATATATGAATGTGTGGAACCGGGATCAATCAAAGCAAGTACTGAAGTACCAAATAAAGAAAAAGTACCAGCTATGACTGCCGAAGCATCTGGTTGCCTCTGCATCACATAAATCCTCTGAGAAGATCCAGCCTCCTCTGGTCTACTCTCCCTAGAAGTAGAACCTCCTCTAGAATTGAACCCAGATCTGCCTCCTCTGCCGAACCCTCTGCCTCCTCGACCTCCCCTCACACTAGGTCGAGAAGCTGCAGTATCCACTGACATCTGCTCCTGTCTCTCAGGACAATCTCTAATAAAGTGATCAGGTGATCCACATCTGAAACATACCCCTGCTACACCAGTCTTCCAACAAGTACCACCATGTCGGAGCACTTGCCACTGAAACTGTAGGTCTAGATCTCTGCCTCTGAAACTGTACTGACCTACCAGCTGGCCTCTGACTCCTACTAGCCCGAGGAACAAAACTTCCTTTACCTCTTTTTACAGATGAAGACCCGGCTTCAAACTGGGATCTTCTAACCCTAACCTCTTCCTCTGAAGCAGCTGCAATAACCTGAGCTCTTTCCACACTCCTATCTGCTACCACAAGCTGGGAAAAATCATGATATCTAGATCCAGCCACAAGACACATGATAGAGGGCCTCAATCCCTCCTCAAATCTCCTGCATCTATCTATCTCATCTGATATAATACCCCCAGCATAATGGCTCAACCGTATAAACTCAACCTCATATTCCGTTACTGTCCGGTTGTCTTGTTTCAAGCTCAAGAACTCCATCTTCTTCACATCCTTGTACTCCCTTGGAGTATACTTCAACTCAAACTCTCTTAGAAAATCAGCATAGGACAATGTTGGTGGATCATCCATAGCATGAGGCACCGTCTTCCACCAATCGTATGCATCCTTCTGCAGCAATGATCTTGCATAATCAAATTTTTCCTCTGAAGTGGCTTGCAACTGAATGAAGATTCTCTGTACTTTATCAAGCCACTGCTCCGCTACAGCTGGATCAATAGTACCAAGGAAATCCTCTGCTCCATACTTCCTTAGTTTGTCATAATGCCTCACTGATACCAAAGGCTGTGGGGGTGGTGGCTGTGGTTGTACTGGTGCTTGCCTCAAAGCCTCTACCACATACCTAAGCCAAACTGGTGGAACCTCCTCACCAGCTGGTCTCCCCGATACAGAAGCAGGTATCTCTCCAGCACTATCCACTTTAGCTCCCTCTCTAATCTCATCAGGAGCTATACTCTCAGTACTACCCTCAACAGACTGACGTGAGTGAGAATCCATCACAACCTATATCTGCAAACACAGCAGAATACCTCTCATTAAAGATCAGAGACTGCCAATACCAAACATGTATTTATTCAAAAATTCATTTTTTTTAAAGTCAAAATATTCTTTTTCTTACATTTAACCTAGGTTGAGAATCTCAAACCTAGGCTCTGATACAAAAACAATTGTAACACCCCTACACCCTGTACACGCACACTACACAATACCACAATGTAATATACGTGCACGAAATATAGGAGTGCTACGGTTTTCTTTACAATTTAACTCATTTGAAAAGATACCATAATCTTCCTCATTATACATTATAGAAAATAAGTAATTAACTTGTAATATAAAATAAAATAGATATATATATATTTACTACTATGCAGCGGAATTTATAAAACATTTACATATATGAATACATCCAAAACAACATTTGTAAATATACACATATTTACATTAGAATCCATACATTATAAAACATAAAGAAGTTATACATGATTGGCAACTCTTCTCTGATCTTTAAATCCCAAAGATAGATTCTTCAATGTCTACTCTCACTCGGTCTCGAGGAACTCTCGGGTTCTACTCTGTCACCTGCGCGATCAACACTATCGCGCTAAGCCAACCGCTTAGTAGTACAAAGTATAAAAACATTATGCTTTCATGCTATGCAATGTCACACATATGACTAATGAATACAACATCATAGGTGGAATTATAATACCACACTTTTACATTTCACCAATCATACTCACATAAGCATATCACAATTCAAAGTCCTTCCATGGATCTCATTATTCAATTATTTTACCATCAATAAATCACATTTAAACAAAGACAAGCATGGGCCCAAAATACACTAATATGTCATTCAATTTTCAGAGTTAATGCTTTGGTTTTGTTATCACATTTATCATTATCATATACCCAACTAGGCTTCAAGGATTAGGTTCAACCAAGCTTCAAGGGGAGCAAAGCATGCTAAGTATCAACCCAACTTGGCTTCAAGAACCAACCCAACCTAGCTTCAAGGGTTGTAACATCTCAATTAGGCTTCAAGGACTATACCCAACCAAGCTTCAAGGGGAGTAAAACATGTTAAACTTCTACCCAACTTGGCTTCAAGGATCAATTCCAACCTAACTTCAAGAGATTGTTACTATCATTTGGCCTGCCACCAACAACAAACTCTGAAAATGGAATAACACATTAGTCACACAATTCATTTATTATTTCATTAACCATTTCAGTCTCAATTGAATCATCATCTAGGTAAACATGCCTCATTTATCACAATTGAATCATCATAGCCAATCACAATGGCTTTATATTCCATCACAACTCAATCCACATTATAGCAATATATATTTCATATATACAATCATTTATATCATTATATCCTTCATTGATATAAACATAACAAAGCACATTATTCATATAAGTAAACAATGTAGTAATGCAACATTTGTACTTACCTCAATAACAATTTACACAACTCTTAACACTTCTTTGTCCAAGATCCTTTTACCTCTTAAATCAATGATCAATCACTTTCTTCAAGACCTAATCCAAAAATAATAACATATACTTGCTTAGGGATACACAAGAGACAATCCGATTAAAAGTAAGCTAGGGCAACCCTAAACTTGACACGCTCAGCCACACGGGCGTGTCCCTGACCGTGCCCTAACTCCACAACACAGAAGCATTTACACGCTCAACAACACGGGCGTGTTCCTGGGCGTGTAATACCTTCTGCTTCTCAAACATAACAACACACCCAACATCATGAATGTGCTCCTAGCCGTGCCAATTCTCCAATCTTACAGTAGCTATGACACGCTCAATAACACGGGCGTGCTATTGGTCGTGTCACACCTACTGCCTCCAACACAATTGACACGCCTAAAGACCCTGGATGTGCTCATGGGCGTGTCCGGCCACAAATCAAGATTCCGGTCAAAACAACCAAACACTCAACAACACACTTCTATTCATTAACATCCTCTTCAAACAATCTTAACAAAACATACTCAAAACTCATCTCAACCTTGCAACACACTAAAACAAGCCAAAACACACATCAAACACAAAACACAAAATCATCTCAAAACCCTCACCACATATACAACATCATCTCATCCAATCAACTTACTCTTTTCTTCAATCCATACTCAAAATCCATCATCAAATCATACAAACACTCATAAACATATCAACATCAACCAACACACTCTTAAAAGTCTACCAAATTCAAATACCATTCCAAATAAGCAAAAAGATCAAAAGAGAACTTACCAAAGTTATAAAACTTCTTGAATCAACACTTGATCACTTAAATCTTCCTTCAATTTGAGCTTAACACATCAAGATCTTCTCTTTGTCTCTTGCTTTCCTTTGTCTATGGAGGAGCCGACTAACATCAAGGAAAAAGAAGAAGAAAACATGAAGAAGTAATGTCAAATCTTCCTTTAAATCTCCACCAAGTGTTTCATAAAGAGCAATTACCAAAACACCCTTTAACCATTTGTTTTAGCTTTCTTCTTTACCAAATGCCCTTTTAAGTCTTTTCACAATTCTCAAATAAAAATATCTTCTTCCCTTGACCACTCTTTTGACTTACATATATGTTATATATATATATCATATAAACAACATATACACTTCTCTCTATACACTCTTTCTTTTAACAATAACACATAGACATCCTTTTCTCAATTTCTTTTCTTATCAACATAACATATACACATAATTCAAACAAACAACAATAATATTCCAAACTTCTAGGGCATACATTGGGATATTACATATAAGGCTCTCAAACTATTGTTCAATGAGAGTAGTAATTTCCTCTGGAGTCTTCTGGATCATCAGGGCATCTTCCTTCTTCTCTTCTGGGCTAGGCTCTGGCTTTCCTTATAGCTATCCAAACTCTGACACCTTGAAAAATATTTCTTCGAGTGGAGGAAAACTCATCTTCTCTTTCTTTTTTAGCAGAATATCTCTATTTGCTTCATCATATCCCAACTCTTTCTTGGAAGTTTGAGTCTTGAAATCTGGGAGTTTTGTTACACCTGCCTTCCCCTTCCCAACCCAGTACATGGTAGATAGTTCATTTTCTTCATTGTTGCCTGAATTCTAGAACCCATTATCTCATTATCCGAAACAACATCTACTTGAAAACCATTAAGAAGTCTCTCAAACATCAAAGCATTTACAACTTCATTATCTTTAGCCTTGATAACCACTGTCTCATCCCCATTTGGAAACTTGATTTTCTGATGGAGTGTAGAAGGAACTCCACCAAGAGGATGAAGCCAGGGTCATCCCCATAGCAGTGCAAAGGTAATAAGTATATCCAGGGCCATAAACTCTACCATAGATTTAATAGGGCGAACCTTGATAATAGCTTTGAAAGTTCCTTCAGCATGCCTCTTAGTATGAAAATAATTTAAGGCTTTTAGAAATTGAGAATACAAATTAGGGTTTTTAGAAATTGGGAAAACAGATTAAGGTTTGGAAAATTTTTGAAAAACATATTACGATTTGGGAAATAGATTAGGGTTTTGATGAATATACCATTGATTTAAACCTTGAGCTACTAGATGAAATATTATGGATTGAGATTTGGTTTTATTAAATATTTAATTGAGGATTTACCAATTAAGTTGCTGGATTAAAGTGACAATCAAAACAAACAATAAAAATGTTTAAAAGCAAAGAAAATATAGCTACTGTATGTTTTAAGTTTTGAAAACCAAACTTGCGTTGAAGGCTCCACCAAATTAAATCGGTTAATCCAAGCTGCTGTCTACAATAATTGCTAATTTTGGCTGAGCAAAGATAGAGGTATTGATTACCGACATTTGTGTGTTGATGCTTTATTAATATGTGCCAGTTGCTTTGATAATCTTTGATTGTTAATAAAATTCTCCTCTACTATGTCTTAATTGAGATGTTGCTACTAATTACTGATCCCCTAATTTGACAATTAATTGCCTTTTTATATCTTTCAGCAGGGTATCCTCCCAGTCCCTTTAAATTTTGGATAAACAAAGCATTAAGACAAAATCAAATCTCAATTAGGAAATTAATAAACCAAGGGCCAGATTAGTGGCCTGTGGCGAATTGGCATATGGCTTGTGGTGAATTAGCATGCCGATTCAATGAAATTTAAGTCCAGTTATATTAATATTTTATTTTATTATTATATTTTTATTATATTATTATAATTAATGTTATAAAATGAATATTATAAATTTTTCCTTTTCTTTTTTCATTATTTAATATTATATTATTATGTGTTGGGATTTTTATTATTTTATTATATTAGGGTCGGACTGGATTAGGTCTAAAATTAAGAGTCTATAAATTGCTCCCTGCTTGAACGATATGGGACTTCAGCAAAAGAGAGTGAAAAGCAACAGGATTTATGAATGGGTCCTAGACCCGAGTTGGTTTGGGTTCTAGACCCGGATCAAGTGTTGTACTCAAAAAAATAGGTTATGCTCTAGACCCGAGTTGGTTTGTGTTTTGGACTCGGATTGAGTTATAGTATCAAAAAAAGTTTGGGTTCTAGACCGGAGTTTGTTTATGCTGTGGAACCAGATAGAGTTCTGGACTAAAAAAAAATTAGGTTTCTAGATCTGAGTTGGTTTGGGTTCTGAACCTGGATTGAGTTCTGGACTCAAAAAAATAGTTTGTGTTCTAGACCCTAGTTGGTTTGGGTCCTAGACCCGGATTGAGTTATGGAATCAAAAAAAAGTTTTAGTTCTAGACCCGAGTTGGTTTGGGTTCTGGACCGGATTGAGTTCTTAACTCGAAAAAATAGTTTGGGTTCTTGACCAGAGTTGGTTAGGGTTCTACACCCGGATTGAGTTCTGAACTCAAAAAATAAGTTTGGGTTCTAGCCCAAGTTGGTTTGGATTTTGGATTTGGATTGAGTTCTTGACTCAAAAAATTTATTTGGGTTCTGGAAACGAGATATCTACATAAAATAATTTCAATAGTTAGTTTTGCAAAAAGCAAATAATTTGGCTATTTTTTACTGTATCTTTGTACTCTTGCCCCCTGCATAGAAGAAATATCTGTAAGCATAAAAAATATTTTTGACACACAAATATTTATTTTATGCATGTGAAGAAGTAATAATAATTGAAATTAACTATTGATGTTAGTTACTTAGCAATGTTGCAAAGTGATAATAATTGACATGAACTATTGATACACGTTAGTTTGCTTTGCTTTGTGCTTTATTGACTTTGAATGCTTCTTATCCTTTTCCTTTTTCTTTTTGTCTTTTCTTTTCTTTTTGTTTTTTTAAACAATCGAAACAGCCCATTTCTCATTCATTTAAACTTTGAGACACCAATCATAATTGCAATTGGAGAGGATACAACATGCTTCAAGATCGGGGCCTCGATCCAACACTTAATTACTAGAGTACATCTGAGAGAATGAACATGGAAATATTGATTTCTAGCTGGGATGCGGCTTCATCACAGTTTGAGTGAAAAAACTTAGGTAAGGATTGACTATACTGAAATTTAATGTTTTAGTAGCACAAGGTTGTTTTTATATGAACAAAAATTAAAAAGAAATAAAAGAAAGTATGAAAAGAAGATTATCATTTTAGAATACTAATTTTTAAGCTATGATTTATTTATTAAAAGTAGATTATTGTGAGCAGAGATTTTCGACCCCACTCCCAGTGGAATGGTTCTTGTGACTTCGGCACTCTTTATGCTCGGGGCCTTAGAGAACACGGGCCTAAGCCCAGAGAAAATGGAGTTGCCACCCAGACGGGCTAGAAAAAAGAAAGGGGTGGATAACTCGATTACAAAGGAATCTCCAACCCCCTAATGGGTTCGAAAAGTTAGGTACATGTGGGAAAGGTGAGAAATGGCCTAGCACCCTCACAACGCCCGATTCATTGGAACCGACCTCCTTTGCAGGTCTTAATATTATAAAATTCTTAAATATAATGATATTATCCATACTACATGCAACAATTAAAATAAAACATCATTATATTAAAATCAAAGCAATGTTCAAACAAAATAAATAAATGGACACCCATCTGAGGATGAAAACACGTCCTTACATCGTCCATGTCTAAAACTAAATAGGACACTCACCAAAAGGTGGAAATGTGTCCTTTACATTAATTTTAAAATATAAGAACAATTTAAATTGCATGAAAGTTAATTAATGAGGTATCTAATAATGGAAACATAACTCTTACAATGTTTCGAAACCAAAGCAAATCAATAAAAGTAAACAACCATTCATCATAAATAAATCATTCATCTAATTTAAACAAAATAGTAAGTATATAACTTTAGGATTTAAGTAAATAATATTGAAGCTTATGAAATTCAAATAAAATCTTTAGATATTTGAAAGGAACAAGCTACTGTGGTGATTTGGAAAATAGAATTACTTAAGATTTATGGATTGAATAAACTAGGGTTTAGATTTGTATTTTGAGTAAAGCTATTGTATTTTGAATAATCATAATAAAGGAAGTTAAATGTAAAGACATATAATACACAAAAAAATATTGACCCCTTTAACGAGCCCATACGGCAGTCCTACTAGCCAGTTAGCAGGCGGGGGTTAAGGGGGCAACCCCCCGAAAGATTTTGAAAATTGGCTTTTACGGTTGTAGGTTTTGGGTTGAAAATTAAGATTTTAGGGTTTAAGATTTAGAAAATAGGTTAGAATTGGAAGAAATAATCCACTGTAAATCTTAGAAAAATAGATTTGGTTAGGGTTTTAAGAAAACAGATTTATTGTTTTGTGGTTTTATAAAACTATAATTAGGGTTTTATATTTCAAAAGTTAGTTTTACGGGTATTAAGGTTTTTAAGGTTTTGAAAAAACACTTTTTAGGATTTTAAATAGAGTTTAGATGGTAAACAAAATAATTAACAAAAAAAAACATCATCTATTGTATGTTTAAAATTTTGATCAAATTGAATGATGAAGCTACTGTGAACATAAATAAGTCAATAGAAAATAAAACCTCTATTATTGGTTCCAGCACAATTTGAATTCTGGTTGAACAATAACAAAGACAATGTGGACTGCCTTTGATGGGTTGTATATTATTTGCTGCCTCTTGATTCTTCAAGCTTGAGATTATGAATAAACTGCTAAAAGAATTTCAATAATTTCGAGCTCCAAAATTCCTCAAAAATTCCCCTCCTTTTTAAAAGATCCAAATCCCTTTCTGTGTGTTTTAATGTGGTATTTATAGGAAAAAATAAATCCTAATACTAATTGGCAAAAGAAATAAAAACCTTTTAAGAAATAAAATTAAAAACTAAGTAGAATAGGGTTTTGGCAAAATCGCGTGTGGGCCGGGCATGCGAAAGTGCGCTGGAAAAGAAAATCTATGGGCGCTGAGCTTGGGTGCTGCTAGCTCAGGTAAGGGCCAGGCCAATTCACCGCAGGATTTTCCTTCAGTGAATTGGCCTATGGCCATTTATCTACAAAAAAATTTGCAGTGAATTGGCCCAAGCCAATTCGTTGGCCGAGATGAAAAATTTTTATCGCCGATTCTTCCGTCGTCGATTTTTATTTTCAATTTATTTTTTTATCTTTTCTTCTTCATTTTTTATATTTTTTTATTTAAACTAAAAAAAATACTATAAGTAATAAATATTATTTAAAATACCACAGAAATTATTTTGGACTGTTCAAAAATATCGGACTGGACTGAGTAAAAAATTAAGGGTCTACAGTTATCCTATGTATTGTAGCAAAATTTAAGAAGTAGCTTAGTATTAAAAGAAGATAAACTAATGGGTTGAGGCAAGAATTTAGTAAGAAACTTAGTATCAATAAATCTGAATAGCAAGTAACTTATGACAATAGTATATTTTAAGTAAAGAAAAAAGAAGTTTTTACCATTTGTAAGACAATTTATTTACCTGGTATTGGCTTACCTGGGATAGCATGATCGCTGTGCTATTCTGGGTTGAGGGTGTGTATACAAAGCCCGACAATGGTACAATGTAGCACCTTCTCAGGTAAAACGGATCATCCAATGATGTGGTTTAGAAAACTTTATTCTACAACTACCATCTGAAGAATGCCTAATAGATAGGAGCATGGTTCAAGCTCTATTGAAATGATGGATCAACACGACTCATATATTCCACCTCTCTGTGGGAGAAATGACCATCGGCCCAGTTGATTCTACAGCTATAACTAGTGTTTAATACTATAGCATTCCGGTCCCTCTTACTAATGATATCCTGACACATGATGAGATTCAAAGGATAATAGGTATGAAACCTTTATTAAAAGAGCCATTTAAGATAAAAAGTGAACCTATTTAGAATTATTAGATGAATTATGCCTGGCGGGTTCATGGAGAAATGGTTGAGCAATATGCTCAAGGATTTTTGCTATACTTACTGCGATCGACCATTTTATGCAATACTAAATATGCCATCCATTTATCAATGTTGAGAGCCCTTGCTAATATGGATCTCTTATAGCTTTATTGATATGGTGAAGCTGGCCTTTCTTTTCTATTTCATGGTCTTGACAAGATTTACATGAACTAAAAGTATTTTATTGTTTTTATGGCTATTGCTGAGGTACTATCATCAACCATTGTCAATTCAATTCATGTACCTGTATGAATTTGATTGACATTTTAATTACATATAAGGGCTTATGAGCACATTCTCTTGAGGGTGCCTAGTATTTCCCAAGAGAGAGTCGGGTATCCAAGGTTGAACTTTTGGTTGTTCGATCATACAACAGTTCCCGACTCTCATTTGGTGCACTCTTAACACTATTATTTGAGTCGCTTAACTTAGGGCCAAGTAAAATAGTGTTAGTTTGCCTTAAAATTTATGTAAAAGTCTGCTTACCTTTTGTAATCTTGTAGGTTGACTTGGCTTAGTGCAAAGCTAAGGAATGGGCAAATTGGACTCCTATCACAAATGCTGCACTTCCTTACCAGCACTCTCATTGAGTCATTGTTGGTCCTGTGTCTAATGGCTGGTTTCTCAGGGAGAGGGTGTATGACTAGTTCCTTGGTCTTGAGAAATGGAGGGTTTTGATGGATGGTCTGGAATATACTTTGAGCATTACTTCAATTCCAGAGAATTGGTGGTGGCTTGCTCAGAATGGCTACGATGTTGAAACTTATTTTTTCCACCAATTGTGCCTTATGTCCAATTTATTTGAGAACGACTCTTGAACTTTGATGTTCCTCCAATTGGCGTCTGGGAAGTTTTCAAGGAGAAAGAAGGATGAGAAGAAGAAGAAAATAGTGATGAGGAAGAATATGAAGGAGAGGGAAGAGAGTCTATTTCTCACCCTCGAGCCGGTACTTCTCAGGTGAATTTCCAACATGTCACTTGCTATGACTACTCACTCTTAAATTTGTTCTGACTCTCTTTTATCTTTGTTGCAGGCTACTGGTCAATCTTCTCCACTTTCTCCTTTTTTGTGCCTGGATATGCCGCCTCATCCACAAGGTTTTGACTTAAACTACCTGGTTTGTCAATCTTTTTTATGTCAATCTATGCTATATGTATGCATGATATGTTATTACACTTTCCTTTTCTAACTCACAGTGAATGCTTGAGGAAAAAAATAAGAAGCTATAAGAAGAATTAGCTGCTATCTGCCAATAGATCACCCATGCTGAAGGATTGTATCATCAGTCAGAATAAAACTTTTGAGACTTCTGATTCTAGGGCATCAGATATCCGGGCGCTTCATCTTCTATGGGTCTCTGAAGTGATGACCATGAGGTGCCTCCTGTTCTTAGGCAATGAATATAAAAGACCAGACTTTCAAGGTTATGAGGACTCAGGTACTTCCTCCTTGGGTGGACTTTGGGCAAGTGATATTCCTCCTCCTGCATCAGGTGATGACTTTCTTAGGGATTTATTCAATTATGGTCCGCCTCCTTCTTCACAGTGATCCACTATTGCATTAAGTAAAAAGCTTATATTAACATTAATAATAATAATGGTATTTACTTTTAATGTAACATTGACTTTTCATTTTTTTTATATCTTTTTTTACTTTTTTTATATACATACAAATTCATATAGGATGTCCATGACGAATCCACAATTTGAATTATTCATGGACTCAAATTTACAAAACCATGTTTGATTCAGCATCCCAAGCATCACTTGACGTGAACACCTTTTCCATGTTCGTTTTGGTTTTAAGCCACTGCCTATTCCTTATGCACTTCGGTCTATAAGCCACTGCCTATTTAAATCTTTTCAATTCGTCAACTAAAACAAGTCTAGCAACCTTTTCCTCTCAATTCTCATCTTATGAATTTTATCACAGCAACAGAAATAACTACAATTCTTTGATTGCAACACTTTGCCAACTCATCCTTGTAAGCTCAAATCAACTGCATTTGTTATGTTCCCTACAATGACAGAAGCTAATTTTAAAAAAGATAAAGAATTTATTCAAGATTATCAAGGCTATGCATTGGGAACAAATATCATGCTCTCAACTCAATGTTGTAAAGCGCTTTCAAGATTATCAAGGCTACACTCTATGGCTTCCTTTTGGGATGTGAAGCTATTCTCAGATATCTAAGCAATAGTCCAATGGCATTACCCATACTGAGTTCCAACACTCATCAAAAGATGCAGATGCTGTTTCAACTCTTAAAACTTGCTCGGTCCCTTGGTTAATTTTTGCACTTGCCATTTGGCTCCGACTAAAATGTTGGAGCCCATGTTCTATCTTTGGTTGCTTGGTCAACTATTGATTGTTTCTCCTGACAGCAACATTGATCCGCAAATATTGGACATATTGGACAAAATGGAGGGAGGATTTTCACCAGTTCCTATGATCTTGGCTGAAACCCTTGTTGGATTGGACTAATTCAAGGAAAATTCTTCAAGGAGGTTGGCTTGAAGTCCCTTATTGCTTCAGGTAATTACCTAAATTGCACTTTTCGGTTTTCAATTCATGCTTTTATTTTATTGCTCTAACTTTTTCCTAGTCCGTCATTGCGGGTTTTCAGAACTAGCGAGTTGTCTTAATTTTTACCTAGGCCACCCATACGCGTTTTCAACCTAGCGGACTTTTTTTTTCTTTTTCTTTTTTTAGTTCTAATTTTTACCTAGACCGCCCTTGTTGGTTTTCAGAGCTAGCAAACCGCACTAATTTATGGATAGGCTACTCTTATGGGTTTTCAACCCAACAAGCTTCTCTAACTTTTGCCTAGGCCGCCCTTTTTGGGATTCAACCCAGCTAGCTCTTTTAAAATCTCTTCAACCTGCCAGTGTTTACTGGCTCACTAAACTTGTTCCCATCCATGTGTGATAGCTTGATCTCACCCTTGTTCATGACTTGTTTCATAGCATACGACCCTTCCTAACTAAGTCTAAACTTCCCTCTAGGATCAGGAACATTGGGCTTGCATTGTTTTAACACCAAGTCCCTGACCTTAACCCTTCTATTGTAAACTCGAGATATCTTTCTTTGATACATTTGATTATGATACAATTACTTTAGCCTTCTCTCTTCTAACAAGGCCAACTGTGTGTATCTACTCACTACCCATTTTGTCTCATGCAACTAGGACCACACTTAATGATTTGATCTCAATCTCAATTTGCAACACTGCTTCCATCCTACAAATAAAGGAAAATGGCATCATTCCAATCGGGGTTCGCACACTAGTTCTACATCCCCATAAAGTAAAAGGAAGCATCTCTGGCCAATCTCTGTACGTCTTGGTCATCTTGGACTAAATTTGCTCAATTGTCTTATATATTGCTTCCACTACACCATTAGCCTTTGGTCTATAAGTAGAGGATTGGTAATTATGAATTGTCTGATACTACACTATGCGGGACTCCATACATGCAGATGAGATTCTTTTCAATAAACCTAGCCATTTGCCTTGCCCCTAGCTTGTTGAAAGATTTAGCCTCGACCCATTTTGAAAAATAATCCACTGCCATGACAATGAATCAGTGATTGTTTAAAGTTGTTGGATGAATCTCTCAAATAATGTCAATCCCCTATGTTGCAAAATGCCATGGTGAAGACATAGAATGTAATTCTTCAGGAGGCATGTGATTCAAATTACCATACATCTGGCACTATTGGCACTTCTTTACAAAATCAATACAAGCTCTCTCCATGGTCAACCAATAATAACCTTGTCAAATTATTGTCTTTACTAGAGTGGGGTCCATAACTTTTTTCCCTTGTTTTTGACATGATCTGCTCAACTTCAGACTTCCTCAAGCATCTCAAGTGCACCCCATCAAGCCATAATTGATACAACTCTCTATGAGTAGGGATTTTAGCCCCCACTCCCATGTGGAATAGTTCTTGAGACTTTGACACTGTTAGGCTCAGGGCCTTAGAGAACACAGGCCTAAACCTGAAGAAAATGGAGTCGCCACCTAGAATAGCCACGAAAATAGAAAGGGATGGATTACTCGATTCCTAGGTAATCCCTAACCCCCTAATGGGTTCAGCATGTTAGGTACGTATGGGGAAGGTAAGAATGACCTAGCACCCCCACAACGCTCGGTACATTAGAACCGGCCTTCTTTTCAGGTCTAAATATTATTGAATGCTTAAATATTATAATATCATCCATAATGCATGCAATTATCAAAAGAAATAAACATCCATCACTTTATTAAAATGAAACAAACAAAATAGGCACCCATCCATATATGGAAACAAGCCTTTTAGAATGTTCAATGTCTAAAACTAAATAAAATAAGACACCCATCATTTAGTGGAAGCATGCCCTTTACATTAATCTAAAACTCAAAATAAATTAAATTACATTAAACTAAAATAATGAAGTACCCACAAAGTTGAAACATAACTCCTACATTTTTGAAGCACTAAATGATTAACTAAATGAAATTAAATCAATCAAACACTATTCATAAGCAAAAATAAAATAAATCATCCATAACAAATAAAACATTAATAAATGATTCATCATAAACTTGAAATAATTTAATTTAGGTTTTAATATTTAAATTAAGCATCAAATATACAAATTTAGGGTTTAAATCTTAATTAGGGTTTATAGATGAAAAATTAGGGGTTTTAACCTAAAAATATGGTTTTAATTATCTACCTAGGGTTTTATGATACCATTAAGGTTTTGATTTATAGAGTGTGGTTTAGGTTAGAAATTAGGATTTGGGCTTTTAGGTTAAGCAAAAAGGGAATTTAGAGTTTTTAGATTTGAAACTAAGGATTTATGGAATTAAGGTTTCAGAGATTATTTTCATGGATATTAGAATATTAGGGTTTAGGTTTTGAATTCTAGATATTAGGGTTTTGCTAAAACTCAAGTTTAATATTGGCTACTATGATGAATAAAATTATGTTGAAAAGATAAACATTGCTACTGGATTATTTGATCAATAAAATAGAATTACAGTATTTAAATAAAGTGCTCAAAATCTTTTGAAACTACTGGATTCAAGTTGGCTACCTAAATAATTTCACAATCTTTAAACCTTTAATGATACTTATAGGAGAAAATACATATGTTGGATGATTAAACAAGTTGTAAATCAATGAATGAAGCTACTATGAACTAAATAAATTAAATAATAAATCCATACCTCCGTTTGTGGATTCCATCAAAGTTGATAGATTGAAACAAGCTTGCACAACTACTGCATGCATGGACTAATTATAGCTTTTCGCCGAAGACTGTCTTGTTATTGCTTCTGTGCTTAATTCTAGCCTAGTCGTGCTAATTGTTGATTGCCTGCTTGATAATTCCTCCAGTTGTTCTTACTCTCCCATTGTTAACATTAAGCATCGTTATTTATAGGCAAACACTTACCCAAAACCCTAAACCTAATCCTTGTTTAATTCAAATTCTAGCTTAATTAAAAAACCAAATGACTGGCCAAAACTCAAAATAAATTAGGACCATGTCGATTTGGCACATCCAAATCGACATGGGCATAGCCCATATCAATTTGGAATATCCAAATCGATATGGATTAACCCCTATATCGATTTAGAAGGTCCAGATCGATGTGGAGTAAGCCCCAAATAAATTTGGAGGTTCCAAATCTATATGGAGCCAACCCATATCAAATTTTGACCTGTTCTAACTCAAATCAAACCATAGTTTTTAATTTCTCTAGGACCGAACCTATTTTTACAATTTAATTTTAACATTTGTGAATTGGACCCTCTAAAATTTAAGCTTTAAAATTAGGTTTAGGTTATTTTAAATTATAATAGAATAATGTAAGCTTCTTAAACTTAATTCTTGCCAAAATTAAGGGTATACAATTTTGGACCTTACTTGAACAATTTGAGACTTTAGTATTGTAACACCCCTACATTTGATACATGCACACTACAAACACCGCAATGTAATATACATGCACTGAACATAGGGATGCTACGACTTTTCATAACATTAAAATCATTTTAATAGATAGACCTTTCTCATAATACATTATAGAAGATAAGTGATTAACTTGTAATATAAAACAAAATAGATACATATATATATACATTTACTTAATACGCAGCAGAATTTATAAATTAGTTACATATATGAAAGCATTTAAAACCATATTTACAAAAATATATATATTCATATTATAAACAATACTTTACAAAATATGAAGAAGTTATACGTGATTGGCAGCTCTTCTCTGATCTTTAAGTCCCAAAATAACTTTTCAAGGTATACTCTCACTCGGTCTTGTGGAACTCTCGGGTTCAACTCTATTACCTGCGCGATCAACACTATCGCGCTAAGCCAACGGCTTAGTAGTACAAAATATGCTAACGCTATGCTTTAATGCCATGCAATACTATACACATTAATAATAAAACAACATTATAGTTGAAACACTAACATCACACCTTTACCTTTCACAAAACACATTCACATAAGCATATCACATTTCAAAGCTCCTTCATGTATCTCATTATTCAAATATTTTACCATCAATGAATCACATATAAACAAAGACAAGCATTGGACCCAAGACACACTAATATGCCATTCAATTTTCAGAGTTAATGCTTTGGTTTTGTTATCACATTTATCATTATCATAATCCCAACTAGGCTTCAAGGATTTAGGTTCAACCAAGCTTCAAGGGGAGCAAAGCATGCTAAGCATCAACCCAACTTGGCTTCAAGAACCAATCCAACCTAGCTTTAAGGGTTGTAACATCTTAATTAGGCTTCAAGGACTTAGCCAACCTAACTTCAAGAGATTGTTACTCATATTAGGCATGCCACCAACAACAAACTCTGAAAATGGAATAACACATTAGTCACACAATTCATTTATCATTTAATTATCATTTTCATTCTCAATTCTTATCATCATCTAGGCACCCATGCCTTATTTCTTTCAATTGAATCATCATAGCCAATCACAATGGCTTCACATCACATTTGAGTTACCATAGCCAATCACAATGGCTTCATATCACATTATATCTCAACTCATATTATTCACATAGCATCATGGATATCATTTCAAAGCACATTATTCATAAACACATTAAACATCCATTAAGAATGATCATCATGGATATATACACATATATGTTTCATCTTGTTCATAAATTTAGAATCCTCAATACACATTCATTTAGGTCATCTTTGTTTCAAGTATATTTAAAGTGTGGATATAAAAAGACCTTGGAAGGATTCAACAATGTAAGAAAAGCAAGGAACAAAACACAATAGCAAACACCCTCAAGGGACACGGCCAAGCTTGTGGCCGTGTCTCTCAACACCAAAATCAGGCAGTGGCAGACACACTCAAGGGACACGGCCAAGCTTGTGGCCGTGTCTCTCCAAAATCCATCCAACACGGCCAAACTTCCCTCAACTTGGCCGTGTCTCCCAAAAATAATAGGTCTTGGCCGTGTTCCATTCTTATTTTGGTCGTGTCTCTCATATATAAAACCCTAAACATAACCAACACTTCTTTGATTGAATTAAGAACAACTTATACACAACACAATCTCATTCAAATGGGTGTAATTCATGTTATTAACACATATTCATCACAAAATTCACATTAACACTATATCAACCATACACTCAAACACTTACCACATCAAACCCTAAAATCCAATATCAATCTTCTTCTTTTAATAACAACATTCACTTAACTTACCATTTTCAAACAAAACCAACACCAATTTAACCTTTTTAACTCACAATCAATCTCCATACTTTTAAACACATCTCAAACCCTCTAAATCATGATATCAACAAATCCCCACACACATCAAACACATCTTCAAAATACCAAAGGAAAACAAGAGAGTACTTACCTTAAATGAAGAAATTTCACAAATCTTGAATTCAATCCTTTGATTCTCCCTTCATTTTGAGTCTAGCATCAAGAACACCTCTCTTGCTCTCTCCTCTCTTGGATAGCCGGCACACAATGGAGAAGAAAAGAAAAATAACACAAGTCAACTCCCTTTTTCTCTTTAAATCTCCACCAAGCAATTCTAACCAAGCAATTACCTAATTGCCCCCAATCATTTAACTTAACCTCTTTTAACTTATATGTCCATTAAGTAATTTCACATATCACAATTAAAATATCTTCTTGCATTGACCATCCATATTGACTTATGTATATGTTATATATATTACCATATACCCAACATATACACTCTCTCTCTCTTCACAATACTTTCCTTTTAAAACAATACATAAACATTCCCTTTTCAAATTCTTTCTCTTGAAAATTAATATATACACATAATTCAAACAAACAACAATTATATCCAAGCTTCTAGGGCACACATTGGGATATTACAAGTATAAGAGTGTAAAAGGCAACATGACTTTGAGCTAATTTTGTATAAGGATGGGTTTTGGACCGAGGTTGGATTGAGTTATAGAATAAAATATTTTGGGTTCTGGACCCGGATTGGTTTGGTTTCTGGACCCGATATGGTTTGGGTTCTAGACCTGGTATGGTTTGGGTTCTGGACTCAAAAAATAATTTGGGCTTTGGACCCGAGTTTGTTTGAAGTTGGTTGGATTCTGGACCCAGATCGAGTTCTGAACTCAAAAATGATTTGGGTTCTTAACCCGGAATGGTTTGGGTTCTGGACCTTGAATGAGTTCTGCACTTGAAAAATAATATAAGCTTTAGACATGAGTTTGTTTGGGTTCTGGACAAAAGATATGATTTGATTTGGGTGACATTCTGTCACGTGAGAATTTTGGTTGTCTTATAGCCAATTAAATTTACCTCTTCTAGCTTATTAATCTTCTATCATAGCTTTCTCCTAGCCACTTGCTACATTCTTCAATGGATCGACTCTAGCTCTTCTATTTGGACTGACCTTCAGTCATCGGGGAATTTTAGCTTTCTTCTAGCTAATTATTTCATTCTTCAATGAATTCTGTTGTCCTTCTGTCATTTGAGAATTTTAGCTTTCTTCTAGTCGGTTGTTCCATTCTTCAATGGATTATGGGTCTTCACCCTCAAAATGGATCTTCATCCTTGGACCTCGGGTTTTCACCCTTCAAAATGGATCTTAATCCTTAGACCTTGAGTTTTCACCCTTTAAAATGGATCTTCATCCTTGGACATCGGGTCTTTACCCTTCAAAATGGATCTTCATTATTGGACATCGGGTCTTTACCCTTCAAAATGGATCTTCATTATTGGACATCGAATCTTCGCCCATCAAAATGGATCTTCATCCATGGACATTGGGACTTCACCATTTAAAATGGATCTTCATTCTTGGACATTAGGTCTTCCTCCTTCAAAAAGGATCTTCATCCTTGGGACATTGGGTCTTTGCCCTCTAAAATAGATCTTCATCCTTGGACATCGGGTCTTCACCCTTCAAAATGGATCTTTATCCTTAGACATTAGATCTTTACCCTTCAAAATGGATCTTCATCCTTGGATATCGGGTTCTTACCCTTTAAAATGAATCTTCATCCTTGGACATCAAATCTTCACCCATCAAAATGGATCTTCATCCATGGACATCGGGTCTTCGCCCTTTGAAATGGATATTCATTCTTGGACATTAGGTTTTCCTCCTTCAAAATGGATCTTCATCCTTGGGACATCGGGTCTTTACCCTCTAAAATAGATCTTCATCCTTGGACATCAGGTCTTCACCCTTCAAAATGGATCTTCATCCTTAGACATCAGATCTTCACCCTTCAAAATGGGTCTTCATCCTTGGACATTGGGTCTTCTACCTTTAAAATGGTTCTTCCTCAAGCTATGGGCCTTTCATGCTCCCTGATGCTATGTCTGCTTTTCATTATTTGCTTCATAGAGTATCTATTATTCATTTTGACAAAGGATAGGCAATACAAGACAACAAAATGCTTTATGATATGCTTATGTATGCATGATATGTATGAATAATACTTACAGTGGTTCTATTGACTTACAGACTGAGATGGCAAGCCAAAGTAGTCTCATTAGTTCTTTCCAGATGCTCACTCAGGTCTTGCATTAGAATAACAGAAGTCTTCGCATTTATGGCTTTTATTTTCCAAGATGAAATCATGAGTAGTGGGGGCCCCAACATGATAGTTAGAGATACATCCATTTCAAATTATGATTTAGCACGTCAGTTGGTCACTTTCTTCATAACCTTGGAAATAATCATTTATTATGCCCAATGTGTCCTTCGAGGTTCGATGGTTCTACATACTTCCATTAACTTGAAGGTTTGAAATCAAATGTTGGATTTTCCAAATCAGTGTCAATTTACCTCAGGACTCGACTTTTCCAAATTAACACATCCATTACATTATAACCATAGTTACCATACTAAACATGGGAATCATTTCCATTTGAGCAAGAATTGTTGCACTTCAGATAGGCACATACATATTACTTAGTCAAAGGTCTCATAGAGTTTAAATATTGTCTATTTCAAATCATGCTTATTCAAACTATCTCCAATAATAGACTTCACCTACCAAGAGAGATCAACATGTCTTTAATAGCCTTGAAATGAGGTCTATAAGCGATATGGTTTAAGCGAAGGCCATTTTAAAATTGGGGCTGATGTAAAATTATGCACAAACTTTCACACTACAAACTTCTTATTGCACTGTATACTGTTAGAGGTTCCATTTTCACCTTTTAGGCATCATTTCCAATATGACTTCATGAAAATACAAAGATTGAATGTCATTCAATCTTCTTGGTAGAAATCTAGATCCAATCACTACCCTTTTTCTTCCTCTTTCTTTCCGTACTTTTCCCTTTTTGAATATCAAGTCTAAGACTTTTAATATTGCTAACTTGGAGTTATGTTGGATAAAATGAAAGATGGTCTTTCCTCTAATTCTCTAATTTTATTTGAATCTTTGACTGGACTGGACAAATTCAAGTCAATCTGTCCTTGTAAACTAAGTGAAAGTCTTTTGATTCTTCAAGTAAGAAGAAATTTGTTGACTTTCTAAACATGACTTTTGGGTTAACTACACTTTTTTTGGGTTTTATTTCTTTTTTCTTTTTTTTTCTCCTCTTTTTTTTTCTTTTTTTTTTTCTGTTAGTCTTACTCTAAGAAAGTTGTTTTGTCTGAACCATTCTATGGTTCTTACTATGGATGAGAAGATTAGAGTGAGTTTGCTTCAACAAGAACAAATCATTTGCTGCCATGATAGTTTGGAGTTATTATGTCTAGTATCAGGTGAACTTCAGCTACCCTTATGGTCTTGAGAACTTCAACTATCCTTGTGGTCCTGGCTATGCATTCCTTTCTTTGATCTTCTTGCCTCTTCACCTTAGTGATCATTAGATTTGTCATAAGAGTCACAATAGCTTAGGGTAGGTTATTAGGCTTACAAGACAATAAAGAGCTAGCTAATATCTCAAGAAGGCTCAAATAGACAACTAGGGATTGACATTTAATTAGATGGATTCTAATTGTTGGCTTACCAAACAATGCCTAGATCATCTCTCCTTTAAATAAATAGAGTTCAATTTTGCCTCAAAAGTTCATCAAAACATGTTCTAAGATCAACTAGGACCCTTATAAATGTCATTATGCAGGATCCCTCTTTAAGTAAGCATATAGAAATCAATGCAATAGAACAACTCCCTCGCCTAGTAAAGTCATTCGAATTATAATGCATAGATACACTAATTTATAAATATCGAGCTAGTTTCGTCATTGGTTAAGCACTAAAATGTCAAAAACCAACAAAATTATAAATTCAATAGATGTAATTTATTCAAACAATCTTAATTTGAAAAACATAATTGTTCCAGAAAACACCAAAGAAATAAAATGAAATAAAAATTAAATAAGCCAAGGGAAGTTTTATTGAGTTGAAGTCAAAGATGCGTCAATTATTTGAACGTATCAAGGGCAGTGGTCATCACCTCCTCATCCATAATTCCTTCATCTATTTCTTAGAAAATTAATAAGATAGAACTTTCCTTTAATCCTCTATCATGAAGGTTTCCGGTAGTGGCACCCTTCAAAATTTAGGCAAAAGATTGTTCTTGGTGTTATGTTTTTTGGGCTCTAGTATCTTACCACTGTCGATTAGATCTTGGATCTATGCTTCAATTGAGTATATCTATGATAGGCTGCAAATCCAACATGTTTATCACTTTGTTTTTGTGCTTAATTGATGTTATTCACATTGAAAAGAAGAGCTTTTACTTGGTTTTTATTATTCTGGACAGGAACGGTGGATTTGCAATAAAGAGGCTTATTTGGAGCTGGATTGGAAGTATTGGAGCAAAGGACATGAAGCTGAATTTTCCTTGTGACAGATTGTCAGATTGGCAGCAAAGGCATTAGCCTTGCCCAAGGCTAATGGCCAGGCAGACCTGAACGGGCTGATTTAATTAAGTGACGGACCCACGCATTTTAGTGGTATTTGAGGACTTCTAAACCGACTTGTAATAGGATTTAAGTAGTTTTTAGTGGGCCTTTTTGTTATATTAGGTTGGCCCCACCCTTTATTAAGTATTTAAGTTATTTTTAGGGTTTTGGGAGGATACTTTTTGCCTCCTCTTTGATTGATACGAATTTGAGGTTTACTTTGACAGAATTTTGGTTGTTCTTCCATGGCCATGTGTGGCTAAATTCTTTCTTTCAGTCGAAGGTTAATTCAACGTTGATTTTCTAATGGATTTTGAGATTTAATGTGCTTTATCTTTGCTTTTTGATTCATATTGTATTTATGTTTTCTCTTTGATTATTGGGGTGAGAATCATCCATAGTGGATATCTATTATTTGTTTTAACAGGGCCCGTTATTCATCTAATAGGTTTCTGCACAACCAATCAATTAGGTTTAATCCGTAATTGTTAATCCGAGTTGATAAAAGTGGTAGTCAATATAATTTAATTGCGTCAAAGCCTTGGGGTTATGTTGTGGGAAAATATAATCTGATCTAAATGGATTCTCGTAGTTTCTATTGGTCAGGGCAGGGTTCTACTAGTTTTTAATGCTGTTAACGGCTAAATCCTTCGTCGTACTTAGGGTTGCTAGTTAATTAGGGATTATTATTAGGTCGTACCTTAATAATTTAATACTAAGGTAGAATTGGTTGGGAGGACGTTCCTTTTTTACTATAACTTGTCTACAATAATGAGTTGAAAAGCTATCTTGAAATCGATGATCAATCCAAATGAATTTCATACCGCGAATTACCTTTGACTGAGTTGTCTTCCATTGTTTCAAGTTTTTAATTATTTTTGCTGTCCTAATTTCGTTCTTGATCACTTCTTTAACTTAATTTTGTTTTATTTTTCATAAATATAAAACCCTCCATTTTTATTTTATTTTTCTTAAATTACAGCAGGTCAGGTTTTGGTTAGCCTTGGGCAAGGCTAGTCCCTTGGGTTCAACCCTTCTCACCCTATTTACAAGTTTTCTTTTGTAGGAAGAGCAGGTTTATTATTTTTGGTGGATTCGACACCCATCAAATTTTGGCGCCACTGCCGGGGACTAGTGTACATTACTGTTATTGCTTCTTTGAATGACCAGATCTGAAAATTTACAATTAGAATTTGATCCTGAGATAGAAAAGACAGCCCGTACATTGACGAAGGAAACCAGGCTACGAAAAAGGGCTGCAACTGCTTCTACAGCTGATCCAGAAATTATAATTACTGATTTAGTTGAATCTTCAACTGAATTTGATCCTGAATTAGAAGAAACTTCAACAGAATCTGAAAGAGAGGAACAGATGGCTGATAATCGCACCGTTAGAGAGCTACAGGCAGCCCCTATAGACCAGCAGCCCATGTGTATTACTTTTCCAAACTTGGATGCACCATTTGAGTTGAAATCTGGTTTGATTCATCAGCTCCCTACCTTCCACGGGATGAAAAATGAAAACCCACACAACTTTTTGAAAGAGTTCCATGGTGTGTGCTCAAGCATGAAGCCACAAGGTGTGGCGGAAGAACAAATCAAGTTAAGAGCATTCCCATTTTCATTAAAAGATACTGCCAAAGAATGGTTACTTAACTTACCACCGGGTTCTATAACCACATGGCCCGAGATGGCTCATGCATTCTTGGATAAGTATTTTCCCGCCTCTAGAGCAGCCACCATTCGTAGGGAGATTAGTGGGATCAAACAAAAAGATATAGAAAGTCTTCATGATTACTGGGAGAGATTCAAGAGGTTGTGTGCAAACTGCCCACAACATGGGATGTCCGAACAATCACTTCTCCAGTATTTTTATGAAGGGATGCTGGATATAGAAAGGAAAATGGTCGATGCTGCAAGTGGGGGAGCTCTTGTTAACAAAACTCCAGCCCAAGCAAGAGAGATCATATCAACCATGGCTGCAAACACGCAACAATTTGGACAAATTGAAGAGCCATCACGCAAGCTCTATCAGGTAAGTAATTCTTCCGTTGAAGCTAAACTTAATGAGCTAACTTCTGTGATTAAAAATTTTGCTGCAGGACTTAATAGTCATAAAAGAGCGTGTGAAGCATGCACTTCTTATGACCACCCAACCGATGCATGTCCATCTTGGCAAGAGGGTCAAGAGCAAGTCAACGCTATTGGAGGTTTTTCCGGGCAGCCTCAAAGATCCAACTTTCCCATCTCCAACACTTTTGATGATAGTTGGAGGAGGCACCCGAATCTTAACTATGGGAATAGGCAACAGAATTTTCAGCAAGCTAGGCCACCTCCTCAACAATCTTCCAACTCACACATGTCTTTGGAAGACATAGTTAGATCACTTGCCACTACCCAACAAGCATTCCAGCAAAACATGCAAGAGTTTCAAAGCGAAACAAAGAAGAGCATCCAAAATATGGAGAGCCAAATCGGCCAGCTAGCCTCCTCCGTGAGCAGATTGGAAACGCAAGGGAAGCTTCCCTCTCAAACTATTGCCAATCCGAGGGAGAACGTGAGTGCCATTACTCTTTGTAGTGGAAAGGAGCTACAAACAGCAGCTACAAAGAAAAACAGCAGCAGGCCCAAGGAAGAAGATGAAAAAGAGGTTGAGATTTTGAAGGATGAGCCTACCAAGCAAGTGCAAGGATGGATGTCCGAACCAATTGTCATTCCACCTCCTTTTCCTGAGCGGTTGAAGCAATGCAAGAAGGAACAAGAAGAGAAAGATATCTTTGAAGTCTTTCGCAAGGTCGAGGTAAATATTCCCTTACTTGACTTAATTAAGCAAATACCTCGTTATGCAAAATTTTTGAAGGAATTCTGCACAAGTAAGCGAAAGCAAGCTAGTGATGAGAAGGTAAGTGTGGGGGAGAATATCTCTGCTATTTTACAAAGAAAGCTTCCCCGAAGTGCAAGGACGAAGGTATGTTTTCTATCCCATGTAGAATAGGCAATGTGCAATTTAAGAAAGCTATGTGTGATTTAGGCGCTTCAATTAATGTTATGCCATTGTCTATTTTCTCTTCTTTGAATATAGGTGCTTTAAAGAAAACTAGTATTTGCATTGAATTGGCGGATAAGTCCGTAATCTATCCAGAAGGGGTGCTAGAGGATGTGTTAGTGAAAGTTAATAATTTAATTTTCCCTGCTAATTTCTATGTTATTGATATGAAGGATCCTAAATCCTCAAATTCTTCTGAAATCATTTTAGGGAGACCATTTCTTAGGACAGCTAGGACTAAAATTGATGTTTTTGATGGTATTCTTACCATGGAGCTGGACGGTGAAGTTGTCAATTTTAATATGTATAGTGAAGTTAAGGATGTTAGTGTTGTGTCAAATGTGAATGCTATATCTAATGTTGAGTCTGGTATTGAAAACTCTTCTCAATTGAATGATAAAAGTGACTTAAATGTGGTTTCTTGCAATAATTCTGATATTGATTGTACTAATAAGTTCAAAGAAAAAATTTTGTTTGATGAGAAGTTGCAGGTTGAGAATGAGAAGAAGGCAATGAAATTGGGTTTGAGGCGATTGCTGAATCGCTTAAAATATTTGTTTATTGATGATGAAGACCCAATTGCTTTGATAGTGCCCAAAGGATTAAGTAGTGGGCAAGGAAAGAGGTTAATTCAGGTGTGCAATGAGTACAAAGATGCGTGTAGAAAGGCAGGACATGCTGCCTATGGAACCTGGATGGAGCCCGGTTGAAAATTCGGAAATGCCGAGCCTAAGACATTAAACAAGGGCACTTTTGGGAGGCAACCCAGCTAGGCTTGTCCAAGCCTAATAAATTTTATGTTTTTTTTTCTTTTTATTTGAATTTCCTGCACTTGTTTTTATTTTTCAAAAAAAAAAATTGCCATGAACAGTGTCATCTTCTTCCTTGGCATTCATTTTTCTGTCTAATGTCTGCGTAAGGTTCAGTTAATAGTTGGTCTTTAATGGTGGTTTTATGTTATTGGCAGTAAACTTCTTACTCACGTGTTTACAATGCTTCAAAGAAGTAGGAAGTTTTATTTTATTTCTTTATTTCTTTATTTATTTTTTTTAACCATCAGCTTTGTTCTCTTTTAACTTACTCTCCTAATATTTTTTTTATTTTGCAGCTCAGTAACAGCCAAATAACCCCACCCACCTCACTCTCTCTCAAGTCAAGATAGCTCTCCACCTAGGGTTCACGGTTCCCTCTTCACCGCTGCCCATTGCTCAACCCTTTTCTCTCAAGACCACGACCAGCCACCATCCAGCAGCCCGCTTTTCCCTTTCCATTCCCGAAAACCCAGCATCTCTCTCTCTCTCTCTCCCTCAATCGAAAACCCAGCAGCCACCATCTCAATTGCAGACCAGAAATCGCAGTAACCACCATCTCAATCGCAACCCAGAAATTGCAAACCAGAAACTGCAAACCAGAAATTGCAAACCAGAAATCGCGACACTCCCTCTTCCTGCGTTTCAGGTGAGTTTTTAATTTTTTTTTTCGTCACTTTTCCATGGGTATTCTGAAATCTGAGTTTTGTTTTCCTTGATGAGCAAATTGAATGTGTTTGGAGGCCAAACTGTTGACATTTTTTATTGAGTATTGAGATTAGTTGCTATGGATGAGCTGAATATTGTGAATTTTTGGATGCTGACACTGTGTTAGAATAAGATTTGATGATTACAGTTAGGTTCACTTTTGGTTTGCCGTAATGAGAATCAATTGAATGAATTTATAATGTTTATTGCTGGTATTGAGCAACAATGATGAGTTTGGTTTGATTTGAGGTAGAAATTCTGCATTCAAAGACACTTTATAATTATCTCATGCTTGGTTGTTTTAAACTTGGAACTTAGTTAATATTGCATTGTGAAGTTTGATTGTTCTCATCTTTATCTAGTCGCTGCTGTACCTTGAAATTCAGATTGGTTCCACTGAGAGTTTTTGTTGAACGTGGTGCTTACTTATCGTTGCACCTGTTTGTGCTTGTTCGTTGTTTGTTTTGGTTGCATTTTGCACTTAACTCTTGCAGGTAATCACTTCAGTAATTCTGCCATATGGCTCGAACAAAAATTACTCCTAATCCACCACCCATGAAGCTTGCTTATAAGCTATCACAACAACCCAAAAACACCAACAGGGCAGTACTTCTTAACTCCTACTCTCTTTTAATTTTATTTGCTTGAGATCCTCCATTTGTGTTTCATTGTGATTTGTCCACATTGAGGACAATGTGTGAAATAAGTGTGGGGAGGGGATTTGATATGAGAATGTTTTTGCTGCAATTTTTGGGACTGATTTATGTGATTGAGCAGCTGAAATTTTGATGTTATATTGCTGAAATTTTGAGCTTTCTATTGATTAATAGCAGCTGCCATTATTTTGTTCTTTGGTTATGCTCCGTTTTGGTCAAGTTTTTCAGCTATATGAATGGCATTTGATTAATTTTTCATGTGTTCTTGCTGCTGCCATATGCTTAATTTCAAATTAAACTTGGCTGTTCAGTTTGTGTTTAATGAGTTAGAAGTTAAGACACTTGTCCCATGATATTTTTGAGTAAAATTTTTATTTGGTTGATACTATATGCTGATTTTGGGATTTACTCAATGGGTTTACTGTGTCCTTGAATATGATTTAGAGCTTTTAGGAAATTCTAGAGAGGAGTAATTTGCCTTTGTAACCTAGTTGAACACATGTGAGAACCTTGAATAACAAGACTAGTAAGCGAGAACTCTAACTTGAGATTAACCATCACTGCACTTATAAACTTTGATTGCAAGCTGTTACACTTTGAATTCTAAAAATCTGTTTTTCAAAATTTAGTTTCTTTCGATAAGTGTTTTTTAGAGCAATTTCCAAAGCCAAAATTTAGGATAGCTTCCGAACACTAGAACTCTTTTCTACGCTCCCTTGAGGCGAAATCCTAGGCGAGTCTCGACTTTTGAGGTGATTTAGGCGTTCTTTTGGTCGATTCATTAATCCTTTTATATTTTTCCCACTTTTACATTACCGTTCTTTTCACCCCTTCTAGCCTATGAAGTATGCTAAATGCGTACTCTAATTTCTTTTCTTAGCCTACAATATAACCATATACACTAAAAAGCCCTTTGCCTACCACCCTTGGTCGAGAAAATAGTCTTTTTAGTCGTTGTTGAGCATGCACATGTGTAAGTTATTAAGAATTGGCGCAATTGCATTCTTGTTTAATGTCATTGATTTGAGTCTAGTTTGTGGGAATAAATAGTCCTTTTGACTTGTGTGTTTTAATTTTTATGGGTTTTGAGATGGTTGTAAATAGTCATGTGATATTTTAGCTTCCATAAAAGAAAAAAAAAAAGAAAAAAGGAAAATTCAGACAAAGAAAAAAAAACAGAATGTGAAAAAAAAAAGAAAAAAAAGAGAAAAATGAATAAAAAATCAGAAAAGAAATAAAAAGAAAAAAAAAGTGTATTCAATTTCAGTTTTAGTTTTTCTCTAGTTTAAGCTTTTCTCTGGTTTAAGTCGCATTTGTCGCCATTAGTTAGTTCGTGCATTGTTGTTTTGAAATTAGTTGTAAAAGACTTATTTTCTTATTATTCTTAGCCTTACATTATCCTATCTTTTGTAACCATCACCTAGCCTAACCCATGTAAAGACCTAATGATCTTTGGTTGAGACTTGACCTACATTAGTGGAGAGGGAGTTTAGAGGGGAGCCTACGGTTGTTCTTTAATTCTGTTTTAATGAAGCTATGAAAATGTTTTTATATGTTTTGTTACTTGCTCGATAAAACACTTGTTGATTCAAACTTCGAATGTGTGTGTGCGTGTTTAAGAATTCTTAGTGTACCCTTTTTCAATTGAGTTCATAATGATGGAATGATGTTGATGGTTGGATTCTTAATTGCGATGTTGAGTTGTTTGGGGAGCTTATGTGTGTTTGATTGGGTTCTTAGGCGAAGTATGTGGTCTCCTTATAGATTTGATTTTGAGTTTTGAGTCATGCTTGAGGACAAGCATGGGATAAGTGTGGGGATATTTGATAGGCTGCAAATCCAACATGTTTATCACTTTGTTTTTGTGCTTAATTGATGTTATTCACATTGAAAAGAAGAGCTTTTACTTGGTTTTTATTATTCTGGACAGGAACGGTGGATTTGCAATAAAGAGGCTTATTTGGAGCTGGATTGGAAGTATTGGAGCAAAGGACATGAAGCTGAATTTTCCTTGTGACAGATTGTCAGATTGGCAGCAAAGGCATTAGCCTTGCCCAAGGCTAATGGCCAGGCAGACCTGAACGGGCCGATTTAATTAAGTGACGGACCCACGCATTTTAGTGGTATTTGAGGACTTCTAAACCGACTTGTAATAGGATTTAAGTAGTTTTTAGTGGGCCTTTTTGTTATATTAGGTTGGCCCCACCCTTTATTAAGTATTTAAGTTATTTTTAGGGTTTTGGGAGGATACTTTTTGCCTCCTCTTTGATTGATACGAATTTGAGGTTTACTTTGACAGAATTTTGGTTGTTCTTCCATGGCCATGTGTGGCTAAATTCTTTCTTTCAGTCGAAGGTTAATTCAACGTTGATTTTCTAATGGATTTTGAGATTTAATGTGCTTTATCTTTGCTTTTTGATTCATATTGTATTTATGTTTTCTCTTTGATTATTGGGGTGAGAATCATCCATAGTGGATATCTATTATTTGTTTTAACAGGGCCCGTTATTCATCTAATAGGTTTCTGCACAACCAATCAATTAGGTTTAATCCGTAATTGTTAATCCGAGTTGATAAAAGTGGTAGTCAATATAATTTAATTGCGTCAAAGCCTTGGGGTTATGTTGTGGGAAAATATAATCTGATCTAAATGGATTCTCGTAGTTTCTATTGGTCAGGGCAGGGTTCTACTAGTTTTTAATGCTGTTAACGGCTAAATCCTTCGTCGTACTTAGGGTTGCTAGTTAATTAGGGATTATTGTTAGGTCGTACCTTAATAATTTAATACTAAGGAAGAATTGGTTGGGAGGACGCTCCTTTTTGACTATAACTTGTCTACAATAATGAGTTGAAAAGCTATCTTGAAATCGATGATCAATCCAAATGAATTTCATACCGCGAATTACCTTTGACTGAGTTGTCTTCCATTGTTTCAAGTTTTTAATTATTTTTGCTGTCCTAATTTTGTTCTTGATCACTTCTTTAACTTAATTTCGTTTTATTTTTCATAAATATAAAACCCTCCATTTTTATTTTATTTTTCTTAAATTACAGCAGGTCAGGTTTTGGTTAGCCTTGGGCAAGGCTAGTCCCTTGGGTTCGACCCTTCTCACCCTATTTACAAGTTTTCTTTTGTAGGAAGAGCAGGTTTATTATTTTTGGTGGATTCGACACCCATCAATCTATCTGTCTTATGTCATTATGTATGATGAAATTGACAAAAAGCTTTGGTATCAAAGTATGAAGGTAAAGGATTTGGCAAGGGTCGAGGAGCCAATGGTTGTAACAACCTTGTAACTTGTTGAAAACCAAGACAAAGGTTTTCACAATTCTGAAAGCTATCTTCTATTTGCTTGACAAGTTGCATTAACATCGACTTCCCTATGTGTACTTTGATTGGCAAACTGATAATTCCATTTTGCAAAAAATATGATTTTTCTCTCTTCCTCACTCTTCTATTTGTAAGTTAGCTTGAAGAAGATCTTTGAAATCTCTGATAAGAGTGTGAGACATCCGTTCATGGAGATTAGATAGCACCCCTCTCACAATCATCCTAATCTGGTCAGACTCATCTGGCCTTTTTTTTAGATGTGCAGCCTTATTTCTCCATCTCTTCACATAATCGACAATACTTTCATTTTACTTTTGCCTGATAGTCTCCACCTTGTGAGCGGTATCTCCCAGTGGAATGGTTCTTGCGATTTCAGCACTTTTTAGGCTCGGGGCCTTAGAGAACATGGACCCAAATCTGAAAAAAATGGAGTCGCCACCTGGACGGGCCGGGAAAAAAGAAAGGGGTGGATGACTCGATTCCTATGGAATCCCCAACCCCCTAATGGGTTCGGAAAGTTGGGTACGTGTGGGGAAGGTGAGAAATGGCCCAACACCCCCACAATACCCAGTTCATTAGAACTGGCCTCCTTTACATGTCTTAATATTATAAAAATATTAAATATAACAACATTATCCATATTACACACAACAATTAAAAGAAAGCATCAATATATTAAAATCAAAGCATGGTCCAAGCAAAACAAATAAATGGAACCCATCCGAAGATGGAAACATGTCCTTACATCACATGCCTAAATAGGACACCCATCGAAAGGTAGAAACATGCCCTTTACATTTGTTCTAAAATAGAAAAGTAATTTAAATTACATGACTTTAACTAATGAGGTACCCACCAAGTGGAATCATACCTCTTACAACATTTGGAAATCTAAATAAATTGATAAAAGTAAATAACCATTCACCATAAATAAATCATTCATCAAAGCTATTAAATATCAATAAAAATTAAACATCCATCCATAATAAATTAAATGAACCAAGTATTGAGCTTAAAATAAATTAAAGCATATAAAATAAATCAATGCATAATCAAATATAGAATTGAATAAGGCAAATAAAAATTTTAAGTTATAGCTATTGTTTCCATTTAGGATCCTTTATTTCATGTGTTTAGGTTTTTGGATTTTCATAGGTTTAAGCTACTGTGACTTTTTAAAGAATTAAAATAGATTAAGGATTTTATGTTTTAAAAGGTTGGTAAGACACTTTGATTAACCAAATTAAGGTTTGAATGGCAAAATCATCAAATTAGGGTTTTGGACACTTTAAAATACTTTTGATTTGTGGTTTTAAATGATGATTTCAAGCTTAACGTGTAAAATTATAATATTTGTGTTTATATGATTTTTTAAGTTTTAAAGGATTAGGGTTTATAAAAAAAATTAGGGTTTAAGGCTTTAAATGGCTAGGGTTTTATTATTTTAGGTTTGGAGTTGAGTTAGGGTTTAGTGTTTTAAAATTAGGGTTTTCGGTGATGCATGAAGCTTTTAGGATTTGAAAATCAATTTGATGATTTTATAAAGTTTTATGAAAATAAACAAATGATTTAAAGTTTTTTAAAAGCAAATAGGTAGTTTTTAAGGCTTTTGAAAAGAAACAGAATATAATTTAGGGGGTTTGATAATTTGGAAAGTAATTTAGGGTTTTGGAGTTTTGAAGAAGTAAAAATAACAATTTTATGTCCTTTGGAAAATAAACCAACGAAATAAGGTTTTAACTTTAGAAAAACTAAATTAAATTTCTAGGTTTTTTAATTTTGAAAGACACAATTTCATGAATTAAGCTACTGTGACAAAACAAAAAAAATAATTTAAGAGCTCAAACCTTGGTTCGTGAGTTACAACCAAAAATTGCTTCTTGGATCAACAAAAACAAAGGCAGTTGATGCCTTAAATGAATTGCTTGATTTTTTTTTCGGCTCTCTCACAAAATCAGCTTGGTTCCACTGCTTTCCTTCACAGATTCGGTTTGCCACTTCAATTTCGTCCCAATTTTTTCGATCCCCTTATCAGTGTTGTTTAATCCATATTTATAGAAGTTTTTTGATTTTTTTTCCTAGTTACTCACGGCATACATTATAGAATAAGAAAGGAAACCAAAACCTAATAGTATTAGGTTTCGAAAAATTTGCGTCGGAAAATTTTGCTGGCGAAAAAAAAAACTGCTACGGAAAAATTGCGATGGCAAAAATATTTGCCGCAGGAAAAATTGCACTGGAGAAATAATTTGCCGTTGTTGGCTGCGGCAGGGGGTGGGGAATCGACCTGGGGGCCATTGCCTACCGCCTAGCCCACCCGCTGGAATTTTCGGCGATGGAAAAATCGGCGACGAAAAAATCATCGCTGATTTTTCCGTCGTCGATTTTTACTTTATTTTTATTTTTTGATTTTTATTCATTTATTTTTATTTTTTATTAACAAAAATTAGATAATAAAGCAAAAATTATTTAATTAAGATAACAAAAATCATTTTGGAACAATTAAAATATATTAGACAACACAAAAATTATTTTCGACTAAACAAATTATATTGGACCGGACTAGGTCAAAAATTAAGGGTCTACAGTTTGCCCCCTGCTTGAATGATCTGAAACTTTAGTGAAAGAGAGTGAAAAGCAATAAGACTTGATTTTTGAGATGGTGGAGTTTTTGGGTTTTGGACCCGGTTCGAGTTCTGGACTCAAGGATAATTCTAGGTTCTGGACCTAAGGGAAATTTGGGTTTTGGACCCGAGCTAAGTTCTGAACTTAGAAATAATTCTAGGATCTGGAACTAATGGTAAAATTTGGGTTCTGGACCAGAGCTAAGTTCTTGGACTTAGAAATAAATTCTAGGTTCTAGACCTAAGGAAAATTTGGGTTCTGGACCCGAGCTAAGTTCTGGACTTAGAAATAATTCTAGGTTCTGGACCTAATGGTAAAATTTGGGTTCTGGACCCGAGCTCAGTTCTTGGACATAGAAATAAATTTTAGGTTCTGGACATAAGGAAAATTTGGGTTGCGGACCCGGTTCGAGTTCGGGACTCAAGGAAGATTCTAGGTTCTGGACCGAAGTAAAATTTGAGTTCTGGACCCGGTTTGAGTTCTGGACTCAAGGAAGATTCTAGGTTTTGGACCTAAGGAAAATTTGGGTTCTGGAGCCGGTTCGAGTTCAGGACTCAAGGAAGATTCTAGGTTCTGGACCTAAGGAAAATTTGGATTCTGGACCCGAGCTAATAATTTTTTATTTCAAAAAGTTTGGATAATTTTTATGCATATCTTCTTATTGCCCCTGGGTGTAAAAATATTTATAGACCTGCAATTATTTTAATGATTAAAGTGAATAAATGAATTTACTGTTTATTTACCGTGTAATCACTGTTCCTGCACTATTTACTATTTATAAATAGTAAATTTACTATTCACAAATAGTATCAAATAATATTTACTATTGGAAATAGTACTTTCACTATTCATCAATAGTAATACCATTCATGAATGGTATAATTTACTATTAATCAATAGTAATACTATTCATGAATAGTAAAATTTACTATTCTTCAATAGTAAAGTTTACTATTCTTAACTAGTAAATTTACTATTTATGAACAGTTTTGAATATTGTTTTTTTGCTTGCCGTTTCTCTATAAAAAGCCACCATTCCTTCACTTCATTTCACAACACAATTTTAATTTCATAATTCTCTCAAAATTCTTTCAACTTAGCACATATTTTTTAAAAACAATGCATGCTTCGAGGTCAGGGACTCATTCTAATGCTGAGTTATTGGAGTTTATTCAGCATCATGAAGATGGAAATTTAGATATACTGGCTGGGATGCCGTTCCATAGCAGTTCCAATCAAAAGAGCGAGGTAATTACTTTTTCCTTTCTTATTGCTCATGATTTTTTTTGTCTTCCTATTTTGCGCTCTTTTCTTCTTCTTCTTTTTTTGTCATATATATTTTTAATATTTTTTTGTTATTATTTGTTATTGTGAAAAATAAATTAAGAATAATATGTACTTACCTGGTATTAACTTACCTGGGTCTGTGTTATCAGGATCATTGCGTTGTTTGGGCTGGCGGGTGTATTTACAAAGCCCGACAATGGTATGATGTAGTGCCTTCTCGGGTAAGGCGGATTATCCAAGATTGCGGCTTTGAGGAGTTCATCTTACAATTGCCATCCGAGGAATATCAGATAGACCGGAGCGTAATCCAGGTGCTTGCAGAGCGATGGTTGGATACAGCCCACACTTTTCACTTGCCGATTGGGGAGATGACAATTGGTCCGGTCGATTTTACTGCCATAATCGGCCTTCAATATAATGGTGTTCTGGTTCCTCTGACCAACGATATTTTAACATTTGAAGAAATTCATGAATTAATTGGTATGTAACCATCATATAAAGGGCCTTTTAAGATAAAAATTGAGCCAATTCGTAGTTGTTGGTTAAACTACGAAGGACGGGTTGGCAGAGACAAAGCCGAACAGTATGCTCGAGAATTTTTGTTATATCTGCTCGGGTCGACCATCTTAGGCAGCACTGAATCCTCCATTCACTTGTCAGTGTTGAGTGCCCTTTCTTATCTAAGAATGGTACCATCTTCTAGTTGGGGTGAAGCTAGTCTCGCGTGTCATTACCATGGTCTTGATAAGCTTTTCCGAAACAAGAAGTCTTTTGTCGGCTTGATGGCGGTTGTCGAGGTATTCTTTTCCTTCACCAATGTTATTTCCACTCTTTTCTTGCATGAATTTGATCTTTACTATCATTGTTGTAGGTATGGGCATATGAACATAACCTCGTGAGGGTACCCGGTATTTCCTGAAAGAGAGTCGGGCATCCAAGATTAAATTTCTGGTTGTCTGATCGTGTGGATTTTCCCGGCTCTCATCATGTGCATACTCACCGTTATGTGTTGAGCCGCTTAACCTGGGACCAGGTAAAATAGCATTAGTATGCTTTAAATTTTATGTAAAATTTTACTTACCTTATATTATTTTGCAGGTGAATTTGGCCTGGTGGAGCCCAGAAGAGCGAGCAAACTGGTCTCCTTTGATGAGGGCTGCACTGTCTTTCTAACATTCTCGCCGAATTATTGCGGGCCCAGTGTCTACTAGCTGGTTTCTCAGGAAGAGAGTTTATGAATGGTTTCTCGATCCAGAGCAGCGGAGGTTTTCGATGCAAATCCCGAAATATACTTTAAATACTATATCAATGCCAGAGGATGCATGGTGGTCGGCCCTGTATGGTTATGATGCGGAGTCGTTTCTCCATTTACCGGGTCCATTCTATGCCTATTTCATTCAAATAAGTCTCTTGAACTTTGATGTATCTCCTGTTGGTGTGCGGGAGATTTTTGACAAAAATGAGGGTAGAGATGAAGAAGAACATCAAGGCGCTGCAGGAGAGTCTGTTCCACATCTCAGGGTCAGTACTTCTCAGGTAAATGGCCGTGTCACCTAAGTGTATCATCTTCTGTTTCTCCTCTGGTCTTCTTTGTTCTTTGAAGATGAGAATGACACGGCCAGTGGCATTGTAACACCCCCATATCCAATGCACACACACTACAAACACCACAATGTATCATAAGTGCACCAAACATAGGGATGCTACGATATCCTTAACATTCAAAACACTTTAAAACTTAATACAATACTCTTATCATTATACATTATAGAAAAATAGATCATTTACTTATAAAACAAAAACATATTAGTTATCTATATATATATATACATTTATAAATTACACAGCAGAAGTTATAAAATATGTACATATATGAAAACATTTGAATACATATTTACCATTATACATATATTTACATTATCAACAATACTTTACACAATATAAAAGATTTATACATGATTGGCAAGTCAGCTCTGATCTTTAAGCTCCCAAAATCAACTCTTCAATGTCTACTCTCACTCGGTCTCGAAGAGCTCTCGGGTTCGATTCTATCAGTTCTATCACCTGCGCGATTAAACACTATCGCGCTAAGCCAAGGGCTTAGTAAGATAAAACATGCAATCGACATGCTTAGATGCTATACAATGCCAATTCTAATTTATATCATATATGTAACAACATAGATACAAAGTTAACAACATACCTTTACATTACATAACCAACATACACATATGTATATCACATTTGAACATCCTTGCATAAGATTTATTAGTTAATCATTTAATCATCCATGAACAACACTAAGCAAAGACAAGCATGGGCCCAAGACACACTAATATGCCATTCAATTTTCAGAGTTAATGCTTTGGTTTTGTTATCACACTTATCAATATCAATATCATATACCCAACTAGGCTTCAAGGATTAAGTTCAACCAAGCTTCAAGGGGAGCAAAGTATGCTAAGCATCAACCCAACTTGGCTTCAAGAACTAACCCAACATAGCTTCAAGGGTTGTAACATCTCAATTAGGCTTCAAGGATTCAATCCAACCTAACTTCAAGAGATTGTTACACTCATTAGGCATGCCACCAACAACAAACTCTGAAAATGGAATAACACATTAGCCACACAATTCATTTAGATTTCATTCTCAATTCTCATTATCATTTAGGAAAACATGCCTCATTTATCTCCATTAAATCACCTTAGCCAATAACAATGGCTCCACATTTCATTTCACAATATAACACTTCATTAATCAAGTGTATATTTATCTCACATAACATCATTCATAAATATTAACATTTCATTCCACATTACTCATAAAATACATTACCATTCAAAGTGCATAACATAACATTGTTAATTCTCAACAATGCAATTAGGGCAAAACACAATTGACATGATTCATAGCTTTAGGACCATCCACATTCATTTGATTAGATCATTCTTGTGTTTGAAACATGTTTATAATGTTCATGTTTAAGTTTAGGAACAATGGAACTTTTGAAGAATTTAAACCATGCAAAGAGAACCAAGAAATCAAACAATGTTCAAATCATTTGAAGGGCACGCCCAACTCACTTGATTGACATGCCCAACCAGCTTGAGTGACACGCCCGTGTCCTTAAAAAGAAAAGAGGCAGTAGCTTCTTCAAATAAATGACACGCCCAACCAATTTGAGTGACACGCCCGTGTCCTTAAAAAGAAAAGAGGCAGTAGCTAATTCAAACAATTGACATGCCCACTCCCCTAAATTGATTTTGGCCGTGTCACCAAATCACAAAACCTTAACTAAAACCAACCCTTTCTCAATTGCACTCAAACACAATATTCATTATATAACATATTTCACATGAACATAATCAATGTTCTAAACACATATTCATCACAAGAACTACTTCACCACACATTAATATCACAATTAAACACATATTAACTCAAAACCCTAAAATCAACATCCTTCTCCATCCATCCAAATCAACAACCATCATTTCCAACAACAACCTTCAATTAAACTCATAACTTAAAATCAATTTAACACTTGAAAACACAACCAAACACATCTCAAATCCACCAAATCACAAAATCATCAAACCCTACTTTACTTCCAACACAACTTCCAAATAAGTAAAGAAAATAAGAAAATACTTACTTGAAAAGAAGAAATTCCACAAATCCTTTGTCAAAACCTTGGATTGCTTCTTCAATATGCTTCTTGCCTCAAAAACACTTCTCTTTTCCTTTTGCTAATGGAGAGCCGGCCACTTCATGAAGAAAGAAGACAATGATCAAGATAAAAAGTCAAATTTTGCTTTTAATCTCCACCAAGTGTTCTTATCCAAGCAATTACTAAAACACCCTAAATCATATAACTAACCTTTGTCTCATATAAGTCCTTACATGTAATTTCATTAACAACCAAAAATATCTTCTTCCACTTAACCATCACCTTGACTCTTCATTTGACTACTTTATATGTTATATATATCATCATATACACAACATATACATTTGTCTCTAAACCCTAATTCTTCCTCCAAAACACATATGCACAAGCATTCACTTTCCAATTTCTTTTCTTATCCCATCATATACATTCAATCCAATTTAGCAATAACAACAACAACAACAACAACAACAACATAATCAAAACTTCAAAGCCACATATGAGGATATTACAATTCTCCCCCTCTAAAAAGAAAATTTCATCCTCGAAATTACCTGAAATTAACTCTGAAACAACTGAGGATATTGCTCTCGCATCGTTTGCTCATTTTCCCAAGTTGCTTCTTCTTTCCCATGGTTCTTCCAAAGAATCTTCACCAATGGCACTCTCTTGTTTCTCAAATCTTTCACATCACGTGCCAAGATAGCAACTGGTTCCTCTTCAAAAGTCAAGTCTGGGTTCACTTCAATTGATTCAAATGGCAACACATGAGATGGATCCGACCTGTACCTCCTCAACATGGAAACATGGAATACATTATGAATACGATCCAACTCAGGTGGCAAAGCAAGTCGATAAGCAACTGGCCCAACTCTTTCTAACACTTCATACGGCCCAATGAAACGAGGACTCAATTTTCCTTTCCGACCGAACCTCAAAATCTTTTTCCAAGGAGACACTTTCAAAAATACCTTATCTCCAACATCAAACTGAATGTCTCTCCTTTTCAGATCTACATAAGACTTCTGTCGGTCTGAAGCTGCTTTTAACCTGCCTCGAATCAATTTTACTTTCTCTTCAGTTTCTTGAATCAAATCAGGACCAACCAACTTATTATCTCCAAGCTCATTCCAACAAAGAGGTGTCCTACACCGTCTGCCATACAATGCTTCGAATGGTGCCATACCAATGCTGGATTGGTGACTGTTGTTATAAGCAAATTCCACAAGAGGTAAAAACCTATCCCAACTTCCAGAGAAATCGATGACACAGCTTCTCAACATATCTTCAAGAATCTGTATCACCCTCTCTGACTGTCCATCCGTCTGTGGATGAAAAGCAGTACTGAAGTGCAGTCGAGAACCCATAGCATAATGCAAACTCTTCCATAATCTTGAAGTAAACCTGGGATCTCGATCAGACACTAAAGAAGTTGGAACACCATGCAGTTTCACAATCTCCTGAATATACAGCTCAGCCAAACTCTCCAAAGAGTAATCCATCTGCACCGGAAGGAAATGAGCTGTCTTAGTCAATCTATCCACAACCACCCAAATGGCATCATGCTTCCTTTGTGTCAATGGCAAACCAGACACAAAGTCCATTGTCACTCTTTTCCACTTCCATTCAGGCACTGACAACGGTTGAAGCAACCCGGTTGGAACTTGATGCTCTGCTTTAACTTTCTGACAAGTGAGACATTTCGATACAAACTCAGCAATGTCTCTCTTCAACCCAATCCACCAATAATGTTGTCTCAAATCATTATACATCTTCGTATTACCCGGATGCATAGCAAACATCGACTGATGAGCTTCTTCCAAAATAACCCTTTTCAAATCAGCATCATCGGGTACACACAATCTGCTCTTGAACCAGAGACTCCCATCATCTCTCACAACAAAATCTCTAGTCTTCCCAATCTTGCAATCTGAAATAATCTTCTGAATCTTCATATCAACCAACTGAGCCTCTTTGATCTGATCTAACAAAACTGGCTTCAATTGCAACAGTGCCAACAATGCACCATCATCACAAGGTACAAAACTGGCATGCAATGCTCTCAACTCAACAAGCAACGAGAGCGAGTAAACTGTTAAACCAGCTAAAGACTTCCGACTCAAAGCATCAGCAACAACATTTGCTTTACCTGGATGATAGTCAATTAAGCAGTCGTAGTCTTTAATCAATTCTAACCATCTCCTCTGACGAAGATTGAGTTCTTTCTGGACACCCAAATACTTCAAACTCTTGTGATCAGTGTAGATGAAACATTTTTCCCCAAATAAATAATGGCACCAAATCTTTAATGCAAACACAATGGCAGCTAATTCCAAATCATGGGTCGGATAGTTAAGCTCATGCGGTTTCAACTGTCGAGATGCATAAGCTATAACTTTCCCTTCCTGCATCAATACACATCCCAAACCTCTATGTGAAGCATCACTGTAGATCACATATGGTTTGCCTTCAACAGGTAAAGTTAAAACAGGCGCTTGAGTCAACATATCTCTCAACTGCTCAAAGCTAGCCTGACACTGATCCGTCCACACAAATCTCACTCCCTTACGAAGTAATCTGGTGAGTGGAGTAGCTATTAAAGAAAACCCTTTTACAAACCGCCGGTAATAGCCTGCCAAACCCAGAAAACTTCTAATCTCTGTCACAGACTTGGGTGGACTCCAATTCAGAATAGCTTCAACTTTACTTGGATCAACTCTAATGCCTTCTGCTGAAACAATATGTCCGAGAAAAGCTACTTGATCCAACCAGAACTCACATTTCGACAATTTGGCAAACAACTGCTTCTCTCTCAAAATCTGCAACACAATCCGCAGATGCATATCATGTTCCTCTTCATTCCGCGAATACACCAGAATGTCATCGATGAAGACCACAACAAACAGATCCAGATAGGGCCTAAACACCCTATTCATCAAATCCATGAAAGTTGCAGGTGCATTCGTCAGACCAAAAGGTATAACTAAAAATTCATAGTGCCCATACCTGGTCCTGAAAGCTGTCTTCGGAACATCTTCAGCTCTGACTCTCAGCTGATGGTATCCTGATCTCAGATCAATTTTAGAAAATACAGCTGCACCCTTCAACTGATCAAAGAGATCATCGATTCTAGGCAAAGGATATTTATTCTTAATAGTCACTTTGTTCAATTGCCTATAATCGATACATAACCTCATAGTACCATCTTTCTTCTTCACAAATAACACAGGAGCTCCCCAAGGAGAAACACTGGGGCGAATAAATCCTTTGTCCAACAACTCCTGTAATTGCACTTTTAACTCCCTCAATTCTGCTGGTGCCATTCTGTAAGGAGTAATAGAGATAGGAGTGGTACCAGGTAACAATTCAATACCAAACTCCACCTCTCTCTCTGGAGGCAATCCAGGCAACTCCTCTGGAAACACATCAGGAAACTCAGCAACTGTGGCAATGCTATCAATGGGAGAACCCTTCACTCTAGTATCTATCACATGAGCGAGATAGGCTTCACACCCCTTTCTAATCAACCTCCTGGCTGCAACAGCTGAAACAAATAAGGAGGCTAGCTGTTCCTGCTCATTAGATACTATCCCTTCTCTACCATCAACGGTTCTCAAAGAAACAATTTTCTTTTTACAATCCACCACAGCTCCATGTCGAGATAGCCAATCCATACCTAAGATCACATCATATTCCTTAAATGGCATCTCAATCAAATCTCCAAAGAACTCCTCACCCTGCACCCTCACTACACTATCCCGGTGCACCTTACTCACCACCACACTATGCCCTAACGGATTTGTCACCAACACATCAAATCCTAGGGACTCAGCATGCACATCAGATACAGGCAAAACAGATACACTAACATAAGAATGCGTGGAACCCGGATCAATCAAAGCAAGTACTGGAGTATTAAATAAAGAAAAAGTACCAGCTATGACTGCCGATGCATCTGGCTGCCTCTGCATAACATACATCCTCTGGGAAGAACCAACCTCCTCTGGTCTACCCTCTCTGGATGCAGCACCTCCTCTAGAACTGAACCCTGGCCTACCTCCTCAGCTGACACCTCTTCCTCCTCTACCTCCTCTCACACTAGCTCGAGAAGCAGCAGAATCAACTGGCATCTGCTCTTGCCTCTCAGGACAATCTCTCACAAAATGGTCTGGTGATCCACACCTGAAGCATACCCCTGCAACACCAGCCTTCCAACAAGGACCACCATGTGGCCTCCCACAATGGATGCAGATGGGAAGAGTGGATCTCCGAATCATCGGGGTCGGAGCACTAGCCACTGAAGCTGCAGGTCTAAATCTCTGCCTCTGGAACTGCACTGACCTACCTGCTGGTCTCTGGCTCCTACTACTCCGAGGAACAAAACTTCCTCTACCCCTCTTCGCAGAAGAAGACCCTGCCTCGAACTGGGGCCTTCTCACTCTAACCTCCTCTTCAGAAGCAGCTGTAACTATGGCCTGAGCTCTCTCTACACTCCTAGCTGCTGCAACTAGCTGGGAGAAATCCTGATACCTGGAGCCTGCCACATGACATATAATTGAGGGCCTCAATCCCTCCTCAAATCGCCGACATCGGTCAATCTCATCAGCAATGATACCCCAGCATACTGACTCAGTCGAATAAACTCAACTTCATACTCAGTAACAGTCTTGCTGTCTTGTTTCAAGCTTAAGAACTCCATCTTCTTCATGTCCTTATACTCCCTAGGAGTATACTTCAACTCAAATTCCCTCAGAAAATCAGTGTAAGACAGTGTTGGAGGATCATCCATAGAGTGTGGCACTGTCTTCCACCAGTCATATGCGTCCTTCTGTAGTAATGACCTGGCATAATCAAACTTTTCCTCAGGGGTGGCTTGTAACTGAATAAAGATTCTCTGCACTTTGCCTAACCATTGTTCAGCCACTGCTGGATCAGTGGTTCCCATAAAATCTTCCGCCCCAAACTTCCTCAATTTATCATACTGTCTCATCTGAACCTGAGGCTGGGGTGGTGGTGGAGGTGGCTGTACTGGTGCTTGTCTCATTACTTCCATCATATGCCTAAACCAGGCTGGCGGAACCTCCTCTCCAGCTGGTCTACCCGACACCGAAGCAGGTGCCTCCTCAACACTATCAACCCTAGCTCCCTCGGCAGGAGCAATGCTCTCGGCACTACCCTCAACTGACTGTCTTGAGTGAGGATCCATCAACACCTAATACTGCAAACACAGCAGATTACATCTTATTAAAGACCAGGGACTGCCAATCTCAAACGTATATGTTATTCAAAACCACTTTTTTAAGTAAAAATATTCTTTTTATTTTATTTTACCTAGATTGAGAATCTCAAACCTAGGCTCTGATACCAAAACAATTGTAACACCCCCATATCCAATGCACACACACTACAAACACCACAATGTAGCATAAGTGCACCAAACATAGGGATGCTACGATATCCTTAACATTCAAAACACTTTAAAACTTAATACAATACTCTTATCATTATACATTATAGAAAAATAGATCATTTACTTATAAAACAAAAACATATTAGTTATCTATATATATATATATACATTTATAAATTACACAGCAGAAGTTATAAAATATGTACATATATGAAAACATTTGAATACATATTTACCATTATACATATATTTACATTATCAACAATACTTTACACAATATAAAAGATTTATACATGATTGGCAAGTCAGCTCTGATCTTTAAGCTCCCAAAATCAACTCTTCAATGTCTACTCTCACTCGGTCTCGAAGAGCTCTCGGGTTCGATTCTATCAGTTCTATCACCTGCGCGATTAAACACTATCGCGCTAAGCCAAGGGCTTAGTAAGATAAAACATGCAATCGACATGCTTAGATGCTATACAATGCCAATTCTAATTTATATCATATATGTAACAACATAGATACAAAGTTAACAACATACCTTTACATTACATAACCAACATACACATATGTATATCACATTTGAACATCCTTGCATAAGCTTTATTAGTTAATCATTTAATCATCCATGAACAACACTAAGCAAAGACAAGCATGGGCCCAAGACACACTAATATGCCATTCAATTTTCAGAGTTAATGCTTTGGTTTTGTTATCACACTTATCAATATCGATATCATATACCCAACTAGGCTTCAAGGATTAAGTTCAACCAAGCTTCAAGGGGAGCAAAGTATGCTAAGCATCAACCCAACTTGGCTTCAAGAACTAACCCAACCTAGCTTCAAGGGTTGTAACATCTCAATTAGGCTTCAAGGATTCAATCCAACCTAACTTCAAGAGATTGTTACACTCATTAGGCATGCCACCAACAACAAACTCTGAAAATGGAATAACACATTAGCCACACAATTCATTTAGATTTCATTCTCAATTCTCATTATCATTTAGGCAAACATGCCTCATTTATCTCCATTAAATCACCTTAGCCAATAACAATGGCTCCACATTTCATTTCACAATATAACACTTCATTAATCAAGTGTATATTTATCTCACATAACATCATTCATAAATATTAACATTTCATTCCACATTACTCATAAAATACATTACCATTCAAAGTGCATAACATAACATTGTTAATTCTCAACAATGCAATTAGGGCAAAACACAATTGACATGATTCATAGCTTTAGGACCATCCACATTCATTTGATTAGATCATTCTTGTGTTTGAAACATGTTTATAATGTTCATGTTTAAGTTTAGGAACAATGGAACTTTTGAAGAATTTAAACCATGCAAAGAGAACCAAGAAATCAAACAATGTTCAAATCATTTGAAGGGCACGCCCAACTCACTTGATTGACACGCCCAACCAGCTTGAGTGACACGCCCGTGTCCTTAAAAAGAAAAGAGGCAGTAGCTTCTTCAAATAAATGACACGCCCAACCAATTTGAGTGACACGCCCGTGTCCTTAAAAAGAAAAGAGGCAGTAGCTAATTCAAACAATTGACACGCCCACTCCCCTAAATTGATTTTGGCCGTGTCACCAAATCACAAAACCTTAACTAAAACCAACCCTTTCTCAATTGCACTCAAACACAATATTCATTATATAACATATTTCACATGAACATAATCAATGTTCTAAACACATATTCATCACAAGAACTACTTCACCACACATTAATATCACAATTAAACACATATTAACTCAAAACCCTAAAATCAACATCCTTCTCCATCCATCCAAATCAACAACCATCATTTCCAACAACAACCTTCAATTAAACTCATAACTTAAAATCAATTTAACACTTGAAAACACAACCAAACACATCTCAAATCCACCAAATCACAAAATCATCAAACCCTACTTTACTTCCAACACAACTTCCAAATAAGTAAAGAAAACAAGAAAATACTTACTTGAAAAGAAGAAATTCCACAAATCCTTTGTCAAAACCTTGGATTGCTTCTTCAATATGCTTCTTGCCTCAAAAACACTTCTCTTTTCCTTTTGCTAATGGAGAGCCAGCCACTTCATGAAGAAAGAAGACAATGATCAAGATACAAAGTCAAATTTTGCTTTTAATCTCCACCAAGTGTTCTTATCCAAGCAATTACTAAAACACCCTAAATCATATAAGTCCTTACATGTAATTTCATTAACAACCAAAAATATCTTCTTCCACTTAACCATCACCTTGACTCTTCATTTGACCACTTTATATGTTATATATATCATCATATACACAACATATACATTTGTCTCTAAACCCTAATTCTTCCTCCAAAACACATATGCACAAGCATTCACTTTCCAATTTCTTTTCTTATCCCATCATATACATTCAATCCAATTTAGCAATAACAACAACAACAACAACAACAACATAATCAAAACTTCTAAGCCACATATGAGGATATTACAGGCATGGCCGTGTCTCTTGGGTGTGTCAGCTTCTGTGTTTTTTCCTTTGGTTCTTCTTTGATCTTGGCTTAGGATAGGACACGGCCAAGCTTGTGGCCATGTCATGTGACACGGCCAGTGACTTGGCCGTGTTGCCTGCCAGTGTCACCTACTTTTTCTTTTCTTTCTTTGCTTGGTCCTTCTTGACTTTGCCCTTTAGGTGAGACACGGCCAATGGCTTGGCCGTGTTTCTTGCCCGTGTCATGTTCTGCCAAGATTTCCTTTAAGGTGACACGGCCAAGCTTGATTTGGCTTGGCCATGTCTTGCTTGATTCATGCTCTTCTTTCCTTGTTTTGATCTTTCAAGGGAATTTTTGCACTTTAACCACTTTTCCCTTGCAACTTTTTTCTTTCTTTGATTCTTCAATGATTGTTGCAGGCTGTTGAATCATTTGATCATGAGGCTGGACCTTCCTTTACTGCCCCTTCATTTTCTCACTCTAGCCCACCAGATATGCCATCTCATCCGCAAGGCATTGACTTGAATTACCTGGTACATTCCTTATTTCATGGTAATTTATGCTACATGTATGCATGATTATGTATGCTCTTACCCTTTCCTCCTTGGCTCACAGCGGATGCTCGAAGAACAAAATAAGAAACTTCAAGAAGAGTTGGCTATAAGTCATCAGCAGGCTTCTCATTTTGATAGTTTATATCATCAATCTGAACAACATTTTCGAGACTTCCGATTTCAGGGGATGAGGGATCCTGGCGCTTCTTCATCAAGAGGCCCCCAGACTGATGAACATGAGATCCTTTCGTCTGCTTCTGATGAGGACCATGACGGATTGGAACCTCAAGGTAATCGGGATTTTGGTGCCCCTGCTTCAGGTGATCCTGGGATGAGTAATTTGCCGGGTTTTGGTGCTCCCGCTTCAGGTGGACTCGGGACGAGTCATTTGCCCCATCCTCCAATAGGCGATGATTTTTTCAAGTCTTTATTTGGTGACCTACCACCACTCTCTTAGTGATATGTAAATATTATAGCAATTGTAAAATATTGTACAATAATGAAAAATATAAAATTTTCCTCTTTATTGGAACCTTTATTATTATTATTATTACCGCACATCATAATTTTAGAATACACATCATTTGCTAAATGCAATCCAACGTGGTAAAGGAAATTGCCACTAATTCCTTTCCTTATGCCATATGGTCTTACCCTTTCCCATCACCTTTTCCTTTTCACTTTAGGAAAAGGTTTATATCTTCTATATAAATCACCCTTCATGCCATATTTTAATACATAAACCAACATTCTTTCTCTTTCAATGTGAAGACTACCTTTAATAGTTTTAATTTTTTCTTTATTCATTCACCATGACCGAGCATCATTTAAAGAGAATAAAAATTCTATTTAAGAATATGGATGCCATTCATTAGAAGCAAATTTCATGGTCAAAACTTGATGTTTTAAAATGTTTTCAAAATGTCAAATTGGACCAATCCTTCTTACATGCCGTGGCTTCCTTTTGGAATATGAATTCTAGGGTATTTAGAATTAATGGCTTCGAAATATGTCCCTTGATTGAAGAATTTGAGGCCATCCTTGGATTTCCAAATAATCAACAAATGGTGTTACCCACATTGATTTCCAAGACTCAATAGAAGATGCAGATGTTATTTCAAATTCCAAAACCCGAAGTTCTTCGGTTGATGAAAGGTGAAAAAATTCTACTTGCTCCTTTGATTGACTTTTGTCTCTCTCATTTGGCCCCTACTAAGGCATGGGGATGCATGCTCTGTCTTTGCTTGCTCGGCCAATTCTTGCTTGTTTCTTCCAACGGCGATATTGATCCACGAGCATTAGATATTATGGACCAAATGGAAGGAGGCTTGTCGCCGATACCTGTGATCTTTGCCGAGACCTTAGTTGGATTAGACAGATTTAAATCAGGATTGTCAAAGAGACTGACTGGGAGTCCATTGCTGCTTCAGGTAATTACCTAAACTGCCCTTTTGGGTTTTCAATTTAGGTTTTCTTTTTCTTCTTTTTTTTAATTCTTTTATTTATTCTTTTATTTATTGCTCTAATTTTTTCCTAGTCCGCCATGTGGGTTTTCGAAACTAGCTAGCTGTCCTAATTTTTGCCTAAGCTGCCCTGGGGGGTTTTCAACTTAGCGGACTCTTTTTTTTAATTTAATTTTTTCTTCACAGATTTGGTTTCAGGAGCGTCTTTGTTTGCTTGATATTCCATCCATCGATTTTGCCAGATACATGCCACGTCATCATTCTGCTAGGAAGCTACTCCATCCCGCTTCTTCATATGCTGACTGGGTTGACTTGATCCACTCACGCTCCGAAGTCAGTATCCGTTGGTTGGTACCTTGGTGAAAGATTTCTCATATCACCATGTGGACTGATAAGAGTGTTTTTACACTAGTTTTTAGTATGATTTTAATGTGTTTTTAGCTAATGTTTCATTTGATTTTTGTTTAAAGTTTGTTTTAAGTGTTTGTTTTAGGTTAAAGTGGAAAAATTCCCTTGGATGCTCAAAACATTCAAGAAAGAGCATGAATCAAGCAAGACATGGCCAAGCCAAAGCAAGCTTAGCTGTGTCCCTCAAATTTCTTCAAGGCAGTAGATGACATGACCAGGTGACACGTCCAAGTCACTGGCCATGTCTCACCCAAAGAACAAAAACCAAAGAACCAAGCAAAGAAGGAAAAATGAAGAATATAAGCTGACACTGGCAGGTGACACGCCCAAGCCAGTGACCGTGTCACATGACACGCCCACAAGCTTGGCTGTGTCCCATGCCTAGCCAAAGAACAAAAGAAGAAAAGAAATAGGTAGAAGGTGACACACCCAAGTGACACGGCCATGCCACTGGCCGTGTCACATGACATGGCCAAGAGCTTGGTCGTGTCACTCCATGAAACCAAAGAGAAAAGAAAGAAAGGAAGAAAGGCAGTGATGGACACAGCCAACTAGCTTGGCCGTGTCCCAAGGAGAAATAAGAGACACGGCCAAGCCACTCATGGCTTGGCCGTGTCACCTAAGAAAACCTTGACTCTTTTGCATGAATTGAGGAACAAGTGGGAGACAAACCAATTGCTTTTGTCAAAAGAAAGAAAAAAGAAAGGAAAAACCTGCCTAATTGATGGAAAGAAATATTAAACAAAGAAAATAGTGGGGAACAAGGTATGGGGTGTGAGTTGGAAGTGAGTTAAAAGGCATGGGTTTGAGCTTGGAATGAAATAAAAAGAGAAGAAGATGAAGATGAGAGAAGCTTCTGCAGAGGGCTGAGGTTTTGTGTAGGAAACAGAGAACAGAGGAAGAGAAGAGAGGTTTGAGAGGAGGAGGCTGTGCATACATGTTTTGGGCAAGAAGGGAGTGACACTTTCCTTCACTCTTCATCTTCATCCTCCATTTCCATCCTCTCCAACATCTGCATCTTCCATTGGCAGCTCCTGAAGATTCAAGAAGCTATATTGAAAGGGGTTTTTCTATTTTCTCCTTTTATGTATTTTAATGTTATTGTTGTTGTTGTTGTTGTATTAAGTGTATTGAACATGAATTAATTCATTCCCTATATAGATATTGAAGAACCCTAGCTTATTTGTATGATTGAATGATTTTAATTGATTGAGTTGTTTTATTCTTGTGATGCTTAATGATTATTTCCAATTGATGATAGCATGCTTATTGATTGGTTGCCATTTTCATATTATTGACTTGAGAAAGCTTGATATGAATTGATTACTCATAAGGGTTGAGGATTGATTGGGGTGCTAGAGATAGACTTACAAGATCCTTTGGTTTATAGTTCCTTGTTCTTAATGCATGATCTACTTAATTGTGTTTTGAGAAGAGATTCCGGCACTCTACTTAGTGATTAGGGATTAATTCACTCGAGAGAGGTTTTAGTCTAAATTAGAGGAATGCCAACTCAACTCTATCATGTAATGTAATTAAGGCTAGGGGGATTCAATATCTGGATAGTATCATTATCATCAATCCTTTTTACACAACACACAATTTATCTTTATGTTCATTTATTTAAGTTAATTGTCTTTAATTATAAAACACACAAAAATATTAATTTGCTAAACAACAATTAAGATTTGCACTAGTGCTTGGCCTTGTCCTCAGTGGAATGATAACTCACTCACTACTTTATTACTTGGGTAACTCGTACACTTGCGGTATTGCTATAGCATAGTGGCATGCACCACGGACATACTTGATGTATGTTCCCCTTGCCGCTCTTAGTCAAGGTACATGCTATGATCGTCACCGACTTGGGCGTCAGTATGGAGCTGAGCCTCGTGATCCTGACTTTGCTCCTGACTTAGACATGCCTTGCTTGACTGAAGCCTACTTGGATAGGATGAGGCAAAGCTATCCTGCACGTTACACTTATCGACTGCCATAGATTTTATATTTGTCAATTCAGAAAGTGTATTGTTAGGATGAAAAAATAATTAAAGTAATAAAAGATGCTTCTTTTCCATTTATAATTTGTCATCACCTTTTGCTATTGTGTTTATTTATTTCATCCGTATCTGGTCGAATACTTATAACAGTGCACATAGAACAGTTTTAACATTAATTCTAATTTATTAAATTGGGGAACAACCAAACATAAAGCCAACATACACAAGATTACTCCTGTTGCCAATTAGCCCTTTCGAGTTTTCTAATTGACGATTTTCTCTCTTTTAGCCCTAATTGTTGCCTAGCCCTCCCTTTTGGGTTTTCGAGACTAGCGGACTGCTCTAACTTTTGCCTAGGCCACCCTTCTTGGGTTTTCAACCTAGCGAGCTCTTTTCCTCTTTTTTTTTTTTATTTTTCATACACAAAACTTCTTCAACCTGTCAATGTTTACGGGCTCACTAAATTCATTCCTGTCCATGTCTGACAACTTCACCGCACCTTTATTCATGACTTGTTTCATGACATATGGACCTTCCCAGCTAGGTATGAACTTCCCTCTTAGATCAGATACATTAGGCTTACATTGCTTCAACACCAAATCCCCAACTCTGAATTTTCTGATTTTAACCCTTCTATTGTAGGCCCGAGCTATCTTCTTTTGACATAGTTGTTGATGATACAGTGCTTTTAACCTTCTCTCTTCTAGCAGAGCTAATTGTGTGTATCTGCTTGCTACCCATTCCGTTTTAGGAAGTTCAGCTTCCAAGACTACTCTTAATGACTTGATCTCAATTTCAATTGGCAATACTGCTTCCATTCCATAAACCAAAGAGAACGGTGTCATTCCAGTAGGTGTTCGCACACTTGTCCTATATCCCCATAAAGCAAAGGGAAACATCTCTGACCAATCCCTGTAAGTCTTGGTCATCTTGGACAGAATTTGCTTAATTGTCTTTTTTTTTCTTCCACGGCACCATTAGCCTTTGGTCTATAAGGAGAGGATCGATGATGATGGATTTGATACTTCGAGAATAAATCCTTAACTGCTTCTTGAAACTATGCCCCATTGTCTGATATCACACTATGTGGGACCCCGTATCTGCAGCTGAGGTTCTTTTCAATAAACCTAGCCATTTGGCTTGCACCCAGTTTATTGAAGGATTCGGCTTTGACCCATTTTGAAAAATAATCTACTGCTACCACAATGAATCGGTGACCATTTGAAGTAGTCAGATGTATCTCTCCTATAATGTCGATACCCCAGGTGGCAAATGGCCAGGGTGAAGACATTGAATGCAGTTCTTTAGGAGGCATGTGATTCAAGTTACCATACATCTGACATTGCTGGCACTTCTTTACAAACTCAATACAATCTTTCTCCATAGTCAACCAGCAGTAACCTTGTCGAATAATCTTCTTAACTAGGGCCAAACCACTCATGTGTAGACCGCAATTTCCCGCATGTATTGCTGACATGATGCGCTGCACTTCAGGCTTTCTTAAACATCTCAAATGCACCCCATCAGGCCACCTTCGATATAACTCCCCATGGAAGGTGATGTATTGCAATGATCACCTCCTTATGGCTCTTCTCTCTTTCTTCGTTGCCCCCAGCGGGTATTCTTTTTCCTCCAAAAATCGTCTTATAGTATCATACCACGCATCATGGTCTGTATCAATTTCAATGATTGTTTCATATTCATAGCAAGGAGTTGACGAACTGGTCAAGATCAGAGGCTTAAGGAATAGGCTAACAGGGTTTTCCCACACCGAAGCCAATGTGGCTAGGGCATCAGCCATCTAATTTTGTTCCCTTGATAGGTGTACAACCCTACACTCCTTAAAGTTCTTCTTCATCATGGTCAAGTAATGGTGGTATGGTTTCAATTTTTCTTCTTTCAACTCCCATTCTCCTTTTACTTGGGATACAAATAGTAATGAATCACCATAAACTTCCACCTTATCCACCTTCATAATCATTAGGGTTTCCAAACCAAAAATACAAGCTTCGTATTCAATCATATTATTGGTTGCCCTAAATTTAAACTTTTTGGCTAAAGGGATAAATTCCCCTTCGGGCGATTCTAGTATAACTCCCAATCTTGCTCCTTTCTTGTTTACTGCTCCATCAAAATACATTGTCCACCCTTGTACTTCAATTGCTTCTAAATGTTCATCTGGAAATTCCAAGATTACCTCTTCGCTTTGTGGTAATGGTTGTTAGGCCAGGAATTCTGCCATCGCTTTACCTTTGATTGTTTTCCTGGTTACATACTCAATCTCAAATTCCTCTAATATTATCAACCATCGACCATATTTCCCAATTAAGGAGGGTGTCTCCCTTAAGTACTTCATTGGATCCAACCTGGAAATTGCTTGCACACTATACGATTTAAAGTAATGCCGCAACTTCTTAAAAGACCAAACCACAGCTATACATGTCTTTTCAATGATACTGTACTTAATTTCATTAGGATCTTTCTACTCAAATAGTAAACTGCATGCTCAATCCTGGACTCATCTGCTTGGGCTAGCATGGCTCCTATTGACTCTTCTTCTACTGCTAAGTATAGTAATAGAGGTTTATTGGGTTTAGGTGGTTTTAAAACAGGTGGATTCAACAAATACTCTTTTATTCGCTCAAAGGCCTTTTGACATTCTTCATTCCATACGACCGGCTGATTCTTTCTAAGCAATTTGAAGATAGGCTCACAAATTGTTGTGAGCTTTACTATAAATTTGCTAATGTACTGTAGTTTACCAATGAATCCCCGAACTTATCTCTCCATCTTTGGGGCTGGCATATCCCTGATTGCTTTGACTTTGTCAAGATCTATCTCAATGCCATTCAGACCAATTACATGTCCCAACAATTTTCCTGAAGTAACACCGAATTCACACTTCTTCGGGTTTAATCTTAGCTTATATTTCAAAGCTCTATCGAAGAATAATTCTAAGTTTTGGAAGTGTTGTTCCCTTGTATCCGATTTGACCATCATATCATCAACATATACTTTAACTTCTTTGTACATCATGTCATGAAATAGTGTGGTGGCCATCCTCTGGTAGGTTGCTCCAGCATTCTTCAAGCCGAACGACATCACCTTATAACAAAATATACCCCATGAAGTAATGAAAGCAGTTTTGGCTTTATCCTCTTGGGCCATTAACACTTGATTGTATCCGGAAAATCCATCTACAAACGAGTGTAGCACACTAGAGGCTGCACTATCAATGAGAACATCTATATGAGGTAAAGGAAAATCATCCTTAGGGGAAGCCTTGTTTAAATTTGTATTGTAACACCCCCATACTCTATATAAGTACTATACATATACCTTGTATACATACAGTACGTATATAAAGTATAAGAATGTCACTTTTCACTTTAGATAAAAACCTATACTCTAGTTCCAAACAATAATACATTTTATTTAAAACACATTTACAAAATCATTATACTTTCGATAATCTTACATATATTTAATAATCTTCTTTTTACCAAAATTTGTTTATACATATGAATATATTTTTATCAAAATACAACATAATTAAATTGTACATGTATGCACCACCTTCTAGTTGGTCTCGAGATACTCTTACCCTTCTCGTGGCATAATGATTTGACTTCCAGATCATCCATCTACTCACCTACGCGATTTACATAACCGCACTAAGCTTGAAAGCTTAGTAGTACAAATAAAAATTTTAAATATACATTACAGAAGAATAATACCTCATATTTTAACGTCATGTGTTATCATTTTCTTATCATGTTTCCCCTTTTCAATGCATTCTTCATATATATATTTCTACTAATCTCATAATTTATTTACATATACACATATAGCATTACAACCACTCACAATTCAATAGCTTAGCAAAACATTCATGAACTAGTACTCACAATTTCCACATCCATATACATATTACACATCATTCAACATAGTTCTCATGCCACATTCACTTTCAATAATTGATTTATGTATTGTAATCATCTCATTCCATAATTATCATCTCATTCCATTATTTACATTTAAAGCAAAGACATGCATGGTTCTCATTATTCCTTTATTTCACCATTCATGAATCACATTTAAACAAAGACAAGCATGGGCCCAAAAGACACTAATATGCCATTCAACTTTCAGAGTTAATGTTTTGGTTCAATTATCACATTTATCATTATCATTATCCCAACAAGGCTTCAAGGATTAGGCTCAACCAAGCTTCAAGGGGAACAAAGCATGCTAAGTATCAATCCAACTTGGCTTCAAGAACCAAACCCAACCTAGCTTCAAGGGTTGTAACATCTCAATTAGGCTTCAAGGACTAGACCCAACCAAGCTTCAAGGGGAGTTAAGCATGCTAAACTTCAACCCAACTTGGCTTCAAGGATCAAGCCCAACCTAACTTCAAGAGATTGTTACTATTAGGCATGCCACCAACAACAAAACTCTGAAAATGAATAACATATTAGACACACAATTCATTCATTATTTCATTATCAATTTCATTCTCATTTCTTCATCATCATTTAGGCAATCATGCCTCAATCATCTCATTTACATCATTATAGCCAACAACAATGGCTTCACATCTCTTCAATAGAGTATACATAACCAATTACATTGAACATCATCATCTAGGCACACATGCCTCAATTACCTCAATTCACATTAAAACAACTCATCATTGAAGTATTCATCATAACCAATTGCATTGCACATATATTTCATATTTCATCATATCATCATATCATCATATCTTTCACATTTCCTATTTCATTTTTCATTACATCATCACATCTTTAGAATCTTCAACATACATTCCACAAAGTTCACATCATGCAAAACATAACATTATTAATATGCATCAACAATACAATAGATTACTTAACACATTTACAATCAAATTTGTTAAGTCTCAAGGTCATATAAAGGTATGCAATATTGTAGAATTTGTACTTGCCTCTAGAGAACTCACACCAATCTAAATTCCTCTTCCAAGAATCCTCCAACACTTGGATTAAGGCAACACAATCTCTTCAAAACCTAATCCAAAGATAATTATACATATAAGAAAATAAGAATGATAACTAACTAGGGCAAACTCTACACATGACACGCTCACCAACACGGGCATGTCCCTGATCGTGCCGTAAACCAATAATACAGAAGCTTTGACACGCTTAGTAACACGGGCGTGTCAATGGATGTGTCACTCATTCTGCCTCACAAAAACATTGACACACCCAACAACACGGGCATGTTCATGGCCTTGTCAATTACTTTTTCTCACATTAGCTATAACACGCTCAGTAACATGGACGTGTTAATGGTCGTGTCACAAACGTCAAACTCAGTACCATTGACACGCCCAACAACATGGCCGTGTCAGGCAAAAATCATGCATTTCGAACTCTCATCCATGTAAACACAAACACTTCAAAACCCATACTACATCACCCTTAATCAACATCTTGGTTATATTCATCAATTACCTATCAATTTAACACTTATATAACTTCAATATATCATAATAATAATCATTATATACATCACCATGTATCAACTACTCAATTCCCCAATTCATTTATATGAAACCCTTACAAAACAATCTCAACAATCCATCATCATCCTCACAAATAACCATATTATCATCATCTAAATACCAATTCAACATATCTATATACTTCAATCTTTCATTATCATCATCTTCACACACCAACCATATCAAATATAAACTCAATCAATAGAAATCAATACAAGAAAATGAATACTTACTTGAATATTTTGCCAAATCCTCAATCTCCACCTTCAATTCTCTTGAAGCCCTTAAGAAGTTGATGTATAAACCAACCAAAACCACATCTCTCTCTCTCTCTCTCTCTCTCTCTCTCTCTCTCTCTCTCGTTGAAGAAGAAGAAGAAGAAGAAAGAAAGAAAATATTCTTTTCTTTATCCATACTTATCTTATATATATATATAATAATAATAATAATATAATTAAATATTTCTAAAAAAAATCCTACACCACCACTATGCCCATCCTTTGACTTTCTTTTCTTCTTTTGTCATTATTATCATTATTATTATTATTATTATTAATTAATTAATTATATACACTTACTTTTCCTACACCAATGTATACATCATATATATGTGATGTATATGTTGATATATATGTATATGTCTTATATATTGTATTTATATTTCCCCTATTTTTCAAATACCATATATATATATATACATCTAGTCCTTATAATATTTCCTTTTAATTAATTTCAAATAATAATTTATCTTCTTTTGACTTCCATTACTTTGACTTGTATATGTTATATATATATTTATATATCCAACATATACACTCTCTCTTTACTTCTTTTCTCTTTCCATCAAACATATACATTAAATCCAAATACAACAATAATTCCAAAACTTTTAGGGTATACTTTGGGATATTACATCTATAGTCCACGCAGACCCATATCCTCGCATCTTTCTTTGGCATGGGTACTATGTTGGCTAACCAATATGGATATTCAATCACTTCAAGGAACTTCACTTATATTTGCTTTGTGACATCTTCTTTAACCAATTCAGTCCACTCAAGTCTTAATCACCTAAGCTTTTGTTTGACAGGTTTTATGTGAGTGTAAGTGGGAATATGATGTTCCGCTATTTCTCGATCTATTCCAGGCATATCCTCATAATACCAAGCAAACACTTCTTCATATTTTTTGAATATTTTTTCAAATCTCTCTCTCTCATTAGGAGTAAGGTCGGATGCTATGCTAATATTTTTAGGAATTTCAGTTGTTCCCAAATTTAATGATTGTGTTTTAATAGAATTAATATTAAAGATGCTCATGTAACTGCTATTTGAATGTATGCAACCATCAGGAGAAACATCACACAAGTAAGCAAAATTAGACTTTATTGCATTCATTTTGGAAAAGAAAACATCATCATCCTCATACAAAGCAGTCAAATTAAAATCAAAATCAAAATCATTGTTCTCAAAATCATAAAGCAGGATGTCTTCAAACTTTTCTTCGACCAGGGCAGCAATCTCTTTCAGAGTCTTCTCGGCTTTCATGACAGCTTCATTCTTCTCTTTTGGATTGGATTCTTTGTTGGTTGACAGGGTGAGCTTCATTCTTTCTTCACTTGCTCCACTAGCTCGGCAACATCTGCAAAAATTTCAAAACCTGGGATTAACTTACCCATGAACATGATTGGCTCAGGCTTTCCTTGGAGCGGTCCCATATCTGGAGCTTTGACAAAAATCTCTTCAAGTGGTGGGAAGCTCATCTTCTCACTCTTGTTTGGCTAGACATCATTGTCTTCATCATATCCCAACCCCTTCTTGGAAGTTTGAGTTCTAAAATCTGGCAACTTTGTCAAACCAGCCTTACCCTTTCCAAGACCAGCTCCGGGAAGGTAGTTCATGTTCTTCATCATATTCAAGACTTTGGAGTCCACTATTTCATCACAGAAATTGCGGCTACTTGAAAACCATTGAGAGGCCTCTCAATCATTAGAACGTTAACAATCTCATTATCTTCATATTCAATGACCACTGTTTCATCTCCGTTGGAGAACTTGATCTTTTGATGAAGGGTGGAAGGAACTGCACCAAGAGGATGAAACCATGGTCGCCTCAAGAATAAGGCGAAGGTAATTGGTATGTCCAAAACAACAAACTCAACAATAGATTCAATTGGACCTACCTTGACAGCCGCTTTGAAAGTCCCTTCGGCATGCCTCTTAGTGTTGTCATAAGCACGAATTGTTACCTCGGTCGGGTTTAGATCTCTTGTTGTCATGGCTAGCTTTGGCAATATCTTATGTGGATAACATTTATGGTGGACCCATCATCGACCATAATAGAAGGAGTCCTCTTCCCCTTGACTTCTATTTTGATAAAGAGAGGGCGGATGTGGTCTTTCCCCTCCTTTAGTAATTCTGCATCTGAAAAAGAAACTGCTCCCATATTAACTTCACTCTTTTCTTGAACCTCTTCACATTTCATTACTTCCCCAATTTTTATGAAGTTGATCAACTCCTCCGGTGTTTCTTGCACTCGAATTAACTCCACCACAAAGCGTCACTCGCAAGTATACGAGGTAGCTGTAGCAAAGGTGATCGCCCCAAGGTCGTCTCACAAGGAAGCTAAAGTAGCTAATTGATTATCAGATTATAAATAACAAGTAATGAATTAATTTAGATTGCTAACAATTAAAGAAAACAGATTGATCGAAGTTTAAAACAATAAAAGTAAGTTGATGATTTGATTCACTTAATAGAATGGTCTAGGGTTTGCACTTCTCTGCTACTTATATGTATGAACGATTATTCCTCTTAACCAATTTAATTTCAAAGATTAAATCTCAAGCAACTTAATTAATTGAATAAAGGAAATAAGCTTTCGCATTCAAACCTCTCTCAAATAATCTTGTTCCAATTGATATAATCTTTTCCTAGGTTATATCTCTAATTCACCTAAGTCCTTAATTGAATTGTTCCAGCATTAGACTTCATCTCTCAATCCATCATCTAATACCTAAAACACATAATTGATGGCCAATCAATTATATATTAGCAATAATTCATTCAATAAAGGCTTAAAGAAATAATTGAGTTAAGAGTAATAACCAATTCATACAATCATAGCAGATCCATACAAACCCTAGACTAGATCAAATTAGTTCATAATGCTATCAAACATACTCATCTCATTAATATTCAAAGAAATCAATTTAGACATGATAATATCCATAAATACAATTCCAATGAAATTAAAGAGATAAAGTTCAAGAACAAAACCAAGTTACAAACTCCTTGAAGCTTCTGAAGAATCTCTTGTTCAAATCTTGCAAGAAGGATGTATCAATAGCTAGAACAATCTAATCTAAGCTAGATTAATCAAAGTGTTCAATAATCTTTAAGAAAACAAAGTTAGAAACCCTAACTTCACTCTCAGATGGCTCAATCAGCTATCAGATGGCTTCCTTTTAGCTTGATATGGGACACGGCCACAAGCTTGGCCGTGTCCTCTGCCTGTGTCAGCTACTGTCCATTTTTCCTTCTTTTCGGTTCCTTGGCTTTTTAACCTAAAACAAAACTTGAAACAAACTTTAAACAAGAATTAAATGAACATTAGCCAACAAAACATAAACACACACTAAAAACTAGGACAAAAATGACATAAACACTGAAATAAATAAAAACTACTAAAATTAATGAAAACACTAAATAAACATATTAAAACTAACAAAATACCTAAAGAAAACAATAATTATCATAATAAACAAGACACAAATCTATAACAAAAACTAATAAAATAACTACCCCACACTTAAAACTTTGCTTGTCCTCAAGCAAATTCACATGGCATAAATTAAAAACTCAAACAACCTTAACTATAATTCCAGTATATAAGATGAAATCCTTCAAGACTCAGACATAAATAATTGCAATTTCCTTCAATCAAGATTTTCTTAACTCATTCATTAATCCAGACATACAAATCTTATCTCTCTTCTAAGTGTTTCACTCGATTTCAAAGGTTAATTCACTCAAACCATTCATGACTGCATACTACAATAAACTTGCTTAATTATCGAATCTCCCTCACTGATTTTCTTAAGAAATAATCCGAAGGTCTTTTATTTGGATGTAATGGGGCTAAGGTGAAGGTATGAGAAAAGACATTTAAGCTGGAGCATCAAGAAATGGAGTATCTAATTTAGACAATACTCTTGCCAAGAAACTCATAACTCCCTCAAATGGCATACTCACCAATCCCTTAATACTTTCACATACTTGCATGCTTCAAGAAAAATACATGAGTCAACATTCCTCTAATGCTAGAAAATATATGAATTTTGTATATATATATCTCTTTTTTTTTCTCTTTTTTCTTTTTCTTTTATTTTTATCATCATTATATATATATATATACAAAATATAAACTTGCATGGAACATCTAGCTTAAAATGTAGAGGAAAAGAATAAGCGACTCTTAGACAAATACAATGTGCACAGTATGCATTTCAACCACAAATAGCAATACCATTTTTTTTATTTGCTTACCCCACACTTTGAAATAAACCACCCTATTGTCATATCATAAGAACTCCATTCCTTGATGCAGGTATGATGATAATAATAGAAAGTTGAGTTGATAATTGTGTTGATCAATCAAGAAAAAGTCAAAGGCTCAACTTGGCTCACTAAGGAATTCAATATTAAGGGAGGTTTTTTAAGCTAAGGGGCTAACTTAATTTGCCTTAATCATTTTAAAACTTGAGATTAAATCATAATGTGAGTTCAATTAGTGTAATATCCCCATATATGCCCTAGAAGTTTTGAACGTTGTTGTTGTTGTTGTTGTTTAAATTGGTTAGAATGTATGTGTCTAATGGCAAGAGAAAAGAAATTAGAAAGGAAATGTTTGTGTATATGTGTTTTGAGATAGAAAAGAGGGTTTAGAGAGAAATGTATATGTTGTTTATATGATGATATAATTAACATATACATAAGTCAAATAGGGAGTCAATGCAAGAAGATATTTTATTTGAGGTTATGAAATTACATATATGGGCATGCAAGGGACAAAAGCTAGAACAAATGGTTAAGGGTGTTTTGGTAATTTTCCTTGTAGGAATTGCTGGTGGAGATTAAAAGAAGAAGAAGTGGTTGACTTGAGTTTATTTTCTTGTCTTTTCTCATGTGTGTGCCGGCCATTGAAGAAGAGAAAGAGCTAGAGAGGGCTTGAAGTTCTAAACTCAATTTGAAAGGAGATTCAAGGAATTAAGTGGAAGATTTGTGAAATTCATCAACTTTGGTATGTCCTTTCTCTTGATTTTCTTTTGTTCTTTTGAAATGGAGTTGGAAATGAATTTTTGGTTTGTTGAGATGATGATTAAATGTGTTTGTGATGAGTTTTTAAATGTTGTTTTTGATTTTAAGTGAAGAAGGTTAAGAGGTGTTGTTGTTGGAAGTGTTGGAGTTGATATTGTTTTAGGGTTTTGAAGTGTTACATGATGTTTTCCTTGTGTTTGCTTCATTATTTTCAAAGATCTTCTTGTGGTTGGTGTTTGTTGGAATTTTGGACTTGGAAATGGGATTTTGGCCGAGGGCAGTAGCCTTCTGGATGCCACGCCCGTGGCCTTGATTGGCCATGGCCGTGGCCATTGGTAGGCTTTTGGTACCATGGCCGTGGAGGATGGAAGCTTGGGTGGCAGAATTGTTTTGTACCCCACGCCCGTGGTGGTTATGGTGGCGACGACCGTGGCCTATAATGAATGATGTTGAAGTGTAATTTTGTGATTTAAGGTTTAAGATGAAGTTATTAAGTGATTAAATGGTATTGGAATTGATGGATTACATCATTCTTTGGATTAGGGTTTGATAGAAGGTGTTTTGCCCTAATTTGTGAAGTGAAGAACTTTGCAAGAAGGAAGGTGTTTAGAGTTGTGTGACTTGTGATTGAGGTAAGTACAAATCTTGTGTTGATGCATACATGTGACATTGCATTGATGATGTATATGAAGTTGAGATTGATCATATATATGATGATAATGGTAATGCATATGATACTATGTGATATTTCATGTATTGTGACTTATGTGATGAGTAAAGTGTTTTGTTATGTTTATATCAATAATGCCATATGTATAATGTGATGGATATGTTGAGGATATGGTTGTGTATTTGAAAGATGAAGTATTGTAATGTGATTTGAAATGTGATGGAATATAATGCCATTTTGTTTGGCTATGGTAACTTATTTGTGATATGAGGCCATTGTTATTGGCTATGATGAGAATTGAGAATGGAAATGATAATTAAATAATAAATGACTTGTGTGGCTAATGTGTTATTCCATTTTCAGAGTTTGTTGTTGGTGGCATGCCTAATAAGTGTAACAATCTCTTGAAGTTAGGTTGGATTGAATCCTTGAAGCCTAATTGAGATGTTACCACCCTTGAAGCTAGGTTGGATTTTGTTCTTGAAGCCAAGTTGGGTTGAAGTTTAGCATGCTTTGCTCCCCTTGAAGCTTGGTTGAACCTAATCCTTGAAGCCTAGTTGGGTATATGATATTGATAAATGTGATAACAAAACCAAAGCATTAACTCTGAAAATTGAATAGCATATTAGTGTATTTTGGGCCCATGCTTGTCTTTGTTTAATGTGATTCATGAATGATAACATAATTGATAAATGAGGAATATGGAAGGATGTTGCAATGTAATATGTTTATATATTGTGACTTATGAAATGTAAAAGTATGTTGAAATATGATATGCTTATATGATTATGAGTGGTGAAATTCAAAGATGTAGCTTCTCACCTATGTTGTATGTTTATTAATAATATGTATGGCATTGCATTGCATTAAAGCATAACATTAGCAGGATTTGTCTTACTAAGCCGTTGGGAGCATCATCATCTAAACCAAGAGAATCCGAGTCGGACTCCTCTTGAACCCGTGCTCTCTTCTGCCAGTCCCCCGGTGCTTCTGGCTCAGCTAAAGCCATCATATAAGCCCCTCTCCTGTGCACCACCATATGCATCTTTTCTAATGTGGCCAAATCCAATGAGTCATTACCCAAAATTCAAGTCATGCGACTGGTACTCGGGTCAAAATCCTCAAGAAGGGCTACTGCTAATGTGGTAATCAACCCTCCAATACAAATTTCCCCCCTCCTTTTATTGGCCACACTATAAAAAACATCGGCTAACCAATAGCCAGAACTAACAGGCACTGCATTACAAGCACAATCCAAAAATAATAGCTCACTCAATTCCACCACACCCGGGCTCTCCTTCCTAGCAAAGAATCCACAGGACATAAAATGATACAAATACCTCAAAGCAGAATTTCTCAATTTAGATGCTTTGGCCGATTTGGCCACATAAGTTCCCGAGCCTAATGCTCCTCAAGCAAATTGATGTTTAAACTCTTTAGGTACCGACCTTTCCCCATGTTGATGGAAACCATATATAACATTCAATTGTTCAATATTAATCACAAACGATTTCCCAAGCAATCTAAAACTCATCCTAGAACAAATTTTTTGATCATCTCTTTCAACCTTAAGAGATGTCAAAAATTCCAAACTCAGCTCTTGAAACTGCAAAGGTCGCAAGGAGACTAGGTTCTCCCACCCAATAATTTGCACATAATGATAAAAATTAGTCCTAATTTGCAGAGCATCAAGGGATTCATCATTAACATACCTCGTCGGGAAGAAACCCCGAGCCAAAAGATTTGCTCTCTTCAAAGATGAAATTGATGAAGAGGAAGAAGCACCTTCGGTTGTAGGCCTCTTCTTCTTGCGGTGTGAAACAATCTTTGTTCTTGGCATCTTGAGAAATCTGAAAAAATTCAAACCAAAACTTGATCAAATCAAACTTTTATGAGAAAAGAAGAAGTTTTAATGGATTATTTTTAGTTTTGGTGAAGAAATTTGAGGTTTAATGGAGGATTTGAAGCTTGGAAACACAAGTTATGGATGTTTGGTGAGAGAGAAAATGAAAGAGCGAGAGAGAGATAAGAAAGAAAAATAGGGATTGAATGGAACATCTGTGCAAAAATCGTGGTTTTTTAAAAGTGGGAGACACGACCAAGTTGTGGGCAACACGGCCGTGTCATGTGTTTGTTGAGGGACACGGCCAGTGACTTGGCTGTGTCCCATGGGCGTGTCTGCTACTGGAAGAAGAGGTGCAAAATAAAAATCAAAGAACAAATTGGTGAAGCTTGGCCGTGTCCAAGTGACACGGCCAAGGGACACGGCCAAGTTCCTTGGCCGTGTCACTCACTGTGACAAAGTGCAGAAACAAAACAAAAATTAAATTTGGAGAAGTCTTGGCCGTGTCCCATGTGACACGGCCAAGCTCCTTGGCTGTGTCTCCTTCTGCCACTTTTAACTTTTAACTTTTAATTTTTTTTATTTATTATTTATATATATATATCACCAAATATCAAAGAAATTGCAAACCTCTTCTCTGATCAACCCTGAAACACATTGGAAAAAATAAAAACCGATCAAAGCACAGTTCCATTTATTTAGACTAAACATAAAATCAAAACTTGCTAAATTTAAAATTACAACTATGAAGAATAAAATGCAAACCGATGGGTTGCCTCCCATTTAGCGCTTCTTTAATGTCATATAGCTGGACATCATGCAAGACTTACGGATCATGGATCAAAGTGCTGTCAATGATCCTCACTTCTTGAAATCCTTCATTATATGGCTTAACTCTCTGGCCATTTACTTTAAAAGTTTTATTGGTTCGAGAGTTAAGCAATTCAATGGCACCAGAAGGACATACCTGAGTTATCTCGAAAGGACCACTCCATCGAGACTTGAATTTACTTGGAAACAGACGGAGTCGATAATTAAAAAGTAAAGCTTTCATACCTGGACTCAATGTCTTTCGCACAATAAATCTGTCATGAAGTGCTTTTATGTGATCCTTGTAAATCTTTGAGCTCTCATATGCCTTTGGGTTAAGGCACCTTTGGGTCTGCCCCACTGGTTTAGCCCCCTCTTCTAAGGTCAGTGTCAGCCCCAATTTATCTGAGGAATCTGTATGCAAGAAATCATCTGAAACAACTGCTTCAACACAATTAATTAAAGAACATTCCTCATATAAAGCAGTTGTAGGAATAGGAGAAGTGTTAAAAATAGAAAATTCAACAGTTTGTCCTAAGACGGTCATTGACAACTTACCATTTTTTAACATCTATTAAGGAGTTGGTAGTAGCCATGAAAGGCCTACCCAGCAAAATAGTGTGTGCTGATGGTGCAGGTTTACTTCCTTCCATGTCAAGAACTATAAAATCGACAGGTACTATCAACCCTCCAACATTAACTAACACATCTTCTATAACCCCTTTCGGGAATCTAAAAGATCTATTAGCTAATTGCAACACCATTTTGGTCGGTTTAAGTTCCCCTAGTTCTAATTCTTTATACACAGAATAAGGCATCAAATTTACACTGGCTCCTGGATCACACACGCCATCAGTCCCCTTTCCATTCCCAACAGTAATTTTAATTATAAAGCTACCAGGATCCTTTAGCTTGGGAGGTAGTTTATGCTGCAGAATAGCACTAGCTACCTCTGAAACTATCACCTTTTCATTCAGCTCATTCTTCTTTTTCTTGGTGATCAGCTCTTTGAAGAATTTGGCATAAGCCGGCATGTTCTTTATTGCTTCAAGTAAGGGTAAGTTAATACTTACCTTAGACAGCATGTTAAAGATGTTAGAAAATTGCTTATCTGGTTTATCATCCTTCAACCTGCTGGGGAATGGTATAGGTGGCCGGTATGGATTGCTTACCTTATGTAAATCTGTTGAAGGGGACTTCTTCATTGATCTATCTCCAGCACCTTTGTTATCTGGTTCTCCTTCCTCCTTGTTCTCTTGGTCACCTGCATTTACAGAATCATTTTCAACATTATTGTTAATTTCCTTACCACTTCTAAGAACAGTAACTGATTGTGCCTGCTCAGGTTGACTTGGGAATTTTCCCTTTTGTTGAATCTGCATCTGTTGTGCAAGTTGCCCTACTTGAGTTTCCACTTTCTTAAAAGATGCTTCTAATGAATCCAGTCTCTTGTTGGTCATCTCTTGATTTTTAGCATTGACTTGGATGAAAGCTTGTAAACTTTCTTCCAAACTCTGTATCTTAGACTGCCCTTGATTTGAGGATTGGCCCTGTTCTTGATTCTGTATCTGAAGCAAATGGAAAGGCTGCTGAGAATTATTTGTTGGCCAAGAAAAATTTGGGTGATTCGTCCAACCAGGATTGTAAGTATTGGAGTAAGGATCATTCTGGGCCCTTGGTTAAAATTCCCCCCATGGCATTGACTTGCTCAGCTTCATTCCCATATGATTCATATGCAGAGGGGAAAATGTTTGCTCCATGCCCAAAAGTTTCACAGATTCCACACGCTTCTTGAGTAGATGAAGAAATATTGTTCTTCATGTTCAGCATATGCACTTGCCTTGTCAACTTAGCTATCTGATTTACCATCTCACTATTGGCTTCCAGTTGATTCACCCCTTTACTTCTTCCCCTTACACTTTTCTGTTGAGAATTAGCTCCCAACATCTCAAAGATCTCATAAGTTTCATCAGCTTTCTTTTCTCCCATGGCTCCCCCAGCTGCATTGTCAACAGTGTTCTGAAATTGCTGGGTTAGACCATCATAGAAAAACTGATTAAGAAGTTGAAGTGGGTAGTGATGATGTGGACAGTGGATCAATAACATTTTAAATATGTCCCAAGCCTCATGAAAGGGCTCTCCTTCAAATTGAGAGAATGTAGCAATCTTCCCTCTCAATTTAGCTGTCTTTTGATGTGAATAAAACTTGCCCATAAACTTGTTATAAACTTGCTCCCAAGTTGTCAAAGAATTTTCGGGCAACATCATAAGCCAGCTCTTTGCTCTATCCTTCAAAGTATATGGAAAACATCTCATCCTCAACTGATCTTCTGTTAGTCCTCCCAATGGAAAAGTGTTGAGGGTGGAGTAGAAATCCCGAATAAAGTTCAAAGGATCTTCATTTGGAACTCCATAGAATGATGGCAGCATGTTGTAATGAATGTTCTTCAACTCATAGTTCCTTGCTGCATCTGTCAGTCTTATGCAAGAAGTGGAAGTTCCAATGACAGGTTTAGCAAAATCTCTCATACTCCTTTGTCTTTCTTCAGCCATTTTAACAGATTGTGCAGATTTCGACTCAAAATCAGAAGTGTCCTCCTCTGTAGTATCAAATCCTGTGTACAGTTCAAACTCTTCCCTGCTCCTTTTCACTCTCTGAATTTCTGGAATAATTGGATATAGCTCTCCTTTGAGTGATCTCCTGCCTTGCATAAAAAAAATTTCTAGAAAAAAAAATTATTAAAAGCAAAAGACAAATAAAATAAAATGAAAACAGTGAAAAATAATCTAGAATATTTTTGCCTAATAAACAATTACGCCAATTAGCTTCCCCGGCAGCGGCACCAAAAACTTGTTGCGCTCGAATTAACTCCACCACAAAGCGTCACTCGCAAGTATACGAGGTAGCTGTAGCAAAGGTGATCGCCCCAAGGTCGTCTCACAAGGAAGCTAAAGTAGCTAATTGATTATCATATTATAAATAACAAGTAATGAATTAATTTAGATTGCTAAAAATTAAAGAAAACAGATTGATCGAAGTTTAAAACAATAAAAGTAAGTTGATGATTTGATTCACTTAATAGAATGGTCTAGGGTTTGCACTTCTCTGCTACTTATATGTATGAACGGTTATTCCTCTTAACCAATTTAATTTCAAAGATTAAATCTCAAGCAACTTAATTAATTGAATAAAGGAAATAAGCTCTCGCATTCAAACCTCTCTCAAATAATCTTGTTCCAATTGAAATAATCTTTTCCTAGGTTATATCTCTAATTCACCTAAGTCCTTAATTGAATTGTTCCAGCATTAGACTTCATCTCTCAATCCATCATCTAATACCTAAAACACATAATTGGTGGCCAATCAATTATATATTAGCAATAATTCATTCAATAAAGGCTTAAAGAAATAATTGAGTTAAGAGTAATAACCAATTCATACAATCATAGCAGATCTATACAAACCCTAGACTAGATCAAATTAGTTCATAATGCTATCAAACATACTCATCTCATTAATATTCAAAGAAATCAATTTAGACAAGATAATATCCATAAATACAATTCCAATGAAATTAAAGAGATAAAGTTCAAGAACAAAACCAAGTTACAAACTCCTTGAAGCTTCTGAAGAATCTCCTGTTCAAATATTGCAAGAAGGATGTATCAATGGCTAGAAAAATCTAATCTAAGCTAGATTAATCAAAGTGTTCAATAATCTTTAAGAAAACAAAGTTAGAAACCCTAACTTCACTCTCAGACGGCTCAATCGGCTATCAAATTCTCAACAACCTAAGAAAACTCTAAAATCCCATATTTATACGAATCTCCACTTTAAAAATCCGCTTGCCTTTGGTCCATGAGAGACACGGCCAAGTTGGAGTGAACTTGGCCGTGTTGGTGGTGAATTGGAGGGACACGGCCACAAGCCTGGCCGTGTCCCTTGCTTGTGTTTGCTTCTGTCTCAGAGTTTCTTCTTTTCTTCTTTTGTTGAGTTACACGGCCATGTTGGAGTGGCTTGGCCGTGTTGGACCTTTTTGGAGGGACACGGCTAGTGACTTGGCCGTGTCCCTTGCCTGTGTCTTCTACTGTGAGAGTTTCTTCTTCTTTGCTTTGGATTTAAGTGAGACACGGCCAAGCTTAAGCAACTTGGCCTTGTCTGAGCTTCTTTGGAGGGACACGGCCAGTGACTTGGCCGTGTCCCTTGAGTGTGTCCATCTCTGTGTCTTGTGGCTTCCTTTTAGCTTGATATGGGACACGACCACAAGCTTGGCCTTGTCCTCTGCCTGTGTCAGCTACTGTCCATTTTTCCTTCTTTTCGGTTCCTTGTCTTTTTAACCTAAAACAAAGCTTGAAACAAACTTTAAACTAGAATTAAATGAACATTAACCAACAAAACATAAACACACACTAAAAACTAGGACAAAAACGACATAAACACTGAAATAAACAAAAACTACTAAAATTAATGAAAACACTAAATAAACTTATTAAAACTAACAAAATACCTAAAGAAAACAATAATTATCATAATAAACAAGACACAAATCTATAACAAAAACTAATAAAATAGTGTTGTGGAGGTAGAGATTGGCATGCTAGCTAAGGCTTTGGCCATAGTTTCTCGGTGCTTTTTAGAACTAGCTAATAAGTCCCAAATGCTAACACTTGCTTGGGTTCTTTTCAATTGCTTAAGCACAGCATCATCTTCTTCTACTTCAACTTCCTTTCCCTTATTAGTTTCTACCTCCTTAGGTGGCGGCCTTGCGTAAGGCCTACTGGAATTAGTGTTCATCACCTAATCTTCTTCGGGCTCGGACCAAGTCCACTCCTCCTTCTTGGGTACAATGTCATTATCACTATCACTTGAATCCCAAAACCTATTTCGTTACTTCTCCACCCATCATAGCTTGTTTAATTTCACCAAATACCTCTTCCCCTTTGGTTGCTTCTCGACCCACATCTTGAAAAGAAGACATGACAAAGTCCTCACGCAAACCTCCTCCAATCATGAAGGTTGCCGGTGGTGGTGGCCTATTAAATTTTGGTAATGGGTTGTCTTTGGTGTTTGGCTTATTGGGTTCAGGTAGCTTCCCATTATCAATTAGATTTTGGATCTCATGTCTCAACCTCACACATCTATCCGTGTCATGCCCTTGCATTTGGTGAAATTGACAAAATGCTTAGGTGTCAAAATTAGGTGGGAGAGGGTTAGGCAAAGGATGGGGATTTAAGGGTTGTAACAATCCCTTTCTTTGAAGCTTATTGAGAACCCAAGACATTGGTTTTCCTAATTCTGAAAATTGTCTCCTCATTCCTTGGTTAGTAGCATTAACACCGATGGCCTTTTGCATGCTTTGGCTACCAGATTGATAGCTCCCTTTCTCGTTCCTTTTTGTTGCAAAATGGCTCTTCTCCCTTTCCCATTCTTCAATTTGCAAACCAGCTTGGAGAAGGTCTTTGAAATCACGGATGAGTGTATGAGACATCCTCTCATGAAGATTAGGCAACACCCCTCTCACAATCATCCTTATTTGATCGGATTCATCGGGCTTCTTCTTGAGTAAAGCAGCCTTGTTTCTCCATCTCTTGACATAATCTATAAAATTCTCATTCGGCCTTTGCCTAATGGACTCCACTTCCATTAAGGTAACTTCTAACTCAACATTATATCCATTTTGTTGGATGAAGGCTTTGTAAAGTAGATCCCAACTCTTTTGTGTTCCATCATCTAAGGTATTGAACCAATTTTAGACAACAGGGTCCAATGAGAGCATAAAGTGCCTTAGGGTTTGAGCCTTAGTAGCTCGGGCATACTGCATGGCAGTGATATACTGCTTCACATGGAGATGAGGATTTTCGGTGCCATTGTACTTAGCAAAGGAAGGCATCTTGAACTTATAAGGGACCTCTTCATCTTGTTCAAATAGTTTATCAATCTCGGACATCTCTTCTGTTTTCAACTTCTTCTCAAATTTCTTTTCTAAATCAGCAATCATCTTTTCAACATCGAATGGCTCAGTCTTTTCTATAGTTTCTTTCTCAACAACCTTTGGTTCTTTCTTCTTCTCTTGAACATCTTGGTAGTATTGAGCCCAATCATCATCCTCATCAATGATCACTTTTTCATCATCAAAAACCACTTCACCATCTTTGGTCTTCCCTTTGTCCTTTGGCTTCTTAGTGCTAGCAGATGCCTCGACATGATTCTCTAAGATTGCAGTCAATTGGTTCCTCATGGTCTCAGCTAGGGCCTCTTTTATTTTGTCCATCTTGGCATTGAGGGCCTCATCCACCATCCTTTGAATTTGTTCGGGCTCCATTGTTTTTGGTGAGTAAGTGATTGAGTCGTTGCCAGATACTTTATCTCCGGCGTAGGTCGGATTATTGTAAGCTTTTGAACTGTCATAATCCAGGGTTGTGAGCTTGAGAGGATCAATGATATGAGATGCAAATGTATGCATGTATGCATGTATGCACGAACAATCAACAAAGAAAGATAATTAGGACATTCCTTCCAACCTTATAACATCCACACACGAATGGTGAGTCTCTTTTCCTAGGTATGTGGTTAACAAAATACCAACATGGGATATCTTGTTTTCGAATAATTCCCTCGGATGTTTCAACCAATAGTTATATTTTTGAAAATGGAAATCAATCCATTATAAATCCCATTAATTAGGTTTTAATTCATTCAACCAACTAAAGTAGCTTTTATGCTATGTTGGATTAAAACTAAATTGATAGGTTTATTATAGATAGATTTCTCACTTGAAAATGGTAACTAATGATTCATGCCAAAAACAAGCCCATGGTTAATTTATTCTTAGTATAAACTAGGTTCACAATTGATTTTTGGTATTTCGTAATTGACCTAAATATTTTGCAAGCTCTTTGTAAGAAAAGGTTGGGTGAAAATAGTTTTCTTTCTAAGCCCATAGTAAAAGATTTTAGAAAAATGGATTTCGGGCTTAGTATTTGGGGCCACGAGCCAAAGAATTTTTTATTTGTTTTTAGAAAAATCTTATGTCCAAAGACCATCTTGAAAAATTTTGAAAATAGCTTTGGTCTTTTGGACTTTAAAGAAAAATTTTATTTTGAGCTTGCAATGTACTTAGGTCATATTAGAAAAAGAACAAACCAAATAAGCCATGATTTAAGCCAAGATAAATTAACCATAGTCAAACAACATGCATTTGGGGTAAAAACCTAAGGAAAATAACTAGGCCAATTACATGAGCTTTAGTCTTTGGGTAAAAAGGCTTAGGTTCCCATAGCATGTACATACCAAAAGGTATGAGACTAAGAGTGGTTATGCCATGCGCGATCTCCATACCTTGAGTGAAAGTATGGTATCCCTTACATAACATAACACGGGTAATACGGGCGTCCTAACTCACGCACACGATGCAATCTAATATGATGCAATGGATAATATCATTATAAGAAAGAATAGAATAATATAAAGACCAACGGAATCAACTACTCTTATCCCCAGTGGAGTCGCCACTGTGAGCGGGGATTTTTGCCCCCACTCCCGGTGGAATGGTTCTTGCGACTTCGGCACTGTATAGGCTCGGGGCCTTAGAGAACACGAACCTAAGTCCGGAGAAAATGGAGTTGCCACCCGGATGGGCAGGGAAAAAAGAAAGGGGTGGTTGACTCGATTCCTAAGGAATCCCTAATCCCCTAATGGGTTCAAAAAGTTGGATACGTGTGGGAAGGTGAGAAATGGCCCAGCACCCACACAATGCCCTGTTCATTGGAACTAGCCTCCTTTACAGGTCTTAATATTATAAAATTCTTAAATATAACAACATTATCCATATTACACACAATAATTAAAAGAAAGCATCAATATATTAAAATCAAAGCAAGGTCCAAGCAAAACAAATAAATGGACAACCATCCGAAGATTGAAATATGTCCTTACATCACATGCCTAAATAGGACACCCATAGAAAGGTAGAAACATGCCCTTTACATTGGTTCTAAAATAGAAAAGCAATTTAAATTACATGACTTTAACTAATGGGGTACCCACCAAGTGGAAACATACCTCTTACAACATTTAGAAATCTAAATAAATTGATAAAAGTAAATAACCATTCACCATAAATAAATCATTCATCAAAGGTATTAAATATCAATAAAAAGTAAACATCCATCCATAATAAATTAAATGAACCAAGTATTGAGCTTAAAATAAATTAAAGCATATAAAATAAATCAATGCATAATCAAATATAGAATTGAATAAGGCAAATAAAAAATCTAAGTTATAGCTACTGTTTCCATTTAGGATCCTTTATTTCATGTGTTTAGGGTTTTGGATTTTCATGGGTTTAAGCTACTGTGACTTTTTAAAGAATTAAAATAGATTAAGGATTTTATATTTTAAAAGGTTGGTAAGACACTTTGATTAACCAAATTATGGTTTGAATGGTGAAATCATGAAACTAGGGTTTTGGACACTTTAAAATACTTTTGATTTGTGGTTTTAAATGACGATTTCAAGCTTACTATGTAAAATTAAAATATTTGTGTTTATATGATTTTTAAGGTTTTAAAGGATTAGGGTTTATAAAAAAATTAGGGTTTAAGGCTTAAAAGAGCTAGGGTTTTATTATTTTAGGTTTGGAGTTGAGTTAGGGTTTAGTGTTTTAAAATAGGGTTTTCGGTGATGCATGAATCTTTTAGGATTTTAAAATCAATTTGATGACTTTATGAAGTTTTATGAAAATAAACAAAAGATTTAAAGTTTTTTAAAAGAAAAAGGTAGTTTTTAAGGCTTTTGGAAAGAAACAGAATATAATTTAGGGGTTTTGATAGTTTGGAGAGTAAATTAGGGTTTTGGAGTTTTGAAGAAGTAAAAATAATAATTTTATATCTTTTGGAAAATAAACCAATGAAATAAGGTTTTTAACTTTAGAAAAACTAAATTAAAGTTCTAGGTTTTTTAATTTTGAAAGACACAATTTCATGAATTAAGCTACTGTGATAAAACAAAAAATATAATTTAAGAGCTCAAACCTTGGTTCGTGAGTTACACCCAAAAATTGCTTCTTGGATCAACAAAAACAAAGGCAGTTGATGCCTTTGATGAATTGCTTGAATTGTTTTTCGGCTCTCTCACAAAATCAGCTTGGTTCCATTGCTTTCCTTCACAGATTCGGTTTGCCACTTCAATTTCATCCCAATTTTTCCGATCCCTTTTTCCGTGTTGTTTAATCCATATTTATAGAAGTTTTTTTTATTTTTTCCTAGTTGCTCACGGCATACATTATAGAATAGGAAAAGGAAACCAAAATCTAATTGTATTAGGTTTTGGAAAATTTGCGTGGAAAATTTTCGCTGGTGAAAAAAAACTGCTGCGGAAAAATTGCGCTGGCAAAAAAATTTGCCGCAGGAAAAATTGCGATGGCAAAATAATTTGCCGCAGTTGGCTGCGGCAGGGGGTGGGGAATCGGCCTGCAGGACATTTCGCCTACAAGAAAACCATTTCGCCCGTAGGAAAATCCTGCAGGCGAAATGGCTTTGGCCATTTTTCCCTGAGGAACTCCTACGGGCGAAATGGCCCACGGCCAAGCCCGTGCTGGAATTTTCGGCGATGATTTTTTAGTCGCCGATTTTTATTTTTATTTTTTGATTTTTATTCATTTATTTTTATTTTTTATTAATAAAAAATAGATAATAAAGCAAAAATTATTTAATTAAGATAACAAAAATCATTTTGGACCAATTAAAATATATTAGACAACACAAAAATTATTTTGGACTAAACAAAATATATTGGACCGGATTGGGTTAAAAATTAAGGGTCTACACACCTCCATCAAAGTCACTTCTAATTCAGCATTGTACCCATACTACTGGATGTAAACCTTATACAACATATCCTAATCATTTTGGGTACTTTCTTCCAAGATATTGAACCAATTCTACACAACAGGATCCAATTAGAGCATGAAATACCTTAGAGTTTGAACCTTACTAGCTCTGGCAGACAGCATGGCAGTGATGTATTGCTTAACATGCAAGTGATGACTTCCTGTACTATTATACATAGTGAAGGAAGGCATCTTGAACTTATAAGGGATCTCCTCATCTTGTTCAAATAGCTTGTCTATTTCTGACATCTCATCAGCTTTCAGCTTCTTTTTAAATTTCTTTTTTGAATTAATGATCACCTTCACCTCATCAAATGTTTTGTCTTTTCCACAGTTGCTCTGTCCACAACCTTTGACTCTTTCTTCTTATCTTCAGGATCTTGGAAGTATTGAGCTCAGTCATCATCATCATCAATAACTACTTTGTCATCATCAAAGGATGCTTCTCTAACCTTAGCCTTTCCTTTAACCTTCTGCTTCTTAGTACTTACAGTTACCTCAACAGTGTTCCCCAAAAGTGCAGCCAACTGGCTCTTCATATTCTCAGCCAGGGTCTCCTTTAATTCTTCCATCTTGGCATTGAGGACGTCATCCACCATCTTTTGAATCTGTTCAGGTTCCATTGCTCTTAGTGAGAAGCTAACCGAGTTGCTACTGAACTTTACATCACTGGCATAGGTTGGGTTGTCATGCTCTCTTGAACTGCTATACTTTAGGTTTGTGAGAAAGAAATCAACAATCAATTTCTTCCCTGGTAATGAACTTTAGTCGTCCAATGAACCCCTGAACTTCCTTCTCCGTCTTATGGCTTGCATATCCCTGATTGCCTTAACTTTTTTAGGGTCAATCTTAATGCCAGTTTGGCCAATCACGTGTCCAATCATTTTGCTTGAAGTAAATCAAAACACACACTTTTTTGTACTCAACCTTAGATTATACTTCACTGCTCTCTCAAACAATATATCTAGGTTTCGGAAATGCTGCTCTCTTGTATCCAACTTCACCATCATATATCAACATAGACCTCAACTTCCTTTTGCATCATGACATGAGACAAAGTGGTGGCCACCCTCTTGTAAGTTGCTTCAGCATTTTTTAACCCAAATGACATCACCCTATAACAAATTGTACCCCATGTAGTAATGAAGGCAGTTTTAGCTTTATCATCTTGGGCCATTAACACTTGATTGTATTCTAAAAATCTGTCTACGAATGAGTGTAGAATGTTAGAGGCTGCACTATCAATAAGGACATATATATGGGGTAAAGGAAAGTCATCCTTAGGGTAAGCCTAGTTCAAGTCTCTATAGTCCACACAAACCCTAATTCTCTCATCATTCTTTGGCATGGGAACTATGTTGGCTAACTAGTCTTGATATTCTATCACTTCAAGGAACATTAGTGACTTCTTCTTTAATAAATTCTATCCATTCTTGCCTTAACCATATAAGCTTTTGTTTAACAGGCTTCATACAAGTGTAAGTAGGAATCATGTGCTTGCTATATCTTGATCAATTACAAGCACATCCTCATAAGAATAAGCAAAGACTTCATATTTTTTAAAATATTTTTTTCTAATATCTTCTCTCATCAGGAGCAAGGTCGGATGCTATGCTAATATTTATAGGATTATCGGTTTTTCCCAAATTTAATGATTGTGTATCAACAGATTTAATATTAAAAATGTTCATGTAACCACTATTTGAATGTATGCAACCGTTAGGAAAAAATATCACACAAGTAAGCAAAATCAAACTTTTTTGCATTCATCTTAGAAAAAGAAAACATCATTGTCACATCCGTCACCGCATTTATGCATAGCAGTCACGTGCACAGTGAGAGAAGGGGAAAGGAGAAGATAATTCCTGACAATGGCCTCAGATAAAGCTATAGGATCAATGGGACCTAATTGAAGAAAAATGCAAAGTTTTGGGGAGGTGACTGTAATTTCAAAAAGTTTTGGGGAGATAACTGTAAATTCAAAAAGTTGTACTGGAGGTTCTTAATAGTGCACATAACAGATTCCAAAAATGGAGTAGAGAAAAATCGGGTCGCAACGACGCGTAACGGTTTTTCCAGAAAACGCACGGTTTGGAAGATATAGGGGATTTTGATTAGGGACATGTTGGTCATTATTAATTAAAAATTTATATATGAATCTAAAGTAGGAAATAAACATAAGAGTGAGTAGAGGACGTCAAGGGGTTGAATATGAAACAATCGTCAGTAGAAATGGAGCCCGGGCAAAACCCGAGCAAAGAAGGGACCTAAGGGAAATTTTGTAAAAAGTCGAGGGCTTATTGGTAAATTTTCAAAATGACTTGGAAACCTAAAATAGACCTTAAAAATAGAAAGTAGAGGTCGAGAGGATCAAAACCATATGTAGTTGCCTCGTGGAACTGTACGGTTTAAAAGTTACGACCGATTAATCGCCGGAGGGTATTTTAGTCTTTTCACACCCTAGGCCATAAAAATTTCAGCACAAGGAGGTTGAGGGGGCAAAATATGATTAAAAGAAAGTTTAAGGACTTGGGTTTTAAATAAATAAAATAAAGAGACATTTGGACCAATTAAAGGTGACCATTTAGCATTATAAAAAGAAGAAAAGAAAAAGATGTGGACAAATGGCCCTAAGGCATTTATCCAACCCAAAAGTGAGCATCATTTCCCTTATATATATATCATGGCATGAAGAACAAATCTCTCTCTCTCACCCATTCCAAATTTTCGGCCACCATAGGAAGAACACCAAAGGATTTCAAATTTTTGTCAAGTTTGATTTTCAAGGTAAGTTTTAAGGTTTTCAAGTATGTAGAATTCAATTCTAGTATCAATTATAAGTATTTATATATCTATTGGAAGATTGGAAATTAGGGTTCTTATGGTGGATTTGGAAAAATTTTAAGTTGTGATGATATTGATTAATTAAATGGAAGAATCAAGGTTTCTAAGGTTTAATAAGGTTAGATTAGGTTTTAGTTTGAAAAGAAATGGGAGGATAGCTTATTGTTCTAAATTGCTAAGGTTTATGTTTAAGGTTGTGTTCTTGAATTTCTTGAAGGAAAAACAAAGATTAAGGAAGGAGAAGAAGGAAAAGCAAATGGGAATTAAAAGAACAAGGTTTGGTACTTTACCTTGGAAAAATACTTTACCTTTGAAGAATTAATTTTCCTTCCAATTTTCTTACCAAAACTTTATCTATGGAACTTTTGCTATGGATGCATAAATGTATTGTTTGAGTTTGAATTCATTTGTTGAGTGATATTTTTAAACCCATGGGGTGATTGAGTTGTTAAATTCAATTGAAATCTATTGTTTCCAAAGATTTTGGTAAAAGAGTTTATGGACTCTATTTAGTCCAAATTGATTTAAACAATCAAGTTATTTTAAAAGGGAAGTGTTTAAGTCTTCATTATATTATTATGGAAGCTTTGAAATGGGTTTAAAACAGAAAAATAAACAAAATTTGCACTAAATGTAAGTTTTGGCCGAATTGGTGCTTTTTGGGATCTAATTCTGGACCTAATTTTGGGCAGCCAGTTGAGGCAGCAAACGATGGAAATTTTCGACGAAATTTTACGTGTAATTAGTCAACATATGAAATAAGTTTTCTGTAAAATTTCAGCCAAAAATAAGATTATTTACCTGGTCAAATGCATGACTGAAGTGGACTGAAATTTTGATGAAAATCCAGATTTTACTATTCATTTGGTCATGCCATTTTGCGTTGCCGATTTTACGTGCCACGACACTATTCATTTGGTCAATTTGTGACTCTTTGAGAAATGCTTTGAAATGTTTGATATGTTTATTGTTGATGTTAAATATGTGAAAAAGGGTAATGGTTTGACTAAAGAATGTGGTGCGCGACGTAAATGGCAAAGTGCAACGAAAATTAAACTAATTTCTCGAGTCATTCTAAAATGAAGTTTGAGACTTAAATTGAATCATTTTAACCTTTATGCTCTACTGGATAGTGGGGGTGGTAGATAAGGGTATGGTGCACTATACTAACTTATGCAGTACTGCCACTTATTGTGTTTGATACACCCCTGCGGTTACCTTCGGGCATAGGCCGTGGAGCGGAGATGTTGTGAAATTTTGATTGGAATGCCCCGGAGGTTACCTTCGGGTATAGGCCGTGGAGCGAAGATGTTGTAAAATTGTGATTGTACGGCCCCGGCGGTTACCTTCGGGTATAGGCCTTGGAGCGGAGATGTTGTGAAATTGTGATTGGAATGCTCCAGCAGTTACCTAAGGGTATAGGCCGTACAGCGGAATTGGTTATAACCATGGTGGTGAGGGCCACCTATGTTACAATGGTGAGGGCCACTGCCTTATCGCTATGGTTCCCTATATGCCAGTAAAGCCTGAGCCAAAGTCCTGTTTTTCTAAAACTACGTACTGCAATATGAGTTTGAATTATGGTTTTTATGATTGTTGAAAGTATATCTACACTGAATGGATAATAACTTCCATTGGTTTAATGTTGGTTGATTTTTTATTTAATTATTTCCTTTTAGTTCAAATGCTTTCATGTTTTACTTATATTTTCATCAGTAAAGTACCCACTGAGCATCATTGCTCAGCGAGTTGAGTTTTCTTGACTCATAGGTTCGGAGCAGTAGATTTTGGTGATTAGCATCGAGCAGCACAATACTGCGCAGCACCTCAAAGTAGCCTTTCATTTCCTATATTATGAGTTGGCTAGTTGTGGCATGTATATGAAAATATAAGATTGAGAATTTCTATCTTATACTATACGTTAGTAGTATGTAATAATAAGAAACCTCTACTTTAATTTGTATTAGAAGTGTGAATTCTTCTTGCAGGTTTGTAGTTGAGGGTATAAGGTGGATTCATTGGGAGTGTATTGAAACTGATTGTATTCGCATTGGTTTGTGTAAAAATATTTTCAAAAATCAGAAAAATCAGTTTTGTCGACACTTGGGACCCAAATTTCTAGGCGAACCGCTGGCAAAATTTCTGTAAAATCTTAACAAAAATTTGACTAAGTAAAATTGGTAGCAACATTTGGATAGTGTGGCGCCTCTACTCGGCTTACACATGTAGGTCGGGAAGGGGTGTTACAATCATCATCCTCAAACAGGGCAAACAAATTAAAATAAAAATCATAATCTACATCAATGTTCTCATCATCATAAACTACAAGCTTCTCAAATTGTTGTTCAATGAGAGCAGTAATTTCCTTTGAAGACTTTTGGATCTTTAGGGTAGCTTCCTTCTCCATTTCTTCTACCAATTCAGCAACATCAGCAAAGATCTCAAAACCCATAATCATCTTTCCTATGAGCATAATAGGCTCCGATTTTATTTTTAGTGGTCCCAATTTTGGTTCCTTGACAAATTTTTCTTCAAGTAGAGGAAATCTCATCTTCTTATTCTTTTTAAGAAGAATACCTCCATTTGCTTCATCATATCCCAACCCTTTCTTGGATGTTTGAGTCTGAAAATTTGTGAGTTCTATTATACCTGCCTTCCCATTTCCAAGGCCAGTAAATGGTAGATAGTTCATTTTCTTCATCATTACCTGAATTCTAGAACCCATTATCTCATTATTAGAAACAACATCTACATGAAAACCATTGAGACCTCTCAATCATCAAAGCATTTACCACTTCATTATCTTTAGCTTTGATAATCATTATCTCATCCCCATTTGGGAACTTGATTTTCTGATGGTGTGTAGAAGGAACTCCATGAAAAGGATGAAGCCAGGGCCTTCCCAATATCTATGCAAAGGTAATAAGCATATCCAGGACCACAAACTCTACTATAGATTCAATAGGGCTAGCTTTGACAATAGCTTTGAAAGTTCCTTCAGCATGCCTCTTAGTATTATCATAAGCCCTAATTATCAACTTGATTGGGCTTAGATATCCTATTGACATTGCAAGCTTTAGCAAGATCTTAAGTGAGCAGACATTTAAGGCGGATCCATCATCAACCATCACACATGGAGTCCTTTTCCCTTTGACCTCTACCTTGATAAAGAGTAGGCAGATGTGATCTCTTCCCTCTTCTGGCAAATCAGCATATGAGAATGACACATTCCCATATCAATTTTGTTATTCTTTGGAGTATCTTTGCACTTCACCACTCTTTCAATTTTCACAAAATCAACCAACTCATCTAGTGTTATAGAAGCAAAAATTGGCATGCTAGCCAAAGCTTTGGCCATAGTTTCAAGGTGTTTCTTGGATGTAGCCAATAGATCCTATAGGCTAACGCTTGCTTGGGTCCTTTTCAATTACTTAAGGACTGTGTCATCTTCATCTTCCTTCACTTCTTTTTTAGCATCCTTCCCATTGTCAGCCTCCACTTATTTTGGTGAAGGCCTTGCATAAGGCTTATCAGAGTGAGTGTTCATTATTTCAACTTCTTCAGGCTCGGACCTGGTCCATTCTTCCTTCTTTGACTCAAAATCATCATCGCTGTCAGTTGAGTCCCAATACTAACTCGCAAAAAAATGGCTACTTTCTTCTTAACCTCAGCTTGCTCCATCTTGCTTAGCACCACTTCTTCTCCAGTTGCCTCTTCATCAATGTCCAAGAAAGAAGACAGGATAAACTTTTCATTCAAACCTCCTCTAATCATGAAAGTTGCCGATGGTGGTACTCTGTTGAACCTAGGCAATGGATTATCTTTTGTGCTCGGCTTGTTAGGTACAGGCAACTTCCCACTATCAATCAAATTATGGATCTCATGCCTCAACCTCAAACATTTGTCCATTGATGGTGAAGCTATGCTATCGCAGTTTTACCGCAAGTGAATGGGTCGCATAAGTAATAAAATAGTGAGTAAGATATCATTCCACTTGGGACAAGGTCAAGTACTAGTGCAAATTTCAACTGTCATTTAGCAAATCAATAGTTTTTGTGATGGTTAAAATAAAAGATGAATTACATAATAAATTAAAGTAAAGAAAAATTGAATATTGTGCAAAAAGAGTTGATGATGAAAATACTATCTAGATATTGAATCCCCTAGCCATAAAAATATTTATGAATATCAATTCAATTAAATCAAATAATAGAGCTGAATTGGCATTCCTCTAAATTAGATCAAAACCTCTATCGAGTAAATTAATCCCTAATAACTAAATAGAATGCTAGGAATCTATTCTCAAGCATAATTAAATAGATCTTGCAATAAGAACAAGGAAATTTGAACCAAATGTCTCTAGCACTCCAATCAACCCTCAATCCTAATAAAAATTTTGTTCATATTAAGCTTTCTCAAACCAATAATATGAAAATTGCAACCAATCAATAACCATGCTATTTTCAATTGGAAATAAGAAATTAAGAATCAAAAGGATAAGAAACCTCCGTCAAATGGTTTAATTTAATAAGAACTATTCAATCCATATAACAAGGCTAGGGTTCATCAATATCTAGATAGAAACACTTTACCTCATGTTCATAACCAGAAAACCAAAACAAAATAAATAAGTAAAATAATTCAAACAATCCATAATGAATGATTTGTGTTTCTTCACTTCAATCCTTGAATCTTGATTTAAATCTCATATGAATTGGATCTTCATCTTCACTCTCACCTGCCAAAACTTTCTTTTTCTAAGGAAGTTGGCTGTAATAATAAAAACTAGCTCCCTACTTCGCACTTTAGCTCATATTTTATAGCCCAAAAATTTTGCCTGACACACCCATTGACACCGGCATGTCTGTGGGCATGTCATTGGTGTTGTTTCCAACTTTAATGACATGGACAATGACACACCCATGTCCTTAGGCTTGTCATTGTTACTGTAATGCTGAGTTAGGAACATGGTCAGTGACACGCCAGTGTTTTTGGGCATGTCCTAGCTTCTATAAGGTAGGATCAATGGCACATTCAGTGACACACCCATGTGTCTAGGCTTGTCAAGGCTTCTGTAAAGTAATTGAATGACACGGCCATTGACATGCCCATGTCACTTCGTATGTCAATTGAAGAATTTGCCAAAATAGCTCTTTTTTTGTCTTTCATCCTTGATTAAGGCCTAAATAACCTTAAGCTCCCAATGTGTCAAAGGTTCCTTGAATCAGCCCTAATAAACACTTGAACAAACAAATTAAACTCAATTTAACAATAAATATACTAAGAAATAGGGGCAAAAATATCATCAACTATACACTTATTAAATTTCCCCAAACTTGAGTTTTTGCTTATCCTCAAGCAAACCAAATCACTATAACATGCAGAAATGAAGGACCCCTCTAGATCCAAAGAAAATAAAAGTTTTATAATGCTTGAATCAGAAAACCTAACATTCTCAACTAAAAACTAAATCTCAAACATGATAGTCAAATTAAGAAGTTTCAAAAAAAAAATCTCACTGATCTAAAATTTAAAAATTCAGAGTTAAAAGATTTGAGTATAAAATTTCAAGTACTCAAAAGTCATGAACAAAGTAAGAAAGTGTAAATTTTCTCTTAAGTTCTAACACCCTTTCATAAAATGCATTGCATGAAACATTTTTTTAAAGGAGTCCAACTTGTTTAAATTGATACTAACTTTTTGACACGAAGGTAAGCATTTGTGATGTCAACCCCCAGTTACTCAGTTAGAATCACCATCCAAATGGCTACTAGCACTATTCATGATTCCAACTCTTTCATTTCAATTCAAGAGTTAAAATCATTGGAAAAGGGATAAATTTTCAAAGATCCTAAAAAATTATTTTAATTTATTATATTTATTTATTTATTTCAAGGAAAGTGGTCAAGAACTTAAGATAATAAATATGTCATAATAAGTTTGACTCAAGTATCTAAGGAATTGGGACATGCTAAAAAATGTAACTAAGATTTAAAACTTCGGATGTGCAACTCTCATCAATTAACTACCTAATTTTAACTATCACATTTAGTCTTTAACAATCAATTAAGAAAACGGAGTCAACCTCAAGAAGATATTGTCATTCATTAAATCAACCATTAATTTAATAAAAAGAGGAACCATTTCACTTCATATTATTATAGCAATCTAGTTTACTTGAATCAAAAAATAAAGTCAAAGATACTAAATGAGACAAATGCATCGAATGGAAAGAATGAAAACAAAACCTAAATCAAAAAAATATACCTCTCCCCCACACTTAAGACGCACATTGTCCCCAATGTGTGTAAAATACGAAAATGAACAAATGAGAGAGAGAACTACCCTGACATTTCCATGAATCGACATATATGAATGAATATGGTTCCAAAAGCGTTGCGAAGTCGAATTAGCTACAGGACAAAAATGGACATGCAAAATTGTGAAGGTTCAAAGATATTTATATATAAATAATAATAAATTTCATTTGGTTTATTAAATTCTAAATCTCGACCACGATATTGGCTCTTTCCATGGCACCCCAATCCAAAACCCTCGGTGTCGACCAACCCTTGTTTCCTAACATTTCAAACCATGCCTATTCCTCTGAAGTCAAGAGTCGAAGGCACTTGTGCCCTACCCTGAATTTAGAAGTCAAGTGCGTAGCGGCTTGGCTTAAGCTTCCTTCACCTCTAGCCCGTTTAGTTGATAATTTGAACAGCACTTGTGTAATATCCCAAAGTGTGCCCTAGAAGTTTTGATATTTTTATTGCAATTGGATTGAATGTATATGCTAATTTGAAAGAGAAAAGAATTTAAGAGAGAGTGTATATGTTGTATGTATGGAAATATATACAACATATACACAAGTCAAAGTGAGTATAGTCAAGAAGATATTTACTTATTTTGAATTAATGAAATTAATTAAAAAAATAAATTGAATGAAAGAGAGGAATTGGATTATTATATTATTATATATGCTTGGTGGAGATTTAATTGAAGAGTAAATATTTGACTTTGCTTCTTTTACTCTTCATTTTCTTCTTTTCCAATTGCTTTGCCGGGCATCACAAAGACAAGAGGACAAGAGAGGGTTTTTGAATTCTAAGAGCAAATTGAGGAAAGAATCAAGTGATTAAGTTGGAAAATTTTGAAGTTTCATCAACTTTGGTAAGTTCTCTCTTGATTTCTCTTGTTTTATTTAAAGTTGTGAATGAGTTGGTTATTGATTTGTGATAGTGTGAATAGGTTTGATTATGGTATGTTTGTATGTGTTGGAATTGAGTTAAAGATAAGAAGTTAAGTTGGTGTTTGTGATGGAAGAGTCAAGTTGGGGTGGTATTAGGGTTTTGAATTGGTGATATGTGTTGTGGTTGTGTTTTGAGTTTCTGGTGATGATTATGATTTATGGTTGAGATGGAGCTAGAGTTGATAGAGTTAGTGAGGCACCTGTTTCTGTGACAGAGAGATCAACTGTAGAAAAGGTTCCGCCGGGTTGGTTAAGGCATATGATAGAACTATTGAGGCCAGCTCCAGTGCAGCCATCACCACCACCACAGCCTCAGGTGCCGGTAAGACATTATGATAAGTTGAGAAAATATGGGGCTGAAGATTTTTTGGGTACTACCAATCCTGCAGTGGCTGAGCAGTGGTTGGATAAAGTGCAGAGGATATTCATCCAGTTGCAAGCTACTCTAGATGAGAAATTTGACTATGCCAGATCCCTCCTACAGAAAGATGCCTATGACTGGTGGAAGACAGTTCCTCATGCCATGGATGATCCACCTAAATTATCTTATGGTGATTTTCTGAGGGAATTCAAGTAGAAATATACTCCGAGGGAGTATAAAGATATTAAGAAGATGGAATTCTTGAATTTGAAACAAGACAACCGGACGGTAACAGAGTATGAGATTGAGTACATCCGGTTGAGTCATTATGCCGGGGGAATTATCTCTGATGAAATAGACCGGTGCAGAAGATTTGAGGAGGGATTGAGGCCCTCTATTATGTGCATTGTGGCTGGTTCTCGGTACCAGGATTTCTCTCAGCTAGTTGCAGCAGCTAGAAGTGTTAAGAGAGCGCAGAGCATTGCAGCAGCTGCTACTGAGGAGGAGACTAGAGTAAGGAGACCCCAGTTTGAGGCAGGGTCTTCATCTGTGAAGAAGGGTAGAGGAAGTTTTGTTCTGAGGATCAGTAGGAGTCAGAGATAATCAGGTAGATCAGTACAGTATCAGAGGCAGAGGCAGAGACCGACAGTCTCTGTAGCGAGTGCCCCGACTCCCGTGATGCAAAGGTCTACTCCACTTGTATGTGTTCACTGTGGTAGGCCCCATGGGGGTGTTTGTTGGAAGACTGGTGTATCCAGAGTATGCTTTAGATGTGGGTCACTAGATCATTTTATTAAAGATTGCCCCGAGATGTAGGATGATAGACAAACTGATACTGTAGTTTCTCGACCCAGTGTCAGCAGAGGTGGTCGAGGGGGTAGAAGTTTTAGTAGAGGTGGTAGACCCGGGTTTGGTCAGAGAGGAGGATCTTCATCCAGAGGCAGTAGACCAGATGAGGCCGGATCTTCTCAGAGAGTATATGTGATGCAGAGGCAGCCGGATGCTTCAGTAGTTATAGCGGGTACATTCTCTTTATTTGGCATTTCAGTTTTTGCTTTGATTGATTCGGGATCTACTCATTCATATATAAGTGCATCCATATTGCCTGTGTCTGAATTACATTCAGATTCCTTAGGATTTGATGTCTTGGTGACAAATCCTTTAGGACATAGTGTTGTGGTGAGTAAGGTGCATCGTGATAGTGCTGTTGTGGTGCAAGGTGAGGAGTTTCTTGGTGATCTGATTGAAATGCCTTTTAAAGAATATGATTTGATCTTAGGCATGGATTGGTTGTCTAAGAATGGGGTTGTGGTAGATTGTCAAAAGAAATGTGTTACTTTGAGAACCAGTGATGGTAGGAGTGTAATGGTATCTAGTGAGCAGAGACAACTTGCATCCTTGTTTGTATCAGCTGTAACAGCTAGAAAGTTAATTAGAAAAGGGTGTGATGCTTATCTTACTCATGTGGTTGATACTAGAGTAGTGGGTTCTCAACTTGATAGTATAACCACAATCGCAGATTTTCTGGATGTGTTTCCTGAGGAGTTGCCAGGGTTACCCCCTGAGAGAGAGGTTGAGTTTGGTATCGATTTGTTGCCTGGTACCACTCCCATCTCTATCACTCCTTATCGAATGGCACCTGCTGAATTGAGAGAGTTGAAGGTGCAGTTACAGGAGTTGTTGGATAAAGGGTTTATTCGCCCTAGTGTTTCTCCTTGGGGAGCTCCTGTGTTGTTTGTGAAGAAGAAGGATGGTACTTTGAGGTTATGCATTGATTATAGGCAATTGAATAAAGTGACTATTAAGAATAAATATCCTTTGCCTAGGATTGATGATCTCTTTGATCAATTGAAGGGAGCAGCGGTGTTTTCCAAGATTGATTTGAGATCAGGGTACCATCAACTGAAGGTTAGAGCTGAAGATGTTTCTAAGACAGCTTTCTGCACCAGATATGGGCATTATGAGTTTTTGGTGATGCCTTTTGGGTTGACGAATGCACCTGCAGCTTTCATGGATTTGATGAATAGGGTGTTTAGGCCCTATCTGGATCAGTTTTTGGTAGTTTTCATCGATGATATTTTGGTGTATTCACGTAATAAGGAGGAGCATAACAAGCATCCGCGGATTGTGTTACAGATCTTGAGAGAGAAGCAGTTGTATGCTAAGCTGTCAAAGTGTGACTTTTGGCTTGACCAAGTAAATTTTCTGGGTCATATAGTTTCAGCAGATGGTATAAGAGTCAATCCAAGTAAAGTTGAAGCTATTTTGAATTGGAGTCCACCAAAGTCTGTGACTGAAGTTAGAAGTTTTCTGGGTTTGGCAGGCTATTATCGACGATTTGTGAAAGATTTTTCTTTGATAGCTACTCCACTCACCAGATTGCTTCGGAAGGGAGTTAGATTTCTGTGGATGGATCAGTGTCAAATTAGCTTTGAGCAGTTGAAAGAAATGTTAACTCAAGCGCCTGTTCTTACTTTACCTGTTGAAAGAAATGTTAACTCTTGCTTCACATAATGGTTTAGGATGTGTTTTGATGCAAGAGGGTAAAGTTATAGCTTATGCTTCTCGGCAGTTGAAGCCGCACAAGCTTAATTATCCGACTCATGATTTGGAATTGGCAGCTATAGTGTTTGCTTTAAAGATTTGGCGACACTACTTATATGGGGAGAGATGTTTTATCTATACGGATCACAAAAGTTTGAAATATTTGGGTGTTCAGAAGGAGCTGAATCTTCGGCAAAGGTGGTGGTTAGAACTGATTAAAGACTATGATTGTTTGATTGATTATCATCCTGGTAAGGCGAATGTAGTTGCTGATGCCTTGAGTCAGAAGTCTTTAGCAGGTTTGGCTGTTTATTTGCTCTCGTTGCTTGTTGATTTGAGAGCGTTGCATGTTAGTTTTGAAGTATGTAATGATGGTGCATTATTGGCTCAGTTGCAGTTGAGACCAGTATTGTTAGATTAGATTAAAGAGGCTCAATTGGCTAATGAGAAAATTCAGAAGATTATATCAGATTGCCAAAATGGGGAGAGCCGAGATTTCCATGTGAAAAGTGATGGTAGCCTTTGGTTCAAGGATAGGTTGTGCATTCCTGATGATGATAGTTTGAGAAAAATTATTTTAGTGGAAGCACACCAATCGATTTTTACTATGCATCCGGGTAGTACAAAGATGTATCATGATTTGAAACAGCACTACTGGTGGTCTGGTATGAAAAGAGACATAGCGAAATTTGCATCTAAGTGTCTCACTTGTCAGAGGATAAAAGCTCAGCATCAAGTTCCAACAGGGTTGCTTCAACCTTTAACAGTGCCTGAATGGAAATGGGAGAGAGTAACAATGGATTTTGTGTCTGGTTTGCCATTAACTCAGAAGAAGCATGATGTTATTTGGGTGATTGTTGATCGGTTGACAAAGACAGCTCATTTCCTTCTTGTTAGAATGGACTATTCTCTTGAAAGATTGGCTGAGCTGTATATAAGTGATATAGTGAAGTTGCATGGAGTTCCAATTTCTTTAGTGTCTGATCGAGATCCCCAGTTTACTTCGAGGTTTTGGAAGAGTTTACATAGTGCTTTAGGTTCTCGATTACACTTTAGTACTGCTTTTCATCCACAGACAGATGGACAGTCAGAGAGAGTGATACAGATTATTGAGGATATGTTGAGAAGCTGTGTCATTGATTTCTCTGGAAGTTGGGACAAATTTTTGCCACTTGTGGAATTTGCTTACAACAACAGTCATCAATTCAGTATTGGTATGGCACCATTTGAGGCATTGTATGGTAGAAGATGTAGAACGCCTCTGTGTTGGAATGAATTTGGAGAAAGCAAATTAATTGGTCCTGATTTGGTTAAAGAGACTGAAGAGAAAGTGAAGATAATTCAGGATCGGTTAAAAGCAGCTTCAAATCAACAGAAATCTTATTCAGATTTAAAGAGGAGAGACATAGAGTTTGATATTGGAGATAAAGTATTTTTGAAAGTGTCTCCTTGGAAGAAAATTTTAAGATTTGATCGAAAAGGAAAGCTGAGTCCTCGTTTCATTAGACCGTATGAAATTTTAGAAAGAGTTGGGCCAGTTGCTTATCGTCTTGCTTTGCCGCCTGAGTTGGATAGAATCCATAATGTATTTCATGTTTCTATGTTACGGAGGTACAGATCAGATCCATCTTATATTTTGCCAGTTGAATCCATTGAGGTGAATTCAGATCTGACATTTGAAGAAGAACCAGTTGCTATTTTGTCACATGCAGTGAAAGAGTTGAGACATAAGAAAGTGCCACTAGTGAAGGTTCTTTGGAAGAATCATGGTAGAGAAGAGACAACTTGGAAAAGTGAGCAAGCAATGCGAGATCAATATCCTCAACTGTTTCAGACTTGATATCAGGTAATTTTGAGGATGAAATTTCTTTTTAGAGGGGGAGAATTGTAATATCCCAAAGTGTGCCCTAGAAGTTTTGATATTTTTATTGCAATTGGATTGAATGTATATGCTAATTTGAAAGAGAAAAGAATTTAAGAGAGAGTGTATATGTTGTATATATGGAAATATATACAACATATACACAAGTCAAAGTGAGTATAGTCAAGAAGATATTTACTTATTTTGAATTAATGAAATTAATTAAAGAAAATAAATTGAATGGAAGTGAGGAATTGGATTATTATATTATTATATATGCTTGGTGGAGATTTAATTGAAGAGTAAATATTTAACTTTGCTTCTTTTACTCTTCATTTTCTTCTTTTCCAATTGCTTGGCCGGGCATCACAAAGACAAGAGGACAAGAGAGGGTTTTTGAATTCTAAGAGAAAATTGAGGAAAGAATCAAGTGATTAAGTTGGAAAATTTTGAAGTTTCATCAACTTTGGTAAGTTCTCTCTTGATTTCTCTTGTTTTATTTGAAGTTGTGAATGAGTTGGTTATTGATTTGTGATAGTGTGAATAGGTTTGATTATGGTATGTTTGTATGTGTTGGAATTGAGTTAAAGATAAGAAGTTAAGTTGGTGTTTGCGATGGAAGAGTGAAGTTGGGGTGGTATTAGGGTTTTGAATTAGTGATGTGTGTTGTGGTTGTGTTTTGAGTTTGAGGTGATGATTATGATTTATGGTTGATGTATGTTTTGAGTTGTTTTTGTGTTTTTGCAAGTTTGTTATGATTTTTGGGTGTGTTTAGTTAAGTTTGTTTAAAGTGGAAAAGAGTGAAAGTAAGAGGATTGTTGGATGTAAGGTTGTTGTTGTCGGAATCTGTATTTTTGGCATGACACGCCCATAAACACGGCCAAGTCTTTGGGCGTGTCAATGGTTCTGTGTTGCAGTGGCATTTACACATCCAGTGACACGCCCATGTCACTGAGCGTGTCATAGCTACTGTATGGGTGAAGGATTGACATAGCCATGAGCACGTCCGTGTTGTTGGACGTGTCAATGTTTCTATGAGACAGAATGTATTACAAGTTTAGTGACACGCCCGTGGTTCTGAGCGTGTCAAAGCTTCTGTGTTGTGGAGTTAGGGCACGATCATGGACACGCTCGTGTTGTTGAGCGTGTCATGTTTAGAGTTTGCCCTTGTTGGTTCTTAGCTTTATTATCTTATATGTATTTCTAAGTGAGTGTGTATGATTACCTTTGGTTTAGGTTGTGAAGAAGTTGATTTGCCCTAATTCAAGTTGTGAAGAAGTATTGGAAGAGGAAGTGTATAGATTTGTGTGAGTGGTGCTTAAGGTAAGTACAAACTACATTATTGCATACATTCATATGATGTTGAGACTTAACACACATTTGATTGTAAATGTGATAAGAAATCTAATGTATTGTTGATGCATATTAATAATGTTATGTTTGGTATAATGCGAATGTTGTGAAGAGCATTCAAAATGTATGTTCAATGTAATTAAGTATATATATTTAAATGATGAATTGATTTAAGATGAATTAAGATATAGTGAGATGAAAAACCAAGGTGGTTGGTTATAATGATGTAAATGACATAATTGAGGCATGTTTGCCTAGATGATGTTCAATGCAATTGATGATATATATATATATACTCTCTTGATGAGATATGAAGCCATGGTTGTTGGCTAAAATGATAATGATACCAATGAGATGATTGAGGCATGGTTGCTTAAGTGATGATGAGTAAATGAGAATGAAATTTATAATAAAATAATGAATGTATTGTGTGTCTAATGTGTTATTCCATTTTTAGAGTTTTGTTGTTGGTGGCATGCCTATAGTAACAATCTCTTGAAGTTAGGTTGGGCTTGATCCTTGAAGCCAAGTTGGGTTGAAGTTTAGCATGCTTAACTCCCCTTGAAGCTTGGTTGGGTCTAGTCCTTGAAGCCTAATTGAGATGTTACAACCCTTGAAGCTAGGTTGGGTTTGGTTCTTGAAGCCAAGTTGGGTTGATACTTAGCATGCTTTGTTCCCCTTGAAGCTTGGTTGAGCCTAAGCCTTGAAGCCTAGTTGGGATAATGATAAATGTGATAATTAAACCAAAACATTAACTCTGAAAGTTGAATGGCATATTGTGTCTTTTGGGCCCCTGCTTGTCTTTGTTTTCAATGTAATTCTTGAATGGTGAAACCAATGAATAATGAGATACATGCTTGTGAGATATAATGTTATGAAATAATTATACTATATAAGTATCTTATTGACAATGAATTTAGCATAATAATATTGTAGTTTGTACCACTAAGCCGTTGGCTTTGCGATATTATGGTTTATCGCGCAGGTGACAAGGAAGAACCGGAGAGTTCCTCTAGGCTGAGTAGAGTTTAGATCTTGAGGTGTTGATAGTGGAGCTTAAAGATCAAAGAAATATTGCCAAACATGTATATATTTTATTTTTTGTAAAACTTGAGTTTTGATGTATATGTATTTGTAAATATTTGTTATATTTTCCGCTGTGTGTTGAATAAACATTTTATCTATTGTGTTTTGTAAATTCCTTTAAATGTTTTAAATTTATTCATATTATTGAAAAGGGATTATTTGTATGTTTTATAAACCGTGACATACCTATATTCAGTATACGTATATTACGATCGTAATAGAATGCTGTGTACGTATATGGGGTATAGAGGTGTTACAACTTGCTTGCAAGGACCCATTATCTGCAAAATAAATAAGAACATCCTCAAAAATAAAAATAATTCCAAAACACTGTCATTGGATAGGGTTACCGAAATATTGGCATTATAATTGTAGCGCACACCAAATAATCCAAGAAAATAATACTAAGTACACCAACACAATTAAACCAACAATAGTAATGCATTCAAAAAAAAAGCAATGAAATAAAACCAATAAGCGCAATGGACCAATTCTCAATAAGAGCAACTGTTTAAATCCATAAAATAAAATAGTGTCTTCATAACATTCATCACTCCAATTCTATATCTCTATAGTCCAACACATTAAAATAAAGAAATTTCAACTCATTATGCATAAACAGTCAATAAATAGTGCGCAAATATATTTAAATCAATAGAATCCTCTAAAGGATAATGAGTAAATCACAAAACATCCACAAAACTAGGGTCAAAACTCAAAATCCCAAGAAATTCCTTAGAATTGCAAGAAAACAAGACAAAATTTGCAAAATTTGGGGATATACACAAAATTTAGAGCGAAGAACGTGAGAAAATTGAACAAAATGCAATGAAATCCTCTCTAAATCATGAAATGGAAATTAAAATCCCCTCTAGATAGATTAGGCGTGTGATTTCAAGTGTAAGAGTGTGAGAATTTTGAGAGAGAATCAACAAAGAGGGCAAGAGAAGAGAGAAAAACCGTTTAAAATGAACTTGAGCTCTCCTTTAAAATATGTCGACATGCCCATTGACACAGGTGTGGTAATGGGCATGGCACAACTACTGCATCTGAGCAAGTACGACACACTCACTGACATGGGCATGTCAGTGGGTGTGTTATTGATACTATGACTCAAATAAATTAACACATCCAGTGACATGGGTGTGTCATTGGGCGTGTGGTTGCTACTGTAAATTTCAAATTTAACAAAAAGCTTTAGCATCAAAGTTAGATGGTAGAGGATTTGGCAAAGGGCGAGGAGTCAAAGGTTGTAATAGTCCCTTCTTTTATAACTTATTGAGGACCCAGGATAGTGGCTTTCCCAACTCTGAAAATTGCATCCTTCCTCCTTTACCAATTGCATTAACATCAACTACCTTTTGCGTGCTTTGATTACTAGATTGATAATTCCTCTTCTCACTCCTTCTTGCAGAAAAATGGTTCTTCTCTTTTTCCCATTCATCTATTTGCAAGCCAGCTTGAAGGAGATCTTTAAAATCTCTAATAAGGGTATGGCACATCCTTTCACAAAGATTAGGTAGCACCCTTCTCGTAAATCATCCTAATATGATATGATTCATTGGGCTTTTTCTTGAGGAAAGCAACTTTATTTCTCCACCTTTTCACATAGTCAACAAAATTCTCATTTTATTCTGCTTTATTGACTCAACTTCCATCAAAGAAACCTCTAACTCAGTATTATACCTATACTATTGGAAGAAGGCTTTGTATAGTGAATCCCAGTTCTTTTGAGTACCATTCTCTAAGGTGTTGAACTAATTCTGCACAATAGGATCCAACAAAAGCATGAAATACCTTAGAGTTTGAGCCTTGGTAGCTCGGGAAGACTGCATAGCAGTGATGTATTGCTTCACATAGAGAAATTCTCAGTTTCATCGAACTTGGAAAAGGATGGAATCTTGAACTTGTATGGAACCTCCTCATCTTGTTCAAACAGCTTTTCCACCTCCGACATCTCTTCATTTTTCATCTTCTTTTCAAACTTCTTCTCCAATTCTGAAGTTTCAGTCTTTTCTACAATTGATCTTTCTATAACTGTAGACCCTCAATTTTGATCCAATCTGGTCCAATATGTTTTTTTTTTTAGTCTAAAATGATTTTTGTTGTCTAATTAGTCCAAAATTTTTTTTATTAAATAATTTTTGCTTTAGTATCTAATTTTCACTAATAAAAAATAGAAATAAACAAATAAAAGTCAAAAAATAAAAATAAAAATAAAAATCGGAGTCGAAAAAATCGGCGACGAAAAAATCATCGCACGGGCCCGTGGGCATTTTGCCCGCAAGAAATTCCTGCGAGCGAAATCACTGTGCCATTTCGCACGCAGAAATTTTCTGCCTGCGAAATAGCTTACGGGCCCGCTCCGGGCGCGCTGCCGCAGCCAGCTGCAACAGATTTTTTTGCCAGCGCAGTTTTTCCACAGGAGTTTTTTTTCGGCAGCGCAAATTTTCCGACACAAATTTTTTGAAACCTAATCCAATTAGGTTTTGGTTTTTTTTATTAATATTACTTACCTTAACTAATTAGGAATAAACAACCTCAAACCACTATAAATAAGGACCAAAGGCAATTAATTTAAGGGAGCAAAAAAAAATCCAAGAGTAGTTTGGAAATTTTGAAACCAAATCAAGGAAGGAAAAGAAGAAATTCAATTCAACTCTTTTCTGGAACAGCAGCAGCATGATTTAGAGGATTCAAAGGCAAAAAAGGCTTGTCTTTGGAGCTAGTTCATCCAAGAAGAATTGTTTTTTGAGAAATCATCAAAAGAAGGTATGTGTTAATTAATTTTCTTTAATTGTTTTTTTTACACAGTAGCAAATCTATGAAATCAAAATTAAAAACCTTTGAACTTTAATTTAGTTTTTCTAATGCTAAAAAAAACCTTATTTCGTTGGTTTATCTTCCAAAAAGCTTAAAATTGTTAATTTTTCTTCTTAAAAACCTTAAAACTCTAATTGAACATATTTTTCAACAAAACTAAGATGTAAATTCTGCTTCTTTTAAAATTTTAAAGTAGGTTCTATTTCAGTCAAAAAGCCTTAAAAAACATCTTTTCTACTTATAAAAACTTTAATTTATTTGTTTAAATTCATAAAACTTCATGAAATTATCAAATTGATTTCTAAAACCCTAAAAATTATTCACCACCCGTGACCCTACTTCTAAATCCTAAAATCCAAAATTCAACTTTTAAACCTAAAATAATAAACCCTAATCCTTTTAAAACCTTAAACCCTAATTTTTATGAACCCTAATCCTTTTAAAACATTAAAAAACATAAAAACCTAAATTTTACACAGTAGCTTAGGAACCCAATAACCAAAAATCACAAATTAAAGTATTTTAAAGTGTTTAAAACCCTAGTTTCATGATATCGTCATTCAAACCTTAATTTTGTTAATCAAAGAGTCTTACCAACCCTTTAAAACATAAAACCCTAATTTATTTTAATTCTATAAAAAGTCACAGTAGCCATAATTGGACGTTTATTTGCTTTATTCAATTCCATACTTGATTATGCTTAGATTTATTTCTTATGCTTTAATTTATTTAATTTCAATACTTGATTTATTTAATTTATCATGGATGGATGTTTATTTTCTATTTTGATTAATAGCTTTGATGAATGATTTATTTATGATGAATGATTATTTACTTTTATCAATTAATTTAGATTTTCAAAAGTTGTAAGAGGTATGTTTCCACTTGGTGGGTACCTCATTAGTTAAACATCTTGTAATTTAATTTGCTTTTCTATTTTAGAACCTGTGTAAAGGGCATGTTTCTACCTTTTGGTGGGTGTCCTATTTAGGCATGTGATGTAAGGACATGTTTCCATCCTTGGATGGGTGTCCATTTATTTGCTTTGTTTGGACATTGCTTTGATTTTAATATATTGATGCTTTCTTTTAATTATTGTGTGTAATATGGATAATTTTGTTATATTTAAGAATTTTATAATATTAAGACCTGTAAAGGAGGTCGGTTCCAATGAACCGGGAGTTGTGGGGGTGCTGAGCCATTTCTCACCTTCCCCACACTTACCCAACTTTCTGAACCCATTAAGGGGTTGGGGATTCCTTAGGAATCGAGTCATCCACCCCTTTCTTTTTCCCGGTCCGTCCGGGTGGTGACTCCATTTTTCTCCAGACTTAGGTCCGTGTTCTCCAAGGTCCTGAGCCTAAATAGTGCCGAAGTCGCAAGAACAATTCCACCGGGAGTGAGGGCGAAAATCCCCGATCATAGTGGCGACTCCACTGGGGACAAGAGAAGTTGATTCCGTTGGTCTTTATATTATTCTATTCTTTCTTATAATGATATTATCCATTGCATCATCTTAGATTACATCGTGTACGTGAGTTAGGACGCCCGTGTTACCCGTGTTATGTTATGTAAAGAATACCATACTTTCACTCAAGGTATGGAGATCGAGCATGGCATAACCACTCATAGCCTCATACCATTTGGTATATACTTGCTATGGGAACCTAGGCCTTTTAACCCAAAGACTAAAGCTCATGTAATTGGCCTAGTTACTTTCCTTAGGTTTTACCCCGAATGCATGTTGTTTGACTATGGTTAGTTTAGTTTATCTTTGTCTAAATCATGGCCTATTTGGTTTGTTCTTTTTCTAATATGACCTAAGTATATTGTAAGCTCAAAATAAACTTTTCTCTAAAATCCAAAAGACCAAAACTATTTTTAAAAATTTTTTCAAGATGGTCTTGGGACATAATACTTTTCTAAAAAATAAATAAATAAATTCTTTGGCCCATGGCCCAAATACTAAGCCTAAAATCCATTTTTCTAACCTTTTTTACAATGGGCTTAGAAACAAAACTATTTTCACCCAACCATTTTTTACAAAGAGCTTGCAAAAATATTTAGGTCAATTATGAAATACCAAAAATCAATTGTGGGCCTAGTTTACACTAAGAATAAATTAACCATGGGCTTGTTTTTGGCATGAACCATTAGTTACTCTTTTCAAGTGAGAAATCTATTTATAATAAACCTCTTAATTTTGTTTTAATCCTATTGGTTGAATGGATTAAAACCTAATTAATAGGAGTTATCATGGATTGATTTCCATTTTCGAAAATATAACTATTGGTTGAAACGTCCGAGGGAATTATTCGAAATTAAGATACCCCATGTTGGTATTTTATTAACCATATACCTAGTAAAAGAGACTCGTCATTCGTGTGTGGATGTTATAAGGTTGGAAGGAACGTCCTAATTATCTTTCTTTATTGATTGTTTGTGCATACATGCATACATTTGCATCTCATATCATTGATCCTTTCTAGCTCATAGCCCTGGATTACAATAGTTCTAAGGCTTACAACAATCCGACTTATGCCGGAGATGAAGTGTCTAGCAACGACTCAATCACTTGCTCACCAAAAATAATGGAACCAGAACAAATCCAAAGAATGGTGGATGAGGCCCTCAACGCCAAGATGGAAGAAATCAAAGAGGCCCTAGCTGAGACCATGAAGAACCAATTGACTGCAATCTTAGAGAATCATGCTGAGGCATCTGCTAGCACTAAAAAACCAAAGGACAAAGGGAAGACTAAAGTTAGTGAAGTGGTTTTTGATTATGAAAAGGTGATCGTTGATGATGATGATGATTGGGCTCAATACTACCAAGAGGTTCAAGAAAAGAAGAAAGAATCGAAGGCTGTTGAGAAGGCAACTATTAAAAAGACCGAGACATCCGATGTTGAAAAGATGATTGCTGATTTAGAAAAGAAATTTGAGAAGAAACTGAAAACCGAAGAGAAGTGTGAGATCGACAAACTATTTGAACAAGATGATGAGGTCTCCTATAAATTCAAGATGCCTTCCTTTGCTAAGTACAATGGCATCGGAAATCCCCATCTTCATGTGAAGCAGTATATCACTGCCATGCAATCTGCCCGAGCTACTAAGGTTCAAACCCTGAGGTACTTTATGCTCTCATTGGACCCTGTTGTCCAAAATTGGTTCAATACCTTAGATGATGGAACACAAAAGAGTTGGGATCTACTTTATAAAGCCTTCATCCAACAATATGGATATAATGTTGAGTTAGAAGTTACTTTAATGGAAGTGGAATCCATAAGGCAAAGGCCAAATGAGAATTTTATGGACTATATGAAGCGATGGAGAAACAAGGATGATTGTGAGAGGGGTGTTGCCTAGTCTTCATGAGAGGATGTCTCATGCACTCATCCGTGATTTCAAAGACCTTCTCCAAGCTAGTTTGCAAATTGAAGAATGGGAAAGGGAGAAGAGCCGCTTTGCAACAAAAAGGAACGAGAAAGGGAGCTATCTACCTGGTAGCCAAAGCATGCAAAAGGCCGTCGGTGTTAATGCTACTAACCAAGGGACAAGGAGGCAATTTTTGAAATTGGGAAAGTCGATGTCTTGGGTTCTCAACAAGCTTCAAAGAAAAGGATTACTGCAACCCTTAAATCCTCGTCCTTTGCCTAACCCTCTCCCACCTAATTTTGACACCAAAGCATTTTGTCAATTTCATCAAATGCAAGGACATGGCAAGGATATATGTGTGAGGTTGAGACATGAGATTCAAAATCAAATTGATAATGGGAAGCTACCCGAGCCCAACAAGCCAAACACCAAAGATAACCCATTACCAAAATTCAATAGGATACCACCACCGGCGACCATCATGATTGGAGGAGGTTTACATGAGGACTTTGTCATGTATTATTTTCAAGATGTGGATGAGAAAGCAATCAAAGAACAAGAGGCATTTGTCAAAATTGAATAAGCTATGTGTAGACCTTTAATTTTTGACCCAATCCGATCCAATATGCTTTATTTAGTTTAAAATGATTTTTCTTGTTTAATTGGTCCAAAATAATTTTAATTAAATAATTTTTACCTTAGTCTCTAATTTTTATTAAGAAAAAATAAAAATAAACAAATAAAAATAAAAATAAAAATCGGAGTCAAAAAAAAAATCGGCAGCGAAAAGTGGTCTCGCGGGCCCGTCAGGCCAGCAGCAACTCACCCGCGGGCGTTTCACCCTCAGGAAATTCCTGCGGGCGAAATAACTGCCCGCAGGAATTTCCTGCAGGCTGGCACGCCACGGGCCCGCTGCTACAGTTTTTGCCAGCGCAAAAGTTTTTGACCCAATTTTTAGAAACCTAATCCAATTAGGTTTTAATTTCTTTTTTTTTATTAATATTACTTACCTTAATTAATTAGGAATAAATAACCTAAAAACTATTATAAATAAGGAACAATAGAACCAAATTGAGGGAGGAAGAAATTTACACAGTGAGCTTAGGATTGGAAACCAAATCAAGGAAGGAAAAGCAATAAATCAATTCAATTGATTTTTAAGGGAAGAGGACCACGAATTAAGCAATTCAAAGGCAACAAATGCTTGTCTTTGGAGCTAGTTCATCCAAGAAGAATTATTTTTGGATGAATCAACAAAAGAAGGTATGTTAAATTCTTTTTGATTTATGTTTTAAAGTAGCCAAATTATGGAATTAGGTTCTTTTTAAATCAAAAACTTCAGAATTTTAATTTAACTATTCCAAGATTAGAACATTAAATCGTGACTCTCTTTTCTAAAAATATTTAAAATTTTTATTTTTTCTTCTTAAAAACCCTAAAACTCTAATTGAACATATTTTTCGACAAAACCAAAATCAAATTCTGTTTTTTAAGATTTTAAAGTAGGTTCTTTTTCATTCAAAAAGCCTTCAAAAACATCTTTTCTACTTATAAAAACTTCAATCCATGTGTTTAAATTCATAAAACTTCATAAATCATCAAATTGCTTTTTAAAACTCTAATTCAAATTCATTACCCGCGAACCCTAATTTCAAAGCCAAAATCCAAAATTCATCTTTTAAACCTAATATCATGAACCCTAATCCTTTTAAAACCTTAAACCTTAATTTTTTATGAACCCTAATCCTTTTAAAACATTAAAAAACATAAAAACTCAAAAATTACACAGTAGCTTAAAGTTCAATAAACCAAAAATCACAAATTAATGTATTTTAATGTATTTAAACCCTAGTTTCATGATTTCATCATTCAAACATTAATTTGGTTAATCAAAGAGTCTTACCAATCTTTTAAAACATAAAACCCTAATTTATTTTAATTCCATAAAAAGTCACAGTAGCTATACTTGAACTTTTATTTGATTTATTCAATTCCATACTTGATATGGTTTGATTTATTTCTTATGCTTTAATTTATTTAATTTCAATACTTGATTTATTTAATTTGTCATGGATGGATGTTTATTTTATTGATATTTAAATACTTTTAATTAATGATTTATTTATTATGGATGATTATTTACTTTTATCAATCAATTTAGACTTCCAAAAGTTGTAAGAGGTATGTTTCCACTTGGTGGGTACCTCATTATTTAAACATCATGTAATTTAATTTTCTTTTCTATTTTAGAACCTTTGTAAAGGGCATGTTTCTACCTTTTGGTGGGTGTCCTATCTAGGCATGTGTTGTAAGGACATGTTTCCATCCTTGGATGGGTGTCCAATAATTTATTTTGTTTTGTTTGGACATTGCTTTGATTTTAATATAATGATGCTTTCTTTTTATTGTGTGTAGTATAGATAATATTGTTATATTTAAGAATTTTATAATATTAAGACCTGTAAAGGAGGCCGGTTCCAATGAACCGGGCGTTGTGGGGGTCCTGGGCCATTTCTCATCTTCCCCACACATACCGAACTTTCCGAACCCATTAAGGGGTTGGGGATTCCTTAGGAATTGAGTCATCCACCCCTTTCTTTTTCCCGGCCCATCCGGGTGGTGACTCCATTTTCTCCGGACTTAGGTCCGTGTTCTCTAAGGCCTCGAGCCTAAACAGTGCCGAAGTCGCAAGAACCATTCCACCAGGAGTGGGGGCGAAAATCCCCGCTCACAGTGGCGACTCCACTGGGGATAAGAGAAGTTGATTCCGTTGGTCTTTATATTATTCTATTCTTTCTTATAATGGTATTATCCATTGCATCATATTAGATTGCATTGTGTGCGTGAGTTAGGACGCTTGTGTTACCCGTGTTATGTTATGTAAGGGATACCATACTTTCACTCAAGGTATGGAGATCGAGCATGGCATAACCACTCATAGCCTCGTACCATTTGGTATATATTTGCTATGGGAACCTAAGCCTTTTTACCCAAAGACTAAAGCTCATGTAATTGGCCTAGTTACTTTCCTTAGGTTTTTACCCCAAATGCATGTTGTTTGACTATGGTTAGTTTATCTTAGTCTAAATCATGGCCTATTTGGTTTGTTCTTTTTCTAATATGACCTAAGTATATTGTAAGCTCAAAATAAATTTTTTTTAAAATCCAAAAGACCAAAGATATTTTCAAAATTTTTCAAGATGGTCTTTGGACATAAGATTTTTTCTAAAAACAAGTCAAAAAAAATTTTTTGGCCCATGGCCCAAATACTAAGTCCAAAATCCATTTTTCTAAAATCCTTTACAATGGGCTTAGAAACAAAACTATTTTCACCCAACCATTTTTTACAAAGAGCTTGCAAAAATATTTAGGTCAATTATGAAATACAAAAAATCAATTGTGGGCCTAGTTTACACTAAGAACAAATTAACCATGGGCTTGTTTTTGGCATTAATCATTAGTTACCTTTTTCAAGTGAGAAATCTATCTATGATAAACCTCTTAATTTTGTTTTAATCCAATATAGCATAAAAGCTACTTTGGTTGGTTGAATGGGTTAAAACCTAATTAATGGGAATTATCATGGATTGATTTCCATTTTCAAGGATATAACTATTGGTTGAAACGTCCGAGGGAATTATTTGAAAGCAAGGTACCCCATGTTGGTATTTTTGTTAGCCATATACCTAGGAAAAGAGACTGGCCATTCGTGTGTGGATGTTATAAGGTTGGAAGGAACGTCCTAATTTGTCCTTGTTTGTCTATTGTTTGTGCATACATGCATACATTTGCATCTCATATCATTAATCCTCTCTGGCTCATAGCCCTGGATTACGATAGTTCAAAAGCTTACAATCCGACCTACGCCGGAGACGAGATATCTAGCAATGACTCAATCACTTGCTCATCAAGAATAATGGAGCCCGAACAAATTCAAAGAATGGTGGATGAAGCCCTCAATGCCAAGATGGAAGAAATAAAAGAGGCCCTGGCTAAGACCATGAGGAACCAATTGACTACAATCTTAGAGAATCATGTCGAGGTCCCATACAAGTTCAAGATGCCATCTTTTGCAAAGTATAATGGCACTGGAAATCCTCATCTCCATGTGAAGCAGTATATCACTGCCATGCAATCTGCCAGAGCTACTAAGGCTTAAACTCTAAGGTACTTCATGCTCTCATTGGATCCTGCTGTCCAAAATTGGTTCAATACCTTAGATGATGGAACACAAAAGAGTTGGGATCTACTTTACAAAGCCTTCATCCAACAATATGGATACAATGTTGAAATGGAAGTTACCTTAATGGAAGTTGAGTCCATTAGGCAATGACCAAATGAAAATTTTGTAGATTATGTCAAGAGATGGAGAAACAAGGCTGCTTTACTCAAGAAGAGACCCGATGAATCCGATCAAATAAGGATGATTGTGAGAGGGGTGTTGCCTAATCTTCGTGAGAGGATCTCTCATACACTCATATGTGATTTCAAAGATCTTCTCCAAGCTGGTCTACAAATTGAAGAGTGGGAAAGGGAGAAGAATCGCTTTTCAATAAAAAGGAATGACAAAGGGAACTACCAGTCGGGCAATCAAAGCACACAAAAAGAAGTTGATGTTAATGCCGCTAGTGAAAGAGGAATGAGGTAGTTTTCAGATCTGGGGAAGCCACTGCATTGGGTTCTCAATAAGCTACAAAAGAAGGGATTGTTACAACCCTTGACTCCTCGTCCTTTGCCTAATCCTCTTCCACCTAACTTGGATACTAATGCATTTTGTCAATTCCATCAAAGGCCTGGACACGAAACGGACAATTGCATGAAGTTGAGGCATGAGATCCAGAATTTAATTGATAATGGCAAGCTGCCCGAGCCGGACAAGCCCAACACCAAAGATAATCCATTTCCAAGGTTCAACAGATTGCCACCACCAGCAACCTTTATGGTGGGAAAAGGATTGGAAGATGATTTCGTTTTATCCTCTTTTCAAGATGGGAATGTTGAAGATGTGAAAGGAAAAGAAGCCTAACTTAATGAACTTTCCTTAGCTTGAATGTTGCTTTTCAATCTTACTTTATTTAATATTTTGGAACTATCGTGTTTTTCAAATTTAAATTTGTTTGAATAAATTACTTTCATCATAAATTTTTGTTGGTCGTTGTTCATTTTAGTGCTCAACCAATGAGGAATTTAGCTTGATTTTTATAAATTAATGTGTCTAGGCATCATGACTCGAATGACTTTACTAGATGAGGGAATTACTCTATAGCATTGAGTTGTGTATGCTTACTTAGAGAGGGCTCCTGCATAATTATCTTTGTCTAGGTCCTAGTCAGTCTTAGAACATGCTTTGACAAGCTTTCGAGGTGAAATTGAACTCTATTTATTTAAGAGAGAAATGATCTAGGCATTGTTTGGTTAGCCAACAACTAGTATCCACCCAATTAAATATCAATCCCTAGTTGTCCCTTTGAGCCTTCATAAAATTTTAGCTTTCTTTTCATTAGCTTACAAGCCCCAATAACCTACCTTGAGCTATTATGATAATTTTTACAAGTCTTATGATCACTAAGGTGAAGAGGCAAGAAGATCAAAGAAAGCAATGATTGGTCAAGACCATGAAGATAGTTTAAGTTCTCAAGACCATAAGGGTAGCTGATGTTTTCAAGACCACAAGGGTAGTTAATGTTCTCAAAACCATAAGGGTAGTTGAAGTTACCTTAATATCTCTAATATATCAAGGTAGAGTAACAAATGATTTATCCCTGTTAAAGAAGATTTATGTTACTCCACTCATCCATTATTAGGAAGCCCAAGTTGGTACAAACAAGACAACTCTTTTAGAGCTAGAACCAAAAAAAAAAAAGAAGAGAGAAGAAAAGAAAACAAAAAAGACAAAAGAAAAGAAAAAGAGAAAAAAATGAGAGAGAGAGAAAAAAAAAAAGAAAAGAAAACCCAAAATGGTTCAAAAAGCCAACTGAGTTCTCTTTTACCTAAGACAACAAAAGGCTTCCATTTGATTTATGAGGACGGTTTGACTTGAATTGGTCCAACCCAACCAAAGATTCAATCAAAATCAAAGGAAAAGGGAGAAAGACCATCCAGTTCTTGAAAGTTCTGTACTTGATAGTCCTACAAGAAAGAAGGACAAAATGATACAAGAAAGAGAAGAGTAAGGAAGAGAAAGAAAAGGGAAGAGTAAGAAAAATGAAGAGGAAAGAAAAGGGAAAAGAAGAAAAGAAATGAATTTGGGTCATAAATTTTTTGCAAGGGAAAAGACTATCCTAATCAAGATCCAGATTAATGCCAAAAAGATAGAAAGAATTTAGAGACTAGCAAGATTGCCTCCAAGCTACCTAAAATTCAAATAAGAAATTTGTAGTGTGAAGGTTTGTCCATTGTGTCACATCAGCCCCAACTTACAAATAGCCTTCATTTAGCCCATGTCCCTTATAGACCCCATTTCAAGCCTATCAAAGACCTGTTGATCTCCCTTGGTAGGTAGAGTCTATTAGTGGAGATAGTTTGGATAAGCATGCATATGAGATAGACAATATTTAAACTCAAATGAGATCTTTGGCCAAGTAATGTGTATGTGCCTATCTGAAGTGCAACAATTCTTGCTTAAATAGAAATGATTCCCGAGTTTAGTACGGTAACTAAGGTTGTCATGTTATAGATATGTTAATTTGGAAAATCAAGTCCTGAGGTACATTGACATTAATTTGGCAAAGCCAACATTTGATTTCAAAATGAAAATTCAAAAATTTCAAAAAAAAAATGTTTTGTCATACAAAGCCTTCAAGTTAAGGGAAGTATGTTGAACCTCCAAAGGACACATTGGGCAAAGGAAATTATTATTAGAAAAGTTGTGAAGAAACTACCAACTAACATGCTGAGACATAGTTCGAAATGGATGCATCCCTGACTCTGCTGCTTGGGGTCTCCACCACTTATGTTTTCAACATCTCATAGATAAAAGCTACAAATATAAAGCTTTCGATCATTCTAATGCAAGACTTGAATGGGCATCAAAAATAAGTCAATGAGAATACTTCTGTTGATCGCCTCGATCTGTGAGTCGATGGAGTAACTGTAAGTATTATTCATGCATATCATGCATACATGAGCATATCACATCGCACTTTCTTGTCTTGTGTTCTTTTGCAAAATGAACAGCAAACACCCTGCGAAGTAAATAATCAAAAGAAGATGTCAAATCAAGGGGGCATGGAAAGCCTATTCTCTTGTGTAAGTTCCAGTAGTCTTGCAAAGAGAAGAAATACGTGCTGGTACAAAGAACAAGATGGCAAAAACATCAATCAAAGCTTGCATGGATAAAATCTTTGGTTTGAGCCTACACAGGGGTCAAAGTTTCTCCTTTTCAATTTTTTGGGTTTATATAACAAATATTTTTAAGCTCACTTACAAATATTTTGCCACACAGGGGGGGTAGGAAGAGGGTATAAGGTCCAATTAAAAATAGCTAAATCTTTGCAAAAAGGAAGAAAAAAAGAATGGAACAATTAGAACTCTCAAAAGAATGAAGATGCAAAAGACGAAAGATCAATCTAGCTAAAAGAGCTGAAGCCAGGGTAGAGACCCGACCTCCAATGGATAAAGATCAATGTTTCGAGGGTAAAGACCCGATGTCAAAAGATGAAGATTCATTTTCAAGGATAAAGACCCAGTGTCAAAGGATGAAGATCCAATTTGATGGTGAAGAATCACAATGCATAAAACAGCCGTAGCAGTCAGACTCCTCAAATGATAAAAGGTCAGTCAAACTCATTCTCGGGTCCAAGGATCCAAAATCAATTCAAGCTCGGGTCCAAGTACCCAATCTTGGGTCCAAGCACCCATTCTCGGGTCCAAGTACCCAATCCCGGGTCCAAGTACCCAAATCAAATCAGTCTCAGGTCCAAGTACCTAATCCCGGGTCCAGGTACCCAATCTAGGTCCAAGTACCCAAAATCAATTCAATCTCGGGTCCAAGTACTCAATCTTGGGTCCAAGTACCCAAATCAAATTAATCTCGGGTCCAAGTACCCAATCTCGGGTCCAAGTAGCCAAAATCAATTCAAGCTTGGGTCCAAGTGCCCAATCCCGAGTCCAAGTACTCAATCTTGGGTCCAAGTATCCAAATCAAATCAATCTCGGGTCCAAGTACCCGATCTTGGGTCCAAGTACCCAAGTCAAATTCAATCTTGGGTCCAAGTACCCAAAATCAGTTCAATCTCGGGTCCAAGTACCCAATCTCCAGTCCAAGCACTCAATCTTGGGTCCAAGTACCCAAATCAATCTCGGGTCCAAGTACCCAAAATCAATTCAAGCTCAGGTCCAAGTAGCCAATCCCGAGTCCAAGTACTCAATCTTGGGTCCAAGTACCCAAATCAAATCAATCTCGGGTCCAAGTACCCGATCTTGGGTCCAAGTACCCAAAATCAGTTCAATCTCGGGTCCAAGTACCCAATCTCGGGTCCAAGTGCTCAATCTTGGGTCCAAATTCAATCAATCTCGGGTCCAAGTACCCAATCTCGGATCCAAGTACCCAAAACAAAACAATACGCCATCTCAAAAATTAAGTCTTATTGCTTTTCATTCTCTTTCACTAAGGATTCAAATCATTCAAGCAGGGGGTGTAATATCCTCATTTATGCCCTAGAAGTTTTGTATGTTGTTGTTATTGTGGTTGTTTTAAATTGCAAGATAAAGAATTGAGAAAAGAAAAGTATATGTGTTTTGGGAAGGATTTAGGGTTTAGAGAGAATGGTATATGTTGTGTATATGTTGATATATATAACATATAAATGGGTCAAAGAAGAGTCAAGGTGTTGGTTAGTGGAAGAAGATATTTTATTGTTGAGTGTGTAAGTACATATATGGGCTTATATAAGACAAAAGGTTAGTTATATGTTTGAGGGCATTTTGGTAATTGCTTGGATAAAATCTCTTGGTGGAGATTTAAAGAAGAAAAGTCATTTGACTTTGTTGAATTTTCTTTTCTTCTCATGTTTGTGCCGGCCATTGAAGAAGACAAAGGGAAAGAGAAGTGTTCTTGATGCTATACTCAAATTGATGAAGGAATTGAGAGATTTGGTGAAAGATTTGTGGAATTTCTTCATATAAGGTAAGTAATTTCTTGTTTTCTTTTATTAATTTGGAAGTTGTGGCTAAGGTGTATTGTGAATTGTTGAGTTGATGATTTGGTGTGTTTGATATGTATTTACAAAGGTTAAAGTTGATTGTTAGTTAAAAGATTGATTTGAGGTTGGTTTGGTTGTGAAGGTTGTAAGTTTAAATGGATTTTGATAGTGGAAGTTTAAGTGTAAAGTTGGTTTTAGGGTTTGAGATGATATATGTTTAAATTTTTTGGTTGATGTGTTTTAATAAGGAATATTGTGATAAACATGTAGAATTTGTGTTTAGAACATTGATTTCTTTCATTTGAAACATGTTATATGGTGTTTGATGAGTTTGAGTGCAATTGGAGGAGAATTTTGTATATTAGGGTTTGTGTTTTGGGAGACACGGCCAAAAGCAAAGGAGAGACACGGCCAAGTCATGAAACTTTTGCGTGTGTTGAATTAGTTTTGAGAGACACGGCCGTGTCCCCAAGCCCTGTTTGCTACTGCCAAAGTTTGGTTGAGAGACACGGCCACAAGCTTGGCCGTGTCCCTTGCCCGTGTTTCTTACTGTCCAATTGGTTTGAGTGACACGGCCACAAGCTTGGCCGTGTCCCTCAAGTGGCTGCCCGTGTCCCTCAATTGTGTAGGTTAAGGTTTTACTTCCTTGTTCTTTTTGCATTGCTTTGGTTCTCAAAGGGTAGGTTGGTCCCTAAACCTAACCCTAAACATTTTAAATACACTTGAATCAATGAATGATATAATCAATTACATGTGTAAGGTTCTAAAGCTATGAATCATATCAATTGTTCTTTACCCTAATTGCATTGTTGAGATTGAATAATGTTATGTTATGCATTGTAAATGGTAATGTGTTTCATGAGTAATGAATATTGAAATGTATATCAAAGATGCAATGATAATTCAAATAAGACATGATATGAGACAATGCCATTGTGGTTGGCTATGATGTGATGCAATTGAAAGAAATAAGGCATGTTTGCCTAAATGTTGTTGAGAATTGAGAATGGAAATGATAATTGAATAATAAATGAATTGTGTGGCTAATGTGTTATTCCTTTTTCAGAGTTGGTTGTTGGTGGCATGCCTAATAAGTGTAACAATCTCTTGAAGTTAGGTTGGATTGAATCCTTGAAGCCTAATTGAGATGTTACCACCCTTGAAGCTAGGTTGGGTTGGTTCTTGAAGCCAAGTTGGGTTGAAGCTTAGCATGCTTTGCTCCCCTTGAAGCTTGGTTGAACCTAATCCTTGAAGCCTAGTTGGGTTTATGATATTGATAAATGTGATGATAGAACCAAAACATTAACTCTGAAAATTGAATGGCATATTAGTGTGTCTTGGGCCCATGCTTGTCTTTGCTTAATGTTGATTATGAATGATTAAATGAATACTAATGAGGTATATGATAAGATGTTGAAATATGATATGTCTATTTATGTTGAGTTATGAAATGTAAAGGCATGTTGTTAGTTTTGCATATATGATGTTACATGTATAATATGGATTGAGAATTGGCATTGCATTGCATCAAAGCAAAACATTAGCATGTTTTATCTTACTAAGCTGTTGGCTTAGCGCGATAGTGTTTGATCGCGCAGGTAATAGAGTTGGTAGAGTTGAACCCGAGAGTTCATCAAGACCGAGTGAGAGTAGACAGTGAAGAGTTGATTTTTGAGGACTTAAAGATCAGAGCAGACTTGCCAATCATGTATACTTCTTTTATATTTTGTAAAGTAATGTTTATAATGTAAATATGTACCTAATTTATAACTTCCGCTGTGTAATATTTAAATGTATATATGTATATCTAACATGTTTATATTTTAAGTCAATGACTTAATTTCTATAATGTATAATGATTAGGGTATTGTATCAAGTTTAAAATGTTTTGAATGTTGAAGAAAACCGTAGCATCCCTATGTTTGGTGCACTTATGCTACATTGTTGTGATTGTAGTGTGTGTGCATTGGATGTGGGGGTGTTACAATTGTTTTGGTATCAGAGCCTAGGTTTGAGATTCTCAACCTAGGTAAAATGTAATAAAAAGAATGTTTTTACTTAAAAAGTGGTTTTAAATAACACATATGTTTGGGATTGGCAACCTCTGATCTTTAATAAGGTGTGTCCTTTTTTTTGTGTTTGCAGTATAGGTGTTGATGGATCCTCATTTGAGACAATCGGTTGAGGGTAGTGAGGAGAGCGTTGCTCCTGAGGATGGAGCTAGGGTTGATAGTGCTGGTGAGGCACCTGTTTCTGGGTCGGGTAGACCAGTAGGTGATGAGGTTCCGCCAGCCTGGTTTAGGAATATGATGGAAGCTATGAGACAAGCACCTGTGCAACCACAGCCACCACCCCCTCAGCCTTCAGTACCAGTAAGGCATTATGATAAACTGAGGAAATATGGAGCGGAGGATTTCTTAGGCACAGTTGATCCAGCTGTGGCAGAACAGTGGCTTGACAGAGTTCAGAGAGTATTTGTTCAGTTGCAAGCCACCTCAGAGGAAAAGTTTGACTATGCAAGATCTTTGCTACAGAAGGATGCCTACGATTGGTGGAAGACGGTGCCCCATTCTATGGATGATCCTCCAACACTGTCTTACACTGATTTCTTGAGAGAATTTGAGTTGAAGTATACTCCAAGGGAGTATAAGGATATGAAGAAGATGGAGTTCTTGAGCTTGAAGCAAGATAGCAAGACTGTAACTGAATATGAGGTTGAGTTTATTAGATTGAGTCATTATGCTGGTGGCATTATTGCTGATGAGATAGATAGATGCCGGAGGTTTCAGGAGGGATTGAGACCCTCTATCATGTGCTTAGTGGCCGGGTCTAGATATCACGATTTCTCCCAGCTAGTGGCAGCAGCTCGAGATGTAGAAAGGGCTCAAGTGATTGCAGCTGCATCAGAGGAAGAGGTCAGAGTGAGAAGGCCTCAGTTCGAGGCAGGGTCTTCTTCAGCAAAGAGGGGTAGAGGAAGCTTTGTTCCTCGGAGTAGTAGGAGCCAGAGACCAGCAGGTAGATCAGTGCAGTTCCAGAGGCAAAGATATAGACCTGCAGCTTCAGTTGCAAGTGCTCCGACCCCTATGGTTCAGAGATCCACCTTACCTATCTGCATCCATTGTGGGAGGCCACATGGTGGTCCTTGTTGGAAGGCTGGTGTTGCAGGGGTTTGTTTCAGGTGTGGGTCACCGGATCACTTTGTGAGAGACTGTCCGGAGAGACAGGAGTTTATGCCAGTTGATTCTGCCACTTCTCGAGCCAGTGTGAGGGGAGGTAGAGGAGGCAGAGGTGCCAGCCGAGGTGGTAGAGCAGGGTTCAGTTCTAGAGGTGGTGCTACATCTAGGGAAACTAGACCGGAGGAGGTTGGTTCTTCCCAGAGGATGTATGTTATGCAGAGACAGCCGGATGCATCGGCGGTCATAGCTGGTACTTTTTCTTTATTTGATACTGCAGTACTTGCTTTGATTGATCCGGGTTCCACCCATTCTTATATTAGTGCATCTGTATTGCCTGTGTTTGATGTGCATGCTGAGTCCCTAGGATTTGATGTTTTGGTGACAAATCCGTTAGGGCATAGTGTGATTGTGAGTAAAGTGCATCGGGATAGTGCAGTGAGGGTGCAGGGTGAGGAGTTCCTTGGAGATTTGATTGAGATGCCATTTAAGGAATATGATGTGATTTTAGGCATGGATTGGCTATCTCGACATGGAGCTGTGGTGGATTGTAAAAAGAAGATTGTTTCTTTGAGAACTAGTGATGGTAGAGAGGTGATAGTATCTAATGAGCAGGAACAGTTAGCCTCCTTATTTGTTTCAGCTGTTGCAGCCAGGAGGTTGATTAGAAAGGGATGTGAAGCTTATCTTGCTCATGTGATAGATACTAGAGTAAGAAGTTCTCCTATTGATAGCATTGCCACAGTTGCAGAGTTCCCTGATGTGTTTCCTGAGGAGTTGCCAGGATTGCCGCCTGAGAGAGAGGTGGAGTTTGGTATTGAATTGTTGCCTGGTACCACTCCTATCTCGATTACTCCTTACAGAATGGCACCAGCAGAACTAAGAGAGTTAAAAGTGCAATTACAGGAGCTGTTGGATAAGGGATTCATTCGCCCCAGTGTTTCTCCTTGGGGAGCTCCTGTGCTGTTTGTGAAGAAGAAAGATGGTACCATGAGATTGTGTATCGACTATAGGCAATTGAACAAGGTGACAATTAAGAATAAATATCCTTTGCCTAGAATCGATGATCTCTTTGATCAATTGAAGGATGCAGCTGTGTTTTCTAAAATTGATCTGAGATCTGGGTACCATCAGCTGAGAGTCAAAGCTGAAGATGTTCCGAAGACCGCATTTCGGACCAGGTATGGGCATTATGAATTTTTAGTTATGCCTTTTGGTCTGACGAATGCACCTGCAACTTTCATGGATTTGATGAATAGGGTGTTTAGGCCCTATTTGGATCAGTTTGTAGTGGTCTTCATCGATGATATCCTGGTGTATTCGAGGAATGAAGAGGAACATGATATGCATCTGCGGATTGTGTTGCAGATTTTGAGAGAAAAGCAGTTATTTGCCAAATTGTCGAAATGTGAGTTCTGGTTAGATCAAGTAGCTTTTCTTGGACATATTGTTTCAGCAGAAGGCATCAGAGTTGATCCGAGTAAAGTTGAAGCAATTTTGAATTGGAGTCCACCCAAGTCAGTGACAGAGGTTAGAAGTTTTCTGGGTTTGGCAGGCTATTACCGGCGGTTTGTGAAAGGGTTTTCTTTGATAGCTACTCCACTCACCAGATTGCTTCGTAAGGGAGTGAGATTTGTGTGGACGGATCAGTGTCAGGCTAGCTTTGAGCAGTTGAGAGATATGTTGACTCAAGCGCCTGTTCTTACTTTACCTGTAGAAGGCAAACCATATGTGATCTACAGTGATGCGTCACATAGTGGTTTGGGATGTGTGCTGATGCAGGAAGGGAAAGTTATAGCTTATGCATCTCGTCAGTTGAAACCGCATGAGCTTAACTACCCCACCCATGATTTGGAATTGGCAGCCATTGTGTTTGCATTAAAGATTTGGCGCCATTATCTGTTTGGGGAGAAATGTTTCATTTACACTGATCACAAAAGTTTGAAGTATTTGGGTGTTCAGAAAGAGCTCAACCTTCGACAGAGGAGATGGTTGGAATTGATTAAAGACTATGACTGCTTGATTGATTATCATCCAGGTAAAGCAAATGTAGTTGCTGATGCCTTAAGTCGGAAGTCTTTAGCTGGTTTAACAGTTTACTCGCTCTCGTTGCTTGTTGAGTTGAGAGCTTTGCGTGCCAGTTTTGTACTTTGTGATGATGGTGCATTATTGGCACAGTTGCAATTGAAGCCGGTTTTGTTGGATCAGATCAAAGAGGCTCAGTTGACTGATAAGAAGATTCAGAAGATTATTGCAGATTGTCAGAGTAGAGAGAGTAGAGATTTTGTTGTGAGGAATGATGGGAGCCTATGGTTCAAGAACAGATTGTGTGTACCCGATAATGCTGATTTGAAGAGGGTCATTTTGGAAGAGGCACATCAGTCGATGTTTTCTATGCATCCGGGCAACACCAAGATGTATCATGATTTGAGACAGCATTACTGGTGGATTGGGTTGAAGAGAGACGTTGCTGAGTTTGTATCGAAATGTCTCACTTGTCAGAAGGTTAAAGCAGAGCATCAAGTTCCAACTGGGTTGCTTCAACCGTTGTCAGTGCCAGAATGGAAGTGGGATAGAGTGACCATGGACTTTGTGTCTGGTTTGCCATTGACACAAAAGAAACATGATGCCATATGGGTGATTGTAGATAGATTGACTAAGACAGCTCATTTCCTCCCAGTTCGGATGGATTATTCTTTGGAGAGGTTGGCTGAGCTGTACATCCAGGAGATTGTGAAATTGCATGGTGTTCCAACTTCTTTGGTGTCTGATCGAGATCCCAGGTTTACTTCAAGATTTTGGAAGAGTTTGCACAGAGCTTTAGGTTCTCGACTACACTTCAGTACTGCTTTTCATCCACAGACGGATGGACAGTCTGAGAGGGTGATACAGATTGTTGAGGATATGTTGAGAAGCTGTGTCATCGATTTCTCTGGAAGTTGGGATAGATTCTTACCTCTTGTGGAGTTTGCTTACAACAACAGTCACCAATCCAGCATCGGAATGGCCCCATTCGAGGCATTGTATGGCAGACGGTGCAGAACACCTCTTTGTTGGAGTGAACTTGGTGATAGCAAGTTGATTGGGCCTGATTTGATTAAAGAAACTGAAGAGAAAGTGAAGTTGATTCGGGGCAGGTTAAAAGCAGCTTCAGACCGACAGAAGTCCTATGCAGATCTGAAGAGGAGAGACATTCAGTTTGATGTTGGGGATAAGGTATTTTTGAAGGTATCTCCTTGGAAGAAGATTTTGAGGTTCGGTCGGAAAGGGAAATTGAGTCCTCGTTTCATCGGACCGTATGAAGTGTTGGAAAGAGTTGGGCCAGTGGCTTATCGGCTTGCTTTGCCACCTGAGTTGGATCGTATTCATAATGTGTTTCATGTTTCTATGTTGAGAAGGTACAGGTCGGATCCATCTCATGTGTTACCATTTGAATCTATTGAAGTGAGCCCAGACTTGACATTTGAAGAGGAACCAGTTGCTATCTTGGCACGGGAAGTGAAAGAATTGAGGAACAAGAGAGTGCCATTAGTGAAAATTCTTTGGAAGAATCATGCAAAAGAAGAAGCAACTTGGGAGAATGAGCAAACCATGCGAAAGCAATATCCTCAGCTGTTTCGGCCTTGATATCAGGTAATTTCGAGGACGAAATTTCTTTTTAGAGGGGGCGAATTGTAATATCCTCATTTATGCCCTAGAAGTTTTGTATGTTGTTGTTATTGTGGTTGTTTTAAATTGCAAGATAAAGAATTGAGAAAAGAAAAGTATATGTGTTTTGGGAAGGATTTAGGGTTTAGAGAGAATGGTATATGTTGTGTATATGTTGATATATATAACATATAAATGAGTCAAAGAAGAGTCAAGGTGTTGGTTAGTGGAAGAAGATATTTTATTGTTGAGTGTGTAAGTACATATATGGGCTTATATAAGACAAAAGGTTAGTTATATGTTTGAGGGCATTTTGGTAATTGCTTGGATAAAATCTCTTGGTGGAGATTTAAAGAAGAAAAGTCATTTGACTTTGTTGAATTTTCTTTTCTTCTCATGTTTGTGCCGGCCATTGAAGAAGACAAAGGGAAAGAGAAGTGTTCTTGATGCTATACTCAAATTGATGAAGGAATTGAGAGATTTGGTGAAAGATTTGTGGAATTTCTTCATATAAGGTAAGTAATTTTTTGTTTTCTTTTATTAATTTGGAAGTTGTGGCTAAGGTGTATTGTGAATTGTTGAGTTGATGATTTGGTGTGTTTGATATGTATTTACAAAGGTTAAAGTTGATTGTTAGTTAAAAGATTGATTTGAGGTTGGTTTGGTTGTGAAGGTTGTAAGTTTAAATGGATTTTGATAGTGGAAGTTTAAGTGTAAAGTTGGTTTTAGGGTTTGAGATGATATATGTTTAAATGTTTTGGTTGATGTGTTTTAATAAGGAATATTGTGATAAACATGTAGAATT